>CM022302.1:310781106-312063073 GCA_011799875.1 Thinopyrum elongatum | reverse complement strand
TTCCAACTTATTGTACCACTATTTAATACAAATGCTCTTAATGAAATCAAAAATCGCTTGGATCACCGATGAAGACTTTATCGTTGTAATTACTTACAACGAGTTTGTACGGATGTAACTCCTTACAACAATCTCTTCATTTTCTCTGTATATGAGAAACATGTCGTCTTTAGTACTTAACGACATTTTCACTGTTGTCCTACGATCAACAATTTGATGAGTTTGGTAAATTTACTCACAGCTTACTTGGAGTAATGGACATATCTGTTTGTTTACACACCATGGAATATGATTAACACAAGTGTGATTAAAATCTTAATTATGTATTTCCCTCATTAGTATTTCAGGATACTGATTCTTGCTTAAAACTCCTCCCATGTGACTTCGACAAGAAATACTTCTTGACGTTTTTCATTCTAAACTGCTTTAGTATCTTGCCTATATGTATTTCGCTAACCCCAATTAGGCACCACTATCTCCATATATTATTATGCCTAATACCAAGGCTATATTGCCTAAGTACTTTAATGAAAAAACTAGTTTCAATAAAGTCCTAATTCGTGTCAAGAAATTTATATAATTTCTAATCAACAATATGCATGCACTCATAGTGTTTAGAAATATTATCATGCTCTTACTTTCTTGTAAATACAAGCATCTTTTACTCAATGAAATTAAATTATTTGACCATTACATCAGAACGAAGATTCCAACTCCACTATGCTCACTTCAATCCATTATAGGATCTCTTGAACTATGCATACTTACTAGCATCCTCTGGATTGAAAAAATTACCCTGGACCGTATCATATACAACATTGCTTCTATTTCCATCTCATGGGAATCCCTTTTTGACATCCATATATTATATTTCATAATTGAAATATGTAGTAATTGCTACTTTAACTCGAACTAACTTTAAGCATTGCTACGATGAGGCAATCTCGTCATAGTCAACTCCTTGATCTTATCATAAACTATTTTCAACGAGTCAAGCTTTATTAAAAAAAATTATCTTTGTCAGTTTATATATCAATTACTATATGTTAGACTCTAAGTCTAACGGAGGGTTCACCAAGTTCTAAACTTGACTCATGGATACTATCTTCAGATTTCTCTAGCATATAGCCATTTTCAGAGTCAGGGCGCATCAACGCTTCTTTGTGTATTATATCTTCATTGTTTGTTCAAGAATATCTTGTCTGTATACCGTGAAGGTCTGCACGAATTTGCCTAACCTATATACTTCAGCTGCAACTTCAACCGAAATCTCTATATCTCATGTAGAGGCGTCCATATCAGTCGCGGTATGAAATTCTAGAACCACATATAGCATTTCTTTTCTTTGACTTGATGATGAAGAATCTATAATCTCGTCGAAATGCATTGTCCTCCCACTCACTCTTTGCAGAAAATATTTTCTTCAAAATTTACCGCTCTCTGTGGCAAAACAGTTTGCCTTGGCATAGTGATAGAGGAATACCCAACCTTTTTGGATAACCTACAAAGTAGCATTAATCGTACTTAAGATATAAATTTTTAGACATTTTTACTTATGTATCATATTCCCAAATGTTAAGAAAAGACCAAATGGTTTGGCATATCATACCATCTCTTATATGGCATCATTTCAACGGATTTGATGGCGCTCCTTTCAATGTAAAAGCCGTAGTATTTAAAGCATCACGTTAAAAGTATAACGGCAAATCAATTTATGTCATCTTTGATCTTAACACTAGTGGAAAAAGTGCTAGCCACAACTTTCGTTGGTGGCGCACCATTTTCAACCAGTGCCAGCACTATTTTTTCAAATACTGGTGGCGTTGGCTTATTTGGTACTACATTAGTAGTGGCATAGTGGTGGCATTGGAAAATAGGTGAGTGTCAGAAGTATATGGGATCAACAATTTGTACAAGGCGTAATATAGCGCTGGCCAGGTAAAACATGGAACGCCAACACTATTATGTTTAGTTGTGGCGTGTCATTGGTTTCCACGTCAGCATTGTTATTTTGTCAATGTGAACATTCTTATATTATCATTTTTATAGTATATTGTGGTCTTGAAATATGTAGTTGTTGAGACTTCAAATATTTAGTTTGACACTTGAAAAAAATCCTTTTTATTTTTTAGGTGGTGATCATCTTTATAGTATATTGTAGTTTAATTTTATTTATTTTATTTTATTTTAAATGGAAATACTTACATTTTTTTAAATATGTACTTTGAGACTTCAATTTTACTTTGTTTTACTTTTTAGTTTGAGACTTGAAATATGTACTTGTTGAGACTCACGCTCGGCGTTCGGGTTTACCCAAAATTTTGGGACGGGTTTTTCTGGTTTTTTAAAATTTGGGTTTCTAGATCTAAAACCCGAAATTGTCTCAAAAAAATCAAAATCCGACATTTCGGGTGCCCGAAATTTTGGGTTCGGGTTCGGTTTTTTGGGTAAACCCGAAATATAAACCAGTGAGCAAAATTGACTGCAAAAAGTTCAGGTTTGCACAACATTTATACAACATTTGGACACATTTCTACAGCAAAACAGCAACATAAAAGCAGCATAAGTAGGTCAGCAATTCAGCAGCATTTGGATACATCTCTACAGTAGAACAACAGCATTCGCACACATTTGTATAGCAGAACATCAGCATTTGGGCACATTTGTATAGCAAAACGCATAACAGCAGCAAAATAGCAATTCAGCAGCATAACAACACTATTTGAACAAAAGGACAACAAAATATCCATAGCAACAATATTCCCAGTGAACATTTCTGCAGTATGTAAGACCAATAGCAGCAGTTCATCAACATAGTTTAGCATCACCATAACTCCAGAAGTCCATGACAACAAAATGACCACAAATAAAAGTTTTTGGCATCAAAGTGCACACAACTAATTAAGACTAATAACAAACAGCCACACATGACTGCCTTGCAAGTTGCAACTAGCCAAGTCCACTCCACGGCTCCACCTTCATGGCTTCATAGTGGGCCAACCCTCCAAGACTCCAACCTACACAATCCAGATGGAAATTGCATTTTGATCAATAGGAGTACTCTACTCAAACTTCATGTTTACAACAGATTTGTACCTTTAAGAGAAGATGGTCAAGGTTTGGAGATGGACATGCTTACAACAGAACTCAAAGTGGTTGCCTCATTTCTATCACCTTTCCCTTTCCCTTCCCATTTTTCAATGTGTAGGGCCCCAAATTCTTGAACTAACTCTATATTGAATGAAAAGCAAAAATTTAGGGAATGGTTAAGACTTACGACATAAAGGCTAGATGGAACAAATACACAACAAAGACGTAGGAATGTTTACCTTTTTCCATGATGCATAACTGCTCCATACTCTCTTGGATGTCAATAGGAGTTTACCTTCCAAGCCAATCTTGGGCACATGCAAGAGCTTCCAACATGAATGGAGTGAGTGAGGTATGAAAGTCATCCAAGATGCATCCACTTGTGCTGAAAGATGACTCGGAAGCTACCGATGAGATGGGTATAGCAAGAACATTAGGTGCCAAGAGAGCCAAGATGGGATATCAATGACCATTGAGCTTCCACCAACCAAGAATGTCAATCTTAGTGTATAGGTCTCAGTATCTTCATCAAGATATTTGTCAAGTTCTGACTTAGCATTGCTACCTGTACCATTGTTCATCCTCAATTTCTTTGCAATGGCATCATGGAGCATACAAATCCCTATACTCTTCAAAAAGATCACTCAAGCAAGTTTTCACCGCTGTCCAAAATAGTTGTCTAGATTCATGTCCAAATATTTCATCAATGACCGCATTTGTGTCAAAGATAATTTATATATTGGATCAAGAATAACTACAATGAAGATTAGCAAATTAACATTCTCCTTCTCCTTTCTTTTTCCCTTACCCTTGCTCTTCTTCTCTATTTCCATCTCATGCATACTCTCCTTGGTATTAGTGTGCCAAAGTCCCCAATACTTGTCAAATTTGTCCTTCATTCTATGGCCCATAGCAACTTGCCAAATGTCTTCACTATGCAGCCATTTTTGAATCAGCAAATGAAGTTCTCCGATATCATAAAAGTAAGTATTGCAAGTATCGAAACACTCAAGGAAGTCTTCCATCTTCTTGGAGTTCTCCCAATGTATTTCTTCCGGGCAACCAAACCCCTCATTTTCCTCGGAGAGATCATACTTGTAAGTGAAGTCTTCTTCGGCTAACCTCATGTACACCTTCTCATAAACATTTGCAGCTTTGAGCATGAGATAAGTGGAGTTCCATCTTGTTGGGACATCAATCTTTAGAAATGCTTTGCTGTCTACCTTCTCTTCCTCAACAATTTCCTTAAACTTTATCAATCTTAAGCCACCATTTATAATATATCTAACAGCCGCTCTCACACGCTTTATTGACATGTCCACTTCCTTCAAGCCATCTTGCACAATGAGGTTAAGAATGTGTGCAACACATCTCATGTGCATAAACTTGCCCTTTTCTATGTTGTTAGCTGTTTTATTCAGCTGCTTCATCAAGAACCCAACACCACCGTCCTTTGCACTTGCATTATCAACGGTTACAGCCATCACTCTCTTAATACCCCATTCAGACATGCACTTAACCATGTTTTTCCCAATATCTTCACCTTTGTGCCCCTTAACCAAGAAGAAGTTGATGACTTTCTTATGCAGAATCCAGTTTTGATTGATGAAACTTGCTGTCACAGTCATATATCCATCAAGTTGCTGCGATGACCAACAATATGTTGTTAAGAAAACTTTTTGACAAGAACGTTGCAAAAATTTCTTCAACTTGATTTTCTCTTTGAAGAAAAGGCAAACAACCTCTTGAGTGCATGTTCTTCTAGATGGCGGAAGGAAACATGGGCAGGCTTTGTACATAAACTTCCTAAACCCTGCTTTCTCACCAAAACAGAATGGGAGCTCATATTCTATAATCATCTCAGCAAAAGCTTCCCTAAGAGCTACAAGATCATATTTCCAAGTCTCCATGCTTTGCCCAAGAGTTACTTGCAAAATTTCATGCTTTGGATCCTTGTTGAACTTGTGAGGATTGCGCTTGCACACATCAAAGTGCCTCTTCAAAGCGGATGTACCATGCCCCTTTGATTAAGCTTTGATCTCACGTGAGCAATATTTGCAATTACTGGCCCTCACCAATTTATTGCTATCATACAGCTTGATTTAGTGTTGCCAATACTCTAACCTTGGTGCCATCTCCTTCCTTCCTTCTCCCTTCTCATGTTCCATGTTCTCGACATCAGTGACAGCATGTTCACTATCTTGCTTGGTTGATGGTTGTGTTGCTTGTGCATGTGAAGATTGGTCCGTTGATGGTTGTGAAGTTTCAAGGTCCATTTCAGTGCCCAGTTCATCAGATTCAGACATATATAAGACAAATAGACAACAAAATTTTATAATAATAGTAAACTGAAATATCAGTTTATAACATTACATCATATACAAACTGAACAACAAGTACATAATATAATATAAAAACAACAAGTACAAATTAAATAAAAAGTACATAATATAATATAAAAACAAGTACATAATATAAGAACAGCAATCTGAAGATTGCTCTGAACAGTAATATCATATAAGAAACAACAATATAATGACACTATCACAGACTCATAGTACACACTACAAGCCTAAAAGCACATCTATAACAGTACTACAGTACATGTACATCATCTTTAACAAATGAGAAGGAGGGTTCCACAAAAAAGCAGTCGCCTTGAATCATCTATAACAGTACGACTTGGTGCTCTTCACATTTGTTTAACTCTGCCATGTAATAAGACTAAATAAAACTACTGAATGATTCAATCAAAAATTCAAAATGATTCAAACAATAACAATACACGACCACCACCACTACTATAGGGGATATTTCTTCTATCTAAGCATCTACACCAACAGTCCACCACTACAACAGCCTACCAACAGTACACTGATGCAGATGATCAGAGCACAAGCACAACATCACTGATTGAATCACCAGTCACTGATTGAATCGTCAGTACACCACTACCAACCCTACTCTGCTCTCTGATGCAGGGATAAAAAACTAAACATGAAAGATGTAGATGATCATAACACAAGCACAACATCACATGTGAATCAGTCAAAGCATGAAGAACACTAGAATAGTTGGACTTGGACAGAGTTGTAGATCGCATCGATGATTGCTGGTGACTTGGCGTCATGTCGGGGATGCAGAGTTGCGGGCCGAGGAGGACGCCGATCTTGCTAGGCAGACGTCGATTCGTCGTCGTCGACTCGTGACATTGCATCGGTCATCGGCCGTCGTGGCATCGCGTCGCTCGTCGGCCATCGTGGCGTCGCATCAGTCATCGGCCGTTAACTTGTGGCATCGCGTCGGTCGTCGTCGACTCATGGCGTCGCGACGGTCACGGCAGCACGGAGTCGGATGGAGCCATGGGGCAGTCGGGGATGTGCTAGGCTGGTAGGGTTGGGGCGTGGGACGGCGGCTGCCGGCTGGGCGGGGTGGCGGCTGTGGGATGGCTAGGGTTAGGTCTTCTATGCGGCTGGGGGCGGCTCGGGGTCGGGCGAGTTTGGGCTCGGCGTCAGGGGAGTTGGGGACGCGATACCAATATACCGTGTGCCACGCGGGTCGCGAGATAGTAAATTGGGCTGGGCCTCGCCGCGCGGGAAGTGGGCTATACTATTATGTCGGGCTATTCGGGCCATTCGGGTGCCGTGACCTTATACCAGATTTACCCGAAATAAATTCGGGTTTTCAGATCTGCTACCCAATTTAGTATTTGGGTTTTTCGAGTTTGGCTTTCGGGTTTTATTCCTAGATTGAGTTGAGACTTCAAATATGTAGTTTGACACTTGAAAAAAATCCTTTTTATTTTTCTAGGTGGTGATCATCTTTATAGTATATTGTAGTTTACTTTTATTAAATTTCTATTATTTTAAATGGAAATACTAACATTTTTTAAAATATGTACTTTGAGACTTCGATTTACTTAGTTTTACATTTTAGTTTGAGACTTGAAATATGTACTTGTTGAGACTTAAAATATGTAGTTTGACACTCGAAAAAAATCATTTTTATTTTTCTAGGCGGTGATCATCTTTATAGTAATATTGTAATTTTAACTTTTATTACATTTATATTTTTTAAATGGAATACTGACATTTTTTAAAATATGTACTTTGAGACTTTATTTTACTTTGCTTACCTTTTAGTTTGAACTTGAAATATGTACTTGTTGAGACTTCAAATATGTAGTTTGACACTGAAAAAAAATTACTTTTTATTTTTCTAGGTGGTGCTCATCTTATGTATATTGTATGTTACTTCTATTAAATTTATTTATTTTAAATGGAAATACTAACATTTTGTAAAATATGTACTTTTAGACTTCAGTTTACTTTGTTTTACTTTTTAGTTTGAGACTTGAATATGTTACTTGTTGAGACTTCAAATATGTAGTTTGACACTTGAAAAAAATTCCTTTTTATTTTTCTCTAGTGGTGATCATCTTTATATTATATTATAGTTTACTTTATTAAATATATTATTTTAAATGGAAATACATACATTTTTAAAAATATTTACTTTGGGACTTCAATTTTACTTTGTTTTACTTTTTAGTTTGAGACTTCAAATATGTACTTGTTGAGACTTCAAATAGTAGTTTGACACTTGAAAAAATTCCTTTTATTTTTCTAGGTGGTGGTCGTATTTTATAGTATATTGTAGTTTACTTTTATTAAATTTAATATATTTTAAATGCAAATACTAATGTTTTAAATTTATATTATTTTAAATAGAATAAGTAATGATTTTAATTATTTATTTTTAAACTGGAAATACTGATGATTTTAAATTTACATTATTTTCAATTTATATTATTTTAAATGGAAATAATGATGATTTTAAATTTATATTATTTTAAATAGAAATACTAATGATTTTAAATCTATATCATTTTAAATGGAAGTACTAATGATTTTAAATTTATATTATTTTAAATTTCGTATTGGGCCAAGCCCAAATATTACTAGGAGGCCGTGGAGGTCAAAACCAATGGGGCAATGCCCGCTCACCTCACTCCCTCTCTCTGCCCCGCTATGTTTCTCGTTCCCCTTTCGTCTCTCCCTCTCTCATTGCTCGTCGTCGCCACTATGATTCTGGCCGGTTCCGGCGGTTAGGTAATCTCCCCCTCTTTCTCCCTCTATCGTCGCTCGTTGCTCTCCAATTTGATTGGAGTACATTTCGTTTTGATCTTGGTTTTCATTGACGGCGGCGGCGGAAGTGACGGCGGCGGTGAAAACGACGGCCTGCTAGGGTTCATCGCCTCCATCTTTGTCCCCTTGGTGAGTTCATCCCTCCACTTTTTTATTTGCATCGCTAGGGTTCATCACTAGGCAGTGGCAGAGCTTGAAAGAATTTCACCCTCTATGTGAACTAACAAGTTATTAGCAAGATTCTCATCTTCCATCTTATTGCGAAATCTTGTCTTAATGATCTTCATACTAGAAAATGCATGTTCAGCACTTGTTGTAGAAACTGGAACGGTAATGAGCAAACGAAGTAATCTGTCAATCAAATTAAGGTAGATATATTTTTCAAGTCATCATCTTTGGAAGCATCTGAATTTTGAAACCAAGTGTTTGAGTTCCTGTTATAATCCATAAATAACTTGGGGAAAATCTGTTGGGTAGTACTTTTTCACCATCTCACATATATCACTAGCTTTGAATCCTCTGATTTGTTTATAGGAATCTAGGTGGAGCTAATGGTTAGAAGATCCATTACCTTCTCATTGAATCTTCGTTTTAATTCAAATAGTTGAGTGTCCAGTGTCGAAGAGAAAAAATCCACTCGAAAGTAATGTTCCAAGTTAGGTGTGGCAATATGTGGCAAATATAGTCACAATCCAAACAGGCCCTTAGGGGTTGTTTGGTTCCAAGCCACAGCTTGCCACACTTTGTCACAACTCAACTTAGGCAAGTTTGACCAAGTTAGGTGTGTGCCTGGTTCTTGTCACAACTAAGGCAAGAATTTTTTTATTAGCACTAAGGCCCACATGTTATAGATACAAAAAGTATGGCAAGATTCCCTAAGGCAAGCCAAAGTGTGGCCAACTATTTGGGCACCTCAAGTAAGGCAAGTGTGGCAAAATAGAGTGGCTATATATAGATATATACTACACTTCATCCATATGATTGTGTGAAGATATCGATAGTGCTATATTGTTGTTGTCCAAAGCTAGTTATGCACATGTCATCATCTTTAAACAAATTTGCTTGTGTACAAACTGGCATGTGTTAGATAATCTGATCCTGGCTTGTTATTATTTTGTAGTTGCAGCCATGAGTAGCTGGAACAACCACTACAAGTCCTCGTGCAACTTCGCAGCGTATGACGAAGTCGATAAAGGGGAAGCGAGCACCAACAAGGAAAGATTACAAAAACATCCATGAGCATTGCAAACACATGCATATATACATATATCTAACCATTCATTATTGATGATTTCAAATATTTGACATGCCAGGCGTATGTACGAAACCCATCTCCAGGACCCATCGAGCGGTAGCTATGTGACGCGGACATGCTCAGCTGCGAGCTTGTTGTGTCAAAGGAGAGTACAGTGAAGGCCCTCACGGAGTTGAATAACTCCCTGTAGAATGAGAGGGATCAGATTATTGACGACAACTCAGATTACTACGACAAGAAACTGAAGCTCAACGACCAGAAGGACAAACTGGTCGCCGAGATCGATTCTCTGAAGAAGGAGATACGTCTCCTGAAGGACGAGAGGGTGGAACTCAAGACGCTGAAAGTCCATTACACAAAGGAGGGGGAGAGCAACACGAAAAAGTTGCATGAGATGAAGATCATTCTTTAGAGAGAGATGTAATGTGCATATGTAGGTAGTTTGGACATATTGTCGAAGTTGGCGGCCACTTTTGCTTCTAGCTAGCTAGTATACTACTGTTTGTGGATTTGAAGTTATCACTAGATGTACTAACCTTTTGTGAAGCTGAATGTAAGTAAGTTGAAATGGCTGCATATATACTAGGTTTAAATTGCTGGGAATATTTCTTTTATTAGCGACAAAATCTAATTGCTGGCGTTGGCACAAACTCAACACCATAGCTAACACGAATATATTGCTGGCGATAGCCACATGGCATGCCAGCAGTACTCACAATATTACTTGTCATGGTCTTGTCACGGCAGATGTCCTAGAGAAAGGACTTAGTCGTGGAGCCATCGCGACGGGTTAGCTTAAAGGGGTTAAAGCGGACAAGGGACGCAGAGAGTTTATCTTGGTTCGGCCCCTTGCGGTGAAGGTAAAGGCCTAATCCAGTTGTTGTGGAATTTCTAGGGTTTCGATGACCAGGGAGCGAATCCGCTATGCCTGGCTCTCGAATTGTTGTCCGTCGTCCCCAAACCGCCGCCGGGTCGTCCCCTTATATACATGGGTTGACGCCCGTCGGTTTACAGGATCCCGAGGCCGGCTCATGAACATGTCCGGCTCGGTCTCTACTCTTTCTATCTTAAAGCACAAGTTTACATATCAATGTCGGTTTATATCTACAGGCCTTAATCCGCCGTTGGGCCCTGGGCCTTCATAAAGCGCCTCCATCTTTTTCTTCGTGGGCTTCAAGTATAATAACTCATTATGGGGATAACCCGGCCTCTCCTGGCCGGTTTATACCCAGTAGTAATATCCCCAACATTAGGCCCCAGATTGATTTGAACTGGTTCATGTCAATCTTCAACTTGAGAAAAATTCTTCTTTCAGCATCTTCGCATAAATCTTGTAAACCGCCACGACGTCATCTTCCAGCATCTTGATAAACCGCCATGACGTCACCTGTTATTAAAAATGGTATATCTCTCACCTTCATTAATGAGCCTCCGACAATCGAGGCGACAGCTCTGCCACACATCCCGCTTTGGGCTCCTCGATTCTCGTGCCTGTCACTTATCTATTCACCTTATAAATAAAGCCGAAGGGTCCTTCTCATTTTTCCCCTTCGTGCCCCTTCACATCGTCCTCTTCCTCGCGTCGCCCGAACGTTGGAGCTCCGCCGCCGCCGCCATCGCATCTGCCCCAACAAAGGCCGCTGCATCACCCTGATCGTACCAGAAAAACGCGGTGCTCCTTCGCTGCTCCATCCGCATCTGTAAGTCCCTTTTCTCTTTCTCCAGATTCACCATTAGGGTTTTGATGTTCGTCGGAGTTCATTAAAGCTCCGGCGCTGTTCGTCCTTGTTCTTCTTAGTACCATAAATGGCTAATTTGGATCTGATATTTCTTGTGCGGTCGTAGTCATAGCCCCTTTTTCCTCATTAGAGCATCCTCTTCGTATAGAAAAACTCATCTGAATCCGATGAACTGTTGAAGCACCTGTATTTTAGGTCTGAATATATTTCTGTTTTCTGCCACGCCGCAGATCTGAATTTATCTTACCAGTCTGTGAAATCTGTTTTTCCCTCGCTTAGGTACCAATATAGGCGGTTTAGCTTTGTCAAAGAACAATAATCCGGTATGCATCATTAGTCCCCTCTTAAACCACCGATTCATTGATCTTTGCACCTTCTCCATTGTCAGACTCCGGTTTAGTAATATCAAATTCCGGTTTAACAATATGCATATACCTCTGCTTCTGCTTATTTTGCATTGCTTTATGCTCGCCCGTCATAAATCTTAAACCGGCAATAAATATGTTTCAGCTTCCCATTGAAATGGCCAAACAAGTTTACGAGTGCAACTGGGTTCCTTCCTGGGTTAGTGAAGAGCAATTAAACATATGTGTCACAACTGGAGCTTTAGCCAAGAAAGAAGTCATCCACTGGAGGGCCCCTTGTCCGGAAAATCCTCCTGAACCCAAGGATGGAGAAGTAGTTGTATTTATTGACCATCTGGGTCGAGGCTTTAGCCCTCCCGGTTCAAAAAAATTCTGGGACGTGCTGGCCAGCTTCCAACTCCACCCTCAAGATATTGGACCAAACTCTGTGTCCAATATTTGCAATTTCCAAGTATTTTGTGAGGCCTATCTTCAAGAGGAGCCCACAGTTGAACTGTTCAGGGATTTCTTTTATTTAAACCGTCGCACAGAGTTCACAGACGGACCCAACACTGAGCTTGGTGGAATGGCAATTCAAAAGAGGAAGAGTGTCATCTTCCTCATGCCAAGCTTCATAGTCACCCCAAGGACTGGAATCAGACTTGGTTTTACTGCAAAGACACATCTCCAACTGATGAAAATCCTCTGTCGGGTTACCGTCCCCACTGGCTTAGCAACACTCATCCCTTCCCTCAAAGGCTGACTGCCAAGGAACGGTCCAACTATGCACCACAACTATCAAAGCTCAGAGCCTTTATGGCAAACGGTTTGACAGGTGTCGACTTTGTTCGCTGTTGGATATCTTGGAGCGTTCTGCCCTTAAGCCGGCGGCCCGGTTTAATGTGTGAGTTCATAGGGGATTTGAAAGACCCTCAACGACACATCAACATTCAGCTAACAGAAGCCGAAGTTACTGAGGCTGTCAAGAAAATACTGAATGAACCAGAAGCTGTCTGTAGCTAGACCGGGTTAAGCCCTTTCTGCGTCTCCAATAAACCGCCACCTGTAAGAATCACAACTTTCTTGTTTTAGTTTACCCCTTTTCAGATAGTCTCAAAATTTTGTCCATGTTTCACAGGGCGATGACCCATTCTGGAAGAAAAAACCACAGGATAAACCGGCAAAACCACTTCGCCCGAAGACCAAGGTCACCAAGAAACCTGCCAAGAAGAGGACCACTGAATCTTCTGAACCAAATGCTGATGCGGATCTGGCTAATCCGGCCTCAGAGGTAGAACTTGACTCTCTTGGTTCTTTTTTCATACACCTTGTTGACAATGACTGTTATCAGGACGATGCCGAAGGTAGCCATGCTGACGATGCAGAGGTAGTTATCCCTTCTTCCAGTTCAGACCCTCTGCCAACACAGAAAATCCGTCAAGCAAACCGGAAAATAAAATTTTCTCACCCCTTAGCTCACTTGGACCCAAACTTTCTTTTGAAGAAGCAGCAACACAAAGCCCGCCGCACAACCCGGCACAGTGGCCAGGTAGTTACCTCTGCCGGTTTACCGAACACTCTGGTCCGGAAACGTCGATCAGAGGTCTCTTATACTCCTGATATTTCTTGCCCCAAGGCGGGTTGTTTTCGACAGCCTCTTAATCCGTCTGATTCAAATTATCAGGGAACACCTAATTTGTCCTCTGGCGAGTCAATGGCCACACAACTTCCAACCCTCAAGACGGGGTAGGTTATGCTTTAATCTTATCCTTAATGTGTTATGTTTGCATACTGTACTGATCTTTATGTTTGTTCTTCTCAGTGCTAAGCCTAGACCCAGTAAGAAGGCCCGGTTAAATAAACTGTCTAATGACAATGTGGATATTGAACCGGAGAAGACTCCAAATCTGGAAAGAACAAATATTGATGTTACACATGATGATCCACCTCCTCAAGATTATAACTTCATAGTTGAACAAACAGAAGTTGACAGCACAGGCCACACTGATAACCCGACTAGCCTGGCTCGCGCGGATGATAAGTCGGCCAGCCCAGCTAAGGCTGTTGATAAACCGTCAACTCCCGTGAAGGCTGCTGATGATAAAGAAGATGATATTATGATTACTGGCGTCGGCCACACCGCTCCTGGCAATCCTGTTGCTTTATCGAAGCATAGTGCCAAGGACGAGGTTTCTGCTATGGGCAAAGGCAAATGGAGCACAGATTTGTCAACCTATGCTCACCTCAACGCCCAAGACATCCATTCTGGTTTTTTAAACCGCCTGTACACAAGCCGCGACTTTGAAGCCGGTTTAGTGAATCTAATGAAGGAGCGATATGAGGTAACTGCATAACTGCTTCTCTCTTGTGTTCAATTCCAAATATTAACTCCAGTAGCCCCCAAGTGCCGGTTTATGATAGTCATCTAAACTAGGACTTTGTAATATCTCAACTTTGCATGCTTAGCCTCCAAGGGCCGGGTTATCTTTCTAAGATGAACCGGTACCTTAGAATTGCAATATTACAACTTTCACCGGTATAGTCCCCAAGTGCCGGTTTAACTAATGAAGATGCACCGGGACTTTTAGAAGAATACTCATAATGTCACTTTGAGCAAGCATACATTAGTCCCCAAGTGCCAAGAGTAAAACTTGTATTGCACTTGGGACTTGTAGAAATTTCTGATTACGAGCAAATATGCATTAGCCCCCAAGTATCAGGTGGATAACTTGTTATGTGCTTGGTACTTCAAATATGCACTGCCAATTCATTATATGTTTGTCTCTTATAGGCTGAGCTGAGCAAAAAGGAAACTCAAACCGCTGATCTGCAAGAAAACATCAAGTCCCAGCAGGCAGAAACCTCCAAAACCAAAGATGAGCTGACCAGTGCCTTAGCCGCTATGGAAAAGCTGAAGGAGAGTTTCAACAAGGAGCGGGCGGATTGGGACACAGAAAAATCCGCATTGCAAAAAAGAGCCGAGGACGCAGAAGCAGCTCTTAAACCGGTGGTAGACGAGCTAACTGGTGTAAAGCGGCAAATACATGCCATGACTGCTGCTGTGTTTTGTAAATATCCTGGCTTTAAATTGTCAACATATCATCCCATACATTGCCGGTTTACTGATGTTTTCAATGGCGCAGGAACTCGCATTAGTCATCTGGGCTCTGACGTACAGAAGAAGCTGAAGGCTTCCTATACTCTTATAGAGCAGTTATATACCGGCGCGCAACGGATCATCTGCACTGCTTCTCACAACAAGCCGCCCCCAACTTTAATCAAGGAGACCTTAGAAAGGTTGTCAATGCTGCCTGTCCAGGTAGAAGAGCTAAAGAGATCTGCTGCCAGGGCTGGTGCTCTGACCGCACTAACCCGGGCAAAAGCATGGGTTCCTGATCTTGATCCGGTGGATGTGGCTAAAGGCTATCCAAGCTTAAAAGAAGACGGATCAGAATTTGGCACTGAGGACCTCCGAGCAATAAACCGGGAAGTACGTCCACTGGCTTGCCAGCTGGCTGAAGAAACTGATCTTTCTTATTACCAGGCGAGTTATGATGTCAACAACAAACGGGTTGCTGCACCAACCCCTGAGGCTCAAAATCTTATCCCGCCAATTCGTAAGCACACCTATGCCCCTGACGTTGAACCGTCCACACTTATAAGTGATGAAGCTGTGTTCCAAGCCTTAACTGGGATCGATTGGGCCACCATTGACTTCCAGCCGCTGGGTAGAGAGGAAGAGGATGAACCGGCGCAAGGCGATCCACAACCGTCAGGGCAGCCCGGTGACGAGTCATGATCCGGAGGCCAATTTAACTTTCCGCGTGCTGCCATACTTGCCAAAAAACAATTACTCTTTTGGGCACTGAAACGCCTTGTAATAGGCTAGTTTAAACACTTGGTCTGCTATGCCATCGTGCATATTTACTTTGCTTGATACCGTTAATTCACCATGCTTAAGATATATGATGTTCATAATCCAGAGCGATTTATTCAGGCTGTTCCTGCATACAAAAAGTTGAACTTGTCCTGGCAGTTTACCACCAGATGGGTCATGATGCCCAAACACATAGCCTGGGTTTATAAACAAGGCTGTTAAAAATAATCAAATATGAAAATAAATGATACCTGTGACATTGAATCACATCGTAGGTTTGATCAACCTTTGTAGTAAGGGCGATACCCCTAATCATGAGTATTGATAACTCCTTCCATATTGTGCCGGTTTATGATAAACCCGTACCGGGTTGTGAAAAAACACCGGATTACTCATATATAATACTAGCGACTTATAGTCAAAACCAGACCGGGTTAATAAGCACCGGATTATGACTAATCATGTACTGACAACTTGTAGTTGAAAGCCGAGCCGGGTTGATTAACGCCGGTTTACCAAGATCATCATAAATCTCGTCAAAGGAGAAAAAAAAAACTTGGCAAATAAAAACATATGAAAACTTGTAGTCGAGGCTTTTCACGGGCTGCCAGGCCCCAAATTTGAGGCTTTTCATGGGCTGCCAGGCCGCTGAGTTAAACCATTTTACAAAGCCTTTTAAGATGGACCTCAATCTTTAACCAATCGTCGTTTTAACTTTGACAAGTTCAGGGTCTTATGAGATTGACTTGTCGAAGTTCAACGGGTCATACCAGGTTTACCTGGACGGAGTGACTTACTTAAAAAAGGCAGGCTAACCCGGGGTTTTAGGTGTATACACCAGGCTTCCAAGCCGTGGCTTGATAGCCTATTACAAGTGTAGATTCTTTGTTCATTACGATAGCAAAGAATCCCCAAGCAATATTTTGAGCTGTGCTCAGTGGGTGCCTATGTTTGAGTTGTTCTTTTGGAACACTCTCTTTGGCCCCTAAGTAATATTTCTTTTTGGCTCTGAGCCAATCAAGAGGTGTAGCTATGGTTCGAATATGACCAAGCCCCCAAGTGATTTTCCTGGTGGCCTTGCGCCTATCAAGAGGTGTAGCTAAGGTTCGAATATGACCAAGCTCCCAAGTGATTTATATATATGGCTTGATAAGCCGAAACAAGGGGTAAACCAGACGCCGCTTTATAAACAGAAACCTCCATGTAACCACACATGATCAACAGATACCCCGCTTTAGCTGAGGCTCCGGTTTATTATATTGATCATAATATATACATTGTCATAACTATGTACATAAGCAGAGCCTAGGGCTCAGGTATAGTAAGGCCGTAGATGAGCGATATTCCATGGCCAGTGGGTCTTCTCCTCCGATTTACGTGAGTCTTTGTGCTCTCGAACATCGATTAGGTAGTATGACCCATTGTGCAGGTTCTTGCTAACCACGAAGGGTCCTTCCCAAGGCGGGGATAACTTGTGCATATCAGTGTGATCCTGGATGAGTCGGAGCACCAGATCGCCTTCTTGAAAAGTTCTGGTTCTAACCCGGCGGCTATGATAACGACGCGGATCTTGCTGATAAATCGCCGAACGGGCTACTGCAATGTCACGCTCCTCATCTAACAGGTCAAGTGCTTCCTACCGTGTCTTTTCATTATCAGCTTCAACATAAGCCGCCACACGAGGCGAATCATGACGGATGTCACTCGGGAGAACCGCCTCTGCTCCGTAGACCATGAAGAAAGGTGTGTAACCCGTAGACCTGTTGGGCGTGGTATTGATGCTCCATAACACAGAAGGTAACTCCTCCACCCAACAACCCGACGTCCGTTGCAAAGGAACCATAAGCCGGGGCTTGATGCCTCTCAAGATCTCCTGATTGGCTCTCTTCGCTTGACCATTAGATTGGGGGTGAGCCACTGAAGATACGTCAAGTCGGATGTGTTCACGCTGATAGAACTCTTTCATAGCACCTTTGATAGATTAGTACCATTATCAGTTATAATGCTGTGCGGAAAGCCAAACCGAAAAATCACCTTCTTGATGAATTGAACCGCCGTAGCTGCATCACACTTACTGACTGGCTCTGCCTCCACCCACTTAGTAAACTTATCAACCGCCACAAAAAGGTGGGTCTTCTTGTCCTTGGATCTCTTAAAGGGCCCAACCATATCCAGCCCCCAAGTTGCAAACGGCCAAGTGATTGGAATCATCCTCAATTCCTGGGACGGAACATGAGCTCGGCGTGAAAACTTCTGACAACCATCGCACTTTTTCACCAAGTCTTCCGCATCAGCATGTGCCGTCAGCCAATAAAAACCGTGATGAAAAGCTTTAGCTACCAGGGACTTTGAACCGGCATGGTGACCACAATCCCCTTCGTGGATCTCATGCAGGATTTCACGGCCCTCTTCAGGAGATACACAACGTTGAAACGCCCCTGTTACACTGCAGCGATGTAATTCGCTATTGACAATAGTCATTGACTTGGATCGCCGGATTATCTGTCTGGCCAAAGTCTCATCCTATGGTAACTTGCCCCGGTTCATGTACGCCAGATATGGGATGGTCCAATCCGGAATAACATGAAGTGTTGCCACCAATTGAGCCTCCAGATCAGGAACAGCCAGATCCTCCTCTGTGGGAAGTTTAACCGACGGATTATGCAGCACATCCAAAAAGACGTTGGGTGGAACCGGCTTACGCTGGGAACCCAAACGGCTTAAAGCGTTCGCCGCTTCATTCTTCCGCCGGTCCACATGATCAACCTGATAGCCTTTGAAGTGACCTGCAACAATATCCACCTCTCGATGATATGCAGCCATGAGCGGATCCTTAGAATCCCAAGTACCAGACACTTGTTGAGCCACCAGGTCCGAGTCACCGAAGCACTTAACCCGGCTCAAATTCATCTCCTTAGCCATTCGAAGACCGTGGAGTAAGGCCTCATATTCAGCTGCATTATTAGTGCAAGGGAACATTAAACGGAGAACATAACAAAACTTATCACCTCGTGGGGAAGTTAATACGACTCCAGCCCCCGAGCCCTCCAATTGCCTGGACCCATCAAAATGAATAGTCCAATAAGTATGATCCGGCTTCTCTTCTGGCGCCTGTAACTCTGTCCAATCATTGATGAAATCCACCAATGCTTGTGATTTGATTGCCATCCGAGGCACATAATTTAACCCGTGAGGTCCAAGCTCAATGGCCCACTTGGCAATCCGGCCAGTCGCTTCCCTGTTCTGGATTATTTCCCCCAAAGGAGCAGAGCTGACCACAGTGATGGGATGACCCTAGAAATATTGCTTAAGCTTCTGGCTCGCCAAAAAAACTCCATACACTAGCTTCTGCCAATGTGGGTACCTTTGCTTAGACTCAATAAGTACCTCACTGATGTAATAAACCGGCCGTTGAACTGGATACTCCTTTCCGGTCTCCTTGCGCTCCACCACAATAGCCACGCTAACTGCCCGGGCATTGGCAGCCACATATAACAGCGAAGGCTCTTTATCAACAGGAGCAGCAAGGACAGGTGGCTCGGCTAGCTGCCGCTTTAAATCCTCAAACGCTTTATTGGCGGCGTCGCTCCAGACGAAATTATCCGTCTTCTTAAGCATCTGATATAAAGGGATAGCCTTCTCCCCGAGGCGACTGATAAACCGGCTCAAGGCTGCAATCCGGCCTGCCAAGCGTTGAACATCATTGATGCACTTCGGTTTAGCCAAAGAAGTTATGGCCTTGATTTTCTCCGGATTAGCTTCAATGCCCCTGTTAGACACCAGAAAGCCCAAGAGCTTGCCTGCCGGTACACCAAAGACACATTTGGCCGGATTAAGCATCATCTTATAAACCCGGAGGTTATCAAAGGTCTCCTTCAAGTCATCTATCAATGTCTCCTTCTCTCTGAATTTCACCACAATATCATCCACATAAGCATGAACATTGCGGCCGATCTGATCATGAAGACAGTTCTGCACACAGCGCTGGTAAGTCGCCTGGGCACTCTTTAGCCCAAAGGGCATAGACACATAGCAGAAGGCTCCAAAGGGAGTTATGAAAGTTGTCTTCTCCTAGTCCTTAACTGCCGTTTTGATCTGATGGTAGCCAGAATAAGCATCCAGAAAACTCAAACGCTCGCAACCCGCCGTAGCATCAATGATTTGATCAATACGAGGGAGGGCAAAAGGATCCGCTAGACAAGCCTTGTTCAAATCTGTGTAGTCCACACACATACGCCAAGTGCCGTTCTTCTTAAG
This sequence comes from Thinopyrum elongatum, assembly GCA_011799875.1. Taxonomy (NCBI): domain Eukaryota; kingdom Viridiplantae; phylum Streptophyta; class Magnoliopsida; order Poales; family Poaceae; genus Thinopyrum; species Thinopyrum elongatum. The sequence continues at coordinate 312,043,364 of CM022302.1, read as the reverse complement.
TACTAGCACTGGGTTAGCCAACCACTCAGGATGAAATACCTCAATAATAAAGCCAGCAGCCAAGAGCCTGGCCACTTCCTCACCAATAGCCTTGCGTCTTTCTTCATTGAACCGGCGGAGAAACTGCTTGACCGGTTTAAACTTGGGATCAACGTTAAGAGTGTGCTCAGCGAGTTCCCTCAGTACACCTGGCATGTCAGAAGGCTTCCACGCAAAGATGTCCCGGTTCTCACGGATGAACTCGATGAGCGCGCTTTCCTATTTTGGATCCAAGGTAGCGCTGATGCTGAACTACTGGGATGAATCACCAGGAACGAAATCAACCAGCTTAGTCTCATCAGCCGACTTGAACTTCAAGGCCGGATCATGCTCTGTAGTTGGCTTCTTCAAGGAAGTCATATCTGCCGGATCAACATTGTCTTTGTAAAACTTCAACTCCTCTGTTGCACAAACCGACTCAGCATAAGCCGCATCACCTTCTTCACATTCCAAAGCGAACTTACGACTCCCATGTACCGTGATGGTCCCCTTATGACCCGGCATCTTGAGCTGCAGATAGACATAACAGGGCCTCTCCATGAATTTAGCATAAGACGGCCGCCCAAACAGGGCATGATACGGGCTCTTGATTTTCACCACTTCAAAGGTCAATGTTTCTGATCTTGAATCATGCTCATCACCAAAAGCAACCTCCAGAGCTATCTTACCGACCGGATACGCCGATTTCCCAGGCACCACACCATGGAAGACCGTGCTGGACGCTTTAAGATTTTTATCTGTTAACCCCATGCGACGGAAGGTTTCATAATAAAGGATATTGATACTACTCCCCCCATCCATGAGTACTTTAGTGAACTTGTAACCTCCCACCTGAGGTGCCACCACCAACGCCAGATGACCCGGATTATCAACCTGAGGTGGATGATCCTCTCGACTCCACACAATGGGCTGTTCAGACCAGCGTAAGTAACGGGGCACCGCCGGTTCAACGGAGTTCACTGCCCTTTTATGAAGCTTCTGATCGCGCTTGCACGGGCTGGTGGTGAAGACATGGTACTGTCCACTGTTTAACTGCTTCGGGTTGCTCTGGTAACCCGACTGCTACTGCTGCTGTTGGTTCCCCTGATGATTATAACCACCTTGGTTGCCTTGGTTGCCTTGATTGCCTTGATTGCCATGTCCGCTTTGATTACCATGGAATCCTGTACCGGAACTGCCTCCACCATAACCCGGCCCATGAGACCCGGGGCTTGAACCGCCAGTGGGTCCATTATCATTCCGGAAAAAATCTGAATCTTTGAATTCTCGCATAATATAACAATCCTTCCAGAGGTGCGTGGCCGGCTTGTCCCGCGATCCGTGCTTTGGGCAGGGTTGGTTCAACAGGTAATTCAGGCGCTCCGGATTGGGACTTGGTTCTCTTCCACACGGGGGCAGTTTACCCTTCCGACGCTGACCATTACCCTGCGCGTTGGTATTAGCTACAAAATCTGAACTGTTATCCGCTTTACGCTTACCGCTGTTTCCATGCCCCACCGAGTTATGCTGCTGCCCTTTGGTGCTGCCACCCTTCTTTCCCTTTCCTGTCTTGTCATCATCAGATTCAGGGTCCTTGGTACTATCAGAGTCGGCATATTTCACCAGAGCTGCCATAAGTGTCCCCATGTCATTGCAATGGCGTTTGAGTCGTCCCAGCTTCAACTTAAGAGGCGTAAACCGGCAATTGCCTTCCAACGTCAAAACGGCCGTATCAGCGTTGATGCGGTCCGATGAATGCAAAATGTCTGAAACCCGGCGCACCCAATGGGTTGTTGATTCTCCTTCCTCCTGGACACAGGCAGCTAAATCCACAATTGACATGGGCTGTTTGCACGTGTCTTTGAAATTCTGAATAAACCGGGCTCTTAGCTCGGCCCATGACCCAATGGAGTTAGCTGGTAGGTTTTTCAACCAAGTGCGAGCTGTCCCTTCCAACATCATGGTGAAGTACTTAGCACATGCCGCGTCATCTACGTCCAGCATCTCCATCGCCATCTCATAAATCTCCACCCACGACTCAGGGGATAAATCGGCAGTGTAATTCGGCACTTTACGTGGGCCCTTGAAGTCCTTGGGCAGCCGTACATTGCGTAATGCTGGGACGAGACACGGCACCCCCAAAGAACTGGAGGTAACCCCTGGTTCCACCGAAGTTGTTGGACGAACCGAAGTAAACTGACGGGCCGCGTTCTGTGCTGCTAACTCAGCCTCTCGACGTGCCCTAGTACGGTCCACCAAATCCTGAGCATCAACACCGCCACCCGCCGGGCTATGGCCTCGTGGCGGATTACGGTTGCGGGCACTGCTAGACACAGCCGGTTCATTAACATGCCTGCTGTAACTCCAGCTTGGGCGGGGGGTGGAATGAATCCTCTCGCGGCTGTACGAATAAGCCTATTGCTGAGTCAAAGCTGTCTGAAGGAGCTCCCTAGCCCGTCGCGTCTCCACCGCTACAGGGGACTCACCATCGACTGGAAGGGCTGCCAATCGTGAAGCAGCCGCGACTATGTTATCCAAGGGGTTGGAGTAATGACCCGGAGGCGTGGGCACATGCTGGGATGGGATATTCTGAAGAGGCGGATCCATTGCGCGTGGCTGAACCGGCGTCCCCGTTCCAGGTGCTTCTATCCGGTTTACCACTGGCTGGTTGCTGGTTCCGGCCCCTGGCGTATTGAAGAGATTCCTGGCTTCGTAAACCGGAGGCAGGTGAGATCGGTACCTTCTCCTCACTACATCATTTGACGCGTTCTGATCCAACATAAGCCGATAGGCCTGTGCATCTAACTCGGCCCGCTCTGCAGCCATCCTGGCGTTTTCAGCTGCCAAATCCACCCAGGCTTGGGCTATCTGATCCTTCACCTTCGCCACTTCTGCGTTGTGCCGCTCCTGATCCGCCAGGCTGACTTCGGCCGCTAACAGTGCCGCCAAGGTGTCGAATAAATCGGACAGAGCCTGAGCCGGCGGTGGCACAGGGCCTCCTGCCCCAGCTGCCGTCGCCGCTGCTGAACCGGAGATCATCGCCGCAGCGGTCGAAGATTGTGGCGCTGACTGTGTACCGGCCATGAAGATCGCAACCCGGCTTGGCGGGTCATGAGAGTCCGGAATACTGTCGCCATCGGAACAACCACCAAACCGGCCATCCTGCAGCTGGTACAATGACTCGGTCTCTCCAGTAGATGACTCGTCACCAGAATAAACAATGGTTTCGCCATCATATTCTGATCTATCTTCAGATTCCACTCCGTGGATGACTCCCACGAAGGCACGCTTCATGACAGGCTTAACCCGGGCAAATCTCGCACGCTGAGCCGTTTTGACGATGTCGGTGCAGATGTCCGGCTCAGGGTCCGGTTCGCCAATCTTGCCAATGAACACGTGAATGCCGCCGAAGGGGACCCGGTATCCGTACTCAATTGAACCGGCCTCGGGGCCCCAGCCTGCGTCGTTGATGTAGAGCTTGCCGCGATGACTTTTGGTCATCTGGCCCACAGCGTATCCCTTGAGTCCTTCGAAGCTGCCCTCTAAGAACTCGAAACCATCGTGCGATAGCCCCACGATGGGCGCCAACTGTCGTGGTCTTGTCATGGCAGATTTCCTAGAGAAAGGACTTAGTCGTGGAGCCATCGCGATGGGTTAGCTTAAAGGGGTTAAAGCGGACAAGGGACGCAGAGAGTTTATACTGGTTTGGCCCCTTGCGGTGAAGGTAAAGGCCTAATCCAGTTGTTGTGGAATTTCTAGGGTTTCGATGACCAGGGAGCGAATCCGCTATGCTTGGCTCTCGAATTGTTGCCCGTCGTCCCCAAACCGCCGCCGGGTCGTCCCCTTATATACATGGGTTGACGCCCATCGGTTTACAGGATCCTGAGGCCGGCTCATGAACATGTCCGGCTCGGTCTCTACTCTTTCTATCTTAAAGCACAAGTTTACATATCAATGTCGGTTTATATCTACAGGCCTTAATCCGCCGTTGGGCCCTGGGCCTTCATAAAGCGCCTCCATCTTTGTCTTCGTGGGCTTCAAGTATAATAACTCATTATGGGGATAACCCGGCCTCTCCTGGCCGGTTTATACCCAGTAGTAATATCCCCAACACTACTGATGTGTGTGCCAACGCCGCCACTAAAAAAATTCACTGGCATTATATTGGTGGTGTTGGAACCCTACGCTAGCAAGGGAAATTTTGGCAAGCCATAGCTAGGCTATTATGCACTAGTGTAACATGTCATACATGGTTCGATTACATCTACTCATACACACTATTTCATAGCAGTTTTCCGGGAGGTGCAAGTTATTTAACTCTTTTCACAACTCATCAGACAATCTCTAAACTTGTAACTTAAAATATTCATTCATGTAATCTAAGTGCATAAACATAATTTTTCCTGTTAAATTAATTTCTACTTCATTCTAAAACCCTTTTCAACTATTTCAAAAAGATCCCGTTCTATGTCTCTTTAAGCAAATATGCATAGATCTGCTCGAGTCATCTTTGAAGATAGATAAATCCACTACCTAAAACAACTCTTATTGGACTACAAACATTTGTATGTGTGTTTTACCAATTATTTCCTTGCTCGTTCTTTATGGCTTATGAATGATTTTCTAGTCACACTATTTTTGGATGATAGGTTGCAAGTATCATATGATTCATAATGACATGATTTCAAAATCCAATGCTATGGAATTTTCCATGCATGTTTCTCCAATGTGACCTTAAGACAGTTCCACACACTTGTGGTATTCTTTTAGTCTTGCGACATTTAGCATCAATGTTATATATGTTTTAATTCTATCATCAATATTCATAACATACATCTTATTCATGATAAGAGTATGACCTTTTATGTTATTTATAACATCAAACAACTATTGTTCTCTTATGAACAACCTCCTTGCATTTTCTATGCTATTTGCTAAAATTTACAAAACTCTAAAATGAATTATGAAAATAAATGTAGAAGTAATATACTGATGGAAAGTATCATAACTGTTACATAGTTTGCAACACATATTTTTACCTCATTGTCTGCTAGTCGTTTTAGGTCATAGTAGTTCTTGCATCAAGTTGCATCAATATAAAATTGAATCGGTATCCTTGTGATCAAATAACCATAACACCGAATAATTAGCGATTAATGATTAAATCACAATCCCAAGAACTACATCTACTTGACCAACTTTCTCTACATCTATAACTTGTATGACATTCATACCTGAACTGGACATTCTAGCCTTCTTTCTTTCTGCCTTTTTACTTTTTGTAGTTTTACTTCCAATATTTCTCCTACTTACAGAAGAAGCATCCAAATTTAAGAGTGGCGTGATCCCCGAACTTCCCTGGGCATGTAAGTCTCATGACATCCTCCAGATTTGTTCTTTCTCTTTAAGTTCTCACCATCAACCCATGACTGGCATTCTTTCGGGTCCTACGCATTTTAGTCTTAAACATAGTTGAATGCTTCAGTAAAAATTGCAAGCAAAGACTTCTTTAGATATCACATATCTTTTAGTCATTGTTTGTTTCTAAAAAAATTCAGTTCCAAGAATATCACATGACTATGCCAAACGTTTGAAGCTCGGGTTTCTTGGAAGCAAGTAGACCGTAGTAGGATTCTAGCCTTTTAGATTGAAGGATGTGAGTCTCAACTTCCACGGCATCCGCGGGAGAGTATTGTAAGCATGCAATGAGACAAAAATCCTTCTCGACACTTTAGAGAACGATCCTCTCATTACGTTTAGCAATTGTAAAGATTCAACCAGATAATAGAAACAATTAATCAATTTCAACTCGAAAGGTGGAACTACAAGCCATTATTCTACAACTATAATGCAAACTACACATAGACAATGTTCATAATTAAATGCACTAGTGATTAAACTTAATTAATTAATAATTGTGCTCCACTTAAACCAATATCTCTCATAACTGATTTTGAGTCATTCAAGAACCATATTTAATCCCCCGCCATTGATGTGTGCATCATTGATGACGTGAACTTCAATCGGTAGGCCAACTTGCCGATCACATCTCCATGTGACTCTTGTTCATGTTTCGATACTTGTGCTCCGAGCTCATGATTGTCCTGCTAGAACTTCAAGACAACCAAGAGTTCCTGTAGTGAGGTCTGACCTTCACCCGCCTTACACCTCACTATCTCGTTCGTACTCATGTGTACATGTCGTACCCTGAAAAGCTACGTGTTATAGATGGTGCTACACTAGGAAGAGCACTAACAACTTGATACTTTATGTGAGAGATCACCCAAATAAAAATGAATACTACGCAATCAAAGGGTGCAAACAAAAAGGGATAAACATCCCAAGCAATTCATAATAGCATGATATGGTCTTGCCATAGGCGCCGGAGAAGTCCTCTTCGTCTTTGCAAAATTTCAACCAAAAGTATTGTCGTGGCAGCAGAAAAATAGTGCAGTGGCAACAATTTTAACAAAAACTGATTTTAGTAAAAACTACTTGCCGTGGCAACCTGAAAATGTTGTCGTGGCAGCAGTTTTAACAAAAACAGATTTATGTTCAAACTGCTTGTCGTGGTAACTTGAAAATGGTGTCGTGGCAGCAATTTCGAAAATAACTACCGTGGCAACATTTTCTTTAGCTTTTCTGCTCCGTCGTCTTGTACAGCCTCCCTACGTTGGGGTCCTCCTTTGAAAGCTTGTCACCGCCGTGTGTAATCACACAGCTATCTCTATAGCTACTCTATTACATCAAAGTTGGCACGCAGGTCATTCAAGTGACAATCATGTGGCTCCAAACATCATGTCGTACTATAACACGCACGTCACTTAAACATTACTACATATAACAATCTCATACATAAACTTATTATTATGACGAAGGCTATACCGCATCACATGCAACCTACAAAATCAAGTTAGATGTCCTCTAATCGGTTTAGCAAAATTTTAATTTACGTGGCTTCTAGGGTTTCGGAGAACACTAGCTACCTATGCCCACCATCAAGTATGATTATTCTTGTTGCTAGAATTACTGTGAGGTGTGTGAAGGAAGAGACTTAATTAAAAATCTCTGGCCCTACACTAAAATTCATCAATACGCGTGACCCCCGTGTCGATCATAATCTACATGCCCTCTTGTGTTTGCGACGGTTCACTATTATTGACTATGATGTAGCCCAACGAACTGTTAGCAGATCATTGAAAGCCAGAGTCAATTGATTGTCAGAACTTTGTAACAAAGCTATAGCATGTCACCAATGAACTGAAATGAAGCAACACTCGAGGGAAGCAAGCAAGAACATCAAGTGAAAGATTTCATCTAACACAATAGATCTTATCTTCTACTCGCAAAATTTTATTAAGCTCTAGAACTCACATAGTTCTTAATTCTTTCTAACAATAGATCAAATTCATTTCTAAAAAAATTGTGCAATACCCGAACAATCACATGTGATCTAGATCATAACCTGCATCTACTCATAGAACCGCTCATGATGCCACTGTTGGGAAATGTAGTAGAAAACAAAAAATTGCCCTACTATGAAAGACTCTGATCACTATGAAGATGCGTAGAAGGTTAGATTGGATCGTTGCCAACTTTGAATTGCAACATAAGAAGATTTTGTGTAGATTGAACTTGAAGTCCCTCGAACCGTCTAGGACGATCCCTCGAACAAAACACCGAAAGCGCGACCTCTCTACAGATTGCAGGCGTACAGGCTTCACGATCCAGCAACGTTGCCGTCTAGAGCTAATAGTCACTGGAGAATTAGAGGGAGAAGAAGAGAACCACATAGGGATTTTCTATTAGGAGGATTAGAGAGATCTAGGTCTAGCTCTAATTAGATCAAATCTAAATTAGAACTAGAACTGGAGAACTAGAGAAGGCTCCAATAACATGTGTCTCCAAAGGCCAAAAATCCTCTAGTATGTATAGGTTGAGGGGAGAGGGAGGGGTGGATGACTTGAGGACGGATTTCCCCTTCCCTTGCGCTGGCCTAGGGGGTGGTGGAGTCCAACTCCACCTTCCAATTCGGCCTCCCCTTGGGGCACCTCGACTAATGGGCCTTAGGGCCCATCAACTCTCCCCTAATAGGCCTTTTAGTATATTCTTTAGCCCATTGATATTAAATAAATTCTAAAAGCCTGCTAATTAGTATTAGAACCTTTTATCATTTATTGAAAGTCTCCAGAAAATTTTTCCGCCTATATATCATTTCCCGGTATTACCCAGTATTCCCATAAACTATTCGGGTGACCCCAAAACGTTTTTGGTTTCTCTCGAAACTATTTCTTATGTTCCCAAAACTATTCTGAGAATATTTTTTGATAACTCTCACTCCACTAATACTCATCGTATCATGATTCCCTTAAGCGTGTGCCGCTCTAGGTTCGGTAAAACATAGATATTAACAAAACTACCTTTCGTTCAATGATCAATAGCGGAACCATGGACATCCATATTGATCCCTATGAATACACGAATGATATCTGAGTGAACCTTTGGTTGTAATATGCTATCCCCTTTGCTTCATGGTACTTTACAAAAACCGATGTGGGATTTATCGGTATCATCTTGAGTCATTCTCATGCTCATTATACCGATCTCCTCATTACCGGTTTTGTTCTTCTTGCTTGTTGTCATGTTCCAGCATCCCTGTGACCTAGTCACCTATGTCTGGCCTGATGGACTCCGTCACACCGAGAGGGCCCTAAGAATATCTCTCCATCGTCAGAGGAGAAAATCCCACTCCTGAGCTATCTAGTCCCTTACAGATGACGTTTGAGCAACCCTAAAGTCCATCTCCGGTATCAAGTGACTCTGATACTCTCATGGTCTAACAAACTAAAGCATACATTAACTCTCCGTGTTATATCAATAGTCTTGTGATGATTACATCTCAAAGTATAACAAACAAGTTGGGTTAATTCAATTGATCGTTCTTCTAATATCATACTCCCAATGTTGTTTTGGGATTATTGTTACATTTACCAAAATCCCAAGATCTAAAAACATGATCAACATACAACACTTGAGCTAGTCCTAGAGGCAAGACTAGGAATCAGGTTTTACCGTTTATCATTCCACACGTGCTTATGAATTTTCCTCCGAATCACATATTTTAGAATCATAGCAGTTATAGCATAGAATATAAACTCTTAATTATAAACATAGAAATAAATAATACAATATTATTGCCTCTAGGGCCTATTTCCAACAAGCGCGACTTCCGTTTGCCATTTTATTTTTTGATGTCTTGGCAGACAATTTGATTGTTTCTTGTCTGGTAAGTTTACGAGCTGGAAACCAAGTCCGTTTGAGATCGTGATCGTGAGACCAAACTGCCTCTAATTCTCCTACTATATATACGGCTTACCACTGGTGGCCAAAGATAGATCAAAAGAAACTACAATTTTGCCTCATCTAGCAACTTGCGTCGCCACCTTAGTCTACTCCATTCCGAACGCCGGCGTGCACTGACGTGCAGGAGAGCAGTTCTTTGAAACCGTTCATCCTTGCGGTCCTACCCCAGGAGAGGAAAAATTAGGTTTTTGGGAAGCGCCCCGCGCGACTGCTCAAATTCGTCAACAGGGGTCGTTTTCCATCCAAGTCGAGCGATGTCACATGCCGACATCTCCAACATCAGCTGCTTCACCCGATCTTCACCAACGTCGTTGTCAAAAACATCGCTCCATCAGCAGCTACGACTACTAACGAGCAGTACGTGTGTTGTCATTTGTTCATGTCTCCAATTATTGTTGTTGTTACATGTGCGATGTTGTTGTGACTAGATTTCTATTCATCTAGTATGCTAGACTGTTGCATGCTAATTACTGTTCTAGTCATGAATTATTTATTTAAATTAATCACATTTTTTCCAAATATTTCAACAATATCCACCTCTATCATATAGGATAAGGCACTTTTTTGATTGGCATGATTCTTAAAACATAGGAATAGAAAATACATGATTGGAGTAGCATGCTTACTGGAATCCTGTATGATTAATAGAGGATGTTTGATGCCACATGAAAAACAAAAAATTGTAAACAGAGGTTGTAGTGCATGTTAGATTTCCTATGAAATATAGACACATAATTTTTTAGGAAAAATCCCAATATGATGCAATATATGAATCAAACAACCAACATGGAGAAAATTCTTAAGAATTTCAACACTCTAGAAATCCTATAAAATTCTTTGAATCAAAGAAATTGCAAAAAGGGTTGGATGGAAGCTGGATTTTCAATAAAATGTAGTACTCCCTTTGTATAAGACCATTTAGATCACTATAAGGCCTTTTAGATCACTAGTGATTGAAAAGGTCTTGTATATATATATATACATTTTTATACAGGGGTAGTACAAATGATTCCTTAGAAAAAAATCATATCAAAGAAGGCATAAGAATAACGGTTTTGCTAAAACTCAGCTAGCTGAGTTTTATTTTGGTCTCATTCACTTTTACAACCGTTGGATCATCTCTGGTTACGATTTGTGTTGCTGGCTAAGGGAGCACTTTGCCCTATTGTGGCCTGGTTTTGTTCCTTTTTCGTGGCTCATATTGGGCTGGGGACGTCCACCTTGCTATTTTTTCATTGTGGGCATGTTGTTGTTTCGTCGTGGCTCGTTGTTGTTTTCATTGCGGTCTTTCTTTGTTGTTGTATGATGACCCACAAGTATAGGGGATCTATCATAGTCCTTTAGATAAGTAAGAGTGTCGAACCCAATGAGGAGCAGAAGGAAATGACAAGCAGTTTTTAGCAAGGTACTTTCTGCAAGCACTAAAATTATCGGTAACAGATAGTTTTGTGATAAGATAATTCATAACGGGTAGCAAGTAAAAAGTGTAACAAAGGTGCAGCAAGGTGGCCCAATCCTTTTTATTGGTGGAAATATGGCCTAGAGGCAATAATAAAGTTGTTATTATTATACTCCCTCCATTTCTAAATATAAGACTTTTAAGAGATTCCACTATAGACTACATACGGAGCAAAATGAGTGAACATATACTTAAAAGGCGTCTATATACATCCAAATGTACTCTCTATAGTGGAATCTCTAAAAAGACTTATATTTAGGAACAGAGGGAGTATTTCCTTATTCATGATAAAGCACTACTGGAATCTGGGTCTTTGCCATCTGCCAGCTCTTTGCCGTCTGCCAGCTGATGGCAAAGAGGCTCTTTGCCGTCTGTCTTCTCAAAGCAGACGGCAAAGAACCAGCTGATGGCAAACAGGGTCTTTGCCATCTGCCAGCTCTTTGTCGTCTGCCAGCAGACGGCAAAGAGTTCTTTGCCATCTGCCAGAAGACGGCAAAGTCCAAAGTGGACCCCGCGGGGGTACTGCACTGGGTAGGTCACACGGGCCACTTCTTTGCCGTCTGCTGGCAGACGGCAAAGAGGTAAGAGGGGCCCACAGTTTCACGGCGGTGGCGGTCTAACGGTCATCCTCTTTGCCGTCTGCTGGCGGACGACAAAGAATTCTTTGCCGTCTGCCAGCAGACGGCAAAGAGAAAAAAACAAAAAAAAAACAGACGGCAATGCGGGGGGTTAATTTGGCCCCCCGCGCGCGCGCCCTCCTCCACATCTCTTTCTCCCGCCTCCCCACCCTCTGCCTCCCGCGCAGGCCCCCGCCTGCCCCGCCGCCACCCCTCCCCCTCAGTCCTCCTCCTCCCCCTCCAGCACCTCCTCCCGCCTCCTGCCCTTCCCTCCTCCCCCCCACTCGTCCTACTATTACGTTATAGTCCGCCCATCTCGGCCTGCCCCTAGGGCCTCACTGTAGTAGATTGCATGGCCGCCCCCTTCCCCTCCACCCCCCCGCCGTCCCCCTTCCCCCCTCCCCCTCCACCTCCGCCCCCCTCCCTCCCTCCTCCACCGCCGCCCCCTCCCCCCTCCCTCCCTCCCTCCACCTCCCCCCCCTCCCTCCCCTCCCTCCACCCCCCACCCCCCCTCCCCCCTCCCCACCGTTTTCCCCCTCCCCTCTCACCACCCGCTCCCCCTCCCTCCTCCCCTCCTCTCCCCCCTCCCCTGCTCCTCCTCCCCCTCCTCCCCATCCCTTCCCGCCCTCCTCCTCCTCCCCCTCCTCCCCCCCCTCCTCCTCCCCCCCACCCCCCCCCGTCCCCCCCTCCTCCCCAGCTCCTCCTTGCCCTCTGCCCCCTCTGCCCAGCCCACGGTGAGCATCGGTCCCCTCTTGTTCTTATTTTTTTTTGCATGTATGTTTTAGGAGTTGATGGATCTGTGGATGGATGGATAGATTGATGTAAGGTGGATGGATAGATGGATGTTTTATACAGGGGCGGTGCCAGCAACTGTGGATGGATGTATGTATATGTGATTTTGAACAATTTGTAGTTGTTATATGGATTGCTAGATGGATTATGCTGTGTAGATTGTATGGATGGAAAGATGGTTGAATGCTATATAGATGTATGGGTGGATTTATGTATGGATTTTCATTTAAAAAAATAGTGTCTTTTTATTCCGTTAGGTTAGATGTTGTTGATTATATTGTTCTGCGGTGCTTATGTTGGATTGTTTTTCATGTGCAGGGATCTTCTCTTCACCTCCAGAGCACTCGGTCCCGTTGCCGTTGTCATCGTCATTCGACTACCGCCTCTCACGGTCTAAGGGTGAGCTCGACTGTCATCTCCTCCCTGACCTTCCCCTATTTGCTCTGTTCCGTCGGTCGTTGTGTCGTGGCTGGAGTTCAGTGTGGCGTGCAAGTCGTTCATGGGTCGTCGAGGAGAGAAAATAAGGAAAAGAATCTCCGAGGGGTCGAGGGTCGAGGGTCGTCGAGGGGTCGAGTGGTCGAGGGATGACTTTCATTCTGATGGTGCTTCCTTTTGAAAGAGATGAGAGTGAGAGATGAGATGCTCTTGAAGGAAGGATACCGGCTGTTCGTAGGTGGTCGGTCTTTCTCGTCCTCCCCCTCTGTGACCTTCGTAAAGCAGGGGGAGGACGAAAAGACCGACCGTCACCGACGGTCGAAATAACATTGAGAGATGAGAGATGTTATAAGAGGAAAGACACCGGCTGTTGTCGTAGGTGGTCGTTGCTCCTCATCTCTTACTGTGAGACCTTGGTAATGCAGCAAGGGATGGGAGTAACGACCGTCACCGACGGTCAAAATAAACAGGCAAGGAGTGCCCCACCATACATATATACCACCACTTGAGAGGTGAGAGTTGTTGAAGGGAGCATCGACGGAATGAAAGTCAACCCGACACCCCGACACCCCGACCCGACACCCCGTCATATATTTGTGAATTATGAGTTAGGTCATATATTTTCTGATTTAAATGTGCAGTTCTTTCGTTGCTGCGAGGGTCTGGTGTTCGACGACCTCCCCGTGCGTTCGACGAGCTCCGCCTCTGCGTTCGTGGGTGAGCACAAATGACATCTCCTCCTCCCCCCTTCATTTGCTCTGTTTCGGTCTTCGTGCCGATGAAACTTGCTAGCTGTAGGTGTCAATCATCAGTATGCGTGACCACTATGCGTCTCCCGTTCGAAAGGGTTACATCTATAAAGGGTGACCTATTTAGCTCCAAAATGACTTAATATGCTCCAAAATGACTTAATATGCTCCAAAATGACCTATTTAGCTCCAAAATGACTTAATATGCTCTAAAATGACCTATCTAGCTCCAAAATGACTTAATATGCTCCAAAATGACCTATTTAGCTCCAAAATGACTTAATACATATTAAGTCATTTTGGAGCATATTTAGCTCCAAAATGACCTATTTAGCTCCAAAATGACTTATTTAGCTCAAAAATGACTTAATATTCTCCAAAATGACCTCTACTTAGCTTATTTAGTTCATTTATGACATACTTAGCCTATTTAGGTCAAAAATGGCCTATTTAACTAGGTTAGATCTAAAATGACACAAGTAAGCAATAAGAAGAAGAAAAGGAAAGAGAAGAAAAATTATGCTTCTTTTTCTTCTTCTAGTCTTCTTCTTCTTGTTCTTCTAACTTTCTTCTTTCCCATTTTGTAGATTTGCTTCAGATCACGGAAGCTTGCGTTGGAGTCTACTCTTCTCGTTGTCCTTCCTTTTTGTTTTGATTTTGTAGGATGAACAATTTGAAACTTGCTACGTATATATGTATGGATGGATGGTGGCTATATTGTATATGGACCTTTTGCTTAATTGTTGGATATGTTGGACTTTTCATTTGGTGTATATATGTGTTGGATGATGATATATGTGTTGGATATGTTGGATGATCCATATGGCAGGGATATGTTGGCTATATGTACTTGTTGAAATATTTTGAAATGAATATATATATATATATATATATATATATATATATATATATCTGTGAAATTGATTGAATTTAAGAAAAAACAGGGGCTATATAGCCAATTTGCCGTCTGCTAGCAGACGGCAAAGGGCTTTGCCGTCTGCTAGCAGACGGCAAATTGGCCACGTGGCAGCACGCTGTTCACCTGGTCTGGCCTATTTGGCCTCTTTGCCGTCTGCCAGCAGACGGCAAAGGAGCAGGGTCTTTGCCATCTGCCGGCAGACGGCAAAGGAGCAGGCTCTTTGCCGTCTGCCAGCAGACGGCAAAGAAGGAAAGCTCTTTGCCGTCTGCTGGCTAACGGCAAAGAGCGCCGTTAGCCCCCTAACGGGGCTGTCACCTTTTTTGTGCCGTCCACAAGCTTTGCCGTCTGCTAGCAGACGGCAAAGAACTTTCCTTCTTTGCCGTCCGCCAACAGTGCCTTTGCCGTCTGCTTTGGCAGACGGCAAAGCAGCTGATTCCAGTAGTGAAGGTTTATTATTCATGCTAGAATTGTATTGATCAGAAACTTAAATACATGTGTGGATACATAAACAAATACCGTGTCCCAAGTAAGCCTCTACTAGACTAGCTCGTTGATCAAAGATGGTTAAGGTTTCCTAACCATAGACATGTGTTGTCATTTGATGATGGGATCACATCATTAGGAGAATGATGTGATGGACAAGACCCATCCATTAGTTTAGCATATGATCGTTCAGTTTATTGCTATTGCTTTCTTAATGTCAAATACATATTCCTTCGACTATGAGATCATGCAACTCCTGGACACCAGAGGAATACCTTGTGTGCTATCAAACGTCACAACATAACTGGGTGATCATAAAGATTCTCTATAGGTATCTCCGAAGGTGTCTGTTGAGTTGGCATGGATCGAGATTAGGATTTGTCACTCCGTGTATCGGAGAGGTATCTTTGGGCCCTCTCGGTAATACAACATCACAAGAAGCTTGCAAGCAAAGTGACTAAGGAGTTAGTTATGATATGATGTATTACGGAACGAGTAAAGAGACTTGCCGATAACAAGATTGAACTAGGTATGAAGGTACCGACGATCGAATCTCGGGCAAGTAACATACCGACACACAAAGGGAATTACGTATGTTGTCATAAAGGTTCGACCGATAAAGATCTTCATAGAATATTGGGGAACCAATATGGGCATCCAAGTCCCGCTATTGGTTATTGACCGGAGAGGCGTCTCGGTCATGTCTACATCATTCTCAAACCCGTAGGGTCCGCACGCTTAACGTTCATTGACGATATAGTATTATATGAGTTATGTATGTTGGTGACCGAATGTTGTTCGGAGTCTGGTATAAGATCACGGAGATGACAAGGAGCTCCGGAATAGCCCGGAGGTAAAGATTGATATATGCGATAATAGTGTTTGGCTTCCAGAAGGGTTCCGGAATTCACCGGAAGAAGTTTCGGATGTTTCCCAAAATGTTCGGGTACGAGAACACTTTATTTGGACCAAGGGGTAAAGCCCACGATGCTTTTGGTAAGTGCAAAAGGCAGTTTTGCGGAGACCAGGTGTCGATGTCAAAACCGGCAGACCTTGGGGTAGGGGTCCCGAGCTGTGAATCTGAGATCGATGGGCAACAAGGGACAATGAACACGGTGTTTACCCAGGTCTGGGCCCTCTCGAAGAGGTAATAGCCTACGTCCTACTTGATTGTATTGGATGTATAGTATGGTTACAGAGTAGATCTACCTCGAGATCAGCATGAGCTAAACCCTAAGGTGATGAGTTGATGAATGTAGCTCTCTCCCTAAAGACTACAACCCTCGGTTTATATAGACACCGGTAGGGTTAGGGTTACCGGAGATAGATTACAATAAGGGGTAAAGAGATCCTGCCTATCCTTGAGTTGGAGGGCACACCATGGCTTCATAGACCTCCTGTCGCCATACGGCTTCACCAGTCCGGCCCATATTCGATGGGCCGGCGCCTGGAGGACCCCTTAGTCCATAACTCCCTTAGTAGCCCCCGAACTTGCCTCCAACGCCAAGGCTTGTGTCCGGCATCCGCTCACCCAATAGTATTCGGCTTGCGAGGTGAGTTCTCCAGTGTGCTTCGTTCATGTTCGGAGTCAAGTGATGTCCGGAATCCGAAACGACCGCTTTACTTAGCCACGAAGGCAAAAAATCGTTCAAGTGTAAACAGTGCCTTCATCTGACAACTTTTTCTCGAGAGTCGTATCTGGCCATAACGCCGAGCGGTTAGTATTTCTCATAGCGCAGATCGAGGCTGACACCACGTTTGGCACGTCTCCTCAAGGTGGAGATCGTGCCACGCCTTTCAGGGGATAGGATCAATGATTTTGATTCCCCACCCCGCACATAACATTGCGAGCGTATCGGGAAGTGGAGAAGCCAATGGCGTGAAAAAAGGAACTCTTGGCTTATCAACAGCCTATAAAAGGGGGAGCTACAACAGTCAGCATCCCACCTTCCGCTCACGCAAATCTTCGGAGCTCCAACGCCCCTTTTCTCTGCTTCCACAGCAAATCCCACCCGTCTCCTTCAGCCATGGCCGGATCCGGTGCCAATGGGATGTGGGACGTCTCCGTTGTCACCGATAGCGACATCTTGAAGCTGAAGCAGGTCGGCTACTTGTCGGCCGACGTCGCCCATCGGGCCCCTGAAGCAGGCCAGATCGTCCCTCCACCCAGGCCGGGCGAAAGGGTCGTATTCCTCCCCCATTTCCTTAGGGGGCTTGGATTTCCCCTACACCCCTTTGTGAGGGGGTTGATGTTCTTTTACGGGCTAGATTTTCATGATCTAGCCCCCAACTCCCTCCTCCACATCTCGTCCTTTATTATCTTCTGCGAGGCTCTCCTCCGGGTCCGACCACACTTTGGCTTATGGCTAAAGGTGTTTAACGTCAAGCCCAAGGTGGTTGGTGGTGAATATGCGGACTGCGGCGGGGCCATGATCAGCAAACTGATGCGGGTCCCGTGGCCGGAGGACAAGTTCATCGACACCGTTAAGGTGTGGCAAAAGGAATGGTTCTACATCACTGAGCCAAGGGGAGCCGCCTGGGCGGCAGCTCCCGCATTCAAATCCGGACCCCCTACTAGGCTGGCCTCATGGACCACCAAGAGCCTGGACTGGGTTCCGTTGATGACTTGAAGGCACTACAGAAGCACGTTTTCGGCGTAATGGGGACCGACGCGAAGCTGGTTAATGTGATCCAGATCATGCTCAAGCGTCGACTCCTCCCCTGTTAGGAGAGGGCCAAGCCAATGTGGGAGTATGACTCCGAAGATCCGGCCATCGTGCAACATCTTTTTGGCATGACCCACAAGAAAGTGTGGGGTCTGCTATTCAAGCCGCAGAAGGAGTGGCCGGTCGAGGGGGAGGACATCGGCCTCGACGCTGCGAACCATCCGAAGAAGGTGAGCGGCATTTGTCTTAACATGAGTTCGAATATTCGCACCATATGATTTGATCTGAACCTCTTTATGTGGATTTTGCAGGGCTGGCTCGCCAAGGCCGAGAAGATCAGCGGCCCGGCGCCGCTGCTAGAAGGGCCCCGATTCGAACAGCTAGAGAAGCTGTTGGTCGTGGTGCCGTACAAGGCGCCCGACATGAACGGCAAGAAGACGGAGGTGCCGGAAGCCAGGGAGGGCCTCCGTCGCAGGGCTCATCCGGATAGCCGGTCCGGAGACACTGTGGCCCTATCCCCACAGGAGGGGGACGAGGATGAGGATGAGGAGGAAAGCGCCTCCTCTCACTCTAAGAAGAGGGCGGCGTCCAGCGACGTCGAGGAGGTTCAACCTTCTCAGCCCCCGAAGAGACAATGACGGCCTAAGCTGGACCTGTCCGACAACTCGGACTCCGACGAGGAGTCTGAAGCGTCCGAAAAGGTTCCGGAGAGGGAACCCAGGGTCAAGCCCCATGCGACCAGGTACATATCATGGCATTTTCAATTGCCTTGTTCTTTAGTAGTCCCTGGTAGAACGTAGATTGATTGTTTTTGGCGGTGCAGCCCATCGGGTGGCCACCCTGCTGAGGAGACCTCGGAGGGGACGTCCCCGCCCGCCGAACTGGCAGACAGTGGCTCACGTTCCGCACCTCCTCTACTCCCCGAAGAGGTTGGGGAGGTGCTATCGCGAAAGACCCCTCCTCCTCCAAACTCAGGGGAGGAGGTCGACGCCACCATGGCCGAGGCCGACGCCTCGATCGTTGAAGACCAGGGAGATGCATCCCTCTTGGCTAACGCGGGGAGGGGATCCGGCTCATCCGAACCCCTACAGCATCCGGCTCCCGAGCCCCCGAGGCCCTCGAGGGAGCCAATTCCTCCTTTCGGTGGGGAAGGTGCTGAGGGCCTGACACCCGCGCCGAACACCTCTATTCGGGCGGCGGCGGGCTGGCCGGACACGCTGGCGGAGTTGGTGAGCAACTCTGCCATCGTTGATGAGCACCGCACTCTTATGGGTGCGGTTATACAGGGTGTTCGGTCCATTCATTCCGGACTGAACGACGCTGTTCAAGGCCTGCTAACAGGCTTTGAGGTAAGTCAAGTAATGCTCTTATCCTATAAAGCGGTTGTAATCTTTAGTTTGGGTAGGCCGTGTACATAGTAGCCCCCGAGACTCTGCAAGGACTTTGGAGAAGCTTGCAGAGGATCAAACTCTGTAGGCTGAAAATAATATTGACGTTTCTTTTGCTGATGTAGGCATCTTCCTTGGCTGCGGCTGCTAATGC
Source organism: Thinopyrum elongatum (assembly GCA_011799875.1). NCBI lineage: Eukaryota > Viridiplantae > Streptophyta > Magnoliopsida > Poales > Poaceae > Thinopyrum > Thinopyrum elongatum. The sequence continues at coordinate 312,024,321 of CM022302.1, read as the reverse complement.
CGCGACACTAAAGGAGATGGACCAGAAGCTCGAACGCTCCAACGGGGAGCTTGACCTTGTCAACAAATGGCTTGACGAAGCACAAGGTAAGCTTTTTGTTAAATGTGTGTGATCGCTCGTCGCCGGGTACTTATACGCCTCGACTGTATGTTGATCATTCTATGTGCGGATTTTTTAGCTGCCGCTGCTGAGGTGGATGGCTTGAAGGAGGCCCTAAAGAAAGCCGAGGCTGAGGCAGCTGCCAAGAAATTGGCCGCCAAAAAGGCGATGGCCGAGCTTGAGGAAGCCAAACTTTCCATCCAAAAGCACGAGGCTCGAGTGGCCGAAGTGCAGGTGGAGCTCAAGGATGCTGCCAAGAAGCTGGAGGGACTTGAGAAGGAGAAGGAGAAGCAGTCCTCCACGCTGTCCAAGGTGGAGAAAGAACTCCATGAGACAAGGACCGAAGTGTGAGGTGTCTAAGAGGAGCTCCGCCAAGTGGGGCAAATTGCAAATGGTAAGAAATACTTACTGCAGAGTGTGTTTGGAGGCAAAAGGTTCGCCTTGCTTACGCGGGTCTAGCGCTCCGCAGGCGTATTCATCGAACTTCTGAGGAGTGCGGTGGCCGCCGCGGAGCACTATGCCAGTCGCGAGGACTCCCTACAATGGCTCTTCTGGTCACAGTTTTCGGCCTCCGAGCATCCTCCCCTCCTCAGCAACCAAATGAAGCAGCTGATGGAGATGCATCGGATGTCCGAGCTGGTCGTGAAGGACCTCTATGTCAATCTGTGGCCCGCTGAGCCAATTTCGGACACCTACTTTGGCCTTGTGCAGAAGCTGCGGGAGGCGCCGCTCCGGATTGACGCCATGAAGCGCTCCGCGTGCCTTGAGGGGGCGAGGCTTGTGTTTGCAAAGACCATGGTGCATTGGCCAAAGATCAATCCGATGGACATGGCTACTGGCCCTCCACCCAAGGGGAAGGAGCACCGCCACCCTGAGCTGTACTTTGCGCAGGTGATGAATGGAGCACGGGCGATAGAGGGCCAGTGCTCGAAAGATGTAATGCTGGAATGACTGTATTAAGTTTTTATCACTTGGACCCTATGCTTTATGATGCGTCCACCTGACTAATTTTTTCTTGTCCTGATTTAATGTTGACTCATGTGCGGCCATATGTTTATTCTGAAAGCTACCAGTCGTCGGCTTCAGCCCCCAGGTGAATATCACGAGGGGTGTTTTGTCTCCACACTGTTACCCTTAGCCAACATCTTGGTACCCGGAGGCGGTAGTGCATGAGCGAAACTAGGCAATCAGACTATTCGGTTTTATTGCTTTCACTTAGCCTTAGGAGCTTAACGGTGGGGCTAAGGACTAGCCCCCATAGTTTTGTGATGTACTGGGGGGTCAATACCTGCCCTTTCCGATCACCTGGTTTGCGTTAAAACGAACCCTTCGTGTGACACGGTGAAATCGCTAACGATTTTTAGAGTCAAACCTCGTCATCGGATCGCTGACCAGTTCACGCTTACTATGACGGTCAGTTTTCGGCTTTCTCCTCCTGAGGTACTTGTCCGGGCTAGCCAGAAGTACAATCATAGGGGTTCTCCCTTTGCCCTCTTAGCCGAACGAGCGGAACATAAGGGGCAAGCACAGGAGCCAGGCAACCCAACTATTGACCCAAGACATAGGTCGGAACTGATGCATATAGTGCAATATCCGAGATGCCGAACACTCATTGAAAAGTGGTGTCGGACTTGGGGTACGGAGCCGATGGTTAAATCGAACTCTAGGTTAGTTAGCCAATCATGTTTTCATGCCGGGTTGTTTGAAGAGCGAGGGGAGAATCGGAAGGAAAGGAGACAATTGCAAGATGCGGATATCCGTACACCATAAAGGGCATTTTTATTATTTCTCGTAGGCTCAAGACGTCTAACCGTACAATTCGAACTGCCATGGCATTATTTGTAAAAAGGAAAAAAATTTACAGAGTAAAGGTTTACGCAGGGCCTTGATGCGTGAGTCGAAGCCTCAACTATGCCCTGCTACACGTCTGCGCCTTTGCTTCTGAGAGGTGGGGGTTGGGACCTTCGATGAAACCTTGAGGGGCGAGGATCCTGCCGATGAAGCTTTATGCTTGGAGGAGGGTTTCCGGAATTGGCCCCCGGGTCGTCCGAAGACAAGGTAATTCCGAAGTTCAGGTTAGCCGAACACATGCTTCAGATTTATTGATATATGCCTCACGGCTGCCCATGGTATTTTGAGTGCGAAATTGTGCTGATGAGGCATGTGGAGCGCGAAGAATGTGAGCGTGCCGTGGGGCGCGCATCCCTATTTGCGGTGAATGCATGCGGGTTCCCATGACGGGGAGTGGGTTCGGGCCCATTTACTGCTGTCGCCGGCCTTTACGGCGGGCTGGTAACGGGACCCGTATGGGCTAGTTTGGTCTTCGGCCGCTAGGGCCACAGTGTGCTCTTCGGTCGAAAGTGAGCATTCTGTATTGCCGTTGATAGTTATGACGCGCGAAGGACTGGGCATCTTCAACTTGAGGTACGCGTAATGTGGGACGGCATTGAATTTAGCGAACGTCGTTCGGCCGAGGAGGGCGTGATAGCCATTGCGAAAAGGTGCAATGTCGAAGATCAAGTCCTCGCTTTGGAAGTTGTCCAGAGAGCCGAACACTACTTCAAGCGTCACAATGCCTGTGCAGCGGGCCTCCACTCCCGGAATTAACCCCTTGAAGGTGGTGTTACTGGGTTTGATCCTTGACAGATCGATCCCCTTCTTCCTCACGGTGTCTTCGTATATCAGACTGAGGCTACTGCCCCCATCCATTAGGACTCTAGTGAGGTGGAATCCATCAATGATGGGGTCGAGTACTAAGGCTGCGAAGCCTCTGTGGCATATGCTGGTCGGGTGATCCCTGCGATCGAAAGTGATCGGGCAGGCTAACCACGGATTGAACTTCGGCGCTACGGGCTCGACGGAATATACGTCTCGCAATGTTCGCCTCCTCTCCTTCTTTGGTATGTGGGTTGCATAGATCATGTTCACCATCTTGACCTCAGAAGGGAAGGGTTTTTGGCCTCCACTATTCGGCCTGTGGGGCTCATCATCATCCTCGCTTCGTGGGCTTTTGCCCGAGTCTTTGACTGTAAGCTTGCCGGCCTGCTTTATCACCCAACAGTTATGGTTGGAGTGGTTGGCGGGTTTCTCTGGCGTGCCGTGGATCTGGCAAGTCCTGTCCAGAATTGCGTCTAGTCTGGATGGGCCATCGCCGTTGCCTTTAGGGGCCTTCTTTCGGGGTCCGGACTTCGGGTTTCTGAACCCGGCATTTACTTCCATATCCTCGCCTTCGCCATCATTGTGGCGACATTTACTCTTGCTACGTCGGAGGTACCGGGTGTGTCGGGATTGGTGTTTTTACAAGCGAGCCAACTGTCTTCGCCCACGCAAAAGCGGGTCATGAGAGAAGTAAGGGATGCCATAGTTCTTGGTTTATCCTGGCCGAGCTGTCTTACGAGCCATTCATCCTTGACACTATGCTTGAAAGCGGCCAAGGCTTCGGCATCCGGACAGTCGACAATCTGGTTCTTCTTGGTCAGGAATCGGTTCCAAAATTGTCGGGCAGATTCTTCGGGCTGTTGTGTGATGCGGTTTAGGTCATCCGCGTCTAGAGGCCGGACATAGGTGCCCTGAAAGTTCACTCAAAAAGCGTCCTCAAGCTCTTCCCAACAGCCTATAGAGTCTTCGGGAAGGCTGTTCAACCAGTGTCAAGCTGGTCCTTTAAGCTTTAGTGGCAGATATTTGATGGCGTGGAGGTCATCTCCTCGTGCCATGTGAATGTGGAGGAGGAAATCCTCTATCCATACGGTCGGGTCTATGGTTCCGTCGTATGGCTCGATGTTCACAGGCTTGAAGCCTTCTGGGAATTGGTGTTGCATTACCCTCTCTGTGAAGCACAGGGGGTGTGCGACGCCCCGAACTCGGGCTACATCGCGTTGGAGGTTTTCGGCCATTCGAGTCCGCTGCTTCTCCCAGACTCTATTGTTTCGGTTCAGCCAATCATAATATCCTTCCCGGTGAGTGGGCGGATCTTCTCTGGGTCCCTAGAAGGACCTGGTATGGCCTCCTCGAGCGTGTAGGTCATGGCGGAGGTCGTATTCCTAGGTGGGCCGCACTTGATCCTTGCCGTAACGGTGAGGTGGGGCGGCGGGGTACTCGGACTCGTTAGCTTCTCTGTCCCGCCCTCTAGGGGGGCGGTCCGGCTGTTAGGCGCGTGCGTATGTCGGACGTGTGGGCTCTACGGCCTCATCGTCGAATTGCGGCAACAATCTTCGCTTGGGATAACTTTTGATTTGCTGTTCGCGGCCGTACCCTTCTTCGGCGGCTAGGACTTTGGTCCATCGATCATTGAGGGTGTCCTGTTCGGCCTTGATTCTGCATTTTTGTTTCTTTATACTGCGGGCGGTGGCTAGAAGCCTTCGTTTAAACTGCTCCTGCTCCAGCGGGTCTTCGGGGACGATGAAATCGTCATCCCCGAGACTGGCCTCCTCTTCGGAGGATGGGAGGTAGTTGCTGCCTTCCGACTCATCGGGGTTTTCTGGGTTAAACGGGTCCTCATGCCCCATGGGGTCATCCTGATGATGTTCGTTAGCTGCGGCTTCGCCAAGGTCATCCATATTATTCGCGGTGCCGTTCCCCGCAGAGTCCATGTTGCTCTCGTGACTTCGACGTGGCTTTGATCGACGGCGCTATCTTCGGCGTTTGGGCGGCTCATCTTCGGGCTTGTCTCAGCCCTGATTGGGAGTGCCATCGCTGTCCTTGGGGGTGTCCACCATGCAAATATCATAAGTGGACGTGGCCGACCAGCGGCCGGTGACGGGGGCGGCGACATCGGTACTAGCCGTGGCTCCGTTTTCCTCATCCATGTATTCGGTGTTTTCCGAATTATAATCTAGCATATCGGTTAAATCATCGGCAGTGGCTACCAAGTGGGTGGTGGGTGGGACGTAAAATTCCCTGTGGTACGCCTCGAAGGGTTGATGATTGTGGTTGGAGGGCAGGTCCTCCTAGATGGTCATTTTCTAGATTTGGTCTACCGCCTCGTTTAACATAGCAAGGGTCACCGAATTCGAGGGCTCTAGGCCAAATTTCATTGTAACGGGGTGGGGGCAGTCAGTGCCCTGGCTGGTCCTTGGTTTCCACAGGCCGAGCTAAGCTCGGGGTACGATGCCTGATCCTTGAGGGGGTCCGGACTGTCACTGGGGACTAAGGACGGGCCTTGGTTATTGCGTGTGGTTTCCACGCCGGGATTTGAGATCGAGCTGCTTCGGGCCGGGGGTGACCCCTGGCCATTGGTTGCCGGTTCGTTGTAAGGGCTCAAGGCCAGAGGAGCGTTGTGACGAAAAGGTTCGGCCGAGATTGACTCTTGGCTTCCGCCTCCTGATTCTGCCTCGAAGGCCGAGGATAGGCCCTCCGCAGACATGATGGATCCAGTCAAAGGTGGAGTCTGGCCCCCACTTGAAATGGAGCCCTCCTGGCTTGAAGCTGTTCGGAGGGCGGGGGCCGATCTGTAGATTGGATCAGAGGGGGACTCCAGAGCGGGCATGGCGAGGCCTGCGAGGGTGCGGGAGGGGGCAGTGAATCCGGCAAAGACCAGATCGCCCCGCGTGTCCGCAACATATTCCAGATTACCGAATCGAATTCGGTGTTCAGGAGCGAAGTTGTCGATCTGATCCAAACAACCAGTCAGGTCGGCGTGCAGCACGATGCTGCCGAACGCGAAGAGTTGACCGGGGACAAAGAAGTCCCCGGATCCGATGCCTTCTCCTACGATCAGCCGAGCCATCGATCCTTTGGGCGACCCCACAGCGGAACTCTCAATGAAAGCATCAATGTCGGTGTCAAAACCGGCAGACCTCGGGGTAGGGGTCCCGAGCTATGGATCTGAGATCGATGGGGAACAAGGGACGATGAACATGTTGTTTACCCAGGTTCGGGCCCTCTCGAAGAGGTAATACCCTACGTCCTGCTTGATTGTATTGGATGTATAGTATGGTTACAGAGTAGATCTACCTCGAGATCAGCATGAGCTAAACCCTAAGGTGATGAGGTGATGAATGTAGCTCTCTCCCTAAATACTACAACCCTCAGTTTATATAGACACCGGTAGGGTTAGGATTATCGGAGATAGATTACAATAAGGGGTCAAGATATCCTGCCTATCCTTGACTTGGAGGGCACAACACGGCTTCATAGACCTCATGTCGCTATACGGCTTCACCAGTCCGGCCCATATTCGATGGGTCGGTGCCCCGAGGACCCCTTAGTCCATAACGCCCTTACCAGGGGCCAGACGCCAGAGACCCTCGCGTCTGGGTCTAGATGCCGGGAACCCTGGCGTTTGGTCCTGGAGTCCGAGAAGGACTCTTGCCTTTCGGGAAAAGCCGACTTTGAGGAGGCTTTTACTCCAAGTTTTGACCCTAGGGCTCAACATATAAATAGAGGGGCAGGGCTAGCACCCAAGACACATCAAGATTCACCAAGCCGTGTGCCGGCAACCCCGTCCCCTCTAGTTTATCCTCCGTCATAGTTTCCGTTGTGCTTGGTGAAGCCCTACGGAGATTCTTCTTCACCACCACCGTCACCACACCGTCATGATGCCGAAACTAATCTACTAATTCACCTCTCTTGCTGGACCGAGAAGGCGAGAACGTCATCGAGCTGAATGTGTGCTGAACGCGGAGGTGTCGTACGTTCGGTACTTGATCGGGACAGATCATGAAGGTGTACGACTACATCAACCGCGTTGAAAAACGCTTCCGCTTAGCGATCTTCAAGGGTATGAAGATGATTTCCCCTCTCGTAGCTATGCATCTCCATGGATAGATCTTGCATGTGCGTAGAAAAAATTTTGTTTTCCATGCAATGTTCCCCAACAGTGGCATCCGAGCCAGGTCTATGCGTAGATGATATGCATGAGTAGAACACAAAGGAGTTGTGGGCGGTGATGGTCATACTGCTTACCACCAACATCTTATTTTGATTCAGCAGTATTGTGGGATGAAGCGGCCCGGACCAACCTTACATGACCACGCACATGAGACCGGTTCCACCGACTGACATGCAACTTGTTTTGCATAAAGGTGGTTGGCGGGTGTCTGTTTCTCCTACTTTAGTTGAATCAAATTTGACTACGGCCGGTCCTTGAAGAAGGTTAAAATAGCAAACTTGATAATCACCGTTGTGGTTCTTGCGTAGTTAAGAACGGTTCTTGCTAGAAGCCCGTAGCAGCCACGTAAAACTTGCAACAACAAAGTAGAGGACGTCTAACTTGTTTTTTCAGGGCATGTTGTGATGTGATATGGTCAAGACATGATGTGATATACGTTGTTGTATGAGATGATCATGTTTTGTAATATCGACAACCGGCAGGAGCATTAGGGTTGTCTCTTAATTATTGTATGAAGTGCAAGCGCCATGTAACTACTTTACTTTATCGCTATGCGTTAGCAATAGTTGTAGAAGCAATAGTTGGTGCGACGACCCCGACACAGTGATGGAGATCAAGGTGTCGAGCCGGTGACGATGGAGATCATGACGATGCTTTGCAGATGGAGATCAAAAGCACAAGATGATGATGGCCATATCATGTCACATATTTTGATTGCATGTGATGTTTATACTTTGTGCATCTTATTTTGCTTAAGAACGGCGGTAGCAATATAAGATGATCCCATCACTAAATTTCAAGATAAAGTTTTCTCCCCGAGTATGCACCGTTGCCAAAGTTCATCGTTTCGAAGCACCTCGTGATGATCGGGTGTGATAGACTCTACGTTCACATACAACGAGTGTAAGACAGTTTTGCACATGTAGAATACTTGGGTTAAACTTGATGAGCCTAGCATGTACAGACATGGTCTCGGAACACTGGAGACTGAAAGGTCAAACGTGAGTCATATAGTAGATATGATCAACATAGAGATGTTCACCATTGATGACTACCCCATCTCACGTGATGATCGGACATGGGTTAGTTGATTTGGATCATGTATCACTTAGATAACTTGAGGGATGTTTATTAAAGTGGGAGTTCATTAGTAATTTGATTAATTTAACTTAATTTATGAACTTAGTCTTAATAGTTTTGCATATCTATGTTGTAGATCAATGGCCCGTGCTACCGTTCCCCTGAATTTTAATGCGTTCCTAGAGAAAGCTAAGTTGAAAGATGATGGTAGCAACTACACGGACTGGGTCCATAACTTGAGGATTATCCTCATTGCTGCACAGAAGAATTATGTCCTTGATGCACCGCTAGGTGACAGACCTCCTGTAGGAGCTACTGCAGATGTTATGAATGCCTGGCAGACTTGATCTGAAGACTACTCAATAGTTCAGTGTGCCATGCTTTACGGCTTAGAACCGGGACTTCAAAGACGTTTTGAACGTCACGGAGCATATGAGATGTTCCAAGAGCCGAAATTGATATTTCAAGCTAATACCCGGGTTGAGAGATATAAAGTATCCAAGAAGTTCTATAGCTGCAAGATGGAGGAGAATAGTTCTGTCAGTGAACACATACTCAAAATGTCTGGGTATCATAACGACTTGACTCAGCTGGGAATTGATCTTCCAGTTGAGAGTGTTATTGACAGAGTTCTTCAGTCACTGCCACCAAGCTACAAAGGCTTTGTGATGAACTATAATATGCAAGGGATGACGAAAATGATTCCCGAGCTCTTCGCAATGCTTAAGGCCGGGGAAGTAGAAATCAAGAAGGAGCGTCAAGTGTTGATGGTTAACAAGACCACTAGTTTCAAGAAAAAGGGCAAGGGAAAGAAAGGGAACTTCAAGAAGAATGGCAAGGAAGTTGCCGCTCCCGTGAAGAAGCCCAAAGTTGGACCCAAGCCTGAAACTGAGTGCTTCTACTGCAAAGGAAGTGGTCACTGGAAGCGGAACTGCCCCAAATACTTGGCGGATAAGAAGGATGGCAAAGTGAACAAAGGTATATTTGATATACATGTTATTGATGTGTACCTTACTAATGCTCGTAGTAGCGTCTGGGTATTTGATACTGGTTCAGTTTCTCATATTTGTAACTTGAAACAGGAGCTACGGAATAAACGAAGATTGGCTAAGGACGAGGTGACGATGCACATCGGGAATGGTTCCAAGGTCTATGTGATCACCGTCGGCACGCTACCTCTACATCTACCTTCGGGATTAGTTTTAGACCTCAATAATTGTTATTTGGTGCCAGCGTTGAGCATGAACATTAATCTGGATCATGTTTATTGCGAGACAGTTATTCATTTAAATCGGAGAATAATGGTTGTTCTATTTATATGAGTAATATATTTTATGGTCATGCACCCTTGATGAATGGTCTATTCTTGTTGAATCTCGATCGTAGTGATACACATATTCATAATATTGATGCCAAAAGATGCAAAGTTGATAATGATAGTGCAACATACTTGTGGCACTGCCGTTTAGGTCATATTGGTGTAAAACGCATGAAGAAACTCCATGCAGATGGACTTTTGGAATCACTTGATTATGAATCATTTGATACATGCGAACCATGCCTCATGGGCAAGATGACTAAAACTCCGTTCTCTGGAACAATGGAGCGAGCTAATGACTTATTGGAAATAATACATACCGATGTATGCGGTCCGATGAGTGTTGAGGCACGCGGTGGGTATCATTATACTCTGACCTTCGCAGGTGATTTGAGTAGATATGGATATATCTACTTGATGAAACACAAGTCTAAAACATTTGAAAAGTACAAGGAATTTTAGAGTGAAGTGGAGAATCATCGCAACAAGAAAATAAAGTGTGTATGATTTGATCATGGAGGCGAATATTTGAGTTACGAGTTTGGCCTTCATTTAAAACAATGTGGAATTGTTTCACAACTCACGCCACCTGGAACACCACATCGTAATGGTGTGTCCGAACATCATAACCGTACTTTATTAGATATGGTGCGTTCTATGATGTCTCTTACCCATTTACCACTATCGTTTTCGGGTTATGCATTAGAGACAGCCGCATTCACGTTAAATAGGGCACCGTCTAAATCCGTTGAGACGACACCGTATGAACTGTGGTTTGGCAAGAAACCTAAGCTGTCATTTCTTAAAGTTTGGGGTTGTGACACTTATGTCAAAAGGCTTTAGCCTAATAAGCTTGAACCCAAATCGGAGAAGTGCATCTTCATAGGATACCCTAAGGAAACTATTGGGTACACCTTCTACCTCAGATCCGAAGGCAAGATCTTTGTTGGCAAGAATGGATCCTTTCTAGAGAAGGAGTTTCTCTCGAAAGAAGTGAGTGGGAGGAAAGTAGAACTTTATGAGGTAATTGTACCTTCTCTCGAATTGGAAAGTAGCACATCAGATAAAATTATTCCCATGATGCCTACACCAACTAGATAGGAAGCTAATGATGACGATCATGAAACTTCGGATCAAGTTACTACTAGACCTCGTAGGTCGACCAGAGCACGTTCCGCACCATAGTGGTATGGTAATCCTATCCTGGAAGTTATGTTATTAGACCATGGCGAACCTACGAACTATGAAGAAGCTATGATGAGCCCAGATTTCGATAAATGGCTTGAGGCCATGAAATCTGAGATAGGATCCATGTATGAGAACAAAGTATGGACTTTGGTGGACTTGCCCGATGATCGGCAAGCCATTGAGAATAAATGGATCTTCAAGAAGAAGACAGACGCTGATGGTAATGTCACTATCTACAAAGCTTGACTTGTCGCAAAAGGTTTCGACAAGTTCAAGGGGTTTACTACGATGAGACTTTCTCATCCATACCAATGCTTAAGTTGGTCCGAATCATGTTAGCAATTGCCGCATTTTATAATTATGAAATCTGGCAAATGGACGTCAAAACTGCATTCCTTAATGGACTTCTTAAAGAAGAGTTGTATATCATGCAACCAGAAGGTTTTGTCAATCCTAAAGGTGCTAACAAAGTGTGGAAGCTCCAGCGATCCATCTATGGACTGGTGCAAGCATGTCAGAGTTGGAATATACGCTTTGATGCGGTGATCAAATCATATGGTTTTATACAGACTTACGGTGAAGCCTGTATTTACAAGAAAGTGAGTGGGAGCTCTGTAGCATTTCTGATATTATATGTGGATGACATATTGTTGATTGGAAATGATATAGAATTTCTGGATAGCATAAAAGGATACTTGAATAAAAAAATTCAATCAAAGACCTCGGTGAAGCTGCTTATATATTGGGCATCAAGATCTATAGGGATAGATTGAGACGCTTAATAGGACTTTCACAAAGCACATACCTTGACAAAGTTTCTAAGTTCAAAATCCAGTCAAAGAAAGGGTTCTTGCCTGTGTTACAAGGTGTGAAATTGAGTTAGACTCAAAGCCCGACCACCGCAGAAGATAGAGAGAAAATGAAAGTCATTCCCTATGCCTCAGCCATAGGTTCTATCATGTATGATATGCTATGTACCAGACCTGATGTGTGCCTTGCCATAAGTTTGGTAGGGAGGTACAAAGTAATCTAGGAGTGTATCACTGGACAGCGGTCAAGCATATCCTAAAGTACCTGAAAAGGACCAAGGATATGTTTCTTGTTTATGGAGGTGACGAAGAGCTCATCGTAAATGGTTACGTCGATGCTAGCTTTGACACTGATCTGGATGACTCTAAGTCACAAACCGGATACATATTTATATTGAATGGTGGAGCTGTCAGTTGGTGCAGTTCCAAGTAGAGCGTCGTGGCGGGATCTATGTATGAAGCGGAGTACATTGCTGCTTCGGAAGCAGTGCATGAAGGAGTCTGGATGAAGGAGTTCATATCCGATCTGGTTGTAATACCCAATGCATCGGGTCCAATGAAAATCTTTTGTGACAACACTGGAGCAATTGCCTTAGAAAAGGAATCCAGGTTTCACAACAGAACCAAACACATCAAGAGACGCTTCAACTCCATTCCTGAAAAGTTCAAGGATGGAGACATAGAGATTTCCAAAATACATACGGATATGAATGTAGCAGACCCGTTAGATAAGCCTCTTCCGCGAGCAAAACATGATCAACACCAAGACTCCATGGGTGTTAGATTCATTACAATTTAATCTAGATTATTGACTCTAGTGCAAGTGGGAGACTGATGGAAATATGCCCTAGAGGCCATAATAAAGTTTTTATTATTATATTTCCTTATTCATGATAAAGGTTTATTATTCATGCTAGAATTGTATTGATCGGAAACTTAAATACATGTGTGGATACATAAACAAATACCGTGTCCCTAGTAAGCCTCTACTAGACTAGCTCGTTGATCAAAGATGGTTAAGGTTTCCTAACCATAGACATGTGTTGTCATTTGATAACGGGATCACATCATTAGGAGAATGATGTGATGGACAAGACCCATCCGTTAGCTTAGCATATGATCGTTCAGTTTATTGCTATTACTTTCTTAATGTCAAATACATATTCCTTCGACTATGAGATCATGCAACTCCCGGATACCGGAGGAATACCTTGTGTGCTATCAAACATCACAACATAACTGGGTGATCATAAAGATGCTCTACAGGTATCTTCGAAGGTTTCTATTGAGTTGGCATGGATCGATATTAGGATTTGTCACTCCGTGTATCGGAGAGGTAATCCTGGGCCCTCTCGATAATACAGCATCACAAGAAGCTTGCAAGCAAAGTGACTAAGGAGTTAGCTACGATATGATGTATTATGTAATGAGTAAAGAGACTTGTCAGTAACGAGATTGAACTAGGTATGAAGATACCGACGATCGAATCTCGGGCAAGTAACATACCGACAGACAAAGGGAATTACGTATGTTGTCATAAAGGTTCAACCGATAAAGATCTTCGTAGAATATGTAGGAACTGTTGGGAAACATTGCATGGAAAACAAAAAAATTCTATGCACGCAAGATCTATCAAGGAGATGCATAGCAACAAGAGGGGGAGAGTGTCTCTATGTATCCTCGTAGACCATAAGCGGAAGCGTTTGACAACGCGGTTGATGTAGTCGAACTTCTTCGCGTTCCAACCGATCGAGCACCGAACGTACGTCACCTCCGTGTTCAGCACACGTTCAGCTCGATGACGTCCTCCGCCTTCTTGATCCAGCAAGACGGTGAGGTAGTGGATGAGTTTCGGCAGCATGACGGCGTGGTGACGGTGATGGTGAAGCTACCTCCGCAGGGCTTCGCCTAAGCACTACGAAAATATGACTGGGGGTGTAAACGGTGGAGGGGGGCGCTGCACACGGCTAGGCAATTGTCTGTTATGTGCTAGGCGCCCCCTCCCACATATATATAGGTGGGAGGGAGGGAGGAGAAGCCAAAGGGGGTGCCCAAGTAGGAGGAATCCTACATGGGGTCTCTCCCAAGCCGCGCCCCTGCCTTATATAGGTGCGGGGGGAAAGGCAGGGGAGGGTGCCCCCCCTTTCCTTTCTCCCATGAGAGGGAAAGGAAGGAGGGGCTAGCCCTTGCCCTTTCCTTCCCTAGGGCTGGCCGGCTAGGGAGAGGGGCGCACTAGCCCCCTGTGGGCTGGTCTGTCCCTCCCTTGGCCCATTAATCCCATAACACCTACCGGGGGTGTCCGGAACCCCTTCCGGTGACCCCATGGCTACCCGGTGCATCCCGAAACCCTTCCGGTGTCCGAATACCATCGTCCTATATATCAATCTTTAGCTACCGACCATTTTGAGACTCCTCATCATGTCCGTGATCTCATCCGGGACTCCGAACAACATTCGGTCACCAAATCATATAACTCATATAACACTATATCGTCAACGAACGGTAAGCGAGCCGACCCTACGGGTTCGAGAACTATGTAGACATGACCGAGACACCTCTCCGGTCAATAACCAATAGCGGAACCTAGATGCCGATATTGGCTCCTACATATTCTACGAAGATCTTTATCGGTCGAACTGTAATGACAACATACGTAATTCCCTTTGTCCATCGGTATGTTACTTGCCGAGATTCGATCGTCGGTATCTTCATACCTAGTTCAATCTCATTTCCGGCAAGTTTCTTTACTCGTTCCGTAATACATCATCCTGTAACTAACTCATTAGTCACTTTGCTTGCAAGGCTTCTTATCATGTGTATTACCGAGAGGGCCAGGGATACCTCTCCGATACTCGGGGTGACAAATCCTAATCTCGATCTATGCCAACTCAACAAACACCTTCGGAGATACCTATAGAGCATCTTTATGATCACCCAGTTATGTTGTGATGTTTGATGGCACACAAGGCATTCCTCCGGTATTCGGGAGTTGCATAATCTCATAGTCGAAGGAATATGTATTTGACATGAAGAAAGCAATAGCAATAAACTGAACGATCATTATGCTAAGCTAACGGATGGGTCTTGTCTATCACATCATTCTCCTAATGATGTGATCCCGTTATCAAATGACAACACATGTCTATGGTTAGGAAACCTTAACCATCTTTGATTGGCGAGCTAGTCTAGTAGAGGCTTACTAGGGACACAGTATTTGTTTATGTATTCACACATGTATTTAAGTTTCCGATCAATACAATTCTAGCATGAATAATAAACATTTATCATGAATAAGGAAATATAAAGTAACAACTTTATTATTGCCTCTAGGGCATATTTCCTTCAGTCTCCCACTTGCACTAGAGTCAATAATCTAGATTACATAGTAATGAATCTAGCACCCATGGAGTCTTGGTGCTGATCATGTTTTGCTCACGGAAGAGGCTTCGTCAATGGGTCTGCCACATTCAGATCCGTATGTATTTTGCAAATTTCTATGTCTCCATCCTTGATCTTTTCATGAATGAAGTTGAAGCGTCTCTTGATGTGTTTGGTTCTCTTGTGAAACCTGGATTCCTTCGCCAAGCCAATTGCTCTAGTGTTGTCACAAAAGATTTTCCTTGGACCCGATGCACTAGGTATTACACCCAGATCGGATATGAACTCCGTCATCGAGACTCCTTAATGTGCTGCTTCCGAAGCAGCAATGTACTCCGCTTCACACGTAGATCCTGCCACGACGCTCTGCTTGGAACTGCACCAACTGACAGCTCCACCATTCAATATAAATACGTATCCGGTTTGTGACTTATAGTCATCCGAATCAGTGTCGAAGCTAGCATCAACGTAACCATTTACGACAAGCTCTTCGTCACCTCCATAAATGAGAAACATATCCTTGGTCCTTTTCAGGTACTTCAGGATGTTCTTGACCGCTGTCTAGTGATCCACTCCAGGATTACTTTGGTACCTCCCTGCCAGACTTATGGCTAGGCACACATCAGGTCTGGTACACATCATAGCATACATGATAGAACCTATGGATGAGGCATAGGGAATGACTTTCATTTTCTCTCTATCTTCTACAGTGGTCGGGCTTTGAGTCTGACTCAACTTCACACCTTGTAACACAGGCAAGAACCCTTTCTTTGACTAATCCAATTTGAACTTCTTCAAAACTTTATCAAGGTATGTGCTTTGTGAAAGTCCTATTAAGCATCTCGATCTATCTCTACAGATCTTGATGCCCAATATGTAAACAGCTTCCCCGAGGTCTTTCATTGAAAAATTCTTATTCTAGTATCCTTTTATGCTATCCAGAAATTCTATATCATTTACAATCAACAATATGTCATCCACATATAATATCAGAAATGCTATAGAGCTCCCACTCACT
The DNA here is from genome assembly GCA_011799875.1 of Thinopyrum elongatum. Lineage (NCBI taxonomy): Eukaryota > Viridiplantae > Streptophyta > Magnoliopsida > Poales > Poaceae > Thinopyrum > Thinopyrum elongatum. The sequence goes on along the minus strand of CM022302.1, from coordinate 312,008,602 downwards.
TTCTTGTAAATACAGGCTTCACCGTAAGTCTGTATAAAACCATATGCTTTGATGACCTCATCAAAGCGTATATTCCAACTCCGAGATGCTTGCACCAGTCCATAGATGGATCTTCTACTTTCCTCCCACTCACTTCTTTCGAGAGAAACTTCTTCTCTAGAAAGGTTCCATTCTTGGCAACAAAGATCTTGCCTTCGGATCTGTGGTAGAAGGTGTACCCAATTGTTTCCTTAGGGTATCATATGAAGACGCACTTCTCCGATTTGGGTTCGAGCTTATCAGGCTGAAGCCTTTTGACATAAGTGTCGCAACCCTAAACTTTAAGAAACGATAGCTTAGGTTTCTTGCCAAACCACAGTTCATATGGTGTCGTCTCAACGGACTTAGACGGTGCCCTATTTAACGTGAATGCGGCTGTCTCTAATGCATAACCCCAAAATGATAGTGGTAAATCGAAAAGAGACATCATAGATCGCACCATATCTAATAAAGTATGGTTACGACGTTCGGACACACCATTACGCTGTGGTGTTTCAGGTGGCGTGAGTTGTGAAACTATTCCACATTGTTTTAAATGAAGGCCGAACTCGTAACTCAATATTCGCCTCCGCGATCAGATCATAGAAACTTTATTTTCTTGTTATGATGATTCTTCACTTCACTCTGAAATTCTTTGACCTTTTCAAAAGTTTCATACTTGTGTTTCATTAAGTAGATATACCCATACCTACTCAAATCATCTCTGAAGGTCAGAAAATAACGATACCCGCCGCGTGCATCAACACTCATCGGACCGCATACATCAGTATGTATTATTTCCAATAAGTCATTAGCTCACTCCATTGTTCCGGAGAACGGAGTTTTAGCCATCTTGCCCATGAGGCATGGTTCGCAAGTATCAAATGATTCATAATCAAGTGATTCCAAAAGTCCATCTGCATGGAGTTTCTTCATGCGCTTTACACCAATATGACTTAAACGGCAGTGCCACAAGTATGTTGCACTCTCATTATCAACTTTTGCATCTTTTGGCATCAATATTATGAATATGTGTATCACTACTATCGACGTTCAACAACGATAGACCACTCTTCAAGGGTGCATGACCTTAAAAGATATTATTCATATAAATAGAACAACCATTATTCTCTGACTTAAATGAATAACCGTCTCGCAATAAACAAGATCCAGATATAATGTTCATGCTCAACGCGGGCACCAAATAAAAATTATTGAGGTCTAAAACTAATCCCGAAGGTAGATGTAGAGGTAGCGTGCCAACGGCGATCATATCGACCATGGAACCATTTCCAACGCGCATCGTCACCTCGTCCTTAGCCAATCTTTGTTTATTCCACAGCTCCTATTTCAAGTTACAAATACAAGCAACCGAACCAGTATCAAATACCCAGGTGCTGCTACGAGCATTTCTAAGGTACACATCAATAACATGTATATCAAATATACCTTTGTTCACTTTGCCATCCTTCTTATCATCCAAGTATTTGGGGCAGTTCCGCATCCAGTCACTAGTCCCTTTCAGTAGAAGCACTCAGTTTCGACTTGGGTCCAGCTTTGGGCTTCTTCCCAGGAGTGACAACTTGCTTTCCATTCTTCTTGAAGTTCCCTTTCTTTCCCTTGCCATTTTTCTTGAAACTAGTGGTCTTGTTAACCATCAACACTTGATGCTCCTTCTTGATTTCTACCTCCGCGGCCTTAAGCATTGCGAAGGGCTTGGGAATTGTTTTGTTCATCCCTTGCATATTATAGTTCATCACAAAGCTTTTGTAGCTTGGTGGCAGTGATTGAAGAACTCTGTCAATAACACAATCAACTGGAAGATCAACTCCCAGCTGAGTCAAGTGATTATAATACCCAGACATTTTGAGTATGTATTCACTGACAGAACTGTTCTCCTCCATCTTGCAGCTATAGAATTTGTTGGAGACTTCATATCTCTCAACCCAGGCATTTTCTTGAAATATTAACTTCAAGTCTTGGAACATCTCATATGCTCCATGATGTTCAAAACGTCTTTGAAGTCCCTGTTCTAAGCCGTAAAGCATGGCACACTGAACTATTGAGTAGTCATCAGATCGAGCTTGCCAGACATTCATAACATCATCTTCAGCTCCTGCAGCAGGCCTTTCACCTAGCGGTGCATCAAGGACATCATTCTTCTATGCAGCAATGAGGATAATCCTCATGTTACGGACCCAGTCCGTGTAGTTGCTACCATCATCTTTCAACTTAGCTTTATCTAGGAACGCATTAAAATTCAGGGGAATGGTAGCTCGGGCCATTGATCTACAACATAGATATGCAAAACTATAAGACTAAGTTCATGATAAATTAAGTTCAATTAATCAAATTACTAATGAACTCCCACTTAAATAAACATCCCTCAAGTTATCTAAGTGATACGTGATCCAAATCAACTAACCCATGTCCGATCATCACGTGAGATGGGGTAGTCATCAATGGTGAACTTCTCTATGTTGATCATATCTACTATATGACTCATGTTCGACCTTTCGGTCTCCAGTGTTCCGAGACCATGTCTGTACATGCTAGGCTTGTCAAGTTTAACCCAAGTATTCTGCATGTGCAAAACTGTCTTACACCCGTTGTATGTGAACGTAGAGTCTATCACACCCGATCATCACGTGGTGCTTCAAAACGACAAACTTTGGCAATGGTGCATACTCGGGGAGAACACTTTTATCTTGAAATTTAGTGAAGGGATCATCTTATAATGCTACCGCCATTCTAAGAAAAATAAGATGCATAAAGGATAAACATCACATTCAATCAAAATATGTGACATGATATGGCCATCATCATCTTGTGCTTTTGACCTCCATCTCCAAAGCATCATCATGATCCCCATCGTTACCAGCTCGACACCTTGATCTCCATCGTTGCGTCATGGTCGTCTTGCCAACTATTGCTTCTACAACTATTGCTAACGCATAGCGATAAAGTAAAGCAGTTACAAGGCGTTTGCATTTCATACAATAAAGTGACAACCATAAGGCTCCTATCGGTTGCCGATAATTTACAAAACATGATCATCTCATACAATAACGTATATTACATCATGTCTTGACCATATCACATCACAACATGCCCTGCAAAAAAAAGTTAGACGTCCTCTACTTTGTTGTTGCAAGTTTTACATGGTTGCTATGGGCTTCTAGCAAGAACCGTTGTTACCTACGGCAAAAAACCACAACGGTGTTTCATCAAGTTTGCTGTTTTAACCTTCTTCAAGGACCGGCCGTAGTCAAATTCGATTCAACTAAAGTAGGAGAAACAGACACCCGCTAGCCACCTTTATGCAAAACTAGTTGCATGTCTGTCGGTGGAACCGGTCTCATGTGCGTGGACATGTAAGGTTGGTCCGGGCCGCATCATCCCACAATACCGCCGAATCAAAATAAGACATTGGTGGTAAGCAGTATGACTATCACCGCCCACAACTCTTTGTGTTCTACTTGTGCATATCATCTACGCATAGACCTGGCTCGGATGCCACTGTTGGGAAACATTGCATGGAAAACAAAAAAAATTCTAAGCACACGCAAGATCTATCAAGAAGATGCATAGCAACAAGAGGGGTAGAGTGTGTCTACGTACCCTCATAGACCGCAAGCGGAAGCGTTTAACAATGCGGTTGATGTAGTCGAACTTCTTGGCGTTCCAACCGATCGAGCACCGAACGACGGCACCTCTGCGTTCAGCACACGTTCAGCTCGATGACGTCCTCCGCCTTCTTGATCCAGCAAGATGGCAAGTTAGTGGATGAGTTCTGGCAGCACGACGGCATGGTGACGGTGATGGTGAAGCTATCTTCGCAGGGCTTCGCCTAAGCACTACGAAAATATGACAGGGGGTGTAAACGGTGGAGGAGGGCGCCGCACACGGCTAGGCAATTATCTGTTATGTGCTAGGCGCCCCCCTCCCACATATACATAGGTGGGAGGAGGAGCCAAAGGGGGCGCCCAAGTAGGAGGAATCCTACTTGGGGTCTCTCCCAAGTCGCGCCCCCCTGCCTTATATAGGTGCGGGGGGAAAGGCACGGGAGGGTGGCGCCCCCCCCCCTTTCCTTTCTCCCATGAGAGGGAAAGGCAGGAGGGGCTAGCCCTCCCCCCTTTCCTTCCCTAGGGCTGGCCGGCCAGGGAGAGGGGTGCACCAGCCCCCTGTGGGCTTGTCTATGCCTCCCTTGGCCCATTAAGCCCATAACACCTACCGGGGGGGTCCGGAACCCCTTCTGGTGACCCGATGGCTACCCGGTGCATCCCGAAACCCTTCCGGTGTCCGAATACCATCGTCCTATATATCAATCTTTACCTATCGACCATTTCGAGACTCCTCGTCATGTCTATGATCTCATCTGGGACTCCGAACAATATTTGGTCACCAAATCATATAACTCATATAACACTATATTGTCAACGAACGTTAAGCGTGCGGACCCTACGGGTTCGAGAACTATGTAGACATGACCGAGACACCTCTCTGGTTAATAACCAATAGCGGAACCTAGATGCCCATATTGGCTCCTACATATTCTACAAAGATGTTTATCAGTCGAGCCGTTATGACAACATACCTAATTCACTTTGTCCATCGGTATGTTACTTGCCCGAGTTTCGATCGTCGGTATCTTCATACCTAGTTCAATCTCGTTACCGGCAAGTCTCTTTACTCATTCCGTAATACATCATCCTATAACTAACTCATTAGTCACTTTGCTTGCAATGCTTCTTATGATGTGTATTACCGAGAGGGCCCAGAGATACCTCTCTGATACTCGGAGTGACAAATCCTAATCTCGATCTATGCCAACTCAACAAACACCTTCGGAGATACCTGTAGAGCATCTTTATGATCACCCATTTACGTTGTAATGTTTGATAGCACACAAGGCATTCCTCCGGTATCCGGGAGTTGCATAATCTCATAGTTGAAGGAATATGTATTTGACATGAGGAAAGCAATAGCAATAAACTAAACGATCATTATGCTAAGCTAACAGATGGGTCTTGTCCATCACATCATTCTCCTAATAATGTGACCCCATTATCAAATGACAACACATGTCTATGGTTAGGAAACCTTAACCATCTTTGATTAACGAGCTAGTCTAGTAGAGGCTTACTAGGGACACGGTGTATGTTTATGTATTCACACATGTATTTAAGTTTCCGATCAATACAATTCTAGCATGAATAATAAACCTTTATCATGAATAAGGAAATATAAAATAACAACTCTATTATTGCCTCTAGGGCATATTCCCTTCAGGAACCAATATGGGCATCCATGTCCCGCTATTGGTTATTGATCGGAGAGGCGTCTCGGTCATGTCTACATCATTCTCGAACCCGTAGGGTCCGCACGCTTAACGTTCGTTGACGATATAGTATTATATGAGTTATGTATGTTGGTGACTGAATGTTGTTCGGCGTCCGGGATAAGATCACAGACATGACGAGGAGCTCCGGAATAATCCGGAGGTAAAGATTGATATATGGGATAATGGTGTTTCGCTTCCAGAAGGGTTCCAGAATTCACCGGAAGAAGTTTCGGATGTTTTCTGAAATGGTCGGGTACGAGAACACTTTATTTGGGCTAAGGGGTAAAGCCCATGGGGCTTTTGGTAAGTGCAAAAGGTAGTTTTGTGGAGACCGGGGGCCAGACGTCAGAGACCCTGGCGTCTAGGTCCAGACCCCGGGAACCCGGGCGTCTGGTCCTGGAGTCCGAGAAGTACTCTTGCCCTTCAATCAAAACCGACTTTGTGGAGGCTTCTACTCCAAGTTTCGACCCCAGGGCTCAACATATAAATAGAGGGGTAGGGCTAGCACCCAAGACACATCAAGATTCACCAAGCCGTGTGCCGGCAACCCCGTCCCCTCTAGTTTAACCTCTGTCATAGTTTCCGTTGTGCTTGGCGAAGCCTTGGGAAGATTGTTCTTCACCACCACCGTCACCACACCGTCGTGCTGCCGGAACTCATCTACTACTTCACCTCTCTTGCTGGATCAAGAAGGAAAGGACATCATGGAGCTGAACGTGTGCTGAACGCGGAGGTGCCGCACGTTCGGTACTTGATCGGGACTGATCATGAAGGTGTACGACTACATGAACCGCGTTGAAAAACGCTTCCACTTAGCGATCTTCAAGGGTATGAAGATGCTCTCCCCTCTCGGAGCTATGCATCTCCATGGATAGATCTTGCATGTGCGTAGAAAAAAATTTGTTTTCCATGCAACGTTCCCCAACAGTGGCATCCGAGCCAGCTCTATGCGTAGATGATATGCACGAGTAGAACACAAAGGAGTTGTGGGCGGTGATGGTCATACTACTTACCACCAATGTCTTATTTTGATTCAGTGGTATTGTGGGATGAAGCGGCCCAGACCAACCTTACATGTCCACGCACATGAGACCGGTTCCACCGGCTGACATGCAACTTCTTTTGCATAAAGGTGGCTGGCGAGTGTCTGTTTCTCCTACTTTAGTTGAATTGAATTTCACTACTGTCAGTCCTTGAAGAAGGTTAAAACAGTAAACTTGATAATCACCGTTGTGGTTTTTGCGTAGTTAAGAACGGTTCTTGCTAGAAGCCCGTAGCAGCCACGTAAAACTTGTAACAACAAAGTAGAGGACGTCTAACTTGTTTTTGCAGGGCATGTTGTGATGTGATATGGTCAAGACGTGATGTGATATACGTTGTTGTATGAGATCATCATGTTTTGTAATATCGACAACTGGCAGGATCATTAGGGTTGTCTCTGAATTATTGTATGAAGTGTAAGTGCCATGTAATTGCTTTACTTTATCGCTATGCGTTAGCAATAGTTGTAGAAGCAATAGTTGGCGAGACGACCCCGACGTAACGATGGAGATCAAGGTGTCGAGCCGATGATGATGGAGATCATGAAGATGCTTTGGAGATGGAGATCAAAAGCACAAGATGATGATGGCCATATCATGTCACATATTTTGATTGCATGTGATGTTTATCCTTTGTGCATCTTATTTTTCTTAAGAACGGTGGTAGCATTATAAGATGATCCCTTCACTAAATTTCAAGATAAAGTGTTCTCCCCGAGTATGCATCATTGCCAAAGTTCATCGTTTCGAAGTACCTCGTGATGATCGGGTGTGATAGACTCTACGTTCACATACAACGGGTGTAAGACAGTTTTGCACATGCAGAATACCTGGGTTAAACTTGACGAGCCTAGCATGTACAGACATGCACTACTGCAGGATGCTGCTAACGCGACACTACGATCAAAGACCCTTTGATGAAACTGTGTGCGATGCATTAATCGCAAACGGGGATGTAAAAAAACATCAAAAAAGATGCAAAATGTTTGCGATGGTGGAGACATCAAACACGGTTCAGGTTTTAGTTACGTGTGCGATGCTGGGCATACGGTTGATCCATCTCAACTGTTTGTGATTAGACAGAACAATAGAAACGGGCAGCCATATCAATGTGTGTGCGATATACGGCATACAGTTCGCTTCGATGAACTGTTTGCTATTAGGGAATGCAACAGAAATGGTCAGCCAGATCAAGGTGTGTGTGATATACGGCATACGGTTCACTCGAACGAACTGTTTTCGATTAGGGAACACAATAGAAACGGTTCAACTTAACAAGATGTGTGTGATGTGTGGCAGACAGTTCACATAGGTGAACTGTTTGCGATGAGCCACAAAAACACAAACAATTCGTGTAAACAAGATGTGTGTGATACGCGGCAAACAGCCCACTCGGATGAACTGTTTGCGATGAGAAAATATAACACACACGGTTACTAGAGTTAATTCGTGTGCGATTATGTGTGCACTAAAAACTTTGAAAATGCATACTAGTTGCTTGCGATGGCTAGGAGTATCGCATATGATGCGTGTGCGATGATTAGTAGGTACACATACGTTTCCTTATGTTAACACATGTCCGGTAACACGTGACAACGCATATGGTTGTCGGGTTGTGTGCTCAAGTCTTCCCGCGCTCCACAGGGGTGAATTGTAAAATCCCCAATCCCCTAGCCAGCTGCTAGCTATAAATAACCATAGCAATGGCTGCCGGCGGTGACTCGCTACTGATCCACTTGCTAGCTAGTTACCCACAAATACCGGCATACCCCCAACGGCCGACGACAGGATGGAGTTGCGCGACGGGAACGGGCGTCGGAGATCATAGTTTAGGTTAATTAATTATACCTCCAGAGCCGGATGATTCTAGCTCTGGAGGTATAATTAATTAACATAATCTAAGATCAAATAACTAAAGCTTCCCCAACCGCTAGCAGAGCGCGTGCGGAGGGACGACGCGACCCGAGCGAGACTTGGCGCCTAAACGGCGAGCAGAGCACGCAGAGGGACGTGACCCGAGGGCACCTAAACGGCGAGTAGAGCATGCGGAGGCATGCGAGCAGAGCGCGCCGCGGCCGCCTAAACGGCGAGCAAGCACATGCATAATTATTGCATATAGCAGATGAACATAGCCAGGAATAGCCGCCCAACAATATTATTTTCGATGACATGCATTAATATATTCTTAGTTAAATCTAAGGTCAAAGTTTGGTACTACAAAATATGAAGGGGGACAATAAAGAATAAACCACGACAGAGGTAGTACCTATAGGAACACAGACGCCCAGTATGAAAGAAAATGTGGGTCAAACCCTAGTTGAAAAGGGCAACAATGTCTAACTCCAGCTTACAAAAGGTACAAAAGCACGAGGATTAATTGTTCATCAGGTTTACACATAACCCAGATTGAACAGGGCAATAACATCTAACTCAACCAAAGTTTTTGGCAGTCACAATCAAATGGATCGGTCCGATCCATAAAATCAAGATCCCGGTACAAAAGATCTACTAGTCCATGATGACGACAAGTTGTCGCAAATATAAGCCGTGCACGATCAGAAGCCCTTAGGTCCACCTGAAACTTCTTTTTATGCTATTCAACATACAATTCCGTGAGAAATTTCTTGTTGAAAAACTTAATCCTCACGAACAATAGTGCCCTCGCATTCCTCATGAAGAATGTGAAAAGCTAGTGTTTACATGGTTGGATGCATATCCTTCTACCGTTATTGTCTTTAAACGAATGTCATGAGATCTGAGAAAATCCTTGTGCTTCCTCTGCCATTGATTGGTTAGACCTTTTTCTCAAAGTCCTAGTACCTAAATAGACATGAAGATTGAAAACAGTTAATGTCTAAAATAGAGTATGTCGAAGGAGCGACAGATGAACGGTTAATTCTAGTACATTATATATGGGCTTTCAATGTGTGTGAAATCATCACCTTTATATACAAATTCTCCAGACATGGAAAGCATCGCAGCAAGCCAATAGTGGTGTTCAGATCAAGACACCCTATATAAATATATAAGGTCTTGACAGAATACAACACCCCTGATACGCCATCCATAGACAAGCTCTTCATTCAGCATAGAACATAATATTAGCACCGAAAGTGTACTCCAAGATGATATTTAACTTATGCGCACAAATGAAAAATGCAGATTACTAAACTGTACATGGATAACATATAGTACCTGAATAAGTGTGGATCCAACCACCAACTTGTCACCTTCAAACGGATCAGGAAATACACCCAAGGTCTCCAGTTTCGGCGCAGAGACCACAGTTATTTGTGAAGGTTTATAACAACAATCAAGGAGCAACCTTTGAAGTGAAGGGGCATCTTCGATGATGAGCTCCTGTCCTTCAAAATGAATTCCAATGCTTAATTACAAGGTGAGGCGACTTTATTTTGAGACAAGGGATATGGATTCATAGTCCAAAAACAAGCACCAAACGCTCCAGTGCAGGGCAGCTGGAGTGGATGATGCTGTGCAGTGAGGCCACCGACAGATCAACCAACACAAGCGCAAGTTTTTTCAGCAGTGGGAGTCGAAGCATTTGTACCAGATTGTCTGCTAGATGGCACCGAGTCAAGGTGGCGGTGTGGAGAGAGGAGGAAACCCATGAGATGGGCATCGGTGGCGAGGGCACAGATGCAGCTCTTGGTGGTAACCTATCGTTGTAGTAATGGTAGAACTCAAGTTGCTGGAGATTCTCGAATTGATGAGATGTCAGCCAGGTGGCCACCATGCAGGGTATGTCCAGCAGGTAGCATGCCAGGATGCAGATGCGTTGAACGGAGCCCTGGTGGGAGGAGATGATGGCTCCGGGGAGTTCAGAATCATCATCGACAGATAGCTGACAAGAGTCGAGATTAAGAGGCGCAACGCGCCACAGAGTGCGCCACCGAGATGCGAGGACTTGTGTGCGGCAGCCGTCCTTGGTGGGGAGAAGGGAGATGATCACCCCAAGGATGCCGTCCGGGAGATCGCTGATGCGGTCCGTCGGAGATTATACTAGTTCCTCTGGTCCAGGGGGCATGGCCGCTTCTGGCCGTGCAGCCGGGTCCAAGATCTACATCCGACGGTGGCGCTGGCCGGAGCCTCATCTGTGTACATACCAATCTGAAAGAAAAAAATGGCAGAAACATACATGTAGGACATTCAAAATCATTTCTCAAGATCTGGAAGAAAAAAGGCACAAACATATATGTAGGACATTCAAAATCAATTCTCAAGATCTGGCCACGAATTATTAGCACGCAAGCTAACCCTAGTCGGATTATTAGCAAAAATCATTTGTATAGAACAAACAATTAATCACTAACTCTATAGGGATAACATTCAAACAATCAATACACTACGTGCATCTAACGGATCTTAATTACTCTGATTTCATGGACTGAGAGAACATAACCATAGGATTTGTATTCCAAAAAAATTATAGAGGGGGGGAGTAACCAGAGAAAACACATGATATGTTTGCCGCACAAATGGGTATATAGATGACTAACCGGTTTACCGTCGGAGTCGCAGTCGTTGCCGGAGTTGCTATTGACCTCCGGCTCCGGCTGGGGGGGCACGACGGCACCGACGAAGTCAAGGTCATTCTGCTGCCCTCGTGAGACCTCGTCGGTGTCGACGGCAACCCCTGTGCCCAGGTTCGCGCGTTACGCGGGTGCTTCACCAGCCCCGGCGTCGCCACTCCCTTCGATGGTGTGCTTCGGCGGCATCCTCATACACTCCAGAGTCCAGACGTTGGTGACCACTGTGGACCGGGGGTGCAGCCGCCTCTTATGGCCGGCGGCTCGGGCGCGCATTTAATACGGACCAGTGGGAGCGAGGCGGGCGGCGGTCAAAGGCTGTCTGACCTCCCGGAGAGCCTACGCGGCAGACTTCTGCCATTCCTACCATCATTTCACACAGCTACTCGCACGCCTCCCTTCAATATGCACACCTGCATGCACGCCTCCCGGTATGCCTGCATGACAGACTGCTCGCATGCATCCCGTCAACTCACGCCTACTCGCACGGCACACGGGGCATGTGGCAGCACGTATATTTTTTGGTTTATTGATGATTCATTCTGCCGCTTTACTGCTTAACCGAAGCATGTCACGGTCTAACACACACGGTCCGAATAAATAATCCGTATGAGATATTGGTTGCCAGTTTTTAATAATCTCCCGTTTGTAAGAAGATTATATCAAAACGGGTCTCAAATTTGACGAAAAAATACAATATCAATTCTACTGGTGTCCATATATGACACCACGATAAGTTTCATGAATTTTAACTAAGTTTTGGATTTACTGAATTTTAAAAATCTATATTCTCAATGTTTTGAAATCTCTTGCACAGGGAAACATGCACCTAGGGACACATATGATTTTGCAATCCATTTTGGTGCACATGTAGCTCAAATTTGATTTTTGCACATTAAATCCCTAGGAAATCAATCAATGTATAAAAACAGTCGAATGATGTCTATTTTTTTTAAATTTTAACACGACACTCTGCCTTTGGTCACATGTTCTCTGCAGAAAAAGTTTGACATGCCTCAGAGTGGCTGTGGTGGTGCGGGATGTGTGTGTCTGTGTGTGTAGGGGGTGGGGGGAGGGGTCCGGCAGTACACTACGAGTCGTGAACCTCCGTGTGGGATTATTGATCATTTTGTGAGTCATATATGCCACATCAAAGTCGTGAATTGGTTATTTAAAGCATTACACAACCCTTTCATACATACATGTTCGGGCCACATGCATGCATTGGCGGTCCTCTCAGACACTCTCCCTCATGCGGTTATCAGCAACGTGCCCATTCGTTAGCCCGCAAAGGTTTTTAGTTTCCACCGACAACGAGAGGCAATTGACCAAAAGGTGGATTCATCTTGGCATGTGTGTAGTGTGGATCATAGTGAGATTCCGTATCAAAGTTCAAGCACGTGCGTACACACCCTCCCACCGGCTTGAAGTGAGGGGACTACACGCATCGTGGTGTAGGGCATTTCCAGTTTGCGAAGCATGTGCCATGTCAAAGTTGTGCATTGGGTATTCAAACATCACATAACACACGGGCGCATGCACGCGGTGGTTTTGTCTTATGACATCACTCGCGTGTGCCTCTCTTTGTGGGCCCACAAGGTCGTCATCGACCAATTGAATGTACAACAAGAGAGAGGTTAATTTGACCAACAAGGATGGTTCTTTTTTGGTTTATGTTACGTATATGCACGGTAGGAGTATGTACATGTCAAAGAGGGGGCAACATGAATACTCTATATATATGCGTGTCATAACCTTGCTCCATGTGGGGACTTTCCGGTTCCCGAGGTAGGTGCCACATCAAAGTTGTACATTATATTGGTATTCAAACATCACGCAATACCATGCAGGCGGTGGTTGCCCTATAGGAACTCACTCGCGTGTGGCGCTTCCATCCGTGGGCATGCGAGGTTGTCCTCCATCACTTTGACCCAGCGAGAGAGAGGTTAATTTGACCATCAAGGAATGATTCTTTTTTGGTTTTTTCTATACAGTAGAAGTACATATATACCACGCGTCGAGAATGGGGGCGTACATATAGCACATACCACACATCATGAACCTCGTGCTCTTTGTGGGGACTTTTTGGTTTCCTATATATGGGGTGCCACATCAAAGTTGTGCATTGAGTATTCAAACATCACACAAACACCTCTTTGGGCCACATGCAGACGGTGGTAGATAGTCCTATATAGGATGATCACTCGCGTGCGATGTACGCTTCGCTTCTGTGCTGGGCCCGCGAGTTCGTCGTCCATCACTTTGACCCATTTGACGAACGAGGATTAATTCGTTTAGGGTTGTGTTACTAGGCGTATAGTATGTGTCGAAGGGGGGTGACCAGCATATATATATATACTAGGTGTCACATAAACCTCACTCTATGTGGGGACTTTGCGGTTTTTGAGGCAAATGTCACATCAAAGTTGTGCATTAGGTATTCAAAACATCACAACACACCTCTTCATATATATGTTCTCGCACACGTGCAATTGCGATGGTTGTTGTCCTATATATGGCACTCACTCACGCGGTTATCGGCGATGCTTCCATCTGTCGGCCCGCTTGGTCCATCACTTTCACCGACAGCGCGAGAGAGGTTAACTAATTTGACTTAGGAGGGGATTAATTTTTTGTTTGTCTCATGATATAGATCATGATGTGACATTACACATATATAATAGCGCATGTGTACACATGAATCCATCCCGCTGGATCGAAGGGGGAGCGAGCAAATGACACATCATGAACGACCTCTTGCTCTGTGTGGGGACCTCTGCGATTTTCAACGCATGCACCACATCAATGTTGTCCATTGGGTCGGGTATTCAACACATATGCATGCATCACACACCTCCATAAATATGTTCGGGACACACGCTTGCAATGGTTGTCTTTGGACACACTCTCACTCACTTTGTTATTGGCGGCAAGCCTATATATATTCGTGGGCTCGCGTGGACGTCCATCATTTCGACCAACGACGAGAAAGGTTACTAGGGTGGATTCTTCTTCTTTGCTTCGAGTTACCGTATAGTAGGTCGACCATTCCAAGCCTAATTAAGTTTGAGTGCATGCTATGCGTCGTGAACCCTCGCTCAGTGTGGGGATTTTATGGTTCCAAAGCATGGTGCCACATCAAATTTGCGAATTGGGTATTCAAACACCACACACACAACTTCCATATACATACTTGGGCCACATGCACAGAGTGGGTTTGTCTTCATACAGTACTCCCTCGCGAGGTTATCGGCGACAAGCTAGCCCATTTTGCGGGGCCGTGTGGACGTCCATCACTTTGACCAACAACGAGCGGGAGAGGTTGTACAACCAAGTTGGATTCTGCTTGGTCCGTGTTACAGTACGTCTTGGTGAGATTGCCTCCCCCCGACGTGTGTGGGGGGGGGGGCTACTTTGCGCTACCTGCAACCTCCGTGGGGTTGGGGAAGTCCGGTTAATTTGCGAGGCACACGTGCCACATCAAAGTTGTGAATGGTAGTTAAATATCACACCACACCCTTTTCATACATATAGTAGGGCCACCAGCATGTGGTTCGTATGTGGTCTCACCCATCTCGCACCACAAGCACACATTTGTGGGTCGACACACGGTCCACCTTTGTCGGGAAGCGAAAGGGGAAGTTTGACCATATATATATGATGGACTCCTATAGGTTTTGTGTTATGGTAGGGTGAGATTTCATACCTAGCTATTTGGGGGCATGCATTCGTAGCAAGGATTCCCTTACCGCCGGCACGAAGTGGGGTTCGTAGGGGGTGGCTGACTAGAAATACTGTCCTTTTGTGCGACAGGTGCCACATCAAAGTTGTGCATTGGGTATTCGAACATCAAACCACCCTTTTGATACATATATTTTGTCCACATGCAAGTGTGTTCGTGTTCTGACCCTCTCCCGCGTTATTCTTTTTGCCAAATTTATAAACAGCACATGAGTTGGATGTAGAAACTGTCTGCGATTGGGTACGCAACAGACACGGTTCGATCAGACTACCCGTGTGCCATGCCCGTGCCCTGCAGTCACTCACATCAGTACAGTAGATTAGGCTCCACGAGGCTTGCCTCCCGGTCTCAAAAATATCTACTGCCTCGTAATCTCGAAAACATCTACTGCCTGGAAGGTTTTAATGTTTGATAGCACACGGTTAGTATGTGCGGACCGTGTGCGATGTCTGTTACTCCCGCTCTACTTCAATCCCTTGATTCAAATTTTCAGTAGCCCCGGCATTTTACTCCCTCCTCTGCATCCCTCGCAATCTCAAAAATATCAGCTCGCCCTTGATTCAAATTTTCAGTAGCCCCGCCTTGTTACTCCCGCCTCTGCATCCCTCGCAATCTCAAAAATATCTGCTCGCCCTTGATTCAAATTTTTAGTTGCCCCGGCATTTTACTCCCGCCTCTGCATCCCTCGCAATCTCAAAAATATCTACTCGCCCTTGATCCAAATTTTCAGTAGCCCCGCCTTGTTACTCCCGCCTAGTAAAATTTTTAGTTGCCGCGGTATTTCCTCAAACACCACCTTGCCCCCTCCCCTCCACACACACCACACACACTCCCTAGAACCTCCGCTCAGAGAGACACACACCACCCCTCCCTCGCTCGAAACCATTGGTAGGTCACCGCCATCGCCGCCGTCGCCTCCATCCTCAGTCTCTGCCTATGTGCTGGGGAGCTCAAGGAGTAATGGCCAAGAAAGAGGTTTATCGCGGCCTCTTCGCCCGACGCCGGCGAGGTGGCCGCCGAGGTGTCCCCGTCGTCCTTCGCGGGCTCTTTATTGATCCGTCATCGCCGATCGCTCGATCCGCCCGCCGCCGCGCCCCTACGCCGGTTCAAGGACTTCCCCGTCCTCCCTCGGGCCTGGCCGCCGACGAGGTCCTACCTCGGGGTCCGGTAGTGGCGGTGGGGGCGTGGGTCACCGAGATTACAGATCGGGAGACCCACACCCGCCGGTGGCTCGGTAGCTTCCACACGGCCGAGCTCGCGGCCATGGAGTACGATCGCTGGCAGATCCGCTACCACGGCATGGCGGCTAGGCTCAATTTCCCCTTTGGCACACGTCCGGTCGACCTTGTTCCGCTGGAGCCAGGGGTGGTGAGCTTGGCTATGGCGCGGGAGGACCGCAAGGCGTGGGAGTGCCTCGATGCCGAGGCCGCCGACGAGGCCTACATGCAAGAGCTCCGCCGGGAGCACCCGGAGCATGTGGAGGCGGAGCGGGTTATCTTTGTCGATGCGGAGGGCGGCGAGGTTATCGTGCTCTCCTCCGATGACGAGGTTGAAGGCGGCGAGGACGGCGGCACGGAGGGCGTTGAGGTGGGCGGCGAGGACAAGGAGATCGACGTCGACGAGTGGAGGAGTGTCTTCCCCAACGACCCCGACGACGGCACCGGCCTGGACCCGGCTCGCGGCACACCGTACCTGATGAGGAAGGATTGGCTCGACCTCCACTTCGACCGAAAGTAGTTTAGCTTAGTTTAAATTTATGTTTTATGTTCGGTTATGCAAAACTATCTATGTTTATGTTTGAATGCATGCTACTTTCGGTTGAACCTGCTTTGAACTTGATCAAATTGAAGTTTACAACGTTAAGTTTAGGGGATCGACTAGAAACAGCCAAAAATTGTTGGAGTATATATATGTCCACTAAGGGTTTTAGTCCATTAACTTTTAAAGGATCGGCTAGAGATGGCCCTATGCCTTGTTTATTTCAATTCTTCACAATGTGATGCTCTATATGTGCAACTATTTGTCGTGCAGTTCAATTTCATCAATAACAGTTTCAACAATACCACTATGAATTACGATATTTGGTTGCTATTAAGGATGTTGCAGTTAACATGCCTTTTCGTTTTTTTAACAATAACTAGTGTACTTTAGACCTGCACAATACCAGTTTGAATGACTATTTGCTTGTTCTTAAATGTTATGCCTAATGCAGTTAACACACCTTTCCACTTCTTGTTTTGCTTAACTAGCGTGCTTAAACCTGCACACTGAAGCTATCATTTGTAGATTATGTTGTCTACCATGGATATATTTGGTTGATGCTTAGCCTGTTGTGCTTAACATGCCTTTATATGTACTCATACAAGACAATATTGAGAACAGTGATGTTTTCCATCGAGGTTAGTTTCATCGCATTGCTTATATGTACTCACTGTTCAAGATATCGGTAGCTGGTACCATATAGCCTGGGGGCTGATAAGGGATTAATCGTCGAATCGGACATTTCACTGAATATATCTGTAACCCATTTATCAGTAGGTCAACTAGGGCCATATTTAATATATCTGAGGCTACATAGCAACATGCATTGTACTGAATGACTAAATATGCAATCCCAGGCTACATAGCAACAAGGAAGAGTGTTACCTTAATGTTCTGATGATGTCTAGATATACATGTAATAAAATCTTATATAATGGGATGGAGGGAGTGTTGTACTACATCATTTTGCAATTGTTGTTTAGCTTCTAATATTAACTTGGTGCTTTTAGGTACATATGTTATTGCCAAAGATCCACACTTCAACCCTTTCTGCGTATGGGGCAATGAGATATTCATGAACCAGCATCAAGTGAGGAAAGTGATAAAGATTGTTATTAAAATGGGTCAAAAGATGTCAATCGAACTATTTGTTTACACTTTATGCAAGACAACAGTGAACTGCAGGATGGTAAGTAAGAACTCTGTAGCCTTCTTTTTACTGCCCGTAATGAGTTGTGTTAGATGACAATGTCTGAATCTTTTTTCCTTTGCAATGGATCCTGAAGCAGTTTACTCAAGATTACCTCTCAAACTACATGATTGGCGGCCGGCCATCACAAGGGGTTGGACTAGAGTCGTGCGTGCCTTCTGCATCCAGGAGAGCACAATAGGGCCATTCCGCTTCACCTTGTTCAGCAACCAGAATGTCTGTTGCCTCTTTCTTTACCATCTATAATAGTACAAGTATAGAACCCTGGTTCATCATTCTTTATTTGGTGCTTATGTAATTCTTAAACATATGTACCTGTGAATCGAATAATGCATTGGTTGTTTGAACCTGATGGATATGAATAAAGCTATAGCCTACTTTCAAGTTCAAATTAGGTACAATTTTAAATAGCAGCAATTAAATTAGGGTGAAATTACGGTGTGCAGGTCATTACGGCGCACACGGTCTATAAAGCACAGCGTGTGCGATATACATCATAATCTGACATGGTTCACGAAGAGGAAACGTGTGTAACAATGCACACAGTTGCCGTTTGCAAAGCGTGTGTGATGTCAGACACTATCACAAACGGTGTGGGAAAACTAAATGTGTGTGATTGCCTACCTATCGTACACGGTTTATAATCATGAACTGTTTGTGATGTGTCAGGCATCGTAAATGTAGAGCCAATTTGGTATGTGCCTGGAATGTGCCTGGTTTTAGGTAAAACCACAAAACTCTGACTGCGATGGCAATGCGAGCACAAACGAGTAGCAAGGATGAAGCATTTGGGATATTCAAGATATCGGAAATGGTTATATAGAGACAACTGCATGCATCAAGGCTCCCTATCCCCGACGGTTTCTGGATCGTGTGGGAAGGACCCCCCCTATCGCAGTCACTCACTAGGCGACGGTTCCAAATGCCGTCGCGGAAAGGGGTTAAAGAACATTTGTATAGCACCTCGCTGAACCAGTGATGGTCTCGGAACAGTGGAGACCAAAAGGTCGAACGTGATTCATATAGTAGATATGACCAACATAGAGATGTTCACCATTGATGACTACCCCATCTCATGTGATGATCGGACATGGGTTAGTTGATTTGGATCATGTATCACTTAGATAACTTGAGGGATGTTTATTTAAGTGGGAGTTCATTAGTAATTTGATTAATTGAACTTAATTTATCATGAACATAGTCTTAATAGTTTTGCATATCTATGTTGTAGATCAATGGCCCGTGCTACCGTTCCCCAGAATTTTAATGCGTTCCTAGATAAAGCTAAGTTGAAACATGATGGTAGCAACTAGACGGACTGGGTCCGTAACTTGAGGATTATCCTCATTGCTGCATAGAAGAATTATGTCCTTGATGCACCGCTAGGTGACAGACCTGCTGCAGGAGCTACTGCAGATGTTATGAATGTCTGGCAGACTCGATCTGATGACTACTCAATAGTTCAGTGTGCCATGCTTTACGGCTTAGAACCGGGACTTCAAAGACGTTTTGAACGTCACAGAGCATATGAGATGTTCCAAGAGCTGAAATTGATATTTCAAGCTAATGCCCAGGTTGAGAGATATGAAGTCTCCAACAAGTTCTATAGCTGCAAGATGGAGGAGAATAGTTCTGTCAGTGAACACATACTCAAAATGTCTGAGTATCCTAACCACTTGACTCAGCTGGGAATTGATCTTCTAGTTGAGAGTGTTATTGACATAGTTCTTCTGTCACTACCACCAAGCTACAAAGGCTTAATGATGAACTACAATATGCAAGGGATGACGAAAAAGATTCCCGAAATCTTCGTAATGCTTAAGGCCGCGAAGGTAGAAATCAAGAAGGAGCATCAAGTGTTGATGGTTAACAAGACCACTAGTTTCAAGAAAAAGGGCAAGGGAAAGAAAGGGAGCTTCAAGAAGAATGGCAAGCATGGGTGTTGTCCTTACTTGGACAAGCCTCCCACTTATGATTAACCCCTCTCGCAAGCATCCGCAACTATGAAAGAAGAATTAAGATAAATCTAACCATAGCATGAAACATGTGGATCCAAATCAGCCCCTTATGAAGCAACACATAAACTAGGGTTTAAGCTTCTGTCACTCTAGCAACCCATCATCTACTTATTACTTCCCAATGCCTTCCCCTAGGCCCAAATCATGGTGAAGTGTCATGTAGTCGATGTTCACATAACACCACTAGAGGAAAGACAACATGCATCTCATCAAAATATCGAACGAATACCAAACTCACATGATTACTTATAACAAGACTTCTCCCATGTCCTCAGGAATGAACATATGTACTCACAAAGCATACTCATGTTCAAGATCAGAGGGGTATTAATTGTCATTAAGGATCTGAACATATGATCTTCCACCAAATAAACCAACTAGCATCAACTACAAGGAGTAATCAACACTACTAGCAACCCACAGGTACCAATCTGAGGTTTTGGGACAAAGATTGAATACAAGAGATGAACTAGGGTTTAAGAGGAGATGGTGCTGGTGAAGATGTTGATGGAGATTGGCCCTCCCTCGACGAGAGGATCATTGGTGATGACGATGGCTTCGATTTCGCCCTCCCGGAGGGAAGTTTCCCCGGCAGAATAGTTCCGCTAGAGCCGTAGATTGCTTCTGCCCAGGTTCCGCCTCGAGACGGCGGCGCTTCATCCAAAAAGCTTCTCTCTAATTTTTTCCAGGTCAAAACCTTTCATATAGCAGAAGATGGGCACCGGAGACCTGCCAGGGGGGCCACAAGCCCTAGGGGCGCGCCCTGGGGGGTAGGGCGCGCCCCCAGGCTTGTGGCCACCTGGTGGGTCCCCTCTGGTAGTTTCTTCGCCCAATAATTTTTATATATTACAAAATAATTCTCCATAAATTTTTACGACTTTTGGAGTTGTGCAGAACATGTCTCTCAGATTTGCTCCTTTCCGGTCCAGAATTCCAACTGCCGGCATTCTTCCTCTTCATGTAAATCTTGTAAAATAAGAGAAAAAAAGGCATAAGTATTGTACCATAATGTATAATAACAGCCCATAATGCAATAAATATTAACATAAAAGCATGATGAAAAATGGACGTATCAACTCCCCCAAGCTTAGACCTCGCTTGTCCTCAAGCGAAAGCCGAAATCGATAATCATGACCACATGTTTAGAGATAGAGGTGTTGATAAAATAAAATAAGGACATGAGGGCATCATGATCATCTTTAGATCAACAACATATATTGCCATATAATTTCTTATTCTAAAGTAACAATCCGTCCACAAGGTAAAGTATGAATCAAAAACTTTATTGAAAACCAACAAACTATGATCTTGGTCATTGGAACAATTGCAATTTATCATAACATCGGAAAGAGTCAATGTAAGAGCTTTTATTTAGCAAGTTCACATACTCAACCATCATTTAATCTTTCATAATTGCTAACACTCACACGATACTTATGAGATCAAAGTTTCAATCAAACACATCGAAAGATAGGGGCTTATAGTTTCGCCTCCCAACCATTTACCTCAAGGGTAATGTCAACGATAATAGTTTATGAACACCTACATCCGAGTGGATATATATATATATATCTGGATCTTCCCCAACATATAGTGCTTGCCAAAAAGAAAAAGTATAAAAAGTAGAGGTGATGATCACCATGACTCTTGTATAAAGGTAGAAGATAAAAGTAAAAGATAGGCCCTTCGCAGAGGGAAGTAGAGGTTGTCATGCGCTTTTATGGTTGGATGCACAAAATCTTAATGCAAAAGAACGTCACTTTATATTGCCGCTTGTGATAAAGAACTTTATTATGCATTCCGTCACTTTTAGTTCTTCCATATCACAAGTTCGTATAAAGCTTATTTTCCTCACACTAAAAGATCATACATATTTAGAGAGCAATTTTTATTGCTTGCACCGATGACAACTTACTTGAAGGATTTTACTCAATCCATAGGTAGGTATGGTGGACTCTCATGACAAAACTGGTGTGACGCCCCCAACTCAATCATGCACTAATCATACACGCAAACATGCATGATCAAGCACAGGGACTCACGGGAAGATATCACAACACAACTCAAACACAAATAAACGGAGATCCACAATATTACAGACCAGGGATCACGAGGATCTGAATACACAGGTCAGTCATACAAATAATATCTGAGTACAGACATAGTTAGACAAGGTTTTGCCTTAAGAAGGCTAGCACAAACAATGACTCTAGATCGAAAGGCGAAGGCCTCTGCCTGGGAGCCTCCGATCCTACTCCTGGTTGGCTGGCTCGATCCAGTAGTACATGCCATCTGGACCCTCCTGGTAGTAAGCTTCGGCTGGGACATCTGGCTCCTGGACTCCATTGTCTGATGTATCATCAAGGTGGGGTATGGGGAAAAGAGAAAGTAAAGCAACCGTGAGTACTCATCCGAAGTACTCAGCAAGCAAGGATCTATACTACATATGCAACATTATCAATGGAGAAAGGCTGTATATGTGGACTGGGCTGCGGAAATGCCAGAATAGAGAGAGGGCCTAGTCCTATCGAAGACTAGCATCTTCACGGAGCCATCATCTTGCAGCAGTAGAAGAGAGTAGAATAGCATTTTATTTAGCAAACATGTTGAAGCAAGCCTAGAGATCCTTCCTCGACTCCCAGCGAGAAAGTGATCCCGAAGCTTCAATTAAGTAATAAGTATCCAGTTCAAGTAGTAGATCGGGATACACAAACTGAGCATCCTTTACCGTAGGACCGGCTATCGATAGATTATTCTTCCCTGCAGGGGTGCACTACTGTTACCCAACACGCTCGATCAACTCTGGTCGGACACACTTGCTGGGTAATGCCCGGCCTCGGAAGATCAACACGAAGGAGCACCCTACCTAGGCTCAGCAGAGAGGTCAGCACGCCGGACTAACCTATGCACCCAGAGGTCTTGGGCCATCGCCCTGGGCACCCTGCGCGTTGCGTGGCTGGCCGGGGTGCAGGCGCGACACTGAACTCGTCAGTGAAGTATCCAGCCCATTCCCGGCGATCAGCCCGCACGGTGAAACGTGACGTCTGATGAGCTTTTGGGAGGAACGTACGATGTAGAGGGCCCCATAAACCATAATCCCGCGTGGTGGTAGTGCGTATAGGGCACGTCGACCCACTCAGATCACACACCCAAATCCAATAGGCTCATTTAGTATCACGCGGAGACAATCAGAGTCTCTGATGCTCCACCACAATATCACAATCGAGTGCCCTTCCGGCACACCCGACATCGTAGATCCCCAGCGGGTACCCACCAGGGTCGTCCCGCGTGTAACAAAGGTCTAAGTAACCATGTGGTCATAACATCAAGGGGGAAACCACGAGGAATCACCCTCGGTGGATTCCACTCGATGAAATCATCAGGGTGAATGTATGAGGCATCACCCTCGAGGTTCACACTGAGGGGTTGCACGACAGAGTCGTATCGGAAGTGGAGAAGGAGGAATCACCCTCGATGACCATGACCGAACAGCTACACTGCAGAGTATTCATCAGGAGTGCATTACGAGGTATCACCCTCGGCACTCGATAGTTACTATGCAGAATCGTATAACTAAGGGGGTGTGAAGTGAGGTGTCGGTCTCTGGTCGACGATCACGTTGATCGAGTCATCGATGATCAAGCAGGGGCAACAAGGGTAAGGTGGTGGGGGTCACTGATGGTTCACTACCAACCTATACTAAACAGTTTATCATAGGCAGGTAAGGTAACAATGAACAGGTTACAACAGCAGGCTATGCATCAGAATAGGAGCATACATTAACAGTAGCAAAATCTAATGCAAGCAGGAGAAATGGAATGGGCGATATCTGGATGCTCAAGGGGGGGGGGGGGGCTTGCCTGGTTGCTCTGGCAAGAGAGAGGGGTCGTCAACGGGCTGCTCGTCTGGAGTGTAGTCGTACCCAGCTGCAGCGTCGTCGGTCTCGGCGTCTATCAATAGAGAAGGAGGGGGAGAGAAACAATAAATTCACGGCAAAATGCAAACAATATGCATGACATGTCTAAATGATATGCCGGGGTGTTCTACTGCCTAACTAAATGATTTAGTTAATTTAGGAATTTATCCGGATTTATTTAATTAAAGTTGAGCACTATTCATTTACTGAAATCAGTCTAAAAGTTCCATGTTCATCTAACTAGAGGCATCTGACAGGAATACGGAGGACGTATTCGGGTTCGTATCAAAATTCTGAGCAACTTTCACATATAAATTATTTTCATCGGAGTTACGGTTTATTTAATATGATTTTCTAAAGTTTTTATTAATTTCTGAATTTATTTAATCATTTTAATTCAACATTATCCAAAACAGTGTATGCTGACATCAGCATGATGTCAGCAGCAAACAGTGGGGCTGACCAGGTCAAACCTGACTAGTGGGCCCCACCTGTCATAGACTCAGGTCAATTCCAGTTTATTTAATTAAACTAAACAGGGTTAATTAGCAGGTGGGTCCACATGTCAGTGACAGGTTAGGCTAATTTAATAATTATTATTAACCTAATTAGTTAATTAGGCACCTGACAAGGGGGGGCCCATATGTCATAGACACAGGGAGAGGGGCCCCACCAGTCAGTGGCTGGGCAGTGCCCAGTCAGCCAGTTGACCAAGTCAACTGGTCAACTGGGGCTGGCCTGGCCCACTGGTCAGTGGCACAGGCGGGGCCCATGGCGCCAGGTCAGCATGCCTGCCGGAGCAGCGCCGGCGAGCTCGCCCGCGACGGCGAAACTCCGGCGAGGCTCGGAAACGGCGCACAGGGCACAATTCGAGGCGTTTTCCGTCGCGTTCGATCGGGGAGACGATGCCGCGTCGATCTACGGCACTGGCGTGAGGCGGGGCAGCCGGAGACGAGCACTACGGCGGCAATGGCGGCCGGCGGTGTTCAGGTGTGGTGGCGAACGGCGTTGCGGCGTGCTTGCGAGCGAGCCAAGAGGCTAGGTGTGGCCTACACGGTGTGGCGAGCGTGATGGACGCGGGCACGGGGCCCAAAGGTCGCCGGAAGCACGCCGATGATGAGTTACGGGCGGCGCGTTCGGTGAAGAATGGGGCGGTGGCTACAGCTACGAAGAGCGCGCGGGAAGAGGGGGGAGGAGGACGAGGTGCTCACAGCGGTGCAGAGAAGGCCCCGGGAAGAACAGAGGAGCTCGGGGCGGCGCGAATCAAAGCGGCAATGCAGGTGGCCGAAGGAGGAAGATGACGGAGTAGGGGACGAGGCAGAGGCGTTCGGCTCCGGATCGTTGGCGCAGGAGGCGTAGAGGAGCACGGCGGAGCTTGTGGACACGTCGCGGTGGCGAGGCAGAGGCAGTGGCCGCGCTGTTTAGCCGTGGCCGTCCATGGCAGCGTCGGGTGAAGTGGGGGAGTGAGGGAGAGGGCGAACGGAGCGGCTAGGGTTCGCCGGGGGAGCGAGGAGCTGCTCTTATCCCCAGCGCGCGCGACGACGCGCTGTCGAGCGGCGAGCGAGGGGGGGCCGGGTGCACGTGCGTGCGGGCGCGAGGCGTTCGACAGCGAGGCAGTGAGCAATGCGGGAGGTGGGGGACGGCGCGGAGTGGGCTGGGCCATGCACTGTAGCAAGCAGGCCCGAGTGCACAGTAGCTTTTAGGCCTTTTTCTATTTTCCTTTTTCTGTTTTCTTTTCTTTTCTGTTTTGCTAATTGTTTGGGCCCTAAATGAATTTTCTAAAAAGTGTGACCTAGTCCATAAATCAGAGTGCATTATATCCTAACACCAAAAACTAGTTTGGGCAAAACATAATTTCATATTTAATTTAGATCAAATAAAAGGCTATTAAATATTGTTTTCAGCCACTGTTAAAGGATGTTTGAGTTACTTAATTAATTTATTAAATGTTGGTTACAATTTTAGAATAGTCTCTCGAATATTTGTTATTTATTGAACATTTTAGTTTCTATGTTTGAACAACTTTTATTTCCACTTTAATTTAAATTTGAATTTGAGTTAGGAGTTGAAATGCAATATGATGCAAATGATGATTAGGCACTGTTAATCATGCTGACTTGTCATTATCAAAAGTGATTACTGTGGCTAATGACATGGGGTGTTACAATTCTCCTCATCTATCAAGAATTCTCGTCCCGAGAATTAAGAGGAAGACTGAAAGAAAGCGGGGTATTCTTCGCGAAGACGATCCTCGCGTTCCCAAGTGGCTTCATCTTTAGAATGATTCGACCACTGAACCTTGAGGAATTTGATGGACTTCTGACGGGTTCGACGTTTAGCTTAATCAAGAATGCGGATGGGATATTCTGGATAAGACAGATCTTCCCGCAATTCAAGCATTTCATGATCCACAGCTCGAATAGGATCCTTGAAGCAGCGACGGAGTTGGGATACATGAAAGACATCATGCACTTGAGAAAGATTTGGTGGCAATTGCAACTGATATGCCACTTCTCCTCGGCGGGCAAGAATATGGAACGGGCCAATGTAGCGAGGAGCTAACTTGCCTTTGATTCCGAACCGATGAGTGCCTTTCAACAGAGAGACGCGGAGGTAAGCTTGTTCGCCAGGTTGATAGACCACTTCCTGGTGCTTTCGGTCATAGTTGCTCTTCTGACGAGACTGAGCAGATTTCAAATGTTCATAGACAATGCGGACTTGTTCTTCAGCTTGCTGAACAATGTCCGGTCCGACGAGTGAGCGTTCCCCAGTTTCTGACCAATTCAGAGGGGTTCGACACTTACGACCGTATAAAACTTCAAACGGTGCCCTCTTTAGACTAGCTTGATAGCTATTGTGGTAAGAGAATTCGGCATACGGGAGAGATTCCTCCCATTTCTTACCGAAGGAGATGACGGAAGCTCGAAGCATATCTTCGAGAACCTGATTAACTCGTTCGACTTGACCCTGAGACTGAGGGTGAAAAGCGGTGCTGAAAGATAGATGAGTTCCCATAGCTTCTTCGAAACTATTCCAGAATCTGGAGGTGAAGATGCTGCCACGGTCCAAACTGATCTCCAACGGAACACCGTGGAGTGACACAATTTGGGAAACATACAAGTCTGCTAACTGACTAGCAGTGATTGTCTCCTTAACAGGCAGAAAGTGAGCAACCTTGGAGAATCGGTCAATGACGACAAAAATAGCATCATGACCCTTCTAAGATCTGGGAAAACCACTAATGAAATCCATTTGGACCTTGTCCCATTTCCATTCAGGAATTTCAAGGGGTTGCAGAGTTCCAGCAGGCCTTTGATGTTCTGCTTTAATGCGGCGGCAAACGTCACACTCAGAGACATAACGAGCAATATCTCGCTTCATATTAGGCCACCAGTATCTCTGACAAATGTCATAGTACATCTTTGTGCTACCAGGGTGAATTGACAGAGGAGTGTCATGAGCTTCTTTCATAACGTGTTCCCTCTCATCCTTGAACTTGGGTACGAAGAGACGGTGTTGGAAGAATAGGACCCCATCATTATCAAGATGGAATTCCGACGGCTTTCCTTTTTCGAGGTATCGCTTGATCCTTTCAACTTCAGAGTCATACCGTTGCATAGTCTTAATGCTGTGTTCTAAATCTGGTTCAACAACCAGGGTATTGAGATAACCCTGTGGAACAATATGGAGGTTCAATTTGCGAAGCTCTTCATAAAGAACAGGTTGTGCTTCCTGAACCATATGGTTGCTGCAATAAGCCTTGCGACTCAAAGCATCGGCCATTACATTAGCCTTGCCAGGGGTGTATGAGATATTCATATCATAATCGGCAATTGTTTTGAGCCATTTTTGTTGACGAAGGTTCAGATCTGGTTGAGTATATAGAAACTTCAAACTTTGATGATCCGTGTATATCTCGCAACGGTTACCGAGAAGGTAATGTCGTCATAGCATCACAGCATAAATAACCTCAGAAAGTTCAAGATCATGCACTGGATAATTTTCTTCATGAGGACGCAATTGTCGAGAGGCATAAGCAATCACCTTATGCTCTTGCATTAGGACACAGCCTAATCCTTGACAAGATGCATCACAGTATATCATGAAATCCTTTTGGGAATCCAGGGGTGCTAGCACTGGGGCAGATGTTAACTTATCTTTGAGTGTCTGAAAGCTTTCTTGACATTTTTCTGTCCACTCAAATTTAACACCTTTGTGGAGCAGGTCAGTAAGTGGCTTTGCAATCTTGGAAAAGTTCCCAATGAATCGTCGGCAATAACTAGCGAGTCTGAGAAAACTTCTGACTTGCTTAACATTCTTCGGGGGAGTCCAATCAAGAATAGCCTGAACTCGCTCGAGGTTAACAGCAATTCCATCCTTGGAAATCACATGACCAAGATAGGTCACTTCAGATAACCAGAATTCACACTTGGAGAATTTAGCATACAACTGATGTTCTCGTAGCTTCTCCAATACAAGCCGAAGATGTTTAGCATGTTCTTCTTCATTCTTGGAATATATAAGGATATCGTCCAAATAAACCACGACGAATTTGTCGAGGTAATCCATGAAGATATAGTTCATCAACCGGGAGAAAGTTGCTGGAGCATTTGTTAATCCAAATGACATGACAGTGTACTCATAAGAGCCATATCGAGTAACAAAGGCAGTCTTCGGGATATCCTCTTCGCGAACACGGATCTGATGATAACCCAACCTCAAGTCGAGTTTCGAGAAGACAGAGGATCCAGCAAGCTGATCATAAAGATCATTGATCCGGGGTAGTGCGTATTTATTCTGGATTGTGGCTTGGTTAATGGGCCGATAATCCTGAACCAATTGGTTAGTTCCATCCTTCTTCCTAACGAAGAGTGAAGGTGCTCCCCAAGCAAAGGAACTGGGGTAGATGAAACCTTTCTTAAGTGACTTGTCGATTTCTTCCTTAAGTTCAAGGAGGTGGTGCGGAGGCATCTTATAAGGACGCTTGGCAATAGGGACAGTGCCAGGCTTCAAGTCAATGACAAACTCGACAGCCCTAACCGGGGGTATTCTTGGAAGTTCTTCTGGAAAGACGTCCGGAAAATCTCGAACGACAGGAATGTTCTCGATCCCTTCCAGAGGTGAGGCGTTCAAAGCATTCAAAGCATATATCTGAGCTTCAGCATCCCATGTAATTCGGGCGGTGTAGTTCACTATCTCATCGGAGGGGTGAAGAAGTTGTACAGATTTTGTGGCACAATTGATCGAAGCAATGTGAGCTTTCAACCAATCCATTCCCAGGATGAGGTCTATGGTGGAAGACTTCGGGATAATGGGCGAAACAAGGAATTCCAATCCTTTAATTTCAACGGGGACATTGTGTGCCATCATAGTGGTTTGACACTGGCCGCCAGGGGTGCGGATAACTACTGGCTGATTCATCTTTTGAAATGCAATGTAATGCGATAATGCAAATGCTTCTGACATGAATGAATGCGATGCTCCTGAGTCAAATAATACAGAAGCGGGTACTGAGTTAACGAGAAGGGTACCCATCACAGTAGCAGGTTGATCCTGGACTGCTTCAATATCAATGTTGTAAGCGTGTCCACGACCATGTGCAGTAGACCCAGTATTATAGTTGCGGGCCTGATTGTTGCCACGACCATTGCCACGGCCAGCACGAGGAAAAGCCAACTGATTCTGAGTCTGGCGGCAGTCTTTAGCCTGGTGACCTGGTTTGCGGCACTTAAAGCACAGACCATTTTCAGGACGAAGAGGAGCATTGTTTTGAATAGCTTGAGCTCTTGGCTGCCTCGGTGGTGGAGGAGGCAGACGCGGTGCAGCATAGTTGTTCTTTGGCGCACAGGTATTGGGACGGAACACATTGTTGGGAATCCAGACTCGACGCTTCTGTGCTGAGCCCGAAGATGAGCCAGCATCACGATAGCGTTTCTGCGAGTCCTTATGCTTCATCTGAGCGGTTTCAACAAGAATAGCCTTGTTCACAAGAGTTGAAAAATCGTTGAAGTCTTGAGCAGCAAGTGCAAGCTCGATGTCTGGGTGGAGTCCATTACGAAACTTCTCTTGTCTACGGGCATCCGTGGCGATGTCTTCTTCAGCATAGCGGGAGAGGTCAAGAAATTCCCGTTGATAAGCTTCGACAGTTTTGTTGCCCTGAGTGAGGTTGCGGAACTGGGTCTTCATCCGTTCCATAATTGCCTGAGGGATGTAGCGTGCACGAAAAGCAGCCTGGAACTCATACCAGGTAATGGCTGTTCCAGCAGGCAGTGTACGCTTGTGTGTGTCCCACCATTGAGCAGCGGGGCCCTTTAAGAAAAAGGCCGCGAAGATGACGAAGTTGGCAGGGGCGACATTAGCAGACTCCATCTCGTGAGTGATGTCGCGGAGCCAGTCATCAGCATCCATTGGCTTGTCAGAGTTGCAAAACTGAGTGGGGTTGAGTCGCATAAACTCTATCAAAGTTATTGAAGCAGGGTTCTGCTTCTGGTTGTTCTGATGCGGAAACTGAGCCATGATTCCGGTCATGAACTGGCGGTTGAGCTCAAATTGTTGCATCATAGCTGCCATATAATCTGGTGGTGGTGGGCGTTCAGGGGCACGACCATGACCACGACCACCTGGTCTAACCATCCTGCTAAGTATCAACAGGGGGCAGTTTAGTAAAAGCAATTGCGAGTGTTTAGCGACAAGCATGATGTAACTCAACAATTAAGTAGTGTAACAGATACATAACAGTAGTCAATTAAGACATACAGATCCATACACATAGTCGGTTACATGCGGATAGCATAATGACGCAAATTTAAAAACTAGACATGCTAGGCGGTGCGCAGGCACGCGGTAAGGAAGTACACAATGAGACATAGCAAAGGCTACATCAACGTCGGAGAAAACCACTGAAACAGGGCAACTGCGAGTGCGGATGACGAATGTTCATCGCGGAAGGATCCTGCGCTCCATGTGCACTCTGATGCAGGATCCGGTCTTATCGAATGACAACTCGGAGTATAATACAACTCGGAGAGAAAGGTTAAACCAAACAATGGAAAGGAAAATGATTATTAGACTAATCAGATCAATGACAGGGAAATCGCACAGATATCCATCTCTCCGGGTAGACGGGATTCACGAGATCCTAAGTGTCGGCGTTGGTAAAATTTATTTAACCCGAATAGAAGAGAGATCAAAGTCCCAGAGTATAGATGAGGAATAAAAGATCCTAATACCACCCAATTGGCGACATGGGCCCGTAAGCCACATAGCCAAGTTAGTAAATTAGTTTTTCGATGTCTAGACTCAACTTCGGCCAAGGAGTTGGAAAGGGGGCTTCCTACAGGCAGTCGGCTCTGATACCAACTTGTGACGCCCCCGACTCAATCATGCACTAATCATACACGCAAACATGCATGATCAAGCACAGGGACTCACGGGAAGATATCACAACACAACTCAAACACAAATAAACGGAGATCCACAATATTACAGACCAGGGATCATGAGGATCCGAACACACAGGTCAGTCATACAAATAATATCTGAGTACAGACATAGTTAGACAAGGTTTTGCCTTAAGAAGGCTAGCACAAACAATGACTCTAGATCGAAAGGCGAAGGCCTCCTGCCTGGGAGCCTCCGATCCTACTCCTGGTTGGCTGGCTCGATCCAGTAGTACGTGCCGTCTGGACCCTCCTGGTAGTAAGCTCCGGCTGGGACACCTGGCTCCTGGACTCCATCGTCTGATGTATCATCAAGGTGGGGTATGGGGAAAAGAGAAAGTAAAGCAACCGTGAGTACTCATCCGAAATACTCAGCAAGCAAGGATCTATACTACATATGCAACATTATCAATGGAGAAAGGTTGTATATGTGGACTGGGCTGCAGAAATGCCAGAATAAAGAGAGGGCCTAGTCCTATTGAAGACTAGCGTCTTCACGGAGCCAACATCTGCAGCAGTAGAAGAGAGTAGAATAGCATTTTATTTAGCAAACATGTTGAAGCAAGCCTAGAGATCCTTCCTCGACTCCCAGCGAGAAAGTGATCCCGAAGCTTCAATTAAGTAACAAGTATCCAGTTCAAGTAGTAGATCGGGATACACAAACTGAGCGTCCTTTACCATAGGACCGGCTATCGATAGATTATTCTTCCCTGTAGGGGTGCACTACTATTACCCAACACGCTCGATCAACTCTAGTCGGACACACTTGTTGGGTAATGCCCGGCCTCGGAAGATCAACACGAAGCAGCGCCCTACCTAGGCTCAGCAGAGAGGTCAGCACGCCGGACTAACCTATGCACCCAGAGGTCTTGGGCCATCGCCCTGGGCACCCTGCGCGTTGCGTGGCTGGCCGGGGTGCAGGCGCAACACTGAACTCGTCAGTGAAGTATCCAGCCCATTCCCGGCGATCAGCCCGCACGGTGAAACATGACGTCTGATGAGCTTTCAAGAGGAACGTACGACGTAGAGGGCCCCATAAACCATAATCCCGCGTGGTGGTAGTGCGTTTAGGGCACGTCGACCCACTCAGATCACACACCCAAATCCAATAGGCTCATTTAGTATCACGTGGAGACAATCAGAGTCTCTGATGCTCCGCCACAATATCACACTCGAGTGCCTTTCCGGCACACTCGACATCGTAGATCCCCAGCGGGTACCCACCAGGGTCGACCCGCGTGTAACAAAGGTCTAAGTAACCGTGTGGTCATAACATCAAGGGGGAAACCACGAGGAATCACCCTCGGTGGATTCCACTCGATGAAATCATCAGGGTGAACGTAAGAGGCATCACCCTCGAGGTTCACACTGAGGGGTTGCACGACAGAGTCGTATCGGAAGTGGAGAAGGAGGAATCACCCTCGATGACCACGACCGAATAGCTACACTGTAGAGTATTCATCAGGAGTGCGTTACGAGGTATCACCCTCGGCACTCGATAGTTACTATGCAGAGTCGTACAACTAAGGGGGGTGTGAAGTGAGGTGTCGGTCTCTGGTCGACGATCATGTTGATCGAGTCATCGATGATCAAGCAGGGGCAACAAGGGTAAGGTGGTGGGGGTCACTGATGGTTCACTACCAACCTATACTAAACAGTTTATCATAGGCAGGTAAGGTAACAATGAACAGGTTACAACAACAGGCTATGCATCAGAATAGGAGCATACATTAACAGTAGCAAAATCTAATGCAAGCAGGAGAAATGGAATGGGCGATATCTGGATGCTCAAGGGGGGGCTTGCCTGGTTGCTCTGGCAAGAGAGAGGGGTCGTCAACGGGCTGCTTGTCTGGAGTGTAGTCGTACCCAGCTGCAGCGTCGTCGGTCTTGGCGTCTATCGAGAGAGAAGGAGGGGGAGAGAAACAATAAATTCACGGCAAAATGCAAACAATATGCATGACATGTCTAAATGATATGCCGGGGTGTTCTACTGCCTAACTAAATGATTTAGTTAATTTAGGAATTTATCCAGATTTATTTAATTAAAGTTGAGCACTATTCATTTACTGAAATTGGTCTAAAAGTTCATGTTCATCTAGCTAGAGGCATCTGACAGGAATACGGAGGACGTATTCGGGTTTGTATCGAAATTCTGAGCAACTTTCATATATAAATTATTTTCATCGGAGTCACGGTTTATTTAATATGATTTTCTAAAGTTTTTATTAATTTTTGAATTTATTTAATCATTTTAATTCAACATTATCCAGAACAGTGTATGCTGACATCAGCATGACATCAGCAGCAAACAGTGGGGCTGACCAGGTCAAACCTGACCAGTGGGCCCCACCTGTCATAGACTCAGGTCAATTCCAGTTTATTTAATTAAACTAAACAGGGTTAATTAGCAGGTGGGTCCACATGTTAGTGACAGGTTAGGCTAATTTAATAATTATTATTAACCTAATTAGTTAATTATGCACCTGACAAGGGGGGCCCCATATGTCATAGACACAGGGAGAGGGGCCCCACCAGTCAGTGGCTGGGCAGTGCCCAGTCAGCCAGTTGACCAAGTCAACTGGTCAACTCGGGCTGGCCTGGCCCACTGGTTAGTGGCACGGGGCGGGGCCCACGGCGCCAGGTCAGCATGCCGACCGGAGCAGCGCCGGCGAGCCCGCCCGCAATGGTGAAACTCCGGCGAGGCTCGGAAACTGCGCATAGGGCACCATTCGAGGCGTTTTTTGTCGCGTTTGATCGGGGAGACGACGCCGCGTCGATCTACGGCACTGGCGCGAGGCGGGGCAGCCGGAGACG
This sequence comes from Thinopyrum elongatum, assembly GCA_011799875.1. Taxonomy (NCBI): domain Eukaryota; kingdom Viridiplantae; phylum Streptophyta; class Magnoliopsida; order Poales; family Poaceae; genus Thinopyrum; species Thinopyrum elongatum. Next base: position 311,974,753 of record CM022302.1, on the reverse strand, counting down.
AGTACTACAGCGGCAATGGTGGCCGGCGATGTTCGGGTGTGGTGGCGAATGGTGTTGCGGCGTGCTTGCGAGCGAGCCAAGAGGCTAGGCGTGGCCTACGCGGTGCGGCGAGCGCGATGGACGCGGGCACGGGGCCCAAAGGTCGCCGGAAGCACGCCAGCGATGAGTTACGCGGCGGCGCATTCGGTGTAGAAGGGGGCGGTGGCTACGGCTACGGAGAGCGAGCGGGAAGAGGGGGGAGGAGGACGAGGTGCTCACAGCGGTGCAGAGAAGGCCCGGGGAAGAACAGAGGAGCTTGGGGCGGCGCGAATCGAAGTGGCGACGCAGGCGGCCGAAGGAGGAAGATGACGGAGTAGGGGACGATGCAGAGGCATTCGGCTCTGGATCATTGGCGCAGGAGGCGTAGAGGAGCACGGTGGAGCTCGTGGACACGTCGTGGTGCGAGGCAGAGGTAGTGGTCGCGCGGTTTAGCCGTAGCCGTCCATGGCGGCGTCGGGTGAAGTGGGGGAGCGAGGGAGAGGGCGAACGGAGCGGCTAGGGTTCGCCGGGGGAGCGAGGAGCTGCTCTTATCCCTAGCGCGCGCGGCGAAGCGCTGTCGAGCGGCGAGCGAGGGAGGGCCGGGCGCACGCGCGTGCGGGCGCGAGGCGTTCGAAAGCGAGGCAGTGAGCAGTGCGGGAGGTGGGGGACGGCGCGGAGTGGGCTGGGCCGCGCACTGTAGCAAGCAGGCCCGAGTGCACATTAGCTTTTAGGCCTTTTCTATTTTCTTTTCTTTTATGTTTTGCTAATTGTTTGGGCCCTAAATGAATTTTGTAAAAAGTGTGACCTAGTCCATAAATCACAGTGCATTATATCCTAACACCAAAAACTAGTTTGGGCAAAACATAATTTCATATTTAATTTAGATCAAATAAAAGGCTATTAAATATTGTTTTCAGCCACTGTTAGAGGATGTTTGAGTTACTTAATTAATTTATTAAATGTTGGTTACAATTTTAGAATAGTCTCTGGAATATTTGTTGTTTATTGAACATTTTAGTTTCTATGTTTGAACAACTTTTATTTCCACTTTAATTTAAATTTGAATTTGAGTTAGGAGTTGAAATGCAATATGATGCAAATGATGATTAGGCACTGTTAATCATGCTGACTTGTCATTATCAAAAGTGATTACTGTGGCTAATGACATGGGGTGTTACAACTGGGATAAGGGATTTTGGATGCACAAGTAGTATCTCTACTTGGTGCAGAAGATTTGGCTAGCATAGGATGAGCAGCAAGCTCAACATGTTGGAGGATCCATGAAAATATAACTTCTATTTGGATATAAGGAAACATAACCCATTATGTTGTCTTCCTTGTCCAACATCAACCTTTTAGCATATAATATTTTAATGAGTGCTCACAATCACAAAAGATATCCAAGATAGTGTATTTATATGTGAGACTTCTCTTTCTTTATTACTTCCTATTAATTGCAACAATGACCAAAACTATGTTTGTCAACTCCCAACAAATTTTATGCGACATACTTCTTATATGTGAAGTCATCACTTCCCATAAGATTATTATATAATTTTTTATTTCTTTTATCTCTATTTTTTTGTCAAGATCATAGCAAGAAAGAAAATCCCTCACTCAAAACTAATCTTTATTATATAACTCTCGGACTCGATTACGTAAAGGGAACACAAAGCAAAACTCAAGACTAGATCATACTAAAAACTTTATTCTACTAAACCAAGATATAACCAAAAGGATCAAACTAAGGAAAAACGATAAAGGTAAAGATATGATGGTGATACGATACCGGGGCACCTCCCCCAAGCTTGGCACAAGCCAAGGGGAGTGCCCATACCCATGTACTCAAGTTTCCTTCTTCAGAGGTGGTGATGATGGAGTTGATGATGTTGTGGGCTTGTCCTCCATCTTCTAGGGCATAGGCTCACCATCATAGAAAGATGAACGATTCTCCAAAATCCTCAAATCTGCAGCCAAACTCATCCTCTTAAATCTATATTCATACTCATAGTTCGGGTTCTGCTGGTCATAGATCTGGGCTTGGAGATGCTCGATTTTCTCATGAAGCTTGATGATGGCCTTTCCAATATCACTAGCGTCCAGCTTGTGGTCATGGGTAAAATCCATGATCATGGAGTGATTGGCGTTGAGTCCACGCTCCACCATCCCTTTGCACTTGAACACTTCTAGCTCCACCGCTTCGAGCCTGGACTCCACGCTTCCGGTCCTCCTTGGCCCTTGAACATCACGGATGTGAAACACCCCCCCCCCCCGCGCATCTCGATGGTTTGAGGGTGTTGCAGCACCCCCGCAAGGTAAGGGTTGATGACCTTCTCGAAGAACTTGTCCTTGGGGGCGCTTGGAGATGTCATGGCAATCTAGATCTGTCAGGAAAACAGCTCGAAACAAGAATAGAGGATATTGCCATGGTATGATGGTCAAAACCTTCGGGAGATTATATAATGAATTTTACCGTGCAAAAGAAGTATTCTGGAAGAAAACGGAGTCCGTGAGGCAGACGAGGTGGCCACAAGCCTGGGAGGCGCGCCCAGGGGGGTAGGGCGCGCCCCCACAGCTTGTCGCCTCCTCGTGCACTTTTCAGACTACTTTTTATTTTCCTAATTTTTTAAATATTCCAAAATGGAGTAAAATTGCTTTTGGGAAAGTTTTGGAGTCGGTTTACTTACCGTATCACATACCTATCCCTTTTCGGGGGTCTAGAGCGTTCTGGTAGGTCTCCCTTATGTAGTCCTCCGGTGTTATGGTATTAATAATATTGGTTTCTACATTTATGGGATTACCTGAGATATAATGTTTGATTCTTTGTCCGTTTACCACCTTCGGGTTATTGCCCTCGGCGTTGTTGATCTTGATGGCATCGGAACGATAAACTTCTTCCATAATGTAAGGCTCTTCCCATTTAGAGAGAAGTTTTCCTGCAAAATATCTTAAACGAGAATTGTATAGCAAGACATGGTCACCTACATTAAATTTGCGCTTTTGTATCCTTTTGTCATGCCATCTTTTAACCTTTTCTTTAAACAATTTTGCATTCTCATGGGCTTGGGTTCTCCATTCATCAAGTGAGCTAGTGTCAAATAACCTCTTCTCACCGGCAAGTTTGAAACCATAGTTGAGCTCTTTATTGCCCAATAAGCTTTATGTTCTAGTTCAAGAGGTAAGTGACATGCTGTTCCATAAACCATTTTATATGGAGACATACCCATAGGATTCTTATAAGCAGTTCTATAAGCCCATAATGCATCATCAAGTTTCTTAGACCAATTCTTTCTAGATCTATTAACAATCTTTTGCAAGATCAATTTTATTTGTCTATTACTTAATTCTACTTGACCACTAGACTGGGGGTGATAAGGAGATGCAATTCTATGGTTAACATCATACTTAGCAAGCAATTTACGGAAGGCACCATGAATAAAGTGTGAACCACCATCAGTCATTAAATATCTAGGGACTCCAAACCTCGGGAAAATAACTTCTTTAAGCATTTTAATGGAGGTGTTATGATCAGCACTACTAGTTGGAATAGCTTCTACCCACTTAGTAACATAATCAACAGCAACCAAAACATGTGTATACCCATTGGAGGAAGGAAAAGGTCCCATATAATCAAATCCCCAAACATCAAATGGTTCAATAACAAGTGAATAATTCATACGCATTTCCTAACGTCTACTAATATTACCAATTCTTTGACATTCATCACAAGACAAGACAAACTTACGAGCATCCTTGAAAAGAGTAGGCCAATAAAAACCAGATTGTAATAACTTATGTGCAGTTCTATCTCCACTTGCGTAGGATCTGTTCCTGTTCATGCTAAGGTACACAAAGTCTAATAACACCATCTACTCCTTCTTTATAAAGGTGTGGGTCATCCCAAAAGTAATGTCTTAAATCATAGAAAAACTTTTTCTTTTGTTGGTATGTGAAAATAGGTGGTATAAATTTAGCAACAATATAATTAGCATGGTCTGCATACCATGGAGTACTACGAGAAGCATTTATAACAGCTAATTGTTCATCAGGAAAGCTATCATCAATAGGCAGTGGGTCATCAATAATATTTTTTAACCTAGACAAGTTGTCTGCTACGGGGTTCTCAACTCCCTTTCTATCAATAATATGTAAATCAAATTCTTGTAGCAGGAGAACCCACCTAATAAGTCTAGGTTTAGCATCTTTCTTTTCCATAAGATATTTAATAGCAGCATGATCAGTGTGAACAGTTACATTAGAATCAACAATATACGATATGAACTTGTCACAAGCACATACAACTGCTAAAAATTCTTTTTCAGTGGTAGCATAATTTCTTTGAGCACTGTCTAGAGTTTTACTAGCATAATGGATAACATTTAATTTCTTATCAACTCTTTGTTCTAGAACAGCACCAACAACATAATTGCTAGCATCACACATAATTTCAAAGGGTAGGTTCCAATCAGGTGGTTGAACAATAGGTGCAGAGATTAAGGCTTTCTTAAGTATTTCAAATGCTTCTACACAATCATCATCAAAAACAAATGGAACATCTTTTTGCAAGAGATTAGTAAGAGGCGTAGAAATTTTAGAGAAGTCTTTAATAAATCTCCTATAGAAACCAGCATGACCAAGGAAACTTCTTATACCTTTGATATCTTTAGGACACGGCATTTTTTCAATAGCATCAACTTTAGCTTTAACAACTTCAATACCTCTTTCGGAGATTTTATGCCCCAAGACAATACCTTCATTAACCATAAAGTGGCACTTCTCCCAATTCAAGACAAGATTAGTTTCTACACATCTTTGCAAAACTCGATCAAGGTTGCTTAAATAATAATCAAAAGAAGTTCCATATACGGAGAAATAGTCCATGAAAACCTTAACAATCTTTTCACAAAAGTCAGAGAATATAGCAGTCATACATCTTTGAAAAGTAGCAGGTGCATTGCATAAACCAAAAGGCATACATCTATAAGCAAAGGTACCAAAAGGGCATGTAAAAGTTGTTTTTTTCTTGATCCTCTTGTGACACACGTATTTGGGAAAAACTAGAATATCCATCTAGAAAGCAGAAATGTGTATGTTTTGATAGTCTTTCTAGCATTTGATCAATGAAAGGTAGAGGATAATGATCTTTCCTAGTAGCTTTGTTTAATTTTCTAAAATCAATTACCATTCTATAACCTGTAACAATTCTTTGCGAAATCGATTCATTTTTATCATTAGGAACAACAGTAATGCCTCCCTTCTTAGGGACACAATGAACAGGACTTACCCATCTACTATCAGCAATATGATAGATTATACCTGCTTCCAAAAGCTTTAATATTTCATTTCTTACCACTTCTTTCATTTTAGGATTCAACCGTCGCTAGTGATCAACGACTTGTTTAGCATCAGGTTCCATATTAATTTTATGTTGACATAGAGTGGGACTAATGCCCTTAAGGTCATCAAGAGTATATCCAGTAGCGGCACAGTGCTTCCTCAGAGTTTTCAATAATTTCTTTTCTTCATGCTCTGAACGGTTAGTACTCATAATAACAGGATATATCTTCTTCTCATCGAGATAAGCATATTTCAAAGTATCAGGTAATTGTTTAAGTTCAAACACAGGATCACTCTTGGGTGGTAGAGGAACTCCAAGATTCTCAACAGGCAAATTGTGCTTCAAAACAAGCATTTGTTTAAAGAATATCTCATTTCTTTCATTCATTAACTTGTCATTTTCATGGTCTAGCAAATATTGTTCTAAAGGATCAGTAGGAGGCATGGCAATAGAAGCAAGACCAATAATTTCATCTTTACTAGGCAATTATTTATCATGGGGTTGTCTACGAAATTTGGAGAAATTAAACTCATGAGAAACATCCCCGAAACTTACACTAACAGTTTCTTTCTCACAATCTATTTTAGCATTAACAGTGTTCAAGAAAGGTCTACCAAATATAATGGGACAAAAATCATCTTGTGGGGAACCAAGAACTAGAAAATCAATAGGGTATTTTATTTTACCACACAAGACTTCAACATCTCTAACAACCCCAATTGGTGAGATAGTATCTCTATTAGCAAGCTTAATAGTAACATCAATATCTTCTATTTCAGCATGTGCAATATCATTCATAATTTCTTGGAATAAAGTAAAGGGAATTGCACTCACACTAGCACCCAAATCACATAAGCCGTGATAACAATGATCTCCTATCTTAACAGAGACAACCGGCATTCCAACAATAGGTCTATGTTTATCTTTATCATCGGGTTTAGCAATTCTAGCACCTTCATCACAGAAATAAATAACATGCCCATCAAAATTATCGACCAAGAGATCTTTAACCATAGCGATACTAGGTTCAACTTTAGTTTGTAAAGGGAGTGTAGGTGTTCTAGTATAACTCTTATGAACTACAGCTGAAGCTTTAGCATGTTCTTTTATCCTAACAGGAAAAGGTGGTTTCTCAATATAAGCAGTAGGATTAACTGGATCAACATTGTAAGTAATGGTTTCTTCTTCAGCTTTAATGGGTTCTACTATTTTTACTTCAATGGGAGGATGATATTTAAACCACTTCTCCTTAGGGAGATCAACATGAGTAGCAAATGATTCACAGAAAGAAGCTACTATCTCAGAGTCAAGTCCATATTTAGTGCTAAATTCACGAAATACATCGGTATCCATAAAAGATTTAACACAATCAAACTCAAGGTTTATACCTAACTCATTACCTTCGTCGAGCTCCCAATCTTCAGAGTTGCATTCAATTCTTTCCAAGAGACCCCATTTGAATTCAATAGTCTTCTTCATAAAAGAACCAGTACAAGAAGTATCGAGCATGTATTGAACATTACGAGAAAGCCGAGCATAAAAATTCTGAATAATAATTTCTCTTGAGAGCTCATGATTGGGGCATGAATATAATATTGACTTAAGCCTCCCCAAGCTTGAGCGATACTTTCTCCTTCATGAGGCCAAAAATTATATATATAATTCCGATCACGATGAACCAGATGCATAGGATAAAACTTCTGATGAAATTTCAATTTCAATCGGTTGAAATTCCAAGCTCCAATATCATCACATAGCCTATACCATGTCAATGCCTTTCCCTTCAAAGATAAAGGGAAAACCTTCTTCTTGACTTCATCCTCAGGCAAACCTGCAAGCTTAAATAATCCACAAACTTCATCCACATAGATTAGATGCAAATCAGGATGTAGTGTTCCATCTCCTGCATAAGGATTAGCTAGCAGTTTCTCTATCATACCCGAAGGAATTTCATAATAAATATTTTCAATAGGTGCAGTAGGTTGAGGAGAAACTCTTTGCTCTTCCGGTCGAGGTGAAGATACCCCGAACAAGCTCCTCAAAGGATGATTTTCCATGGTGACAAGTGACAGTAAATTTCAGCACGTAATACAAACATTTCCTTACCAAATTCCACTTACCATGGGTGCTTCACTCCCCAGCAACAGCGCCAGAAAAGAGTCTTGCTGACCCACAAGTATAGGGGATCTATCATAGTCCTTTCGATAAGTAAGAGTGTCGAACCCAATGAGGAGCAGAAGGAAATGGCAAGCAGTTTTCAGCAACGTATTTTCTGCAAGCACTGAAATTATCGGTAACAGATAGTTTTGTGATAAGATAATTTGTAACGGGTAGCAAGTAACAAGTGTAAAAAAGGTGCAACAAGGTGGTCCAATCCTTTTTATAGCAAAGGATAAGCCTGGACAAAGTCTTATATAAAGCAAAGCGCTCCCGAGGACACATGGGTATTATAGCAAAGGATAAGCCTGGACGAAGTCATATGCTTCGCGTTCGTTACTTTGATAAATTTATATGTGGGTGGACCAGTGCTTGGGTGCTGTACTTACTTGTACAAGCCTCCCACTTATGATTAACCCATCTCACAAGCATCCACAACTATGAAAGAAGAATTAAGATAAATCTAACCATAGCATGAAACATGTGGATCCAAATCAGCCCCTTACGAAGCAACGCATAAACTAGGGTTTAAGCTTCTGTCACTCTAGCACCCATCATCTACTCATTACTTCCCAATGCCTTCCCCTAGGCCCAAATCATGGTGAAGTGTCATGTAGTTGATGTTCACATAACACCACTAGAGGAAAGACCACATATATCTCATCAAAATATCGAACGAATACCAAATTCACATGATTACTTATAACAAGACTTCTCCCATGTCCTCAAGAACAAACGTAACTACTCATAAAGCATGCTCATGTTCAAGATCAGAGGGGTATTAATTATCATTAAGGATCTGAACATATGATCTTCCACCAAATAAACCAACTAGCATCAACTACAAGGAGTAATCAATACTACTAGCAACCCACAGGCACCAATCTTAGGTTTTGGGACAAAGATTGAATACAAGAGATGAACTAGGGTTTGAGAGGAGATGGTGCTGGTGAAGATGTTGATGGAGATTGACCCTCCCTTGATGAGAGGATCGTTGGTGATGACGATGGCTCCGATTTCCCCCTCCTTAAGGGAAGTTTCCCCGGCAGAATAGTTCCGCCGGAGCCCTAGATTGGTTCTGCCCAGGTTCCGCCTCGAGACGGCGGCACTTCGTCCCAAAGCTTCTCTCTGATTTTTTCCAGGTCAAAACCTTTCATATAGCAAAAGATGGGCACTGGAGACCTGCCAGGGGGGCCACAAGCCTTGGGGGCGCGCCTTGGGGGGTAGGGGCGCCCCCCAGGCTTGTGGCCACCTGGTGGGTCCCCTCTGGTAGTTTCTTCGCCCAATAATTTTTATATATTCCAAAATAATTCTCCGTAAATTTTCAGGACTTTTGGAGTTGTGTAGAACAGGTCTCTCAGATTTGCTCCTTTCCGGTCCAGAATTCCAGCTGCCGGCATTCTCCCTCTTCATGTAAATATTGTAAAACAAGAGAGAAAAGGCATAAGTATTGTACCCATAATGTATAATAACAGAACATAATGCAATAAATATTAACATAAAAGCATGATGCAAAATGGACGTTTCAGTGTATCGTGTCGTAGGGACTTGAAGTTCGTCTCCGTCTCTATTGGTTTCTTCTCACGGCTGAGTTTGCATAAAAAAAAAGAATCCTCACGGCTGAGTGTGAGAAGATAGAGAGACAAAGCACAAATTTTTTGTTACTCACTTGAGCTTAAGAATAGAAACACACTGCTGGTGATCTCGCGCATTAGTCGTCGCCCCTCAAAAATCCTCTTTCTCATAAGAGCAGTGTATCCCCTTTTTTGTTATTTGTTGTTGTTTAGGGATGATTGGGAGAGAGCGGATGGATATGTATGTCAATCTTTTTTTTGGTCGAGCGACCATGGATCTTTACTCACAAGAGCACTTAAATCAGTGGAGGCATTTGTGCTTAAGAGTATGAAATTCGAAGATAGATGCAGATTTTCTGGGTTTTCGTAGTAGGAATTAATTTTTGTTTCTTTTTTATTTTATTTATATTTTTCCTTCCTCTTTATTTTTTTACTTTTTGTTTTTATCTCTTTCCTATTTTTAAGGCGCGAAAAATATGTAAAGAAATAGATTTGTTGTTTTTGCAGCTAGGTGAGAAGTAGTTGTATTTCAGTCACATGTCTGACATCGATAAAATGCTTCAAGATTTGGGTTCCTGGCATGGGATTATCGCCTTGTTTTCTTATCTAGTAGGATGACAGGGGATGACTCGTCATTTTTTTGCTGGCCTCAAGTTATTGGGGTTGATTGTGGGTTAGTTTTGTTGGCTGCTTCGGCCCGTGGGTTGTTTCTCGGTTTTTGTCTTTCCCAACGCAGCGTCCAGGTTTTAAAATCACATTTTTTTCATTGACTATTTAATTTTTTGGCACCTGGGTTATTTCTCACCTTTCCTGGTCTTCCCCGGCGCAGCCTCCGGGTTTTTAAATCACATGTTTCTCTTTTCTTTTGAGCTCTTTGTTGGTTGTTTGCTTTTTTGAACCGCACAAATAAAATTGCACTGACACATGCCCCACGAGCAACTATAGTCACGTAGTTGTAGGATGAGTGGCATTTCCCTTAGATTTTCCTTTGCTTTTCTTTTTCTATTTTAGGCTTTCTTTTTTCACAAACTTGCCTAGTGCGCAACCTCAAAAGCGCGTCGTGATTCATGCAGGTTTGACCAGCCAATGTTGCACACGTCCAACATTTTTCTCATGTTATTGTGCTTGTGGCCCTTCACGACCGGTTGTGGGTTTTCTTTGTTGTCGATGGAGAATCGACGAAGCCGCATTGTTCCTCTTCTTTATTCTTTTCTCGACCGCTGTTGTGTAGCGTTGTGCCCATTTACTTTTTGGGGCTTGTCTAGCTGCAAGACCAATGACTGTGTTCATTGGCGGCTATTTGCATATCAATCATTAGGCATGCAATTGCAAACATCGTAACCCAATTGCAACTTTATGGGCACAAAATGATTGCAACTGGGGACGAGAGGGGGTTGTCGAGCTATTGCATATCTGCCACTAGACATGCAATAATAAGCATTAGAAACTGACTGCAACTGCATGGGCTCAAAGTGACCGCAACTGGGGTAGAAAGGAAGGTTGTCATGCCAGTTGCATGTCCGTCACTACACGCAACTACAAGCGTTGTAACTCGACTGCAACTGCATGTGCACAAAGCGATTGCAACTGGGGTCATGTGGGGAGTTGTCGCGCCAGTTGAATGTCCACCACTAGACAAGCAACCGCAAGCATTTATAACCCGACTGCAATTTCATGGGCATAAAGTGACTACAATTGGTGTTTGTCAGCTATTGCATGCGCACCACTAGATATGCAATTACAAGCATTATAAACCTACTGCAATTGCATGGGCATAAATTGACTGCAACTGGGGTAGGAAGGAAGGTTTTCATGCCAGTTGCATCTTCATTACTAGACATGCAACTGCAAGCGTTATAACCCGACTGCAACTGCAAGTGCACACAGCGCTTGCAACTAGGGTCATCTGGGGAGTTGTTGGGATAGTTGGATGTTCACCACTAGACAAGCAACTGCAAACATTTCTAACACGACTGCAATTGTATGGGCACAAAGCGATTGCAACTGGGGCCGAGAGAGGGTTTTTGGTCCAGTTGCATGTCCATCACTAGACATGCAATTGCAAGTGTTGGAACCTGACTGCAACTGCATATGCACAAAAGTGAGTGCAACTGGGGTCGGGTGAGGAGTTCTCAGGGCCAATTGCATGTGCAACACTAGACATGCAACTACAAGAATTGTAACCCGACCGCAACTGCATGAGCACAAAGTGACTGCAACTAGGAGAGGGGGTTCTCGTGCCAGTTGCATGTTGACCACTAGACTTGCAACCGCAAGTGTCAAAACATGACTGCAACTCCCCCAATGCGGCTGCAACTGGTGCGGGTAGGGTTTTATGTCGACCAGTTGCATGTCCATCACCAGAGTTTGCAACTGTAAGTGTTGCAACCCAATTGCAACTACACTGGCCACCAACCCAACGACTGTTGTAACCCTGATTGCAACTGTAGTGGCCCTAAATGCGATTGCAACTGGCAGTGATTTTTGTTTTTCCCTTTTATTTTAGAAAAATCATTAACTTTTTTAAAAAAGGTGAACATTTTTTAAAACTTGTGCCAAAGTTAGGGGTTATGGGCAAGTTGCATGTCCACCACTAGACTTGTAACCGCAAGCGCTATAACCCTCTACAACTACATGGCCCTCAACATGACTACAAACTGCGCCGGTACGAGGTCATCGACCAATTGTATTTGTCCACCACTAGGCTTGCAACAACAAGTGTTGTTACCCAATTGCAACTGCATGGCCCCCAATGTGACTGCAACTTGTGGTAAAAAGCGGAGGTGGGTTATCATCCAGTTGCATGTCCGGAACTAGATTTGCAACTACAAGCATTGCAACCCACTGCAACTGCATGATCCTAAATCCAACTACAACCAGCCAGGTAGGGGGGAGGGGCTTGTTCATGTGGCGAAAAGGACAGGACGACCATCAGCCAGTTGCATGTCCACAATTGTTACTTTAGAAATGCTAATAATTTATTTGTTTGCTTTTTCATTTTTGTTTTATTTAAAAAATGATGAACTTTCTGTAAAATCGAGATGTTCTTAAATTCATGATTTTCCCCAAATTTATGATTTAAAAATTCATGTTTTTTATAATTTGCATCTTTTTAAAATTCATGAACCCTTGAATACTATGATTTTTTTTCATTTTATCATACAACAATGACTATAGCTGCTTTCTGTCTTTTTTAAAAGAAAATTTTACAGACATTTTTTAATTTGTATCATACAATACACATCCGCTTACTTTGTTTTTTTAGCATATATGAAGGCTGCTCTTTTTTAGCGGTTTATTTTAGGAACGTACAGCCTAGAGGCGTTTTGTTTGCTAGTGCTTGGTGCTACGGCTTACTAGCACAAGTTCACGATAAGCTCAAAGAAAAAACACACGTTAATGATCTTTTAATTGAGCTAGCCATTACAACTTAAAAAGAAAAAACTATTTCAAAAAGATCCAGTTCTATGTCTCTTTAAGCAAATATGCATATATCTGCTCGAGTCATCTTTGAAGATAGATAAATCCACTACCTGAAACAACTCTTATTGGACTACAAACATTTGTATGTGTGTTTGACCAATTATTTCCTTGCTCGTTCTTTATGGCCTATGAACGATTTTCTAGTCACACTATTTTTGGATGATAGGTTGCAAGTATCATATGATTCATAATGACATGATTTCAAAATCCAATGCTGTGGAATTTTCCATGCATGTTTCTCCAATGTGACCTTAATACAGTTCCACACACTTGTGGTATTATTTTAGTCTTGTGACATTTAGCATCAATGTTATATATGTTTTAATTCTATCATCAATATTCATAACATACATCTTATTCATAATAAGAGTATGACCTTTGATGTTATTTATAATATCAAACAACTATTGTTCTCTTATGAACAACCTCCTTGCATTTTCTATGCTATTGGCTATAGTGTACAAAACTCTAAAATGAATTATGAAAATAAATGTAGAAGTAATATACTGATGGAAAGTATCATAACTTTTACATAGTTTGCAACACATATCTTTACCTCATTGTTTGCTAGTCGTTTTAGGTCGTAGTAGTTCTTGCATCAATATACAATTGAATCGGTATCCTTGTGATCAAATAACCATAACACCGAATAATTAGCGATTAACGATTAAATCACAATCCCAAGAACTACATCTACTTGATCAACTTTCTCTACATCTATAACTTGTATGACATTCATACCTGAACTAGACATTCTAGCCTTCTTTCTTTCTGCCTTTTCACTTTTTGTAGTTTTACTTCCAATATTTCTCCTACTTATAGAAGAAGCATCCAAATTTAAGAGTGGCATGATCCCCGAACTTCCCTAGGCATGTAAGTCTCATTACATCCTCCAGATTTGTTCTTTCTCTTTAAGTTCTCACCATCAACCCATGACTGGCATTCTTTCGGGTCCTATGCATTTTAGTCTTAAACATAGTTGAATGCTTCACTAAAAATTGCAAGCAAAGACTTCTTTAGATATCACATATCTTTTAGTCATTGTTTGTTTCTAAAAAATTCAATTCCAAGAATATCACATGACTATGCCAAACGTTTGAAGCTCGGGTTTCTTGGAAGCAAGAAGACCGTAGTAGGATTCTAGCCTTTTAGATCGAAGGATGTGAGTCTCAACATCCACGGCATCCGTGGGAGAGTATTGTAAGCATGTAACGGGACAAAAATCCTTCTCAACACTTTAGAGAACGATCCTCTCATTACGTTTACCAATTGTAAAGATTCAACCAGATAATAGAAACAACTAATCAATTTCAACTTGAAAGGTGGAACTACAAGCCATTATTCTACAACTATAATGCAAACTACACATAGTCAATGTTCATAATTAATTGCACCAGTGATTAAACTTAATTAATTAATAATTGTGCTCCACTTAAACCAATATCTCTCATAATTGATTTTGAGTGATTCAAGACCCATATTTAATCCATCGCCATTGATGTGTGCATCATTGATGACGTGAACTTCAATCGGTAGGCCAACTTGCCGATCACATCTCCATGTGACTCTTGTTCATGTTTTGATGCTTGTGCTCCGAGCTCATGATTGTCCTGCTAGAACTTCAAGAAAACCAAGAGTTCCTACAGTGAGGTCTGACCTTGACCCGCCTTACACCTCACTATCTCGTTTGTACTCATGTGTACATGTCGTACCCTGAAAAGCTATGTGTTATAGATGGTGCTACACTAGGAAGAGCACTAACAACTTGATACTTTATGTGAGAGATCACCCAAATAAAAATGACTACTACGCAATCAAAGGGTGAAAACAAAAAGGGATAAACATCTCAAGCAATTCATAATAGCATGATATGGTATAGCCATAGGCGCCGAAGAAGTCCTCTTCGTCTTTGCAAAATTTCAACCAAAAGTGTTGTCGTGGCTCCAAACATCATGTCGTACTATAACACGCACGTCACTTAAACATTACTACATATAACAATCTCATACATAAACTTATTATTATGACAAAGGCTATACCACATCACATGCAACCTGCAAAATCAAGTTAGACGTCCTCTAATCGGTTTAGCAAAATTTTAATTTATGTGGCTTCTAGGGTTTCGGAGAACACTAGCTACCTATGTCCACAATCAAGTATGATTATTCTTGTTGCTAGATTAACTGTGAGGAGTGTCAAGGAAGAGACTTAATTAAAAATCTCTAGCCTTACACTAAAATTCATCAATACGCATGACCCCCGTGTCGATCATAATCTACATGCCCTCTTGTGTTTGCGATGGTTCACTATTCTTAACTATGATGTAGCCCAACGAACTTTTAGCAGATCATTGAAATCCAGAGTCAATTGATTGTCAGAACTTTGTAACAAAGCTATAGCATGTCGCCAATGAACTGAAATGAAGCAACACTCGAGGGAAGCAAGCAAGAACATCAAGTGAAAGATTTCATCTAACACAATAGATCTTATCTTCTACTCGCAAAATTTTATTAAGCTCTAGAACTCATCTAGTTCTTAATTCTTTCTAACAATAGATCAAATTCATTTCTAAAAAAATTGTGCAATACCTGAACAATCACATGTAATCTAGATCATAACCTGCATCTACTCATAGAACCGCTCATGATTCCACTGTTGGGAAATGTAGTAGAAAACAAAAAAATCGCCCTACTATGAAAGACTCAGATCACTATGAAGATGCGAAGAAGGTTAGATTGGATCGTTGCCAACTTTGAATTGCAGCGTTAGAAGATTTTGTGTAGATTGAACTTGAAGTCCCTCGAACCGTCTAGGACGATCCCTCGAACAAAACACCGAAAGCACGACCTCTCTATGGATTGCAGGCGTACAGGCTTCACGATCTGGCAAAGCTGCCGTCCAGAGCTAATAGTCGATGGAGAATTAGAGGGAGAAGAAGAGAACCATATAGGGATTTTCTATTATGAGGATTAGAGAGATCTAGGTCTAGCTCTAATTAGATCAAATCTAAATTAGAACTAGAACTGGAGAACTAGAGAAGGCTCCAATAACATGTGTCTCCAAAGGCCAAAAATCCTCTAGTATCTATAGGTTGAGGGGAGAGGGAGGGGTGGATGACTTGAGGACGGGTTTCCCCTTCCCTTGCGCCGGCCTAGGGGGTGGTGGAGTCCAACTCCACCTTCCAATTCGGCCTCCCCTTGGGGCACCTCCACTAATGGGCCTTAGGGCCCATCAACTCTCCCCTAATAGGCCTTTTAGTATATTCTTTAGCCCGTTGATATTAAATAAATTCTAAAAGCCTGCTAATCAGTATTAGAACCTTTTATCATTTATTGAAAGTCTCCGAAAATATTTTCCGCCTATATATCATTTCCCGGTATTACCCAGTATTCCCATAAACTATTCGGGTAACCCCAAAACATTTTTGGTTTCTCTCGAAACTATTTCTTATGTTCCCAAAACTATTCTGAGAATATTTTGTGATAACTCTCACTCCACTAATACTCATCATATCATGATTCCCTTAAGCGTGTGCCGCTCTAGGTTCGGTAAAACATAGATATTAACAAAACTGCCTTTCGTTCAATGATCAATAGTGGAACCGTGGACATCCATATTGACCCCTATGAATACATGAATGATATTTGAGTGAACCTTTGGTTGTCATATGCTATCCCCTTTGCTTCATGGTACTTCACAAAAACCGAGGTGGGTTTTATCGGTATCCTCTTGAGTCATTCTCATGCTCATTATACCGATCTCCTCGTTATCGGTTTTGTTCTTCTTTCTCGTTGTCATGTTCGGGCATCCCTGTGACCTAGTCACCTATGTCTGGCCTGATGGACTCCGTCACACCGAGAGGGCCCTAAGAATATCTCTCCATCATCGGAGGATCAAATCCCACTCTAGAGCTATCTAGTCCCTTACAGATGATGTTTGAGCAACAATAAAGTCCATCTCCGGTATCAAGTGACTCTGATACTCTCATGGTCTAACAAACTAAAGGATACGTTAACTCTCCGTGTTATATCAATAGACTTGTGATGATTACATCTCAAAGTATAACAAACAAGTTGGGTCAATTCAATTGATCGTTCTTCTAATATCATACTCCCAATGTTGTTTTGGGATTATTGTTACATTTAACAAAATCCCAAGGTCTAAAAACATGATCAACATACAACACTTAAGCTAGTCCTAGATACAAGACTAGGAATCAGGTTTTACCATTTATCATTCCACACGTGCTTATGAGTTTTCCTCCAAATCACATATTTCAAAATCATAGCAGTTATAGCATAGAATATAAACTCTTAATTATAAAGAAAGAAATAAATAATACAATATTATTGCCTCTAGGGCCTATTTCCAACAAGTGCGACTTCCGTTTGCCATTTTATTTCTTGATTTCTTGGCAGACAAGTTGATTGTTTCTTATCTGGTAAGTTTACGAGTTGGAAAACAAGTCCGTTTGAGATCGTGATCATGAGACCAAACTGCATCTGGTTCTCCTACTATATATACAGCTTACCACTGGTGGCCAAAGATAGATCAAAAGAAACTACGATTTCGCCTCATCTAGCAACTTGCGTCGCCACCTTAGTCTACTCCATTCCAAACACCGGCGTGCACTGACGTGCAGGAGAGCATGTCTTTGAAACCGTTCATCCTTGCGCTCCTACCCCAGGAGAGGAAAAATAGGTTTTTGGGAAGCGCCCCGCGCGACTTCTCAAATTCGTCAACAGGGGTCGTTTTCCATCCAAGTCGAGCGACGTCGCATGCCGACATCTCCAACATCAGCTGCTTCATCCGATCTTCACCAACGTCGTCGTCAACAACATCGCTCCATCGGCAGCTACGACTACTAATGAACAGTACATGCATTGTCATTTGTTCTTGTCTCCAATTATTGTTATTGTTACATGTGCGATGTTGTTGTGACTAGATTTCTATTCATCTAGTATGCTAGACTATTGCATGCTAATTACTATTTTAGTCATGAATTATTTACTTAAATTAATCACATTTGTTTCCAAATATTTCAACAATATCCACCTCTATCATATAGGACAAGGCACTTTTTTGATTGGCATGATTCTCAAAACATAGGAATTGAAAATACATGATTAGAGTAGCATGCTTACTGGAATCCTGTATGATTAATAGAGGATGTTTGATGCCACATGAAACACAAAAAATTGTAAACAGAGGTTGTAGTCCATGTTAGATTTCCTATGAAATATAGACACATAATTTTTTAGGAAAAATCCCAATATGATTCAATATATGAATCAAATGACCAACATGGAGAAAATTCTTAAGAATTTCAACACTCTAGAAATCCTATAAAATTCTTTGAATCAAAGAAATTGCAAAAAGGGGTTGGATGGAAGCTGGATTTTCAATAAAATGTAGTACTCCCTTTGTATAAGACCATTTAGATCACTATAAGGCCTTTTAGATCACCGGTGATTTAAAAGGTCTTGTATATATATTTTTTCATACAGGGATAGTACAAATGATTCCTTAGAAAAAAATCATATGAGATTCAGTGGTTTGATTCCAACAACTAACGTCGGAGAAATTCCTTAAGATTCTAATCCAACGAAAGTCCTATATAATTTTTTAAAATCAAAGAAGGCATAAGAATAACGGTTTTGCTAAAACTCAGCTAGCTGAGTTTTATTTTGGTCTCATTCACTTTTACAATCGTTGGATCATCTCTGGTTAGGATTCGTGTTGCTAGCTAAGGGAGCACTTTGCCCTGTTGCGGCCTGGTTTTGTTCCTTTTTCGCGGCTCATATTGGGCTGGGGACGTCCACCTTGCTATTTTTTCATTGTGGGCATGTTGTTGTTTCGTTGTGGCTCATTGTTGTTTTCATTGCGGCCTTTCTTTGTTGTTGTATGATGACCCACAAGTATAGGGGATCTATCATAGTCCTTTCGATAAGTAAGAGTGTCGAACCCAATGAGGAGCAGAAGGAAATGACAAGCGGTTTTCAGCAAGGTATTTTTTGCAAGCACTAAAATTATCGTTAACAGATAGTTTTGTGATAAGATAATTCATAACGGGTAACGAGTAACAAGTGTAACAAAGGTGCAGCAAGGTGGCCCAATCCTTTTTATTGGTGGAAATATGCCCTAGAGGCAATAATAAAGTTGTTATTATTATACTCCCTCCATTTCTAAATATAATTCTTTTAAGAGATTCCACTATAGACTACATACGGAGCAAAATGAGTGAACATATACTTAAAAGGCGTCTATATACATCCAAATGTACTCTCTATAGTGGAATCTCTAAAAAGACTTATATTTAGGAACAGAGGGAGTATTTTCTTATTCATGATAAAGGTTTATTATTCATGCTAGAATTGTATTGATCGGAAACTTAAATACATGTGTGGATACGTAAACAAATACCGTATCCCTAGTAAGCCTCTAATAGACTAGCTCATTGATCAAAGATGGTTAAGGTTTCCTAACCATAGACATGTCTTGTCACTTGATAACGGGATCACATCATTAGGAGAATGATGTGGTGGACAAGACCCATCCATTAGCTTAGCAAATGATCGTTCAGTTTATTGCTATTGCTTTCTTAATGTCAAATACATATTCCTTCGACTATGAGATCATGCAACTCCCGGATACCAGAGGAATACCTTGTGTGCTATCAAACATCACAACATAAAGATGCTCTATAGGTATCTCTGAAGGTGTCTGTTGAGTTGGCATGTATCGAGATTAGGATTTGTCACTCCGTGTATCGGAGATGTATCTCTGGGCCCTCTTGATAATACAGCATCACAAGAAGCTTGCAAGCAAAGTGACTAAGGAGTTAGTTACGATATGATGTATTACGGAATGAGTAAAGATACTTGCCGGTAATGAGATTGAACTGGGTATGAAGATACCGACGATCGAATCTCGGGCAAATAACATACCGACAGACAAAGGGAATTACGTATGTTGTGATAAAGGTTCGACCGATAAAGATCTTCATAGAATATGTAGGAACCAATATGGGCATCTAGGTCCCGCTATTGGTTATTGACCGGAGAGGCGTCTCGGTCATGTCTACATCATTCTCGAACCCGTAGGGTCTGCACGCTTAATGTTCATTGACGATATAGTATTATATGAGTTATGTATGTTAGTGACCGAATGTTGTTCGGAGTCCGGGATAAGATCACGTACATGACGAGGAGCTCAGGAATAGTCCAGAGGTAAAGATTGATATATGGGATAATAGTGTTTGGCTTCCGGAATTCACCGGAAGAAGTTTCGGATGTTTCCCAAAATGTTCGGGTACGAGAACACTTTATTTGGGCCAAGGGGTAAAGCCCACGGGGCTTTTGGTAAGTGCAAAAGGCAGTTTTGCGAAGACCAGGGGCCAGACGCCAGAGACCCTGAGGTCTGGGTCCAGATGCCGAGAACCCTGGCGTCTGGTCCTGGAGTCCGAGAAGGATTCTTGCCTTTCAGGCAAAACCAACTTTGAGGAGGCTTTTACTCCAAGTTTCGACCCCAGGGCTCAACATATAAATAGAGGGGTAGGGCTAGCACCCAAGACACATCAAGATTCACCAAGCCGTGTGCCGGCAACCCCGTCCCCTCTAGTTTATCCTTCGTCATAGTTTCCGTTGTGCTTGGCGAAGCCCTGCGGAGATTGTTCTTCACCACCACCGTCACCACACCGTTGTGCTGCCGGAACTCAACTACTACTTCACCTCTCTCGTTGGATCAAGAAGGTGAGGACATCATCGAGCTGAACGTGTGCTAAACATGGAGGTACCGTACGTTCGGTACTTGATTGGGACGGATCATGAAGGTGTACGACTACATGAACCACGTTGAAAAATGCTTCCGCTTAGCGATCTTCAAGGGTATGAAGATGCTCTCCCCTCTCGTAGCTATGCATCTCCATGGATAGATCTTGCATGTGCGTAGAATTTTTTTTATTTCCATGCAACGTTCCCCAACAGTGGCATCCGAGCCAGGTCTATGCATAGATGATATGCACGAGTAGAGCACAAAGGAGTTATGGGCGGTGATGCTTATACTGCTTACCACCAACGTCTTATTTTGATTCAGCGGTATTGTGGGATGAAGCAGCCCGGACCAACCTTACATGTCCACGCACATGAGACCGGTTCCACCGACTGACATGCAACTTGTTTTGCATAAAGGTGGCTGGCGGGTGTCTGTTTCTCCTACTTTAGTTAAATCAAATTTGACTACGGCCGGTCCTTGAAGAAGGTTAAACAGCAAACTTGATAATCACCGTTGTGGTTTTTGCGTAGTTAAGAACGGTTCTTGCTAGAAGCCCGTAGCAGCCACGTAAAACTTGCAACAACAAAGTAGAGGACATCTAACTTGTTTTTGCAGGGCATGTTGTGATGTGATATGGTCAAGACGTGATGTGATATACGTTGTTGTATGAGATGATCATGTTTTGTAATATCGACAACTGGCAGGAGCCTTAGGGTTGTCTCTTAATTATTGTATGAAGTGCAAGCGCCGTGTAATTGCTTTACTTTATCGCTATGCGTTAGCAATAGTTGTAGAAGCAATAGTTGGCGAGACGACCCCAACGCAGCGATGGAGATCAAGGTGTCGAGCCAGTGACGATGGAGATCATGACGATGCTTTGGAGATGGAGATCAAAAGCACAAGATGATCCCTTGTGCATAATATGTCACATATTTTGATTGCATGCGATGTTTATCCTTTGTGCATCTTATTTTGCTTAAGAACGGCGGTAGCATTATAAGATGATCCCTTCACTAAATTTCAAGATAATGTTTTCTCCCCAAGTATGCACCGTTGCCAAAGTTCATCATTTCGAAGCACCTCATGATGATCGGGTGTGATAGACTCTACGTTCACATACAACGGGTGTAAGATAGTTTTGCTCATGCAGAATACTTGGGTTAAACTTGACGAGCCTGGCATGTACAGACATGGTCTCGGAACACTGGAGACCAAAAGGTCGAATGTGAGTCATATAGTAGATATGATCAACATAGAGATGTTCACCATTGATGACTACCCCATCTCACGTGATGATCGGACATGGGTTAGTTGATTTGGATCATGTATCACTTAGATAACTTGAGGGATGTTTATTTAAGTGGGAGTCCATTAGTAATTTGATTAATTGAACTTAATTTATCATGAACTTAGTCTTAATAGTTTTGCATATCTATGTTGTAGATCAATGGCCCGTGCTACCGTTCCCCTGAATTTTAATGCGTTCCTAGAGAAAGCTAAGTTGAAAGATGATGGTAGCAACTACATGGACTGGGTCGATAACTTGAGGATTATCCTTGTTGCTGCACAGAAGAATTATGTCCTTGATGCACCGCTAGGTGACAGACCTGCTGCAGGAGCTACTGCAGATGTTATGAACGTCTAGCAGACTCAATCTGATGACTACTCAATAGTTCAGTGTGTCATGCTTTACGCTTAGAACCGGGACTTCAAAGACGTTTTGAATGTCACGGAGCATATGAGATGTTCCAAGAGCTGAAATTGATATTTCAAGCTAATGCCCGGGTTGAGAGATATGAAGTCTCCAACAAGTTCTATTGCTGCAAGATGGAGGAGAATAGTTCTGTCAGTGAACACATACTCAAAATGTCTGGGTATCCTAACCACTTGACAAAGCTGGGAATTGATCTTCCAGTTGAGAGTGTTATTGACAGAGTTCTTCTATCACTGCCACCAAGCTACAAAGGCTTCGTGATGAACTATAATATGCAAGGGATGATGAAAATGATTCCCGAGCCCTTCGCAATGCTTAAGGCCGCGGAGGTAGAAATCAAGAAGGAGCATCAAGTGTTGATGGTTAACAAGACCACTAGTTTCAAGAAAAAGGGCAAGGGAAAGAAAGGGAACTTCAAGAAGAATGGCAAGCAAGTTACCGCTCCTGTGAAGAAGCCCAAAGCTGGACCCAAGCCTGGAACTGAGTGCTTCTACTGCAAAGGAAGTGGTCACTGGAAGCGGAACTGCCCCAAATACTTGGCGGATAAGAAGGATGGCAAAGTGAACAAAGGTATATTTGATATACATGTTATTGATGTGTACCTTACTAATGCTCGTAGTAGCGCCTGGGTATTTGATACTGGTTCGGTTGCTCATATTTGTAACTCGAAATAGGAGCTACGGAATAAACGAAGATTGGCTAAGGACGAGGTGACGATGCGCGTTGGGAATGGTTCCAAGGTCGATGTGATCGCCGTCGGCACGCTACCTCTACATCTACCTTCGGGATTAGTTTTAGACCTCAATAATTGTTATTTGGTGCGAGCGTTGAGCATGAACATTATATATGGATCTTGTTTATTGCGAGATGGTTATTCATTTAAATAGGAGAATAATGGTTGTTCTATCTATATGAGTAATAGCTTTTATGGTCATGCACCCTTGATGAATGGTCTATTCTTGTTGAATCTCGATCGTATTGATACACATATTCATAATATTGATGCCAAAAGATGCAAAGTTGATATTGATTGTGCAACATACTTGTGGCACTGCCGTTTAGGTCATATTGGTGTAAAGCACGTGAAGAAACTCCATGCGGATGGACTTTTGGAATCACTTGATTATGAATCATTTGATACATGCGAACCATGCCTCATGGGCAAGATGACTAAAACTCCATTCTCTGGAACGATGGAGCGAGCTAATGACTTATTGGAAATAATACATACCGATGTATGCGGTCCGATCAGTGTTGAGGCACGCGGTGGGTATCGTTATTTTCTGACCTTCATAGATGATTTGAGTAGATATGGATATATCTACTTGATGAAACACAAGTCTGAAACATTTGAAAAGTTCAAGGAATTTCAGAGTGAAGTGGAGAATCATCACAACAAGAAAATAAAGTGTCTACGATCTGATCATGGAGGCGAATATTTGAGTTATGAGTTTGGCCTTCATTTAAAACAATGTGGAATTGTTTCACAACTCACGCCACCTGGAACACCACAGCGTAATGGTGTGTCCGAACATCGTAACCGTACTTTATTAGATATGGTGCGTTCTATGATGTCTCTTACCTATTTACCACTATCGTTTTGTGGTTATGCACTAGAGACAGCCGCATTCACATTAAATTGGGCACCGTCTAAATCCGTTGAGACGACACCGTATGAACTATGGTTTGGCAAGAAACCTAAACTGTCATTTCTTAAAGTTTGGGGATGCGACACTTATGTCAAAAGGCTTCAGCCTGATAAGCTCCAACCCAAATTGGACAAGTGCGTCTTCATAGGATACCCTAAGGAAACAATTGGGTACACCTTCTACCACAGATCCGAAGGCAAGATCTTTGTTGCCAACAATGGAACCTTTCTAGAGAAGGAGTTTCTCTCGAAAGAAGTGAGTGGGAGGAAAGTAGAACTTGATGAGGTAATTGTACCTTCTCTCCATTTGGAGAGTAGCACATCATGGAAAACTATTCCAGTGATGCCTACACCAACTAGAGAGGAAGCAAATGATGTAGATCATGAAACTTCAGATCAAGTTACTCCTGAACCTCGTAGATCAACCAGAGCACGATCCACACAAGAGTGGTACGGTAATCCTGTTTTGGAAGTCATGTTACTAGACCAAGGCGAACCTACGAATTATAAAGAAGCTATGATGAGCCCAGATTCCAATAAATGGCTTGAGGCCATGAAATCTGAGATAGGATCCATGTATGAGAACAAAGTGTGGACTTTGGTGGACTTGCCCGATGATCGGCAAGCCATTGAGAATAAATGGATCTTCAAGAAGAAGAAGACTGACGCTGATGGTAATGTTACTGTCTACAAATCTCGACTTGTCGCAAAAGGTTTTCAACAAGTTCAAGGAGTTGACTACGATGAGACTTTCTCACCCGTAGCGATGCTTAAGTCTGTCCGAATCATGTTAGCAATTGCCGCATTTTATAATTATGAAATCTGGCAAATGGACGTCAAAACTGCATTCCTTAATGGATTTCTTAAAGAAGAGTTGTATATGATGCAACCAGAAGGTTTTGTCGATCCTAAAGGTACTAACAAAGTGTGCAAGCTCCAGCGATCCATTTATGGACTGGTGCAAGCATCTCGGAGTTGGAATATACGCTTTGATGAGGTGATCAAAGCATATGGTTTTATACAGACTTACGGTGAAGCCTGTATTTACAAGAAAGTGAGTGGGAGCTCTGTAGCATTTCTGATATTATATGTGGATGACATATTGTTGATTGGAAATGATATAGAATTTCTGGATAGCATAAAAGGATACTTGAGTAAGAATTTTTCAATGAAAGACCTCGGGGAAGCTGCTTATATATTGGGCATCAAGATCTATAGGGATAGATCGAGACGCTTAATAGGACTTTCACAAAGCACATACCTTGACAAAGTTTTGAAGAAGTTCAAAATGGATCAGTCAAAGAAAGGGTTCTTGCCTGTGTTACAAGGTGTGAAATTGAGTCAGACTCAAAGCCCGGCCACTGCAAAAGATAGAGAGAAAATGAAAGTCATTCCCTATGCCTCAGTCATAGGTTCTATTATGTATGCTATGCTATGTACCAGACCTGATGTGTGCCTTGCCATAAGTTTGGTAGGGAGGTACCAAAGTAATCCAGGAGTGCATCACTGGACAGCGGTCAAGAATATCCTAAAGTACCTGAAAAGGACAAGGATATGTTTCTCGTTTATGGAGGTGACGAAGAGCTCGTCGTAAATGGTTACGTCGATGCTAGCTTCGACACTGATCTGGATGACTCTAAGTCACAAACCGGATACGTATTTATATTGAATGGTGGAGCTGTCAGTTGGTGCAGTTCCAAGCAGAGCGTCGTGGCGAGATCGACGTGTGAAGCGGAGTACATAGCTGCTTTGGAAGTAGCACATGGAGGAGTCTGGATGAAGGAGTTCATATCTGATCTGGGTGTAATACCCAGTGCATCGGGTCCAATGAAAATCTTTTGTGTCAACACTGTTGCAATTGCCTTAGTGAAGGAATCTAGGTTTCACAACAGAACCAAACACATCAAGAGATGCTTCAACTCCATTCGTGAAAAGGTCAAGGATGGAGACATAGAGACTTGCAAAATACATACGAATCTGAATGTAGCAGACCCGTTGACTAAGCCTCTTCCGCGAGCAAAACATGATCAACACCAAGACTCCATGGGTGTTAGATTCATTACAATGTAATCTAGATTATTGACTATAGTGCAAGTGGGAGACTGATGGAAATATGCCCTAGAGGCAATAATAAAGTTGTTATTATTATATTTCCTTATTCATAATAAAGGTTTATTATTCATGCTAGAATTGTATTGATCGGAAACTTAAATACATGTGTGGATACATAAACAAATACCGTGTCCCTAGTAAGCCTCTACTAGACTAGCTCATTGATCAAAGATGGTTAAGGTTTCCTAACCACTGACATGTGTTGTCACTTGATAACGGGATCACATTATTAGGAGAATGATGTGATGGACAAGACCCATCCGTTAGCTTAGCATATGATCGTTTAGTTTATTGCTATTGCTTTCTTAATGTCAAATACATATTCCTTCGACTATGAGATCATGCAACTCCCACATACCAGAGGAATACCTTGTTTTCTATCAAACGTCACAACATAACTGGGTGATCATAAAGATGCTCTACAGGTATCTCCGAAGGTGTCTGTTGAGTTGGCATGGATCGAGATTAGGATTTGTCACTCCATGTATCGGAGAGGTATCTCTGGGGCCTCTCGGTAATACAGCATCACAAGAAGCTTGCAAGCAAAGTGATTAAGGAGTTAGTTACGATATGATGTATTACGGAATGAGTAAAGAGACTTGCCGGTAATGAGATTGAACTAGGTATGAAGATACCGACGATCGAATCTCGGGCAAGTAACATACCGACAGACAAAGGGAATTACGTATGTTGTCATAAAGGTTCGACCGATAAAGATCTTCATAGAATATGTAGGAACCAATATGGGCATCTAGGTCCCGCTATTGGTTATTGACCAGAGAGGCGTCTCGGTCATGTCTACATCATTCTCGAACCCGTAGGGTCCACACGCTTAATGTTCGTTGATGATATAGTATTATATGAGTTATGTATGTTGGTGACCGAATGTTGTTCGGAGTCCGGGATAAGATCACGGACATGGCGAGGAGCTCCGGAATAGTCCGGAGGTAAAGATTGATATATGGGATAACAGTGTTTGGCTTCCAGAAGGGTTCCGGAATTCACCGGAAGAAGTTTCGGATGTTTTTCGAAATGTTCGGGTACGAGAACACTTTATTTGGGCCAAGGGGTAAAGCCCACAGGGCTTTTGGTAAGTGCAAAAGGTAGTTTTGTGGAGACCAGGGGCCAGACACCAGAGACCCTGGCATCTGGGTCCAGACGCCGGGAACCCTGGCATCTGGTCCTGGAGTCCGAGAAGGATTCTTGCCTTTCAGGCAAAACCGACTTTGAGGAGGCTTTTACTCCAAGTTTCGACCCCAGGGCTCAACATATAAATAGAGGGGCAGGGCCAGCACCCAAGACACATCAAGATTTACCAAGCCGTGTGCCGGCAACCCCGTTCCCTCTAGTTTATCCTCCGTCATAGTTTCCGTTGTGCTTGGCGAAGCCCTGCGGAGATTGTTCTTCACCACCACCATCACCACACCGTCGTGCTGCCGGAACTCAACTACTACTTCACCTCTCTTGCTGGATTGAGAAGGCGAGGACGTCATCGAGCAGAACGTGTGCTGAACATGGAGGTGTCGTACATTCTGTACTTGATCTGGACGGATCGTGAAGGTGTACGACTACATGAACTGCGTTGAAAAATACTTCCGCTCAGCGATCTTCAAGGGTATGAAGATGCTCTACCCTCTCATATCTATGCATCTCCATGGATAGATCTTGCATGTGCGTAGAAAAATTTTTGTTTTCCATGCAACGTTCCCCAACAGTGGCATCCGAGCCAGGTCTATGCGTAGATGATATGCACGAGTAGAACACAAAGGAGTTGTGGGCGGTGATGCTTATACTGCCTACCACCAATGTCTTATTTTGATTCAGCGGTATTGTGGGATGAAGCGGCCCAGACCAACCTTACATGTCCACGCACATGAGACCGGTTCCACCGACTGACATGCAACTTGTTTTGCATAAAGGTGGCTGGTGCGTGTCTGTTTCTCCTACTTTAGTTGAATCGAATTTGACTACGACCGGTCCTTGAAGAAGGTTAAAACAGCAAACTTGATAATCACCGTTGTCGTTTTTGCGTAGTTAAGAACGGTTCTTGCTAGAAGCCCGTAGCAGCCACGTAAAACTTGCAACAACAAAGTAGAGGACATCTAACTTGTTTTTGCTGGGCATGGTGTGATGTGATATGGTCAAGACGTGATGTGATATACGTTGTTGTATGAGATCATCATGTTTTGCAATATCGACAACTGGCAGGAGCCTTAGGGTTGTCTCTTAATTATTGTATGAAGTGCAAGCGCCATGTAATTGCTTTACTTTATCGCTATGCATTAGCAATAGTTGGCGAGACGACCCCGACGCAGCGATGGAGATCAAGGTGTCGAGCCGGTGATGATGGAGATCATGACGATGCTTTGGAGATGGAGATCAGAAGCACAAGATGATGATGTCCATATCATGTCACATATTTTGATTGCATGTGATGTTTATCCTTTGTGCATCTTATTTTGCTTAAGAACGGCGGTAGCATTATAAGATGATCCCTTCACTAAATTTTAAGATAAAGTTTTCTCCCCGAGTATGCACCATTGCCAAAGTTCCTCGTTTCGAAGCACCTCGTGATGATCGGGTGTGATAGACTCTACATTCACATACAACGGGTGTAAGACAGTTTTGCACATGTAGAATACTTGGGTTAAACTTGACAAGCCTAGCATGTACAGACATGGTCTCGGAACACTGGAGACCGAAAGGTCGAACGTGAGTCATATAGTAGATATGATCAACATAGAGATGTTCACCATTGATGACTACCCCATCTCACGTGATGATCGGACATGGGTTAGTTGATTTGGATCATGTATCACATAGATAACTTGAGGGATGTTTATTTATGTGGGAGTTCATTAGTAATTTGATTAATTGAACTTAATTTATCATGAACTTAGTCTTAATAGTTTTGCATATCTATGTTGTAGATCAATGGCCCATGCTACCATTCCCCTGAATATTAATGTGTTCCTAGAGAAAGCTAAGTTGAAAGATGATGGTAGGAACTACACGGACTGGGTCCGTAACTTGAGGATTATCCTCATTGCTGCACAGAAGAATTATGTCCTTGATGCACCACTAGGTGACAGACCTGCTGCAGGAGCTACTACAGATGTTATGAATGTCTGGCAGACTCGATCTGATGACTACTCAATAGTTTAGTGTGCCATGCTTTACGGCTTAGAACCGGGACTTCAAAGACGTTTTGAACGTCACAGAGCATATGAGATGTTCCAAGAGCTGAAATTGATATTTCTAGCTAATGCCCGGGTTGAGAGATATGAAGTCTCCAACAAGTTCTATAGCTGCAAGATGGAGGAGAATAGTTCTGTCGGTGAACACATACTCAAAATGTCTGGGTATCATAACCACTTGACTCAGCTAGGAATTGATCTTCGAGTTGAGAGTGTTATTGACAGAGTTCTTCAGTCACTGCCACCAAGCTACAAAGGCTTCGTGATGAACTATAATATGCAAGGGATGACGAAAAAGATTAGCGAGCTCTTCGCAATGCTTAAGGCCGCGGAGGTAGAAATCAAGAAGGAGCATCAAGTGTTGATGGTTAACAAGACCACTAGTTTCAAGAAAAAGGGCAAGGGAAAGAAAGGGAACTTCAAGAAGAATGGCAAGCATGGGTGTTGTCCTTACTTGGACAAGCCTCCCACTTATGATTATCCCCTGTCGCAAGCATCCGCAACTACGAAAGAAGAATTAAAATAAATCTAACCATAGCATGAAACATGTGGATCCAAATCAACCCTTACGAAGCAACGCATAAACTAGGGTTTAAGCTTCTGTCACTCTAGCAACCCATCATCTACTCATTACTTCCCAATGCCTTCCCCTAGGCCCAAATCATGGTGAAGTGTCATGTAGTTGATGTTCACATAACACCACTAGAGGAAAGACAACATACATCTCATCAAAATATCGAACGAATACCAAATTCACATGATTACTTATAACAAGACTTCTCCCATGTCCTCAGGAACAAACGTAACTACTCACAAAGCATGCTCATGTTCAAGATTAGAGGGGTATTAATTATCATTAAGGATCTGAACAAATGATCTTCCACCAAATAAGCTAACTAGCATCAACTACAAGGAGTAATCAACACTACTAGCAACCCACAGGTACCAATCTGAGGTTTTGGGACAAAGATTGAATACAAGAGTTGAACTAGGGTTTGAGAGGAGATGGTGCTGGTGAAAATGTTGATGGAGATTGACCCTCCCTTGATGAGAGGATCGTTGGTGATGACGATGGCTTCGATTTCCCCCTCCCGGAGGGAAGTTTCCCCGGCAGAATAGTTCCGCCGGAGCCCTAGATTGCTTCTGCCCAGGTTCCGCCTCGAGACGGTGGTGCTTCGTCCCGAAAGCTTCTCTTTGATTTTTTCCAGGTCAAAACCTTTCATATAGCAGAAGATGGGCACCGGAGACCTGCTAGGGGGCCCATAAGCACTTGGGGCGCGCCCTGGGGGGTAGGGCGCGCCCCCAGGCTTGTGGCCACCTGGTGGGTCCCCTCTAGTAGTTTCTTTGCCCAATAATTTTTATATATTCCAAAATAATTCTCCGTAAATTTTCAGGACTTTTGGAGTTGTGTAGAACAGGTCTCTCAGATTTGCTCCTTTCCGGTCCAGAATTCCAGCTGCCGGCATTCTCCCTCTTCATGTAAATCTTGTAAAATAAGAGAGAAAAGGCATAAGTATTGTACCATAATGTATAATAACAACCCATAATGCAATAAATATTAACATAAAAGCATGATGCAAAATGGACGTATCAACTCCCCCAAGCTTAAACGTCGCTTGTCCTCAAGCGAAAGCCGAAATCGATAATCATGACCACATGTTTAGAGATAGAGGTGTCGATAAAATAAAATACGGACATGAGGGCATCATGATCATCATTAGATCAGCAACATATATTGTCATATAATTTCTTATGCTAAAGTAAAAATTTGTTCACAAGGTAAAGTCTGAATCAAAAACTTTATTGAAAACCAACAAACTATGATCTTGGTCATTGGAACAATTGCAATTTATCATAACATCGGAAAGAGTCAATGTAAGAGCTTTTATTTAGCAAGTTCACATACTCAACCATCATTTAATCTTTCATAATTGCTAACACTCACACGATACTTATGAGATCAAAGTTTCAATCAAACACATAGGAAGATAGGGGCTTATAGTTCCGCCTCCCAACCATTTACCTCAAGGGTAATGTCAACGATAATAGTTTATGAACACCTACATCCGAGTGAATATATATATCTGGATCTTCCCCAACATATAGTGCTTACCAAAAAGAAAAGTATAAAAACGAGAGGTGATGATCACCATGATTCTTGTATAAAGGTAGAAGATAAAAGTAAAAGATAGGCCCTTCGCAGAGGGAAGCAGAGGTTGTGATGCGCTTTTATGGTTGGATGCACAAAATCTTAATGCAAGAGAACGTCACTTTATATTGCCGCTTGTTATAAAGAACTTTATTATGCATTCCGTCACTTTTATTTCTTCCATATCAAAAGTTCGTATAAAGCTTATTTTCCTCACACTAAAAGATCATACATATTTAGAGAGCAATTTTTATTGGTTGCACCGAATACAACTTACTTGAAGGATCTTACTCAATCCATAGATAGGTATGGTGGACTCTCATGACAAAACTGGGTTAAGGGATTTTGGATGCACAAGTAATATCTCTACTTGGTGCAAAAGATTTGGCTAGCATAGGATGAGAAGCAAGCTCAACATGTTGGAGGATCCATGACAATATAACTTCTATTCGGATATAAGGAAACATAACCCATTATGTTATCTTCCTTGTCCAACATCAACCTTTTAGCATATTATATTTTAATGAGTGCTCACAATCTCAAAAGATGTCCAAGATAGTGTATTTATATGTGAGACTTCTCTTTCTTTATTACTTCCTATTAATTGCAACAATGACCAAAACTATGTTTGTCAACTCCCAAAAAAAATTATGCGACATACTTCTTATATGTGAAGTCATCACTTCCCATAAGATTATATAATCTTTTATTTCTTTTATCTCTATTTTTTTCCTCAAGATCATAGCAAGAAAGCAAATCCCTCACTCAAAACTAATCTTTATTATATAACTCTCGAACTCGATTACATAGAGGGAACACAAAGCAAAACTCAAGACTAGATCATACTAAAAACTTTATTCTACTAAACCAAGATATAACCAAAAGGATCAAACTAAGGAAAAATGATAAAGGTAAAGATATGATGGTGATACAATACCGGGGCACCTCCCCCAAGCTTGGCACAAGCGAAGGGGAGTGCCCATACCCATGTACTCAAGTTTCCTTCTTCGGAGGTGGTGATGATGGAGTTGATGATGTTGTGGGCTTGTCCTCCATCTTCCAGGGCATAGGCTCACCATCATAGAAAGATGAACGAGTCTCCAGAATCCTCAAATCTGCAGCCAAACTCATCCTCCTAAATCTATATCCATACTCACAGTTCTGGTTCCGAAGGTCATAGATCTGGGCTTGGAGATGCTCGATTTTCTCATGAAGCTTGAAGACGGCCTTTCCAATATCACTAGCGTCTAGCTTGTGGTCACGGGTAAAATCCATGATCATGGAGTGATTGGTGTTGAGTCCGCGCTCCACCATCCCTTTGCACTTGAAAACTTCTTGCTCCACTGCCTCGAGCCTGGACTCCACGCTTCCGATCCTCCTTGGCCCTTGAACATCATGGATGTGAAGCACCCCCTCACGCATCTCGATGGTTTGAGGGTGTTGCAGCACCTCTGCAAGGTAAGGCTTGATGACCTTCTCGAAGAACTTGTCCTTGGGGGCGCTTGGAGACGTCATGGCAATCTAGATCTGTCAGGAAAACAGCTCGAAACAAGAATAGAGGATATTGCTGTGGTCGGTGGTCAAAACCTTCGGGAGATTATATAATGAATTTTTACCGTGCAAAAGAAGTATTCTGGAAGAAAACGGAGTCTGGGAGGCACACGAGGTGGCCACAAGCCTGGGAGGCGCGCCCAGGGGGGTAGGGCGTGCCCCCACAGCTTGTCGCCTCCTCGTGCACTTTTCGGACTACTTTTTATTTTCCTAATTTTTTAAATATTCCAAAACGGAGTAAAATGGCTTTTGGGAAAGTTTTGGAGTCAGTTTACTTACCGTATAACATACCTATCCCTTTTCGGGGGTCTGGAGCGTTCTGGTAGGTCTCCCTTATGTACTCCTCCGGTGTTATGGTATTAATAATATTGGTTCCTACA
The DNA here is from genome assembly GCA_011799875.1 of Thinopyrum elongatum. NCBI lineage: Eukaryota > Viridiplantae > Streptophyta > Magnoliopsida > Poales > Poaceae > Thinopyrum > Thinopyrum elongatum. Next base: position 311,941,659 of record CM022302.1, on the reverse strand, counting down.
TTTATGGGAGTACATAAGATATAATGTTTGATTCTTTGTCCGTTTACCACCTTCGGGTTATTGCCCTCGGCGTTGTTCATCTTGATGGCACCGGAATGATAAACTTCTTACATAATGTAAGGCCCTTCCCATTTAGAGAGAAGTTTTCCTGCAAAATATCTTAAACGAGAATTGTATAGCAAGACATGGTCACCTACATTAAATTTGCGCTTTCGTATCCTTTTGTCATGCCATCTTTTAACCTTTTCTTTAAACAATTTGGCATTCTCATAGGCTTGGGTTCTCCATTCATCAAGTGAGCTAATGTCAAATAACCTCTTCTCACCGGCAAGTTTGAAATCATAGTTGAGCTCTTTAATTGCCCAATAAGCTTTATGTTCTAGTTCAAGAGGTAAGTGACATGCTTTTCCATAAACCATTTTATATGGAGACATACCCATAGGATTCTTATAAGCAGTTCTACAAGCCCATAATGCATCATCTAGTTTCTTAGACCAATTCTTTCTAGATCTATTAACAGTCTTTTGCAAGATCAATTTTATTTCTCTATTACTTAATTCTACTTGACCACTAGACTGAGGGTGATAAGGAGATGCAATTCTATGGTTAACATCATACTTAGCAAGCAATTTACGGAAGGCACCATGAATAAAGTCTGAACTACCATCAGTCATTAAATATCTAGGGACTCCAAACCTCGGGAAAATAACTTCTTTAAGCATTTTAATGGAGGTGTTATGATCAGCACTACTAGTTGGAATAGCTTCTACCCACTTAGTAACATTATCAACATCGAACAAAATATGTGTATACCCATTGGAGGAAGGAAAAGGTCCTATAAAATCAAATCCCCAAACATCAAATGGTTCAGTAACAAGTGAATAATTCATAGGCATTTCCTGACGTCTACTAATATTACCAATTCTTTGACATTCATCACAAGACAAGACAAACTTACGAGCATCCTTGAAAAGAGTAGGCCAATAAAAACCAAATTGTAATACCCTATGTGCAGTTCTATCTCCAGCATAGTGTCCTCCGTAGGCCTCGGAGTGACACTTGCGTAGGATCTGTTCATGTTCATGCTCAGGTAGACAACGTCTAATAACACCATCTACTCCTTAATAAAGGTGTGGGTCATCCCAAAAGTAATGTCTTAAATCATAGAAAAACTTTTTCTTTTGTTGGTATGTGAAACTAGGTGGTATAAATTTAGCAACAATATAATTAGCATAGTCTGCATACCATGGAGTACTACGAGAAGCATTTATAACAGCTAACTGTTCATCAGGAAAGCTATCATCAATAGGTAGTGGGTCATCAATATTATTTTCTAACCTAGACAAGTTGTCTGCTACGGGGTTCTCAGCTCCCTTTCTATCAATAATATGTAAATCAAATTCTTGTTGCAGGAGAACCCACCTAATAAGTCTAGGTTTAGCATCTTTATTTTCCATAAGATATTTAATAGCAGCATGATCAGTGTGAACAGTTACCTTAGAATCAACAATATAAGATCTGAACTTGTCACAAGCACATACAACTGCTAAAAATTCTTTTTCAGTGGTACCATAATTTCTTTGAGCACTGTCTACATTTTTTTAGCATAATGGATAACATTTAATTTCTTATCAACTCTTTGTCCTAGAACAGCACCAACAGCATAATCGCTAGCATCACACATAATTTCAAAGGGTAGGTTCCAATCAGGTGGTTGAACAATAGGTGTAGAGATTAAGGTTTTCTTAAGTATTTCAAATGCTTCTACACAATCATCATCAAAAACAAATGGAACATCTTTTTGTAAGAGATTAGTAAGAGACATAGAAATTTTAGAGAAGTCTTTAATAAATCTCCTATAGAAACCAGCATGACCAAGGAAACTTCTTATACCTTTGATATCTTTAGGACATGACATTTTTTCAATAGCATCAACTTTAGCTTTATCAACTTCAATACCTCTTTCGGAGATTTTATGCCCCAAGACAATACCTTCATTAACCATAAAGTGGCACTTCTCCCAATTCAAGACAAGATTAGTTTATTCACATCTCTGCAAAACTCGATCAAGGTTGCTTAAACAATCATCAAAAGAAGTTCCATATACAGAGAAATCATTCATGAAAACGTCAACAATCTTTTCACAAAAGTCAGAGAATATAGCAGTCATACATCTTTGAAAAGTAGCAGGTGCATTGCATAAACCAAAAGGCATACGTCTATAAGCAAAGGTACCAAAAGGGCATGTAAAAGTAGTTTTTTATTGATCCTCTTGTGACACAGGTATTTGGGAAAAACCAAAATATCCATCTAGAAAGCAGAAATGTGTATGTTTTGATAGTCTTTCTAGCATTTGATCAATGAAAGGTAGAGGATAATGATCTTTCCTAGTAGCTTTGTTTAATTTTCTAGAATCAATTACCATTCTATAACCTGTAAAAAATTATTTGCGGAATCAATTCATTTTTATCATTAGGAACAACAGTAATACCTCCCTTCATAGGGACACAATGAACATGACTTACCCATCTACTATCAGCAGTAGGATAGATTATACCTGCTTCCAGAAGCTTTAATATTTCATTTCTTACCACTTCTTTCATTTTAGGATTCAACCGTCGCTGGTGATCAATGACTGGTTTAGCATCGGGTTCCATATTAATTTTATGCTAACATAGAGTGGGACTAATGCCCTTAAGGTCATCAATAGTATATACAATAGCGGCACGGTGCTTCCTCAGAGTTTTCAATAATTTCTTTTCTTCATGCTCTGAAAGGTTAGCACTAATAATAACAGGATATATCTTCTTCTCATCAAGATAAGCATATTTCAAAGTATCAGGTAATTGTTTAAGCACAAACACAGGATCACTCTTGGGTGGTAGAGGATCTCCAAGAGTCTCAACAGGCAAATTGTGTTTCAAAACAGGCATTTGTTTAAAGAATATCTCATCTATTTCATTTCTTTCATTCATGAACATGTCCTTTTCATGGTCTAGCAAATATTGTTCTAAAGGATCAGTAGGAGGCATAGCAATAGAAGCAAGGCCAATAATTTCATCTTTACTAGGAAATTCTTTATCATGGGGTTGTCTATGAAATTTGGAGAAATTAAACTCATGAGACACATCCCCAAAACTTACACTAACAGTTTCTTTCTCACAATCTATTTTAGCATTAATAGTGTTCAAGAAAGGTCTACCAAATATAATGGGACAAAAATCATCTTGTGGGGAACCAAGAACTAGAAAATCAATAGGGAATTTTATTTTCCCACACAAGACTTCAACATCTATAACAATCCCAATTGGTGAGATAGTATCTCTATTAGCAAGCTTAATAGTAACATCAATATCTTCTATTTTAGCAGGTGCAATATCATTCATAATTTCTTGGTATAAAGTAAAGGGAATTGCACTCACACTAGCACCCAAATCACATAAGCCACGATAACAATGATCTCCTATCTTAACAGAGACAACAGGCATGCCAACAATAGGTCTATGTTTATCTTTATCATCGGGTTTAGCAATTCTAGCAGCTTCATCACCGAAATAAATACACATGCCCATCAACATTATCGACCAAGAGATCTTTAACCATAGCGATACTAGGTTCAACTTTAATTTGTTCAGGGGGTGTAGGTGTTCTAGTATAACTCTTACGAACTACAGCTAAAGCTTTATCATGTTCTTTTATCCTAACAGGAAAAGGTGGTTTCTCAATATAAGCAGTAGGAATAACTGGATCAACATTGTAAGTAATAGTTTCTTCTTCAGCTTTAATGAGTTCTACTATTTTTACTTTAGTGGGAGGATGATATTTAAACCACTTCTCCTTAGGGAGGTCAACATGAGTAGCAAATGATTCACAGAAAGAAGCTACTATCTCAGAGTCAAGTCCATATTTAGTGCTAAATTCACGAAAGACATCGGTATCCATAAAAGATTTAACACAATCAAACTCAAGGTTTATACCTAACTCCTTACCTTCGTCAAGCTCCCAATCTTTAGAGTTGCATTTAATTCTTTCCAAGAGAGCCCATTTGAATTCAATAGTCTTCTTCATAAAAGAACCAGTACAAGAAGTATCGAGCATGGATTGATCATTACGAGAAAGTCGAGCATAAAAATTCTGAATAATAATTTCTCTTGAGAGCTCATGATTGGGGCATGAATATAACATTGACTTAAGCCTCCCCCAATCTTGAGCAATACTTTCTCCTTCACGAGGCCAAAAATTATATATATAATTCCGATCGCCATGAACCAGATGCATAGGATAAAACTTATGATGAAATTCCAATTTCAATTGGTTGTAATTCCAAGCTCCAATATCATCACATAGCCTATACCATGTCAATGCCTTTCCCTTCAAAGATAAAGGGAAAAACTTCTTCTTGACATCATCCTCGGGCAAACCTGCAAGCTTGAATAATCCACAAACTTCATCCACATATATTAGATGCAAATCAGGATGTAGTGTTCCATCTCCTGCATAGGAATTAGCTAGCAGTTTCTCTATCATACCCGAAGGAATTTCATAATAAATATTTTAAGTAGGTGTAGTAGGTTGAGGACCAACTCTTTGCTCTTCCAATCGAGGTGTAGATACCCCAAACAAACGCCTCAAAGGATGATTTTCCATGGTGACAAGTGATAGTAAATTTCAGCACGTAATATAAATGTTTCCTTACCAAATTCCACTTACCAAAGGCACTTCACTCCCCGGTAACGGCGCCAGAAAAGTGTCTTGATGACCCACAAGTATAGGGGATCTATCATAGTCCTTTCGATAAGTAAGAGTGTCGAACCCAACGAGGACCAGAAGGAAATGACAAGCGGTTTTCAGCAAGGTATTTTCTGCAAGCACTGAAATTATCGGTAACAGATGGTTTTGTGATAAGATAATTCATAATGGGTAGCAAGTAACAAGTGTAAGAAAGGTGCAGAAAGGTGGCCCAATCCTTTTTATAGCAAAGGATAAGCCTGGACTAACTCTTATATAAAGCAAAGCGCTCCCGAGGACACATGGGAATTATTATCAAGTTAGTTTTCATCATGCTCATATGATTCGCGTTCGTTACTTTGATAATTTGATATGTGGGTGGGCCGGTACTTGGGTGCTGTCCTTACTTGGACAAGCCTCCCACTTATGATTTACCCCTCTCGCAAGCATCCGCAACTACAAAAGAAGAATTAAGATAGATCTAACCATAGCATGAAACATGTGGATCCAAATCAGCCCTTATGAAGCAACGCATAAACTAGGGTTTAAGCTGCTGTCACTCTAGCAACCCATCATCTACTTATTACTTCCCAATGCCTTCCCCTAGGCCCAAATGATGGTGAAGTTTTATGTAGTCGATGTGCACATAACACCACTAGAGGAAAGGCAACATACATCTCATCAAATTATCAAACGAATACCAAATTCACATGATTACTTATAACTAGACTTCTCCCATGTCCTCAGGAACAAACGTAACTACTCACAAAGCATGCTCATGTTCAATATCACAGGGGTATTAATTATCATTAAGGATCTGAACATATGATCTTCCACCAAATAAACCAACTAGCATCAACTACAAGGAGTAATCAACACTACTAGCAACCCACAGGTACCAATCTGAGCTTTTGGGACAAAGATTGAATACAAGAGATGAACTAGGGTTTGAGAGGAGATGGTGCTGGTGAAGATGTTGATGGAGATTGACCTTCCATCGATCAGAGGATCATTGGTGATGACGATGGCTTCGGTTTCCCCCTCCCGGAGGGAAGTTTCCCCGGCAGAATAGTTACGCCGGAGCCCTAGATTGCTTCTGCCCAGGTTCCGCCTCTAGACGGCGGCGCTTCGTCCCGAAAGCTTCTCTCTGATTTTTTCCATGTCAAAACCTTTCATATAGCAGAAGATGGGCACCGGAGACCTGCCAGGGGGCCCACAAGCCCTGGGGGCGCGCCCCCCAGGCTTGTGGCCACCTGGTGGGTCCCCTCTGGTAGTTTCTTCACCCAATAGCTTTTATATATTCCAAAATAATTCTCCATAAATTTTCAGGACTATTGGAGTTGTGCAGAACAGGTCTCTCAGATTTGCTCCTTTCCGGTCCAGAATTCCAGCTGCTGGCATTCTCCCTCTTCATGTAAATCTTGTAAAATAAGAGAGGAAAGGCATAAGTATTGTACCATAATGTATAATAACAACCCATAATGCAATAAATATTAACATAAAAGCATGATGCAAAATGGACGTATCAACTCCCCCAAGCTTAGACCTCGCTTGTCCTCAAGCGAAAGCCGAAATCGATAATCATGACCACAAGTTTAGAGATAGAGGGGTCGATAAAATAAAATACGGACATGAGGGCATCATGATCATCTTTAGATCAGCAACATATATTGTCATATAATTTCTTATGCTAAAGTAACAATTCATTCACAAGGTAAAGTATGAATAAAAAACTACCAACAAACTATGATCTTGGTCATTGGAACAATTGCAATATATCATAACATCGGAAAGAGTCAATGTATGAGCTTTTATTTAGCAAGGTCACGTACTCAACCATCATTTAATCTTTCATAATTGCTAACACTCACGCGATACTTATGAGATCAAAGTTTCAATCAAACATATAGGAAGATAGGGGCTTATAGTTTCGCCTCCCAACCATTTACCTCAAGAGTAACGTTAACAATAATAGTGTATGAACACCTACATCTGAGTGGATATATATATCTGAATCTTCCCCAACATATAGTGCTTGCTAAAAAGAAAAAGTATAAAAAGGAGAGGTGATGATCACCATGACTCTTGTATAAAGGTAGAAGGTAAAAGTAAAAGATAGGCCCTTCGCAGAGGGAAGCAGAGGTTGTCATGCGCTTTTATGGTTGGATGCACAAAATCTTAATGCAAAAGAACGTCACTTTATATTGCCACTTGTGGTAAAGAACTTTATTATGCATTTCGTCGCTTTTATTTCTGCCATATCACAAGTTCGAATAAAGCTTATTTTCCTCACACTAAAAGATCATACATATTTAGAGAGCAATTTTTAATGCTTGCACCGATGACAACTTACGTGAAGGATCTTACTCGATCCATAGGTAGGTATGGTGGACTCTCATGGCAAAACGGGGTTAAGGGATTTTGGATGCTGTGCAGAAGATTTGGCTAGCATAGGATGAGAAGCAAGATCAACATGTTGGAGGATCCATGACAATATAACTTCTAATCGGATATAGGGAAACATAACCCATTATGTTGTCTTCCTTGACCAACATCAACCTTTTAGCATATAATATTTTAATGAGTGCTCACAATCACAAAAGATGTCCAAGATAGTGTATTTATATGTGATACTCTCTTTCTTTATTACTTCCTATTAATTGCAATAATGACCAAAACTATGTTTATCAACTCCCAACAAATTTTATGCGACATACTTCTTATATGTGAAGTCATCACTTCCCATAAGATTATTATACAATCTTTTATTTCTTTTATCTCTATTTTTTCCTCAAGATCATAGCAAGAAAGCAAAGCCGTCACTCAAAACTAATCTTTATTATATAACTCGTGGACTCGATTACATAGAGGGAACACAAAGCAAAACTCAAGACTATATCATACTAAAAACTTATTCTACTAAACCAAGATATAACCAAAAGGATCAAACTAAGAAAAAATGATAAAGGTAAAGATATGATGGTGATACAATACCGGGGCACCTCCCCCAAGCTTGGCACAAGCCAAGGGGAGTGCCCATACCCATGTACTCAAGTTTCCTTCTTCGGAGGTGGTGATGATGGAGTTGATGATGTTGTCATGGTACAGTGGCCAAAACCTTCGGGAGATTATATAATGAATTTTTACCATGCAAAAGAAGTATTCTGGAAGAAAACGGAGTCCGGGAGGCACACGAGGTGGCCACAAGCCTGGGAGGCACGCCCAGGGGGTAGGGCGCGCCCCCACGGCTTGTCGCCTCCTTGTGCACTTTTCGGACTAATTTTTATTTTTCTATTTTTTTAAATATTCCAAAATGGAGTAAAATTGCTTTTGGGAAAGTTTTGGACTCGGTTTACTTACGTATCACATACCTATCCCTTTTCGTGGGTCTGGAGCGTCCTGGTAGGTCTCCCTTATGTACTGCTCCGGTGTTATCGTAATAATAATATTGGTTTCTACATTTATGGGAGTACCTGAGATATAATGTTTGATTCTTTATCCGTTTACCACCTTCAAGTTATTGCCCTCGGCGTTGTTGATCTTGATGGCACCGGAACGATAAACTTCTTCGATAATGTAAGGCCCTTCCCATTTAGAGAGAAGTTTTCCTGCAAGAAATCTTAAACGAGAATTGTATAGCAAGACATGGTCACCTACATTAAATTTGCGCTTTTGTATCCTTTTGTCATGCCATCTTTTAACCTTTTCTTTAAACAATTTGGCATTCTCATAGGCTTGGGTTCTCCATTCATCAAGTGATCTAATGTCAAATAACCTCTTCTCACCGGCAAGTTTGAAATCATAGTTGAGCTCTTTAATTGCCCAATAAGCTTTATGTTCTAGTTCAAGAGGTAAGTGACATGCTTTTCCATAAACCATTTTATAGGAAGACATACCCATAGGATTCTTATAAGAAGTTCTATAAGCCCATAATGCATCATCAAGTTTCTTAGACCAATTCTTTCTAGATCTATTAACAGTCTTTTGCAAGATCAAATTTATTTCTCTATTACTTAATTCTACTTGACCACTAGACTGAGGATGATAAGGAGATGCAATTCTATGGTTAACATCATACTTAGCAAGCAATTTACGGAAGGCACCATGAATAAAGTGTGAACCACCATCAGTCATTAAATATCTAGGGACTCCAAACCTCGGGAAAATAACTTCTTTAAGCATTTTAATGGAGGTGTTATGATCAGCACTACTAGTTGGAATAACTTCTACCCACTTAGTAACATAATCAACAACAACCAAAATATGTGTATACCCATTGGAGGAAGGAAAAGGTCTCATATAATCAAATCCCAAACATCAAATGGTTCAAAAACAAGTGAACAATTCATAGGCATTTCCTGATGTCTACTAATATTACCAATTCTTTGACATTCATCACAAGACAAGACAAACTTACCACCATCCTTGAAAAGAGTAGGCCAATAAAAACCAGATTGTAATACCTTATGTGCAGTTCTATCTCCAGCATGGTGTCCTCCGTAGGCCTCGGAGTGACACTTGTGTAGGATCTGATCCTGTTCATGCTCACGTACACAACGTCTAATAACACCATCTACTCCTTCTTTATAAAGGTGTGGGTCATCCCAAAAGTAATGTCTTAAATCATAGAAAAACTTTTTCTTTTGTTGGTATGTGAAACTAGGTGGTATAAATTTAGCAACAATATAATTAGCATAGTCTGCATACCATGGAGTACTACGAGAAGCATTTATAACAACTAACTGTTCATCAGGAAAGCTATCATCAATAGGTAGTGGGTCATCAAGAATATTTTCTAACCTAGACAAGTTGTCTGCTATGGGATTCTCAGCTCCCTTTCTATCAATAATATATAAATCAAATTCTTGTACCAGGAGAACCCACCTAATAAGTCTAGGTTTAGCATCTTTATTTTCCATAAGATATTTAATAGCAGCATGATCAGTGTGAACAGTTACCTTAGAATCAACAATATAAGATCTGAACTTGTCAGAAGCTAATACAACTGCTAAAAATTCTTTTTCAGTGGTAGCATAATTTCTTTGAGCACTGTCTAGAGTTTTACTAGCATAATGGATAACATTTAATTTCGTATCAACTCTTTGTTCTAGAACAGCACCAACATCATAATCGCTAGCATCACACATAATTTCAAAGGGTAGGTTCCAATCAGGTGGTTGAACAATAGGTGCAGAGATTAAGGCTTTCTTAAGTATTTCAAATGCTTCTACGCAATCATTATCAAAAACAAAAGGAACATTTTTTGCAAGAGATTAGTAAGAGGCGTAGAAATTTTAGAAAAGTCTTTAATAAATCTCCTATAGAAACCAGCATGACCAAGGAAACTTCTTATACCTTTGATATCTTTAGGACACGGCATTTTTTCAATAGCATCAACTTTAGCTTTATCAACTTCAATACCTCTTTCGGAGATTTTATGCCCCAAGACAATACCTTCATTAACCATAAAGTGGCACTTCTCCCAATTCAAGACAAGATTAGTTTCTACACATCTCTGCAAAACTCGATCAAGGTTGCTTAAATAATAATCAAAAGAAGTTCCATATACGGAGAAATCATCCATGAAAACCTCAACAATCTTTTCACAAAAGTCAGAGAATATAGCAGTCATACATCTTTGAAAAGTAGCAGGTGCATTGCATAAACCAAAAGGCATACGTCTATAAGCAAAGGTACCAAAAGGGCGTGTAAAAGTAGTTTTTTCTTGATCCTCTTGTGACACAGGTATTTGGGAAAAACCAGAATATCCATCTAGAAAGTAGAAATGTGTATGTTTTGATAGTCTTTCTAGCATTTGATCAATGAAAGGTAGAGGATAATGATCTTTCCTAGTGGCTTTGTTTAATTTTCTAAAATCAATTACCATTCTATAGCCTGTAACAATTCTTTGCGGAATCAATTCATTTTTATCATTAGGAACAATAGTAATACCTCCTTTCTTAGGGACACAATGAATAGGACTTACCCATCTACTATCAGCAATATGATAGATTATACCTGCTTCCAGAAGCTTTAATATTTCATTTCTTACCACTTCTTTCATTTTAGGATTCAACTGTCGCTGGTGATCAACGACTCGTTTAGCATCAGGTTCCATATTAATTTTATGCTGACATATATGGGACTAATGCACTTAAGGTCATCAAGACTATATCCAATAGTGGCACGGTGCCTCCTCGGAGTTTTCAATAATTTCTTTTCTTCATGCTCTGAAAGGTTAGCACTAATAATAACAGGATATATCTTCTTCTCATCGAGATAAGCATATTTCAAAGTATCAGGTAATTGTTTAAGCTCAAACATAGGATCACTCTTGGGTGGTAGAGGATCTCCAATAGTCTCAACAGGAAAATTGTGTTTCAAAACAGGCATTTGTTTAAATAATATCTCATCTATTTCGGTTCTTTCATTCATGAACTTGTCATTTTCATGGTCTAGCAAATATTGTTCTAAAGTATTAGTAGGAGGCACGGCAATAGACGAAAGACCAATAATTTCATCTTTACTAGGCAATTATTTATCATGGGGTTGTCTATGAAATTTGGAGAAATTAAACTCATGAGACACATCCCCGAAACTTACACTAACAGTTTCTTTCTCCCAATCTATTTTAGCATTAACAGTGTTCAAGAAAGGTCTACCAAATATAATGGGACAAAATCATATTGTGGGGAACCAAGAACTAGAAAATCAATAGGGTATTTTATTTTCCCACACAAGACTTCAACATCTCTAACAATCCCAATTGGTGAGATAGTATCTCTATTAGCAAGCTTAATAGTAACATCAATATCTTCTATTTCAGCATGTGCAATATCATTCATAATTTCTTGGTATAAAGTAAAGGGAATTGCACTCACACTAGCACCCTAATCACATAAGTCATGATTACAATGATCTCCTATCTTAACAGAGACAACAGGCAAGCAAACAATAGGTCTATGTTTAACTTTATCATCGGGTTTAGCAATTCTAGCAGCTTCATCACAAAAATAAATAACATGCCCATACCCATTATCGACCAAGAGATCTTTAACCATAGCTATACAAGGTTCAACTTTAGTTTGTTCAGGGAGTGTAGGTGTTCTAGTATAACTCTTACGAACTACAGCTGAACCTTTAACATGTTCTTTTATCCTAACAGGAAAAGGTGGTTTCTCAATATAAGCAGTAGGAATAACTGGATCAACATTGTATGTAATGGTTTCTTCTTCAGCTTTAATGGGTTCTACTATTTTTACTTCAATGGGAGGATGATATTTAAACCACTTCTCCTTAGGGAGAACAACATGAATAGCAAATGATTCACAAAAAGAAGCTACTATCTCAGAGTCAAGTCCATATTTAGTGCTAAATTCATGAAATACATCGGTATCCATAAAAGATTTAACACAATCAAACTCAAGGTTTATACCTGACTCCTTACCTTCGTCGAGCTCCCAATCTTCAGAGTTGCGTTTAATTCTTTCCAAAAGACCCCATTTGAATTCAATAGTCTTCTTCATAAAAGAACCAGTACAAGAAGTATCGAGCATGGATTGATTATTACGAGAAAGCCGAGCATAAAAATTCTGAATAATAATTTCTCTTGAGAGCTCATGATTGGGGCATGAATATAACATTGACTTAAGCCTCCCCCAAGCTTGAGCGATACTTTCTCCTTCATGAGGCCAAAAATTATATATATAATTCCGATCACGATGAACCAGATGCATAGGATAAAACTTCTGATGAAATTCCAATTTCAATCGGTTGTAATTCCAAGCTCCAATATCATCACATAGCCTATACCATGTCAATGCCTTTCCCTTCAAAGATAAAGGGAAAACCTTCTTCTTGACTTCATCCTCGGGCAAACCTGCAAGCTTAAATAATCCACAAACTTCATCCACAAAGATTAGATGCAAATCAGGATGTAGTGTTCCATCTCCTGCATAAGGATTACCTAGCAGTTTCTCTATCATACCCGAAGGAATTTCATAAGAAATATTTTCAGTAGATGTAGTAGGTAGAGGAGCAACTCTTTGCTCTTCCGGTCGAGGTGAAGATACCCCGAACAAACCCCTCAAAGGATGATTTTCCATGGTGACAAGTGACAGTAAATTTCAGCACGTAATATAAATGTTTCCTTACCCAATTCCACTTACCAAAGGCGCTTCACTCCCCGGCAACGGCGCCAGAAAAGATTCTTGATGACCCACAAGTATAGGGGATCTATTGTAGTCCTTTCGATAAGTAAGAGTGTCGAACCCAACGATGAGCAGAAGGAAATGACAAGCAGTTTTCAGCAAGGTATTTTCTGCAAGCACTGAAATTATCGGTAACGGGTAGTTTTGTGATAAGATAATTCATAACGGGTAGCAAGTAACAAGTGTAACAGAGGTGCAACAAGGTGGCCCAATCCTTTTTATAGCAAAGGATAATCCTGGATGAACTCTTATATAAAGCAAAGCGCTCCTAAGGACACATGGGAATTATTGTGAAGTTAGTTTTCATCATGCTCATATGATTCACGTTTGTTACTTTGATAATTTGATATGTGGGTGGACCGGTGCTTGGGTGCTATCCTTAGTTGGACAAGCCTCCCACTTATGATTAACCCCTCTCGCAAGCATCCGCAACTACTAAAGAAGAATTAAGATAAATCTAACCATAGCATGAAACATGTGGATCCAAATCAGCCCCTTACGAAGCAACGCATAAACTAGGGTTTAAGCTTCTATCACTCTAGCACCCATCATCTGCTTATTACTTCCCAATGCCTTCCCCTAGGCCCAAATCATGGTGAAGTGTCATGTAATCGATGTTCACATAACACCACTAGAGGAAAGACAACATACATCTCATCAAAATATCAAACGAATACCAAATTCACATGATTACTTATAACAAGACTTCTCCCATGTCCTCAGGAACAAATGTAACTACTCACAAAGCATGCTCATGTTCAAGATCAGAGGGGTATTAATTATCATTAAGGATCTGAACATATGATCTTCCACCAAATAAACCAACTAGCATCAACTACAAGGAGTAATCAACACTACTAGCAACCCACAGGCACCAATCTGAGATTTTGGGACAAAGATTGAATACAAGAGATGAACTAGGGTTTGAGAGGAGATGGTGTTGGTGAAGATGTTGATGGAGATGGAGATTGACCCTCCCTCGATGAGAGGATCGTTGGTGATGACGATGGCTTTGATTTCCCCCTCCCGGAGGGAAGTTTCCCCGGCAGAATAGTTCCGCCGGAGCCCTAGATTGCTTCTGCCCAGGTTCCGCCTTGAGACGGCGGCACTTCATGCCGAAAGCTTCTGTCTGATTTTTTCCAGGTCAAAACATTTCATATAGCAGAAGATGGGCAGCGGAGACCTGCCAGGGGGCCCACAAGCCCTGGGGCGCGCCCTACCCTCGGGCGCGCCCCCAGGCTTGTGTCCACTTGGTGGGTCCCCTCTAGTAGTTTCTTCGGCCAATAATTTTTATATATTCCAAAATAATTCTCCGTAAATTTTCTGGACTTTTGGAGTTGTGTAGAACAGGTCTCTCAGATTTGCTCCTTTCCGGTCCAGAATTCCAGCTGCCGGCATTCTCCCTCTTCATGTAAATATTGTAAAATAAGAGAGAAAAGGCATAAGTATTGTACCATAATGTATAATAACAGCCCATAATGCAATAAATATTAACATAAAAGCATGATGCAAAATGGACGTATCATTGTATCGTGTCGTAGGGACACACAGTTCATCTCCGTCTCTATTGGTTTCTTCTCATGGCTGAGTTTGCTCAAAAAAATAAAAAAAACAATCCTCACGGCTGAGTGTGAGAAGATAGAGAGACAAAGCGCGAATTTTTTGTTACTCATTTCAGCTTAAGAGTAGAAACACACTGCTGGCGATCTCGCGCATTAGTCGTCGCCCCTAAAAAATCCTCTTTCTCATAAGAGCATTGTATCCCATTTTTGTTACTTGTTGTTATTTAGGGACGATTTGGGAGATGGATACGTATGTCAATCTTTTTTTTGGTCGAGCAGCCATGGATCTTTACTCACAAGAGCACTTAAATCAGTGGTGGCATTTGTGCTTAAGAGTATGAAATTCGAAGATAGATGCAGATTTTTTGGGTTTTCGTAGTAGGAATTTTTTTTTCTTTTATTTATATTTTTCCTTTCTCTTTATTATTTTTTTACTTTTTGTTTTTACCTCTTTCCTATTTTAAGGTGCAAAAAGTATGTAAAGAAACAGATTTGTTGTTTTTGCGGCTAGGTGAGAAGTAGTTGTATTTCAGTCACATGTCTGACATCGATCAAATGCTTCAAGATTTGGGTTCCTGGCATGGGATTGTCGCCTTGTTTTCTTATCTAGTAGGACGACAGGGGATGACACGTCATTTTTCAATTTTTTTAATTTGTATCATACAATACACATCCGCTTACTTTGATTTTTTAGCATATATGAAGGCTGCTCTTTTTTAGAGGTTTATTTTAGGAACGTACATCCCAGAGGCGTTTTGTTTGCTAGTGCTTGGTGCTACGACTTACTAGCACACGTTCACGATAAGCTCAAAGAAAAAACACACGTTCACGATCTTTTAATTGAGCTAGCCATTACAACTTAAAAATAAAAAAAAACTAGTCATTTAATCTCTACTCCTAATGGAGCAGTTCGTAGGCTGGCATCCACGGGTTTTTTTCGTCCCCCCTTTTCGTCTGGTTTCTTTCGTCTGATTTTTTTCGTCCCCTCCCCCCACCCCACTGGTTTATTTTCGCGTCACCCTCTCACACAACAAAAAAATCAGAATGGATCAGAACTTTCCATGCTGGTGTAAATTATTTAGTAATGTATTTATGTGAAAGAATCAATCACGATCAATCTCTAAAGATCAAATCTAAATTAATTAACCTTATCTTAAATCGCTTAATCATGTTAATTAGGAAACAAATAATCGATTTTAAGAAAAATCATTCAATCACATTAATTAGGAAACAAATAACCGATTTAAAAAAATTAATGTGTAAATCATAACAAATAAATCTCATTATTAAAGCATTTTATGTACCTACTTAATTTTTCTTCTCTACTCCTAATGTAGCACTTGTAGCCTGCTACGGTTTATTTTCATTCGGTTTTTCTTCGTTCCACCGCCCACCTTCGTCTTGTTTTTTTCGTCCCTTCTCCCTCCTCCCATCGTCCATTATTCCCTCGCATTTACCACTCACTTCACGAAAGAAAACCCCTCACAGTTAAAAAAATCGGACCAACGAGGCCCCTCGCACGTAATCCCGTCCCACGCAGCGAACAAATCGGGCGAACAAGGCTCCCTCGCACGCAACCAAAAAAAATCGGACGAGGACCCCAACCCCCGACCTACCTCTCCTAACTCCCAAGCCCTCCCTCCCTGCGCCGCCGCCGCTACGGATCAGCCGGCCACCGCAACCTCCCTCTCCAGCCGGCCGCCACGCGCAGCCATGTACATCGGGAGGCGACCACGCGCCTGGCCTAGGTGGGTCTCGGCCTCCCTCCCCCTTCGTCCAGGGCCAGGAGCTCCCCTCCCCGACTGATCTGACGGATCAAGGCGGTGGCGACGGTCGCACCGCTCCCGTGCAGGTCGAGCAAACCTACCCCCTCCCCTACATCGGCGGCGCCTGCAAACCCACCCTCTGCTCACCCTCACACCAGACTCTCCATGTGCCTGTCCTTCTCTGAGGGGGCCCTCATCTCTCTCTGCCTCCGCGAGGAGAACCACCCTGGCTTGCCCCCTGACCGTCGATGTCTAGATCAAGGTCTCCGTAGCAGGAACAAGGTTTGTTATCGTCGGATCCATGAAGATTTGATGCCTTCCTCGCACTGGTCCTGGTTCATCGGCCAGATCCCATCGGAGAGGAGGAGGTTCATGGCGAAGGGCTGCACAGAGGAGAGGGACGACCTCACAGTCACCGCATCATGCGACTGGCCCTTGTTACGCCATGGCCAGCGACCCCAGCGATGCGTGCAAGGCCACCAGTGCGAAAAGCGGCGCGCAAGGACTGACACCTCGCCAATGTGATCATCTTTAATCTCTTCTCTTGATTGTCTTCCACGCAATCGCCCATGTGTTCCAATCAGTAACTTGCGTCGCCGCCATTGATATTGTCGTCTTCCTTGCAGCGATCGTCGGTGCCCACTCGCACACTGAAGTCGGCAACTTTGACAATCCAGTCAATGCACTGATGGATGGATCGTGTAGGTTGCTCTGCAGATTGGTATGAAGACACTGGTAGAATTGCACCTGCAAACTCTGAACATTCATGTCATCTTTTCACATCATCAGGTGATTAGCCTGCTGCTTGGATCATGGAGCAGTTGGTAGGCTGGCATCCACGGTTTTTTTTGTCCCCTCCTTTTCGTCTGGTTTTTTTCATCTGGTTTTTTTGTCCCCTCCCCCCCCATCCCACTGGTTTATTTTCGCGTCACCCTCTCACACAACGAAAAAAAATCTGAACGGATCAGAACTTTCCATGCTGGCGTAAATTATTTAGTAATGTCTTTATGTGAAAGAATCAATCATGATCAATCTCTAAATATCAAATCTAAATTAATTAACCTTACCTTAAATCGCCCAATCACGTTAATTAGGAAACAAATAATCGATTTCAAGAAAAATCGCTCAATCACATTAATTAGGAAACAAATAACTGATTTTAAAAAAAATGTGTAAATCATAACAAAGAAATCTCATTATTAAAGCATTTTATGTACCTACTTAATTTTTTTCTCTACTCCTAATGTAGCACTTGTAGCCTGCTACGGTTTATTTTTGTTCGTTTTTTCTTTGTTCCACCTCCCACCTTCGTCTTGTTTTTTTCGTCCCTCCTCCCTCCTCCCACTGTCCATTACTCCCTCGCTTTTACCTCCCACTTCACGAAAGAAAACCCCTCGCAGTTAAAAAAATCGGACCAACGAGGCCCCTCGCATGTAATCCCATCCCACGCAGCGAACAAATCGGGCGAACGAGGCTCCCTCGCACGCAACAAAAAATATCGGACGAGGACCCCAACCCCCGACCTACCTCTCCCAACTCCCAAGCCCTCCCTCACTGCCGCCGCCCCGACGGATCAGTCGGCCACCACAACCTCCCTCCCCAGCCAGCCGCCATGGCGCCACCACCTCCTCCCCCCACAGCCATGTACATCGGGAGGCAACCACGCGCCTGGCCTAGGTGGGTCTCAGACTTCCTCCCCCCTTCGTCCAAGGCCAGGATCTCCCCTCCCCGACTGATCTGACGGATCAAGGCGGTGGTGACGGTCGTACCGCTCCCGTATAGGGCGAGCAAACCTACCCCCTCCCCTGCATCGGCGGCACCTGCAGACCCACCCTCCAATCACCCTCACACCGGGCTCTCCACGTGACTGTCCTTCTCTGAGGCGGCCCTCATCTCTCTCTGCCTTCGCGAGGAGAACCACCCTGGCTTGCCCCCTGACCGTCAATGTCCAGATCAAGGTCTCCATAGTAGGAACAAGGTTTGTTTTCATCGGATCCATGAAGATTTGACGCCTTCCTCGCGTTGGTGCTGGTTCATCGGCCAGATCCCATCGGAGAGGAGGAGGTTCATGGTGGAGGTCTGCACGGAGGAGAGGGACGACCTCGCAGGCACCGCGTCATGCGATTGGCCCTTGTTACGCCATGGCCAGCGACCCCGATGACACATGCAAGGCCACCAGCGTGAAAAGCGGCGCCCAAGGACTGACACCTCGCCAGTGAGATCATCTTTAATCTCTTCTCTTGGTTGTCTTCCACACATTCGCCCATATGTTCTAATCAGTAACACGCCACCGCCATTGATGTTGTCATCTTCCTTGCAGCGATCATCGGTGCGCAGTCGCACACCGAAGTCGGCAACTTTGACAATCCAGTCAATGCACTGATGGATGGATCGTGCAGGTTGCTTTGCAGGTTGGTCTGAAGACACTGGTAGAATTGCACCTGCAAGCTCTGAACATTCATGTCATCTTTTCAGATCATCAGGTGATTAGCCTGCTGCTTAGATTAGGACACAACGGAGGCTTATCAGCATGTGCGCGACTGACAACCCATTGCAGCTGTGCTTGGTCGATGTGGACTATTCTTTCCTGAACACAAGAAAAATTCAATTGTCTTCATGGGAAATTAATTGCACAATTATTTCAGACAAGGTTTGTAGTACAGTTATTCCT
This sequence comes from Thinopyrum elongatum, assembly GCA_011799875.1. Taxonomy (NCBI): domain Eukaryota; kingdom Viridiplantae; phylum Streptophyta; class Magnoliopsida; order Poales; family Poaceae; genus Thinopyrum; species Thinopyrum elongatum. The sequence continues at coordinate 311,922,722 of CM022302.1, read as the reverse complement.
GCATCTGCCCAACTAGGTCCATTGATGATACTGATATTCATAAATTAGCAACGACAACAAAAGTACCTTTAAGTATTTGACCCCGACAGAGATCTCATTGATATTGTGGTGTTCAATGTTTAGTATGGGAGGAGTATTATCTTCTACAGATGAGGTGGCAAAGGTACTCCCAACGAATCAGCAGAAGATTGCACCATGAGGATGCCGCATAATCAATTGCAAAATATGCATGCACAGGCAGCAAGCCAACCTACAATGATTCTCCATGTTGCAAAGGTACTCCCAAGCCAACCTACAACGATTCTCCATGTTGTTTTGAATATGAATGCACATAGAATTAAGCAAGTTGACTCCAACTACCGATTTTCAGAATAATTGTGAGAGCATCCTCTCATCTCCTTGTTGATCTTGTCTGAATAATTGTTGTACTTGTATAACTACAACCTTGGTATGCAGAACTGAACACCAGATGAGACATTTTGATTTTTTTTACTTCTACTTCACGTCATGCACAAAAAAATGTGCCTAATTTCTTCATATTTCCCAAGGCCTTTCATGTTACTCATGTCAATCCTGAGGCTTTGTGTCTTAAGTTAATGATAAAAATATTGGTAACTTTGTCATAGTAAGTAAGAGACTCGTGTCTTTTTCTAACTTGAGATTGAGGATGTCAGATACATTTTTGTCATAGGATGCATTCTTGTCACAACAGCAGGATGCCAGAATTTTACATGGTACTCCTCCCACTTGATCGCAGGAACAAGAATTTTGGTAACAATCCTGTCAATGCGCTGATGGATATATCGTGCAGGTCCTGTTGAGGCCCCGGGCCAAGCGGAAGAGTGGGACGAGGACACTTGGCAAGGACGCGGCAACTCATGGTTAACCGTGCACATTGGTCAGGAGTGTGTTAATTTTTTAGGCTTGAAATTAACTTCTTAACCAAGGTACATGATGTATTTACTAATGTGGATTTCTGTTGTTCATTTGCAGCGGTATTGGACTGAATGAGGAATCTATTGTGCATCTAATTTGTAGAACTGGGGGCATAGCAATTTTGGCTCATCCGTAGACAATGCAACAATCATTTAATGTGATAAAAGGATATGAAAGGTGATGGTCTGCATGCCATTGAGGTCTTGTTTCTAGGCAAATTACAGTTTGATTGATTTCCAGTTTGATTAATTTTATTTCTAGGCAAATTACAAATGGATTAGAGCTCTATGAGAGCTGCAATTAGAAGTTCTCGCCAATGGTGTGATTGCTTTTCATTTATCTTTATAGGCTATGAGGTCTGATTGTGCTTCTAGATTGGAATTGTTGGAATGCTTAGGTTTCCTGATCTAGCTAACAAACCAAGCAGTCTATTTCACAGCAAGACAATGGCATATCTATATGTACCTTGAGCGCTACATTTTCTAGCAGCAAGATAATAGCATATCTATATGCACCTTGAGAATTGCATTTTCTACCAGCGCTTGTACTACTATTACTACTGGACTGATATAAAGTTAGCGAGTTCAAAATTTTCATGTTTAGTTTGGACTGATGTTATGGTTCTTCATTGAGTTTTGTTCTAGGTATTTATCTAGATCCTTGAGATGCTATTCATATTAGCCTGAATGCGGTTGATTTCTGAATCATAAAGAAGCTAGGAGATTTGTCTTCCACGTAGAGGTGCTGATGCCTATGATTTTCTTCAAAAAACATATGATGATATTGAGATGACAAGGGTAGTCACCTGCTGCGACTAAAGGTTCAGTTTCATACTTATGATGATATTGCTTGGATGATTGCCTTGTACTATTCTTTTTAGTAGGTACTAAAATATCTTGTTGTACCGAAATCTGATTTCTACTAAAACTTTGTCAGGAGGCTCATTTTTCTTGTACTAAAATCTGCATTTTTTTACTGATTACTGAAATGTACCTTGTTACTAAAATTTCATAGGAAGGAGGTCAATGGAGCAAAAGGCATGAGAAGGAAGGAGCAGCGCCATAGGGACGACGTTGTCGGCAGCACCTTTGGAAGGATTCGCTCTAGAGAAGTTACAGTAGTCGGCCATCGCGCTGGGGAAGCAGGGAGGATGTCGTTCGAAACGCCTAGGTCTAGAGGAGTGTGTCCAGGTGGACAGGTGGTGGCCGAGGATGGCCATGAGCAGTTGGGTTGGGCATTTGTCAACACGATGGCATCGTTGCTCAAGGTAACAACACCGTTGTTTTGACCCAACGTTTCTCGGCTAGCTGTGTGTCGGGGCACGACACCTATGGGATCCCGAGAGATCCCTTTACGATTCGGCGGGGGGAGAGGTATGCGCAAAGAGCAGAACCGGTGATCGACGTGGGAGGTTTTTACCCAGGTTCGGGCCGCTGATCAGCGTAAAACCCTACTCCTGCTTTGTGTTCTTATTGATGTTCTTGAGCCCAGCCTTCAGGAGCGCTCGTAATGAACAGTACGTTCAAAGAGCAGCTACGCATGCAGAATGGGCCAGAAGTTCTTCTCCTCTGTAGCAGTTGCCTTGGGCCTCCTTTTATATGCTCAAAGGGGTCTCCACAGTGGCAAAATGTACATACATTGAGGTGTAAAGTAGCTACAGGGTATCATACCTAACCCCTGACGGATTAGGACAAGCGCATTTAATGCACCGTGAGGTGTCCGTTTAGGTGTCCTCACTTTCTTGGGGATGGAAAAAGGGGCCATCCCATCAGCACCGCTTAAGCTCTCCTCCACTGGCGCGTTGCCACGCATCCAGAGAAGGACCCAGAATGTCAGGCTTTGTCGCTGTGCTGGAGCGGTGGCATAGTGGCAAAATCCCGCCAGGCGCCGAAACTTGCTGGGCGCCAAGCCTTGCCGAGCGCCGATCCTTGCCGGGCTCCTCAGGCCACCCCGGCAAGGATCTTGCCGGGGAGGCTGGCCTTCGATTTCCAGCTTTGCTTATTTGCTGATTCTCAGATCTCTGACTTGATGATTTCCTTGATGACTTAAATCGACCTCGAGCTGATCCCGGCAAGCCTTGCCGCGAGGACGGCTACAACTGCCCGTGCACAAGTAAGGGGTACTAGTGGCCCAATACTTAGTACACCGACAGGAGCCCCTGGGCCTAGGCCATACACGAGTGCGAGGCGTTGTTGGGCTAGGCCCAAACAGTGCACGGGCACGCGTGGCAGGGAATTAACTGCTCGTAAAGATCTTGTTTTACTGTGCCCCCACTACGCGCACGGAGCGCGCGATGTGGGAAGTGTGCCAAAAAGGCTGCAAACTGTTTCGCGCCCACAGAGGCACATTCATATTGGGGGATAAACAAGGTGGCCCCGCCCCTTCCCCATAAAAAAGGAGAAGTCGTGAAGGCGCAAACCCATTCACCCCCCTCTTCTTCCCAATCTGGCCATCGCCATCGCCTTCCTCTGCTCGAGATCAGAGCGAAACCTTCTTTCCCTTCTGCTTGCCGCTCCCGCGCTCATTCCGTCCTCCGGCTTCCACCTCCACGGTCGCCATGCCGCCCAAGGCCAGCAAAGGCAAGGGCACGGACAAGGAACCGAAGGCTGAAGTTCCGGAAAGTGAGCTGGTGAAGATGCGGAAGAGGCTCGTTGTCTTCCCTCCGACGCTCGACGCCGAAACCTTGAAGGGACGATACCAATGCATGTGGGCGAAGGGAACACAAGCTCACCCCGCCACACGCGTAATCCCAGGTGCTAATTCCAAAGGCGGATCGGACAGATACCCCTTCTTCACTGCGTACTTTTATTGCGGGCTCTGTCCACCTTTTTCCGATTTCTTCAACGACATCATGTATACATACGGCTTCCGCCTTCTTGACTTCACGCCGAATGCCGTATTTTGCATGTCGATCTTTGCCCATCTTTGTGAAAATTTCGCCGGCGTGATCCCCAATTCTACTCTTTTCCGCCACTATTTCTATCCTCGAATCCAAAAAGGAGAGGCTCTCTCTGGATCTATTGCTTGGATTCCAAGGGCCTGGAACAAAGAGATATACCCAGATGGAGTTTACCGCGAGAAGTGGGACGAGTGGCGGGCCGAATGGTGCTGGATCCAGGAAGCAGATCCTCATCCTTTTTGCCATCCCCGGCGACAGAAGGTGGTCCGCGGCAAGGATTGGGGCGATCTCGCCGCAGAAGACGAAAAGCTCACAATCGCCACTACCAGAATCCTCCGCTTGAAGGCTGCCGGGCTGACAATGGAGATGATCGGCTTCGACTTCCTCCGCCTCCGCCTCACCCCTCTACAGAATAGGGGGAGGCCAGCCTGGGAGTATAAGAACGCAGGGGATGTCATGAGGCTGCGCCCCGGGCTGAACAACAACTTGACTGTTATGCAGCTTAGCGCTCTCCGCCAGAAGTTATTCCAGCGCGAAGACAAGCACCGGCTGCCGGCAAGGATCATCCCCTTGTGCAACAACTCTGCACTGGGGTCGATCATTGCCTTCTTGCCGATGTTCAACGCCCACGGCCTTGACCCGACCTGGGTCGAGCCAAGCGAGGAAGAAGCGCAGAAATTCTTCGACAATCTGACGGAGAAGCCTGTCCGGCAAGAGCCAGATCTTATTCGCGCCACCACAGATCAGGAGGTAGCATACATCGCTACCAGAGTGGAGGAAGCGAATCTTGCCGCGGAGGCCGGCAGCGTTGGCTTCACAGAGTGGGAAGCCAGCGAGGCAGAGGTGGTAGTGGAAGCGAAGCCTGCCGGGGAGGACGAGGTTGCCGGGGAGGAGAGCGGCGCAGCCGCTGAAATCTCGTCCGGCGAGGACTCAGTCGAAGAAGAAGAGACGCGAGAAGAGCCCCCTCCCCCGAAGAAGAAGGCGAAGCGTGTTCTTCGGACGGCTGCGTCTGACATCCTGGCAAGCCAGCCCTCTTCGAGCGGCGAAGCCCCCAGCAAGAAAGTGGCCGGCAAGACCGGACCGCGGCAGGGGGCCCGTCAACAGCCTGCACGGCGTGCGAGGCCCGCACCAGCGGCCACTGCTGGGGCGGCAGGAGGGTCTCGCACCAGCGCACCGGAAGCTGCCCCGGCGCCTGCCACAGCCAAGTGGCCTAGGACTCCTCCTCCGCCTCCCCACTCAGACACCGCAACGGAGGTCGACTTCGACATCTCCGGCTTTAGTCCGGAGCGAGAGGAAGAAGAGTAAGTACTTTGCCACAGCTTTTACCTTCCAATCTTGCATCAATCTTTACTGACTTGCTTGTATTGCTTCTGCAGCGACACAGAAACCTTGCTGGAGAGGATGGAGAAGAGGTCAAGGACTTCTACGGGCGACGAGCCCCCGGCAGGCTCCACTAGCATGCCAGAGACCGTCATCGTGAGCCTGGAGCCTAGTCCTCAACGCAGCCCCCAGCGTAAGTTCATCGTCCCTTTTTCTGTTGGCTGGTGCCGAGGCTTCCATTCTTGTCGCTGACATCTTCGGGTTCGCAGGAGAAGAACGGCAACAAGGAGAAGATTGCCCCATTGTGCCTCCTTCATCGACTGCTCCGCCCACAAGCACATCTCCGGCAAGAGATCCTGCCGACGAGCCCGTCCGGATTGAGGAGGAGACGACAAGCACGGGCTCCGGCAACCCACCCCCGGCAACCGGAGTTGCCGGGAGAGGAGAAGCCAGCTCTCGACAGCCCGACGCAGGTACTCGATCACCTCAGAGTGCTAGTTATTCTTTTCCCCTTACTTCTTTATCTTTGACCACTTCAAACTTCAACCTTGATCTTATTCTATTTTCCTCCTTCGCCCTTCAGAGTTCCCTGAGATGGAACATATGGACATTGACGCCGTCATCGAGGAGACCGCCAGGGATGCTGCTGCCGAAGCGGACAGGATCACTGCCAGCGAGGCCACCAAGGATGATGTTGCCGGGGCCGGTGATGCTCTCGACGGGGAGGCCGCCAAGACAGCACGAAAGGAAATCGCGGAAGAACCTGCTGAAGAGGGCGACAGGGAGGCTGGGGACCATACTGACGGCATTCCTGCCACAGGAGCGCCAGGCGCTACACCGGCCACAGAGCCCCCTATCACTAGTGAGGCGGCCACTGAAGACCAGCCATCAGCATCTGAAGGCCCCTCATCCAGCAAGTACCTCAAGGTTGGCGAGAACCTGTTCATCAACTTGCCGGGGACAGCAAGCGCTGGGGTACCAGCCGAAGGAGAAGTTTTCGAAGAAATCATCGCTGCTGCCGGGCTTGAAGTTGTCGATGATCCCAGCACTAGCAGCGGCAAATCCGAAGAGGATCAGCTCCTTCAGGCCATGGGTGAGAACTTCCGCAAACTCCAGGCTCTCCATCGCGCCCGGAAAGACAAAGCGGACTCCAGAATGGCAGTTGTCGAGGCGGCCGAAGCAGATTTCCAAAGGCGCGTCGCACAAATGCAGATCTGGCACACCGAGGCCCTCCAAGAGTTGGTTGCCAGCCGGGAACAAGTGAGCCAGCAGTGGAATGAGATCCTCCTGAAGCAATCAGACATGGAGAAGGCCCATGATGAAGCTGTTCAAAGGATCACTGCCGAAGATGCTCTCCTGACGGGGCGCCGCGTTGCTCTTGATGCTCATGAGGAAGATCTCACTGCTCGTGAGCAGGCGCTCGCCGCCAAGCTTCGCAGCAAGGATGAAGACATTGAAAATCTTGTCGCGCGGCGGACCCAGGAGCTGGAGCAGAAGCACAAGGAGGCGCTCGAAGCTCTAACTGCAAGTCAAGCCGGCAAGCTCAAAGAGGCCGTCGATGCTGCCGAAGCTGCAGAGGCCGCCAAGAACGAGTTGAGCGACAAAGTAAAGAGGCTGGAGACAGATCTTGACGAGCATGGCAAGGAGCTCTCGACGCTCAAGGGGGACAGGGAAAAAACCCTCCACTCCTTGGCGGAGATGCAAGTCACCCTGTCCGGCAAGACCAAGCAGCTCTCCTCTACGGCTGATGATATTGCGGTTCTGGAGCTGAAGCTGACCACGCTGCAGAAATCCCTCGAGGCCGGCAGGGCCCGTGAGAAGGCTCTACTCAAGGATCTCCAAGGAGAGAGGAACCTGCTCAAGAGCGCTGCTGCTGCCCAGGCTGATTATGAAAAGGGAGTGGAGATCTGGACTGGCTGTCTCATCGCCACCGCGGAGAAGCTTACCACAGAACTGTCAACCATGGGCTTGTCGAACTTCAGATATTCTTCCGAGGAAATAATATCTCCAAGCGCCAGGTTGACGATGTTCTTTGAAAGCATCATCAACGCGTTGAGGGCGCTCCAGTCCAGCCGGGCGACCCAACTGGCGAACGAGACTCGCCGGCTTTGCCGGGCCGTCCTTCGCAAGGTGCTCCTCAAGGTGGTGCACAGCAATCCCGGCATCGATCTCTCCAGCGCACTCGGCCACCTGCCAAAGGATGCAAATGTTGAGGCGCTTGAGAAGTGCATCGCGCCGATCCTTGAGAAGGTGGACTCCATCAAAAGGATCGAAGGCCAGCACAGGGATTGAGTGCTTCCCCTTTTATGCTTGCCGCCACCATCTCATGTAAAAGACAGTTAAGTCTCGAGTTAGGACTGCGGCAACTCATGGATGTAATATAATTTAACTATGTTTAGGCTCATGCTAGCTACTTTCCTTGTCTGATTCCTTTATGTATGGAGTTCATCCTACGCTTACTGAAAAACTTGCCGGCGCGCAACCTGCCGCGAGCGCTGGGTGCGGGACTTCAGCAGCCTGCCGGAGGCGCAGCGGCCGGCAAGACTCCTTGGCGTTCTCAGTGCAGCCACATAAATCGTTGAGCGGACTCGAAACAAAATAAGGGCGCAACTGATTACAACAAGGGTTCCTTCGCGTGCAGATTTTCCATACAAGGGTCGGAATCGTCCAAGGAAATAACTTGGTGATAAAAGAAAAACTTGCTCTGAGTTTTTAGGACTTAGCTTTCTGTCTTTGTCCTTCCTCCAGAAGCATACGATTCCGAACGTCACCAACTGGTATTCATGTCTCCCTTCCCCCGACAACAATAGTCTCCCTTTCCCCCCCCTCCCCCCCCCCCGGCAAATGTGCACGCGAGGAATCCTTCTGTCTTTAAGAAAAAGAAAGAAGAGAAAATAAAGAGATGAAACCTTGGCGGTTCGTTAGAACTTACCCGGATCAGGTGTTATACAACATCTTAGACAAACATGCATATATGAATGTGAACATGAGAATCAATAAGGAAATGTACAACACTTAAATTTATTCATCTGTGCTCAGGGTCTGCGCCTGGCTTTGTACAAAGGATCACATTCCTTGCCGGCAAGACTTGTACAAAAAGGTGGTTGCCGGGAGCCCCCGGCAACCGCGCCTTATGGATAGAACTTGCGAAGATGTTCGATATTCCAGGAATTAGTCACTGGAACGCCATCCTCGGTCTCCAGGCGGACAGTGCCAGGCCTGGTGATTCGTACTACCCGATAAGGGCCTTCCCACTTTGGCGTCAACTTGTTTGAATTCTTGGCGGACTGAATCCGTCGAAGAACAAGGTCGCCTTCCTCAAGGCTTCGGGCATGAACTTTGCTGCTTTGATAGCGGCGCAAAGCTTGCTGGTAGCGTGCAGCTCGCACAGCAGCCTGAAGACGATTCTCCTCAAGGAGCACAGCGTTATCTTGCCGCAGTTGCTCTTGCTCAAGCTCATCATAAGCGAGCGCTCGAGGAGATCCGTATATGAGTTCCGTGGGGAGAACTGCTTCCGCTCCATACACTAGAGCGAAGGGCGTCTGGCCGGTGGCTCGATTTGGTGTCGTTCTGATTGACCAAAGAACCGCCGGCAACTCATCAATCCAGCGTCTTCCGCACTTTTTCAGCCTGTCAAAAGTTCTGGTCCTGAGACCGCGCAGCACTTCAGCATTGGCCCTCTCCGCTTGGCCGTTGCTTCTCGGGTGAGCAACAGAGGCAAAACAAATCTTGCCGCCAAGGTCTTGGACGTACTGCATGAAGGTGCGACTTGTGAACTGCGTGCCGTTGTCGGTGATGATCCTGTTAGGCACACCAAAATGGCAAACAATTCCTTTGAAGAACTTGACAGCCGACTGCGCTGTCACCTTCCTCACTGCTTCCACCTCCGGCCACTTTGTGAACTTGTCGATAGCAACGTACAACTACTCAAAGCCCCCGGCAGCACGGGGGAAGGGGCGCAGTATGTCGAGCCCCCAGATCGAAAATGGCCAGGAGAGAGGGATTGTTTGAAGAGCTTGAGCTGGCTGATGTAATTTCTTCGAATGAAACTGGCACGCTTCACACCTGGTTACTATTGCAGTCGCATCCTGGAGGGCGGTAGGCCAGAAGAAACCTTGCCGGAATGCTTTCCCGGCAAGCGCTATTGACCCTATGTGAGAGCCACACATGCCCCCATGTATCTCTGCCAACAGCTCTAGTCCATCCTTCCGAGGAATGCACTTCAATTTCACACCGTTTGGTCTCTTTCTGTACAGGACGTCATCGACGAACTTGTACATAACAGACCGACGGGCTACTCTCTCCGCTTCTTCCTGTTCCTCAGGGAGTTCACCTGTCTGAAGGAAATGGACGATGGGCTGCGCCCATGCTGGAGCCTGAGGCTCGACAGCTAAGACTAAAGGCATCTCCTCTGCCGGGGGGACATTTGTCTCGACAGCAAGGGCCTGAGGCCCTGCCGGAGCCTGTTGTTCCCCAGCGGGCGTGTCGATCCCAGCAACTTCCTTGCCGGCAGCTCCGGGGAGCTCTGCCGGGAAGTACTGGCCAGAGTTCAACTTTCTTCTCTTTTCTTGCCGCATCGATGGCGCCACGGATGGTTGAGTCAATTGGAGCACAAAAGTTCCTGGTTCCACAGGCATCTTGAGGGCAGCACGCTTTGACAGGTCGTCAGCAACGCTGTTCTCGGCACGAGGGACATGCTCCATTTGGAGACCGTCAAAGTGCTCTTCCAATTTCCTCACTTCATCTACGTAGGCCTGCATCAATGGGCTTTGATAGTTCTTGTTGACCTGCCTGACGACAAGCTGTGAATCACCTTTGATAATGAGCTTTTTGATACCAAGGTCTACCGCGATCCTAAGACCGGCAAGCAAACCTTCGTACTCTGCAGTGTTGTTGGTTGAACTCTCCCGGGGAAAATGCATTTGGACTACATACTTGAGGTGCTCTCCGGTGGGTGCGACAAGCAGCACGCCAGCACCGGCGCCTTGCAGCGAAAAAGCCCCGTCAATGTACATAACCCATTGCTGATCGATTTCCTTGCCGGGGAGACTTGTTTCTTGAACTTCTTCGTCTGGCGTCGGGGTCCATTCTGCAATGAACTCCACCAAGGCCCTGCTCTGAATTGTGGAAGTACTTTCAAACTTAAGACCAAAGCTGGACAGCTCCAACGCCCACTCCACGATCCTGCCGGTTGCCTCCGGATTTTGCAAAATCCGTTGCAACGGAAAGCGAGTGACGACGGTGATCTCATGTGCTTGAAAATAATGGCGCAGCTTTCTTGAGGCCATAAGGAGGCCGAAAAGCAACTTCTGCACACCAGAATATCTTGATCTAGCCCCTTGTAAGAGGGAGCTAACAAAATAAACTGGGCGCTGCACCACCTTTTTCTTCTACACGGGCTCTTCTGTTTGCGCAGATCCTGTCTTGCCGGGATCATCCCTCACCGGGGAAGATCTTGCCGCGTCACTTGGCGGTCCTGCCGCTGATGTTGCCTCCTCATCAGCTTCTCTCTACGCCACCAGCGCAGCACTAACCACTTGATTTGTTGCCGCCAGATACAGCAGCAACGGCTCTTGTGGTTTAGGTGCGACTAGCGTCGACGGAGAAGAAAGGTATTTCTTCAAATCTTGCAACGCCGCCTCCGCTTCCGGAGTCCATTTCATTGGACCTGCCTTCTTCAAAATTTTGAAGAAGGGCAGGGCGTGCTCAGCAGATTTGGAAATAAACTTGCTTAGAGCAGCAACACAGCCGGCAAGACGACGCACATCCTTGACGCGTCTCGGCGCTTCAATTTGCTCAATGGCTTTGATCTTGTCGGGGTTCGCTTCGATTCCCCGGCAAGATACAAAGAATCCGAGGAGCTTGCCGGAAGGAACACCGAACACGCACTTCTCAGGGTTGAGCTTCAAGTTGATCTTGCGCAAGTTCGCAAATGTTTCTTCTAAGTCTTGAATAAGCGTTGCTTTATCCTTAGTTTTGACCACTATATCATCCATATATGCCTCCATATTTCTATGGAGTTGTGGCTCAAAACCAATCTGGATCGCTCTGGCGAATGTTGAACCAGCACTTTTCAACCCGAAAGGCATCCGTATAAAACAATATGTACCACATGGGGTGATAAAGGCGGTCTTCTCTTCGTCTTCCTTTGCCATAAAAATCTGATGATACCCTGAATAGGCATCAAGGAAGGATAGGAGATCACAACTAGCGGTGGCATCCACAATCTGGTCGATGCGCGGCAAGGGAAAAGGATCTTTTGGACAAGCTTTATTGATATCTGTATAATCGATACAAAGCCTCCATTTCCCGTTCGCTTTCCGCACTACAACCGGATTGGCCAACCAGGTTGGATGAAGCACTCCTTTGACCAGTCCTGCCGCCTCCAGCTTCTTAATTTCTTCGGCAATGAATTCTTGCCGCTCCAAGGCCTGCTTCCTCACCCTTTGCTTGATGGGCCACGCATGAGGACAGACAGCAAGGTGGTGCTCAATTACTTTCCTGGGAACACCGGGGATGTCAGACGGTTGCCATGCAAACACGTCGACATTCACCCGCAGGAAAGCAACGAGCGCGCTTTCCTATTTGTCATCTAGGGTGGAACTTATAGTGAAAGTTCCCCCCGTTCCGTCCCCCCTGGCAGGCACCTTCTTGGTTTCCGGCGGGGCAGCCTTGGACTTCTTGTTCTTGCCGGTGGAACTCTCTGGCACGTCCTCGATGGAAACGCAGCACTCCGAGGAGGTGCGCTTGCCGGAGTTGGCGCCAAGGTTCCTGCCGGTCTTCTTCTTCCCCCCGGGAGTTCCAGCGGCAGGAGCAGATGCCTTGATGGCAGGTGCTGCAACTGCTTCCCGGTAAAGTTGGTCGGCACAGATGAGCGCATCCTTCTTATCGGAATGGATAGTGATGACGCTCAACGGCCCAGGCATCTTCAAGACGTTGTATGCGTAGTGTGATGCCGCCATAAACTTAGCCAGCGCTGGCCAGCCAAGGATCCCATTGTATGACATGGGGATCTTGGCGACATCAAACACCACCTTTTCGGTCCTGAAGTTAAGCTCGCTGCCAAATGTTACCGGCAGCGTGATCTTGCCCTTAGGCTGGGTTCTTCCCGGGTTGACCCCTTGAAACGTACCCATTTCCTCGAGGTCTTCGTCGGGAATCTGAAGCTTTGTGAGCACATCTGGTGAGATTCAGTTTAGGCCGGCCCCGCCGTCAACTAACATCTTCGTCACCTTGAGGTTGCGAATTGTCGGGGAAACCAACAATGGCAAGCACCCGACCGCAGTTGTGCGATCAGGGTGATCCTCGGCGTCAAAGATGATAGGCGTGCTGGACCACTTCAGAGGCCTACATGCATCGGGGGATGGCTCTGCCGCATTAACCTCCCGCATCCACTGTTTAAGTTGGCGGTGGGAAGAATGCAGCGAGGCACCCCCATCAATGCACATAGCCTCCGTAGCCTTCTGGAATTCCTGCTCACTGGACTCGTCATCTTCTTCATCATCATCTCCTTCTTTATCTCGGCCCCGAGCGGGCCGATCCTTCTGTTGCTTGGCCTTGCCGCGGCGACCTCCTCGGCCACCGCGTTTCTTGCCGGACCCCTCAGCACCATCTTGGGCCTTCTCCTTATCTCGCCTCTCATATTCGGCCATCTGCTTCTCGGCAAGCTGCTCAACTTGCCGGCAGTCCTGGAGATCGTGGCCCTTAGTGCGATGGATCTTGCAATATTGCTTGCCGGAGTTCTCCGACTTGTCGGCAGCCGCCAAGGCCTGACAGGAAGGGCACCCGGCAAGATCCTTGCCGGGGTCGCCAACCTTGGCCTTCTTGGCGGCACCAGGGTTGCCGGATTCCTCGACGGCAAGCACGGCCTTGCCTTCGCGCTTCCTATTCCGCCGCCGGCCTTTCCTTGACGGAGCCGCGGCATCTTCTTCTTCTGAGTCGCCTGTCGCACCAACAGCTTCACCGGGGAGTTTTCTCCCCTCTTCAGCTCAAGCACACTTGTCGGCCAAAGTGTAAAGCTCGGCAATACTCCTGACTTTGTTCATTGCCAGCTCTTCCCGCATCCTGCGGTTACGCACGTTCTGATGGAACGCGCTAATGACAGCGGCAGGATGAACATCAGGAATATTGTATTGCACCCGGCTGAATCTCCGCATAAACTTGCGTAGGGACTCGCCCTCCCTCTGAGGGATGATGTGCAAATCACTTTCTTGGCCAGGAGCTTGGTGGCCTCCAACAAAGGCGCCAACAAACTGATGGCACAGATCTGACCAGCAAGAAATAGAATCCTCCGGCAGATGCATCAACCACGACCTGACGTTGGGTTTGAGCACCAACGGGAAGTAGTTGGCGAGTATCTTGTCATCTCGGCCCCCGGCAGCTTGCACCGCAATGGTGTAGATGCTCAGGAACTCCGAGGGATGGGTCTTGCCGTCATATTTCTCCGGGACCTCTGGCTTGAAGGTTCGGAGATTGGGCCACTGGACTTGCCGCAGCTCACGGGTAAACGCTGGAGGTCCCACCTCGTAAGGCAAGTCTCCTACGTTCCCTGGCGCGGGCTCGTCGACAACCGGCCCCGCGCGCTTATCAGACTGATAGCGCGCTTCCCGTCGACGCTCGATGGTTGTTCGAGCGTCCTCCTTGCCTCGTTCCTGGAGAACCAGACACTGATCACGGCGCATCCGTGGATCGGACGACGCCGTGGAAACTTCTTCATGGCGGTCGACTTGCTGAGTCGTCGGCCGCCGCTGATGTTGCGGAGGAGAGTGCATGGTAGTTGCACCACCTCCGGTTTCCTCTGCACCGGCTCGTGTCGGATCGATGGGCCTCCGCTGAGAGGGCCCTGCCTCTTGCGGTCCATCCTTGTTAGCGAAGCCGATAAGGCTCTGGATAGTAGCTCGCCACTCCTCCATCTTCTCCGGAGCGGGAGGAAAATCGAGGAGCAGCTGTGCACGTGCCAAGGCTTCCGCTGGCGTAGGTGGCGGCGACAAGTGCGAGGTGCGTGAGGTGCTCTGACTCCTAATCAAGTTAGAAGGAGCACCGCCACGGTCACGCGACCGCGCGCCACCTTCGCCGGCAGCTCGGTGTGCATGCTGATCCCGCGCATCTTGGGATCTATGCGCAGAAGCCTTTTCGTGAGGACGCCCCGAACCACCAGCGCCATGATGTCGCTCGTCTCGCACGACCTGGGCAGGTTGCGAGGCTCGCGCCGGCGCGGGAGCTCCAGCAGGCGCTCTTCGATCCCTAGAGTTTGTTGTGCCACCCGTAGGCAACACAACGCCATCTCTAGATCCAGCGGCGCGCAAGTTACCACTGCCACTGCGAACGATACCGCTCGCTTGGCTTGGGTCACCAGAACGCCGCGGGGGTTCCAGTCCTCTTCCTTCTACACCCACACCATCACCTGTCTGCGAAGGCGCAGGCAAAGCAGATCCGGACGGTTGTGCTGTCGCGATGTTCTTCTTCTTGGGCGGCATGATGATGAAGATGATGAAAGAACTAGGGCGTCAACCACCAGACCAGGTTCACGCAAACCTCAATCCCCCTACCTGGCGCGCCAAAGATGTCGGGGCACGACACCTATGGGATCCCGAGAGATCCCTTTACGATTCGGCGGGGGGAGAGGTATGCGCAAAGAGCAGAACCGGTGATCAACGCGGGAGGTTTTTACCCAGGTTCGGGCCGCTGATCAGCGTAAAACCCTACTCCTGCTTTGTGTTCTTATTGATGTTCTTGAGCCCAGCCTTCAGGAGCGCTCGTAATGAACAGTACGTTCAAAGAGCAGCTACGCATGCAGAATGGGCCAGAAGTTCTTCTCCTCTGTAGCAGTTGCCTTGGGCCTCCTTTTATATGCTCAAAGGGGTCTCCACAGTGGCAAAATGTACATACATTGAGGTGTAAAGTAGCTACAGGGTATCATACCTAACCCCTGACGGATTAGGACAAGCGCATTTAATGCACCGTGAGGTGTTCGTTTAGGTGTCCTCACTTTCTTGGGATGGAAAAAGGGGCCATCCCATCAGCACCGCTTAAGCTCTCCTTCACTGGCGCGTTGCCACGCATCCAGAGAAGGACCCAGAATGTCAGGCTTTGTCGCTGTGCTGGAGCGGTGGCATAGTGGCAAAATCCCGCCAGGCGCCGAAACTTGCTGGGCGCCAAGCCTTGCCGGGCGCCGATCCTTGCCGGGCTCCTCAGGCAACCCCGGCAAGGATCTTGCCGGGGAGGCTGGCCTTCGATTTCCAGCTTTGCTTATTTGCTGATTCTTAGATCTCTGACTTGATGATTTCCTTGATGACTTAAATCGACCTCGAGCTGATCCCGGCAAGCCTTGCCGCGAGGACGGCTACAACTGCCCGTGCACAAGTAAGGGGTACTAGTGGCCCAATACTTACTACACCGACACTGTGCATGGTCGGGATTGTTTCGTGCATCTGGGCGACAGCTCATGCCATCCACTTCCAAAGCAATAAGGTAGCCATCCATGTCACTGTCGCTTGCTGTTAGTTTTTTTGGATTCCATATTTTGTGTGGTCTTCCTTAATGCATGAATCATTTTCAATATGGACGGGAGTCTGAAAAATGTTGTAATGTTATCGCCATTTTTTCAAACTACAGAAGTCTGAAGATTAGAAGCATGATCTTTTATTTTCATGTTGATCTACCTCTGTAGTGTC
Source organism: Thinopyrum elongatum (assembly GCA_011799875.1). Lineage (NCBI taxonomy): Eukaryota > Viridiplantae > Streptophyta > Magnoliopsida > Poales > Poaceae > Thinopyrum > Thinopyrum elongatum. The sequence goes on along the minus strand of CM022302.1, from coordinate 311,906,894 downwards.
AAATCGCAGGAACTTTTATCATATATGTTCATGCGCAGTATGCTAATTTCTCCTTGATGGCAAATAATCCGAACAAAATATTCGGAAGTAATGGAGGCCACGTCAGAGTAAGGGGGGAAATTGTGGGAGTGGACGCACATTGATACGTCTCCAACGTATCCATAATTTTTTATTGTTCCATGCTATTATATTATCTGTTTTAGATGTTTTATATGCATTAATATGCTATTTTATATTATTTTTGGGACTAACCTATTAACCTAGAGCCCAGTGCCAATTTCTGTTTTGAGTTTCGCAGAAAAGGAATACCAAATGGAGTCCAAACAGAATAAAACTTTCGTGATGATTTTTCTTGGACCAGAAGGAAACCAGGAGACTTGGAGATGAAGTTGGAGGAGCCACGAGGCGGCCACAAGGATGGAGGGCATGCCCCCCACCCTTGTGGGCCCCTCGTGCACCTTCTGACCTAATTCTTTCGCCTATATATACTCATCTATCCCCAAACCAACAGAGGCATCCACGAAAAGACTTTTCCACCGCCACAACCTTCTGTACCCGTGAGATCCCATCTAGGGACCTTTTCCGGCACCCTGCCGGAGGGGGATTCGATCACGGAGGGCTTCTACATCAACACCATTGCCCTTCCAATGAAGCGTGAGTAGTTTACCACAGACCTACGGGTCCATAGCTAGTAGCTAGATGGCTTCTTCTCTCTCTTTGATTCTCAATACCATGTTCTCCTCGATGTTCTTGGAGATCTATTCGATGTAATACTTTTTGCGGTGTGTTTGCCGAGATCCGATGAATTGTGGATTTATGATCAGCTTATCTATGAATATTATTTGAATCTTCTCTGAATTCTTATATGCATGATTTGATATCTTTGTAATTCTCTTCGAACTATCGGTTTGGTTTGGCCAACTAGATTGGTTTTTCTTGCAATGAGAGAAGTGCTTAGCTTTGGGTTCAATCTTGCGGTGTCCTTTCCCAGTGACAGTAGGGGCAGCAAGGCACGTATTGTATTGTTGCCATCGAGGATAAAAAGATGGGGTTTTCATCATATTGCTTGAGTTAATTCCTCTACATCATGTCATCTTACTTAATGTGTTACTCCGTTCTTTATGAACTTAATACTCTAGATGCATGCTGGATAGCGGTCGATGTGTGGAGTAATAGTAGTGGATGCGGAATCGTTTCGGTCTACTTAACATGGACGTGATGCATATATTCATGATCATTGGCTTAGATATCGTCATAACTTTGCGCTTTTCTATCAATTGCTCGGCAGTAATTTGTTCACCCACCGTATTATTTTCTATCTTGAGAGAAGCCTCTAGTGAAACCTATGGCCCCCGGGTCTATTTTCCATCATATAATCTTCTACTTTTCATCATACAAGTTTTCGATCTACTATTTTGCAATCTTTTACTTTCCGATCTATAAAACAAAAATACCAAAAATATTTACTCTATCGTTTATCTATCTCTATCAGATCTCACTTTTGCAAAAAACCGTGAAGGGATTGACAGCCCCTTTATCACGTTGGGTGCAAGTTGTTTGATTGTTTGTGCAGGTATTCGGTGATTTGTGCGTTGTCTCCTACTGGATTGATACCTTGGTTCTCAAACTGAGGGAAATACTTATCTCTACTTTGCTGCATCACCCTTTCCTCTTCAAGGGAAAAACCAACCCAAGCTCAAGAAGTAGCACACATCATGTAGGCGAAACAGCAGAGTTGTGGTCGTAGTGGCCATGAGCGGGCATAAAGGAGTTTGCACTAATTACTTCTACATTGATATTATTGTTTGTAGACTTGAATGGAGAAAATAATGGCAAAAGGTCCCTCAAAATTCATAGTATGGGTGTAGAAGGTTTGGAGATTTTGAGCCGGATGGGACATTGATGATTGCGGCTGACTTGGATAGTGAAGGTAGAAATAGTAAGTGACGAAGACATGTACCTAGGGTAGGGTAATAGGCCTGACCTAGACACCCTTCCCCGAGGACACTGCTCTAAGGCCAAGGACATTCAAAGGATAGCATCATCTACCGACTGAAATCACCACAGGGTGCAACCCACTCGACCAACAGTTCACTCGGATAACCCAATTCCATTCGACCGGGGTGTACTCACTCGACCACACCAGAAACCACTCGGAAGACAGAAGATCTAAGGTCACTCAGGATGGCAATGGTCAGGCGTTCACTCTGTAGTCTTAATGATCATTTATTTGCCTTTATTGCTGGCGTTATCAGTAACGTCCTGTCTTTATGGACATTGAACCCCTTGTAACGTGGGACGGCTGGGGTCCTGGCACACTCTATATGTAACACCCTGGATTTTGCCCATTTTCTTTTTCTTTTGATTTTGGTCCGGATTTGCTTTTCTGTGACTTAGTGGTCTTGAAACCTGGATGGATCACCCTTCATTTTTCTTCCCGAGTGGCTTGCCAACTTCAAAACCATCCCAAGACCATGTCATTTCCATCTTGGGCCAATCCCAATATTCTTTTTCTTGGGAATATTCCTTTTTCTATTAAAGGAATAACCCCGTTTGCTCTAAGTTGTGAAGCAACTCACATTTCCATCATTCCCAAAATTCCCAAATAATTCTCATAAATTGTTTGGGTCATATATTCCACAAATATGTCAAACCTTTCCTTGCCATGTTCAAAAATATTTCACAAAGATTCCTTTTCTGATTTTGCCTTATCTGTCAGATTGAGAAGCAAGTACCCTTTATATTTGATTGCTTGCTCTCAAACTTTTTGTGCACTCTTTCCAACCCATATCATTGCCACATGCCAAAATTCAACTTTATTTGGATATTAAATCTCTCTTGGCTAATTTCCAAAGTTTCTGGGCAACCGGAATCTTTGTGAAGCAAGTGCTAGCTAGAAGTATCCAAATGAGTTGAAATTTTGCAAGCATCTTAATATGCTCAAATCCTAACTCTCCACCAAGTTTCAACCTTATCCAATCATCTATGTGATCACAGCATCAAATCTTTGTTTCTGGTAATTATTATGGGCTGTGAAGCAACTATAATTTTTATTGCTCCATAATTCATGAATAATTTCCAGAACATGCTTCTACCCATATCACACCTCTCCACAAAATTTGGGCTCAATTCATCTACCCAATAATTCCCTAGAATTTCCCTAAAATTCTGTCCAGTGGGGTGCTGTGTGAAGGAAGTACCACTTTGGTTTATCCAAATGGTATGAAATTTATACAGTACCCTCATATGATCAAATTATTCATCTCCTTCAAAATTCAGCTCAATCCAAGCAAGTATGTGAGTGCCACTTCATATTTTGCATTTCTGTTCAGTAAAGCCCATTGAACTGCAAGTGCTATTTATCTCCATCCAAATGGTCTGCAAATTTGCAGTGATGATCACCCTAGTGAGTGATAACTCTCAGCCAAATATCTGAGTCTAGTTCCTTCTCAACTTTTCTCAGCTCACATCAAACAGCTTGCTGGTGCATTGTATCCAAGATCCCTCTAGTCATCTCCTGGCCTCTTGTGATGGGATTTCTCTCCCAAGCTGCCTTGAGGAGCAAGGACTTCCCGCTAGACATCAAATTAGGTAGCAGAGTGCACCGCGTGCGCCAGTGCACGCGGTGACCATGCGGCTGGTGTGCAGTACGCGCGCTCTGTGCATTGGGGCCCTCGGCCTCGTCGGTTTCTTCCTCTCTTTCGACACCTAGCTATGTCTAGGGACTTCGTTTCGTCATCGCCCTCGCACTGGACCCCTCTCCCCCCCTCCCGTCCCATCTGACGCGGTGCACCGACGGTGCCCGTGCCGCAAACCTCCTCTGCTCCTCCCTGTTTCAGTCGCCCGCGAGCTTCCGAGTCTTCCCGACCTCGCCTGAGCCTTCTCCGAGCTTCCGTGAAGCTCGTGGACGCCTCTCCCCGCTTCTCCGCAGGTTCCCGAAGACTCCGGCGCGTGGTGGACGTGTCACCACGGCCACGCTCGGCCACCCTCGCCGCCCGCCTATATATAGGCCGCCCCGGAGCCCTCTGAGCTCACCACCAGCCTCACCACTCTTCCGTGAGCCTTCCCGACCCCTCCGTTTGCCTCTGGAGCCGCTCCTCGCCCTCCAATGGCCGAAGCAGTGCCGCCAGCCTCGGCTTAAATTGGAGCCAACCGGAGCTCTTCCCTCCTTCTCTCCACCACCAGTAGCTTCTCCTGAGCCCGGTGATCCTCCCCATTCCCTTACTTCGCCGTTGGAGCTGCTGTGGCCGCGACCCCGCGCACGGCCGCCGCCCTCTTCACCGGCCACCTCGAGCCATCACCGCTGCAGCCCTCCCCGGCGCGGCTGCTCCTCCTAGACGGATGCGGCGCGGCACTAGGAGCTCGCCGGTGGCTTCGCCTTGGCCGGAAACGGCCAGAGCCGCCCGTGCCCCTCGCCGGCGCCCGCCTCTGTCCACTGCCGCAGCCGGCCCCCTCCGCCCTTTTCGCGCTCGGCCGAGCCTCTCCCCGGATGCGGTGCTCGCCGGCACGCCTGTCCGTCTCCTCGCCGGCCGGAGTAGCTTGCCGGAGCAGCGGCTCCCGTCGCCGGCCGATCGGCCCGTCCTCTCCTCTGTTCTCTGGCGGGCAGGAGGTAGAAGAAGACAGGGGCAGGGAGGAGAGAGAGAAGCCCCGCGGGACCCACACGTCAACGACCCAAGCCCCGGCCCCGCACCTGTCCAGCTGGATAAGTGGAAGCGTATTCCACCGAATGCGTTTCCACTGCACTGAAGGCGTATTCTCTGGAGTGCGCGATCTGTTTTTCAGCTGAGGACCCGTTGGTGAATACTTTATTTGCAGATAGGTCCCTGGCAGAAGAACTATTGTATCTTTTCACTCACAACTCCGATCGTGGTGATTCCAAAGCCCACGTCTTCGTCTCGTCGAGCCCGTCATGTTGGTATCATTTTCATTATGTGGTCCTACTGTGAAAATGACCATTTTGCCCTTGCCCGTAAACAGCCTCCTCCGAGAGAGTACTGTTTCCGGCAATCATTTCCGTGGACTCTCCGCACTCCTTCCCGATGATTTCTTCACCCCCAGGCAAGCCACAACTCTCATCTGCATCATCGCATTGCAATGTCATAGTTTGACTATTTACTTTATCGGCAAGTATGAGTATCTGTGAAATGAATTGGATTATGCAATGATCGAGTTAATTCTCGGACAGGTGACTACCATGTTGAATACCGGATTATTAGTGACCAGTAGCTTACCCACTTGTTGATACTGTGATGTTGAGATCACTGTCTATGATTATTTTGGAGTTCATCCGGCAGTTCGTCGAGATGAATTAGTAGCAGTGGCTTAAGCATATTGGTTCTTGGATTGCTATGATATCGGAGTGTCAGCCATGACAGAGATTGTTCGAGGATTAGATATTTCATGGTTGACCTTGAGTCACCTGTCCGGACTTATCCGTGCAACCACATTTGCCGGTATGGGACGGCCTTGACTTGGTCTGATCGCGTGCTCTTTCACCGGTACCGCCCGACAGGGAAGGTTATGCGTGCGCGCTACCCTGGCCCGGTAGGCGGCGATAACCTTGTGAGCCCAGTTGAGTTTTGTGCCGGCGTCCCCGTTTGGGACAGTATAGTTGGCCACGACGGTGGCAGGTGTCACGAGGTGACAAGGGGCCACCCAGGGCTTGACTCCGGGGGAGGATGATTGCCGGTGGTACGATGGGAGAGTCACGGGTCAGGCAGGTTTCGTTGGAGCAACGCTGGTCCACCCGAATGGGATCACGAGGTCAGTGCTCCATAGTGTGGGTAAAGTGCGCAACCTCTGCAGAGTGTTAAATCTATTCGAATAGCCATGTCCACGGTATTGGACAGTCCGTCCAGACCTCACTAGGTGGTCAACCATGGTAGTGATGATAATGATGGAAGAACTCGTCGTATGATCAGAAGTACTCGGTGGTTCATGAGTATTCTGAGGGTTGTGAGACAACCCGGAGGAGAGTAAGTTTGTCAGACTTGTCGTGCAGATGGAATCAGGTATTTGATATGTTAGCCATGGGATGGCTGTGAGTTGAGTGGTCGGATGACCACATGCTTGGGGATTGGACTTGGTATAGGTTCGGATTGGAGCCTGAGATTATTTGAAGTATGGATTTAATACGCTTTACCTTACTGCAGTCATTTCAGTAGCTACCTTGCTAGATAACCATGCTGGTTATTTTTGGATTGCTTTGATGTTGTCTTGCTTTAATGCTGATGTTTGCTGTGAGCTTGCGAGTACATTCAAAGTACTCACCTGGCGTGTCATGCCAGTTTGCAGGTCATGCCGTGATTGCTTGCTTGCCGAGGATCCTGTGCTTGCGATCTAGGATATGCGTTCTAGCCAGAGTCCCTGCGGAGTGGAGTCCATCACCGTCGTCGTTGTTCCGCTGCCGAGAGAGAGGTACTCCACTGTTAGCATAGAGCTACCCCGGGCAGGCGTAGTGTCGCCGTGCCGATGTAATCCATGTACCCTTTGTAACCATATCTATTGCAATAAAGAGCTGATTTGTTCTATGCCAACAGTGCCGTATTCCAGAAGACTCGTTCTTGGGCTGGAATACAGGGCGTTCCGGTTTACTCTGAGCCGGGGTGCCACACTATATAAGCCACCCCCCTCCACTGGCACAAGGGTTCGCACCCCCTGTAACTTCACGCATAATTCAATCGACCGAGCCTCCGGGCACTGAGATGTAGGGCTGTTACTTCCTCCGAGAAGGGCCCGAACTCGTAAATCTTGCGTGCACAACCTCATCGTAGCTAGGATCTTGCCTCCTCATACTTACCCCCTATTCTACTGTCAGACTTAGAACCACGACAGTTGGCGCCCACCGTGGGGCTGGTGTCTTAGCGACTTTCCGGTGAGGTTGCGATCTTTTCTGATTCCCATCATCGTGGTTTCGGGTGGAGGTTTGGCTGAGGGCCACGAGATCCGTCTCAGCGCGCTCGTCTTCATCGCCGACGACTCCGCCTGGCTCCAGGAGGCCCCCCTCGACGTCGAGATGTTCCCCGTCCGCGGGGCGACGCACTTTCGCGCGTGTGTCCACGGCGTCCTTCTGCGGCAACCGTCGACCCAATATCGGTCGTTTCCTACGGCGTCTTCGTTCCCCGCTGTTCGCCATCGCAAGCGATCCGGTCGATCGCGGCTTCAGCGGTGGGTGAGGCATGTGGTGGCCCGTCAGTCGGCCACCCCTCAAGTCGCGGCAATCGAGCCCGATGAGTCTCTCTACGGCCTATTCGATCTGTCGACTGGCTCCGTTGAGACTCTGTCCGAGTGCGACAGCAGCGATCTTGCGACGGAGGTCCTGATGGTCGACACGCCGCGTAGCCCACCTGGCATGCGTCGCAACGGAGGCAGTGACGGCGGTGGCGATCCGTCGCGTGTTCACGAGGAATACCACCCCGAAACCCTCTCTTCACAGCGGAGGGAGGAACTTCACCACCGTAACGAGGAAGCACTCCACACGCCCATCGTCGGAGAGACCTCTGAGGCTCGGGCCTTGGAGGCAGCGTGCTTGGTCACTTTGGCTGAACGCACTCGACTGGAAAATCTTCAGCATGCACTCGACGAACGTGCTCGACAGCGGATTCCTGAGTCCAGTCGACGGTGGCAATTGTTCCCTCCTGAACCTCAGGTATACCGCACTCCGATTCAGAATCTTGCAGCTGCAGCTCGTATAGCAGAATCCATCCAGCCATCCCAGTCAGAAGCTGGACGAGCTTTGATGCAGATCCGGGCTCTGCTCCGGGCGGCAGGAGACCAAAACACTGCAGTATCACAGTCGTGTAACAGAATCCATAGCAGATCTGTGGTGGCTGACACAGTTCAATCGGCTCACAGCCCAAGATCGCCTCCGCGGCGTGAGGGGCGGGTGCATCACCAAGATCAGCACTTGGGTCGGAGCCACGAGCAGTACGATCATCGACTCGGCCGTGATGACCGCCGTCGAGCGCCTACACCCCCTCCGAGAAGCGGATCATATGTGCCCCGGCACTATGATGACAGGCGCCCGTACAGCAGAGGGCGGAGGACGCCGGTCGACCCAAGAGAGCCAGGGTTTGATGCGAGGTCAATTTTAGTGCAAGGTTTGGTCGACAGGAACCGAGCACACAAAGAGGGGCAAGGCAGGGAACGCCCGAGTGGAAGCAGAATTCATGTTTCGGGTCCCGAGTGTTTTAGCAGAGCTATCAGAGCCGCTGAGATCCCCCCCCCCCAACTTCAGGTTGGCGACCAGGGTTAGTAAGTTCACCGGTGAGTCGAAGCCTGACACTTGGCTGGAAGATTACCGAGTGGCTGTTCAGATCGGTGGTGGAAATGGTGAGGTAGCTATGAAACATCTTCCTCTCATGCTGGAAGGGTCGGCCAGAGCATGGCTGAATCAGTTGGCTCCAGGCAGTATATTCAGCTGGGAGGAGTTAACCCGAGTGTTTGTCAGGACATTCGAGGGCACATGCAAACGACCTGCGGGATTGACAGAATTGCAACATTGTGTGCAGAAGCCGAATGAAACTCTGAGGGATCACATCCAAAGATGGACCACTTTACACCACACAGTAGAAAATGTATCCCAACACCAAGCAGTTTGTGCCTTCAAGGAGGGTGTTCGGTATTGAGAGCTTAACTTGAAATTCGGTCGGACAGGAGATATGTCTCTGACCCGAATGATGGAAATAGCCACCCGGTACGGTAATGGTGAAGAAGAGGACTGACTCCGCAGTGGAAAGGGCAAACCAGTCGCCCAAGACACCGGAGTGGGTCGGAAGCAGAAACGCAAAGCCGAGCCAGCAGGTCCAGGTGAAGCTGCAGTTGTAACTCAAGGAAAATTCAAGGGGAAGCCCAAGGGACCCTGGATCCCCAAGAAGGTGAAAGATCAGGCGGGGAACGATGTGTTGGACTTGCCATGTCACATTTACACCAAGAAGGATGAAGAGGGAAATCTGATTTATCCCAAACGTACTACTCGACAATGTCGGCTCCTGATCCAGCAGTTCCGAGAGAAACAGCCCAATGAAAAGGAAAAAGAGTCTGACAAGGATGGTGACAAGGAAGAAGATGATGACGGTTTCCCTAACGTCAATTCCACTTTGATGATTTTTGCTGACATTGAAAGTAAAATTCGACTGAAAGTCATCAACAGAGAGGTAAACATGGTTGCTCCGGCAACGACGACATATTTGAAATGGTCAAAGACTCCCATCACATTCGACCAATCTGACCACCCACCGCACATCGCCACCCCCGGGAGGCAAGCGTTGGTGGTCGACCCGGTCGTTGGGGGCACCTGACTGACCAAAGTCTTGATGGATGGTGGCAGCGGCTTGAACATTTTGTATGCTGAGACTCTTCGTGGGATGGGCATTCCGATGTCCAAGCTCAGTGAGAGCAACATGCGGTTCCACGGTGTCATTCCAGGGAAGAAAGCTGATTCACTCGGACAGATCACTCTTGACGTGGTTTTCGGTGACTCAAAGAATTACCGTAAGGAGAAGTTGACATTTGAAGTTGTGGATTTTCACAATGCCTATCATGCTATTCTGGGCAGAACTGCATATGCCCGTTTCATGGCTCGACCGTGTCACGTGTACCTCAAGCTGAAGATGCCTGGCCCCAGGGGCGTGATCACGGTCACTGGTAATCGGCAACGAGCAGAAGAGTACCTCCAGAAGGGCTCTAAGATAGCCGATGAACAGATGGCAGCGATAGAAATGGAAGAATATAAGAAGACTGCAGATCCGAGTGATTTGTTGCGCGCTAAGAAGCCTGCTTCCGAGTCTGCATTTCAGTCGTCCGGTGAAACAAAGCCTATTCACATTCACCCGACCGATCCCAGTGCTGCTCCGACTCATATCTCAACAACACTCAACAGCAAATAGGAAGAAGCGCTCATCCAGTTCCTCCGTGAGAACTGGGACATCTTCGCATGGAAGCCGTCTGACATGCCGGGTGTACCCAGGGGGCTGGCTGAGCACCGTTTGCGAGTCGATCCAAAGGCAAAACCCGTGAAAGAGCACCTCCGTCGGTCCGCTGCGGAGAAGAGAAAGGCAATCGGCGAAGAGGTGGCTCGGCTTTTGGCAGCTGAGTTCATCCGTGAAATTTACCACTCCGAGTGGCTCGCCAATGTTGTCATGGTTCCCAAGAAGGACGATTCACTCCGTATGTGCATTGATTTCAAGCATATCAATCGGGCCTGCCCGAAAGATCATTTTCCTCTCCCCCGCATCGATCAGATAGTCGACTCAACTGCGGGATGTGAGCGATTGTCCTTCCTGGATGCATATTCCGGGTACCATCAGATCCGACTGTATGGACCTGATGAAATAAAAACAGCTTTTATCACCCCATTCGGGTGCTTTTGCTACATCACCATGCCCTTTGGTCTCAAGAATGCTGGTGCCACATTCATGCGCATGATACAGAAGTGTCTGCTAGCTCAAATCAGTCGGAATGTGGAAGCATACATGGATGACATCGTGGTTAAGTCGTGCAAAGGTTCCGACCTGCTGACTGACCTTGCCGAAACCTTTGCCAATTTGAGAAGATATGATATCAAGCTTAATCCGTCGAAGTGTACATTCGGAGTTCCAGGTGGAAAGTTACTCGGTTTCCTCGTTTCCGAACGTGGGATCGATGCAAACCCAGAGAAAGTTGGTGCAATCCTCCGAATGAAACGCCCTGTGCGTGTACACGACGTTCAGAAGCTTACTGGTTGTTTGGCTGCTTTGAGTCGATTCATTTCTCGTCTCGGCGAAAAGGCATTACCTCTTTACCGACTGATGAAGAAATCTGATATATTCGAGTGGACTCCGGAAGCTGACGCAGCGTTTGCAGAGCTCAAAGCCCTGCTTTCCACCCAGCCAGTGCTTGCTGCTCCAATCAGCAAAGAACCTTTACTGCTTTATATAGCAGCCACTGGACAGGTTGTCAGTACGGTACTCACAGTCGAGCGGGAAGAAGAAGGTAAAACCTACAAGGTTCAATGCCCAGTGTACTATATTTCTGAAGTCTTAACTCCATCCAAGTAGAGATATCCACATTATCAGAAGCTTGTCTATGGAATTTACTTGACCACAAAGAAGGTTGCACATTACTTCTCAGATCATTCGATTACAGTCGTCAGCGACGCTCCGTTGTCAGAAATTCTGAACAACAGAGATGCAACTGGTCGAGTGGCAAAGTGGGCGATTGAACTCCTTCCGCTGGATATCAAGTTCGAGGCAAAGAAAGTGATCAAATCTCAAGCGATAGCAGATTTCCTCGTCGAGTGGATTAAACAACAGTTACCGACCCAGATACAGTCGGAACATTGGACTATGTTCTTCGACAGGTCCAAGATGTTGAATGGTTCAGGCGCTGGAGTAGTCCTGGTATCTCCACGAGGCGACAACCTCAGATATGTTCTTCAGATTCACTTTGATTCCTCCAACAATGAAGCTGAATATGAGGCACTCTTGTACGGGTTGCGTATGGCCATTTCACTCGGCGTCCGCCGCCTAATGGTTTACGGTGACTCAGATTTAGTGGTTAATCAAGTGATGAAGGAGTGGGACGTCAGGAGCCAAGCTATGACTGGTTATTGCAATGCGGTGAGAAAGTTAGAAAAGAAGTTTGAAGGGCTAGAGCTCCACCATATACCCCAACTGAAGAATCAAGCAGCTGATGACTTGGCGAAAATAGGTTCCAAGCGGGAGCCTATTCCCAGCAATGTGTTTTTGGAGCATATTCACGCACCATCAGTCCAAGAAGATCCCTTCACTGAAGAGCCCCCACAACCTAAAAGTTCCACTGATCCGACTGAAGTTGAAATCCCAGCTGTGGTCGACTTGATCATGGAAGTTTTGATCATTATTCCTGATTGGACAGTGCCGTATATCACATATATTCTCAAGAAAGAGCTTCCAGAGGATGAAGAAGAGGCTCGCTAGATTGTCCGTCGATCCAAAGCCTTTACAGTAATTGGGGGGGGGGGCAACTCTATAGAGAAAGTGTCACTGGGGTCGTTCAGAAATGCATCACCCCGGAAGAAGGCCGAATGATCCTCGATGATATTCACTCGGGAACCTGTGGTCACCATGCGTCTTCTCGGGCCATCGTGGCCAAAGCGTATCGAGCAGGGTTTTATTGGCCGCGGGCAAATGAGATGGCAAAGGAAATAATTGACAAATGTGAGGGCTGTCAGTTCTACTCCAACATGTCCCACAAACCTGCTTCAGCCCTGAAGACCATTCCACTCGTCTGGCCATTCGCTGTTTGGGGTTTAGATATGGTAGGACCTCTGAAGACTGGCAGGAGTGGTTTCACCCATGTGCTTGTAGCAGTCGACAAGTTCACAAAATGGATCGAAGCTAAACCTGTCAAAAACCTGGATGCAAGTACTGCAGTCAGCTTCATCAGAGGGTTAATATTTAGGTACGGAGTCCCACACAGCATCATCACGGATAATGGGTCGAACTTTGATTCTGATGAGTTTCGAGCTTTCTGTGCATCCCAAGGTACTCGGGTCGACTATGCTTCAGTCGCCCACCCTCAGTCGAATGGACAAGCAGAAAGAGCAAACGGTTTGATTCTCAAAGGGCTGAAACCTCGATTGATGCGCGACCTCAAGCATGTGGCCGGCGCTTGGGTAGATGAGTTACTGTCAGTCCTTTGGGGATTAAGAACAACACCAAATCGGTCGACTGGTCGAACCCCCTTCTTCATGGTCTATGGGGCTGAGGCTGTGCTGCCGAGTGACTTGCTTCACAATGCGCCCCGAGTAGAACTTTTTTTAGAAGCCGAAGCAGAACGAGCTCGAGAAGATGCTGTTGATCTTCTGGAAGAAGAAAGAGAGATGGCCTTGATCCGATCGACCATTTATCAGCAAGACCTTCGTCGATTATATGCCAGAAATGTGAAGGGTCGAGCATTTCAGGAAGGGGACCTTGTGCTCCGAGTGGACCAGCAACGGCCTCACCAACTTGCCCCCGCTTGGGAAGGTCCCTTCATCGTCACCAAGGTGCTCTACAACGGAGCGTATCACCTCTACAATGTGGAGCATAATAAAGACGAGCCACGCGCTTGGAATGCGGAGCTACTCCGCCGTTTTTATACTTAAGTGTTCAGACTGATGAGATGTAATAAAGAGTACCTTTCAGTTTGTTTATCAAAGACATGGTTTTAAAGTCTCCTAAATGATTGTTCTTACTAATACATGTGTCTAAAATCCCCCAGTGGGTGGCTTAGCCACGAATCCGATTCGCCTAAGTTCAAAAAATCCTACCGAGTGATGAGCAGCCCTCTCACTCGGGGGCTTAGCCACGAATCCGATTCACCTAAGTTCAAAAAATCCTATCGAGTGATGAGCAACCCTCTCACTCGGGGGCTTAGCTGCGGTCCTGTACTCGCCTAAGTTTGTAAAATCCTACCGAGTGACGAGCAATCCTCTCACTCGAGGGCTTAGCTGCAGTCCTGTACTCGCCTAAGTTTGTAAAATCCTACCGAGTGATGAGCAATCCTCTCACTCGGGGGCTTAGTTGCAGTCTTGTACTCGCCTAAGTTTGTAAAATCCTACCGAGTGATGAGCAATCCTCTCACTCGGGGGCTTAGCTGCAGTCCTGTACTCGCCTACGTTTGTAAAATCCTACCGAGTGATGAGCAATCCTCTCACTCGGGGGCTTAGCTGCAGTCCTGTACTCGCCTAAGTTTGTAAAATCCTACCGAGTAATGAGCAATCCTCTCACTCGGGGGCTTAGCTCCAGTCCTGTACTCGCCTAAGTTCGTAAAATCCTACCGAGTGATGAGCAACCCTCCGACTCGGGGGCTTAGCTGCAGTCATGTACTCGCCTAAGTTCGTAAAATCCTACCGAGTGATGAGCAACCCTCTCACTCGGGGGCTTAGCTGCAGTCCTGTACTCGCCTAAGTTTGTAAAATCCTACCGAGTGATGAGCAACCCTCTCACTCAGGGGCTTAGCTGCAGTCCTGTACTCGCCTAAGTTTGTAAAATCCTACCGAGTGATGAGCAACCCTCTCACTCGGGGGCTTAGCTGCGGTCCTATACTCGCCTAAGTGTAAAACACGCTCCATCCTGATCTGCAAGGACGACGAGGTGCAGGTCGTCCGCGATCCTCTCCTCAGAACTACGTCACAAGAACAAAAGGCTGTTCCGAGTGAAGATACAAGTTCCACTCGGAAATAAAAACAAGCATATTTAAGGGCAAACTAAGTTCGGACGAAGGGGCTTAAAGTACTCGGGCATCAGGCCCGAAGGAGTTTTACGGTTACAGAATCACTCGGCATACCGAGGCAAATTGAATCAGATCATAAAAGTTTCATTCACTCCGCAGAGGGGCTGGCAGGCTCGACAAACTCGTCCAGGTCGATTCCATCTGCAATTCGAGTAGCAGCAGCAATGAAGGTCTCCATGAAAGACTGGAAGTCAAGTTTCTTGGTGTTGGCGACCTTGATTGCTGCTAGCTTCTCTTCTCTGGCTTCCTTGCAGTGGACACGAACCAGGGACAAAGCTACGTCAGCACCGCATCGAGCAGCGGACTTCTTCCACTCCTGCACTTGACCAGGAATCTCGTTGAGTCGAGTCATCAGAGACTCGAGATCATTTCGGAGCATTTCCCTTGGCCAGAGCGCTGTGTCGATCCGCGACACCGCAACCTTGAGTCGAGCAAGATATTCCAAGGCACTGGCAAGGCGAGACTCCAGTCGGAGCACATTCATGGCAGCTTCATATTTGACAGGGGAGTTGATGGGGTCCAAGTTCGTCTCGACTCGCCCAGTCTCTTCCTCGAAGTCTTGATAGAATTCTGCACTCGCAGAGAAATAATGAGTCGACAGCAGTATGATGGGTCAACGAAAGCAAACCAATCGCATAGAGAAAAGTACCTTCAAGCATGAGGAATAATTTTTTGGCGAGCCCTCCCAGATAGTTCTCCAGCTCGTCCCTCCTGCGGGTGATGCCTTCTACTTTGTCGGTCAGGGTCCGTTTGTCCTTCTTCAGACGAGTCACTTCTTTGTTGGCTTCGTCAAGAGCAGCCTTCAGCTTGGTATTCTCTTCCTCCAGCTTTCCGACTGAGGCCATCTTTTGGTCGGCAAGCGCCATTTTTTCTTCGGCGGTTTTCTTCGCAGCCGCAAGATCAAGGTCCTTCTTCTCCAAAGCCTGTCTCATTGTTTCTAGAAAGAATAACATTCAAATCAGAAAAAGGAGGAGAAAAGATGGCAAGAGGACCGGTCGACAAGCTTTCCTTACCAGCAGCATCATCCTTAGCCTTCTGCAAGTTGTTTTGAGCCAACTCCAGGTCAAGATTGAGCTGGATTTGCTTCTTCTCCAAGTCGGCGAACCGGGCTCCAAGATCACAAGATTACTGTGTTCAGAAGATAGTTAGTCGGTAGACACAAAGATTGGTTTCTTCCGAGCAATAAAGTAGCAAGTTCAAATAGTTCTAAGACTACTGCCGAATCAAACATTCGCCAATAGTCTCGGGACTACACCCAGTGGGTGCACTCAGCGTGCCCCCACTGGTCTGACTTTTTCAATCGACTTGGTCCGTCCAGTCAAAAAAAAAACTCAGACCATAGCCGACTGCCCGCAGTCGACTACGGTCTCGGGGACTACACCTAGTGGGTGCACTCAGCGTGCCCCCACTGGTAAAGGTTTCACTCGGCATGATCTGCCCAGACCGAGTGGAAAAGCTCTGTTCAAAGACCCCCGCCGAATCAAACATTCGACGGCGGTCTCGGGGACTACACCCAGTGGGTGCACTCAGCGTGCCCCCACTGGTTCAGAGATTCAATCATCACAACCTAGTCGACTCAAGTGGAAAAACTACTCAATAGAAATTAAAACACACAGTGGGTGTACAGACTGACAATGGGTGTGCAATTAAGGTTCCAAAACGCTCATCCACGGACGTCTTGCGGATAAAGCAGCAGTTTCTAAATATCATATCCTAACAGAACAAGCGTCAAGATGGAGTTCAGTCGGAAGTAAGCTAACCTGGACATTGGCTTGAAGTGCTGAGCTGGCATCATAGGCAGCTTGACTGGCCTCGCGCACCACCTTCATCTGCTCCATCATAATGCCAGCCTGGCGTATAGCCTCCTTGGCAGCACTCACTTGGTCTTCTGGGACGTGATGGGCGGTGGGAAGTGCAGTCGGTGTATCAGTTGCAGTAGCTTGAGAGCTTGAGGCATGAAGTTGGACAGACGAAGCAAGGGTCGGCACAGTCAACGATGAAGGACGAACACTCGACAAGGGATTCGCAAAAGTAACGGAGGCACGGTTGAAGTCCCCGGATTGCTGGATAGCTGGTTCCGTCGCCGGCGTCGACTGAGGCGTCTTGCTAGCTGGTCCCTTCTTGACCGAGGTCCTGCTCCTCCTACCCACGAGCTTCTGTGTCTCATCTTCATCATCGTCTTGAAGTTCAATAACATTTTGCGGAGCTGCAAAAGAATCGACCACAAGAGTTCAGTCGACTGTAGAATCGGCTAGCAAAGAAAAGACGAGATAACAGGGGTCATACCCGCTTTGGATGTGACCGCGTCCTCCATCTCCTCGTCACCATCATCTTGGTAAGCAGAAGTCCCGGAGGTAGCAGCGCTGCAAATCTCAAGGTTCACTCGGTCAAGCAAGTGAATTGGTCGACAACTGATATAAGATTCTTGGAACAAAGGATGAAAACGAAACACTTACGCAGAGGCGACGGGAACGTCAACCTTGATCTTGGGCAAAGCCTTCCGTGGCTTTGACGGCGCGGTCTTGAGCTGCTTCGGAGCATTCTCAGTCGGCACCGGAGAAGATGTCTGAGTGCGCTTCGAAGTCTGTCCAGTCGGTGCTGCCACCTTGCCCCGGATACTTGCTGGGTCGTGCTTATGCTTGGAACGCTTTTCCGCGCGAGGTGGAGAATCGACCTCCTCATCACTGCTCGAGTTTTCGTGCTCTTCATCACTCTCGCCATCGGAGTTCCAGTCGCCGCTGTCGCCTCCGCTCTCTTCTCCTTCCTGGATCTGCTCCCCGTTGGGCATCGAGTACATCTCAGTATATATCTGTGAAGCAAAGAATCGAACAAGCATCAGTCGGTTCCAAAGACAGTTTACAAATTAGAGTAAAAGTCACTCGACATCAAAGGTCTGACCTTGTCTGGTTCGTTATCAGCGCCGAGTGGCGGAATTCTCCTGGACCCCCTGGGGTTGTCTTTGTTTCCGGTAATGCCCTGCATCCACTTCGCCACCGTCTCCTCGGCAACTTCCTCCGGGTGGATCCGAGCAGAATCATCGGCGCCCGAGTACATCCACATAGGATGATCGCGGGCCTGGAGCGGCTGGATGCGGCGAGTGAGAAACACCTCTAGCAAATCCATGCCGGTCACACCATCGCGGACAAGTTGGATTACTCGTTCAACCAACATAGTCACCTCCGCCTTTTCTGCTGGAGTCACTTTCAAGGGAGAGGGCTTCTCAATTCGCCCCATGGTGAAGGGGGGAAGGCCAGTCGACCGACCAGGAGTTGGTTTGTCCTTACAATAAAACCAGGTCGACTGCCACCCTCTAACCGAATCGGGAAGAGTCATAGGTGGAAAAGTGCTTTTTCCTCTCATCTGGATCCCTAGACCTCCGCACATCTGGATCACGTGCGTCCTCTCATCACTCGGATTGGCCTTTTTCACAGACTGTGAGCGGCAAGTAAAGATGTGTTTGAAGAGACCCCAATGCGGTCGACAACCCAGGAAATTCTCACACATGGAGACAAACGCAGCGAGGTATGTGATGGTGTTCGGGGAAAAGTGATGAAGTTGGGCCCCAAAAAAGTTCAGAAAACCTCGGAAAAAAGGATGAGGGGGCAGAGAAAAACCACGGTTGACGTGGGTCGCGAGGAGGACGCACTCACCCTCCTGCGGCTGCGGCTCGGTCTCATCACCTGGCAGCCTCCAGGATCCATGAGCGATCAAGCCCCCCTCGACCAGATTCTCCAGATCCTCTTGCTGAATCGTGGATCGAATCCAGTCGCCCTGGATCCAGCCGGGCGGCAGGCCGGATCTCGACGACGATCCACCCCGACTCGTCTTCTTGCCCTTCGCTGCCGCCGTCGCTTTCTTCGCATGCTCCAGGGCCGCCGTCTTCTCCTTCCCCATCGCGGCAGGCTGCGCTCGGACGGGGCGGCGGCGTCGAAGGTGGCGGCGAATGTGGTGGTGAAACAGGAGAAGAAGAAGGGGATGGGGAGCACAGTGCCAGGCTCATCGGCCCCGACGCCTTATATGGGCCTGCTCCCGAGTGGCTGACTTGTGGGCCCAGGTAATCCAGTCAAATCCCGCAACAGTCGCGCGCTGGATACGTGGCGAAAAAGGTGGCGCGAGAATCGAGGCGTCCCTGCCTAACCCGCTCCGTTTACTGCGGTACTCTCCGTCCCGCGCGCTTCTCCAAATTTCAAATCCCGTGAGATCCGGAAGCGGCAGTGTGACCAATCGCGCCGAGGATTTTATACCATACCAACACTCAGAGCTTATCAGCAAAAATCACTCAACGACCTCTGAATGGACCCAGGCGACTGAAAATGAAGTTGAAGTTTTTACAAAGATCACCGGCCCGGTTAAAATGCCTCTGAAGCATATAAATCGGGTCGGAACCATCTTCAACCCCTTCTCCACTCGGACCCAGATCCATTCGGGGGCTAATGACGAAGACATGTACCTAGGGTAGGGTAATAGGCCTGACCTAGACACCCTTCCCCGAGGACACTGCTCTAAGGCCAAGGACATTCGAAGGATAGCATCATCTACCGACTGAAATCACCACATGGTGCAACCCACTCGACCAACAGTTCACTCGGATAACCCAATTCCATTCAACCGGGGTGTACTCACTCGACCACACCAGAAACCACTCGAAAGACAGAAGATCTAAGGTCACTCAGGATGGCAATGGTCAGGCGTTCACTCCGTAGTCTTAATGATCATTTATTTGCCTTTATTGCTGGCGTTATCAGTAACGTCCTGTCTTTATGGACATTGAACCCCTTGTAACGTGGGACGGCTGGGGTCCTGGCGCACTCTATATAAGCCACCCCCCTCCACTGGCACAAGGGTTCGCACCCCCTGTAACTTCACACATAATTCAATCGACCGAGCCTCCGGGCACCGAGACGTAGGGCTGTTACTTCCTCCGAGAAGGGCCCGAACTCGTAAATCTTGCGTGCACAACCTCATCGTAGCTAGGATCTTGCCTCCTTATACCTACCCCCTATTCTACTGTCAGACTTAGAACCACGACAGTAAGTGAAGAGGAGCAGGAGAACGAAGACGAAGAAGAATAGTGGTTTATAGGCAGAAAAGATCAAGAATGTTGCTTAATGTGTATGAGGATCCAAAAAATGTATGTTTGACACGATTAAAGTTGACTCATGTCGAGCCTCAGGGTGGTGGTGGAGCGGTCATGGCGCACGGTTGGCTGCGGCCGCCGTGTAGTTGTGGAGCGGGTCCTGGGAGAGAGGTGGTCGGCGAGCCCGTGCCGGAAGAAAAGTGCTGCCGGTAGGCAAGGTAGGGTGGATGGTGGCCATCATGGTGTTTTCGAGTGAGTGAGGCGTCCGCCATCGCGCAGACAAAGAAGTCGAAGTCTGGGTTAAGGTTGGCCACCGTGGTTATCGTGAAAGTGGACTTACCCGAAGGCCGGTGAAGAAGACATTTTTATTATACTTGCTCAAATATCGTGTGAATGAAACTAAAGACATCATTTCTGATATTGTGCAAGAATTTCTTATATGCATCAAATAGATATTAATTTGTAACAGATTTTTAGTTGGATCATCGCTCTATATGTATGCATTGTCAAATTGCCTTTTGTTAACAATTTACAATGTAAGTGAAGTGGACTTAAATTATTACTCGATTATGCTCGTGCTATCTTTTTTTTCTACATGTGAAATATAACATGCATTATGTTTACATAATTTCAGCAAAATATTTCAAAAGTCTGTGGCAACACACGGCCATTCTACTAGTCAGAGTAGTGTTTCATCCGGTGATGCGTTGAAACAGGCCGATGAGTAAAGCCGCCCTGACGTCAGCTAACAACCACTTAATTAGCCTAAGCCAAATTTTGACGGGAAGTCTATCGGCAAACTGGAAAACAACAAACAACGATGAGAAATTAGCCTGGGGACAAGAAGCAACTCGGGCCTAACCCGCACAATGAAATCGGACTGAAACAAGGATGATGTCCAGGTGATTGAGACTAAATTATATCTAATCTAGATAAGTTCTAGAGACTTCCTAAGAATAAAATCCTTATCACCCGAAAAATAAGAGAAAATCCTTGTGTAGTACTCCCTCCGTAAAGAAATATAAAAGTAGTGATCTAAACGCTCATATATTTGTTTACAGAGGGAGTATGTCTTACTAAAAGCATGGTTAATAGTATAGCCAGCTGTTGGCTATATGATCTTGCCACGTCATCTATAGTCAGCCTTATAGCCGGCAAGTACAATAGATGTATATAAATTTATACTACTTTATTGATACATGGCTCACCTCCCTCTCTCACAAGTATCTATGAGCACATGCTACAGCCCGCTTCTTTTCTCTCTCCTTTTCTCTCTCCATCAACTCATCAAAAATATAATATTTAAAGTTTTACAGTCCAACTGTATCATCTTTATTGTTTGTGTTAAATCCTCTCGTAAATACGAACGGGCGCGGCGACACTCCCATGGTCCCATTTATTATATGATCAAAATAGCCAGTACTTTATACTCCTATATTAGTATTATACTGCAGGGAATCTCACACCGTCCACCCCCCGCCCCGCCCCCGCCGCTTCCTCCTCCCCTTCCGCGCCCTCGCCCCGGATCCGAAGCCATTAAACCGAGCGCCAGTGGATCTCTCCTCGGGCATCGGCATCGGCATCGGAGCGGACAGAGAGAGAGAAAGAGCCACCCAGCCATGAGATGGTATGCATCGGTAGGCTGAGGGCGCTGGTGCTTCGTGCGGCGGCGGGCGCGGGCAGGCGCCGGTGGGCCAGGGTCCTGTGCGGTCGGGCGGTCGATGTGTGCGTGACGCCCCGTCCGCGCGGGCACGGTTGGCGTGGATTCCGGGCGGTGGCTGGCGCCAGGACGAAGATGATGCTCGATTCCTCCGACTCCGACTCCGGCGCTCCGGCGGGGCAGCTGCAGCTGCAGCGCCGCGCGGCTGCTGCTGGGACCCAGCCGCAGGATGGAGGGTACGCCAGTGCGGGGTGGCAGAGGTAATGCATGTCCCCTTCTCATCTTTTGGTTATAGACGTTTCCTGTGTTTGCATCAGCTTGAAATATCGTTGGTTGAATTTGCATTTAGGCGGGCCTCACGTTGTGCATTTGCTTGCCTTGTCTTATGGTGGTAGCCAGCAAGCATGCAGTAGAGATGCTCCAGAATTTGCAATCGGACCATGTGCTTTGATTGACTTGAGTGCACTATACAGCTGTTTTGCCCCGTGGTTTATCATTTCTTAGGACGGTTCGGTATACATGAGACTAGTTGACATACTTAACACGATTCTTTATCGAAAAAGAACGAGGTTCTATCTGATCATAAGTAATCTTTGTCACCAACTCACCATGGTATGCATGCAGCCATTAGAATACGCCAAATGGAGCTGCTATGTGTACTGACATATTGGGCCCGATTTAGATATGACATTTTGTGACAACCATTGATTATTTGCCTGGTGCGGGCCCAACGAACATCAGATTGCAGCATCAAACCATTGTACCCGGATTGGATT
Organism: Thinopyrum elongatum; assembly: GCA_011799875.1. Lineage (NCBI taxonomy): Eukaryota > Viridiplantae > Streptophyta > Magnoliopsida > Poales > Poaceae > Thinopyrum > Thinopyrum elongatum. The sequence goes on along the minus strand of CM022302.1, from coordinate 311,885,146 downwards.
AAAAATGTTGTACACGAGGCAATTCCATGTCCTGCAGTGCTACTAGTGTCATGCTCCTAATGCTTCATTGCATTCTTACAGGAGTACCAGCGATGCTTAGCTGTGAGGCTGTTACTAGTAGGACTTTATGGTCATCTAGACTAGTTACAAAGCAGTACAACTGCAACACTAATGTATTTTGATGTGAACCACCAGCAGTTGGCAGATGCAGTCACGGAAATGTATGCCTCTCGATCTGAAATTTATCATGTGCTTGTTTATTTTGTGATCGTTGTAATGTATAAGATAGATTATCTGCACTTCTGATATTTCAGGTCTATATCTTCGTACAATAACCATTGAATCTTCTAACATCTGTTATTAAAATGCCCTCTCTGAGACTCTTTAGAATATGTAATGCTGCCTGGGTTGACATTGTGTCCAAATATCATGACAGGGAAGATGGTAAACTGAAATGTGGGTATTCAAGTTTTAGAGGGAAAAGAGCTACAATGGAGGATTTCTATGATGTAAAACTAACTGAAATTGATGGACACGCTGTTAGCCTATTTGGTGTATTCGATGGTATGGTTTCCAATCTTGCCTTCTTACTTCCGCAATTATATGCCTATCATGTTCTTACTTTGCAAAGCTTTAGGTCATGGGGGGTCACGTGCTGCTGAGTATTTGAAGGAGCATTTGTTTGAGAACCTTATGAAACACCCCAAGTTCTTGACTGATACAAAGCTTGCTATAAGTAATGTTTCTCTTGGCATTTACCTGTATGTTTATCTGTTCACATTCTTCCCAATGCTTCCAATCATTATTTTCTGAGCTTTTAATTATTTTTTTGATAAAAAACAGGTGAAGCATATCAGAAGACAGATGCAGATTTCTTAGAATCAGAATCAAGTGCTTTCAGGGATGATGGTTCCACAGCTTCGACTGCGGTTTTAGTGGGTGGCCATCTATATGTAGCAAATGTTGGTGACTCCCGTGCTGTTATTTCAAAAGCCGGGAAAGGTATATTTTGTTAGAACCCTATTGTAGTCACTATATGATTGAATCACCCAAAACATGTTCTGGTCCTTGTAAATACTTATTGTATGTATCTGCAGAGTGTTTCTAAATTTGCCCTCCAGCGATGATATATTTGGCTAAGAACTATGGTACATTGTGTTTCTTTTAATGCACTTTTTTACAAAATATCTTCCCACCAACACATTGCAGTTATACGATTATACCATAGCTATCTGCTCATTTCCTTCATGTGATGACTATTGTTCTACCATTATTTAAGGAAAATGGCAAGGCTTGGTTGTTGATTACCACCATCAGGATGGAATCTATATAATGACATCATATCCACTTCAGTTTACCGGCGTGGTTTGGTTACTAGCTTAGGAGCTTCGTTTACTCCATTGTAACTCTACTGACCTCATATGTTTGTTTTTGTAGCTAGGGCTCTCTCAGTAGATCACAAACCTAACAGGTCCGATGAACGCAAGAGAATTGAAAATGCTGGAGGTGTTGTCATCTGGGCTGGTAAGTCTTATTTTATTTCACTCCTATGCATTTGGCATTGTCAGTCAGCACAATTGTAAGTGGACAAGGACGGTTGCAAAAGGCTTGCTTATTCATTTTGAGCCTTCTGATATCTCCTGTCTGTTTGGACATGTTGGCTTATCATGCTTGGGTTGTTTGTTTCGTGATCTTGCGTGCAGCCTAATTGCTTCTAGGCGTGCTATGTTTCTATACAAGATATTTTGTTTTTTGATTATCTGGCTTTACAATTTGACTATCGGAAACTGTTCCATCTTCTTGATGTGGTATTTGCCCAGGTACTTGGAGGGTAGGTGGCGTACTGGCAATGTCCCGTGCGTTTGGTAATCGTCTACTGAAGCCATTTGTGGTGGCAGAACCTGAAATTCAGGTAGCTTATTGTAGTTGAGTTATGCCAAGATTTCATTACCTATTCTTTTTTTTTATAGTTGGAAATCAGTGCTTTTTACTTGTTTCAACCTAGTGCAGCAGCAAGTGGTTATTGGCAACTCCAGTTCAATACCTTTCTTTAGATTAGTCATTAGTTGCCCTGTTTCTAATTTTGATTACTTGTGATCAAATCTTATCTAACAAATTGTAGGAAGAATTGATTAATGGAGAATTGGAGAGCCTGGTTCTTGCCAGTGATGGGCTTTGGGATGCCGTAGAAAATGAGGTAAACTCTATTGCCAACTGTCATAATTCTCACCCTGAATGCACTCAGAATTTCTGAAGCAAAACACTGTTGCTTATGAGGCTGTAGAAAGCATTTTCCACGTCTGGTCCGTGCTTACATTCTTAGTGCTCTGGCGGCAAGTGCAACAATGCGTAACTTTATACTACCTCTGTAACTTAATATAAGACGTTTTAGACATTGTCATAGTGTCTAAAAAACGTCTTATATTAAGTTACGGAGGGAGTAGCTCTTTAACTGATATTCTGGCAATGATTTTCTCAAACAGGAAGCTGTGTCCCTTGCAAAAACAGAAGATGTGCCAGAGTCTGCGGCCAGGAAACTGACGGAGATTGCCTACTCTCGTGGCAGCGCTGACAATATTACATGCATCGTGGTGCAATTCCACCATGATAAAATTGCAGGATGAGATGGACTACAGCTGATTAAAGGTTTCTCTGCTTCAGGCCTCTTTTTATCCTGCAAGCGGAGTGGGGTTTCTCCCACATCTATTTTTGCCTCTGTGGCAACTGCTCAGGACTTCCTCTATTGATCCTTTCCTTTGTGTGGGAGACCTTTTCTCTTTTGAGATTTGTAATGGGAATTTTTGAGTTTGATGTATCTATGTCTATGTCTGTACTAATACTTGTTATATTTAATATAAAAAGAGTGAGTTACGGAGATCCAACAAATCTCACATGTTCAACTGCATCTATCGAACGGTCTATGTCGCTTTCATATTTAGCGTTTCATATCATACCTAATATGAATGCCAATGTTAACCATGTAATTATTTCCTACCAAATATCAATGTGCAATTTATATCTTTGCCTAAAATTAACGTTCAATATAGTTAATATCTTGCTTCATATTAACATGCGTTGCACATACACTATTCCTATACAATAAATTAGTTACATAGGCTATACAGTCTTTCAAAACACTACTGGTTCCCAGCAAAAAAAAAAAAAATGCAAGTCCATGAGTGAATTATGCCCAGGCCGAGCTAAAAGTCATGTAACCTGCTCCAATTGAAAAGCTGGTTCGGACGACAATGTTCTGTGGAAGTGTGCTAAGGTTGTCAAACAAGCTAAAAGTCATGTAACCTGCACCAATTGAAAAGCTGGTCTTATCATACTCCTAGAAAAGTGTTTGTCAAAAAAAAAAATACTCCTAGAAAAGTCATGTAACTTTGCTTGGTACATCCGCCTAGAAAAATTTACGGATTTTGATGCAGACTAAATGTGAAGATTGGAAGGCACCCCTTCAATCAAAAAGGATAATAAATACTTTTTGTCCAGGCCAATGACGATTTAAACATTATTTCTAATCAATAAAGCTAGTCATGATGACATTTCCTAAAAAAAAAACACTTAAGATTCATGCAAACTTTTAGGGGGGGGTGCCAAAGCAAAATTCAATTTTCATTCAAACTAATTGACTCTACTCTGCCAGTTGCAGCTCTGGGAGAAGGGTCGATAAATAATCATGGTGTAGATGTAGTCATCTTTAGGATGTTTTTTTCATTGCTTTGCTTTGTGAAATTTCGTGTATTACCATGTCCATGAGCTTGTAACACTGTAGCTAATTCTCCACACTTATTTGATCAATATGTCTTATATATTACTAGCATATATGTCCGTGCATTGCAACGGGAGTGAAAACTATCATGTCCATGAAAACATCCGCCAGCGATGCACGATGACATCTGAACAATGCGAGCTGGCAGCTGCCGGTAAGGTTCACATCGATGTCTAGAAGAAATGCATATCAGTTGCACATTAACCACGAAACGACCTTGCAATGGCATGCCTTTGATATGTAGCAACGTCGGTCCTTTGCAGGTTCACGTGGTTGGCTTTGCAGCGTTTTTCATGCGACTTGTAGCAGCAAGGACCATCCTTGCAGCGTTCGTGTAGTGATTATGCAACATGGCGGTCTGAATTTCCAACGGAAAAAAGGATACCAACCATTGGTGTTGCATTAATGTGTTTCCGGCTAGATGCACTGGGCGCTCGGCCTTAAATAGGTGCCGCCCCGCTTGCAGTAGCATCAGTCGGGCTTGTAGTGTCGTGTTTCCGCAAAACAAAATGAACTTGATCGAAGTTGCAGTAGCATCAGTCGAGCCTAGTTGGATAACGGAATTATAACTGAAAGGATCCGATACGGTCGATGAGAGTGGGGGGGGGGGGGGGGGATAGGAGACTACAAATTTTAATCTTTCTTGTCAATTTTAAGGTTTAGCGGATAAATAGAGTTCACTAGATATGCATCTAGGTGAACATAACCTATATGACAAGCAAGCTTAAAACTAAATATGCTAGGCAACAAACTAAATAGCAAGCCAACATGCATACAAAAGCAAAGTAAAGTGCGGAAAAGGATTAACCACAAGTGAGGCGTGGACGCGGACTTTATCCCCAAGTTCACTCTTCCTTGGGGGAGAGCTACTCTCCGTTTAGAGCGGTGCGAGAGCCAAAGCTTGCGGAACGTCACCGAAGGCTCACCGTAATCTCTATCGAGTCACCCCCAACGGACGAGCCTCGAATCACTCGGGGTTGGTCTTGAAGGTGACCACCACACCTTTACAAACTTCTCCGGAGCACACCACAAGCAAGGAAGCTTATGGAGGAACCTCTAACCGCCTAGGAGCACAAGCTCCAAGAGTAACAAGTCAATGGTGGATGAATATTGCGGGAAACGCGATTTGGTTTGGTCAAAGTGTAGATCTGGTCTTGCTCTCCCAATCCCCAAAGTTTCAACAAGTTTGGGTGGAGGGATTGATGAGGACATCAATACCATTGTTACACCCACAACCCCTGCTGCTATACATACTGGACCAATTACTAAAGCTCGCGCACGCCAATTGAATTACCAGGTACTTTCGGTTCTTGGTGACAATTCTAATGTTCATGAGAATATGCTGCTGCCTAAATTGGATACATTTGTGTTGATTACTAATGAAGGGCCTAGCATGGACAAGAGGGATGAACACTGGAGCAGGATCAAGCATGGAGATGAAGGCGCGCGCGAAGGGGTCCAGAATGGCGTTTCTAGTGCATATTTGAGCACTTTGAGGCCCCCGTGATGACCTACAGGGACATGGACGAAATATACAAGATGCCCCTTCATAAATTTCATCCATAGCTTATTTTAGGTGCTGCGCCACCTTATTTTGGGCCAGGCCCATGTAATTTCGAAATACTTAAGTATAGGCTATTTTTTAGAGTCCGTATGTGTGGGGAAACAAAATTAGGGTTGGTTTCGGACCCCTCCTACAAGGGGCCACGAAATTCCCCCCTACTCCTCCATATATACAGCCCTTATGGTGTCGTTTAGACTTTGGGATTTGTTTAGTTAAAAGTTAGCCATTGCAACTTCGTGTACTTCGTTTGTGTCCAACGACCAGACCAAGACCGCTTTCGGATCCCCACCTTTATCAATACTTCATCTATATTCGCAATATTCAGATTGCATTATCATATTCTTGCTTGTTCTTCGATTGCGTGCAGGAATAGACCTTCGTGGTCAGGCTGATCGTGCTTTCAGCATCGTCAGTAACCTCAGGAGATTGGTTTAGCGATTGCTAAGGCGCAACGTCGTGCACGTTTGTAGTCTGATCGTCAAAGTCGACTCCACCAAATCGATAGCTATCATCTCATCGAAAGATCGGGACACCCCCGCCTCTATCAGGGATTGAGAGTATTGAGCAAAATGGGGTGTAGCAATGGTGGAGCTCAACAAGAAATTATGGTTGGGGATGGAGGAGGAAGAAGGGTTTTTTATAGGGCTGGGTGACCGTTTCTGCCCGTTGGACCCCATGGGCACGAGCTAAGTCAGCCCCGAGTGCATGGGGTACCGAGGAAGATACGCAGCACCCTGTGCACACGGTGGTCAAAAGACCCCGTGCGCATGGGGTACCCAGAAAGTTCCTGACTACCGGGTCAAAAGACCCCGTGCGCATGGGGTGTCCAGAATACTTCTGTTGCAACTTCCTGGATACCACAGCAAGCACACTACTGAAGATATGGTGGTAGGAGTGGGAAGGCTGGTGTATATGATTTTGACGATTCGCACATGACATAAATCCACAATGACCCCTCTTAGTAGTGCGGTTTTTTGTATGACTCAAATCGAACCAAAAAGAAAACCTTCGAGTCGCCGGTAAACCACGCCTTTGATCTTTTTGAATTGGGGGGGGGGGGGGTCGCACACCTCCATCAAAGATAAATTGGAACCAATATCCCGAGATAAACTTTAGCAATTGATATTAGTTCCACTAACCATATTGCCATCACACCAAAATATAATTTAAGTGACACTTGCACTTTCAATCTCCCCCTTTTTGGTGCATTGATGACAACATGGTTAGGACATGTCATCAAAGATATAACTAAGAAGGTAGCCATGCGACAACGGTTGATCATAGGAGCTCCCCCTATATGTGTGCAAGAATAAAATGATATGCTTGAGTTTACATCAAGCACACACATACAAGGCTCCCCCCAGATCAATATTGTCAAGGCATGTGATCGACAAAATAAAACCTATAATGGTGCCTAGATCACATGCAAAGGTGTGGTGAGCAAGTAGAGTGAGACATCATAGTAATGGTACGATGATATAACACAAGATAATAAAAGCATAAGCATATATAAAATCCAAGATAAATAGTCTCATGAACTAATAACGGGTAGCTCACAACCACACCACGGAAAGCAAATAAGAGTATCTCAAGCCAATTAAACACAACCAACAAAGCAATAACAACCACGAGGCTTGAGATCTCAACACACTCTAAAGAAGACACCACTTATCCCCCTTTGTAATCAAGACAACAAAAAGGGAAAAGGCAAAACAAAGACACCACTAGACAAGAGGAGGCGTGCTCAAAGCATCATCATCATCAAAGTGCCACCCTGCCATCAGAAAGGAACGAGCTGTGGCCACACTGTCATTGTCCTCGGACCCTGAGCCAACCTCCTCACCAGCTGCAGCACGCTCGGCCTACTTCTGATGCCTCTCAAGCTTGCCCCTGTTGATCTCCTTGACCTGATGGCTGATACGTCCATTTTGCATCATGTTTTCCTACTGTTATTTATGATGTTTTTATGCATAATAATGCTTTTTGGAGTAATTCTAATGCCTTTTCTCTCATAATATGCAAGGTTCACACAAAGCGGGAGAATTCCGGCAGCTGGAAATCTGGACCTGAAAAAGCTACGTCAGGCTACCTATTCTGCACAACTCCAAATGAGCTGAAACTTCACGAGGAATTTTTATGGAATAAATAAGAATTATTGGAGCAAATAACTACCAGAGGGGGCACACCAGGTGGGTTGTGCCCTCCTCGGCCCACCTCCGGTGCCCCTCTTCTGGTATATAAGTCATTTTGACCTAGAAAAAAATAAGGAGAGGACTTTCGGGATGAAGCGCCACCGTCTTGAGGCGGAACTTGGGCAGGAGCACTTTTGCCCTCCGCCGGAGAGATTCCGCCGGGGGAACTTCCCTCCCGGAGGGGGAAATCATCGTCATCATCATCACCAACAACTCTCCCATCTTGGGGAGGGCAATCTCCATCAACATCTTCAACAGCACAATCTCCTCTCAAACCCTAGTTCATCTCTTGTGTTCAATCTTTGTACTGGAACTATAGATTGGTACTTGTGGATGACTAGTAGTGTTGATTACATCTTGTAGTTGATTACTATATGGTTTATTTGGTGGAAGATTATATGTTCAGATCCATTATGCTATTTAATACCCCTATGATCTTGAGCATGTTTATCATTAGTGAGTAGTTACTTTTGTTCTTGAGGTCACGGGAGAAATCTTGTTGCAAGTAATCATGTGAACTTGATATGTGTTCGATATTTTGATGATATGTATGTTGTGATTTTCTTAGTGGTGTCATGTGAACGTCGACTACATGACACTTCATCATATTTGGACCTAAGGGAATGCATTGTGGAGTAGTTATTAGATGATGGGTTGCGAGAGTGACAGAAGCTTAAACCCTAGTTTATGCGCTATTCCGTAAGGGACTGATTTGGATCCAAAAGTTTAATGCTATGGTTAGATTTATTCTTAATACTTTTCTCGTAGTTGCGGATGCTTGCGAGGAGGTTAATCATAAGTAGGAGGTTTGTTCAAGTAAGAACAACACCTAAGCACCGGTCCACCCACATATCAAATTATCAAAGTAGCGAACACAAATCAAACCAACATGATTAAAGTGACTAGATGAAATTCCCGTGTACCCTCAAGAACGCTTTGCTTATCATAAGAGATCGTTTTGGCCTGTTCTTTGCCTCAAAAGGATTAGGCTACCTTGCTGCACTTTTGTTACTATTACCGTTACTTTCTCGTTACCAATTATCTTACTACCAAACTACTCATTACTTATAATTTCAGTGCTTGCAGACATTACCTTGCTGAAAACCGCTTGTCATTTTCTTCTGCTCCTCGTTGGGTTTGACACTCTTACTTATCGAAAGGACTATGATTGATCCCCTATACTTGTGGGTCATCAAGGCTCTTTTCTGGCGCCGTTGCCGGGGAGTGAAGCGCTCTTGGTAAGTGAAAATCGGTAGGGAAAAATTATTACTACGTGCTGAAATTTATTGTCACTTGTTACTATGGAAAACAATCCTTTGAGGGGTTTATTCGGGGTATCTTCACCTCGGCCGGAGCCACAATTAGTTACCCCTGAATCTACTACACCTACTGAAAATATTTGTTATGAAATTCCTTCGGGTATGATAGAACAACTGCTAGCTAATCCTTATGCAGGAGATGGAACTGAACATCCTGATATGCACTTGATATATGCGGATTATTTAAGCTTGCAGGTTTACCCGGAGATGAAGCTAAGAAGAAGGTTTTCCCTTTATCTTTGAAGGGAAAAGCATTTGCATGGTATAGGCTATGCGATGATATTGGATCTTGGAATTGGAATCGATTGAAATTGGAATTTCAAGAATTTTTTTATCCTATGCATCTAGTTCATCGTGATCAGAATTACATATATAATTTTTGGCCTCGTGAAGGAGAAAGTACCGCTCTAGCTTGGGGGAGGCTTAAGTCAATGTTATATTCATGCCCCAATCATGAGCTCTCAAGATAAATTATTATTCAGAATTTTTATGCTCGGCTTTCTCATGATGACCGATCCATGCTTGATACTTCTTGTACTGGTTCCTTTATGAAGAAGACTATTGACTTCCGGTGGGATCTTTTAGAAAGAATTAAACGCAACTCTGAAGATTGGGAACTCGGCGAAGGTAAAGAGTCAGGTATTAAGCTCAAGTATGATTGTGTTAAATCTTTTATGAATACCGATGCTTTTCAAAAGTTTAGCACTAAATATGGACTTGACTCTGAGATAGTAGCCTCCTTTTGTGAATCATTTGCTACTCATGTTGACCTCCCTAAGGAGAAGTGGTTTAAATATCACCCACCTATCATAGAAGAAATTAAAGAACCAGTAATAGCTAAAGATGAAACTATTATTTACAATGTTGATCCAGTTGTGCCTACTGCTTATACTGAAAAACCACCTTTCCCTGTTAGGATAAAGGAACATGCTAAAGTCTCAACTGTGGTAAAAAAAGTTATATTAGAACTTCCAAACCTGCTGAACAAATTAAAGTAGAACCTAGTGTTGCTATGGTTAAAGATCTCTTGGTTGAAAATATAGATGGGCATGTTATTTACTTCTGTGATGAAGCTGCTAGAATTGCCAAACCCGATGAAAAAGATAAACATAGACCCGTTGTTGGCATGCTTGTTGTCTTAGTTAAAATAGGAGATCACTGTTATCATGGTTTATGCGACATAGGTGCTAGCGTGAGTGCCATTCCTTTTACCTTATATCAAGAAATTATGAATGATATAGCACCCGCTGAAATAGAAGACATAGATGTTACTATTAAACTTGCTAATACGGACACCATCACACCACTTGGGATTGTTATAGATGTTGAAGTCTTGTTCTTGGTTCCCCACAAGATGACTTTTGTCCCATTATCTTTGGTAGACCCTTCTTGAACACCGTTAATGCTAAAATAGATTGCGAGAAACAAACTGTCGGTGTTAGTTTTGGTGATGAGTCTCATGAGTTTAATTTTTCCTAGTTCAGTAGAAAACATCATAATAAAGAGTCGTCTAGTAAGGATGAAATAATTGGTCTTGCTTCTATTGCTATGCCTCCTACCGATCCACTAGAACAATATTTGCTAGACCATGAAAATGATATGCATCTGCATGAAAGAAATGAAATAGATAAGATTTTCTTTGAACAACGTCCTCTTCTTAAACACAATTTGCCTATTGAAACTCTAGGAGGTCCTCCTCCACCTAAAGGTGATCCTGTGTTTGAATTAAAACAATTGCCAGACACTTTGAAATATGCTTATCTTGATGAGAAAAAGATTTATCCTGTTATTATTAGTGCTAACCTTTCAGAACATGAAGAAGAAAGATTATTGAAGGTTCTGAAGAAGCACCGAGCTGCCATTGGATATACTCTTGATGATTTAAAGGGCATTAGTCCCACTCTCTGTCATCATAAAATTAATATGGAGCCTGATGCTAAACCCGTTGTTGGCACCAACGACGTTTAAATCCTAAAATGAAAGAAGTGGTAAGAACAGAAATACTGAAGCTTCTGGAAGCAGGTATAATCTATCCCATAGCTGATAGTAGATGGGTAAGTCCCGTTCATTGTGTCCCTAAAAAGGGAGGTATTACCGTTGTTCCTAATGATAAGAATGAACTTATTCCACAAAGAATTGTCACTGGCTACAGAATGGTAATTGATTTTAGAAAACTAAATAAAGCTACTAGAAAAGATCATTACCCTCTGCCTTTTATTGATCAGATGTTAGAAAGACTATCAAAGCACACACACTTTTGCTTTCTTGATGGATATTCCGGTTTTTCTCAAATACCTGTCTCACAACCTGATCAAGAGAAAACCACCTTTACTTGCCCTTTTGGAACTTATGCTTATAGACGTATGCCTTTTGGTTTATGCAATGCACTTGCTACCTTTCAAAGATGTATGACTGCTATATTCTCTGACTTTTGTGAAAAGATTGTTGAGGTTTTCATGGATGATTTTTCTGTTTACGGAACTTCTTTTGATGATTGCTTAAGCAACCTTGATAGAGTTTTGCAGAGATGCGAGCAAACTAATCTCGTCTTGAATTGGGAGAAGTGCCACTTTATGGTTAATGAAGGTATTATCTTGGAACATAAAATTTCTGAACGAGGTATTGAGGTGGATAAAGCTAAAGTTGATGCAATTGAGAAAATTCCATGCCCTAAAGATATCAAAGGTATTCGTAGTTTCCTCGGTCATGCTGGTTTCTATAGGAGGTTTATTAAAGACTTCTATAAAATTTCTAGGCCTCTTACAAATCTTTTACAAAAGGATCTTCCATTTTTTTGATGATGATTGTGTAGAAGCCATTGAAACACTTAAGAAAGCCTTGATTTCTGCACCTATTGTTCAACCACCTGATTGGAACTTGCCTTTTGAAATTATGTGTGATGCTAGTGATTATGCTGTTGGTGCTGTTCTAGGACAAAGAGTCGATAAGAAATTAAATGTTATTCATTATGCTAGTAAAACTCTGGACAGTGCTCAACAAAATTATGCTACTACTGAAAAAGAATTTTTAGCAGTTGTGTTTGCTTGTGATAAATTTAGATCTTACATTGTTGATTCTAAAGTGATTGTTCACACCGATCATGCTGCTATAAAATATCTTATGGAAAAGAAGGATGCTAAACCTAGACTCATTAGGTGGGTTCTTTTGCTACAAGAATTTGATTTACATATCACTGATAGAAAGGGAGCTGAGAACCCCGTGGCTGATAACTTGTCCAGGTTAGAAAAAATTCTTGATGACCCACAACCTATTTATGATAGTTTTCCTGATGAACAATTAGCTGCAATAAATGTTTCTCATAACACTCCTTGGTATGCTGACTATGCCAATTATATTGTTGCTAAATATATACCACCTAGCTTCACATACCAACAAAAGAAAAAATTCTTCTATGATTTAAGACATTACTTTTGGGATGACCCACATCTTTATAAAGGAGTAGATGGTATTATTAGACGTTGTGTACCTGAGCATGAATAGGGACAAATCCTACGGAAATGTCACTCCGAAGCTTATGGAGGACATCATGCGGGAGATAGAACTGCTCACAAGGTATTGCAATCTGGTTTTTATTGGCCTACTCTCTTCAAGTATGCCCGTAAGTTTGTTTTATCTTGTGATGAATGTCAAAGAATTGGTAATATTGGTAAGCGTCAGGAAATGCCTATGAATTATTCTCTTGCTGTTGAACCATTTGATGTTTGGGGATTTGATTACATGGGACCTTTTCCTTCCTCTAATGGGTATACACATATTTTGGTTGCTGTTGATTATGTTACTAAGTGGGTAGAAGCTATTCCAACTAGTAGTGCTGATCAGAACACCTCTATTAAAATGCTTAAGGAAGTCATTTTCCCAAGGTTTGGAGTCCCTAGATATTTAATGACTGATAGTGGTTCACATTGTATTCATGGCGCTTTCCGTAAAATGCTTGCTAAATATGATGTTAATCATAGAATTGCATCACCTTATCACCCTCAGTCTAGTGGTCAAGTTGAACTTAGCAATAGAGAAATAAAATTAATATTACAAAAAACTGTTAATAGGTCCCGAAAGAATTGGTCTAAGAAGTTAGATGATGCACTTTGGGCTTATAGAACAGCATATAAAAATCCTATGGGTATGTCTCCTTATAAAATAGTTTATGGAAAAGCTTGTCATTTGCCTCTTGAGTTAGAACATAAAGCATATTGGGCAATTAAAGAACTCAACTATGATTTCAAACTTGCCGCTGAAAAGAGGTTATTTGATATTAGCTCACTAGATGAATGGAGAACCCAAGCCAATGAAAATGCCAAGTTATTTAAAGAAAAATTTAAAAGATGGCATGACAAAAGAATCCAAAAGCGTGAGTTCAAAGTTGGAGAATATGTTCTTTTGTACAACTCTCGTTTCAGATTCTTTGCAGAAAAACTCCTCTCCAAATGGGAAGGACCTTATGTTATCGAGGAGGTTTATCGATCAGGAGCCATCAAGATAAATAATGCCGAAGGTACTAACCCGAAGGTTGTCAATGGGCAAAGAATAAAACATTATATCTCAGGTACGCCCATTAATGTTGAAAGCAATATTATCCAAAACAGGACACCGGAACAACACATAAAGGAAACCTTCCGGAACACACCAGAATCGTGAAGAAAAAGGAGGTACATGATACGGTAAGTAAACGGACTCCGAAAAATCCGCAAAAATATTTTCTGTCCGTTTTGGAATATAACAAAAATTAGGAAAATAAGAAACAACCAGGAAGGCACCCCTGGTGGGCACAAGACACCAGGGCGTGCCTGGCTTGCCAGGCGCGCCCAGGTGGGTTGTGCCCACCTCGGGTACCTTCCGGACTCCGTTTTTCTTCCGTTTGCTTGTTTCCCAAGATAAAAAAAATCTTTATATACCCCCCGAACCTATTGACCACCGTATCGCAGAGAAATCTTCTGTTTTCTTTTCTTTTTGTTTTCGGTCAGATCTGTTAAGCCAGGCATCATGTCTTCTCCCTCCTCCAACAATGTAGAAGAGGAGGCTTGGTTGATGAAGATCGAGTTGAAGAGAAAAGAGCCTGAAGAAGTCATCAAAGGGGACAAGAGCAAGGAGGCCACCGGAGACCAAGCGCCAGTGGTCGAGCAAGCTTTGCCTGCCGAGGAGGAAGAAGAAGATATCCTTAAACCTTACTATGATCATCTTACCCCCACCGAGATTGAAGCCTTTTGGATCATCGAAACGGTTCGTGTGCAAAATAAATATCTCACCCGTGAAAATATTCTATTACAAGAGCACATCATTGCCCTCCGGAGCATCATCCGTAGATTGGAGAAGCTGTTGGAGAGGGCCACTACTTCATCACGACCACCTCCTTCTTCATCACCAAGGGAAAATTGAGTAATCGGGTATGGGCACTCCCCTTGGCTTGTGCCAAGCTTGGGGGAGGTGCCCCGGTATTGTATCACCTCCACTATCTTTTGCCTTTACTTATCTTAGTTCGATCCATAGTTATCTTTTGCTTTAGATGAATAAAAGTTTAGTTTGATCCTTTCTTTTCGAGTGTTTGCTTAGTGATCTATCTTTGTAATCGTGTGCGAGATATATAATAAAGTTTAGTTTGAGTTTTGTTTTCTTTACTTTCATGTTCAATAAAAAAAAGGAAATAAATGAAAAAGATCATATGCTAATTTTATGGTAAGTAATGACATCACATAAGGAAGAGTATAAGTAGAAAATTTTATTGGAGATTGACAAACATAGCATTGGTCAATAATGCAATTCATGAAAGAATTAATAAGGGAAGAGAAGATTCACATGCAAATACACTATCCTGGACATCTTTTGTGATTGTGAGCCCCCATCAAAATATTATATGCCAAAATTGTTGACGTTGGACAAGGAAGACAACCTAATGATTTATGTTTGTTCATATTCACATAGAAGTTATATTGTCATAGATCCTTTAACATGTGGTGCTTGCCCCCATCTTTGCTAGCCAAAAATTCCGCACTAAGTAGAGATACTACTTGTGCATCCAAAAACCCTTAAACCCACATTTTATTTTGAGAGTCCACCATACCTACCTATGGATTGAGTAAGATCCTTCAAGTAAGTTGTCATCGGTGCAAAAAGGCAATAAAAATTGCTTCTAAAAGTGTTGGATCATTTAGTGTAAGAGAAAATTGAGCGTTGTACGAACTTGTGATGGCAAAGAATAAAAGCGATAGACTGCATAATAAAGGTTGCTATCATAAGGGGCAATATAATGTGACGTTCTTTTGCATTAAGGGATTGAGCATACAAACAAATAAGCGCATGGCAACCTCTGCTTCCCTCCGTGAAGGGCCTATCTTTTACTTTTATGTATTTACTTTTATGCAAGAGTCAAAGTTCTTCTCTCTATTCCTTTTTATTTTCTCTTTTGGCAAGCATCATGTGGTGAGGAAAGATCTAGGCACATATATCCAGTTGGATATGAGTAGCATGAGTTATTATAGTTGACATCACCCTCGAGGTGAGTATGTTGGGAGGAAAAACTATAAGCCCCTATCTTTCTATGTGTTCGGTTGAAACGTTTTGCTCAAGTGTATGCGGTGAGTATTAGCAATCATAGAAGACTATATGATGGTTGAGTATGTGGACTTGCCAAAAAAGGGCTCCGATACGTGACCCTTCCTGAAAAGATGATGAATTGTAGTTGCAAAGTTGACTGAGAACAGAGTTTGTTGGTTTTCAATAGAGTTTATGCTTTATACTTCGATGTTGTGATGAATTGTTACTTATTCATGAGAAGTTTATGATAAAAGTTATGTGATAAAGTTCTATGTTAAAGTTTGTTGCTGTTATAATAATATACATGATGCTTCTATGTCCGTATTTTGTTTTTATCGACACCTCTCTCTCTAAGCATGTGGACATGTTTTTCGATTTCGGTTTTCGCTTGAGGACAAGCGAGGTCTAAGCTTGGGGGAGTTGATACGTCCATTTTGCATCATGTTTTCCTACTGTTATTTATGATGTTTTTATGCATAATAATGCTTTTTGGAGTAATTCTAATGCCCGTTCTCTAATAATATGCAAGGTTCACACAAAGAGGGAGAATTCCGGCAGCTGGAAATATGGACCTGAAAAAGCTGCGTCAGGCTACCTATTCTGCACAACTCCAAATGAGCTGAAACTTCACAAGGAATTTTTATGGAATAAATAAGAATTATTGGAGAAAATAACTACCAGAGGGGGCCCACCAGGTGGGCACAACCCACCTGGGCACGCCAGGGAGCCCAGGCGCGCCCTGGTGGGTTGTGCCCTCCTCGGCCCACCTCCGGTGCCCCTCTTTTGGTATATAAGTCATTTTGAGCTAGAAAAAAAATAAGGAGAGGACTTTCGGGATGAAGCGCCACCGTCTCGAGGTGGAACTTGGGCAGGAGCACTTTTGCCCTCCGGCGGAGCGATTCTGCCGGGGGAACTTCCCTCCCGGAGGGGGAAATCATCGTCATCATCATCACCAACAACTCTCCCATCTTGGGGATGGCAATATCCATCAACATCTTCAACATCACCATCTCCTCTCAAACCCTAGTTCATCTCTTGTGTTCAATCTTTGTACTGGAACTATAGATTGGTACTTGTGGGTGACTAGTAGTGTTGATTACATCTTGTAGTTGATTACTATATGGTTTATTTGGTGGAAGATTATATGTTCAGATCCATTATGCCATTTAATACCCCTATGATCTTGAGCATGTTTATCATTAGTGAGTAGTTACTTTTGTTCTTGAGGTCACAGGAGAAATCTTGTTGCAAGTAATCATGTGAACTTGATATGTGTTCGATATTTTGATGATATGTATGTTGTGATTCCCTTAGTGGTGTCATGTGAACGTCGACTACATGACACTTCACCATATTTGGGCCTAAGGGAATGCATTATGGAGTAGTTATTAGATGATGGGTTGCGAGAGTGATAGAAGCTTAAACCCTAGTTTATGCGCTATTCCGTAAGGGACTGATTTGTATCCAAAAGTTTAATGCTATGGTTAGATTTATTCTTAATACTTTTCTCGTAGTTGCGGATGCTTGCGAGGAGGTTAATCATCAGTAAGAGGTTTGTTCAAGTAAGAACAGCACCTAAGCACCGGTCCACCCACATATCAGGCATCCAGGGGCTTGTCAGAGTTGCGAAACTGCGTTGGGTTGAGTCGCGTAAACTCTGTCAAAGTTACTGAAGCTGGGTTCTGGTTCTGGTTGTTCTGATGCGGAAACTGAGCCATGATTCCAACCATGAACTGGCGGTTAAGCTCGAACTGTTGCATCATAGCTGCCATGTAGTCTGGCGGTGGTGGACGTTCAGGGGCACGACCACGACCACGACCACCTGGTCTAACCATCCTGCTAAGTATCAACAGGGGGTAGTTTAGTAAAAGCAATTGCGAGTGTTTAGCGACAAGTATGATGTAACACGACAATACCTTAAGCAGTGTAATAGATACATAACAGTAGTCGATTAAGACATACAGATCCATACACAAAGTCGGGTACATGCGGACAGCATAACAGCGCAAATTAAAAGCTAGACATACTAGGCGGCGCGCAGGCACGCGGTAAGGAAGTACACAACGAGACATAGCAAAGGCTACATCAACGTCGGAGAAAACCACTGTAACGGGGTAACTGCGAGTGCGAACGACGAATATTCGTCGCGGAAGGATCCTGTGCTCCATGTGCACTCTGATGCAGAACCTGGTCTCGAGCTGTAAGAAGAGGTCCACGTGTAGGTGTGTGACCTCCAACAGCAGGCCAGTCAATACCAGCATACATCTGAGTCCTGCGCGGGTAAAGGATGTGCTCCGGATGTATCCCTGCACGAACAGCGGGCATCAACTGCGTCATAGCATCGTAAAGACGTGCTCGAGTGGCAACCAACTCGACGGCAAGAGCCCGAACAGTGCGATCCAGAGCCTGAGTGCACTGAATCAGAACGCGGTGGTCATATCGGCGAGGCTCGTACGGGGCACAGATAGCTGTGTAGTATCCGGTAGCATCTCCAGCAGGGGCATACGGAATGTATCGGAACTCAGAGTCATCCAAGATATCACTGAACTGTCCTCGAAGACGTGCGACAGCAGAGTAGGCGGCATCATGTACTGCCATCTCAATCGTCACGCCGATACCGTGGAAAAGGTGCAGCTCGGTGTCTGAGTCATTCTGCCGATCATAAATACGAACATCAGCATGGTACTGCTCCTGATTAAACTCGCGGTAATCCTCGTAAACCATGTACTCAGGGTACCAGCGGTAGCCAAGTCTGGTCATGAGAGCGATCAGGACAGCTGGAAACCCAGGGGTATTACGAGCCCAAGTGCGAAGCACAAGCTGTGCCGTAGGACGCGGTGGAAACAAACGGTCCATCTGAAACAGAGGAAATTCAGATTTGTCAAATGACAATGAGAAGTTTAACTCAACTCGGAGAGAAAGGTTAAACAAAACAATGGAAAGGAAAATGATTATCAGACTAATCAGATCAATGACAGGGAAATCGCACAGATATCCAGCTCTCCGGGTAGACGGGATTTACGAGATCCTAAGTGTCGGCGTTAGTAAAATTTATTTAACCCGAATAGAAGAGATATTAGAGTCCCAGAGTATAGACGAGGAATAAAAGATCCTAATACCACCCAGTTGGCGACGTGGGCCCGTAAGCCACACAGCCAAGTTAGTAAATTAGTTTCTCGGTTTCTAGACTCAACTTCGGCCAAGGAATTTGGAGGGGGCTTCCTACAGGCAGTCGGCTCTGATACCAACTTGTGACGCCCCCGGTTCAATCGTACACTAATCATACACGCAAACGTGTACGATCAAGCCCAGGGACTCACGGGAAGATATCACAACACAACTCTAAACACAAATAAACGGAGGTCCACAATATTACAGACCAGGGATCCGAAGATCCGAATACATAAGTCAGTCATACAAATAATATCTGGGTACAGACATAGTTAGACAAGTTCTGCCTTAAGAAGGCTAGCACAAACAGCGACACTAGATCGAAAGGCGTTGGCCTCCTGCCTGGGAGCCTCCGATCCTACTCCTGGTCAGATGGCTCGATCCAGTAGTACGTGCCCTCTGGACCCGCCTGGTAGTAGGCTCCGATGGTGGCGTCTGGCTCCTGGACTCCATCGTCTGGTGTATCATCAAGGTGGGGTATATGGGGGAAAAGAGAAAATAAAGCAACCGTGAGTACTCATCCGAAGTACTCAGCAAGCAAGGATCTATACTACATATGCAACATTATCAATGGAGAAAAGGCTGTATATGTGGACTGGGCTGCAGAAATGCCAGAATAGAGAGAAAGGCCTAGTCCTATCGAAGACTAGCATCTTCAAACATCTTCTCAAAGCCATCATCTTGCAGCAGTAGAAGAGAGTAGAATAGCATTTTATTTAGCAAACATGTTGAAGTACAGCTCAAAGATCCTTCCTCGACTCCCAGCGAGAAAGTAATCCCGAGCTTCAATTAAGTAACAAGTATCCAGTTTAAGTAGTAGATCGGGATACACAAACTGAGCGTCCTTTACCGTAGGACCGGCTATCGATAGAAGATTCATCCCTGCAGGGGTGCACTACTGTTACCCAACACGCTCGATCAACTCTGGCCGGACATACTTGATGGGTAATGCCCGTCCTCGGAAGATCAACACGAAGCAGCGCTCTACCTAGGCTCAGCAGAGAGGTCAGCACGCCGGACTAACCTATGCACCCAGGGGTCTCGGGCCATCGCCCTGGGCACCCTGCGCGTTGCGTGGCTGGCCGGGGTGCAGGCGCGACACTGAACTCGCCAGTGAAGTATCCAGCCCAATCCCGACGATCAGCCCGCACGGTGAATCGTGACGTCTGATAAGCTTTCGGAGAAACGTACATCGCAGAGGGCCCCATAACCATTATCCCGCGTGGTGGCAGTGCGTATAGGGCACGTCGACCCACTCAGATCACACACCCAAATCCAGTAGGCTCAATTAGTATCAAGCGGAAACATTCAGAGTTTCTGAAGCTTCGCCACAGTACCACACTCGAGTGCCCTTCCGGCACACTCGACAACATAGATCCCCAGCGGGTACCCACCAGGGTGGACCCGCCTGTGACAAAGGTCAAGTAACCGTGTGGTCATAATCATCAGGGTGAACGTATGAGGTATCACCCTCGAGGTTCACACTGAGGGGTTGCACGACAGAGTCGTATCGGACATGGAGAAGGAGGAATCACCCTCGATGACCACGACCGAACAGCTATGCTGCAGAGTATTCATCAGGAGTGCGTTACGAGGTATCACCCTCGGCACTCGATAGTAACTAAGCAGAGTCGTACAACTAAGGGGGGATGTGAAGTGAGGCGTCTGTCTCTGATCGACGATCACGTTGATCGAGTCGTCGATGAACAAGCAGGGGCGACAAAGTAAGGTGGTGGGGTCACAGATGGTTCATACCAACCTATACTAAACAGTTTATCATAGGCAGGTAAGGTAGCAATGAACCGGTTCACAGGCAGTATGCCTCATCAGAATGAGCATACATTAACAGTAGCGAAATCTAATGCAAGCAGGAGAATAGAATGGGCGTATCTGGAATGCTCAAGGGGGGGGCTTGCCTGGTTGCTCTGGCAAGAGAGGGAGGTCGTCAACGGGCTGCTCGTCAGTAGCGTAGTCGTAACCTGGTGCAGCGTCGTCGGTCTCGGCGTCTATCGAGAGAGAAGGAGGGGAGAGAAACAATAAATTTCACGGCAATAATGCAAACATATGTATGACATGCCTAATGATATGCCGGGGTGTTCTACTGCCTAACTAAACGATTTAGTTAATTTAGGAATTTATTTGGATTTATTTAATTAAAGTTGGGCACTATTCATTTACTGAAATCGGTCTAATTGTTCACGTTCTTATAGTTGCGGGCGTCTGACGGGAATACAGAGGGCGTATCCGGGTTCGTTCGTCGTTCTGAGCAAGTTTCATGTATAAAATATTTTCATCGGAGTTACGGTTTATTTATATGATTTCTAAAGTTTTTATAATTTCTGAAATTTAATTAATTATTTAATTCAACATTATCCGAAACAGTGCTGATGATGACATCAGCATGACCTCATGCTGATGTCAGCGGTTAATTAAGTTATTACTAATTACTGTTTAATTAACACAATTAGTTAATTAGATTAACCTATCAGGATTAATTAACTAATTAATTAATTATTATTATATTTATTTTTTTTTATTTTTTTTATTTTTATTTGGGTCTGGGCCCCACTGGTCAGTGGACCAGGGCGGACACGTCCGGGGCTTGCCCCTTTGGGGACCGGACATGTCGGTGCCCAAAGGGGACGCACGGCGGGCGCGGCGGCGGGGCGCGGCGAAGCGGGCGCAGGCGAGCGCACGCGGGCCGAGGCGGGGCGGCGGCGCGTGGCTGGAGCGGCGGCGGGCGGCGGTCGCGCGGAGGCGAAGCGGGGCAAGATCCGAGCAGTACACGAGCAGGCACGCGCGCGCGTGTGCGAGGCCCGCGAGGCTGCGGTGCGCGCGGGCGCGTGCGCGAGCCGGCGAGCGCGGGCGGAGCGGCGGCACTGGGGCGCGGTGCGGCGGCGAGGTGCGGGAGCAAAGGGGGAAGAGGCCCGAGGCCCTACCGTGATCCGTAGGGACGGGGCAGCGGGGGTCGGGGTGGTCGACGGGGACGACGGCGATGGGGAGGCAGGCCGGCGGGGACGAAGCGGCGACGTGCGGCGTCGGCGGCGAGATGGAGACGGGGGGGGGGGGGCGCGGTCGGGCGCGTCGGGCGGCGGCGTCGAGGGAGCAGGCCGGCGAGGAGAGCGGGCTCCGGGCGGCGGCGTCCACGGCGACGACAGCGATCCGGGGCGATGGCACGGTCGCCCCGATCCGATCTGGATCGGGGGGGGGGAAGCGAGGGGGGGGGGGGGAAGTGGCACCGGTGGGGTTAGGGTTTGGGTCTCCTGGGGGGCCATATAGAGAGGGGGCGCAGGTGGGCCGGCCGGCTGGCCTTCGGCCCATTTGGGCCGGGGGGGGTGTGTTGCTCTTTTTTTTCGCTTTTCTGTTTCTTTTTCCTTTTCTTTATTCTCTTTTCTCCACTGTTAAATGTTTAGGCCCCAAATGGTTTTTGTAAAAAGTGTGACCTATTTCATAAATACCAGTGCATTATTCCCTAACACCTAAAATTAGTTTGGACAAAACATAATTCCACATTTATTTCAGATTTAATAAATGGTTATTAAATATTATCTTTATCCACTGTTTGAGGTTGTTCGAGTCACTTATCCAATTCCAATGATGTTGGTTTCAATTTTAGAATAGCCTCTGGAATATTTGCTATATATCTGACATTTTAGCTCCTATGTTGGACAACTTTCATATTCCACTTTCATTTAAATTTGAATTTGACTTAGGAGTTGAAATGCAATGTGATGCTAATGATGATTATGCACTGTCGATCATGCTAACATGTCATTATCAAAAGTGATTACTGTTGCTAATCACCGGGGGTGTTACAACAAAGAAAAACTTTTACAAACTCTGTTTGAACTTGTTGTTGCAAATATGTCTAACCAATGTTCAAGTTTTCAGCAAAGATTATGAACTAACCATATTCACGATAACACTTTGGTATCACATTTACTCATATCAATAGCATAACCAACTAGCAAGCAATAATAAGATATCTCGGATGAAACACTTTTTTCAAAACAATCAAGATATAATATGACATAATGGTATCTCGCTCGCCCTTTCTTAGACTGCAAAATATAAATGCAGAGCACCTCTAAAGTTCAAGCACTGACTAGACATTGTAATTCATGGTAAAAGAGATCTAGTCACACTCATGCTCAACATCAACTAAACACAAAGCATATAAATGACAATAGTGCTCTCCAACTGGTGCTTTAATAAGAAGATGATGACTCAGCAATAAAAGTAAATAGATAGACCCTTCGCAGAGGGAAGCAGGGATTTGCACAGGTGCCAGAGCTGGAAGCTTTTAAAAAAGACATGAATATAATTTTGGGAGGTATGCTTTCATTGTCAACATAGCGACCGAGAGTTCCCAATATCTTTCATGCTAGACACATTATAGGCGGTTCCCAAACAGAAAGGTAAATTTTTTACTCCCCCTACACCAACAAACACAAGCCATGGCTAGCCGAATCCTCGGGTACCCTCCATACCAACTGTTGGTGCAATATTTGCCCTCTTGTGTTTTGGAGATTGTTGACAGAAACATGCATGGACTGGTTTGTTTGCTAGTGGATACAGAGAGAAATAGTTCATGCAGAACCGAAGAGAATGTTGTCTCCGGTGTCAAGTTCAAGGAACTTCACCGAAGAATATTTGCGTTGCAGAGAATAATGAGCTACATCTATTGAAGACATGTAGGCGAGAAGATTGGTGTGAAGGAGTTAGCCCCTCGAAAATTATTGCTGATGTGAAGCAATTGGTTCGGAGATTATGTCCAAAAGAATATGACTGCAGCGAATGGAAGTCGAAGACAAAGTGAATACGTAGTGTTCATTTTGTTGTTCTTCTTTCATTTATTTGAGTCATAGGACCTCCGTACTATTAAGAGGGGTATAGGTTCTCGAAGCTTAGATCCGTTGTGATGCTTAGCCCATAACCTATGAAAGATGTGAGAGAAATCTCTTTATGCTTTGAATGATTACCTGGCAGCAGTAGACATTGTTCTTCATGCTGCAGGAGATATCTTTCGAACTAAGGAGTTAGCTTTACTTGCTCCGCAAGTAATGTTACTGTTGTGCTCAATTTCCGACCGTTGGACTTGTGTCGTTCGGCCATTGGCTGCTCCACATGTCCATTTCGGTCATTTCCCTTTAGGGAAGGTTGCGGCTATAAATAGCCACCCCGCTCCAACGTTGTTCATTGGCTGCTCCGCTTAGGATTTCTGAGAAGATTGACTGAGCATCCCCTCTCCGAGTGATTTGAGTTTAATATCCATCGAGTGAAAAATCAAGAGCCCAAACTTAGACAGTGGTTGAGCATCACAGCAGTTCTGAGTTAGAGTTCTTGTACCTATTACTTTTGAGAGTTGCACACTCTCTAGACGAAAAGGTGTCGGCTCGAGTGTTGAAGAGCTGTTGTCTTCACCGAGCTAGATCTTCAGCAACCAAGAGATATTGTGGTTCGCAAAGGTCGACCGAAGGTTTGGAGATCGCCGACAAGTATCTACCACGAGTGAAATCAACTAGAGTCTGATCAGCTCCGAGTTGAAGGAGAATAGGGCGAAGAGACTTTATCTTCCGTGTTAAGTCACAACCCCTCCAACCAGACGTAGTTCTTTGGCAGAAGGGTGAACGGGTCTACCAAATCTCTCTGTCGCCATCGAGCACCACTGGTTCTATCTATTTTACAGCATTAATTTCAGCAGCTTACTGTTGTGCTCCGTGTCGATAGTTTATCTATTCAGTCGTTCTATGTGGAATATCTTTCGTCTTTATCATCTATTATCATTCGTCGCTTTCTTTGTTACTTTCTCCTCATTCAGTGTAGTCATCTCATTCACTTACTCTACTGCTCATACTTATTCGACATTGTATGTCCCCCTGTATTGTTTTCATTCACCCTGTCGTAATTCTTTCTCGTGATTATCTATCGTAGTTCCTCACTCTGTTTCTCCCTCATGCTGTTGCATCTGCTAGCATATTGCATTACCATCGTCATTGTCAAACCTGTGATATCTTATACTTGTACTATCATTGCTTCTTTCATCGATAGATTTGTTCCTAGATAAAGTGCTTGTTTAAGTTTGTATCTACCGAACCTTATTTCCGCTGCTATGTTTGGGATCAATTCATAACATTCGAAAGCATTTTTGAATCTCCCATTCACCCACATCTGGTCGATATACTCTCGGTCCTAACACTAAAAACAATCCCGGGGAGTTTTGTTTCATTATTTTATTTTGATTTTGATTTTGATCATACGACTGGGCATCCCGATTACCAGCCACTTTCTCGTGAATGATAAGCGAATAAACACTGATCATGAGAATAACCCACCTAGCATGGGAGATATTAACCGCCCCCTATCGCTTCAAGAGCGATTCAGGCATACAAAACATATTATTATTTGAAGATTTAGAGTTTGGCACATGCAAAATTACTTTGAACGGCAGGTAAATACCACATATAGGTAGGTATGGTGGACTCATATGGAATAACTTTGGGTTTAAGGAAGTGGATGCACAAGCAGTATTCCCGCTTAGTATGAGTGAAGGCTAGCAAATAGATTGAGGAGCGACCAACCAGAGAGCAACAATGGTCATAAGCATGCATTGAGATTAATCAGCATTGGGTACAAGTGAAAGCACAAGTGCTCCCTGGGTGATTTTGGTAATTAATGTCAACATATCTCTTGTTGAACTAATAGTTTTATCAAGTGTATTTCAGACAAGTTCAATAATGGCATGGCAAGGACAAGAGGATGTGGGACCACTTCAAGACGCTAAGGACAAAGATTGGCAAGAGCTCAAGACTATTCATCATTATTTTAGTGATCCAAGATCACATTGAGTCCATAGGAAAGCCAATACTATTAAAAGGGGATGAGCTGTTGCTTAATGGCTTGCTTTCTCAAATGCTTAGTGATATTGCTCCAAAACCCTCATCCACTTTCTACATCCAAATATGTCAAAACCCTAAACTCCAACTCGGCCCCACCAATTCTTTCTATCTGGCGCCACCGAGTTCATATGACATAGCCATAGCCAGAAACCCTAACGGTTCGGTCTCACCGATACGGGCCTCAGTCTCACCAAGATGGCCCTGCCAACACTCTGTGACTTGTTACATTTATTCTGGTTACACCTAGTTATGCAATCGGTCCCACCGAGTTGGCTTGACCAACTGTCTGTTACTCTGTTGCTTCACTTTGGTCTCACCGAGTTGATGCAATCGGCGCCACCGAGATAAGGTTTTCCCTAAAGCCCTAGCACATCGGTATCACCTAGTTGTTCCAGTCGGTCCCACCGAGATTCCTAACGTTCACATTTTGAACTAATCGGTGCCACCGAGTTTAATCATTCGGTCTCACCGAGATGGGTCAAATGTATGTAACGGTTGGATTTTGTATGGAGGCTATATATGCCCCTCCACCCCCTTCTCCATGTGTTAGAAATCCATCAGAACGTGCCTACACTTCCACCATATATTTTCTTAGAAAGAACCACCTACTCATGTATTGAGATCAAGATATTCCAATCCTACCACAAGAATCTTGATTTCTAGCCTTCCCCAAGTTGCTTTCCACTCAAATCATCTTTCCACCATAGCCAAATCTATGAGAGAGAGTTGAGTGTTGCGGAGACTATCATTTGAAGCACAAGAGCAAGGAGTTCATCATCAACACACCATCTATTACCTTTTGGAGAGTGGTGTCTCCTAGATTGATTAGGTGTAGCTTGGGAGCCTCCGTCAAGATGTGGAGTTGAACCAAGAAGTTTGTAAGGGCAAGGAGATCGCCTACTTCGTGAAGATCTACCTGAGTGAGGCAAGTCCTTTGTGGGCGATGGCCATGGTGGGATAGACAAGGTTGCTTCTTCGTGGACCCTTCGTGGGTGGAGCCCTCCGTGGACTCACGCAACCGTTACCCTTCGTGGGTTGAAGTCTCCATCAACGTGGATGTACGATAGCACCACCTATCGGAACCACGCCAAAAATCTTCGTGTCTCCATTGCGTTTGCAAACTCCAATCCCATCTCTTTACCTTCTTGCAATTTGCATGCTTTACTCTTTCCGCTGCATATACTCTTGTCATGCTTGCTTGAAATGTATTGAGAGAGCTTTAACTTGTGCTAAACTCAACATTAACTTGAAGAAATTAAAAACTGCCACTTTTACTTGTTGTGGGTCTAATCACCCCCCCTCTAGGCCCCTCTTCTCGATCCTTTCAATTGGTATCAGAGCTTTGGTCTCCATTGCTTTGGTTTAATCGCCATTGGAGGAAGATGGGTGAGTCTATGATTGGGAGTATTAGATGTAGAGTGCCTATTATTGATGGGGAGTTCTATAGTTCTCGGAAGAATGAGATGCTTGAGATTTTCAATGAATATGAGTTGAACAAGTATATTATTAGCCCTTATGTGCCTCCTATTGATCCCTTGCATCCTACCCCCGATGAGTATCTTGACATGGTTCGCAATCTTAGAACTATTGATCTTATCATTAGATGATTGCCTAGAAATTTGATTGTGTGTTTGCCTACCTTTGAATGCGCATATACTATATGGAAATATCTTGAGGAACGCTTTCCGAATTACTCCTTGAAAAATCTAGATGAGATTCTTCAAAAGTCTATCGCTTTTCAAAAAATGAAGCCTGGTGATCCCAAGTTTGATGATTGTCTATTTGAGCTTTGTGATCTTATGCGTGCTAAAGGAAATGTTGGAATCATTAGTAGCATCATTTCACAAACCATTAGAATTCATAAACTTGAATATTGTCATGGTCATAAATCTAATGAATCACTTGCTCTAGGTGATGATCACTTACATGATGATGATATTGAGCATGGCTATTATGACGAAGATGAAGAAAGTGATATTGACTATGAGGAGACTATGAGAAATCTTAGTCTCATGGCCAACTTTCATGACTACATGGCCGGAGGAAACGATTGGATTCTCGATAGTGGATGTACTAATCATATGACCGGAGATAAGGACATGTTCCGTGAGCTTGCTAAAAACGACGGCCCACGCAAGTATGTAACTTTTGGAGATAACTCCAAGGGTAAGGTACTTGGCCTTGGTAAGGTGGCCATTTCAAACGATGGCTCTATCCAAAATGTTATGCTCGTTGAATCTCTTGGTTACAATCTCCTTTCCATATCTAGACTAGCCGACTTTGGTTTCAATGTTCTATTTACCGAAGTAGATTGCCAAGTGTTTCATAGAGATAATCATAATATGATCTTTACCGGTATTCGTAGAGGTGATCTATACATTGTTGATTTCACTAAGAGAGCTCAAACTCGTACTTGCTTAATTGCTAAATCTTCTAGAGGTTGGTTATGGCATAGAAGGTTAGGTCATGTGGGCATGCGAAATCTTGATAAGCTTATTAAAGGTGATCATATCCTTGGTGTTAAAGATGTCATATTTGACAAGGATAGACTTTGCAGTGCTTGTCAAGCAGGAAATCAGGTTGGAGGAAGCCATCCCATGAAGAACATCATGACCACGAGAAGACCACTCGAGCTACTTCATATGGTTCTTTTCGGTCCCAACGCATACAAGAGTCTCAGTGGTAACTCATTCGGTTTAGTCATTGTTGATGACTTTTGAAGATTCACGTGGGTGTTCTTTCTTGATGACAAATCGTAGGTCCAAAAGATCTTCAAGAACTTCGCCAAGAAGGCCCAAAACCAATTTGAACTGAAGATCAAGAAGGTTCGAAGCGACAATGGAACGGAGTTCAAGAACGCCAATGTGGACACCTTTCTCGACGAAGAAGGGATTTCACATGAGTTTTCGGCTACGTACACTGTCGTGGGAAACCACCACCACATATGGGGCCATCGGTCCCTTTGTGGTTCGGCTGGGGGAAGGGCACATTGCACAAAGAGCGGAGAGTGTAGCACAGCACGGCAGAGATCACACGGGCAGTTTTTACCCAGGTTCAGGCTGCTGCGAGGCGTAAAACCCAACTCCTGCTTTGGTGGATTGATGAGAGGACCGTGGTGGAGACGCAGCGCTCTAGCCCGGCAGGGTTGCCTCGGGGCGAGAGCAGCTACGCGCGTATGAGTGCACAAGGGTCCGAATCCTTTCTATGGTTGCCATGGCCCTCCTTTTATAGATCAAGGGGTCACCACAATGGCAAATCAGTCATTGTGTACTAATTAGATAGCGAACAGTGCTATCATACCTAACTCTGCAGACAGAGCAGAGCGCATTAAATGCGCCGCTTAGTGTCACATCGTGGCATGCCCGGCAAGCCTTGCCGAGCCGTTCGGCCACCTTCTTGTATGTCTGCTTGACATGTCTCTGGACGGGTGTCATTTGGAGGTGATTTCCTTCTGAAGTGGCTGCCATGTGTCAAATAATAGCCACTCAGCCACTTGGGGGCTTGACACCGCACCGATCGATGACTTGCATCGCTGTGAGGTGGAGCGGTGGAGCCTTGGCAGGGTAGGCCGCCCTTGGTGTCCCCGGCAAGTTTGCGGGGGCAGTCTTGAGGTTTGTCTTCAGGGTAACTTCGACCTCGCCGGGCTCGCCTGCCCGGCAAGGGATGTTTTTCCTTAGTGGTGTCTTGCTCATTTAGCTTGACTTGGTCTTCTTGATCCGCCCTTTGATTTCTCAAAGAGCTGATCTCTCCTTGCTTGGTCTGGACTTGGACGTTGCAACCTCGCCTCCAAGCCTGTGTACAGTCTAGGCAACACACCTGGGGTTTGTTGCACTGACAGGAGCCCCCTGGCCTAGCCTGAACGCGCTGTTGAGTGTCGTCGGGGTAGGCCCTGTCAAGTACACAGGCGTGGAAGCTGCGGTAGTTTGTCCTTTGAGGTCTTCTTTGCTTCATCATTAATCTGAGCTTGTATCAGTTTCCGGTTTTCCCGCGCGTCGTGTAACGCCAATTGCAGTGGGGCCATCTTTGTAATGGCCCGTGAATGACTTTAACGCATGGGTGAGTAACTGCCAATTCACTCTTCCCTGGCCACGTATGATGCATGCATTGAGTGGGGTAGGCAACGGAGGCGCCTGGTGCGGGAGAGCATCAAGGCAGCGGCCCGGTCTTCTTGGGTTGGTGGAGAGGGACGGCGGTTACCCACCGAGGGATTAGCCCCCAGCCCCTAGCCCACCTAAAAAGGGGGCGAGGCGAAGCGAAAGTGCTCATCCACGCACCTCTTCTCCCCATTCCCTTCCTTCTTCTTGCAATGTTGAGAGGGAGAGACCGGGGTCAGGCCCCGGGCACGAGCTTGGGGTTGATGACGCCGAACGCTTGTGTAGGCGCCCGTGGAGTGAGTCTGGTCCGAGGCCGAAAGGGATGCAGTGGTCGAGGATGTGGGTGCCGAGTCGCTCGCAGCATGGGAGGTATCGCGCTTCTCCAAAATGGTGAAACACTCGTCGCCCTCACATGAGCTGACTATCCGGCGAGGAATGGCAGTCCTCGCCGTGGGTCACCGAGGCTCGTTCCCCTGTCGACGGGGCCCTCGGGGCTTCCGACGCCCGTCTGGGGCGCAACACTAAGGATCCTCGGTAATCCCAGTGCTGCTCCTTCCGACAGAGTCGGGGCGAACGCTGAAGATGGTGGCACCTTCTTGCCCCCCAAGGTGGGTAGCGGTGCTTCTTGTGTGCCCCGGGCGTCGCTGTCGCCTGCTATTTCTCCGGGGGAGGTAACGGCCCGAGGGGCTGGCGTCCTCCCGGAGTGGTGGTGATGGAGAAAGAACGAGGGAAGACAGTGAAGGCAGGTGGCAGGGCGTCAGGTCAGAGTACGATGGCACCGACGCCTTCGTCTCGTATTGCCGGCCCGCTACCTCGTCTTTCCGCTATTCCCCTCCCTCCCCGGCACCATCATCATCGGCCTCTTTAGGGCGGTTGCCGGGGAGGGGGTCGCTCTCTTGGTGCCTTCGCCTCCTCCAGCAGTCTTCCAGCTGAGCCCCGGTAGTTCCCCCTGCCGGTGCTTGCGTTGGGGCTTCTTGCTGGTCCTGGAGGTGGTGACCAGGGCACCGCCGAGCTGCTCCTTCTGCCCCTCTCCTTCGCAGCCTCGCCACTCTCGATCTTGTCAGGCTGCGCCCGGCAGGTCCTGACGGGATCGGGTCGGGCATCTGCTCAGGCACTCCTTTTTCCCTCTTCACCTCCCACTGCCGTGCCTAGATGGAGAGGGACAAGAAAGGGCATCACGGGGCACTTATCTTTTTTCAGCCTAAAATATGTAGGCATCGACCAAACTTTAGCTTAAATTATGTAATCTTCTTTATCCATGTTTGTGTTCTATAAGATCTGTACTTGCTCATCAGCATATTAATGAAAAAGACAAGCTTTTCCGGGTACTTGTGCATGTATCAAGCTCATGCAGAGGTGAAATGCCTCTATACATTCAAGTAAACAAGTTTCCCCAGTAGGCTATCCTGCCGGTACCCTCATCTTGTTGCCGCTGGGCTAAGCCTGCCGGGCACAAATCACAAAGAGGGACCAGCCCCCCGCCAAGCCTTCTCCGCCAAAGGCCACTGCGACCATCCTGACCGAAGCAACGTTCGAGTCAAAGGATGGGAGCACCTAAGTTTTGAAGGTGGAGAGGTTTTCATATGCACAAGTTTCTACTTACAGAACAAGTATGGATAAGAAAAGAACTTATCGACTTGGCTTCCTGGGGATCGTCACGTAGGCTTGTCTTCATTTCTTCTTTTCGGGACCAAGTCCACGGCAAGAACCCTGCAACTTAGTGCAGATGAAAACAATGCCACATGAGACCTCATCTACATGATCATGCTATGCTTATGCATGCATGCAAGTTGTCGGGGGCCCCCAGCGCTTCATTTATTTCTCTGTTGCTCAGGGTCTGCGCCTGGCTTTGTACAAGGGGTTACATGCAACATTAGCAAGGCCTGTACAAAAGGGTAGCTGCCAGGAAGGCCCCGACAGCCGCGCCTTACGGGTAGAACTTACGGAGATGCTCAATGTTCCATGAGTTTTGCAACTGAATGCCATCTCCGGTCTCTAGACGGACTGCGCCAGGTCTGGTGACTCGTACTACCCGGTAAGGGCCTTCCCACTTCGGCGTCAACTTGTTTGTACCCTTGGTGGACTGAACGCGCCTAAGGACAAGGTCGCCTTCCTCAAAGCTCCGGGCATGAACCCTATGGTTGTGATAGCGACGCAGGGCTTGCTGGTAGCATGCAGCACGCGTAGCAGCCCAGAGACGGTTCTCCTCAAGTAGCACAGCGTTGTCACGCCGGTGTTGTTCCTGTGCTACTTCATCGTAGGCAAGCACTCGAGGAGATCTGAATATGAGTTCCGTGGGGATAACTGCTTCTGCCCCATAGACTAGGGAGAAGGGAGTCTACCCGGTAGCTCGATTTGGTGTCGTACGGAGGGACCAAAGAACCATGGGCAGCTCGTCGATCCATCGCCTGCCGCACTTCTGCAGTCTATCAAAGGTTCTTGTCTTGAGACCTCGCAGCACTTCAGCATTCGCCCTCTCAGCTTGCCCGTTGCTTCTGGGATGGGCGACAGAGGCAAATGAGATCTTGCGTCCGAGGGCATGAACCTATTGCATGAAGGCGCGACTCGTGAATTGGGTGCCATTGTCGGTGATGATTCGGGCAGGTACCCCGAAGCGGCACACCAATCCTTTCAAGAACTTGATAGCTAACTGCGCAGTCACCTTTCTCACGGGCTCCACCTCTGGCCACTTTGTGAACTTGTCGATAGCGACAAACAAGAACTCAAAGCCCCCGGTAGCACGGGGGAAGGGGCCCAAGATATCGAGCCCCTAGACCGAGAAGGGCCATGACAAAGGGATTATCTGGAGAGCTTGGGAAGGCTGATGGATTTTCTTAGAGTGGGTGACTAGCTCAATTGCATCTTGGAGGGCTGTGGGCCAATAGAAACCTTGCCGAAAGGATTTTCCAACCAGAGCCCTTGATCCAATGTGGGAGCCGCACATACCCTTGTGTATCTCTGCCAACACTTCCTTTCCTTCTTCCTGGCAGATGCACTTCAATTTCACACCGTTGGGCCTTGTTCTGTATAGTGTGTCATCAATGAACTGATACATACTGGCCCTCCGGGCTACTCTTTAAGCTTCTTCTTGCTCTTTGGGAAGTTCTCCTGTTTGGAGGAAATGGACTATGTGCCGTGCCCAAGCTGGGGCCAGGGGCTTGGCAACGAGGACCAGCGGCACCTCCTCATTCATGGGAGCACACTCCTTGACCGCAGGGACCGGTGGTCTAGCGGGAGGGTGCAGCTCACTGATCGAAGGGGAGTTGTTCCCGCCAAGCTCTCTGTCGGGGGCTTCGGGAGGCTCTGCCGAGAGAGGCTTGCCAGAGTCCAGTTTCCTCCTCTTTCTGGCCATTGTTGCCAGGGATACGGAGGGCTGAGTCAGATGGAGAACAAAAGTCCCTGGTTCCACAGGGAGTTTTTGCGCAGCGCACTTTGACAGATGATCGGCAATGCTGTTTTCCGCACGGGGCACGTGCTCTGTTTGCAATCTGTCAAAGCGCTCCTCTAACTTTCTCACTTCCTCGACGTGTGCCTCCATCAGTGGGCTCTGGTAGTCCTTGTTTACTTGTCTCACCACAAGTTGTGAATCTCCGCGGATGATCAGCTTGTTGATTCCCAGTTTTGTTCCAATCCTGAGCCCGGCAAGGAGCCTTTCATACTCTGCAGTATTGTTGGTAGCCTTCTCCCGAGGAAAATGCATCTGTACGACGTACTTAAGGTGCTCCCCAGTGGGAGCAACAAGAAGCACGCCAGCCCCCGCACCTTGTAGGGAGAAGGCACCATCGAAATACATAATCCATTCTTGGGGCGCTTCCTTGCCGGGGATGACTGTCTCCAGTACTTCTTCGTCAGGAGTTGACGTCCACTCTGCAATGAACTCTGCTAGTGCTCTGCTCTGAATGGTTGATGTGCATTCAAACTTCAAATCAAAGCTGGACAACTCCAAAGCCCATTTCACAATCCTGCCAGTGGCCTCGGGGTTTCGGAGTATGCGTTGCACGGGGAAGCGGGTGACAACCGTGATCTCGTGGGCTTGGAAGTAGTGGCGTAGTTTCCTTGAGGCCATGATGAGGCCAAAAATCAACTTTTGCATGCCAGAGTACCTCGATCTAGCCCCCTGGAGTAGGGAGCTGACGAAGTACACTGGGCGCTGCACCACTTTCTTCTTTGCCGCCACCTTGGAACTGTCTCCGCTGCCTTGCTCTTCTTTGTCTTGAACTGCATCTAACCTTGCCGGGACCGGTTCACTTTCCTCTCCAGAGGGAACAATGGCTGTGGCTGCCACTTCATCCACTTCCCGCTGCGCCACCAGTGCCGCACTAACCACTTGATTGGTTGCCGCTAAGTATAGCAGCAAAGGCTCTTGTGGTTTGGGAGCGACCAAAGTGGGCACAGAGGAAACATAGGTCTTCAAATCTTGTAGCACAGCGCCTGCCTCTGGGGTCCACTCCACGGGTCCTGCCTTCTTCAAGATTTTGAAGAACAGCAGGGCGCGCTCGGCAGACTTGTAAATGAACCTACTTAGTGCAGCAACACATCCAGTCAAACGCCTCACGTCCTTAACTGTCTTGGGTGCTTGAATTTGCTCGATAGCCTTTATCTTGTCGGGGTTGGCCTCTATCCCCCGATGGGACACAAAGAAGCCAAGTAGCTTGCCGGACGGAACGCCAAACACACACTTCTCCGGGTTCAGCTTCAAGTTGATCCTGCGCAGATTTGCAAAGGTCTCTTCCAAATCCTAAATGAGAGTCATTCTGTCCTTGGTTTTGACCACTATATCATCCATGTAGGCTTCAATGTTTCTGTGCAGCTGGGACTCAAAGCCAATCTGTACTGCTCTTGCAAAAGTGGATCTGGCGCTCTTCAACCCGAAAGGCATCCGTACAAAGCAGTACGTGCCACATGGGGTTATGAACACGGTCTTCTCTTCGTCTTCCTTGAACATGAAGATCTGGTGGTACCCGGAGTAGGCATCCAGAAAGGAAAGCAGGTCACACTCGGAGGTGGAATCCACAATCTGGTCGATGCGCGGCAAGGGGAACGGGTCCTTCGGGCATGCCTTATTTAGATCTGTGAAGTCTATGCAAAGCCTCCATTTCCCAGTCGCCTCGCGCACCACCACTAGATTTGCTAAACATGTTGGATGCAACACTCCTCTGACCAAACCAGCTGCTTCAAGTTTCTTGATCTCCTCGGCAATAAACTACTGCCGCTCCAAAGCTTGCTTCTGGACCTTCTGCTTGACGGGCCGGGCGTGTGGGCTGACAGCAAGGTGGTGCTCGATTACCTCCCACCAGCGCCAGCCAGCCCTACCGGGACCTTCTTCACAGCAGGTGCAGCAGCCTTGGATCTCTTGCTATTGGAACTCTCTGGAAAGTCATCAACAGGCGCAGCGCACTCCAAAGAGGTGCGCTTCCCGGATTCCTTGATGGCATCCTTGCTAGCTTTCTTCTTTTTCTTGCTTTCCTTGGTGGGAGCAATGGCTTCCGCAGCCTCTATAGCGACTGCTTCTCGGTACATCTTGTCCACGCATATGACTGCATCTTTCTGGTCTGATGGAATGGAAATGATGCCTATCGGCCCTGGCATCTTCAAAGTGTTGTAGGCATAGTGGGATGCCGCCGTGAATTTGGCCAGAGCTGGGCGACCAAGGATTCCATTGTATGGCAGGGGGAAGTCAACCACATCAAATACGATCTTCTCGGTCCGGTAGTTTAACTCCCCTCCGAACGTCACCGGTAGTGTGATCTTTCCCTTAGGACGACTTCTACCAGGGTTGGTCCCTTGGAACATACCAGTAACCTTGAGTTCTTCATCTGCTATCTGGAGCTTGTTGATGACCTTTGGAGAAATCAGATTCAACCCGGCCCTGCTGTCAACCAACATCTTTGTGACCTTGAGGTTGCGGATTGTTGGTGAGACCAACAACGGCAAGCACCCTACAGTGGTGGTGCGGTCAGGGTGATCCTCTTCGTCAAAAATGATGGGCGTGCAGGACCACTTGAGCGGCTTCCGAGAATCTGCCGCCGGCTCCACAACATTGACTCCACGCACCCACTATTTAGGTTGGCGGTGAGAGGAGTGCAAAGATGCACCCCCGTCAATGCATAGGGCATTGGTGGCTTTCTGGAACTCCTGCTCGTTGGTTTCCTCTTCATCTCCTTCATCGCTCTCGTCATCGCAATCCTTCTTTTCACGGCCCCTGGCGGGTTTTCCTTGAGACTGAGGAGCCTTGCCGAGACGACTTGCTCTGCCGCCTTGGCCCTTCCCGCCAGCACCATCCTGGTCTTTCTCCTTATCACGCTTCTCATACTCAGCCCTCTACTTCTTGACGAGTTGCTCAACCTGATGACACTCCTGAAGGTCATGGCCCTTGGTTCTATGGATCTTGCAGTATGGCCCATCACCCTTCCCAGCTTTCTCGGCAGCCGCGGCCGCCCGGCAGTCAGTGCACGCGGCAACTTCCTTGCCGGGGGCCTCGGTCTTGGCCTTCTTGCCAGTACTAGGTGCGCTCGATCCTTCAACAGTCATCACAACTTTATCCTTGCGCTTCTTGTTCTTCTTCTTCTGGTTGGTGGCATCGTCATCATCGTCTGAGTCAATGTCGATGCCATCCTCTTCACCGGGAAGTCGCCTTCCCTCCTCTACGCGAGCACACTTATCCACCAGAGTGTATAGCTCATTCACAGTCCTGGGCAGCCGCATGTTCCATTTGGACCGTATCCTGCGGTTGCGCACATTGGACTGGAATGCGGCTATCACAGCTGCCAGGTGGATATTTGGGATGTTCCTGTGCACTCGACTGAACCTTTGCATGTACTTCCGCAGACTTTCCCCTTCCGTCTGTGGGAGGAGCTGCAGATCGCTGGGCCGCCCTGGTTCTTGATGGCCACATGTGAAGGCGCCAACAAACTCATGGCATAGGTCAGCCCAGGTTGAGATGGAGTTCTCCGGTAGGTGCATCAGCCAAGACCTCACATTTGGCTTGAGTGCCAAAGGGAAGTAGTTGGTGAATACCTTCTCATCTCTTCCCCCGACAGCCTGAACAGCGATGGTGTAGATGCTCAGAAACTCTGCCGGGTTCAATCTCCCATCGTACTTCTCTAGTATCTCTGGCTTGAACGTGCGGGAAGATGGCCAACGGACTTGCCGCAGCTCATGAGTGAAGGCGGGGCACCCAACCTCGAAAGGTAGGTACCCGCTCTCACCGGGCGTGGGTTTGTCGACGTCAGGGCCATTGCGCCTATCAGACTGGCGGCGGGTTTCGCGGCATCGCTCGATGGTGATGCGCGCATCTTCCCTCCGCCTGTCTTCCAGGACTTGCCGTTGGTCTCGACGTGCTGCCGCGGAGGGGATTGCACCGTGGGGGTGGCCCCTTTGGTACGGCCAGTGGCTCAGGCCGTTGTTGCCGCCTGCGGAGGCCGTGACGGGCCCGCTCGCTGTGACCCTCCCACCTCGGCGAAACCAATCAGACTCTGAATGGTGGCTCTCCACTCATCCATCTGATCGGCCGCCGGCGGAAATCTCAACACGAGTTGGGCCCGTGCCATGGTCTTCGAAGCAGTGCTTGGCATGGATGACGACGTAGACCGTAACATCGCCTGGCTTCTGACGGTGCCAGTAGTGGCAACGTCGTGCTCTCGTCACTACGAGCCAGCCGCCAGGGTGGCGTGGCGGTGAGGTGGATGTGTTTGGGGATCGGTGGCTCCGTTTGGCACATCGGCTGGGTCGGCTCGCCCTGGGGGTGGTGCTTGCCCTGCGGCCGCACCCGCAGCGGGGGCGGCCGGAGAGTTGCGGTTCGCCCTAGAGCGCGCGCCACCGCTGCGGCTATGCCCTTCGGCACGGCGGAGAGGTGCAGACAGAATGATCTCTCCACCCACACCTTGTGGAGCGTGGCCACTGGGATGTTGCTGGCGTTGTCCTTCTCCGGTGCCTCCTGCCCCCGTTTCGGCCGCGGGAGGGGTGGTGACGATGCCGCCTGCGCCGGCCATGTCCCCCACAGCGTCCATGTCCCCGTGCGTCCCCGTAGCCCCCGTGGCATCGACGGCCGCGTGCGACGGGACCTTCGAGGTGGACGGGTGAGCTGCAGCACCGGGCTTCTTCTTGGGCGCAATGGATGATGAAGCCGTCGACGAAGAAAACGATGATGAAGATGACGCGCTGCGTACGTTCCTCGGGTTCACGCAAGTGCTTCCACCTACCTGGCGCGCCAAAGATGTCGTGGGAAACCACGGCCACCTATGGGGCCATCCGCCCCTTTGTGGTTCGGTGGGGGGAAGGGCACATTGCACAAAGAGCGAAGAGCGTAGCACAGCACGGCAAAGATCACACGGGCAGTTTTTACCCAGGTTCGGGCCGCCGCGAGGCGTAAAACCCTACTCCTGATTTGGTGGATTGATGAGAGGACCGTGGTGGAGATGCAGCATTCTAGCCCAGCAGGGTTGCCTCGGGGCGAGAGCAGCTACGCGCGTATGAGTGTACAAGGGTCCGAATCCTTTCTATGGTTGCCATGGCCCTCCTTTTATAGATCAAGGGGTCATCACAATGGCAAATCAGTCATTGTGTACTGATTAGATAGTGAACAGTGCTATCATACCTAACTCTGCAGACAGAGCAGAGCGCATTAAATGTGCCGCTTAGTGTCACATCACGGCATGCCCGGCAAGCCTTGCCGGGCCGTTCGGCCGCCTTCTCGTCTGTCTGCTTGACACGTCTCTGGACGGGTGTCATTTGGAGGAGATTTCCTTTGGAAGTGGCTGCCATGTGTCAAATAACAGCCACTCAGCCACTTGGGGGCTTGAAACCGCACCGATCGATGACTTCCGTCACTGTGAGGTGGAGAGGTGGAGCCTTGGCGGGGTAGGCCGCCCTTGGCGTCCCCGGCAAGCTTGTCGGGGCAGTCTTGAGGTTTGTCTTCGGGGTAACTTCGACCTCGCCGGGCTCGCCTGCTCGGCAAGGGAGGTTTTTCCTTAGTGGTGTCTTGCTCATTTAGCTTGACTTGGTCTTCTTGATCCGCCCTTTGATTTCTCAAAGAGCTGATCTCTCCTTGCTTGGTCTTGACTTGGACGTTGCAACCTTGCCTCCAAGCCTGTGTACAGTCTGGGCAACACACCTGGGGTTTGTTACATCGACATACATGCCTCAACAAAATGGAGTTGTTGAGAGGAAGAACCGGACACTCATTGAGATGGTGAGAACGATGCTTGATGAATACATGACGCCAAGACACTTTTGGGCAGAAGCGCTTGAGACAGCTTGTCATGCTATGAATCGACTGTATCTTC
Organism: Thinopyrum elongatum; assembly: GCA_011799875.1. Lineage (NCBI taxonomy): Eukaryota > Viridiplantae > Streptophyta > Magnoliopsida > Poales > Poaceae > Thinopyrum > Thinopyrum elongatum. The sequence goes on along the minus strand of CM022302.1, from coordinate 311,846,299 downwards.
ACAAGCTTCTCGGCAAAACGGCATACGAGCTACTCACCAGTAACAAACCCCAAGTTGGATACTTTCGAGTATTTGGCTCAAAATGTTACATTCTTGATAAGCATCGTCGCTCGAAATTTGCTCCTAAATCTCATGAAGGTTTCCTACTCGGTTATGGCTCAAACTCTCACACTTACCATGTCTACAACAATTTCACCCGAAAGGTTGAGGAGACGGTAGATGTGAAGTTTGATGAATCTTACAGCTCACAAGTAGAGCAATTGCCAATTGATGTAGGAGATAAAGATCCATCGGAAGCAATCCAAGATTTGTCCATTGGCAAGATTCGCCCAACAGAGGTGAAGGAGAGTACTTCATCCATTCAAGTGGAAGCCACAACTTCACATCAAGGTGAACCACAAGTTGACTTGGAGGCATCCACAAGTGGAACACGGCAAGACGAAGGAAATGAGGAAGTACAACAAGATGAACCACCTCAACCTCCTTCTCCACCTCCACAAGAGAACGACAACGCCACCAACAATGAAGAAGAAGAAGAAGATGAGGATGTTCCACCCCAACCCAAGCAAAAGCTTCCACGAGTTCGAGCAAGAGTCTCAAGAGATCATCCCGTCAAACAAATCTTCAATGACATTCAAACCGGGAGAATCACTCGCTCTAAAACTCGTTTGGCTAACTTTTGTGAACATTACTCATTCATCTCAAGTGTTGAACCTATGAAGGTGGAAGAACCTCTTGAAGATCCAGATTGGGTAAATGCTATGCATGAAGAGCTACACAACTTCGAAAGGAATCAAGTGTGGACATTGGTTGAAGAACCCAATGATAATCACAATATCATTGGAACCAAATGGGTGTTTCAGAATAAGCAAGACGAAGATGGACAAGTTGTATGCAACAAGGCCCGTTTCGTCGCTCAAGGGTACACTCAAGTCGAAGGTATGGACTATGGTGAGACATATGCCCCCATTGCTAGACTAGAGTCCATTCGCATCTTACTTGCTTATGCCAATCACCATGATATCACTTTATATCAAATGGACATTAAAAGTGCTTTTCTTAATGGAGAAACTGAGGAGGAAGTTTATGTTAAACAACCTCCCGGCTTTGTTAATCCCAAGAAACCTAATCATGTCTCCAAACTTCATAAAGCTCTTTATGGTCTTAAACAAGCTCCTAGAGCTTGGTATAAGTGCTTGACTAAGTTTCTTATTGAAAAAGGCTTCAAAATTGGGAAAATTGATTATACACTTTTTACTAAAAGGGTTTATGGTGAATTATTTGTGTGCCAAATTTATGTGGATGATATCATATTTGGTTCTACTAACCCCCATTTTAGTGAAAAGTTTGGAAGGCTAATGTTGGATAAGTTTGAGATGTCTATGATGAGTGAACTCAAGTTTTTCCTTGGATTGCAAATCAAGCAAACTAAGTAAGGTACCTTTGTCTCACAAACAAAGTATACCAAGGATCTTTTCAAGAAGTTCAACATGCAAGAAAGCAAAGGTATGAAAACACCCATGCCTACTAGTGGACATCTTGACTTGACTAAGGATGGCAATCCGGTTGATCAAAAGGTTTACCGTTCTGTGATTGGTTCATTGTTATATCTATGTGCGTCCCGTCCCGATATTATGCTAAGTGTGTGCATGTGTGCACGATATCAGGCGGCTCCTAAAGAGTGTCATCTTAAGGCCATGAAAAGGATAGTGAGATACTTAATTCATACACCAAACTTTGTCATTTGGTATCCTAAGAGCTCATCCTTTGATCTTGTTGGCTACTCCGATTCAGACTATGCCGGTGACAAGGCTGATAGAAAATCCACTTCGGGTACTTGTCAATTTCTTGGTAGATCTCTTGTGTCTTAGTCCTCCAAGAAACAAAACTCGGTATCCTTATCCACCGCCGAAGTGGAATACATTGATGTTGCATCATGTTGTGCTCAATTACTTTGGATGACCCAAACCCTTAAAGATTATGGGATACATGTGAAACATGTTCCATTGCTTTGGGACAATGAGAGTGCTATTAAGATTGCTCACAATCCTGTGCAACATTCTTGAACTAAACATATTGAAGTTCGTCATCATTTCATTCATGATCATGTTGCTAAAGGAGACATCAATCTTAAGCATGTTCGTACCGATAAGCAATTGGCGGATATATTCACCAAACCGCTTGATGAGAAAGTATTTTGCCGTTTGAGAGGTGAATTGAACATCATTGATGCCTCAAACTTGGAATAGAGATTCCATTTGGATACATGCAAGGCATGAGCCTTTTTGTGACTAATCCTTGATATCTCTCTTATGATGATGATCATTTATCTTGGATATATATTTGTACCCTTGCATGTTATCTAACCCATGTAGATACTTGGATGAGCCTCAATCTAGGAAATTGCAAGTCACTCACATCCCAAGCAATTTCTACATCACCAAGTTCCTATGAGTTGGATGTTGATCTCAAGGAAGCATGAACTCACTCAACATATCCTTTGACTATGTCAATATATCAAATTTCATGATTGTCATTTTGGATACACAAGTGCTCTTCCTTACTAGACTAACCCTTGTAGGAAGATGAACTTCAACTTCTAGTGGTGCTCCCAACTCTTGATGAACTACATAAACTACATGATCAAGATCGACAGCACAACCCAAGGTATGACATTCCATCTTAGAGAAGCTTTACTCCAAGTCATGAGTTAAAGCAACTCAACAAGATGTGACTACATCAAAATGCTTAAATGAAAAATGGCAACCCCATTTTGGGCTTAACCGATGAGTATGACCTATGATCAAGTGATCTCACTTGACTCCTAAGTCAATATACTCTAACATAGGTGACTTTGTCGCCGACCATCTCTAGATGAAGTCCTCTAGTGTTCTTTTTGCTTAGTTGATTTTTCCATTTGCATGTTTTTCTTGCCTTTGTGTCTCTCTCTAAAACAACAACAAAAAACACTTCATCTAGATCTCTTTTAAATTTTTGTTTTTTCATCTGTGATTCTTTTGTAAATTCATTGCAAATCTTTATGACAATTCCTTGCAAATCCTTATGAGATTTCATTTGCCAAGTGAGCTGAGTTGACAAAATGTTGCTCTGTGCTGAACTCGGTCTCACCGATCCAAGCCCATCGGCTAGACCGAAATACAAGGATTCGTTGTACATAGATCATCGGTACAACCGATAGGGACTAGCTCAGTCTCACCGGTGAGCACCTTCTATGGTTCTGCAATCTCGGAGTCACCGATGGAAACTGATCGGCGTCACCGATTTCAACACTAAGAAAACAGCTTTGCCATTTGACATTGCCTATTGATACGTCTCCAACGTATCTATAATTTTTGCTTGTTCCATGCTGTTATATTATCATTTTTTGGGACTAACCTATTGACATAGTGCCCAGTGCCAATTGCTGTTTTTTACTTCGTAGAATATCAGTACCAAACGGTGTCCAAACGCAGCAAAACTTTTTGAAGAATTTTTCTGGACCAGAAGACACCTGATGGGCCAAAGAAGTACCAGAGGGGGCTCCAAGGGGAGCACAACCCACCAGGGCGCGCCCAGGTGGGTTGTGCCCCCCTCGGTGACCTCCCGCACAGCCTCTTCGCCCTATAAATCCCCAAATATTCCAGAAACCCTAGGGGAGTCGAGGAAACACAATTCCAGCCGCCGCAAGTTCTAGAACCACGAGATCCAATCTAGACACCATCATGGAGGGGTTCATCATCCTCATTGGTGCCTCTCCGATGATGCGTGAGTAGTTCATCATAGACCTACGGGTCCGTAGGCAGTAGCTAGATGGCTTCCTCTCTCTCTCCCTTTTGATTCTCAATACAATGGTCTCTTGGAGATCTATTTGATGTAACTCTTTTTTGCGGTGTGTTTGTTGGGATCCGATGAACTTTGAGTTTATGATCAGATCTATATCCATGAATATTATTTGAGTCTTCTTTTGATCTCTTATATGCATGATTATTTATGGCCTCTTATTTATTCTTTGAATCTTTGGTTTAGTTAGGCCAACTAGATCAATTTTTCTTACCATGGGAAGAGGTGCTTTGTGATGGGTTCGATCGTGCGGTGTTCTTTCCCAGTGACAGAAGGGGCAGCAAGACACGCATGTGTTGTTGCTATTAAGGATAACAAGATGGGGGCTATTCCTACATGAATAGATCTTGTCTACATCATGTCATCATTCTTATTGCATTACTCCGTTTCTCCATGAACTTAATACACTAGATGCATGCGGGACAGCGGTCGATGTGTGGAGTAATAGTAGTAGATGCAGGCAGGAGTCGGTCTACTAATCTTGGATGTGATGCCTATATATTGATCATTGCCTTGGATATCATCATAATTATTTGATCTTCTATCAATTGCCCAACAGTAATTTGTTTACCCACCGTGTGCTATTTTCTTGAGAGAAGCCACTAGTGAAATCTACGGCCCCCGGATCTATTCTTTATCATATTTGCTTTGAGATCTATTTGTATTCGCTTTTATTTTCAGATATATTATTAAAAAAACAAAAATACCTTGCTGCACTTTTTTGTTACTTATTTTATTTCGTGTTTTACCAAGAGCTATTTATCCAATCTACCACAAATTTATCTATCTTTTTACCGTGAAGGGATTGACAACCCCTCTTATGCGTCGGGTTGCAAGTATTTGTTCTTTGTGTGCAGGTACCATTTACATAGTGTTGCTTGGTTCTCCTACTGCATTGATACCTTGGTTTCATAACTGAGGGAAATACCTACCGTAGCTGTGCTGCATCATCCCTTCCTCTTTGGGGAAATATCGACGTAGTTCAAGCGACATCAAAAGGAATTTCTGGCACTGTTGCCAGGGAGACATCATCAACATCTATCAGGTTCCTAATCACAAATCTCATCTCCTTGCAATTTACATTATTTGCCATTTGCCTCTCATTTTCATCTCACCCACTTCACAATTTTTTTTTGCCTTTTTATGTGCCTTCTTTTTTCGTTCGCCTTTTTCTTGTTCGATCTTTTCTTTGCTTGTGTTACCATGTGCCTTCTATTTGCTTGCATCTTCGCTTGCTAAAAATCTATTGATATGGATCCTCATCCACTTGCTAATCTTTTTAAAAGATCCAATTATGATGAACCAATTTCTAGTGAATTGAGTTCACTAGATTATCTTTATGAAATTTTGCATGAAATTCATGAATCTGAAAATTGTGATGAAGTGTTAGAAGAAGAAATTTATAAAGTGATTCATGATAGCTCCTTGAATGAAAAGCATTATTGCAATTATGTTATTATAAATTCTATTAATGTCAATTGTGTTAATAATATGCAAAACCCTAAGCTTGGGGACGCTAATATTGTTATGTCCACTACTTATTGCAATGATCATGATTGGGGTGATTCTTCTTATGATCTTGAAAATTTATTTAAGCCTCGTGATGAATATGTTTGTAATAATATTGAAAGTGGGTTTGGAAGAGTGTCAACTCTAGGTAAAAATAATCCTACATATTTGGAGAGTGTTCAATCTTACGATTTTTTTATGAAAGTGGGTTTGGAGAGGTCATGACTTTAGTCGATGTTAATCCCACTATCTTGGAAGATTATAAAACTTTTATGGATGTGGATTATGAAGAGAAAATTTTATATGATAGCTATATTGTTGAATTTGATTATGATCCTACATGTAATTATTATGAGAGAGGAAAATATGGTTGTAGAAATTTTCATGTTACTAAATTTCCTCTCGTTATGTTGAGATTGTCAATGGTTTATTCCTTTCCTTTGCATATGCTAGATATTTCTTGTCTTGATAATTTTTTGCTTATAAAATTCCTATGCATAGGAAGTATGTTAGACTTAAATGTGTTTCTCACATGTTTTATGATGCTCTCTTTGTGTTACAATCATTTTCTTTCATGTGAGCATCAATAAAATCTCAAGCCCATCTTGATGGCTATAAAGAAAGAGCTTGTTGGGAGGCAACCCAATGAATAAAAATTATTTTTGCCTTTTTCTTACTGTTATTGAGTGTTTGAAAAATTAATCCTCTGTTATGATTGTGTTTTTTATGTTTTAATTAGTATTAGTTCCAAGTAAAGCCTTTGGGATAGCTTTGGTGATAGTTGATTTAATCATGTTAAAAAACAGAAACTTTTGCGTCCAGTAACAGAATTGTTTAAATTCACAGGAGCGACTAAAAATTCTGATTTTTTTACACAAGATTTTTATAAAAATTTAATATGCTGTCCTAATTTTTCAGCATTTTATGAGTTAAATAAATATGAGAACAATTCGCATCTTTACAGACTGTTCTGTTTTTGACAGATTTTATTTTCTTTGCATTGTGTGCTTATTTTGATGAATCTACGGATTGTATTGCGGGGGGGGGGGGGGGTATAAGCCATGGTAAAGTTAGAATACAGTAGATATAATGCAATAACAAAATTTTAATGGGTTTGCTACAGTAATTAAAGTAAAGATTGTTTTCTTATACTAACGGATCTCACGAAGGTTTTGCTAAGTTTTGTGTGATTGAAGTTTTCAAGTTTTGGGTGAGATCGCGATGGATGAAGAAATTAGGAGTGAAAAGAGACTAAGATTGGGGATGCCCCATGGGACCCAAAGTTAATATTCAAGGAGAACCAAGCAACTAAGCTTGGGGATGCCCCGGAAGGCATCCCCTCTTTCTTCTAACGACCATCGGTATTTTACTTGGAGCTATATTTTTATTCGTCACATATCATGAGTTTTGCTTGGAGCGTCTTGTATTATATGAGTCTTTGCTTGTTTTGCTTTCTATTTTGTCACAAGTATCCTTGCTGGACACACCTATTTGAGAGAGCCAAAATTATGCTATGATTTGTTAGAATTGCTCTATATGCTTCACTTAAATTTTTTGAGCTATGCAATTGCTCTAGTGCTTCACTTATATCTTTTTGAGCATGGTGTGCTTTAATATTTTTGAAGAAATACTCTCATGCTTCACTTAGATTTATTTTAGAGTTAATAATTTTGAAGAAATTCTCTCATGCTTCACTTCTATTATTTTGAGAGAGGAAAAAAATTTATGCTCATGTTCTTCACTTAGATTTGTTTGAGCTTGTCAAAAGCAATTGCAATATATGAAAATAATCCCGAGGTGATAGATATTCAAGAGGGATATAATAAAAACTTTCATGAAGACCATTGGACAAAATAAACTTGATTCTTTGTAATAGTTTTCAGATATGATGATAGTGATATGTGAGTCGTGTTGGTGAGTAATTATGCTTTAGTAGGAATATTGGTGTTAAGGTTTGTGATTCCCTATGCAAGCACGAAAGTCAATAGTTGTGAAATGAAATTATATCCTACTTGTGATGCATTATTCGGTGTTAGTTATGCTTAATGCTCGCTTATGTAATTTTTCGTTTCTTGGTTGGTTGCTTCTCAATATTTTTGCCAGCCTCCACTTGTACTAAGTAGAAATACTACTTGTGCATCCAAAATCCTTAAACCCAGTTTTGCCATATGAGTCCACCATACCTACCTATATGTGGTATTTTCGTGCTGTTCTAATCAAATTTGTATGTGCCATCTCTAACTTTCAAAATAAATTTCCTTTTTGTGTGCCTGTACTGCTTATAAAGCGGCAGGGGGTGGCCAATATTTTCCATGCTAGATGTGTTATTCTCAAGATGAGCGTTTATTCACTTGTCATTGCACGAGAGTACGGCGGTAATAGGGATGCCCAGTCCTGAAATGAAAAAGAAATTTACTTTATGTTGTCAAATAATAAATTCCTTGGAAAGTGTTGGTATGGACGGTACCCGTGGATACGGCTAGCCGTGGAATGTGAAAGAATGGTGGAAAAAGGAATAAACTTTATTTTCTGTTAGGGAACCGCCTATGATATATCTAGCATGGAAAGTGTTGGGAATTACTTGGTCATTTTCGTTGACGAGAAAAGTATGCCTCTCAAAAAAAATATCTCTCAATTTAAGCTTTGAGCTCTAGCACCTCTACAAATCCCTACTTCCCTTTGTGAAGGGCCTATCTATTTACTTTATGCAATTTCTATTTTTATTTTGAGTCTCCATCTTCTCTTATAAAGCACCAACTAAGGGGCACTATGAGCGTACTTGAGCATTGGATGTAGCTAATATGTGAGTGTTTCATGAATGGATCAATGACTAAGAATGATGGGCTAGGGATAACTTTCTTTAGTGTTGATATTTTGAAAGACATGGTTGCTTGTTGATATGCTTGAGTATTGAAATCTTCATGTCAAAACTAGACTATTGCTTTGAACCATATAAAAGTCCAAATGTCCATGCTATAAAAGAAAAGAATATGTGATGAACATGTTAGGCAGCATTCCACATCAAAAATTCTGTTTTTATCATTTACCTACTCGAGGACGAGTAGGAATTAAGCTTGGGGATGCTGATACGTCTCCAACATATCTATAATTTTTGCTTGTTCCATGCTATTATATTATCATTCTTGGATGTTTTACAATCATTTTATAGCAACTTTATATCATTTTTGGGACTAACCTATTGACATAGTGCCCAGTGCCAGTTGCTGTTTTTTGCTTGTTTTTTACTTCGCAGAATATTAGTACCAAACGGAGTCCAAACACAGCGAAACTTTTTGGAGAATTTTTCTGGACTAGAAGACACTTGATGGGCCAAATAAGTATCAGAGGCGGGCTCCGAGGGGAGCACAACCCACTAGGGCGCGCCCAGGTGGGTTGTGTGAAAACCCACAAGTATAGGGGATCGCAACAGTTTTTTAGGGTAGAGTATTCAACCCAAATTTATAGATTCGACACAAGGGGAGCTAAAGAATATTTGTAAGTATTAGCAGCTGAGTTGTCAATTCAACCACACCTAGAGATTAATTATCTGCAGCAATATGATCAGTAGCACGGTAATATGATAGTTTTGATAGCAGCAATAATAGTAACGGTAAGGGTAACAGTGATAGCTATGATTTTGTAGCAAGTGTAAGAGTAACAGCAGCAGTAGTAACTTAGCAAGAACAATATATAGAAATTTCGTAGGCATTGGATCGGTAAATTCGTTGGATGATATTCATCATATAACAGTCATAACCTAGGGCGATACGGCACTAGCTCCAGTTCATAAATATAATGTAGGCATGTATTCCGTAAATAGTCATATGCGCTTATGGAAAGAACTTGCATGACATCTTTTGTCCTACCCTCCCGGGGTAGCGGGGTCCATAAGGAAACTAAGGGATATTAAGGCCTCCTTTTAATAGAGAACCGGAACAAAGCATTAACACATAGTGAATACATGAACTCCTCAAACTACGGTCATCACCGGAAAGTATCCCGATTACTGTCACACCGGGGTTTACAGATCATAACACGTAATAGGTGAATATGACTTGCAAGATCAGATCTAGAACATAGATATAATGGTGATAACATAAACGGTGCAGATCTGAAATCATGGCACCCGGGCCCAAAGTGACAAGCATTAAGCATGGCAAAGTCATAACAACATCAATCTCAGAACATAATGGATACTAGGGATCAAGCCCTAACAAAACTAACTCGATTACATGATGAATCTCATCCAACTCCTCACCGACCAGCGAGCCTATGAAGGAATTACTCACTCCCAGTGGGAAGCATCATGGAATAGGCGATGGAGAAGGATTGGTGATGACGAAGATCCCCCTCTCCAGAGCCCCAAACGAGCTCCAGATCTGGCCTCCTGATGAAGAACAGGAGGTGGCGGCGGCTCCGTATCGTGAAACGCGATAATTCTTTCTTCCTAATTTTTTTCCTTCAAAAATAGGATTTTATAGCATCGAAGTTAGGGTATGTGGGGCCACCAGGTGGGCACAACCCACCTAGGCGCACCTGGAGGGGGGACGAGCCCTGGTGGGTTGTACTCACCTAGGGGGCCCCCTCCGGTGGTTCTTGGCTCCAGTATTTTTCTTTTATTCCATGATAATTCTCCAAAAAGTTTTGTTCCATTCCTAGAACTTTTATTTCTGCACAAAAACAACACCATGGTAGTTCTACTGAAAACAGCATCAGTCCGGGTTAGTTTCATTCAAATCATGCAAATTAGAGTCCAAAACAAGAGCAAAAGTGTTAGGAAAAGTAGATACGCCGGGGACGTATCAACTCCCCCAAGCTTAAACCTTTGCTTGTCCCCAAGCAATTCAATTGATAAACTGAAAGTGAAAAAGAAAAACTTTTACGAACTCTTTTGTTCTTGTTTACATAAATAAGCTTAAGTAGCACCCAGGTTTTCAGCAAAGATTATAACTAACCATGTAAACAATAACTCTTAAAAATTATATTAACTCATATCAATGGCATAAGCAACTAGCGAGCAATAATAAAATATCTCAAATGACAACACTTTGTCAAAACAATCGCGATATAATATGACAACAGTGGTATCTTGCTAGCCCTTTCTGAGACCGCAAAACATAAATGCAGAGCACCTCCAAAGTTCAAGCAGCGACTAAACATTGTAATTCATGGTAGAAAAGATCCAGTCATGATGCATCCAACATTAGCTATACACAATGCATGAGGATGACAATAGTCCCCTCAGATTTGGCGCTTATTTGGGAAGGTGATGACACAACATAAAATTAAAGAGATAGTCCCTTCGCAGAGGAAAACAGTGATTTGCAGCAGTGCCAGAGCTCAGATTTTTAAAACAGAGATAAATGAAATTTTGAGAAATGCACCCTTCCTGTTTACTTTGCGAACATTAGTTATCGATATCTTCCATGCTAAACACATTAGTGGTGGTTCCCAAGCGATAAAAGTAAAGGTTTACTCCCCCTCCACCAACAAACACACTCCTCGGCTAGCCGAATCCACGGGTACCGTCCATACCAACATCAGTCCAGAGGGAGTTTTGTTTAATTATTTGCAATTTGATTTCGGGACTAGGAATCCTTATTACCGCCCCTCTCGTGCAAGGACGAGTGAATAAACACTCATCATGAGAATAACCCGCTTAGCATGGAAGATACCGACTACCTCCTATCGCTCTATGAACAATCCAGGCACACCAAAACGGATCTTTATTTGAAGTTTTTAGAGGTGGCACATGCAAATTTACTTAGAACGGCAGGGTAATACCACATAGGTAGATATATGGTGGACTCATCTGGAATAACTTGGGTTTTAGGATTTTGATGCACAAGCAGTATTCCCGCTTAGTACAGGCGAAGGCTAGCAAATAGGTTGAGAAGCGGCCAACTAGAGAGCGAAAACGGTCATGAACATGCATTATGCATAAGTAACATTGGATACTAGCATGAGTAGGATATGAACACCATGAACATAAATATCATAGAGGCTATGTTGGTTTTGATTCAACTACATGCATGAACATTTGCCAAGTCAAGCCACTTGAAACATTCAGAGGAGGATACCATGTCATCATACCACATCACAATCATTTTAATGCATGTTGACGTCCAAGATAAATCATTATCCACTCCTAGCTACTTAAGCATGGCATGAGAAACTATAATCTCTAATTGTCATTGCAAACATGTTTGATCATAATAGGTTGAATCATGGATACTAGGTTAAACATATTTACAAAAACAAAACAAGTTGAGTTCATACCCGTTTCTCTCTGCCACAACCAGTTCATCAAATATCATCATCATTGCCTTTCACTTGCATGACCGAATGATATGAAAATAATAATAGTGCAAGAGTGTCGTGGACTAAGCAGGAATCTACAAGCATTTTATTCAAAAAGGAGAAGACAAGGTAATATGGGCTCTTTATTAGATCAATATCAATGCATATGAGAGCCACTCAACAATTTCATCGTGGTCTACTCGGTACGACTCAATAAAAGGAAAAGAATTTTAGAGAAACACACTGAAATATTTTTGGAGTTTTTAGTTTTTCTTGAAGAAAGCAAATTAAAGAGAAAAACTAAAACGAGAAAAACTATTTACATGGGAGAGCTCCCAACAAGCAAAAGAAGAACAAGGAAATCTTTTTGGGTTTTCTTTTAACATTACAACTAAATTAGACTAGAAAAAAACCCGAAAAGAAGCGAGAAATATTTTTGGGTTTTCTCAAAGTTTTTCAAACACACAATAAGAAAGCGAGAAAATAAATCTAGCATGGATAATACAATGAAAAAGTGTGGACACCGACAAGTGGAATGAAATATGTGAACATAAATGTAATGTCGGTGGGAATACGTACTCCCCCAAGCTTAGGCTTTTGGCCTAGCTTGGTAATCACCACTCGTAGTAGCCATCCAGTCCCATGTTGAAGTGCTGTGGAGCGGGCACATGAGCGTCCCACTCCTGAGGCTCCTCCTCTGCCTCTGTCTGGGTGTTCTGGTAGGCAATAATATCCTCAGGCATGATCCTGTATCCGCCCCTGTCAATAGAATCAAACAAAGTAGGTGCAGGCAACGGAATAATATCACGGGTTTCCACAATGAAAACCAGGTTGTAAGGAATATTATTAATAGAATAATTAATATCAGTAAACTGGTGATCTTTCATCACCTGGTGATCCAAGTAAACCTTGGGTAAACGATAATCATGTTGGCGGATCTGAACGTTAAAGTGACTCGCTAAGCGAGTAGCATAAATACCGCCATGGATTTTGCCCTTGGCTTTGTTAAGGTGCAGACGGCACGCAATAATAGCCCCTAGGCTATAGCTGTTATTGCCGTAAAGTGTGCGGAGTAAAATGGCAAAGCCAGGAGCACAGAGTGCACCGACCTTCTCTCTAGCAATTAAACACTTAGCAATGAATAGAGCAAAATAATGCATAGCAGGAAACTGCAAACTAGTAGCAGTGACACTTGACACGCCTCTCTCATCTCCCACGGACAGAGTACGATAAAAGCCCTCGAACTTTGCAGGTCTAGGCTCTCTTATTTCCCCATCAGAAGGGATCAAGCATATATCACAAAAATCGGTAAGTGGTATCTGACGGGTTTCAGCATATAAATTAAACTGAACCTCAGGGGGGTTATCCCTACTCAGAAAATGAAAACTTTGCACAAAGGAATTTGTAAGGAGATGGTATTGTTCACACTCAGCTGCGATGAAGTCGGTGAGACCAGCTTTAGCAGCAAATTGTGTGAACTCTTGACGGATTCTGGCTCCATCCATGAAGGGGTTATGTGGCCATTCGCACGGCCGCACCTCCGCCCTTCTTCGAGTGTGGAGATCGTTGTCTGATGATTCCCCAATGACTCCCTTAGAGCTCTTCTTGGAAGCAAACTTCCTAAAGAAACTCATATTATTCCTATGAATAAAATACTAAAAAAATTAGTCCACAATTTTTTTGTCATCAAAACTTCACAAGATTGTTAGCAACTACTCATAAGGAGGCATAGAGGCTATATTGAGCATTCAAACTACTTAGAACTCTAAGAATTCAACATGCAAGCTCATCTACAGTAGCACCAAGAGTAGCTAATTATTCAAAATATAATCCACTAAAGCAAAAACTAATTGGAGGAGTCACATACCAAGTAGTAATCCCCCAAAACAGTTTTGGAAATGGAGCTTTGAGCAAAGAGATCGAAATCCGCGGGTTTGAGAGCAAGAACACGAGAGAGAGAGAGAGCAATTGTGATTTTTTTCTGGAGGTAGGTGATGACATGGGCTAAAGAGATAAATGAAGGGGCCCACGTGGGGACCACAACCCACCAGGGCGCGCCCGGGGCTGCTGGCACGCCCAGGTGGGTTATGCCCACCTGGTGCACCCCCCTCTGATGTTATTTGTACTAAAAATTCAGAAATATTCAGAAAAAAATCATATTAAATTTTCAGGGCATTCTGAGAACTTTTATTTTTGGGTCATTTTTTTATTGCAAGGGAAATTCAGAAACAGACAAAGCATGGCATTTTATTTTATTTAACTAAAAAAAATAGAAAATAAAAGTTGGGAGCAGAAGGTTGTGCTTACTAAATTCATCAACTTCATACCTCTCAAAATTGATCCATTAATAAGGTTGATCAAGTCTTATTAACAACCACCTTCGATTAGCATGAAACCGAAGAACTTTCGTAAAGCACTAAGTTACCTCAACGGGGATATACATGTCCCCAACAATAAGCATTTCATATTTCTTTTTGGCAGTAGGTAGAGGTAGTTGAAAACTTCCAATAATGAGTGTCGGAGATTTTTCAATAACATTAATACCATTCACATGGAATTGTTTCTTCGGAAAGTGCACCGTGTCTTCATTACCATTGATATGAAAAGTGACCTTGCTTTTGTTGCAATCAATAACAGCCCCTGCAGTATTCAAAAAGGGTCTACCAAGGATAATTGACATATTGTCGTCCTCGGGCATCTCAAGTATAACAAAGTCAGTTAAGATAGTAACATTTGCAACAACAACAACAACGGGCACATCCTCACAAATACCGATAGGTATGGCAGTTGATTTGTCAGCCATTTGCAAAGATATTTCAGTAGGTGTGAGTTTATTCAAATCAAGTCTTTTATATAAAGAGAAATGCATAACACTAACACCAGCTCCTAGGTCACACAAAGCAGTTTTAACATAATTTCTTTTAATGGAGCAAGGTACAGTTGGTATCCCCGGATCTCCAAGTTTTTTAGGTACTCCATCCTTAAAAGAATAATTGGCAAGCATGGTGGAGATTTCAGCTTCCGGTATTTTTCTCTTATTAGTGATGATGTCTTCCATATATTTTGCATAAGGGGCCATCTTTAATATATCAGTCAAGCGAGTGCGCAAAAAGACTGGCCTAAGCATTTCAGCAAAATGTTCAAATACTTCATCATCTTTTTTCTTAGTTGATTTAGGTGGAAAGGGCATGGGTTTCTGAACCCATGGTTCTCTTTCCCTTCCATGTTTTCTAGCAACAAAGTCTCTTTTATCATATCTTTTATTTTTAGGTTGTGGGTTATCAAGATCAACAGCTGGTTCTATTTCAACATCATTATCTGGTTGTTTATCGATGTCTGGTTGAGTGTCTTCATGAACATATTCATTATCTTTTTCATTATCACTAGATGAATGTTCATTACCAGATTGAGTTTCAGCATCAGAAATAGAAATTGAAACATCATTATCATTATCAGGAGGTCTTTCTACTTCAGGTTCACTAGAGGCATGCAAAGTCCTACCATTTTTCTTTTTCTTCTTCTTTCTAGAAGGACTAGGTGCATCAGTGTTAATTCTTTGGGAGTCTTGTTCAATTCTTTTAGGGTGTCCTTCAGGATAAAGTGGTTCCTGAGTTATTTTACCTCCTCTAGTTGCTACTCTAACAGCAAAGTCATTTATATTATTATTCATTTCATCTAGCACCTCTCTTTGAGATTTGGCAACTTGTTCTAGTTGAGTTTGAACCATAGAGGCATGTTTTCCTACACCTCTAACATCATTGGAGATTCTAAATAACAAGTCACTCAAGCGAGCAATCATATTGGAATTGTATTTCAATTGTTTCATAACATTTTCATTGAAGTGATCTTGTTTTCTAATGTAGTTATCAAACTCATAAAGGCATTGACTAGGATGTTATTGTAAGGGATGTCTCTTTCATCAAATTTCATCAAAGAGTTTACCTCTACCACCTTTGGTGGTGGTGTGTCAAGTCCATGTATTTCTTCAATAGGAGGTAAATTTTTAACATCCTCTGCTTTAATACCTTTTTCCTTCATACTTTTCTTTGCCTCTTGCATATCTTCAGGACTGAGATATAATATACCCCTCTTCTTCAGAGTGGGTTTAGGAAGTGTTTTAGGAAGAGTCCAATCATCATAATTTTTCAATATATTATTCAATAATTCCTCAGCTTGTTCAATACTTCGTTCCCTGAAAACACAACCAGCACAACTATCTAGGAAGTCCCTAGAAGCATTAGTTAGTCCATTATACAAGATATCAAGTATTTCATTTTTCTTAAGAGGATGATCAGGCAAAGCATTAAGCAATTGGAGAAGCCTCGCCCAAGCTTTTGGGAGACTCTCTTCTTCAATTTGCACAAAGTTAAATATTTCCTATAAGGCAGCTTGTTTCTTATGAGCAGGAAAATATTTTTCAGAGAAGTAATAAATCATATCCTGGGGACTACGCACACAACCAAGAGCAAGAGTATTGTACCAAATCTTAGCATCACCCTTTAATGAGAACAGAAATAATTTGAGAATATAGTAGTAGCGAATCTTCTCATCATGAGCAAATAGGGTGGCTATATCATTTAATTTAGTGAGATGTGCCACAACAGTTTCAGTTTCATAGCCATGGAAAGGATCAGATTCAACCAAAGTAATTAACTCTGGGTCAAAAGAGAATTCATAATCCTTATCATCAACAAAGATAGGTGAAGTAGCAAACTTAGGATCACATTTCATTCTAGCATTCAAAGATTTTTCTTTCAGTTTGCATAGTAACTTCTTAAGATCATCTCTATCATTGCAAGCAAGAAAATCTCTAGGTGTCTCCTCATCCATAACATAACCTTCAGGTATCTTAGGCAATTCATATCTAGGAGAGCTAGGCCTAATAGGTATTTAAAGATTTTCATTTTCAAGTACTTCATCAGTTTCAATAATTTCATTAGTTTCAGCTTTCTCAATATCTCTAGCTCAAGCAATTTGTTCATCATGAAATTCACCAAGTGGCATATTATCATCAAGCAAGGTACTAGCATCATCATAAGCATTATCCATAGCAGAAGCATCATCAATAACTTGTGACATATCAGAATTAATAGCATGTGGTGGTGTTGCAAGTTTACGAAAAATAGAAGGTGAATCAAGTGTAGAGCTAGATGGCAGTTCCTTACCTCCCCTCATCTTAGAGGGAAAAATCTTAGTCTTTGTATCCTTCAGATTTTCATAGTAATAAATTGATAATAATCCCAAGTGACTCAACAAATATAGCTATGCTCCCCGGCAATGGCGCTAGAAAAAGGTCTTGATAACCCACAAGTATAGGGGATCACAACAGTTTTTTAGGGTAGAGTATTCAACCCAAATTTATAGATTCGACACAAGGGGAGCTAAAGAATATTTGTAAGTATTAGCAGCTGAGTTGTCAATTCAACCACATCTGGAGATTAATTATCTGTAGCAATATGATCAGTAGCACAGTAATATGATAGTTTGATAGCAACAATAATAGTAACAGTAACGATAACAGTGATAGCAATGATTTTGTAGCAAGTGTAACATTAACAGCAACAGTAGTAACTTAGCAAGAACAATATATGGAAAATTTGTAGGCATTGGATCGTTAAATTCATTGGATGATATTCATCATATAATAGTCATAACCTAGGGTGATACGACACTAGATCCAGTACATAAATATAATGTAGGCATGTATTCCGTAAATGGTCATACATGCTTATGGAAAGAACTTGCATGGCATCTTTTGTCCTGCCCTCCCGTGGCAGCGGGGTCCAGAAGGAAACTAAGCGATATTAAGGCCTCCTTTTAATAGAGAACAGGAACAAAGCATTAACACATAGTGAATACATTAACTCCTCAAACTACGGTCATCACCGGAAAGTATCCCGATTACTGTCACACCGGGGTTTACGGATCATAACACGTAATAGGTGAATATGACTTGCAAGATCGGATCTAGAACATAGATATAATGGTGATAACATAAACGGCTCAAACCTGAAATCATGGCACCCGGGCTGAAAGTGACAAGCATTAAGCATGGCAAAGTCATAACAACATCAATCTCAGAACATAATGGATACTAGGGATCAAGCCCTAACAAAACTAACTCGATTACATGATGAATCCCATCCAACTCCTCACCGACCAGTGAGCCTACGAAGGAATTACTCACTCCCGGTGGGGAGCATCATGGAATCGGCGAGGGAGATGGGTTGGTGATGACGAAGATCGAAGATCCCCCTCTCCGGAGCCCCAAACAGGCTCCAGATCTGGCCTCCCGATGAAGAACAGGAGGTGGTGGCGGCTCCGTATTGTGAAACGCGATAATTCTTTCTCCCTGATTTTTTTCTCCAAACATAGGATTTTATACCGTCGGAGTCAAGGTCTGCGGGGCCACCAGGTGGGCACAACCCACCTGGGCACGCCTGGAGGGGGGCGCGCCCTAGTGGGTTGTGCTCACCCAGGGGGCCCCCTCCGGTGGTTCTTGGCTCCAGTATTTTTCTTTTATTTCATAAAAAATCTCCAAAAAGTTTTGTTCCATTCCGAGAACTTTTATTTCTGCACAAAAACAACACCATGGTAGTTCTGCTGAAAACAGCGTCAGTCCGGGTTAGTTTCATTCAAATCATGCAAATTAGAGTCCAAAACAAGAGCAAAAGCGTTAGGAAAAGTAGATACACCGAAGACGTATCATTGTGACCCCCTCGGTGTCGTGGGAAACCACGGCCACCTATGGGGCCATGAGCCCCTTTTGGTTCGGCGGGGGGATGGGCACGTTGCACAAAGAGCGGAGAAGCGTCGCGCAGCACGGCAGAGATCGCATGGGCAGTCTTTACCCAGGTTCGGGCCACCGTGAGGCGTAAAACCCTACTCCTACTTTGGTGGATTGATGGTGGATAGTGGTGGTGAACGTAGCACACTCGCCCGGCAAGGTCGCTCTGGGGGCGAGAGTGGCTACGCGCGTATGGATATGCGAGGGTCCAACCCTTTCTACGGTCGCCATGGGCCTCCTTTTATAGGTTAAGGGGTCACCACAGTGGCAAATCAGTCTTTGCGTACTGATTAGATAGCTAACAGTGCTATCATATCTAACTCTGCAGGCTGACAGAGCACATTAAATGCGCCGCTCAGTGTCACATCACAGCTCGCCCGGCAAGCCCTGCCGGGCTGTTTTGCCAGCTTCGCTCCTGCGCGCTTGACACATCTCAGGACGGGTGTCATATGGAGGTGTTTGCTGTAGGAAGTGGCTGCCATGTGGCAGAAAGCAGCCACTTAGTCACCTTGGAGCTCGACACCGCTTTGATTACTGACTTGCGTCGCTTGTGAGGTGGAGCAGTGGAGTGGCTTGCCTCCACCAGCCCCGGCAGGCTTGCCGGGACGATCTGGGAGCTTGCTTCCGAGGCAAAACCCAACCCTGCCAGGCTCGCCTGCCCGGCAAGGTAGGTCCTTCCCTTGGCGATGCCTTGTTCCTCTGGCTCACCTTGGCCTTCCCAACTTGCACTTGGATCCTTCAAAGGAATTGATCCTCCTTGTTTGGTATGATCTTGGTCTTGTAATCTTGTCTCTCAGCCTGCTGGCTTGCCGTCCGTGCACAGTCAGGGGAAAACATATACCCCTATCTGTGTTCCTCAACACTCGGTGACCTCCTGCACCACCTCTTCGCCCTATAAATCCCCAAATATTCTAGAAACCCTAGGGGAGTCGACGAAACACAAATCCAGCAGCCGCAAGTTCCAGAACCACGAGATCCAATCTAGACACCACCGCGGAGGGGTCCATCATCCTCATTGGTGCCTCTCCGATGATGCGTGAGTAGTTCATCATAGACCTACGGGTCCGTAGGCAGTAGCTAGATGGCTTCCTCTCTCTCTTTTGATTCTCAATACAATGGTCTCTTGGAGATCTATTTGATGTAACTCTTTTTTATGGTGTGTTTGTTGGGATCCGATGAACTTTGAGTTTATGATCAGATCTATATCCATGAATATTATTTGAGTCTTCCTTTGATCTCTTATATGCATGATTATTTATAGCCTCGTATTTCTTCTTCGAATATTTGGTTTAGTTAGGCCAACTAGATCAATTTTTCTTTCCATGGGAAGAGGTGCTTTGTGATGGTTCGATCGTGCGGTGTTCTTTCCCAGTGACAGAAGGGGTAGCAAGGCACGCATGTATTGTTGCTATTAAGGATAACAAGATGGGGGCTATTCCTACATGAATAGATCTCATCTACATCATGTCATCGTTCTTATTGCATTACTCTGTTTCTCCATGAACTTAATACACTAGATGCATGCTGGATAGCGGTCGATGTGTGGAGTAATAGTAGTAGATGCAGGCAGGCGTCGGTCTACTAATCTTGGACGTGATGCCTATATATTGATCATTGCCTTGGATATCTTCATAATTATTCGATCTTCTATCAATTGCCCAACAGTAATTTGTTTACCTACCGTGTGCTATTTTCCTGAGAGAAGCCACTAGTGAAATCTACGGGCCCGGGGTCTATTCTTTATCATGTTTGCTTTGAGATCTAATTTTATTCGCTTTTATTTTCAGATCTATTATTCAAAAAACCCAAAAATACCTTTCTGCACTTTTTTGTTACTTATTTTATTTCGCGTTTTACTGAGAGCTATTTATCCAATCTACCACAAATTTATCTATCTTTGCACCGTCAAGGGATTGACAACCCCTCTTACGCGTCGGGTTGCAAGTATTTGTTCTTTGTGTGCAGGTACCGTTTACATAGTGCTGCTTGGTTCTCCTACTGGATTGATACCTTGGTTTCATAACTAAGGGAAATACCTACCGTAGTTGTGCTGCATCATCCCTTCCTCTTTGGGGAAATACCGACGTAGTTCAAGCGACATCACCTATCCTCTTCAGCTCCACTCAATGTTTCTTTTCCTCTATCAGCAACCTAAGCTACCTGCTGCTTTGTAGTGACTCTCAAGGACCACACCTACTTGGCTCATATTCCAGAAGCCCTTCTTGGAAATTTATGTCAAAGCGGGAGAGAGAGCACATCAAAGCTTATCAAAATCAATGAGCACATCTAAGCTCTTCCACAGATGCTTGTTAACAAAGAGGAGAGAAGTTACATGTCTTTAAGAGGGGAAGACATGCTAGCATGATTGATTCTAAGTTTTACTTTTCTCTAGTTTTATTGCTCTAATTTTATCTTACCCTACCTTCTCCCATTATCCAATATCAGATTCAGGGGGAGAAAGAGTCTATGCTTAAGGGGAGAAAAATCTTTGGAACCTATTGCACATCTTTATTCCTTGGGGACTTGTCTATATCTAAATGAAGTACTTACCTATAGTACTCACCCATTACATGTCATCCCAGTCTTGGTACTCTTGTGGTTCCTTCAAACTGCTTTATTTGGAGTGTTCTTGTGTTATCTAACCCGGTTTTCTCAAGTCTACTCCCTCAAAAGTAAGCTCAAGACCACAAGGTAAGTATATGCATCACACTCATGTGCATGATGATCTCTTGTTGTTGCACATATTGTTTACAAGAGGGAATCATAAACATGAAGGTACATTTCTCAACCACATTATTTGCTATGATGCATATAGCCAAGATACATGTAACTCTCTGCTTACTCTGTCGTGTTATGCATTCACATGTTATTATATTCTATCTTCACATGATTGCATACATGTAGGGGGAGCCTATGCATGTTACATGTTCCTCCAAAGCTTTACTTGCTACTCTTCATATCATTTTACTTAAAGCTTTGATGTATGTTGTCATCAATTACCAAAAAGGGGGAGATTGAAACACAAGTGCTCCCTGGGTGATTTTGGTAATTAATGTCAACATATCTCTTGTCGGACTAATAGTTTTATCAAGTGTATTTTAGACAAGTTCAACAATGGCACGGCAAGGACAAGAGGATGTGGAACCTCTTCAAGATGCTAAGGACAAAGATTGGCAAGAGCTCAAGACTCTTCATCTTTATTTTAGTGATCCAAGATCACATTGAGTCCATATGAAAGCCAATACTATTAAAAGGGGATGAGGTGTTGCTTAATGGCTTGCTTGCTCAAATGCTTAGTGATATTGCTCCAAAACCCTCAACCAGTTTCTCCATCCAAATATGTCAGATCCCTAAACTCCAACTCAGCCCCACCGATTCTTTCTATCCAGCGCCACCGAGTTCATATGACATAGCCACAGCCAGAAACCCTAACAGTTCGGTCTCACCGATATGGGCCTCGGTCTCACCGAGATGGCCCTACCAACACGCTGTGACTTGTTGCATTTATTTCGGTTACACCGAGTTATGCAATCGGTCCCACCGAGTTGGCTTGACCAACTCTCTGTTGCTCTGTTGCTTCACTTCGGTCTCATCAAGTTGATGCAATCGGTGCCACCGAAATGAGATTTGCCCTAAAGCCCTAGCACATCGGTCTCACCGAGTTGTTCCTGTCGATCCCACAGAGATTCCTAACATTCACATTTTGAACTAATCGGTGCCACCGAGTTTAATCATTCGGTCTCACCGAGATGGGTCAAAATGTGTGTAATGGTTGGATTTTGTGTGGAGGCTATATATACCCCTCCACCCCCTTCTCCATGTGTGAGAAAGCCATCAGAACGTGCCTACACTTCCACCATACATTTTCTTAGAGAGAACCACCTACTCATGTGTTGAGATCAAGATATTCCAATCCTACCACAAGAATCTTGATTTCTAGCCTTCCCCAAGTTGCTTTCCACTCAAATCATCTTTCCACCATAGCCAAATCTGTGAGAGAGAGTTGAGTGTTGGGGAGACTATCATTTGAAGCACAAGAGCAAGGAGTTCATCATCAACACACCATCTATTACCTTTTGGAGAGTGGTGTCTCCTAGATTGGTTAGGTGTCGCTTGGGAGCCTCCGTCAAGATGTGGAGTTGAACCAAGAAGTTTGCAAGGGCAAGGAGATCGCCTACTTCGTGAAGATCTACCCGAGTGAGGCAACTCATTCGTGGGCGATGGCCACGGTGGGATAGACAAGGTTGCTTCTTCGTGGACCATTCGTAGGTGGAGCCCTCTGTGAACTCGCGCAGTCGTTACCCTTCATGGGTTGAAGTCTCCATCAACGTGCATGTACGATAGCACCACCTATCGAAACCACGCCAAAAATCTTCGTGTCTCCATTGCATTTGCAAACTCCAATCCCATCTCTTTACCTTCTTGCAATTTGCATGCTTTACTCTTTCCGCTGCATATACTCTTGTCATGCTTGCTTGAAATGTATTGAGAGATCTTTAACTTGTGCTAAACTCAACCTTAACTTGAAGAAATTAAAAATTGCCACTTTTACTTATTGAGGGTCTAATCACCCCCCCTCTAGACCACTCTTCTCGATCCTTTCAACAAGCATGAGTAGGATATAAATCACCATGAACATAAATATCGTGGAGGCTATGTTGGTTTTGATTCAACTACATGCGTGAACATGTGCCAAGTCAAGCCACTTGAATCATTCAGAGGAGGATACCATCCTATCGTACTACATCATAACCATTTTAAAAGCATGTTGACACTCAAGATAAACCATTATCCACTCCTAGCTATTTAAGCATGGCATGAGTAACTATGATCTCTAATTGTCATTGCAAACACGTTTATTCATAATAGGTTGAATCAAGAACGATGAGCTAATCATATTTACAAAAACAAAATAGGTCGAGTTCATACCAGCTTTTCTTCATCTCAATCATTTCATCAAATCTCATGATTATTGCCTTTCACTTGCACGACCGAAAGATGTGAATAATAATAATAGTGCGCGTGCCGTGGACTAAGCTGGAATCTGCAAACATTTATTCAAAGGAGAAGACAAGGTAATATGGGCTCTTTGTTAGATCAACAATATTGCATATGAAAGCCACTCAACATTTTCATCGTGGTCTTCTCCTTACGACCCAAAGAAAATAGAAGAATTTCAAATAAACACACTGAAATAATTTTGGAGTTTTTGTTTTTCTGAAGAAAGTAAAATGAACACGAGAAAAACTATTTACACGGGAAAGCTCCCAACAAGCAAAAGAAGAACGAGTAATCTTTTTGGGTTTTCTTTTAATACTACAACTAATTAAACTAGAAAGAAAAACTGAAAAGAAGTGAGAAATATTTTTGGATTTTATCAAAGTTTTTCAAACACACGAGAAGAAAGCAAAAATAAAACTAACATGGATTATACAATGAAAAAGGATGAACACCGACAACTGGAATGAATGTGTGATCCATGAATATAATGTCGGTGAGAAATACATACTCCCCCAAGCTTAGGATTTTGGCCTAAGTTGGTCTATGACCACGGCTCGAAGTAACCCTCTCATGGATACTGCGGAGCATCCTGAGGCTTCCACTAGCCGGCGAGCTCCTATGGCTCCCACTGATAAACAGGCTCCTGATATGGCTTAGGAACTGGTGTTGTCTCAGGTACTGGGGGTTGCGTCAGATCCCAGTGTGCATAGATGTCTTCAGGCATAATAGTGTACCTGCCTGAATAAAGATCGAACAAAGAAGGTGCAGGCAAAGTATCTCACGAGTCCCCTGACTGAATACTAAGTTGTACCTAAATCGCATGTGCTTATCCTTATCAATAAAATGATGCGCATCCATACTAGCATAGTCTAAATATTTAGTAGGTAGCAGCATCTCCTCCGCCTCATCATGTCTAATAGGAATCTCAAAATGTGCAGCGAGGCGGGAGGCATGGATACCACCATAAATAACACCCTTCGAACGGCTTGTGTGTAACCGCCGAGCAACCATAGCGCCCAACCTAAAAGTTCTATCTGCATATAAAGCATGGTGCAAGATAGCAAGGTCAGGAGCACTTAGTGTTCCACTCTCCCAATGACCAATCAAACATCTCCTAGCAAATAATGCATAGTAACGTAAAACGGGAAAAATGTAGACTAGCCACTCTTGCTTCTGACACTCCTCTCTCCTCTCCCACAGTAGTTTCAAAGATAAATTCCTCCATGTCTCTAGGACGTGGATCACCGTGACTGCCCTCATAAGGTATATTGCAAACATTGCAAAAATCATATAGTGTCATTTCCTTAGGCACATCATAGAGGTTAAATTCTACCATGGGTGGTTCCTTTCTAGGATAAAAGCGAAAGCTTTGCACGAAGGTATTAGTGTGTAGGAGATATTCATCACACTTATCTTTGAGGAAGGGAATGATTCCGGCATTATGTGCCAAGTAATAGAAATCCTCATAAATTCCCGCCTCCTTCAAGAATGTGTCACACGGTCGAACCTCCGCTGCACGCGGAAGATGGTATTTGGGATTCTCCTTCGAAGTTTCCTCCGAATTCCGGCTTGATGAGCCCCTTAACCACCTCCTCATGGTTCTCCCTTTTCTGAAAAATTCTGAAATTTTTAGTAACTCAAAATGAAAGTGAACAAAACTCAACACAATCGCTAGCAACTACTCCCACAAGTGTCTAGCGGCCATATCATGCACCAAAACTAGTTTGAAACATATAAATTTGACATGCAAGCTCAAGAACATGGTCACCAATAGTTGCTAAATGTGCAAATAATAAACCACTACAACAAAAACTAATTGGACCAACGGAGGAGTCACATACCGATGAGCAATCCACCAAAACAGTTTTGGAATTGGAGCTATGAGCAAGGAGATCAAAAATTGCAGCAAGAAGAGCAAGAACACGGGTTTGAACAAGCAATTGATTTTTTCTGGAGGAAGAAGAAGAGCATGGGTGGCAACAATAAGTGAGGGTGCCTACATGGGCCCCACAAGCTTGCTGGGCGCGCCCAAGGGGGTGGGCGCGCCCTGTGAGCTTGTGGCTCACAGGTGCACCCCCCCTGGGGTGTGTTCAGTGCCACTATTTTTTATATTTTGTAGAAAAATCATATTAAATTTTTAGGGCATTTGGAGAACTTTTATTTTCTGGTCATTTTTTATTGCACGGATAATTCAGAAAACAACATAATCATGGCATTTCTACTTTATTAATTTTAAATAACATAAGGTAAAAAGTGGGTACAGAAAGTTGTGTTTACTAAATTCATCGACCACATGCCCGTCAAAAGGAATCCATTAATAAGGTTGATCAAGTCTTATTAACAAACTTCCTCTGAATGACATGAAATCGGAGAATCTTCGTATAACACTAGGTTACCTCAATGGGGATATGCATGTCCCCAACCATAAGAATTTCATATTTCTTTTTGACAGTAGGAATAGGGAATTCAAAACCTCCAACAGTAATCGTTGAAATTTTTTCAATAGAGTTGATACTATTCACTTGAGGTTGTTTCTTCGGGAAGTGCATCGTATGCTCATTACCATTGAAATGAAAAGTGACATTGCCCTTATTGCAATTAATAACAGCCCCTGCACTATTCAAAAAGGGTCTACCAAGGATGATCGACATACTGTCGTCCTCGGGTATATCAAGAATAACAAAGTCCGTTAAGATAGTAACATTTGCAACTACGACAGGCACATCCTCACAAATACGGATGGGTATAGCAGTTGATTTATCAGCCATTTGCAAAGAGATTTCAGTTGGTGTCAACTTATTCAAATCAAGTCTTTGATACAAGGAGAAAGGAATAACACTAACACCGGCTCCTAGATCACATAAAGCGGTTTTAACATAGTTTCTTTTAATGGAGCATGGTATATTTGGTATTTCTGGGTCTCCTAGTTTCTTTGGTATTCCACCCTTAAATGAATAATTAGCAAGCATGGTTGAAATTTCAAATTCCGGTATATTTCTTTTATTTGTAACAATATCTTTCATGTACTTAGCATAAGGAGACATTTTCAGAATATCAGTCAAACGAAGGCGCAAAAAGACAGGTCTAAGCATTTCAACAAACCGCTCAGATTCTTCTTCATCTTTATTCTTTGAAGCTTTAGGAGGAAAAGGCATGGGTTTCTGAACCCATGGTTCTCTTTCTTTACCATGTTTCCTAGCAATGAAGTCTCTCTTATCATATCTTTTATTCTTAGGTTGTGGGTTATCAAGATCAACAGCAGGTTCTATCTCCACATCATTATCATTATTAGGTTGAGCATCAACATGAACATCATCATTATCATTGTTACTAAGTTCATGTTCATCACCAGATTGTGTTTCAGCATTAGAAATAGAAATATCATTTGGATTCTCAGGTGTGTCTACAGTAGGTTCACTAGAGGCATGCAAAGTCCTATCATCTTTCTTTTTCTTTTTAGATGGACTAGGTGCATCAGTATTAATTCTTTGAGAGTCTTGCTCAATTCTCTTAGGGTGACCTTCAGGATACAAAGGTTCCTGAGTCATTTTACCACCCCTAGTCATAACTCTAACAACATGATCATTCATCTTATTGTTCATCTCATTAAGCAAATCATTTTGTGACTTAATGACTTGTTCTACTTGATTTTTTCTCACGGATGCATGTTTACTCACACCCCTGACATCATTAACAGTTCTAAACACAAATTCACTCAAGCGTTCAATCATATAAGCATTTTGTTTCAATTGTCTACTAACATATGCATTAAAGTTTTCTTGTTTAACAATAAAGTTATCCAATTCATCTAAGCATTGACTAGCAGATTTAGTATAAGGAATACCACCTTCATCAAATCTATAGAGAGAATTTACCTCCACTACTTGTGTTGGGATATCGAGACCATGTATTTCTTCAATAGGTGGTAAATTCTTGACATCTTCAACTTTAATACCTTTTTCTTTGATAGATTTCTTTGCCTCTTGCATATCTTCAGGACTGAGAAATAGAATACCTCTCTTCTTCGGAGTTGGCTTGTGTGGTGGTTCAGGAAGAGTCCAATCATTATCATTACTCAATATATTATTCAATAGTTCTTCAGCTTGTTCAACATTCGTTCCCTGAAAACAAAACCAGCATAACTATCTAGGTGGTCCCTAGAAGCATCGGTTAGTCCATTATAAAAGATATCAAGTATTTCATTTTTATTGAGAGGATGATAAGGCAAAGCATTCAGTAATTGGGGAAGCCTTCCCCAAGCTTGATGGAGATTCTCTTCTTCGATTTGCACAAAGTTAAATATTTCCTGTAAAGCAGCTTGTTTCTTATGAGCAGGAAAATATTTTTCAGAGTAGTAATATATCATATCCTTGGGACTACGCACACAACAAGGAGCAAGAGAATTAAACCATATCTTAGCATCACCCTTTAGTGAGAAAGGAAACAACTTAAGAATATAGTAGTAGCGAATTTTTTCCTCATGATCAAATAGGGTGGCTATATCATTTAGTTTAGTAAGATGTGCCACAATAGTTTCGGATTCATAACCATGGAAAGGATCAGATTCAACCAAAGTAATTAACCCAAGATTGACAGCGAATTTATAATCCTTATCAGTAACAAAGATAGGTGAAGTAGCAAACTTAGGATCATATTTCATTCTAGCATTCAAAGATTTTACTTTCAACTTGACTAGTAATTTCTTAAGATCGTTTCTATCCTTACAAGCAAGAAAATCCATAGCTACCTCTCCATCCATAACATAACCCTTAGGTATATCAGGCAACTCATATCTAGGAGAGCTAGGTCTAATAGGTGTTCCAAAAGTTTCAGTTTCAGTAATTTCATCAGTTTCAGCATTCTCAATTTCTTTAGCTCTAGCAAGTTGTTCATCAAGAAATTCACCCAGTGGCACAGTCTTATCAAGCAAAGTACTAGCATCATCATAAGTATCATTCATAGTAGAAGTAGCATCATCAATTACTTGTGACATATCAGGATTAATAGCAGGTGGTGTGATACGTCTCCGTCGTATCTACTTTTCCTAACGCTTTTGCTATTGTTTTGGACTCTAATTTGCATGATTTGAATGAAACTAACCCGGACTGATGATGTTTTCAGCAGAACTACCATGGTGTTGTTTTTGTGCAGAAATAAAAGTTCTCGGAATGGAACAAAACTTTTTGGAGAATTATTTTACAATAAAAGAAAAATACTGGAGCCAAGAACCACCGGAGGGGGGGCCTGGCTGGGCACAAGACACCAGGGCACCCCCCCCTCTGGCGTTCCCTGGTGGGTTGTCCCCACCTCGTGGCCCCGTAGACCCTAATTCCGACGCTATAAACTCCTATTTTCGGAGAAAAAATCAGGGAGAAAGTTTCATCGCATTTCACGATACGGAGCCGCCGCCACCTCCTGTTCTTCATCGGGAGGCCAGATCTGGAGCCTCCTCCTTCATCACCAATTCCATGATGCTCCCCACCGGGAGTGAGTAATTCGTTCGTAGGCTCGTTGGTCGGTGAGGAGTTGGATGAGATTCATCATGTAATCGAGTTAGTTTTGTTAGGGCTTGATCCCTATTATCCACTATGTTCTGAGATTGATGTTGTTATGACTTTGCCATGCTTAATGCTTGTCACTAGGGCCCGAGTGCCATGATTTCAGATCTGAACCATTTATGTTTTCACCATTATATCTATGTTCTAGATCCGAGCTTGCAAGTCATATTCACCTATTACGTGTTATGATCCGTAAACCCCAATGTGACAGTAATTGGGATACTTTCCGGTGATGACCGTAGTTTGAGGAGTTCATGTATTCACTATGTGTTAATGCTTTGTTCCGGTTCTCTATTAAAACAAGGCCTTAATATCCCTTAGTTTCCTTATGGACCCCGCTGCCACGGGAGGGTAGGACAAAAGACGTCATGCAAGTTCTTTCCATAAGCATGTATGACTATTTATGGAATACATGCCTACATTATATTTATGAACTGGTGCTAGTTTTGTATTGCCCTAGGTTATGACTGTTATATGATGAATATCATCCAATGAATTAACCGATCCAATGCCTACCAATTTTCCATGTATTTTTCTTGCTAAGTTACTACTGCTGTTGTTACTGTTACGCTTGCTAAAACATCATTGCTATCATTGTTACTGTTACTGCTATTGTTACCACTGCTATCAAAACTATCATATTACTATGCTACTGATCACTTTGCTGTAGATATTTAATCTCCAGGTGTGGTTGAATTGACAACTCAACTGCTAATACTTACAAATAGTCTTTGGCTCCCCTTGTGTCAAATCTATAAATTTGGGTTGAATACTCTACCCTCGAAAACTGTTGCGATCCCCTATACTTGTGGCCTATCAAGACCTTTTTCTGGCACCGTTGCCGGGGAGCATAGCTATATTTGTTGAGTCACTTCGGATTATTATCTATTTATCATTATGAAGAATCTAAAGGATACAAAAACCAAGATCTTTCCCTCTAGGATGAGGGGAGGTAAGGAACTGCCATCACACTCTGCACTTGATTCACCTTCTATTTTGAGTAGACTTTTAACACGACCACATGCTATTAATCTTGATATGTCGCAAGTTATTGATGATGCTACTTCTGCTCTGAATGCTACTCATGATTATGCTAGTACCTTGCTTGATGATAATGTGCCACTAGGTGAATTTCTTGATGAACAACTTGCTAGAGCTAAAGATATTGAGAATGTTGAAACTGATGAAATTATTGAAACAGATGAAGTACTTGAAACTGAAAATATTGAAACACCTATTAGACCTAGCTCTCCTAGATATGAAATGCCTAAGATACCTGAAGGTTATGTTATGGATGAGGAGATAGCTAGAGATTTTCTTGCTTGCAATGATAGAGATGATCTCAAGAAATTACTATGCAAACTGAAAGAAAAATCTTTGAATGCTAGAATGAAATGTGATCCTAAGTTTGCTACTTCACCTATCTTTATTACCGATAAGGACTATGAATTATCTATCGACCCAGAGTTAATTACTTTGGTTGAATCTGATCCATTCCATGGCTATGAAACTGAAACTGTTGTGGCACATCTTACTAAATTAAATGATATAGCCACCCTATTTGCTCATGATTAGAAAATTCGCTACTATTATATTCTAAAATTATTTCTGTTCTCATTAAAGGGTGATGCTAAGATATGGTACAATACTCTTGCTCCTGGTTGTGTGCGAAGTCCCCAGGATATGATTTAGTACTTCTCTGAAAAATATTTTCCTGCTCATAAGAAACAAGCTTCCGTACAGGAAATATTTAATTTTGTGCAAATTGAAGAAGAGAGTCTCCCACAAGCTTGAGGGAGGCTTCTCCAATTGCTTAATGCTTTGCCTGATCATCCCCTTAAGAAAAATGAAATACTTGATATCTTCTATAATGGACTAACCGATGCTGCTAGGGACTTCCTAGATAGTTGTGTTGGTTATGTTTTCAGGGAACGAACTGTTGTACAAGCTGAGGATTTATTGAATAATATATTGAGAAATTATGACGATTGGACTCTTCCTGAATCACCGCCTAAACCCACTCCAAATAAGAGGGGTATCTTATATCTCAGTCCTGAAGATATGCAAGAGGCAAAGAAAAGTATGAAGGAAAAAGGTATTAAAGTAGAGGATGTTAAAAATTTACCTCCTATTGAAGAAATACATGGACTTGACACACCACCACCAAAGGTTGTAGAGGTACACTATTTAATGAAATTTGATGAAAGTGACATCCCTTACAATAAACATCCTAGTCAATGCCTTTATGAGTTTGACAATTACATTAGAAAACAAGATCACTTCAATGAAAATGTTATGAAATAATTGAAATATAACTCTAATATGATTGCTTACTTGAGTGACTTGTTATTTAGAATTACTAATGATGGAACAGGTGTAGGAAAACATGCTTCTATGGTTCAAACTCAACTAGAACAAGTTGCTAAATCTCAAAGAGAGTTGCTTAGTGAAATGAATAATAATATGAATGACTTTGTTGTTAGGGTAGCAACTAGAGGAGCTAAAATGACTCAGGAACCACTTTATCCTGAGGGAAACCCTAAAAGAATTGAACAAGACTCTCAAAGAATTAACACTGATGCACCTAGTCCTTCTAAAAAGAAGAAAAGAAAGAAAAATGATAGGACTTTGCATACCTCTAGTGAACCTGAAATAGAAAAACCTCCTAATAATAATAATGTTGTTTCTATCTCTGATGCTGAAACTCAATCTGGTAATGAACATTCATCTAGTGATAATGAAAAAGATAATGATGATGTTCATGAAGACACTCAACCAGATAATGATAAACAACCAGATAATGATGTTGAAATAGAACCAACTATTGATCTTGATAACCCACAACCTAAAAATAAAGGATATGATAAAAGAGACTTTGTTGCTAGAAAACATGGAAGAGAAAGAGAACCATCGGTTCAAAAACCCATGCCCTTTCCACCTAAATCAACAAAGAAAAAAGATGATGAAGAATTTGAACGTTTTGCTGAAATGCTTAGGCCAGTCTTTTTGCGCACTCGCTTGACTGATATTTTAAAGATGGCCCCTTGTGCAAAATACATGAAAGACATCATAACTAATAAGAGAAAGATACCGGAAGCTGAAATCTCCACCATGCTAGCTAATTATTCTTTTAAGGATGGAGTACCTAAAAAACTTGGAGACCCAGGAATACGAACTATACTTGCTCCATCAAAATAAATTATGTTAAAACTGCTTTGTGTGATCTAGGAGCTGGTGTTAGTGTTATGCCTTTCTCCTTATATAAAAGACTTGATTTGAATAAACTCACACCTACTGAAATATCTTTGCAAATGGTTGACAAATCAACTGCCATACCGATAGGTATTTGTGAGGATGTGCCAGTTGTTGTTGCAAATGTTACTATCTTAACTGACTTTGTTATACTTGAGATGCCCGAGGACGACAACATGTCGATTATCCTTGGTAGACCCTTTTTTAATACTGTAGGGGCTGTTATTGATTGCAATAAAAGCAAGGTCACTTTTCATATCAATGGTAATGAACATACGGTGCACTTTGTGAAGAAAAAATTCCAAGTGACGGTATCAGTGTTATTGAAAAATCTCTGACACTCACTATTGGAAGTTTTCAACTACCTCTACCTACTGCCAAAAAGAAATATGAAATGCTTATTGTTGGGGACATGCATATCCCCATTGAGGTGACTTAGTGTTTTAAGAAAGTTCTTCGGTTTCATGCTAATCGAAGGTGGTTGTTAATAAGACTTTATCAACCTTATTAATGGATCATTTTTGAGAGGTATGAAGTTGATAAATTTAGTAAGCACAACCTTCTGCTCGCAACTTTTGTATTCTGTTTTTCTTAGTTAAATAAAATAAAATGCCATGTTTTGTCTGTTTCTGAATTTCCCATGCAACAAAAAATGACCCAAACATAAAAGTTCTCGAATGCCCTGAAAATTTAATACAATTTTTTCTGAATATTTCTGAACTTTTGGTGCAAATAACATCAGAGGGGGTGCACCTGGTGGCCACAAGACACCAGGGCGCGCCAGCAACCCTAGGTGCACCCTGGTGGGTTGTGGTCCCCACGTGGGTCCCCTCACTTACTTCTTTAGCCCATGTCATCTCCTACCTCTAGAAAAAATTCACCATAGCTCTCTCGCTCTCGTGTTCTTGCTCTCAAACCCGTGGATTTCGATCACTTTGCTCGAAGCTCCGTTTCTGAAACTGTTTTGGGGGATTGCTACTTGGTATGTGACTCCTCCATTGCTCCAATTAGTTTTTGCTTTAGTGGTTTATATTTTGAATAATTAGCTACTCTTGGTGCTGCTGTAGATGAGCTTGCATGTTGAATTCTTAGAGTTCTAAGTAGTTTGAATGCTTAATATGGCCTCTATGCACCCTTATGAGTAGTTGCTATCAGTCTTGTTAAGTTTTGTTGACAAAAATTTTGTGTCCCAAAAATTTTCAGAAATTGTTTACAAATAAAAATGCAATTCTTTAGGATTTCTTCGAGGAGGAGGTCTACCGAGGCATCATCTAGTAGTGGCCCGATACGATGGTCTTATGTTGAACCAAGCGCAAGCGAAATGCGGGATGCGGCTATCAAATCATGTTTATGGCCGTGTAACAATTTCATGGTGAGCGCAGGTATTAAGGAAGAATTTGAGGAATATGTTCAGAATGCCAAGCTCGGTCCCTACATCGAAGATAAGTACATTCAGCATCTCAACCTCGCAGAAACGTTCACTAAGAAATTCAAATTTCATCCACGAGAGTCTAGAGTTTCATTTAGTCTTTATAATCATCCATGTACCATGTCTCTAGAGATGTTTTGTAATGCCTACAAAATACCATATTGGGGTTTGCTAGACGAGCCACCAAGATCTGAATATGAGTCATTTTTTACTAGTCTTTGCTATGGTGAGGATAGAGGAGTGACACAAGTTAGAATAAAAAGTATTCATTTCCCATCAATTCAATACTTTGCACTGTTTAATGGCAAATGCATCGTAGGCAAGCAAGATTGTAGCACACTATGTGCCCCTGACTTGAGCCTCATACACACTGCTCTGACCAGAATTAAACGCTGTCATCTTGGAGCGATTGTTGCACGAAGGTTGCAGCACAATGCCCGTAGTGGTTATTTTTATGGTGGGATTTATGCTTCTTGTTTAGCTAGAGAAGTTGGTGTAACACCTCTGCCGGATGACCCCATCCTACCTACTCAGTACTTAGACTTTGATGCCATGAAATGTCATAAGTTCCTTACAGGCACGCCCACTAATTATACTTATAACTTGAGGTTTAATAAGGAACCTATTGTACCGGTTGTTTTACCTGCTCCTGTTCTTTTTGATTATCACAGCAAAAGAAGATATTATGTCCTGGAGAACGAGGCTCGCGCGTACAATGCGGAGGTTGAGGCAGCCAAACAGGCTGAGGTGGTCGCACCAAGAGCCTCCATGAGCTATCACTCATATTATTATCCAGACCGTGGGTGGTGATTACCAAGCTAGGCCAAAAGCCTAAGCTTGGGGGAGTACGTATTTCCACCGACATTACATTCATGTTCACACATTTCATTCCAGTTGTCGGTGTTCACACTTTTTCATTGTATTATCCATGCTAGATTTATTTTCTCTCTTTCTTCTTGTGTGTTTGAAAAACTTTGGGAAAATCCAAAAAAAATGTTCCTTGCATCTTTCCGTTTTTTCTTTCTAGTTTAATTAGTTGTAGTATTAAAAAGAAAACCCAAAAAGATTTCTCAAATTTTCTTTTTGTTTGTTGGGAGCTTTCCCGTGTAAATAGTTTTTCTCGTTTTTGTTTTTATTTAATTTGCTTTCTTCAAGAAAAACTAAAAAGTCCAAAAATATTTCAGTGTGTTTCTCTGATATTATTTTCTTTTTATTGAGTCATACCAAGGAGAAGACCACGATGAAAATGTTCATGCATTGCTATTGATCTAACAAAGAGCCCATATTACCTTGTCTTCTCCTTTTGAATAAAATGTTTGCAGATTCCAGCTTAGTCGGCACTCTTGCACTATTATTATTTTCATATCATTCGGTCGTGCAAGTGAAAGGCAATAATGACGATATTTGATGAACTGGTTGTGGTAGAGAGAAACGGATATGAACTCAACTTGTTCTGTTTTTGTAAATATGTTTAACCTAGTATCCATGATTCAGCCTATTATGATCAAACATGTTTGCAATGACAATTAGAGATTATAGTTTCTCATGCCATGCTTAAGTAGCTAGGAGTGGATAATGATTTATCTTGTATGTCAACATCCATTAAAATAATTGTGATGTAGTATGATGATATGGTATCCTCCTCTGAGTGTTTCAAGTGGCTTTACTTGGCACATGTTCATGCATGTAGTTGAATCAAAACCAATATAGCCTCTGCGATATTTATGTTCATGGTGTTCATATCCTACTCATGCTAGTATTCAATGTTACTTATGCATAACGCATGTTCATGACCGTTTTCGCTCTCTAGCTGGCCGCTTCTCAACCTATTTGCTAGCCTTCGCCTGTACTAAGCTGGAATACTGCTTGTGCATCAAAATCCTAAAACCCAAGTTATTACAGATGAGTCCACCATATCTACCTATATGCGGTATTACCATGCCGTTCCAAGTAAATTTGCATGTGCCACCTCTAAAATTTCAAATGAACATATGTTTTGTGTGCCTGGACCGCTCATGGAGCGACAGGGGGCGGTCAGTATCTTCCATGCTAAGCGGGTTAATCTCATGAGGAGTGTTTATTCACTCGTCCTTGCACGAGAGGGGCGGTAATAGGGATACCCAGTCCCGAATTCAAAAAATTGGAAATAATTAAACAAAACTCCCCCAGGACTGATGTTGGTATGGACGGTACCCCTGGATTCGGCTAGCCGTGGGGTGTGTTTGTTGGTGGAGGGGGAGTAAACCTTTACTTTTGTCGCTTGGGAACTGCCACTAATGTGTTTAGCATGGAAGATATTGATAACTCTTGGTTGTAACGTTGACAGGAAGGGTGTACCTCCCAAAATTTACATTTATCTCTGTTTTAAAACTCTGAGCTCTGGCACCGCTGCAAATCCCTGCTTCCCTCTACGAAGGGACTATCTATTTAATTTTATGTTGAGTCATCACCTTCTCAAATAAGCGCCAGATCTGAGAGCACTATTGTCATCCTCATGCATTGTGTATAGTTAATGTTGGATGCATCATGACTGGATCTTTTCTACCATGAATTACAATGTTTAGTCGCTGCTTGAACTTTGGAGGTGCTCTGCATTTATGTTTTGCCGTCTCAGAAAGGGCTAGCGAGATACCATTATTGTCATATTATATCATGGTTGTTTTGACAAAGTGTTGTCATTTGAGATATCTTATTATTGCTCGCTAGTTGCTTATGCCATTGATATGAGTTAATATAATTTTTAAGAGTTATTGTTGACATGGTTAGTCATGATCTTTGCTGAAAACATGGGTGCTAATTAAGCTTATTTATATAAACAAGAACAAAAGAGTTTGTAAAAGTTTTTCTTTTTCACTTTAAGTTTGTCAACTGAATTGCTTGAGGACAAGAAAAGGTTTAAGCTTGGGGGAGTTGATACGTCTCCGTCGTATCTA
This sequence comes from Thinopyrum elongatum, assembly GCA_011799875.1. NCBI lineage: Eukaryota > Viridiplantae > Streptophyta > Magnoliopsida > Poales > Poaceae > Thinopyrum > Thinopyrum elongatum. The sequence continues at coordinate 311,809,690 of CM022302.1, read as the reverse complement.
CTTTTCCTAATGCTTTTGATCTTGTTTTGGACTCTAATTTGCAAGATTTGAATGAAACTAACCTGGACAGACGTTGTTTTCAGTAGAACTACCATGGTGCTGTTTTTGTGCAGAAATAAAAGTTCTCGGAATGGAACGAAACTTTTTGGAGAATTATTTTACAATGAAAGAAAAATACTGGAGCCATGAACCACCGAAGGGGGGGCCTGGCTGGCCACAAGACACCAGGGCACCCCCCCCCTCTGGCGCGCCCTGGTGGGTTGTCCCCACCTCGTGACCCCGCAGACCCTAATTCCGACGCTATAAAATCCTATTTTTGGAGAGAAAAATCAGGGAGAATGTTTCATCGCGTTTCACGATACAGAGCCGCCGCCACCTCCTGTTCTTCATCGGGAGGCCAGATCTGGAGCCCGTTCGGGGCTCCGGAGTGGGGAATCTTCGGTCTTCGTCATCACCAACCCTCCTTCATCACCAATTCCATGATGCTCCCCACCAAGAGTGAGTAATTCCTTCGTTGGCTCGCTGGTCGGTGAGGAGTTGGATGAGATTCATCATGTAATCGAGTTAGTTTTGTTAGGGCTTGATCCCTAGTATCCACTATGTTCTAAGATTGATGTTGTTATGACACTGCCATGCTTATTGCTTCTCACTAGGGCCCGAGTGCCATGATTTCAAATCTGAACTGTTTATGTTTTCACCATTATATCTATGTTCTAGATCCGATCTTGCAAGTCATATTCACCTATTACGTGTTATGATCCATAAACCCCAATGTGACAGTAATTGGGATACTTTCCGGTGATGACCGTAGTTTGAGGAGTTCATGTATTCACTATGTGTTAATGTTTTGTTCCAGTTCTCTATTAAAAGGAGGCCTAAATATCCCTTAGTTTCCTTATGAACCCCGCTGCCACGGGAGGGTAGGACAAAAGATGTCATGCAAGTTCTTTCCATAAGCACGTATGACTATTTACGGAATACATGCCTAAATTATATTTATGAACTGGAGCTAGTTTTGTATTGCCCTAGGCTATGACTGTTATACGATGAATATCATCCAACGAATTAACCGATCCAATGCCTAAAAAATTTCCACATATTGTTCTTGCTAAGTTACTACTGTTGCTGTTACTGTTACGCTTGCTACAAAATCATTGCTATCATTGTTACTGTTACTGCTATTGTTACCACTGCTATCAAAACTATCATATTACTGTGCTGCTGATCACTTTGCTGCAGATATTTAATCTCCAGGTGTGATTGAATTGACAACTCAACTTCTAATACTTACAAATATTCTTTGGCTCTCCTTGTGTCGAATCTATAAATTTGGGTTGAATACTCTACCCTCGAAAACTGTTGCGATCCCCTATACTTGTGGTGAAGGAAATATGCCCGAGAGGCAATAATAAAGTTGTTATTTAATATTTCCTTATTCATGATAAAGGTTTATTATTCATGCTAGAATTGTATTGATCGGAAACTTAAATACATGTGTGAATACATAAACAAACACCGTGTCCCTAGTGAGCCTCTACTTGACTAGCTCGTTGATCAAAGATGGTTATGGTTTCCTAACCATGGACATGAGTTGTCATTTGATAACGGGATCACATCATTAGGAGAATGATGTGATGGACAAGACCCATCCGTTAGCTTAGCATAATGATCGTTCAGTTTTATTGCTATTGCTTTCTTCATGTCAAATACATATTCCTTTGACTATGAGATTATGCCACTCCCGGATACCGGAGGAATGCCTTGTGTGCTATCAAATGTCACAACGTAACTGGGTGATTATAAAGATGCTCCACAGGTATCTCCGAAGGTATTTGTTGAGTTGGCATAGATCGAGATTAGGATTTGTCACTCCGAGTATCGGAGAGGTATCTCTGGGCCCTCTCGGTAATACACATCATAAGCTTGCAAGCAAATGACTAAGGAGTCAGTCACAAGGTGATGTATTACGGAACGAGTAAAGAGACTTGCCGGTAACGAGATTGAACTAGGTATGAAGATACCGACGATCGAATCTCGGGCAAGTAACATACCGATGGACAAAGGGAATTACGTATGTTGTCATAACGGTTCGACCGATAAAGATCTTTGTAGAATATGTAAGAGCCAATATGGGCATCTAGGTTCCGCTATTGGTTATTTACCGGAGAGGTGTCCCGGTCATGTCTACATAGTTCTCGAACCCGTAGGGTCCGCACGCTTAACGTTCGTTGACGATATAATATTATATGAGTTATGTGATTTGGTGACCTAATGTTGTTCGGAGTCCTGGATGAGATCACGGACATGACGAGGAGTCTCTAAATGGTCGAGAGGTAAAGATTGATATATAGGACGATGGTATTCGGACACCGGAAGTGTTTCGGGGGTACCGAGTACTTATCGGGTCACCGGAAGGGGTTTCGGGCACCCCCGGCAAAAGATATGGGCCTTATGGGCCAAGAGGGGAAACACACCAGCCACAAGGGGCTGGTGCGCCCCCCATATGGTCCGGCCTAGGAGGAGAAGGAAAGAGAGGAAGGGAAAGGAAAGAGTCAAATAGGATTCCCCCTTCCTTCCCTCTCCCCCCCTCTTTCCTTCCCCCTCCGACAAATATGGCAGGGGGCGCCACTTGGGGAGGAGCCCAAGTAGGATTCGGCCTACTTGGGGCGCCCTCCTGGCTGCTCCCTCCTCCCCCCCCACCTATATATATGTGGTAGGGGGGCGCCTAGCACATCCAGACAATTGCCTTGCGGTGTGCGGCGCCCCACTCCACCATTTACACCACGGTCATATTTTCGTAGTGCTTAGGCGAAGCCCTGCGGAGATCACTTCACCATCACCGTCACCACGCCGTGATGCTGACAGAAATCATCTACTACCTTGACGCCTTGCTGGATCAAGAAGGCGAGGGACGTCACCGAGCTGAACGTGTGCAGATCGCGGAGGTGTCGTGCGTTTGGTACTTGATCGGTTGAAGCGCGAAGAAGTTCGACTACATCAACCGCGTTGTGAAACGCTTCCGCTTACGGTCTATGAGGGTACGTAGACACACTCTCCCCCTCGTTGCTATGCATCTCCATGGATAGATCATTGCATGTGCATAGAAATATTTTTGTTTTCCATGCAACGTTTCCCAACAGTGGTATCATGAGCCAGGTCTATGCGTAGATGATATGCACGAGTAGAACACAAAGAGTTGTGGGCGGTGATAGTCATACTGCTTACCACCAACGTCTTATTTTGATTCGGCGGTATTGTGGGATGAAGTGGCCCGGACCAACCTTACATGTCCATGCACATGAGACCGGTTCCACCGACTGACATGCAACTAGTTTTGCGTAAAGGTGGCTGGCGGGTGTCTGTTTCTCCTACTTTAGTTGAATCAAATTTGACTGCGGCCGGTCCTTGAAGAAGGTTAAAACTGCAAACTTGATGAAACACCGTTGTGGTTTTTCCCGTAGGTAAGAACGGTTCTTGCTAGAAACTCGTAGCAGCCACGTAAAACTTGTAACAACAAAGTAGAGGACGTCTAACTTGTTTTTGCAGGGTATGTTGTGATGTGATATGATCAAGACATGATGTGATATAAGTTATTGTATGAGATGATCATGTTTTGTAAGATATCAGGCAACCGGCAGGAGCCTTATGGTTGTCTCTTTATTGTATGAAATGCAAACACCATGTAATTGCTTTACTTTATCGCTATGAGTTAGCAATAGTTGTAGAAGAAATAGTTGGTGAGATGACCACGACGCAACGATGGAGATCAAGGTGTCGAGCCAATGACGATGGAGATCATGACGATGCTTTGGAGATGGAGATAAAGCACAAGATGATGGCCATATCATGTCACATATTTTGATTGCGTGTGATGTTTATCTTTTATGCATCTTATTTTTCTTAGAACGATGGTAGCATTATAAGATGATCCCTTCACTAAATTTCAAGGTAAAAGTGTTCTCCCTGAGTATGCACCATTGCTACAGTTCATCGTGTCGAGACACCACGTGATGATCGGGTGTGATAGACTCTACGTTCACATACAACGGGTGTAAGACAGTTTTACACATGCAGAATACTTGGGTTAAACTTGACGAGCCTAGCATGTACAGACATGGCCTCAGAACACTGGAGATCAAAAGATCGAATGTGAATCATATAGTAGATATGATCAACATAGAGATGTTCACCATTGATGACTACCCCATCTCACGTGATGATCGGACATGGGTTAGTTGATTTGGATCACGTATCACTTACATGACTTGAGGGATGTCTATTTAAGTGGGAGTTCTTAAGTAATTTGATTAATTAAACTTAATTTATCATGAACTTAGTCCTGATAGTATTTGCATATCTATGTTGTAGATCAATGGCCCGTGCTACCATTCCCTTGAATTTTAATGCATTCCTAGAGAAAGCTAAGTTGAAAGATGATGGTAGCAACTACACGGACTGGGTCCGTAACTTGAGGATTATCCTCATTGCTGCACAGAAGAATTATGGCCTTGATGCACCGCTAGGTGTAAGGCCTGCTGCAGGAGCAGAAGCTGATGTTTTGAACGTCTGGCAAGCTCGATCTCATGACTACTCGATAGTTTAGTGTGCCATGCTTTACGGCTTAGAACCGGGACTTCAAAGACGTTTTGAACGTCATGGAGCATATGAGATGTTCCAAGAGTTGAAGTTAATATTTCAAGCAAATGCCCGGGTTGAGAGATATGAAGTCTCCAACAAGTTCTATAGCTGCAAAATGGAGGAGAATAGTTCTGTCAGTGAACACATACTCAAAATGTCTGGGTATTATAATCACTTGACTCAGCTGGGAGTTAATCTTCCAGTTGATTGTGTCATTGACAGAGTTCTTCAATCACTGCCACCAAGCTACAAAGGCTTCGTGATGAACTATAATATGCAAGGGATGAACAAAACAATTCCCGAGCTCTTCGCAATGCTTAAGGCCACGGAGGTAGAAATCAAGAAGGAGCATCAAGTATTGATGTTTAACAAGACCACTAGTTTCAAGAAAAAGGGCAAGGGAAAGAAAGGGAACTTCAAGAAGAATGGCAAGCAAGTTGCCACTCCCGGGAAGAAGCCCAAAGCTAGACCCAAGCCTGAAACTGAGTGCTTCTACTTCAAAGTAACTGGTCACTGGAAGCGGAATTGCCCCAAGTATTTGGCGGATAAGAAGGATGGCAAAGTGAACAAAACGTATATTTGAAATACATGTTATTGATGTGTACCTTACTAATGCTCGTAGTAGCGCCTGGGTATTTGATACTGGTTCGGTTGCTCATATTTGTAACTTGAAACAGGAGCTACGGATTAAACAAAGATTAGCTAAGGATGAGGTGACAATGTGCGTCGGGAATGGTTCCAAGGTCGATGTGATCGCCGTCGGCACGCTACCTCTACATCTACCTTCGGGATTAGTTTTAGACCTGAATAATTGTTATTTGGTGCCAGCGTTGAGCATGAACATTATATCTGGATCTTGTTTAATGCGAGACGGTTATTCATTTAAATCAGGGAATAATGGTTGTTCTATTTATATGAGTAATATCTTTTATGGTCATCCAAACTTGAAGAGTGGTCTATTTTTGTTGAATCTCGATTGTAGTGATACACATATTCATAATATTGATGCCAAAAGATGCAAAGTTGATAATGATAGTGCAACATATTTGTGGCACTGCCGTTTAGGTCATATTGGTGTAAAGCGCATGAAGAAACTCCATGCAGATGGGCTTTTGGAATCACTTAATTATGAATCATTTGATACTTGCGAACCATGCCTCATGGGCAAGATGACTAAAACTCCGTTCACCAAAACAATGGAGCGAGCTAATGACTTATTGGAAATAATACATACCGATGTATGCAGTCCGATGAGTGTTGAGGCACGCGGTGGGTATCGTTATTTTCTGACCTTCACAGATGATTTGAGTAGATATGGATATGTCTACTTAATGAAACACAAGTCTGAAACATTTGAAAAGTTCAAAGAATTTCAGAGTGAAGTGGAGAATCATCGTAACAAGAAAATAAAGTTTCTACGATCTGATCGCGGAGGCGAACATTTGAGTTACGAGTTTGGTCTTCATTTAAAACAATGTGGAATTGTTTCACAACTCACACCACCTGGAACACCACAGCGTAATGGTGTGTCCGAACGTCGTAACCGTACTTTATTAGATATGGTGCATTCAATGATGTCTCTTACCGATTTACCACTATCATTTTGGGGTTATGCATTAGAGACAGCTGCATTCACATTAAATAGGGCACCATCTAAATCCATTGAGACGACACCGTATAAACTGTGGTTTGGAAAGAAACCTAAGTTGTCGTTTCTTAAAGTTTGGGGATGCGATGCTTATATCAAAAGGCTCCAGCCTTATAAGCTCGAACCTAAATCGGAGAAGTGTGTCTTCATAGGATACCCTAAAGAAACAATTGGGTACACCTTCTACCACAGATCCGAAGGCAAGATCTTTGTTGCCAAGAATGGAACCTTTCTAGAGAAGGAGTTTCTCTCGAAAGAAGTGAGTGGGAGGAAAGTAGAACTTGATGAGGTAATTGTACCTTCTCTCGAATTGGAAAGTAGCACATCAGAGAAAACCGTTCCTATGATGCCTACACCAACTAGAGAGGAAGCTAATGATGATGATCATGAAACTTCGGATCAAGTTACTACAGAACCTCGTAGGTCAACCAGAACACGATCCGCACCAGAGTGGTACGGGAATCCTGTACTGGAAGTCATGTTACTAGACCAAGGCGAACCTACGAACTATGAAGAAGCTATGATGAGCCCAGATTTCGACAGATGGCTTGAGGCCATGAAATCTGAGATAGGATCCATGTATGAGAATAAAGTGTGGACTTTGGTGGATTTGCCCGATGATCGGCAAGCCATAGAGAATAAATGGATCTTCAAGAAGAAGACTGACGCTGATGGTAATGTTACTGTCTACAAAGCTCGACTTGTCGCAAAAGGTTTTTGACAAGTTCAAGGGGTTGACTACGATGAGACTTTCTCACCCGTAGCGATGCTTAAGTCCATCCGAATCATGTTAGCAATTGCCGCATTTTATGATTATGAAATCTGGCAAATGGACGTCAAAACTGCATTCCTTAATGGATATCTTAAAGAAGAGTTGTATATGATGCAACCAGAAGGTTTTGTCGATCCTAAAGGTGCTAACAAAGTGTGCAAGCTCCAGCGATCCATCTATGGACTGGTGCAAGCATCTCGGAGTTGGAATATACGCTTTGATGAGGTGATCAAAGCATATGGTTTTATAAAGACTTTCGGTGAAGCCTGTATTTACAAGAAAGTGAGTGGGAGCTCTGTAGCATTTCTGATATTATATGTGGATGACATATTGTTGATTGGAAATGATATAGAATTTCTGGATAGCATAAAAGGATACTTAAATAAGAATTTTTCAATGAAAGACCTCGGTGAAGCTGCTTATATATTGGGCAACAAGATCTATAGGGATAGATCGAGACGCTTAATAGGACTTTCACAAAGCACATACCTTGATAAAGTTTTGAAGAAGTTCAAAATGGATCAGTCAAAGAAAGGGTTCTTGCCTGTGTTGCAAGGTGTGAAGTTGAGTAAGACTCAATGCCCAACCACTGCAGAAGATAGAGAGAAAATGAAAGTCATTCCCTATGCCTCAGCCATAGGTTCTATCATGTATGCTATGCTGTGTACCAGACCTGATGTGTGCCTTGCCATAAGTCTGGCAGGGAGGTACCAAAGTAATCCAGGAGTGGATCACTGGACAGCAGTAAAGAACATCCTGAAGTACCTGAAAAGGACCAAGGATATGTTTCTCGTTTATGGAGGTGATAAAGAGCTCGTCGTAAATGGTTATGTCGATGCTAGCTTTGACACTGATCCGGATGACTCTAAGTCACAAACCGGATACGTATTTATATTGAATGATGGAGCTATCAGTTGGTGCAGTTCCAAGCAGAGCGTCATGGTGGGATCTATGTGTGAAGCGGAGTACATAGCTGCTTCGGAAGCAGCAAATGAAGGAGTCTGGATGAAGGAGTTCATATCCGATCTAGGTGTAATACCTAGTGCATCGGATGCAATGAAAATCTTTTGTGATAACACTGGAGCAATTGCCTTGGCGAAGGAATCCAGGTTTCACAAGAGAACCAAACACATCAAGAGACACTTCAACTCCATTCGTGAACAAGTCAAGGATGGAGACAGAAATTTTCAAGATACATACGGATCTAAATGTAGCAGACCCGTTGACTAAGCCTCTTCCACGAGCAAAACATGATCAGCACCAAGACTCCATGGGTGTTAGAATCATTACAATGTAATCTAGATTATTGACTCTAGTGCAAGTGGGAGACTGAAGGAAATATGCCCCAGAGGCAATAATAAAGTTGTTATTTTATATTTCCTTATTCATGATAAAGGTTTATTATTCATGCTAGAATTGTATTGATCGGAAACCTAAATACATGTGTGAATACATAAACAAACACCGTGTCCCTAGTGAGCCTCTACTTGACTAGCTCGTTGATCAAAGATGGTTATGGTTTCCTAACCATGGACATGAGTTGTCATTTGATAACGGGATCACATCATTAGGAGAATGATGTGATGGACAAGACCCATCCATTAGCTTAGCATAATGATCGTTCAGTTTTATTGCTATTGCTTTCTTCATGTCAAATACATATTCCTTCGACTATGAGATTATGCAACTCCCGGATACCGGAGGAATGCCTTGTGTGCTATCAAACGTCACAACGTAACTGGGTGATTATAAAGATGCTCTACAGGTATCTCCGAAGGTATTTGTTGAGTTGGCATAGATCGAGATTAGGATTTGTCACTCCGAGTATCGGAGAGGTATCTCTGGGCCCTCTCGGTAATACACATCATAAGCTTGCAAGCAAACAACTAAGGAGTTAGTCACGAGGTGATGTATTACGGAACGAGTAAAGAGACTTGCCGGTAACGAGATTGAACTAGGTATGAAGATACCGACGATCGAATCTCGGGCAAGTAACATACCGATGGACAAAGGGAATTACGTATGTTGTCATAACGGTTCGACCGATAAAGATCTTTGTAGAATATGTAGGAGCCAATATGGGCATCCAGGTTCCGCTATTGGTTATTGACCGGAGAGGTGTCTCGGTCATGTCTACATAGTTCTCGAACCCGTAGTGTCCGCACGCTTAACGTTAGTTGACGATATAGTATTATATGAGTTATGTGATTTGGTGACCGAATGTTGTTCGGAGTCCTGGATGAGATCACGGAGATGACAAGGAGTCTTGAAATGGTTGAGAGGTAAATATTGATATATAGGACGATGGTATTCTGACACCGGAAGTGTTTCGGGGGTATCGGGTACTTATCGGGTCACCGGAAGGGGTTCCGGGCACCCCCGGCAAAAGATATGGGCCTTATGGGCCAAGAGGGGAAACACACCAGCCACAAGGGGCTGGTGCGCCCCCCATATGGGCTGGCCTAGGAGGAGAAAGAAAGAGGGGAAGGAAAAGGAAAGAGTAGAATAGGATTCCCCCTTCCTTCCCTCTCCCCCCCTCTTTCCTTCCCCCTCCGACAAATATGGCAGGGGGGCGCCACTTGGGGAGGAGCCCAAGTAGGATTCGGCCTACTTGGGGCGCCCTCCTGGCTGCTCCCTCCTCCCCCCACCTATATATATGTGGGAGGTGTGCGCCTAGCACATCCAGACAATTGCCTAGCCGTGTGCGGCGCCCCACTCCACCGTTTACACCCCGGTCATATTTTCCTAGTGCTTAGGCGAAGCCCTGCGGAGATCACTTCACCATCACCGTCACCACGCCGTCGTGCTGATGGAACTCATCTACTACCTCGATGTATTGCTAGATCAAGAAGGCAAGGGACGTCACCGAGCTGAACATGTGCAGAACACGGAGGTGCCGTGCATTTGGTACTTGATCGGTTGAAGCGCGAAGAAGTTCGACTACATCAACCGCGTTGTGAAATGCTTCCGCTTACAGTCTACGAGGGTACGTAGACATACTCTCCCCCTCATTGCTATGCATCTCCATGGATAGATCATTGTGTGTGCGTAGAAAAAATTTGTTTTCCATGCAACGTTTCCCAACATGTCGGTTATCATGGTGGTGTCGCAAGCTTACTCAAAACAGAAGGTGAATCAAGTGCAGAGCTAGATGGCAATTCCTTACCTCCCCTCATCTTAGAGGGAATGATCTTGGTTCTGGTATCTTTCAGATTCTTCATAGTGATCAATATATATAAATCCCAAGTGACTCAGCAAATAGAGCTATGCTCCCCGGCAACGGCGCCAGAAAAAGGTCTTGATAACCCACAAGTATAGGGGATCGCAACAGTTTTCGAGGGTAGAGTATTGAACCCAAATTTATTGATTCGACACAAGTGGAGCCAAAGAATATTTGCAAGTATTAGCAGTTGAGTTGTCAATTCAACCACACCTGAAAGACTTAATATCTGCAGCAAGGTGATCAGTAGCAAAGTAGTATGATAGTTTGATAGTAACGGTAACAGTAGCAATAGTAACAATAGCAGTTTTGTAGTGATTGTAACAATAACAACGACGAAAGTAACTTAACAAAGATCAATATATGAAAAGCGTAGGCATTGGATCAGCGATGGATAATTGCGTTGGATGGCATTCATCATGTAGCAGTTATAACCTAGAGCGACACAGAACTAGCTCAAATTCATCAATGTAATGTAGGCATGTATTCTGTATATAGTCATACGTGCTTATGTAAAAGAACTTGCATGACATCTTTTGTCCTACCCTCCCATGGCAGCAGGGTCCATAAGGAAACTAAGGGATATTAAGGCCTCCTTTTAATAGAGAACCGAAACAAAGCATTAGCACTTAGTGAATACATGAACTCCTCAAACTACGGTAATCACCAGAAAGAATCCCAATTATTGTCACCTTGGGGTATGTGGGTCATAACTTGTAATAGGTCCATATAACTTGCAAGATAGGATCAAGAACACACATATATTCATGAAAACATAATAGGTTCAGATCTGAAATCATGGCACTCGGGCCCTAATGACAAGCATTAAGCATAGCAAAGTCATAGCAACATCAATCTCAGAACATAGTGGATACTAGGGATCAAGCCCTAACAAAACTAACTCGATTACATGATAAATCTCATCCAACCCATCACCGTCCAGCAAGCCTATGAAGGAATTACTCACTTCCGGCAGTGAGCATCATGAAATTGGCGGTGAAGGAAGGTTGATGATGATGATGGCGACGGATTCCACCCTCCGGAGCCCCGAACGGACTCTAGATCAGCCCTCCCGATGAAGAACAGGAGGTGGTGGCGGCTCCGTATCGTAAAACACGATGAATCCTTCTCTCTGATTTTTTTCTTGGCGAATAGGTATATATGGAGTCGGAGTTAGGGTTGCCCGAGGTCCAGGGGGCCCACAAGCTCGCAGAGCGCGCCCCTGAGCTTGTGGCTCCTGGGTGGCCCCTCTATGGTATCTTTTACCGCCAATATTTTTTATATATTCCATAAATATTCTGCGTAAATTTTCAGGTCAATCCGAGAACTTTGATTTCTGCACAAAAACAACACCATGGCAATTCTGCTGAAAACAATGTCAGTCCAGGTTAGTTTCATTCAAATCATGCAAATTAGAGTCCAAAACAAGAGCAAACGTGTTTGGAAAAGTAGATACGACGCAGACGTATCAGATGCTCACTATGATCACACCGTAGATGCAGAAGTAGAAGCAGAGGATGATTTTGTTGATGGTGATGAAGAATAAGAAGATGATGAGTCTAGCCCCGAACAAGCCATTCCAGGCGGGCAAGATCTTAGGGGGCTTCCTCTCACCCAATGGAGCAAGCCAGAGATTTGGGCTGATAGGCAGGCTCATCCGTAAGCTGCTCCCACCGGTTTGGGTGTGGATCCCCGGTTCAAGAATGAGTTCCAGCAGAGAGTGTACCATGAGCTCCTTATGACTAAGGCCAAGAAGTTTGCCCCGCACAAACAAGTCAATGTTGAGTGTCTCCGGGACAATGATCATCTCTATCCAGGCGTATATTCTGCTATTGGGAGGTTGGGAATTCTTCCTTTTGTCACTTTCAACCACCTGTACAATGAGGATTTGGTGATGCAGTTCTCTGCCACTCTGTACTTCACTAATGACTCTGCTCGGACCCTCACTTGGATGTCTGGGACGTATCGGTGCTCTGCTTCTATGGCCAAGTTCTCTGAGATTATTCCATACCCGTTCATTGAAGAAGAGGTAGAAAATGAGGAGTGTGGCCGTGTTCGTGAAAGTGGGCAGCACCACAAAGATGAGATTGCATTTGCTTATAAGCAAGAGAAGTCCTTTGTCACCGGTTCCATCAAGGATCTCTTGCCTATCTATGACACTATGCGCCATATCCTGAGGTACACTCTCACACCTAAGGCAGGTGATTCACATAACTTGAGGAGTTCCATGTTGGATGTGTTTGTGTGCTTGCATAAGAAGAAGAAAGTGGATGTTCTGGACTTCATGTTCTACGAGCTTCGTCAGTGTGTGCAGGACAACAAATCCTTGGTCTATGCTATGTTCATTCAGGTGATGATTGAGTTTGTCTGCCCAGCTAAGTACATCTCTCAGTACAAGACTTCGATTCCTAAGTGCAAAACAAACTGGACCCATGCCGCTCCTACTTCATATGTGCCCCCAAAGAAGGGGCGCAATCTTAGGCCCGAAGATCGGGCCACATACACTCCTGGCATGTCTTCCACTGCCCGGATTCCTCGTGGTAAGGGCAAGAAAGTGGTGTCTAAGGCTAGTTTCACCATAGGAGATAAGAAGTCTCTATTCAAGACCATGATCAATTTGTTCAAGATGTGTCAGTCCATTCAGCACCATTGATGACCCACAAGTATAGGGGATCAATTGTAGTCCTTTCGATAAGTAAGAGTGTCGAACCCAACGAGGAGCAGAAGGAAATGACAAGCGGTTTTCAGCAAGGTAATGTCTGCAAGCACTAAAATTATAAGTAATGAGTAGTTTGGTAGTAAGATAATTTGTAACAAGCAAGTAACGATAATAGTAACAAAAGTGCAGCAAGGTAGCCCAATCCTTTTGAGGCAAAGGACAGGCCAAAACAATCTCTTATGATAAGCAAAGCGTTCTTGAGGGTACACGGGAATTTCATCTAGTCACTTTCATCATGTAGGTTTGATTTGTGTTCGCTACTTTGATAATTATGGCAGCAATCTAGGCTGCCTCCTCGGCAGCACTTTTCCCAATATTGGCCACTTCCTCCAACAGCTTAGGCTCTCCAGTTGACAAAGCTGCAAATGTAATCAGCAAACGAAATGATAGGAGGCCAGACACTACTGAATCAGAACCAGGAAGATAAGTAATTCAAGCAAGAAGAAACAAGGACAAGAGAATTACCCGGTGGCGGCTACTATGAGGTGGCATCCCTCTGCCCGGCAACATCAGTAGCCGGCGCGCGGTCCACGACCACCCCTTCAGTGGTTGTGGCCTCGACGTGAGCATGCCCCTTAGTGGAGGCCCTTGCCGGTGATTCCTCTGCCTGAACCTTGGTCAGCGGGGACCCTTGGAGGATGGACCCCTCTTGGTGGGCCCCGCCTTGCTGACTCTCGTCCAACCCCTTGCCGAGGGATGAGGGGCACTCCTTCGCATCTCCACGAGCAAGCGAAGATTGCCCCATGCCTTCGCACCAGGGGCTGGACTGGGGGCTAGGCACAGGATCCCCTGTCGTATCCCCCGCCAGCCCCGCACTTGCCGAATGGCCCGGCACTGCCACATGCTTGGCCCGCTGGGCACAGGGTTCCTCATCCCTGCCAAGTCAACAAAGACAAGATTGAATCAACAACCAAGTGCGGAATATTTCAACAAGAGGCTTAGTCGTTCTGCTTACTCTGGTCCACGAGCATGGAGCCCAGCTCGTACGCCGCAGGTGGCGGGGTCGCCCTGCCCCTTTTCAGAGTCGGAGGAGCTAAACTTCGCGGCAGCGATGAACTCGTCGGTGGGGCCAAGGCCTCTGGTGGGATCGAGCGTGGCGGGGAAGTTGGGCTTGACTGGGGGCTTGGGTCCACCCCCGTGACCGTTCGTCGCTTGGCGGGTGGAGTCTTAGCCTGAGAGAAGCGAATGGATTGGCGGCGAGCCACCTCTTGCTTGTCGCCCTTGGTTCTGGTCTTCTTCACCTTCTTTTCATCCCCCCCCCCCGGAGGGGCAGGAACCGCTGGATCTTTGCTAATCCGCTTGCGGAGACGCCGGACCGGCTCCGAAGCTTGAGGACCCATCTCAAGCCCTTCCTCCTCCACCTCGGGTTGCTTTGCTTCCTCAGCTTCGCCTCCTTCCTGGGCCCTTGCTGCCGTGGCATGGAGAATTCCAGCCCCGGCAGGATCGAGCTTTGCAGCCTCCTCCACGGCGCGCTCTTCACTCCCTTCGTCAGAAGAGCCCTCACCTTCAACATTTTCCTCCTCTTCCTCTTCGGGCCTCATTCCTCCGGCAGCCCGGAGCTCCCTGTCCTCTACAATCCACTTTGCAATGAACGCTGCTTCGGCCTTGGAGGTGCGCTTGATAAGGTCGTTCTCCAACCTTGAAACTCTTTCTTCCAAACCAGAGACCCAATCTATCTCTGCATCCAATTCGGGCAGTTGTCAATCAGCCTCAACTCCATAGGCATTGCAATCAGTCATCCATTTTAGAATCTGGTCCCAAGCGGAGTTGAGGTGCAGAGGGGCAACCTTTGCCAGCAGATGGAATGGCCCTAGGTTGCCGAACAGTTGTTCGAACAACTAGCCATGGCCATACACTGACAGGTTGTTGGCGGGGCCTGGGTACAGTCGCATCCTGTCAGCAGAGTTTCCATATTCCCAGGCAAACCTGTCCCTTTTCTCCAGCAGTGCAATGAAGCACCGGAGGAAGTCGGCCCCCACATGCTTGATGGTTAGCTCGGCAGCTTTGAGGCGGGCGATCCTGTTCAGCGCCGGGTGAAGCCTGTCGTCGGTGAGGCCCAATTTGCTATAATCGCTTCCGCGCGTGACACATCCAGTCCGCGCCGCACAGAACTCAGGGGCCTCCTTGTCCTGGATCCAACACCAATCCGCCCTCTAGTCCTCCCACTTGCAGTGCTGCTGGCCAGAAAGATAATCCCAATCTTCCTTCTTGCCCCGGGGAATCCAGCTTATGTTTCCTGAGCGGTGAGATTTGTCTTCTATCCGTGGGATGAAGAAATGCCTGAACAGGTCCACATTGGGTGAAGATTGACATGCATGCCAATGCATTGGGCGTGAAATCCGGAAGATGGAACCCATACACTATCATCATAGCACAGAAGAAATCGGAGAAGGGGGAGGTGAGGCCACAGAGGAAGTATGCGCAGAAGAAGTGGTACGAGTCGGATGGAACCTTGGCTGCCTCCGGCAAAACCACAGGCGCTCCATGCCCTTTCGGGACTTCCCTTCCCCACATATAGGCATACCTCGTGATTAAGGTATTGTAATCCAGGTTCGACGGGAAGAAAACCACGTCTTCCTGTCGCCGCTTGTCCAGTTCCTCCACCTTCTTATTCCTCTCCTCTGCCGCGGTGGCCGCCTGCTTCCCCTTCACGGCGTCCGTCTTTCGCCCCATCTCTTGGACTCACAGGAGAAGCGAAAGATCTAGCAGAGCTTTGGGGGCAGATGATGGTGGTGGAGGAGGTTTCTTGGCTTGAGGAAGAAGATGAATGGAGAAGGAACATATGTGAATGAGCAACGCCCCTTCGCGTTGCCTTTTTATGGGGAACAGGCACAGGGGATGGCTCTTCACTATCTTTCTTCAGGAAGTTACCGTTTTTGTAGGCTCATATTTTACTAACGGCTACTGTTCCATGACCCCACAACCTGCGGTAATTACACGGAGTGGACATTGGATTGACTGGTCATCATGACAATCGCTACATGGGCAGCATTTCTTCTACACGTGGAGTGGACATTGGATTGACTGGTCTCCATGAAAGAGACTATCATTTGAAGCACAAGAGCAAGGAGTTCATCACCAACACAATATCTATTACCTTTTGGAGAGTGGTGTCTCCTAGATTGGTTAGGTGTCTCTTGGTAGCCTACAAGATCATGTGGAGTTGAACCAAGGAGTTTGTAACAGCAAGGAGATTGCCTACTTTATGAAGATCTACCAGATCGAGGCTACTCCTTCATGGACGGAAGCCATGGTGGAATAGACAAGGTTGCTTCTTCGTGGACCCTTCGTGGGTAGAGCCCTTCATGGACTCACGCAACCATTACCCTCCGTGGGTTAAAGTCTCCATCAACATGGATGTACGATACCACCACCTATCAGAACAACGCCAAAAGTAATCATGTCTTCATTGCATTTGAAATCTCCAAACCCCTCTGTACTTAAATGTGCAATGTTTTACTTTCCACTGCTATACTCTTAGAATTGCATGTGTAAGGTGATACTTGACTTGTTAGATTTGCTAAAATATTCCCACAACTAAAATTGGGAAAAGGTTAGATTTTTATTTGGTCAAGTAGTCTAATCACCCACTCTAGACATACTTTCGATCCAACAAGTGGTATCAGAGCTTTGGTCTCCATTGTATTGGTTTCATCACCTAGGAATGTATGGTGTCTAGTGAGGGAAACTACAACCATAGAGGTCCATATTTTGATGGTACAAACTTTTCTAGTTGAAAACATAAGATGAAAATACCCATTCTCGGTTATAACCCCGCCGTTTGGGGTGTTGTTCGTGTTGGCTTGCAAGGTGAATTCTTTGAGGATGGTAAAGAACTGGATTGTGAAGCAACAGTAGAAGAATTGAAGATGTTGCAATACAATGCTCAAGCTTGTGACATTATCTTCAATGGTTTATGCCCTGAGGAGATCAACAAAATCAGCTGCCTCGATAATGCAAAGGAAATTTGGGATAATTTGGTTGATACGCATGAAGGTACCATGTCCGTCAAGGAATCCAAGTTGGATGTGCTTCAAAGTCAACTTGACAAGTTCAAGATGAAGGTTGGTGAAGGAGTCATTGAAAGTATTCTAGGCTTGCTCTCATCAGAAATGAGATTGCCGGCTTAGGAAGTGAAGAGATGACCGACCGACAAGTTCATCACCAAGAAGATCCTTAGAGCCTTGGATGAAAAATATGATACCGTGTGCACATTGATCCAAATGATGTCCAATTACAAAGATCTCAAGCCCACAGAAGTCATTGGAAGGAATGTTGCTCATGAAATGTCACTCAAGGATAAGCAGGAGCTCCACAACAAGTCAAGTGGTGCATACAAAGCCTCAAGTCATACTCCTACAACTTCAAGTGACAAGCTAGTATCCAATGAAGAGATAAGCCTAATCCTGAAGAACTTCAACAAATTCTACAAGAACATAAGCAAAGAGAAAAGCTCCAACTCAAGGCACTATGAGCAAAGATCATCAAGTCGTGACCGTAATTGCTACAATTGTGGAAGACCCGGACAGTACTCCAATGAGTGTACGACACCTCACAAGAAAAGAGAAGACTCACCTAGAAGGAATAGTAGAAGAGATGAATCACCTCATCGAGAGAGGAGGAGTAGAGATGATCATTATGAATGAAGACCTTCTTGAAGAAACAAGGAATCAGAAGGGAAATACAAGTCAACCAAGATATACTCTAGAAGAAGACATCAAGCTCATGCTGGTGAATGGGTTTCCGGCTTCGACTCCAACAACCTCTCCAAGAGAAGTTACCACTCCGACTCCGACTATAGTCAAGATGAAGATGTTGCTAGACTTGCTCCAGTATCATTCAACTCCCATGACATATTTGATTCATCAAATGAAGGAATTAGAAGATGCTTCATGGCTAAAGTCCCCAAGGTATCACACCTCGAGTATCTTGATTTCAGTAGTGATGAGGATGATTTGCTAGGTGATGATGGCTTGCTTGTTGATAAAACTAGCGATGTGAGCTATAATGAACTTGCTAGTAATCATGATAGTCAAGATGAAATGAGTGACAATGCTAAGAAGGAGATTAAGCGTCTAACTAAAGAACTAAACAATCTTAAGTTAGCTCATGAAACAACTCAAGAAGATCATAGAGAGCTTCTAAGAACTCATGAGAAGCTACGCTTCGAGAAGCTAAATTTAGAGCAATAGCATAAGCTTATAAAAGCAATCAATGATAATCTTCGAAAGAAGAGTTATTCTTACATTGCCAAACATCTCCTCTTTTCTACTTTTATGCCACAAGTTAAAACTACTCAAGCTAGTAACAAGAGTAACAAAGGTTCTTCATCTAGTAGTAACAATAACAATGCTAAATCTAATATTGTTGCTTCTAGTAGTTCTATTGATTGATTCTCTTAACCAAGTTACACTTGAGCAAGAAAACAATTTATTGAAAGGAATTATAGATAAATGTGTTTACAAGAGTCTTTTCGGGAGTAAGCAATTTGAGGAAATTGTACGCAAGCAAGGAAGACACCGAAAGAATCAAAGTATGACCCCACTTCTTTTGAGGGAACACAAGCTCAAGATGATCTTCCTCCACAAGACCACAGGCTGAAAGGCAAGGACAAGCTTCCAGAAGAGATTGACTCATTTGAAGAAGCACCTCAAGCCTTGGTCAAGTGGGTTCCCAAGACTTCATAAAGTTCTACTTCATCAAGTTCAAATACAACTACAAGGATTCCCATCAAATTGATGTGGGTCCCAAAGAAGAAGAACTAGAGAGTTCTGGAGGGTGACTCCACCAACAAACTTCACTCATATTCATTTTGGCAAGAACTTATGCAACCAACTTCAACATCTTTCACTTGTTCATGGAGTCACAAACCCTCTTCTTTGTAACACAAGGGACAAGGTATTCAATGCATTCATGAACATCATCATATGTGCATTTCACTCTTTGTCAATGGATATCTTTGTATGTCCCTTGTGGGACTCACCCGTGTAGGTATTGAAAGTGCAAAACTCAAGGATTGCTCCCAACTCTTGATGGACTACATCAACATTAAGCATCCAAATTTACACTATCTACATGAAGTCATCATCGACAAAACCCAAGGTTAGTTCATCCCTCTCTGGGGGTATCACATCTAGGGGGAGCTTTGCTCTAAGACTTGAGCTAAAGGAACTTTTTCTGTCATGGTTATGACACTTCTATGACGATAATTGTGACAAAAACAGGTATCATCATAGATGTGGTGGGATCCTACTCCTATTACAAAAAAATTATGACAGAAATTGGGCTTTTCATCATGGGCGGGCTGGAGACACACATGCGTGACATAGTTTGGGCCGTCCATGACGTAAATAATCATGGTAGAAGTGAGGGCGAGGAAAATTTTGGGGAGTTCCCAGTTATGGTGGGTGGCCGGGGCCGAGCGATCCAGTGTGGTTTGCGCGTATCTCTAATACGCGCGTGTGTGGGTGCTCGCTAACTGAACTCGAGCGAGGCGTTCGCTTACGAACCCGAGCGATCGATCGATCCCACTACATACAGAAGCCGATCGATCCCTTCACTGCTAACTGAACCGGAGCGATTCCTTCATTGCTAACTGAACTCGAGCAATCCCTTCGCTGCTTACTGAACCCGATCGAGCCCCCGTAGGAGATGTAGCTAGCCGATTGGGTTGCCTCTGGATGAACAGTCCTTGTTGTTGCCGCGCGCGTGATATGTAGAACGAGTCGACCTATCCGGTTGGTTGGCTGTGGATGAACAGTTCCTGGTGCGGGTTGGACAAACACGACCCCGGCCGTGTAGGTGGTTGTCGCTGGATGAACAGGACCCCGTGGAGACAGGATGAACAGTAGCTGATGGAGGCTGGAAGAAGTCGACGGTGGATGAACAGTAGCCCATAGAGGCTAGAGCGAGGCAGTAGACGGTGGATTAAAAGTAGCCCCTGGAGTCCCATTTTGCAGTACGCCACACCCCTCCCGATGAACAGGACCCCGTTTCGATCGTAGGCGCTCAAACAGAAGTCCGTTTCCTCCGTTTTGCGGTACACCAGACCCCTCTCGATCAACAGGACCCCTTTTCGATCGTAGGCGGTTGGAGAGAAGTCCATTTCCTCCGTTTTACAGTAAGCCACACCCCTCCCGAAGAAGAGGACCCTGTTTCGTCCATAGGTGGACGAAGAGAACTCCGTTTCCTCCGTTTTGCAGTATGCCAGACCCGAGTCGATGAACATGACCCCGTTTCAGCTGATCCGTCCAAGCCGGTTGGCTCCTGATGAACATGATGCATTCCGACCCAGTCGGTTGACTCCTGATGAACACGATGTTGTTTCCTCCATTCTGACCCACCCGGTTGGGTGTAGATGAACATGATGCCGTTGCTGTACGCGTTCGACACCCCGCCCGTATTTACGTACATGGTCGTATTTACTTTCGTGCAGCCTTGCTGCGTAGACAATTTAGATAGGACTGCCTGAACTACTACATCGGGGCTCTACTATGACATGCACCGCTCTTTGCTCGGCCATGATTCGTTGCTACAGAGAGACCGATGGACCGCTATGTACGTACACGTTCCAGACAAGACAGATAACACTATGTACGCTTCGACCTAGTGGGTCCCAATTGTCACGAGAGTTATGGAGGCACTTCCTTCCATGCGAAGATATAATTGGTGGGTCCCAGCTGTCAGGAGGAGGAATCGTTTTTTTGCGTGTAATAAGGACGCACTTCCGTGCGTGCGAAGATGTACCTGGTGGGTCCCAGAACTCAATGGGAGGAATATTTTTTTGCACTTAATAAGGATGCACTTCCTTGCGTGTGAAGATGTAGTTGGTGGATCCCAGCTCTCAGGGGGAGGAAACATTATTTTTCCGCGTAAAAAGGAGGTAGTTGCATGCGTGCGTCCACAGACGTGGTGCGTCCCCACTGTCATCCTCTCCACATACAGTCGTCTTCCGATGACTCTTGTTTGTTGACGACATTGACCATGCCACACCGAGCGCAGGAAGGTGGTGGACGACAGTGATGCTCTAGATGGGAACGACCCGGAGATAGGGAAGACGTGACAGTGGAGTCACAGACAGAGAGGATTGCAAAACTTGACTAGTTCAGATGCAGGGTGGGGCTACACTCGGCGGAGAATAACATGAGGTGCGGAGGAGTGGAGGGATGGCCTGGCCGTCGATGGGGTAGAATTTTGCTACGAGGCACGCGAAGCACCGCCGCTGGGCGCCGGAGGCTGGAGCAGGCGGTCCCGCTAGCGCTAGAGGAAGAAGGCGAGAGATTGAAGAAGAATGTTAGCTGTTGGATGTAAATCCAATGCCTTGCTTAGGCTTCGACCTATTGGCCCACATGTGAACTAGTCCATTTGGTGGGCTGGGTGAAACAATAATGTAGTGTCTATGCAGCCCATTTATATATTATGTTAGAATTTATAGCCCATTAGCATTTTTTTGAAATACACGGATTTGCTGGGCTGGGTTATTGTCGAAATCGGGGCTCTGTGGACCCAACAAGGTTCGAACTCTGGGGCGTGTACGAAGATCTAGCCTAGCTGCAGCCTCAAGCTCATCACTCCATGGCTTGGCCTCATTGGGTTCGTGCGAGCAGGGAAAGGAAGGACACAACATTTTACCCAAGTTCGGGCCACCTTGCGGTGTAAGACCCTACTCCTGCCTTTGTGGTGGATTGGCCTCACGAGGAGGTTGAGGATGAACTAGTACAGTGGTTGAGCGGCCTCGCGAGGGCTCAGTGGGTGAGAATGGTTCTACGCCTAGAAGAGCAAAATCGGGTCCGATCGCCTCGGATCGGATCGGATCCCTCTCTACGGTGGAGACTAGCCTATATTTATAGTGGCATCGGTCCTCTTCCCTCATAGCTTAGGCGGGAAAAGATTCCACATTGGCCAATTTGAAAGGGGACAAGAGGTACATCTTATCCTGACGAAAGGTGGTCTTTGCCTGCAAAGCTTCTGGCCATGACGCGATGGTGGGCTGGGTGTTGACATCCGTCCTGCCGAGCTCGTGGTCTTGGTCTCCTTGCACCGGAATGGAAACCTTTTGGGGATCCCTCGGCAACCCGCGCTGGTCCTTGCCACCTTAGCACCAAAGAGGATACTGTCCTCCACTGCGCCTGCTGGCACTAGCCTGGCCTTGGTCGTCATGGCTCACGTCACTGTGAGCCTCGTGAGGCGGGGTACCTGCATAGAAATCTCCGATCCTCGGGAGGAAGGCTCGGGGAGCTGCCCCTCGGGAGGTCTCGGTGTCATTTGCCTCGCGAGGCTGGGGGCCCTCGTGAGGGTGTTGCTCACAGAGTCTTGCAGCTGGGCTGTATCGGGCCATCAACAGGGCCACGCGCTGGGCCGCAGGTAGGCAGGTCTGGGTACCCGCCGATCCCAGAACACCGACAGAAGCCCCCGGGCCGAAGGCACACTCGCCCTAGCTTCAAAGCGAAGGCAAGAAGCGAGGGGCGAAGCGACACGGGCCCCAATTGCCTACGGGCTAGGCTCGACGCGTGGCGCGTGACAGGAAGCGGATGCCTCGACTTCCCCACGTCGCCTCGGCAACCGCCCTTACTGACGTAAGTCTGGATGTGCATGATGTGAGGCCATCATTGCACGAATGTGTAGGGGAGCCGGTTGGCCCACAATCGCCTATAAGAGGGCGATGGGGCAGAGCCTCATCCCATCTCTGTCTTCTTGCCCTTTCTCCTCCAATCTCCGCCGCAGCCACCATCTCGCCGAAGCAACCATGGCGGTAGTGAGGAGGTTCACCGCCGAAGAGAAGCGCAAGGCGCCCAGGGAGGAGCCGGAAGCGCCACCGCCGAAGAGGGGGCGCGTCCACCCTCGCAAGTCAACAGCGATGCCCGCGGCGGTTCCCCAGGGGCGGGGACACAAATCGCCGGGGGTCCGCATCGGTTCCGGCAACCACGAGAGGAATCATTCCAGCGGGCACGGCCGTGGAAGCCACGGAGGCCAAGGGGGAAGGCACGCGGCGGTCACCCGTCCACTTCGCCCTCGGGCCCATTCATACGCCACGGCCCGCGAGTTCGTGGTGTGGATGGAGAGGCCTCCGGGCACCTGGATCCGGCTCCCGCACTCCTTCGCGGAGGAGCTACCGACGGGAGGACCCGTCGGGCTGTGGCTGCTGCAACTGGTCTTCATGGGTGGAGGTAGAGGCCATCCCTTCAGGCTATGTCTATCTGACCCACGGGTGGCAGGTGCTTGCCCGCGCCTGCAGCTTGACGGGGAGGCACACCCTCCACTTCAAGTATGATGGGGCGATGACGCTCTTTGTCAAGATCTTCGGAGCAGATGGCAGGCGCCTGGAATGCTTCCATGAGGGCGACGGCTACGGCGGCGACCGCCACTCCGACGACGACGCCCATCATGGCGGCGATGCCCTCGATGGCAAACTTTCCCTTGGTGATGGCTGCAACGCCTCTAGTGGCGGCGATGCCACCTCCAGGGGAAGGTCGGGCGATGACGACCACGACAAGCCGCCGCGTCGCCGCGTCCGAATCAAGGAGGAGGAGGACTCCGACTAGGTGTTGTGGCGCCGGAGCCAGCACCTCAGGAACCGCGGCTCGCGGGAGGCCGCTCCTTTTATTTTTGCTTCCTGGATTAGAAGTCACGAAAGGCCCCGCGGGGGCGTGTAAGAAACCGCGGTGAACTCGCCTTTTATCTTAATGTTTTACTGCGTTTATAAGTTGTGCCGGCGTCCATCGTTTAAGCTCAAGCCCTTTCCACCTCGCGATAGTATAGTGCCCTGCGTCGCTGGGACCCAGTCCCCAGGTAAGCTTCTGCCATCGCTGGTATGCTAGGTCGCGATGCCGTGCGCAATGCCAGGAGGTGAGCGATCCAAGGTCCAGTAAGAGCTCTGGAGGCCCGATGCTCAGGAGGCCCCCCCTTGATGCGCAAGCAGCTTTCGGACGGGTAAAGGATTTTTACCCAAACGAGATCGCGGGAACAGAAGCGTGGTATCAATAGTAGGGCTCACGCATGGCACAGAGAGGGTGACTTAGCTCTGGGTGCTCACGATCCACGAGGTGCTCCTGCGTCGTAAGGGCATGCTTTTCTGGGGCCTGGTCCTTCGCTTTCGTCTTGAAATGCATCAAGGCAGACCCCGCTAGGGGTGAGCGAAGGGAATTGATGTACTTTAGAGTTTCGAGCGGTGTCTGCGTGGGCGGGCCGTGCCCCACTTTTCGTGCCCTCATGCATGGTTTGCCCCTCCTTTTCTTGCTTACCAAGGTGCTCTACATTTTCATGACCCGGCCCTCAGGCGAGCTCAGCCGCCACTGGTATGTCAGGTCGCGATGCCTGGAACAAGGCCAGGCGGTGAGGGCCGAGAGCCAGTAGGGTCTCCTGAGGCATGATGCTCAAGAGCCCCCCCTTTTAACGTGCAAGTGATTTGTGCGAAAAAGGAGCAGTTCGCCCCACGGAGGCGCCGGGGAAAGAGCTCTAACCAGGGACACACAGTATGCGAAGCAGTTTACTTAGCCTTTTGCCAGCAGAACTGCCGCCCGACGAGGCGGGCCTGTCGGCGTTCTCGGAACCAGGGTACCCAGACTTGCCTGTCTGTGGCCCATGGCGTGGCTCCCTCGACGGCCTGGTACGACCCACCTCCAAGACCATCAAGACAAGACCCTCGTGAGGGGCCAAGCCTCGCGAGGCGGACGACACCAAGACCTCCCAAGGGAGCGGCCTCCTCAGGCGGCCTCCCGAGGAGCAGAGATTTTTATGCACGTACCCAGCCTCATGAGGCTATGATGACGCAAGCCATGACAACCAAGGGGGCGGGCACCAGCGGGCGCAGAGCAGGCAGTTTCCTCTTTGGTGCTAAGGAGGCAAGGACAGGCGTGGGTTCCTGAGGAATATACCAAAGTTTTCCATTCCGGTGCTACGAGACCAAAACCACCAGCACGGTAGGACGGATGTCATCGCCGAGCCCACCCCTGCATCATGACCAGAAGCTTTGCAGGTAGAGACCACCTTTCGCCAGGATAAGATGTACTACTTGTCCCTTTTCAAATTGGCCACTGTGGGATCCCTTCCCGCCTAACTTTTGGGGGAAGAGGACCGAGGCCACTATAAATATAGGTTAGCCACCACCATAGAAGGGGTCGACTCACTGTCAGCCCCGAGCCCTCGCGAGGTTGTTCATCCTCTGTACTTGTTCATCCTCAGCCCCTCATGAGGCCAATCCACCACAAAGCAGCAGTAGGGTTTTACACCGCAAGGTGGCCCAAACCTGGGTAAACTGCCATGTTCATCTTCTTCCTTGCTCACGCAAGTCCGGCTAGGCTAGGCTATGGGGCGACAAGCTGGTAGGCTGGATTGGTTGAGTTCTTCGCACACGCCTTAGAGTTCGAACCTTTCTTGGGTCTACGGAGCCCTGAATCCAACATTTGGCACGCCAAGTAGGGGCGTGTCGAAGTTCTTCTTCCACCGTTCACTCCGCTTCCGTTCTGTCGCTCCCATGGCCGATGCTCGCCGTGTCTGTGCCGAGCGCCAGGCCGCTCGTGTCGCCCAGACGGCACCCGTGGGCAACAGCGCTCCTCGCCGCCCCGCCTCCCCGGTGGCTAACGCTGCCACTGACCTGGCTGCTCGTGAGCAGCAGGACTCATTGTTGCCGCCTTCCGTGCGGCGTGATGGCCGCACCGCCACTCTGTCGCCTACTCTGGCCACGGCATCGTCCTCCCATGTGCACCGTGGGCCGGCGAACACGTAGGCTGTGCTGCTCATGGCGCGTGAGCTACTGCGCTACCGCCCCGCCAACGACTGGCTCGGCCACATCGGTGAGCTCGTCAACGCTGCCGCCAAGGCCCCTACGCCGTCCCGCTTGCTGCCTCCCCCGCCATCCCAGGCAGGCGATGTGGCTCACGGTGCACCTCCTCCTCCTCCTCGGCACGACGTGGACCCAGAGCCCAGGTGCAACGCGCCCCCGCGCGACCCATGGCGCGGGGCGCCAGTAGGAGATGAAGCAAGCTGCCAGGTGGTGTAGCAGCCGCATGCCAATGCGCGCGCGCTCCCGGCGCCGCAGGGCCAGCACCAAGACCGCGCGCCGCTAGAGGTTGTGGCGCGCGGGCGTCAAGACCAAGCTCCACCCATGTGGCCCGTACCTGTGAGCGCGGCAGGCTACCGTGCTTTCACCCCGAAGCTGCGTCGTGTCGTCTGGCCTGGCAAGTTCAAGCCGGATCTGCCTCCACGCTATGATGGCACTCCCGACCCCGCAGAATTCCTCCAGCTCTACGAGCTGAGCATCGAAGCAGCGAACGGCGACGACAAGGTCATGACGAACTAGTTCCCCATGGCCCTCAACGACAGCGCGTGTTCTTGGCTCCTGAACCTCCCGATGGGGTCGATCTCCTCCTGGGATGAGCTTCGTGAGCACTTCATCGCCAACTTCCAGGGTACTCACGACCGCGCTCCTACAGCAGGTGACCTGCGGCGCGTGAAGCAGCAGCCAGGCGAGACCTTGCACATGTACATACAGCGCTTCACGAACATTCGCCTCAAAATCCCAAAGGTGTCGGACGAGGCCATCATGTCTGTGTTCTCTGATGGCGTCCGGGATGTCAAGATGATGGAGGAGCTCGCCATCCACGAGGACTTGTGTTCGGCCCTAGAGATGTTCAACATGGCGAGCAGGTGCGCAAGGGCAGAGGAAGGTCGCCTCTCCCTCCTGGAGCTTCCGGAGGCTGATCTTGAAGACAAGAAGGCCAAGGCTAAGGAGGCAAAGCGCAAGGGCCCCGCTGTGCTTGCGGCTGAACCTGAGATGAAACGCGGTCGTGACTATGGCGAATCCTCCAGGGGCAACCGCCCGTTTTGCGTCTTCCACAACATCCACAGCCACAACACCAACGACTGCCAAGAGCTCAGGGCAATCCGAGATGGGCGCCTCGGCCGCCGCCCCGAGTGCAACGACCGCGGCGACGGCCGTGGAGGAGGTCGTGATGGAGGCCGCTGGGACAACCGCGACCCCCGCCAGGACTGGCACGACCAACCCCATGAGGACCGCTGGCAAGGCCAGCCTTGTGACGGCCCCTGGCGCGATCAGCCTCATGAGGACCGTCTTAAGGGCAACGCCGTCCTCCCTCCGCTGCCGCCACCGCCAAGGAGAAACGACGACAACCGGCAAGACGATGGGGCTGGGGGCTAGCAGGGGCTGTGGCGGTATCACTGCCGCAGCGTCCGCTCCAGGACCCTTGAGGTGGGTGACCTCGTCCTGAGGCGGGTGCTCTCCAGGGAGGGGCTTCACAATCTCTCGCCTATGTGGGAGGGCCCGTTCAGGATCGCCCGTCTCTCCAGGCCTGGCGCTGCGCGCCTGGAGACGCAGGACGGGGTCCCCATCCAGAATGCCTGGAACATCCAGCACCTCCGGAAGTTCTACCTGTGACACTCGCACGTAATAATGAGTGGGGCTGTACACGCCCCGGAGTCTGCTGAGCGCCGCCCTGGGGCCTCACGGGGGCTCCCACCCATGTCCAAGTGGAAGCCCCATGCTCCGCGCTGGCGGACGACACGGTCTTTCAACAACTATGCCCACGCCTAGTGGAAGCCCCATGCTCCGCACTGGCGGGAAGAGTAGAAGACTAGTGTAGGCCTCGGACGCGGTTGTTCTTTTGCTTGATTGTGTAGCTAATTTGCCACTTCTTGGAATGAAATTCAAAATTCTCGCGTCTTTATTTGAAAGGGATGGGAATTTTTCTCCTTGCAGCGTTTGCTCTTTCGAGCCTTGCTTTAGGGAGAGTGGCTGTTGCCCGTCGCTCTTCCCCGCGCATCTCGTGAGCGGGGGGCTAGGCATGGTGTGTACGCCTGGGTCCGCCATGGGCACACCTCGCCAAAGCCATGATGTCCTAATCTCTGGCATCTTAATCCTTGCGCGACGCTCTGAAACGAGCCAACGGGCATGTGTGTCCCCCCTAAATCTTCATCTCCTGGCCTCACCGGGCATCGCAACCCGGTGTACCAGTGACGATCGGTCCCCGCTTGGGGGCTTGCATGGAGCGCGGCGCCCTGTGAAACATCTCCTGAGGCCCCATGCCCTCACGGCCCGCAAGAGACCTCGCGGCCGTTGGGCACCTCCTGAGGCTTGTGAACCTTTGGACCCTCAAGAAGGAAACCCCTGGCAAGAGATCTCTCTGGAATGGGAGGCACACAGGAGGTCCAGGCTTCGGAGGGGCACGCCCTCGATGCGCATAGTCTACCACAAGCACACCAAGCTAAGTTATACTAATCGTGATCAACAAGAACCTGTTGGTTAATAGCAGCACGAATGGTAGGATACGAAGTAAGAACATTAACATAACGGCACAAGCGCCATGGTCCATTACATGCCCCAGCCGGGCTTTCTACATTTCTTGATGCAAGAAAAGAAAAAAAAAGCAAAAGCGGCCTCGCAATCACTACGGCTCCTGAGGCCTGGTTCCGGCGATGCTCGCGCTCAGTTGGAGTCCTCCTCCTGCTTCACCCGAGCATGATGGCGAGGCGGCTCGTCGCCCTCCCCGGTCCGGGCACGACGGCATGGCAGCACGTCATAGTCGTCGTCGCTCGTGCTCTCCCCAGAGTAAGAGCCGCCGCCACTGGGTGCCTCACGGCCGTCGCCAAGGGCGAGTTTACCATCGAGGATGCTACCGCCCCTCCGGTCGTCGTCGTCGGAGGGGTGGACGTCATCGTCATTGTCTTCGCCCTCCGGGCAACATCCCAGGCGCCTGCCGTCTTCCCCGAAGATCCTGACGTAGAGGGTCGCCGCTACGCCATGCCTGAAGTGGAGGGTACATCCCCCATGCAGGCCGCGCGCGTGGGCGAACGGCTGCCACGCACGGTTCATGAACACGTTACTGGCACGGGTGACCTCGACCTCCACCCACGAGGCCTTGTTGCAACAACCGTCGGATTGCAGCCAAACACTGCTAGACCCTCCGGCCAGCAGTGCGCCCGCGAAGAAGCGCGGGAGCTGGAACCAGATGCCTGCCGGCCTCTCCGCCCACACCACGAACTCCGAGGTTGCGTCGGCCATGTGGGATCGCGGGCGCGGTGGCCGGACGGCCGCCGCACGCTTCCCCCCTTGGATATGGCTGCCTTGGTCACGGGAGCTTCCGACGCGGGAGGAAGCCTCCCCATGACCGCCAGAGGTGGCACCGACCTTCGAGGGGGTGCGCCCGCGCCCTCGGGGAGCCACCGCCGGCGTCGGGGCATACTTGCGGGGACTGCCGCGGCCCCTCTTGGGCGGTGGCGAGCCTGGTCCCTCCTTGGGGGCCTTGCCCTTCTCCTCGGCGGAAAGCCTCCTCACCGGTGCCATGGATGCTTCGGCAAGACAGCCGGATGACGGAGAACAAGAAGGTGTGAGCAGCAAGAAAATGAAGATGTGCTGGGGGCTCTGCCCCCTTCCCATTTATAGGAGAAGGAAGACTGACCGGCAGCCTCTCATGTTCTAAGCAATGATGGTCCTACTGCATGTGCCAGGCAGTTGTCAAGTCGGGCAGTTGCCGAGGCGGCGTGGGGAAGCGGAGGCATCTGCGTCCCGTCAAGCGCCACGCATCAACTCGGCCTGCAGGCGATTGGGGCCCGAGGCGCTTTGCCCTTGCCCTTTGGCTTCGCCTTGAAGCCAAGCCCGAGCGCGCCTTGGGCCCGGGGGCTACTGTTGGTTTTCAGGGAACCAGGGTACCCAGACTTGCCTGGCTGCCGATGGTGCCGACGAACAACCACAAGACGACCATGGAGGGCATGAGAACCTGCTCAATCTCGAGGACCTCAACGACTCCGAAGACAGCAACTACCTCCCCCTTTCTGAAGAGGAGGTCATTTTGGGTGACAAAGATTTCATCATCCCCGAAGACCCGCTGGATCAAGAGCGGTTCAATCGGCAGCTCATTGCCACCGCTCGTAGCCTGAAGAAACAGCGGCAAAAAATAAAGGCCGAACAAGATACCCTCAATGATAGATGGACCAAGGTCCTAGCTACCAAAGAGGAGTACGACCACACGTGGCAGACCAAAAGCTAACCATTGTGAAGACTATTGCCGCAATTTGATGACGAAGCCATAGAGCAAGCACCTCCAAGGCACACTTAGGCGGAACAGCCGGACCGCGCCCCTCGAAGACGGGACAGGACAACTGATAAAGCTGAACAGCCTCCCGCTCCACCTTGCCATCAAGGCAAGGAGCCATTACGGCCAGTTTATGAGTATGACCTACGACGCGACCTGGACTTTCGGGTGGGTCTGCGAGGTCCATTTACGGACCCAAAGATTACCCTCCCGTTGGACGGGACGGTTACCAAGCCTGGCTAGACAGAAATGACAGAGCTCAGGAACAGCAACGAGCCCGGATGACAGACGATCCCCAGCGCGACGTAGCTCGAGTTAGGGGCGCCGCTCACCCTCTGTGTTTCACGGACAAGGTGATGCGGCACCAATTTCCGGAAAGATTCAAACTCGTAAATATCGAGCCATACGACGGGATAATAGATCCGGCCGTATGGATTGAAGATTTTCTGCTACACATTCATATGGCACGAGGAGATGACCTCCACGCCATCAAGTATCTACCGTTAAAACTCAAAGGTCCAGCCAGACACTGGTTAAATAGCCTCCCTGAAGACTCCAAAGGATGTTGGGATGAGCTCAAGGATGCCTTCCGAGCTAACTTCCAAGGCACTTATGTCCGGCCCCCGAACGCCGATGACCTGAGCCACGTAATCCAGCAGCCCGGCGAGTTAGCCCAACAATTTTGGAACCAATTCTTGACCAAGAAAAACCAGATTGTTGACTGTCTGGATGCCGAAGCTATAGCCACCTTTAGGCATTGCATTCGAGATTTGTGGCTAGCACGTTAGCTCGGCCAGGACAAGCCAAGAATGATGGTAGCGCTTACCTCCATGATGATCCGCTTCTGCGCTGGAGAAGATAGTTGGCTGGCTCGTAGAAGCACCAACCTAGAAGCCCCCAGCACCACTGAAGTCCGGGCCAGGAACGGAAAGCCATAGCACAACAAGAACAATCGTCACCACAATGACGGAGAAGTCGACGAGACGGCAGTAAATGCCGGATTCCGCAATCCGAAGTCCGGATCACGGAAAAAGCCTTCTAAAGGCAACCAGGACGGACCAACCAAGTTGGATGCAATCCTGGATAGTCCTTGCCAGATACATGGCACACCTGAGAAGCCCGCCAACCACGCGAACCGTAACTGTTGGGTGATAAAACATGCCGGCAAAATCATAGCCGAAGACTCTGGCAAAAGCCCACGAAGCGAGGACGATGAGGAGCCCCGCAGGCCGATTAGTGGAGGCCAAAAACCCTTCCCTCCTAAGGTTAAGATGGTGATCATGATCTACGGCACCCATATACCAAGAAAGGAGAGGAAGTGCACGCTACGAGATGTTTACACCGTCGATCCCGTAGCGCCAAAATTTAACCCATGGTCGGCTTGCCCGATCACCTTCGCCGCAGGGACCACCCGACTAGTATCTGTCATAGAGGATCAGTGGCACTGGTACTCGACCCCATTGTCGATGGGTACCATCTCATGAGAGTCCTTATGGACAGAGGCAGTAGCCTCAATCTGATTTATGGAGACACAGTGAGGAAATTGGGGATCGATCTGTCAAGGATCAAACCCAGTAACACCACCTTCAAGGGGGTTATTCCGGGCGTAGAGGCCCGCTGCTCAGGCACGGTGACTCTAGAAGTAGTATTCGGCTGGCTAGACAACTTTCATAGCGAACACTTGATCTTCGATATTGCTCCGTTCCACAGTGGTTACCATGCCCTCCTTGGCCGGACGGCGTTCACCAAATTCAACGCCGTCCCGCATTATGCATACCTCAAATTGAAGATGCATGGTCCTTCGGGCATCATAACGATCAACGGTAACACGGAGCACTCACTCCGGACCGAGAAACATATTGCGGCCCTGGCAGCCGAAGACCAAGCCCTCACCAATGGACCTTGGTATCAGCCCACCGTAAAGGCCAAAGATACAACTCAACGGGCTCGAGCGCGGTCCCCATCATGGGAGCCCACTTGCGTAAGCCACAAATTGGGATACGCTTCCCATGGCACACCCGCCATCATTCCGCTCTCCGTGCCTCGTCAGCACAACTTCACGCTCAAGATACCATGGGGCGGCCGTGGGGGCTTATATCAAACAGTAACACCATGTGTTCGTCTCAACCGAACTATGGCATCAAGTTGTGACAACATGGCTACCTTTCAAGGTTCCTATTAAAGGCCCCCTTGCCAGGATGCGTTCTTCTACACGGATGCCTACCCACCCAGCAGAAGCAAAGGCACAGACGTGCAGCTAGGCACAGTTGAGGCTTCGACCCACGAATCAAGGCCCTTTGTAAACCTTTCTCTGTAAAATTTTCTTTTCTCACTCATAATAAATGCCTCAGGAGCTCAAATTGTACGGATAGACATCCTAAGTTATGGAAAATAAAAACACCCTTTACGGTGTTCGGGCACTTGTATTGTCCGGTCTTTCTTCTTCCTTTTTCCGCTCTTCGAACAGCTTGGCATGCACACATTGTGTAGCAAATACAAATCGGTTAATTGACCAGGAGCCTGATCTTTTCATCAGCTCTACGTACTAAGTCTGGCACCACTTTCTGTTGTGTGTTCGGCGTGTGGGATATTGTACTATATGCATTAGTTCCGAAACTATGTCTTGGGTCAATAGTTGGGTTGCCTGGCTCCTGTGTTTGCCTTCTTACGTTTCACATGTTCGGCTGAGAAGGTAAAGGGAGAACCCATGCGATTGTACTTCTAGCTAGCTCAGTTAAGCACCTCAGGGGAGAAAGCCGAAAACTAACCGTCATAGTAAGCGTGAACTGGTCGGCGATCCGATAACAAGTGTTAAACCTAAAAATCGTTAGTGATTTATTCGTGTCATACGCAGGGTTTGGCCTAGCACAAACAATGTGATTACAAAAGGCATGCCTCCACTTCCCCATACATCATAAAGCACTGATGGTAATCATTAGCCCCCATAGTCAAGCTCATATGGCTAATTGAAAGTAATAAAGCTGCATAGTCCGATTGCCTAGTCTCTCTCGCGCACCACCACCTTCGGGCACCGAGACATCGGCTAAGGGTAACAATGCGGAGACAAAACACCCCTCATAATATTCACTTGGGGGCTGAAGCCGACGACTGGTAACTTTCAGAAATAATAAACGACTGCACATGAGTCAAAATAAAAACACCATACTATATAACATACAAACGGGCCGCATCATAAAGCAAAAGGTCCAGCTGACAACTTAATACAATCACTCAATGATTACATCTTTGGAACACTAGCCTTCTATTGCCTGAGCACCATCCATAACTTGTGCGAAGTACTATTCGGGGAGAAGATGCTCTTTTCCAACTGGCGTGGGGCTAGTGGCCATATCCATTGGCTTGATCTTAGGCCAATGAACCATTTTCTTCGCAAAGGCCAGCCTAGCTTCCTCAAGGCATGTAGAGCGCTTCACAGCATCAATCTGGGGCGATGCGTCACGCAACTTCTACACCAGACCAAAGTAGCTGCTCGGAATCGGCTCTGAGGGCCACAGCCGGACACAAAGATCCTTCATAACCCACCCGGCCATCTGATGCAGCTCCATCAGTTGCTACATCTGGTTTCTGAGGAGAGGAGGATGCTTGGGTGCTTGGAACTGCGCCCAGAAAAGCCGCTGATCGGAGTTCTCCTCCCGCTTGGCGTAGTTCTCCGCCGCATCCGCCGCACTCCGGGGAAGCTCGGCAAAAATGCCCGCGAAGTGCCAGACCCACGTCCACAATGCGAACCTGTTGCTGCCAAAAACACTCTGCAGTAAGTATGGCTTACCACCTGCGATCTGCCTCACTTGGCGGAGCTCTTCGTGGGAACCCCGCACTTCGGTCCTAGTCTCCCCGAGCGCTTTTTCCACCTTGGATAGCTCGGAAGATTGCTCTTTATGTTCTGCTCAAGGTCTTCACATTTCGTGATGGCATCCTTGAGCTCCAGTTGCACTTCGGCTACTCGAGCCTCGTACTTCTCGCCGGCAGTCTTCACCGTCTCGAGTTCGGCCACCGCCTTTTCGGCAGCCGCTTTCTTACCGGCCGCCTCAGCCTCGGCCTTCTTCAACGCAGCCTTTAGGCCCTAGACCTCCGCGGTGGCAGCTGCAGTCACCAAAACACCATGTGCTCATCATACAATCCGGAATGTAACTGTCCGGCGGTGTTAACTATGCATTTTGATAGGGGCTTACCTTCCGCCTCATCAAGCCATTTGTTGACGACGTCAAGCTCTTCATCGGAGCGTTTAAGCTTATGATCAATCTCCTCCAACGCCGCAGCATTAGCAGCCGCGGCCAAGGATGATGCCTGCGATATCAAATCAATCATGACACTTTAAATACTGCCCTACGGATAGTCGACCCTCTATAAGGTTTTTGCAATCCTCACAGAGCCTCGGGGGCTGTTATGCACAAGGCCTACTCAAACTCTAAGCTAAAGGCTTAATCTGTTTTGAGGGGTAAGAGCATTACTTGACTCACCTCGAAGCCTGTTAAAAGGCCCTGGACGACATTGTTCAGTACGGTATGGAGGAACCGAACACCCTGTAGAACTGCACCCATAAGGGCGCGGTGCTCGTCGACGATAACAGAGTTGTTCACCAACTCCTCCATCGCGTTCGGCCAGCCTGCCGCCACCTGGTTGTTTGTGTTTGGCGTGGGCTGCGGGACCTCAACCCCTCCTTCATCGGAAGGCGGGACCGGCACCTCTGAGGGCCTTGGGGGTTCAGGTGCAGCTGGCTGGGAGGGCCCGGACGGTCCGGACTCCCATCCCAGATTCGCCAGGAGGGAGACACCCTCCTGGTCTTTGGTGACCAAGGCATCAGCCTCAGCCATGATTGCATCGCCCCCCTCCCCCGTTTTCGGACAGGAAGGGGTCCTTCGGGACAGCACCTCCCCGGCCTCTTCGGGGACCATGGGAGGCGCGGAGCGCAATGCTGATTTGCTATCCACCAATTCGGCAGGCAGAGAGGTCCCCTCCGAGGTCTGCTCGGCAGGGTGGCCACGCGGTGGGATGTGATATCACACAATCAGTTTCCGTAAGTAAGGGACTGGTAAAATGAAGTAAGAAAGAAATGTCGAGGTTCATACCTCATGGCGGGGGGCTTGACCCTGAGGTCCTTCTCCAGGACCTCTTCGGACACCACGGACTCCTCGTCGGAGTCCAAACTGTCGAGCAAGACCAACATGGGCCTGCACTGCCTCTTCGAGGCCTGAGGAGGCCACTCCTCCTCGACGTCTTTGGACGCCACCCTCTTCTTGGAGTGGGACGAGGCGCTTTCCTCCTCGTCTTCTTCCTCCTCCCCGTCTTGCGCAGATGGGGCCGCAGCGTCTCCGGCCTTGGTGTCTGGACGAGCTCTTCGACGGAGGTCTTCCCTGGCCTCCGGCTGATCCTTCTTCTTCTTTATTTTTTTCTCTGGTGCCTTGTAAAGCGCCACAACCAGCAGCTCCTCGAGTTGAGCTATCCGAGGTTCTTTGGGCAGCGGAGCCGGGCTGCTAATCTTCTTGGCCTTCTCAAGCCAGCCCCATGGAGGCAACAAAAAGAAACTTACACCAAACTTTGTGCAGTATGACCACCCGAATATAAATCGGGCGAAAGATTAATTACCTTCTTCAGGGGATTTGCGGCGTCGAGACCAATGTCTTCATTCTCGGCCGGCCACTCCTCCTGGGGCTTGAACAATAGCTTCCACACCTTGTCGTGGGAGGTGCCGAAGAAATACTGCACGGTGGCCAGATTCCCATACTTGTAAGACCACATCAGGGTGGCCCTATGCTGGCAAGGAAGGAGGCGCCGGTCTCCATCACATTGGTGATGCGTTTTTGCAGCATCTTCACCTCGTCGACGGATCCCCAGTTAAGGCATTTCTTGGTCCACGACGTCAATCTCGCTGGGGGTCCGGATCTGAATTTGGGAGCCGCCGTCCAGGCTGCATCCCATGGTTCCGTAATGTAGAACCACTCCTTCTGCCACACCTTGACGGTGTCGATGAATGTGCCCTTTGGCCATTGAAATCGGGTGAGCTTGCTGATCATTGCTCCACCGCAGTACGCCTGGGCGCCGCCGACTACCTTCGACTTGATGTTGAACACCTTTAGCCACAGGACGAAATGCGGCTGGACTCGCAGAAGGGCCTCGCAAACAACAATGAAGGCCGAGATGTGGAGAAGGGAGTTGGGGGCTAGATCATGGAAGTCCAGCATAAAAGAACATCAAACCCCGAACGAAGGGGTGCAGAGGAAATCCCAGCCCCCAGATAAAGTGGGGGAGGAACACTACCCACTTACCTGGCTTGGGCGGGGGGATGACATGACCCTCCTCGGGGGCCCAGTGGGCGATATCGGCCAAGAAGTAGCCAGCTCGCTTCAGCTACTTAATGTCGTTGTTGGCGACAATGGAGGCGCCCCACTTGCAGTTGGCGCCATATCCGGCCATGGCCGAAGCTAGGGAAGAGCTTGGAAGGTATTCACCACAGAGGAGTAACGCAGGGCACAGGAGCTTTGGAGATTTGAAAGGCAACAGCGGGAGGTGGAAGAAGGCGAAAGATGGTAGCTGTAGCTGTTCCCCTTTTTATAGGCCGCAGAGAAGACAAGGGTTCCTTTTTCTTTGCCGCAGGCCTTTCCACTTTCCGATATACTCACAACGTTATGCGCAGGTGGGACAATCGAAATCATTGATCATATCCCCCAAAAAATGGGGCACGATCTCTGCCTTGATGAGACATGCCAATGGAGGGGCGTCCTCGAATCGTGCATCGAGAACTTCCAACCATTCAGTGTTATGACCGGACACGACCCTTCATCAAAAAGTTGTCAGACAAGGGCACTATTCACATTGGAACACTTTGGCCTTCAGGGCTAAGCAAAGACAATGCTTTAGATATCAAACAATACTCGACTCCAAACACGCACAGGACAGAATGGAGAACTCGCCTCGCAAGCCGAAGACTGTGGGATATGCGGATGCCGGTAACACCCTAGCATTGGAGGCAAGTTCGGGGGCTACTGAGGGAGTCCTGGATTAAGGGGTCCTCGGGCCACCGGACCGTTGCTTATGGGCTGGACTGATGGGCTACTATGAAGCCGAGCTGGGCCGTGGACTCGTGACCGGATAGGAGATCTTTGGAGTCATGGTGTGCCCTCCAAGTCATGATTTAAATTGATCTTTCCTTTTTTGTAACCGACTGTATGTAACCCTAACCCTACTGGTGTCTATTTAAACCAGATGGTTTTAGTCTTTAGGGCGAGAGCAACATCCAATGTCAACCTAGGGTTTAGCTTGCCTGATCTCGAGGTAGATTAACTCTGTAATCTTACCATACACATCAAATACAACCAAGCAGGGCGTAAGGTTTTACCACTTAGAGAGGGCCCGAACCTGGGTAAACATTGTGTTTTTCGTCCCTTGTTCCCCATCGATCCTAGATCCACAGCTCGGGACCCCCTACCCAAGATCTGCTAGTTTTGACACCGACAGCTGTCATGCCCAAGATTGGCAGAGTCCTCAGGCGTCCTCAATTCGGCAATGCCAAATTCTTTGAAGAGAAGAACTTCTTCATTGGTGAGTCCCCATATAACATAGCGAAAATTAGGCGCCTGTGTTTTTGGACGAAGACACAAATGAATTACTATGCCTCTCTTCTATTTGACAAGAACAAAGCTTTCCCGCATCGCCATATTCCTCATGTGGATATGGAGTCTATTCCCTGCTTCTGGCCTGTACTGGCTGTTCTTCATGATGCTGGATTTCTCAACTTCTGCTCTATCACCTGCTATTGGAATGAAGAATTGATTCTTCAATTCTAGACAATAGTGCATTTCTCAGGAAATGCTGATGACATTGCAACATGGGCTCTGGACTGGATGATTGAAGACACTCATTACAAAGCACCAGTTGATGAACTTTTACGTGCTCCTCTAGTTGATCCATCATAAGGGAGTTATGGACTAAGGGGTCCTACGGGCATCAGCCCATTAAATATGGGCCGGACTGGTGAAGCCGTATAGCGACAGGAGATCTATAAAGCCATGGTGTGCCCTCCAAATCAAGGATAGGCAGGATCTCTTTACTCCTTATTGTAATCTATCTCCGGTAACCCTAACCCTACCGGTGTCTATATAAACCGAGGGTTATAGCCTTTAGGGCTAGAGCTACATTCATCACCTCATCACCTTAGAGTTTAGCTCATGCTTATCTCGAGGTAGATCTACTCTGTAACCATACTATACATACAATACAATCAAGTAGGACGTAGGGTATTACCTCTTCAAGAGGGCCCGAACCTGGGTAAACACCGTGTTCATCGTCTCTTGTTCCCCATCGATCTCAGATCCACAGCTCGGGACCCCTACCCCGAGGTCTGCTGGTTTTGACACCGACATTGGTGCTTTCATTAAGAGTTCCGCTGTTGGATCGCCGAAAGGATCGATTGCTCAACCGGTCATTAGAGACCACACCCGTGCCAAGGGCTTCCCCGCCCCGGATCGTCTCTTCGTGTTCAGTGGCGTATTATTACGCGTCGATCACACTGGTCGCCTCGATCAGATTGAAGGCTTCACCCCCATGGAGGGACCCACCGGCTCGGGGGCATCAACCCCGGGGCCAGTAGACCTAAAAGAATTATATGTCTCCCAGGGTCCGGCCTTGAAGCCTGACTCTGACAGACCATCCACAAGATCCCCCACCGAATCACTAGAGTGTTCGGCACCCCCGTGTGCCCAGCTGGCAGACCACCTTGCAAGTCTATTCCGCACAATGGGAATCTCCGTTATCAGGCACACGGCCTATGATCAGGTCGGGCTTAAACCCAACGACCGAGAAATCAACAGCCCTTCGGTCACGCACCTCGTCGCCACTGTCGAAGAGGTCCGGGAGGGGCCACAACCTTATAAGCTAAAAACAGTGTACACTCGAGTCTCTAGCTCGGAGTTAAACACCAGCCCAGAAATACGTTCGGACTTGAGCCCTAAAGCAGGATTCGGCCTCGAGCCGATCCAGCCGCACATCAGTCCGGATCCGAACCCTGCGCGATCAAAATCGGACGCAACTCAACCTCCTATTGAGGATAGTCCGGGTCCGCCGCAGGTGGGAATCCCAAAAAAAAATCCCACACACCCACCATGCGAAATACTCCCTGGGTTCGGGAAATCCGGACATATGGGACCTCATGAATGTCAAACAGCTGCCAAACGAGACAGTCCATCATTATTGGGATAGATTTCTCCTTGTAAAAAATAGGATGACATCTTGCTGGGATAAAGAGGTAATGAATGCTTTCCAGTTCACCTATAAGGACGAGGGCCTTTTGAACGCCCTCGCTCCTCGCCGAGTTCAAAGCTTCACCAAACTATCAAACATGGAACACAAGTATTGCGCCATGGAAAACACGTGGAGGGTGCACCAGATGAACATGGCGTCACCGCCCGCCGCGCAGCATGGAAAGTCTCACGTTAAACGAGCATACACACATCTGTTGCCGGAACGCGAGCCCGATGAAAAGAAAACCAGACCTAGATCAGTGCGGATGAGTTGCTGGATAAACCGTGCCTAATACATTCGGTCTTGCTAGACGCAAACCCAGCCCTCAGACTTCGAGCCTGTTGGGTGGTAAGACAAGTGGCCAAACATGGCGAGCCAATCTTGGGCCTTACACCTCCAGATAAGCAGTCCGCGGCTTCACCACAGGACCACAATGTCCTTACGGTCTATGAGACATTTGCCTCAAATAATAAAAGGAAAAAGGCTCTTTGAGAGCTCAGCCAGATATATCAAGTGACGGCCGCACAGCCGTGGGCAGCCGCGCCTATTACCTTCGACGAGAAGGATGGGCCAAGTCCCCGTAGCAACCACGCACCGGCCGCACTGGTCCTCAACCGCATTGTCGATGGTTTTCGGCTGACTAAAGTGCTGATTGATGGAGGCAGCGGCCTCAACCTCATCTATGAGGATACTCTCGACAAGATGCAGCTCAACAGATCTCGCATCAAATGCAGCCACACCACATTCCGAGGTATAATACCCGGTAAGGAGGCACACTGCTTGGGACACATAACCCTGGACGTTGTGTTCGGCACACCCGATAACTACAGATCCGAACCCTTGCTATTTCACATTGTGCCCTTCCATAGTGGATACCATGCCCTGCTAGGACGTGAGGCATTCTTGAGATTTCACACAATAACATATTACGGGTATATGAAACTCAAAATGCCATGGCCCAACGGGGTAATCTCACTTAAAAGCGACCCAAGCAAAGCCATGCGAGCCAAAAACAAGACATCATCCCTCGCCCTAGAGGCACTATCCGAAGCCCTCGCGGCCGAAGAGTTGACATTACTACGCACTACAGTCGACAGAGATGATGTGGTCCTCACTAAAAGACAAAAATCCACATAATTCAAGCCAGGAGATGAAATAGTAAAATTTCAAGTGCACCCAACATATCCCAATAAAACGGCATCCATAGGAGCACAGCCGGACCCCGCAATCGATGAGGCGCTAAGAACATTCCTGTGTGAAAACTGGGAAATATTCGCCTGGCACCCCTCAGACATGCCGGGAATCCCACGCAGGCTGGAAGAGCACAGCCTAAACATCTTGAAAGGCTTCAAGCCGGTGAAACAAACTCTACGCCGATTTTCTAA
This sequence comes from Thinopyrum elongatum, assembly GCA_011799875.1. Lineage (NCBI taxonomy): Eukaryota > Viridiplantae > Streptophyta > Magnoliopsida > Poales > Poaceae > Thinopyrum > Thinopyrum elongatum. The sequence continues at coordinate 311,769,008 of CM022302.1, read as the reverse complement.
ACCCAAACGGCAAGCCATGGGCGAAGAGATCGCAAAACTGCTGCAGGCTGGATTCATCCGCGAGATCAAGCACCCCGAGTGGTTAGCAAATCTGGTTATGGTACCCAAGAAGGACAAGTCCTGGCGGCTCTGTGTCGATTTTAAAGACCTTAACAAGGCCTGCCCTAAGGACCCTTACCCCCTGCCAAGAATAGACCAGATCATCGATGCCACCGCTGGACACGACTCGCTATGCTTCCTTGACGCGTACTCCGGATACCACCAGATCAAGATGAAGGAGTCCGACCAGGCGGCAATCGCATTCATCACTCCTTACGGGCCTTTCTGCTTCAACACCATGCCGTTCAGGTTGAAAAACGCAGGAGCCACATACCAACACATGATTCAAGCATGCCTCAAAAACCAAATCAGCAGGACGGTCGAGGCGTACGTGGATGATGTGGTTTTCAAAACTAAAAACATCGACCAGCTGATAGACGACCTCCACCAAACCTTCGACAACTTGCGAGCCTATCATATACGACTCAACCCGGAAAAATGCGTCTTCGGGATCCCTGCCAGAAAGTTGCTCGGATTCATCGTCTCCCATAGAGGAATCGAGGTCAACCCGGCCAAAATTAGTGCGCTATCCCAGCTCGCAATACCAATAGAGCTCAAGCACCTCCAGAAATTTGCCGGATGCGTGGCAGCTTTGAGCCGCTTCATATCTCGCTTCGGAGAAAAGGCGCTCCCACTCTACAGACTGCTTAAAAAGACCAAGAACTTCCAATGGACAGACGAAGCAACTGCGGCGCTTGAGGAGATTAAAACACTTCTCGGTGGCAACCCTATCCTGGCCGCACCTAGCATCGGCGAGCCCATGCTACTATACATTTCAGCCACCAATCAGGTGGTTAGCGTGGTGCTTGTCGTGGAGCGGGAGTCTGAGGGCCACAAGTTCCAAGTCCAGAAGCCGGACTATTATGTGTCCGAGGTACTTACGCCATGCAAATCACAATACCTTCACTATCAAAAGATAGCTTATACAGTTTTTATGGCGTCCCGAAAGCTACGACACTACTTTTAGGAATGTTCGGTCACAGTGGCATCAGAGGTCCCCTTGAATGATATAATCAACAACAGGGACACCATGGGCCGCAATGCCAAATGGTCCATCGAGCTCCTTCCCTTCGAGATAACATACAAACCACGCCGAGCTATTAAATCTCAGGTACTGGCCGATTTTATAGCTGAATGACCGAAGCCGAACTACCCCGAGAGTACAGTACATATTCGCACTGGACGATGTATTTCGACGTCTCAAAAATGTTAGCCGGACTGGGGGCTTGGGTCATCCTAATCTCCCCTACGGGCGACACTATTCGGTATGTCCTACAAATAATGTACATGGACTCCAACAACGTAGCCGAATACGAAGCACTACTACATGGTCTTCGTCTGGCCACGTCAATGGGAGTGCAGCGCCTCGAAGTAAGGGGAGATCCAAACCTAGCGATCTCTCAAGTCAACGGAGAATTCGACGCCAAGGACCCCAAGATGGCGGCATACAGAAATGCGGTTCTCTAGATATCGGCCCGATTCGAGAGCATAGAATTCCACCATGTCTCTAGGGACAGCAACCAAGCCGCGGACGTCCTCGCCCGCATGGGCGCCAAGCGCGACTCGGTTCCCAAAAACACTTTCCTCAAGCGGCTCTTCAAGCCCTCCGTAGTATGGCAGGACGGTGACGTCGGCGCACTAATCAATGAGTCCTCTCACAATCTTTCCCCGAAAAAGGAGCCCGACGACCATATCATCGGTGGCTCCGCACTCGAGGAAACACCTTCCGCCCATAAAATCATGGTCGTAATTGCCCCCTGGACAGAACCTCTGCTCGCCTACCTCATTCAACAGCAGCTCCCGGAGAACCAGACGGAGGCACGATGTATAGTCTGGCGCTCTAAGGCATACAAGGTCCATGAGGGCGAGCTTTACAAAAAAAGGACCACAGGAATCTTACAAAGGTGCATCTCTGAAGAAGAGGGGCATCAACTCCTGGTAGAAATACACGTGGGCATGGGCGGCCGCCACACGGCAGCTCGGGCCTTGGTCAGCAAGGCTTTCTGAGCAGGATTCTTTTGGCCTACCGCCCATGAGGATGCCCAGGCTTTCGTACAACATTGCGTTGGATGCCAGCTGTTCGCAAATCAAAGTCACATGCCCCCCACAACTCTTCGGACGATACCGATAACATGGCCTTTTGTGGTCTGGGGTCTCGACATGGTCCTGCCACTCAAAGGGGGTACAAAGAAAAAGAAGTACCTATTGGTCATGGTCGACAAATTCGCCAAGTGGATTGAGGCAAGGCCCGTCACTTCGGCAGAATCCGGACCGGTCGTCGACTTCTTATCTGACGTCGTACACCGTTATGGTGCCCCCCATAGCATAACTACCAATAACGGTACCAAATTCACCACCCAGGAAGTCAAAGACTAGTGCGGCAAAATGGGCATTAAGCTCGATTACGCTTCGGTGTACCACCCACAGACGAATGGATAGGTCGAAGGGGCCAACGGGCTCATTATGAGCGGCATCAAGCCTCTCTTGGTCCGATCACTTGAACAATCAGATTGCCATTGGGTCGAGGAACTCGATTCCGTATTATGGGGGCTGCGCACTACTCCGAACTGATCAACCGGATACACACCATTTTTTATGGTATACGGTGTTGTCGGATTCAGGGCTCCGCAGACCCAAGAAAGGTTCGATCTCTAGGGTGTGTGCGAAGAACTCAATCTCCCCAGCCTGCCGACTCGTCGATCTCACCGCCTAGCTCGATGAACAGGAAAGGAAAGGGACTCAGCAGTTTACCCAGGTTCGGGCCACCTTGCGGTGTAAAACCCTACTCCTGCTTTGTCGTGGATTGGCCTTGAGGTGGGCTGAGGATGAACTAGTATGAAGGGAGAACAACCTCAGGAGGAGTGTTCTTGTGCTGGTGTGAGCTGGTGAGGATGATCTGGTTCCTCTATCTATGGTGGTGGCCTAGCTATATTTATAGTGGCCTTGGTCCTCTTCCCCCAAAACGAAGGCGGGAAGGGATCCCACAACTGCCAAGTTTAAAGGGAGACAAGTAGTACATCTTATCTTGACAAAAGGTGGTCTTCGCCTGCAAAGCTTCTGGTCGTGACGTCGTGGTGGGCTCGGCGATGACCTCCGTCCTGCCGTCCTGGTCTTGTAGCACGGGAAGGGAAACCTTTGGCTGATTCCTTGGGACTCTGTGTCTGTGCTTGCTTCCTTAGCACCAAAGAGGAAACCTGCTGTACTGCGCCTGCTGGCACCCGCCTGGCCTTGGTCATCATGGCTTGCGTCATCTGAACCTCACGAGGTGGGGCTTGCATGGAAATCTCTACTCCTCAGGAGCCGGCCTGGGGGAGCCGCTCCCTCTGAAGGTCTTGGCATCGTCCGCCTCCTGAGGCTTGGCCCCTCGTGAGGGTCTTGTGTTGTTGATGCTGGAGAAGGGCCATACCAGGCCGCTGATGAAGCCACGCTGTGGGCCACAGGTAGGCAAGTCTGTGTACCCCGGTTCCCAGAATGCCGACAGTAGCCCCCGGGCTCAAGGCGCGCTCGGACTTGGCTTCGAGGAGAAGCCAAAGGGCAAGGGCGAAGCACCGCGGGCCCTAACCGCCTGTGGACCTGGTCGACACGTGGCGCTTGATGGGACATGGGTGTCTCCGCTTCCCCACGCTGCCTCGGCAACCGCCTGACTTGACAATAACCTATTGCATGCAAAAAGATCATCATTACCGGAGATCGTGGAGGCCGGCGGTTGGCCTCCCTTTGGCTATAAATGGGAGGAGGGGCAGAGCCCCCTGCTCATCTTTGTCTTCCCGCTGCTTGCTTCTTCTTCCTTCTTGCCTCGCCGTCTTGACAAAGCGTCCATGGCGCCGATAAGGAGGTTTTCGGCGTCGGAGAAGGGAAAAGCCCCTCGGTAGGAGCCCGGGCCACTCTCGCCGAAGAAGAGGCTCGGCCGCTCCCGCGACGCCGGCGAAGGGGCTGAGGTGACGCGGCCTTGGCATGAGTGGGCTCCACCGGGCTTCCTGATCCCTATGTACGCCCACACGCAGGGCCCTGCGCTTGGAGACAGCGCCCAGCGCCACGTGGGCCGGGGTCGTGGAGGAGGACAGGCGACGGCTGCCCGGCCTTCCGGCTTGGGAACTCATGCCGAAGGTACATCATGCGAGTTCGTGGTGTGGGCGGCAATGCCGCCACGCACGTGGATCCGGTTCCCGCAGTTCTTCGCGGAGGAGATCCGCCAAGGGGGCCCGTTGAGCTGTGGCTGCAACACGCCGGGTGCTGCAGCCAAGCTACCGAAGCGAAGGTCGAGGTCGTTGGCCCTGGCGAAGTCTTCATGACCCGGGAATGGGGCGAGGTCGCCCACGCCTGCTACCCAGAGGGGGCCCTCGCCATCCACTTTGAATATGACGGAGCCTCCATGATTTTTTTCAAGGTCTTCGGCGAAGACGGCCAGCGCCTGGAGAACTGCTCCGGAGGAGGCGATCCACATGGCGCGGCCACGGGTGTTGAACTTGCCCTTGGCCTTGCCAGCAGCTCCTCTGGTGACAGCAGCTCTCTAGAATCCAGTGACTCTCCAGAGGCTAGCGACGACGACAGCTACGAGCCGCCGAGCTCTCGCCGCGCGCAGAGCGCGGCACCGGCGTCGACTCGGCGCCGTCGGTGATGTCCTAAGGCCGAGGTTCTCCAAAGTCCCTTCTTTTTGTTTTTCCTGCACAAAACCGTGACGAGCCCCGTGGGGGCATGTAAGAACTGTAATGTTTTTGCCTTAGTGTTATTGTTCCTAGTTCGATGCTGCGATAGCGTATCTTGTTTTGGCATGGTGCTCCCTTTCGTTCTCGTGGTAGCTTTAGCGCTCTACGCTGACAGGACCCAGTCCCCAGGCGGCTCCAGCCGTCGCTGGTATGCCAGGTCGCGATGCCATGGTCAAGGCCAGGAGGTGGGCGGCCCGAGGTCCGGCAAGAGCCCCTAAGGCGTGATGCTCAGGAGATCCCCTTTAGCGCGCAAGCAGCCCCCTGAAGACCGATAGGGAAAACGGCCTTGCCCGAGCGAGATCACGAAAATCAAAATACTGGGTCGTGAGATTTACGCCGACATGTATGTGGTGACTTATCTTGGCAGGCCTGCAGCGGTTCCTCCGCACGACGCCTGGCTGCGTCATGGTGGTGGCGGTTCTAGGCAGGGCTCACGCCGGTCCCCTTTTTCTTGCTCATCTGGATGCTCTACGTTCTCGGGTCCCAGCCCTCAAGCGAGGCTTAGCCGCCGCTGGTATGCCAGGTCGCGATGCCGTGGTCAAGGCCAGGGGGTGAGGGCTCGAGAGCCAGTAGGAGTCCCTAAGGCGCGATGCTCAGGGACCCCCCCCCCTTTAACGTGCAAGCGAATTGCGTGAAAAAAGAGTGGCTTGCGGGAGCCAGTCGTAGTCTGGTTCCGGAGGTTCCTGCGAGTTAGTACACTTAGCCGCGCTTGCCGTCCAGCCGTCGATCTTTCCGCAAGAAGATGAAGGCACTGAGGATCCGGTGAGGTGACGTGCGCTGGGCGGGCCGTGAGCCAGAGCTCGATCTCTTAGGTTTATCAGCGCTGCAGGGATGGACCCGAGGACAGGCGCCGTGCCAGCAACCCCCGTGCGGGATGAGCAACAGGCGGGTTCGCAACACGCGGAGGCCGCGAAGGGGCGACAGGACACCGGGCAGGCAGGTGATAATCATAAAGCAACTCATGAAGAGGTAAGGCCAGCTCTGATAGATGCAAAGAACGATACATGCCATAGGGACGGACCCACACGGCTTGGGGATAATGCAGCCCGAGGGGCGCCCCCAACTGAACAAACTCAAAAATGTCACCTGGCACCGTTGCTGAAGAAGTGTTGGAGTAGCTGAAGACGCGAGCCGCAGAAGTCGTTCCTCACGAGCTGTCCAGGTCCTCAGCCTCGTGAGGCCCCGGGGGCCCGTGGGGTTCACGAGGGTCCGGTGCCTCCTCCGACAGGATCGCCTGGTGCCTGGCCTCGTGAGCCACCAGGACGCTCCACATGTGGCGCTGGTGCGTGGCAGCCTGGTTCAGCAAACCGAAAGGCATGCGAACATAGCTGTGAGGGGGGCCCTCGCACCGGCCCATGAGGGACGGCCCGTAGAGCTCCTGAGGCATGGCCCGGTTGAACCCTGGGATGTTGATGCAGAAGCGCAGCCCGCTGCCCTCGTCAGGGGAGGGAGCTACGCTTGGTGATGCGGGGCGATGCTCGCCTCGATGGCCCTCGCCTCCTGAAGATCCTCGATCGCCTTGGTGATGAACTCCTGAACGCCTGGCGCCCTACGCTCTTCTTGCGGAAACGCGCGTTGAAGCACGCCTCCACATGGTGCCCGAACACCTCCCTCATGACACTGGCTAGGTCTGAGGCCCTCCAGAGGAGAGCCCCCGAGCCAAGCCTGAGAGGGGCGCCGGGCGCGCCTTCCTATGCGAGAGGGAAGGCGCCCCGTCAGTGGGCGCAGGTCCTGAGGCACGGTCGTCGGGCGCCCCATCCTCCTGGGGTCCCGGGCGGAGCAGCTACTTCTTCTTGGGAACAGCCTCAGGTGGGTAGGTAGTGCCCTCATCGTCTGGGTTCTCGACCGCTGTAGCCTGGTAGGCACGCTCGAGGGAGCACACCACATCCTTCTCGTCGCAGGCGACCGTGATGATGCCGCCGCTCCTTGGCATCTTGAGGACATTGTAGCCGTGGTGAGTGGCGGCCATGAACTTGGCCAGGGCTAGATACCCAAGGATGGCGTTGTACGGGAGGCGGATGTGGGCGACGTCGAAGTCGATGAGCTCAGTGCGGTAGTTGTCGCGCTTGCCGAAGGTGACAGGGAGGCGGATCTGCCCTATCGAGGTGGTGGAGCCGTCGGTCACTCCTGAGAAGGGCTTGGTAGGCTGAAGCTGGTCGTACGGCACCTGGAGTCTGTCGAACATCTCAACAGAGAGGACATTGAGTCCCGCACCGCCATCGATGAGTGTCTTGGTGACGAGGACGTTGCTGATGGTAGGCGAGCAGAGCATTGAGAGCGCGCGGGCAGCGGCCGCACACTTGAGCTGGTCAGTAGAGTCGAAGGTGATGGCGTACTTGGACCACCTGAGCGGACGCATCGCCTCGAGCTTGGGGAGGGCCGCGTTCACCTCACGAGCGAACTGCTTGAAGATGCGGTGAGAGGCGGGAGCCTGAGTGCCGCCCAGGATGCAAGCCACGACACGAGGCTCCTGGAAGCCCCCAGCCCCATCATCTTGGTGGTGGTCATCATTCCTCCTTGGCAGCGGCGGCAGCGGAGGAAGGCCAACGTTGCCCTGAGGGCGGTCCTCACGAGGCTGATCCCTCCAGGGGCCCTCGCGAGGCTGGCCCTGCCAGTGATCCTCACGGGGCTGGTCGCGCCAGTCCTAGCGGGGGTCGCGGTTGTCCCAGCGTCCGCCACCTCGACCTCCTCCACGGCCGTAGCCGCGGTCGTTGCGCTGAGGGCGGCGGCCAAGGTGCCTGTCCCGGATGGCCCTGAGCTCTTGGCAGTCGTTGGTGTTGTGGCTGTGCACGTTGTGGAAGACGCGGAACGGACGGCTGCCCTTGGAGGACTCCAGGTAGTCGCAGCCGCGCTTCATCTCAGGTTCAGCCGCGAGCACAGCTGGCCCCTTGAGCTTCATGTCCTTGGCCTTGACCTTCTTGTCTTCTGGGTCAGCTTCTGGGAGCTCGAGGAGGGTGAGGCGACCTTCCTTAGCCCTAGTGCATCTGGTTGCCATGTTAAACATTTCCAGAGCTGAGCACAGGTCCTCGCGCATGGCGAGCTCTTCCTTCATCTTGACATCCCAGACGCCATTAGTGAACGCGGAAATGATGGCCTCGTCCGTCACCTTGGGAATCTTGAGGTGAACGTTGGTGAAGCGCTGGATGTACTTGTGCAAGGTCTCCCCAGGCTATTGCTTGACGTGCCGTAGGTCGCCTACAGCCGGAGCACGGTCTCGAGTGCCCTGGAAGTTGGCGATGAAGCGCTCCCGCATCACATTCCATGAGGAGATTGATCCAGCGGGGAGGTTCAGGAGCCATGAGCGCGCGCCGTCCTTGATGGGCATGGGAAACCAGTTTGCCATAACCTTCTTGTCGCTGTTGGCTGCCTCGATGCTCAGCTCGTAGAGCTGGAGGAACTCTGCAGGGTCGGGGGTGACGTCGTAGCATGGAGGCAGGTCTGGCTTGAACTTCCCTGGCCATAAGACGCTACGCAGCTCCGGGGTGAACGCACGGCAGCCCACCGCACCCACGGGAGCCCACTGCAGAGGGGGAGCCTGGACTTGCCACTCGCGCACCGCCGCCTCAGGCAGCATGCGGTCTTGACGTGGCGGCGCTGGGAGCGCGCGCGCCTCTCATTGGGGACGCTGCACCACTTGGCAGCTTTCTTCGTCTCGCGCTGGCGCCCTGCGTGGCGGCTCGCGCTGAGGAGCCTCACGCCTTGGCTCGAGGACGACTTCTTGCCTCGAAGGTGGAGGAGGTGCACCATGGGCCACATCGCCCGCAAGAGGTGGCTGGAGAGGGAGCGAGCGAGACGGAGCAGGGGTCTCTCCGGCGGCGCTGACGAGCTCGGCGATGCGGTCTAGCCAGTCTTCGTAGAGGTCATCGGTCGGGCGATAGCGCAGAAGCTCGCGCGCCATGAGCAATGCGGCCTGCTCGTTCGCAGGGCCGCGACGGGCATGGGAGGACGAAGTAGCCGCCAGAGTCAGCGACGGGGTGGTGGTGCGCCCGTCGCGCCGTACAGAGGGATGCAGCGACGAAGCCTGCTGCTCATGGGCCACGGGGCCGGTGGCAGCATTTGCCAAAGGCGACGGGGAACGGCGTGGGGAGCCGTTGCCCGCAGGTGCAGTTTGGGCGACACGGGCGGCGAGAGCAGCCCGGCGCTCAGCGCGAACTCGACGAGCGTCGGCCATGGGAACGGTGGAATGGCAGCGAATCGGTCGGTGGAAGAGAGGCTCCGATGCACCCCTACCTGGCACGCCAAATGTCAGATTCAGGGCTCCGCATACGCAAGAAAGGTTCGAACTCTGGGGTGCGTGCGAATAACTCAATCTCCTCAGCCTGCCGACTCGTCAATCTCACCACCTAGCTCTTTGAACAGGAAAGGAAAGGGAATCGGCAGTTTAGCCAGGTTCGGGCCACCTTGCGGTGTAAAACCCCACTCCTGCTTTGTGGTGGATTGGCCTCGAGGGGGGCTGAGGATGAACTAGTATAGAGGGAGAACAACCTCAGGATGAACTAGTATTGGGTACCCCGGTTCCAAGAACGCCGACCGGTGCGGAAGCCGTTCTCCCGTGCAACCTCATCCATGACGCGCCTAGAGTACGCATGTACGAACAACAGGAAGCCGATTTAGAGCGGCAGGATGATTTGGACACTCTTGAAGGAGAATGGCATATAGCTCGGGCTCGATCCGCACTTTCTCAGCAGCAAGCACGGCGCCACCAACAACGCGAAGTCCGGGTGAAGACATACAACGTGGCCGACCTTGTCCTCCGGCTCCCCGAAAAGCAGAAGCATAAGCTCTCGCCCAAATGGGAGGGCCCATACATCATTAACGAAGTACTTGCAGGTGGAGCATATCACCTTTGCCACCCGTCCGATGATCGCCTCGAGGTGAACCCATGGAACGCAGCCCGACTGCGGCGCTTTTACGCGTGAGTTAGACATCGTCACCCGCATACATCCTCACCTCTCTTTTTTTTCTTTTTTTTTCTGACATGGCAGGCGTTCGGCTAAACCAAACCATACCAAGCCAATACCGTATACATCATTGAATGTAACACCCAGCTTTGCATGGGGGCTCCCTTAGAGGAGCCGAATAATATAATAAATATAAATCGCATTCGTTTCGATTGCAGCCTTCTCATATCTTTCAAGCCAAAATATGCACTTATTTGACTCAAGATCTTTGCCAAGCTGGGTTGCCTGGCTCCTGTGTTTACCCCTACGTTCCCGATTGTTCGGCTAGGGAATAAAGGGAGCACCTCTATGATAGTTACGACCAGGTCATCCGGGACCGTACCTCAGACGAGTGAAGCCGAAAGCTAGCGTTCTTACAGAATACAATAAGTCGGCCTAAGGGAAGTGAATATAGCCTCGCACTTATCACCAGGGTTTTTTCGCAGCCATTGGTTTCCATTGATCTTACGTATCTGTACGATAATTTTACCCGAAGAAAGGAGCCTTTGGAGGAATTATTTTCATTGGAGGATGTTTCTTACGTCAAACAGTAATATAACATAACTCTCCGCACATGTTTTGTCCATTCGAACCAGATGGCCGGATTGCCTGGTTCCCGAAGTGTTGCCTTGTTTCCCAAGGCACGTAGTACGGAACACTTCCCGATCATTTGTCGGGGAGGTAGAAGCCGATGGCCAGTTAAGACAACATTCTTTAAAAATAAAAACAAGAACGCGGACTGAGCTTGGTCAATGTAAAGTACATCGATACATAAAATTGACAAAACTACTCATGGTCGACATTGTCTATCAGTTGCTCTAAAGCACAATCCTTCTGAGAATAGCGAGTGGGTGGCATCACATCATCGTACACCAAGCTTAGAGGTTTCTCTCGGCCATCAGGGCCCACTGGACCAACCCGGGCCATATGCGCCGGGTCTAGCTTGGTGAAACGGGTCTTTACCACAGCCCATGCCTCGCACGCTCCTTCTCGGCAATACGAGATCTTCCATAATTCAAACCTTCGTCGAGCTCCCTTAAATCGACTGGCTAGCTCGGCCATGTTCTCTGGCGGCACATCTAACGGCCATAACACCTTCGCCATGCTCTTCATGGCTTTCTGGGCCCTCTCATGAGTCTTCGATAGCTCCTTTAAAAGGTTCCCGTCATAGGTGCTGACTTCTTCCTTGGGCCGCCCAGTCAGGAGACCTAAAAAGCAGGTGTTGCATTTCTTCATTAAAACTCCACTGGTAGTTGACAACGGAACGGTAAGATCAGTGCTTACCAAATATGCCACCTTTCAGCTTCTGGTTTTCAAACTCTCAATTTCCTCGGCTTTCCGCTGATTCTCTGCCTTGAGCTCATTTTTCTCCTCATGACTTCGTGTCAGCACTCATTTACCAGCCTCCACCTCCTTCCACAACCCGCTTACGGCTTCCGCGGCTATATGGAGAAAAAGGTGTTAATACATAGAATACACCGTATACCTTTCTACCCATTGTGAAATAGTTTTTTCTACTTACCGGACAATTCTCTGCTGGCTTTTCAAGCCGCATCCAGTTCGGCCTTGGTCTCGACCAACTATGTCCGGCTCACCTCAAGGTCCTCGGACAGCTTTTTGCTCTGCTCTCTTGCGGCCTACAAAAATCATATCATTAGAAATCCTTAACTCGGCCGTCCAGCCCAAATTAAGGCTTGGGGGCTAGTTGGTTAGGGAACATGATCTGCTTTCAAGCTATTTTAGTTACATACCTGCACTCTGGCGGCAAAAATGCATGGCGATCCCTTCAAGACCTGTCCGGGCCGCTCCAAGGTACGCATCCACCGAATTAAAGGCACTAAATTCCTTGTCGGCAAAGGCAGTATGACATAAAGTTTCCCTCCGGCAGCGATGATTCATTACGCTCTCGACTTCGGAGTTGGTGACCGAAACATCATCGGAGTCCACCGGAGGCACGCCGGCTGCCGTGTGTTCGGAGGAAGCTCCATCTTGTGCCGAAGACTTAGGATCGGAGCTGCGATTCGACGCACCCAGGGAATCTTCGGACTGATGCAGGGGCATACTTCTTCCGCAAAATTAAGATAGCTTTAATAAAAGGGTGTTAAAAGCAACCCTCGCTGTAATTCCGAAATACATCAGCTCTGGGCCGAGGAGGCAGGTGCTTCCGCTTCGGTGGAGGCTTTCCGCTTTGATCTCCCATTAGGGGCCGAAGCTGGCACGGTCCGCGCTCCTCCCTAGACGGTCTGATGCATAGTGCGGCGACCCTTGGGAGCAGAAGTCAGCACGTGGGGAATAGCGCGAGATGAGCGCCCTGTTCGGGAGAGGGTCTTCTTTTCACTTACTGTGGAAGAGGGAAGAACCCCGGGGTCATTGGCTGTCAGAGCGACCTTGGCGCCGTCAAGGCTCTCCTGATAAAACACCCCGTCTTCAAAATCAATCGACATCTCTGGGTCGTCATGATACCCCGAATCATCATCACGGGAATGATCCTCCGGTTGAGGAGGAGGAAAATTAATGGACGCAACTTAACAGCTCCATCCCTGTTCAAATACAACCAGTCAGAGTTCGGGCATAATCCGTGAGCTCAAGACAGTGGATTGTGGCTTACCTAGTCCGCCGGATTGTATACAGAGCAACCTTCCCGGATACTCATTTGAGCAAAATCTGCCTCCTCTCCCTTGAAGAGATCGGCCAATATTTTGGCCAGAGCTGCCTTATTGTCTGGCCCTTGTCGCTGGTAGCGGGATATGTTGTTAGTCCCGTTATAGCACCATAAAGGATGACCCCTTTGCTGGAGGGGTTGCATGCATCGGGTAATGGCAACGGCCATCACTTCGATCATGGTCAGCGTACTGCTAGTTAGTAGCCTGACCTTGGCCGCCAACGAGCGCACCTCTTTGATGTCCTATTGGGAAGGGCCTTTGGGCCGCCAATTGAACCACTTTATAGGCGGGTCGTTTGAGTATTCGGGCAACCCTTGCCGAATTGGATCGGTGAGGGGAACGTCTTCAGTATAAAACCACTCCGAGGTCCATTCTTCAGGATCTTTCCGTGGGGTTCCAATTGGGTACCCTGCCTAGCTATCCGCCATACTTCGGCGCCGCCCACCTCGAATATGGATCCTCCCCGAAGGCGAGGGACAAGACAAAAATACTTCCTCCACAAGTCAAAGTGGGCCTCACAACTCAAAAATATCTCGCAAAGGGCTACAAAGCCAGAGATATGCAATATGGACCCCGGGGTGAGTTTGTGGAGCTGGATCCCATAGAACTCCAACAAACCCCGTAAAAAGGGATGGATGGGAAAGCCCAAACCTCTTAGAAGGAAGGGCACGAGACATACCCTCTCCTCCTTACTCGGAGCAGGGGAGTTCTCGGCGAGGGCGCAGCCATCAACGGAGATGAGACCGGCGCGGACGGGAACCAATTCTGCCGGAGGGAGGAAGCCCTGCGTCTGCAAGCGCCTCAGTTGAAGGTGTGAAACTAAACAGCTCAACCAATCGCCTGGGAGTGGGCCGTGCGGGCGCGAAGATGAACCTGGGAGGTCGGCCATGGCACCGGGGAATTTCTTCGATGTTGTTCCTTGTGAAAGGGGGAGGTAAACTGTCCCCTGCGCCTTTGGATCTATAAATAGGCGTCTCACCTTGAATCTGGTAGGACGGGCTCGTGGAAAGATGGCATTGGGCCGCACGCCTTCTGAAAAGGTGCACGAAGCCCTTGCCCCAAGGAATGGCATTAAACTCTGATGGTCCCACCTCAATCTCGAGATATCTTCGAATCCCAGAATCTTGAAACTCTCCGGGCCCGAGCACGTATTAGTTCGGGTTCCGAATAGTGTTCGACGAGATTGATACGGCTCCAAACTGAATAAAGGAATGGAAGAACTCGTCTTGCAAGCTGATGATATGAAGATTCCAAAGTACAATCCCCGGCATTGGAGGCTAGTTCGGGGGCTACTGAGGGAGTTATGGACTAAGGGGTCCTAGGGGCGTCGGCCCATTGAATATGGGCCGGACTGGTGAAGCCGTATAGCGACAGGAGATCTATGAAGCCGTGGTGTGCCCTCCAAGTTAAGGATAGGCAGGATCTCTTTTCTCCTTATTGTAATCTATCTCCGATAACCCTAACCCTACGGGTGTCTATATAAATTGAGGGTTGTAGTCTTTAGGGCTAGAGCTACATTCAACACCTCATCACCTTAGGGTTTAGCTCATGCTGATCTCGAGGTAGATCTACTCTGTAACCATACTATACATCCAATACAATCAAGCAGGACGTAGGGTATTACCTCTCCGAGAGGGCCCGAACCTGGGTAAACACCGTGTTCATCGTCCCTTGTTCCCCATCGATCTCAGATCCACAGCTCGGGACCCCTACCTCGAGGTCTACCGGTTTTGACACCGACACATCCCATGAAGAAGCCAAGAAAATTTATGAAGAACCTGAGCTACCACAACACCTGATGCAAGTGCTTATGAAGCCATTGGCTGGAGGAGAAGCTCCAAGGACAACCTTCCTTGTGAAGGATTTGCTGCATGTGCCAAGAACAGTCTATCGCATTCTGTCCAAAACCGTCCGCCCCATCAAAGGTCACAACTCCAATACTGAAGAAGTTGTGGGAGTTATGAAGAATCTGCTATTCCACATCATTCACTATACTCCCATCAAAATTTACGATTACTTCATGAGGACTTTGGTCACAGTGGCCCAGTAACCTTTTGATCTAAAGCCATATGCTCCATGGATCATGAGATTCATCAGATCCCGGTCTTCAATTCACTACAAGGTTGATTGTCAGAATCACTTAAGCTATCTGCCAGACATTGAAGTTCTACAAAGCACTCTCTCTATAGTTCCTGGTAAGGGCAAGACTATAATTGATGAAGGAATTCGTCCCCTTGATGGACAATTCCGTCTGCCTATATCTAATTCGACTGCTGATGAAACAGCCAGCCAGGACACTGCTGGAAAAGCTTCACGACCTTCTACTTCACCCGAAGCACCACGTGTCATGACGGACCATGAGTTACTCATCAGCTTGCACCAGGAAGTTGACAAGAATCATCGATGGGTTAAGCACCAGTTTGCTTCTCTTCAAGCCAACATGACAATAATGCATACCGCCATCCACAAGAACCGCTATTATGCCCACAAAATATTTGATCGCACATGGGCCATAATCTCGCACGTCAAGTCAGATGAAGAACTTGCTGCTATGGACTTTCAAATGAACTTTGATTGGGTTGATCTGCCCAGGAAGAAGTTCAAGAAAACTCAAGTTCCTCTTCTCATGCCGAGCTCAGAGTATTCATCACGTACCACTGATGAAAATGAAGCTGTTGAAGACACTCCTGCTGGTCCCTCTGCATTGCGCAACCCCGACAACGTCGACGCTCCCCCATCTTCACCATGATGATTTTCTTCCGGGGCGTTAGTCGTCAACTTTGTCTCCTTTTGGTCATATGATGACAAAGGTGGAGAAGTCTGAGTTAGTCTTCAAGCGGGTCGATATATGGGTTGTTTTTGCTTATGTTGCAACTCTTGAACTTTAACTGATTCACTCTTTGATGAGTTGTAACTTAATAACTGTTGGTCGTATCACTCTTTTGCTACACTTAATACGCATGCTCTGATCTTAAATATACCTTCTCATGCATAAATAATTTCGTCAGACAACAATTTTCATCATGCATTCATATTCTTCAAATATCTTATGATCATGCATGATTGGATTCCAACATATAGGGGGAGATCTCCACAATTTCAACCTGCCATGTGCATTTGCAATCCAAAGCAAATTCTTCATATGCACATCTTTAGGGGGAGTTCCTCAATATCTTGTAACCAATTTCTTCATACTCTGTATTTACACTTCAATTTTTTTACTCCCATTGATAGCCTAACCAATTTGTCATCAATCACCAAAAAGGGGAGATTGTAGGTGCATCAAGTGCCCCCTTAGTGGTTTTGGACTATTGAAGACAAATAGGTTGAGGAACTAATGTTTTTGTGAGTTTACACAGGAAATATAGTCCCGGAAGATTTGGTTTAACACATGGAAGAAGTCCCCTAAAAATGGATTTCTTCAAGTGAAGAATTTCATGATGAAATTGGTACAGCCTTTGAAGAAATTGACGTGAAGATTGGAAGCTTGAAGACTTTTGTTGTCGTAATTTCTTTCTTCTTATTTGAGTCATAGGAAAAACCGTACTGTTAAAGGGGGTTTAGGTGAATCATTGTTAACATTTCCAAAGCGATGCTCAAACCTATACATACATAATCCGCTTCGAGTGAAGCCTTTGGAAATCTCCGGAACAGCTCGCGCATTTGCTAGCGATAGTGACGAAGTTCATCTGGTCGCTGGCGAATTTGATCAGGCTAAGGAGTTAGGATTTTGCCAGTGCCATCTACCTAAAAGTGAGGAAATTGAGTGCCCCGATGAATTTGAAAGTTCAAATTCCGACCATTGCTACGCCGCGGGCCAACTGTCGAGTGGATTCTTATCCTAACAACAATCGAATCAGAGAAGGGCATTTATGAAAATTCATGTTGGGTTGCCCCCTATTTATAAATAGCAGCCCCCCATAACCAGTTGTTGGTTGGCTGCTCCGAGAGAACTTGACACTTATCATTTGGGAGCAACCCATCTTTTGGCGACTTTGAGAAAATCCTAAGGGAGGAAAAACCCAGAGCCAAAGTGATTGACCATCACTGAAGAGATTGATCTGTGTGATCCGACGCCTTTTACCTTTGAAGACTTTCATTCTTCCAGACGGTTAGGCGTCAAGTTCTGAGCACACCAAGAGTCATTGGGGTGTGTCGGTGAACAAGTCTGTGAAGGTTTTGGGAGTCTACCTTGAAGACTTACCATGAGTGATTGGGCGAGGTCTGTGTGACCTTAGCTCAAGAGAAATACATGAGGACTGTGTGTCCTCTGATTTCATCTCAGCCGCCTCAACCAGAAGTACAGTTGATATAGCAACTGGAACTAGTCTACCAAATCATTGTGTCTTCACCGAGCCAACCTGGTTTCAAATTCTTCACCCATCCCTTTGCTTTATTCCGCTGCTGAAGAATTTGTGATCTACTTTCTGAAGAACTTGCACTGAAGACTTTCATCAAGCTGTACTCTATTTCTTCAGTACATATTCTTCATGCTTATATGCTTGTATGATTGCATGTTCTTCACACATATTTATCATGTATGCATGTACTCTGATTCTGTGAAGATTTAGTTCCCTTGTGTTTCTATTTCTTCAATCTGATCTTCGTCAAATTCTTCAGAGTTTCATGAATTTCTAAATATCTCCCATTCACCCCCTCGCTAGGAGTAAACTTGCGCTTTCAGCACGTCTATTACTGCATTGGTCAGTAAAATCTTAGCAAGCTTATGTACGCAATCACCAAGAATTAACTAGCCACCTTATTGTTAAACAATTATTATTATTATTATTTTGTAAGAAATTATCGATTTACCAAATAAAATATTATTTTCATTTGTTGAGTTAATAAGACATCGGGTATTATTTTCTTTTAGGCTAGACGTGGGACAGTTGAGTTGGTTCTAGGGAAAACTAGTGGGAGAAAAATCAGAGATAGGATTAATAAAAAAGAAAAATAAAAGAAGTGGGAAGGTTGGACAAATGACAGGTCAAATGGGAACCTTAGGTTGCTTCATATATATATATATATATGTATATGTATATATATATATATGTAATGAAATAAAATATAAATGTACTATTATATAAGGGAAAACATAGGTTCAATTTGGCATTCTTATAGAAAAATAGAACTGAGTTGTTTGTTGTCTTGAAAAAACAAACATAAGGTGGGCTTTTTTAGGAAAACATAAGTTGGGATGCGGATGTTATAAAAAGGATAGGCTGGGAGGCCTAGAGGCTGCTTGATACCTGCTGGGGCTCAAAAAAAAGTTGAAACCTGTTGGATCAACTGTGTCTTTATGATGGACTTCGCATGGTAAACAACAAAACCTAGGCCATGGACCTGGTGGGCCCGGACTATCAGCCTCTCCACGTATAGTCATCTCTCGATTCCTCTCGTTCGTGCACCATGTTGAGGACAACAGACGGCGGCACCGCGGCGAGAGCACCAAGGCGGAGGACGACATCGAGACCTCGGACAGGAACCAACCGGAGCCGGGGAGGACGCAGGCGGAGGGGAGTACGAGGGTTGACTTGTTTGGGTGCAGGGTGGGCCGGTGGAGCTGGCACCTCCAGAGAATAAAATGATATGTGGGGGAGTAGAAGTATGGCATGTCCACCATAGGCTAGGATGGGTCGCCGAGGCGTGCGCGGTAGTGCCGCCAACCGGCGTAGGAACTGGACGAAAGATGGAAAAAATAAAGAAATACAAATTGATAGGTGGTTGGTCCCGATGTCCGTGTACGAGACCTGCTTGGTCCAACTGAGAAGGGGAAGTTGAGAGGAAGGAGATTCAAAGCACACCAGCAGTTGGATTTCAATCAAATGGCTGCCAGAAGGACTGACGCAAGAGGTGTCAAACTTAACTTGTTCTCATCGTTCGTGATCAAAGATGACCACCCTGAGTTAAGTTCTCTGATAATCTCGGCAAAACGAGTGACTGTGCAACCTACAAAAAACTGGACTCAGACTTCAAAAAGAAAAACCGAACTGAAAAAATGATACACCTGCTGGATTCCCATAATCATGTTGTGGGTCGCGGATGTCCCAAGAAAAGAAACATGCGCTGGGTAGCCACAGTCTAGTTGATACCTACTAGACCTTAAAAAAGGAAAAATGGCAGCCCAGTGAACTAGTTACATACATAAGCAAATAGCCACTAAAAAGCAAATAGGTTAATGGGTTCTTAGAAGAAATATTTCGGATAAAATAGATAATTACAACACATAGGCTAATGCATGAAACACTCGGATGAAAAAGGTTCTTAAACAAACAAAGTACATCATCTAGATATTCCTGGCACGCTTGATCATGATGCTGTGGATGTCTGTGTACTCCTTGGTTATGGGAAGCAGACACGCCCTCATGTCCAAGATACGCCTATACATGGCGTAGCATGCGTATGCGTCCTTGGCCGCATAGGTGATGTAGGCTAGATTCAGAGGTACCACCCACGTGTTCAGGTTCATCGTATCCATGTCTTCATTCATGTTTGCATAGCAGGGGTCGATGATGGCCGTGGCGAGGTTAACCACGGAGTCCTTCCCTGCCCGTTGCCGATGATCTTGTATTGCTTCTGGATGTCGATGAGCTTTTTGCACCAGATGGCCGAATCGTAAAGCACAATGGCGTTCTTCCTTCTCTCCAGCATAGAGAAGGTGCAGTCGGTGGCGCCGATGAAATGGGTGAATGCTCTAGTACCTCCGATGGCATTACAGTAGTGGTAGACGAGAACCTCGTCCCGCACGCATACCTGGGCGACGGTGATCTACTGGTCCCAGCCAGGAGATGGATGGATGGGCACAAGGTGTAGTCCTGTGACCTTGTGCTTCTCCTCCTATAGGTACTGCTTGAACTTGGCGAGGTAGAGCTTCACTGAGTCTGGATCATTGGTGTACATCACATTCAACTTGGTGCTGCCATGGGTCTAAATGGCGAATTCAAAGGTGAACTCCTTGCCGAAGTCCACATCCAGCAGGCTCACCCCTCGGATCGCCATTGGAGTCTCTTCTCATGCAAAGTTGATGTAGCGGTTCTCGTTTTGTGGGGATTGGGTGCAGTGGGGAAGATGAAGACGATGGGGAGATATGGAGAGCAGAAGGCTCCTTATTTACACTAGGGATCGGTGTGTAGTGGGGTACTGGGGGGTGGCACCAACAGTTCATTTTTCAAATCTTGGGGAACTGCAATCGCCAGTGAACATAGTGGGTAGGCGGTGGTAGCAGTTAGTTTTTCAACTCTTGGTGAACTGCAATCGCCAATAAACGGAGTGGGTACATGCGGCAGCAGTTATACTACCCCTCCTCCCTCGCCTATTATACGCCCGGAAGAACACGCCTCCTCGATGCATTCAAACACCTCCATTAAACCGGCCTGGAAGCTGAGAAACCTATTTCGGCCACACGTCCGTTCATGAGTGGGTATCTTTATTTAAACTTTATACACTTTACTTAAATTTTGTTCTTAAAACAATCAAAGCATTGGCTCTTTCTAGCAGTGCCACCGGATCAACATGCAAAACGATTATAATTACTATTCTCAGGACTCACACGATCAGCTCATTTGCCGCTCTTTCACACTTATAATACTGCCAAGTTTGAACAGCTTGCTATGGTTGTTGTCCTCTGCATCATCATGTTGTGTTTCCCAGCTTGCAAGATTCACAACCAGTCCATAAGATTCGAATAATAGGTACAACAAAGATGCCTACACATCTCAATGATTCACAGATTAGAGCCAATAGTTATTGTACAACTAAAATGTTGTGAGAATGTGAACAAATAAATAAAAATCGATTGATTCTTCATGTAAGCAATTTGATTCAAGGATTTGCTGAAACATTGAAACCAGTCCTCTTTATGGACATGCAGGTCAAACATTGGCAAATGAAATGTTCTGCATCACTGGTGGCACTACCACTTCCAATATATGCATAAGCGGGTCGCTACTCTCCACCACGATCAGACCGGACTCGTTTTATTTTCTTTTCAAGTTGGTTCTCAACTTCTACCTTATAGATTTTGTAGTGTAGAGCCTCATCCTTAGTATTTAACAAATACACATAGCACAATCTAGTGGAATCATCAATCAATGTCATGATATATTTCTTTCCACCTTTAGTCAACACACCATTCATCTCAGACAGATCTGAACGTATGTGCTCTAGTGGTGCTAGGTGTCTCTCCTTCACAGGCTTGTGAGGCCTACGAGGTTGCTTAGCTTGCACACACGCATGGCACTTAGAGCTTTTGGCTAAAGTGAAACTCGGGATTAAATCCATCTTGGCTAGCCATGTCATACAACCCAAGAACTTGGCGAATGCTTTTGACCATCCCAACTGTCGGATTCAGGGCTCCGCAGACCCAAGAAGGTTCGAACTCTGGGGCGTGTGCGAAGATCTCAACCAACCCAAATCTCAAGCTCGCCGCCCTACAGCCTAGCCTCGTCGAACTCACGCGAGCGGGGAAGAAGATGAACATGGCAGTTTACCCAGGTTCGGGCCACCTTGCGGTGTAAAACCCTACTCCTGCTTTGTGGAGGATTGGCCTCACGAGGAGGCTGAGGAAGAACTAGTATAGTGGTTTGAGCGGCCTCACGAGGGCTCTGGTGGTGAGGGTGGATTGGATCTGATCCGGGCTCCCTCTCTACGGATGTGGCTAACCTATATTTATAGTGGCCTTGGTCCTCTTCCCTCAAAACTTAGGCGGGAAGGGATCCCACGACGGCCAATTTGAAAGAGGACAAGAAGTACATCTAATCATGACGAAAGGTGGTCTTCGCCTGCAAAGCTTCTAGTCGTGATGCAGCGGTGGGCTCGGGGATGACATCCGTCCTGCCGAGCTCGTGGTCTTTAGTCTTGTTGCACCGGAATGGAAACCTTTGAGAGACTCCTCGGGAACCTACGCCTGTCCTTGCTCCCTTAGCACCGAAAGGGAAACTGCCTCCTCTGTGCCCGTTGGCACCCGCCTGACCTTGGTCGTCATGGCTCACGCCATCGCAGCCTCGTGAGGCTGGGTACCTGCATAGAAATCTCTGCTCCTCGGGAGGCAGCCTGGGGAGGCTGCTCCTTTGGACGTCTTGGAGTTGTCTGCCTCGCGAGGTCGGGGGACCTCGCGAGGGTCTTGACTTGGAGTTGTTGTAGCTGGGCCATACCAGGACGTCGAGGGAGCCACGCTGTGGGCCGCAGGCAGGCAGGTCTGGGTACTGCCGATCCCAGAGCGCCGACAGTAGCCCCCGGGCCCAAGGCGCGCTCAGACTAGCTTCGAGGCGAAGCAAAGGAGAGAAAGGCGAAGCGCCGTGGGCCCCAATCGCCTGCGGGCCAGGCTTGACGCATGGCGCACGACGGGACGCTGACGCCTCCACTCCCCCATGTCGCCTCGGCAATTGTCCCAGGCTGACAAAAGGCTAGCGCGCGCCGCCGGGCCATAATTGCTCACCTTCGCCTTGCTCCAGGTCCCCTTCTCCAACCGAAAGCTTCTCCAGATCCAACCTTAGCTCCGCCCCCTTTCCTTCTCCTACTTCAACATCGGCGACCCCTCGAATGGCACCCGGGAAGCCGAAGCCCATGGCCTAGGGCGCGAGATCCTCCTCTCCTGCGCCAGCACTTGGCGCGTCCTCCATCGCCAAGGTGGGGCATCTCAACCCCGTGCTTCTGCATATGGCGAGCGAAGACAACAAGTGGGGCGAGGCTGTGATCTAGGCCGGTTCCACCGAGCAGAGGACCTTGGCGCAGATGGTCTTCCCCTTCTTCCTCCACAGCATCTTCGCGGAGCTCGTCCCGCCTCTCTCAGAGTTTTTCGTCGCCGTCCTCGACCACTATGAGATCTAGGCCCTTCATCTTCAACCCAACTCCATCCTCCTCTTGTCCATCTTCACCTTCTACTGTGAAGCCTTTGTGGGTGTGAGGCCCTCCATGGCGCTCCTCCGCCATTTCTTCAGCTTGCGGCTACATGACAACACGCAGCGCTCCGCTTGCGCGTCCTTCGTCGCGGTCCATAAGGGGAATGTCCTCTTGAAGGCCGGGAAGAAGGTGGAGGGCTTCTGGCACCACTGGGTCTTCCTGGACACCAAGGGTCTTAACCCGCGGATGGAGCTGCCGACGGAGCTGCCCGAACAGCTCGAGAGGTGGGGCCATGCGAAGCTCAACGACCCTGGGGCAGAGCCTGTCCTGCGGAAGATGACCTTGGCCATCAATGACAAGCAACTGGTGGGCGGAATGCTTGTGAAGGAGTTCCTAAGGCAGTGCCTGGCACCGCTCCAGGCACGCACGAGGCCAATGTGGGAATTCCAAGGCGCACGGGATGACATGAGGCTACGCCCCGCAAGCCTGACTGGCGAGGAGCTGGACAAGGCCATGGCCGTCCTGCTCAATGGTGATCCAGGGGACCTTCCCGAAGGCTGCACGCCGCTATATTGCCGCGACAATAGGGCGGAACTGGTTGCCGCCATGCCTGCCTTCAACTAGCTGGGGCTTGTCTCGCCCGAGCGCTCCAACTCCCCCGTGCCTATGTCCTCTGGTGACAGCGGCGGCGAAAGGACTCGGAGGCGACCAAGGATGACGACATGAAGGAGGTCCCCCCCCCCTCCCGTCACAGAGTGAGCTCCTCCGTAACCTCGAAGACGACGATGACACCGACGAGCCCCCGGCCGCGGGCTCCCCGCGCTCCTCCAGGGCCCTCGGGAGGTCAGGGGCCACTCCCCATACGGCGCAAGCATCTGGCCGGGCGACCCCGAAGAAGAGCGCGGCCGCACCCGCTCCGGAGGGCTCCCCACATGCCAGCAGGGTGGCCGAGGCATCGGTCTCGCTGGTTGTGACACCTCTGGGCGACCCCCTCACCTCTCCAGGCGGCAATGCTGCACTAGGGCCCATCGAGGAGCACCCTTCCCACCCACCTGGGTGCGACTAGGGTCACACCGGAGAAGGGCTGGTATGCCCCGACCCCTGCCGAGAAGAAGAGCAAGTGGGTCGGCCCTGAGGAGTAAGTGACCTACCTTTCCCTTGGGCCAAGCATAGATTGCAATTGTGCTCACAGCAACTCCTTTCCTTGACGACCAGGTGCAGTGACGTGATGAAGAAGAAGAAGGCGAGCGTCAAGACGAAGGATCTCCCTGTCCTGATGGCGCCGTCAGCCTCGCGACGTGGTCGCAGCAGGCGCGGGAGCATGCCGCGCCAGCCCAGCGCAGTCCCCGGGCGCTCAGGTGGCACCACACCCGAACACCCGAGTGCTCCGCCAGCTCCTAGTGCCTCGACGGCGCCGCTTGGGGGGAAATCCGCCAAGGACGCTGGGGTTCAGGAGGTGACACTCTTTGTTGCAGCGGCGGCAGCCCCGGCGCTGACGGGGGAGGCGACCCCTCGCCCCCTCGTGACGGAGTCCGCCCTTGAGGACGTGGTGATGCGGCTTCAGGAGGAGTTAGCCCCCATAGGCCAGCAGGCCGCGGAGTCATCCACCCTCGTTATGCCTGAGGGGAGCCTGGAGCCTCCAGCGCCCCAAGCCATCCACGCCAAAACCTCCTTGGCCACGGTGTCGGTTGATGCACCAGTGCTGCCTCCTCATCAGGCCCTCGCGCTCATGGACCGCAGCCCCCTCATTAGGCCTGGGGCCCTGGAGGAGGCCTACAGCGCGCTCGGTCGGATCCGAGCTAACCTCGAAGATGCCGACAGGTACCTCGCGAGGGAGCGCCTGGGGCTCATTTTAGGGTGGCTTCAGGCCGACACCGCCATCAAGACGGCTTGGGGCCGGGCTGAAGGCGCCACCACGGAGAGCGAGAGGGAGGCCACCAAGGCCAAAGAGGCTTGCGACGCAGCGCTAGGCTACACGGCATCTGCTGAGAGGCGCTGCGGCGAGGCGGAGGCCATGCTCAAGACACTCCAGGAGGAGCAAGCCACACATGCTTAGCGGCTCCACTAGTAGGAAGAAGACCTCAATGCCCGCGAGGCGAAGCTCGCCGACCGCAACTCTGAGCTAGCCCAGGTGACTACCGACCAGGTCGCGGAACGCGATCACCTGGCTATGCTGAAGGAGGAGGTGACCGAGGCCCAGACGTCCCACGCCCAGCGCGTTTCCGAGGCAACAGCCCAGCTAGATGCCAGGGAGAAGACCCTTGCTACCACCGAGAAGAAGGCGGCCATGGAGCGCGACACCTTCCCCTCCCTTGAGCAGAGGTCCCGTTAGGTGTTACATTCCATTTGCACGGGAGGTTATGAGGAGCCGCTGGTGGCCCCAGAGAGCGGCTTTGCAGGGCTCTCCTCCAAGCTTGCCAAAGCGCTCGAGGGTGCTGCCGCTAAGGTGGACTCCTTTTTTGGAGGAGGATTGCCGCTCAATCTTCACTGTAGCTATGACGCGCGTCTTCAGCCAGCTCTATCTTCAAGACCCGGGCTTCAACTTCGACACGGTGATCCGTCTGGTCGCTCCTGAGCACCGCTTCACTGCCACAGAGTCCGTGAACGGTCACGTGGACATGTTGCTGAAGAAGTTCCTCTGCATCCCCGACACCGAGCCTCTGGCGGTGGAGGCCAGCGGCGGCGACGACGGCGCCGACGACGGCGGCAGCGATGTTGATGATGAGCTCCCCGCGGCTAGGTCAGGTGCCGGCAACGACCATGGCAACGACGGCCCCTCCACCTAGATTTTATCCTGCGGCATTTATCGTGCCTCGTGGAGGAGTAAGACTTTGTTTAAATTTGCAGAACATTTGGTGCTTGTAATAACTGCTAGGACTCTGTGATTTCCTTTTCGTGTTTGATTCCCTTCTTGTTTGCTTTTGTGCTCTGCATCGGCAGGGCCCTGCCCCGCTCATACCTCGACCGCCATTGGGGTGTCCAGATCACCAGGATGACACCAAGGGGCTAGGGGCTACATGACTAGTGAATCCCCTGAGCCGCGATGCTCAGGAGGTCCCCCTTGACGTGCGAGCAGCCCTCATGAAGGAAACATAGGAAGCGGCAAGGTTAATCCGGAACACCCATAGCTTCCCTCGTCAGCTTTTGCCTGGTAGGGATGTGAGAAGACCAGGTACCAGGACCTGTGTCGGCGTGCGACACCTATGGGATCCTAAGGGACCCCTTTACGATTTGGCGAGGGGAGAGGTATGCGCAAAGAGCAGAACCAACGATCGACGCGGGAAGATTTTACCCAGGTTCGGGCCGCTGATCAGCGTAAAACCCTACTCCTGCCTTGTGTTATTATTAGTGTTCTTGAGCCCAGGTTCCAGGAGCGCTCACAGTGAACAGTACGTTCAAAGAGCAGCTACACGTGCAGAATGGGCCAGAAGATCTCCTCCTTGTAGCAGTTGCCGTGGGCCTCCTTTTTATACCACAAAGGGGTCACCACAGTGGCAAAATGTACATACATTGAGGTGTAAAGTAGCTACAGGGTTATCATACCTAACCCCTGACGGACTAGGACAAACGCATTTAATGCACCGTGAGGTGTCCGTTTAGGTGTCCTTACTTTCTTGGGGATGGAAAAAGGGGCCATCCCATCAGCATCGCTTAAGCTCTCCTCCATTGGCGCGTCGCCACGCATCCAAAGAAGGACCCAGAATGTCGGGTTTGTCGCTGTGCTAGAGCGGTGGCACAACAACAAAACCTTGCCGGGCGCCAAGCCTTGCCGGGGGCCGATCCTTACCGGGCTCCGCAGGCCACCCCGGCAAGATCTTGCCAGGGAAGCTGGCCTTCGGATTCCAGCTCTTCTTATCTGCTGATCCTCAGATCTCTGACTTGAAGATTTCTTTGATGGCCTGAGTCAACCTCGAACTGTTCCCCGACAAGCCTTGCCGCGAGTATGGCTACAACTACCCATGCACAAGTACGGGGTACTAATGGCCCAATACTTAGTACACCGACAGGAGCCCCCGGGCCTAGGCCACACACGAGTGCGAGGCGTTGTTGGGCTAGGCCCAAACAGTGCACGGGCACACGTGGCAGGGGATTAACTGCTCGTAAATATCCCGTTTACTGTGCCCCCCACTACGCGCGCCGAACACGTGATGTGGGAAGCGTGCCTCAAAAGCTGCAACTGCAATGCGCCTGCAGAGGCGCATTCACATTGGGGAGTAAAAGAGGCGGCCCCGCTCCTTCCCCATAAAAAGGAGAAGCCGCAGAGGCTCAAGCCTATTTACCCCCTTTTCTTCTCAATCTGGCCGTCGCCATCGCCTTCCTTCTCTCGAGCTTAGAGCAAAGCTTTCCCTCTTCCGCCTGCCGCCTCCACGCTTGCTTCATCCTCGGCTTCCGCCCTTGCAGCCGCCATGCCTCCCAGGGCCAGCAAGGGCAAGAGCAAGGGGGCGAAAGCCGATGTCCCGGAGAGCGAACTGGTGAAGATGTGGAAGAAGTATGTCGTCTTCGCCCCGTTGCTCGATGCGGAAGCTTTGAAGAGGCGGTACCAGTGCATGTGGGCGAAGGAGACGCAGGTTCACCCCGCCACACGCGTGATTCCAGGTTCTTGCTCCAAAAGTGGGTCAGACAAATACCCCTTTTTCGTCGCATATTTCTATTGCGGGCTCTGTCCCCCATTTTCTGACTTCTTCAATGACATCATGTACACATACGGCTTTCATCTTCTCGATTTCACGCCGAATGCGATACTGTGCATGTCCATCTTTGCCCACCTTTGTGAAAACTTTGCCGGAGTGGTTCCCAACACTACCCTTTTCCGCCACTACTTTTTCCCTCGTATCCAAAAAGGAGAGGCCCTCTCTGGTTCTATCGCCTGGATTCCAAGGGCTTGGAATAAGGAAATATACCCAGAAGGAGTTTACCGCGAAAAGTGGGACGAATGGCGGGCTGAATGGTGCTGGATCAAGGAAGCAGATCCCCATCCGTTTTGTCTGCCCCGGCTGAATGGTGCTGGAGCAGTCTTGCCGCTGACGACGAAAACCTCACAATAGCCACTACCAGGATTCTTCGCCTGAAAGCTGCCGGGCTAACAATGGAGATGATTGGCTTCAACTTTCTCTGCCGCCGCATTGCCCCATTGCAGAATAGGGGAAGGCCAGCTTGGGAATACCGAAACACAGCAGACATCATGAGATTGCGCCCCAGGTTGAATAACAATCTGACTGCTATGCAACTTGGCGCTCTCCATCAAAAGCTGTTCTAGCGCGACGACAAGCATCGGTTGCCGGCAAGGATTGTCCCTTTGTGCAACAACTCGGCTTTGGGGTCAATCATCGCCTTCATGCCGATGTTCAACGCCCATGGTCTTGACGCGACTTGGGCCGAGCCAACCGAGGAGGAAGCACAAAAGTTTTTTGATAACTTGACGGAGAGAGCCGTTCGGGAAGAAGCAAACTTCATCCGAGCCACCACCGACCAAGAAGTACCATACATCGCCACTAGGGTGGAGGAGGCAAATCTTGCCGCGGAGGCTGGCAGCGCTGGCTTCACAGAATGGGAAACCAGCGATGCAGAGGTAGTGGTGGAAGTAAAACCTGCTGGGAAGGACAAAGCTGCCGGGGAACAGAGCAGCACAGCCGCTGAGAGCTCGTCCGACGTGGACACGGCTGAAGAAGAACCGAAAGAAGAGCTCCCAGCCCTGAAGAAGACAAAGCGTGTTCTTCAAAAGGCTGTATCTGGCATCCCGGCAAGCCAGCCTTCCTCGAGCGGTGAGGCTCCCGGCAAGAAAGCGGCCGGCAAGACTGCACCGCGGCAAGGGGTTCGTCAGCAACCTGCGCGGCGCGCGAGACCCACACCAGCGGCCACCACTGAGGCGGCAGGGGTGTCTCGCACTACCGCACCGGAAGCTGAAGCGACGAAAACACGCCAACCCCCGGCGCCTGCCACAGCCAAGCGACCTAGGACCCCTCCTCCGCCTCCCTACCCAGACATCGCAACGGAGGCCGATTTCGACATCTCCGGCTTTAGTCCGGAGCGAGAAGAAGAAGAGTGAGTGCTTTGCCATAGCCTTTATTTTCCAATCTTGGATCAATCTTACTGACTTGCTCGTATTGTCTCTGCAGCGATGCAGAAACCTTGATGGAGAGGATGGCGAAGAGGACAAAGACTTCCACGGGCGACGGGCCCCCGGCAGGCTCCACGAGCGTGCTAGAAACCGTCATCGTCAGCCCAGAGCTCAGTCCTCAATGCAGCCCCCAGCACAGCCCCCAGCGCAGCCCCCAGCGTAAGTTCACTGTTCTTTTTCCGCTGGCGGGCGCTGAGGTTTCTATTCTTGCCGCTAATATCTTTGGGCTTGCAGGAGAAGAACAGCAACAAGGGGAGTTGTTGGAAGACGCCCCCGTCGTGCGACCTCCATCGACTATGCCGCCCACAAGCACGTCCCCGGCAAGAGATCCTACCGACGAGCCCACCTTAATTGAGGAGGAGCCGGCAAGCATGGACACTGGCAACCCTCCCCCGGCAACCGAAGTTGCCGGGAGGGGTGAGGCCACCTCTCGACAGCTCGACGCAGGTAACTGATTGCCTCAGAACGCTTGCTATTCTTTCCCTTATCTCTCTATCTTTGGTCCCTTCGAACTTCAGTCTTGATCTTATTCTATTTCCCTCCTTCATCCTCCAGAGTTCCCTGTGAAGGAACACGTGGACATCGACGTTGTCATCGAGGAGACCGCCAGGGACGCCGCTGCCGAAGCTGACAGGATCGCTGCCAGCGAGGCCGCCAAAGATGCCACTATCGAGGCCGATGGTGCTCTTGGCGAGGAGGCCGCCAAGACTGCACAGGAGGAACCCGCCAAGGAGTCTACTGAAGGGGGCGGCAGGGAGGCTGATGACCGCACTGACGGCATTCCTGCTGCAGGAGCGCCAGGCGCTGCACCGGCCACGGAGCCCCCTGCCACTGGTGAGGCGGTTGCTGAAGACCAACCGTCAACATCTGAAGGCCGCTCATCCAGCAAATATCTCAAGGTTGGCGAGAACTTGTTTGTCAACTTGCCGGGGACGGCAAGCATTGGGGCACCAGCCGAAGGAGAAGTCTTTGATGAAGAAATCATCGCTGCTGCCGGGCTCGAGGTTGTTGACGATCCCCGCGCTAGCAGCGGCAAATCTGAAGAGGATCAGCTCCTTCAGGCCATGGGCGAAAATTTCCGCAAGCTCCAGGCTCTCCACCGCGCTTGGAAAGAGAAAGCGGATTCCAGAATGGCAGTTGTCGAGGCGGCCGAAGCAGATTTTCAGAGGCGCGTCGAACAAATGCAAGTCTGGTACATCGAGGCCCTCCAAGAGTTGACTGCCGGCCGGGAACACGTGAGCCAACATTGGACAGAAATCCTCCTGAAGCAATCTGACATGGAGAAAACGCAGGATGAAGCTACTCAAAGAATTGCTACCGAAGATGCCCTCCTAACGGGGCGCCATGTTACGCTTGATGCTCACGAGGAAGATCTCACCGCACGTGAGCAGGCGCTCGCCGCCAAGCTTCGCAGCAAAGATGAAGATATCAAGAAGCTTGTCGCGTGGCAGACCCAGGAGCTGGAGCAGAAACACAAAGAGGCGCTCGAAGCTCTGACTGTAAGTCACGCCGGCAAGCTCGAGGAGGCCATCGATGCTTTCGAGGCTGCAGAGGCCGCCAAGAACGAGCTGAGCGACAAAGTAAAGAAGCTGGAAGTAGATCTCGAAGAGCACGGCAAGGAGCTCTCGACGCTCAAAGGTGATAGGGAAAAAACCCTCCACACCCTGGCGGAGATGCAAGTTGCCATGTCTAACAAGACCAAGCAGCTCTCCTCAGCAACTGATGCTATTGCCGTTCTAGAATTGAAGCTGACCACGTTGGAGAAGTCTCTCGAGGCCGGCAGGGCCCGCGAGAAGGCTCTACTCAAAGATCTCCAGGGAGAGAGGAACCTGCTCAAGAGCGCTGCCGCCGCCCAAATCGATTATGAAAAGGGGGTGGAGATCTGGACTGGATGTCTCATCGACGCTGCGGAGAAGCTTACGGCAGAACTGTCAACCATGGGCCTATCAAACTTTAGGTATTCTTCCGAGGAAAGGATATCTTCAAGTGCCAGGTTGACGATCTTCTTTGAAAGCATCATCGACGCCTTGAGGCCGCTTCAGTCTAGCCGGGCGACCCAATTGGCCAACGAGACCCGCCGGCTTTGCCGGGCGGTCCTCCGCAAGGTGCTTACCAAGGTGGTGCACAACAATCCCGGCATCGACCTCTCCAACGCGCTCGGCCATCTGCCAAAGGACGCAAATGTCGAGGCGCTTGAAGAACTTATCGCGCCTATCCTTGAGAAAGTGGATTCCATCAAAAGGATCGAAGGCCAGCGCAGAGATTAACTGCTCCACCTCTTCTTGCCGTCGTCATTCCATGTCAAAAGGCAATTAAGTCTTAAGTTAGAACTGCGGCAACTCATTAATGTAATATAACTTGCCTATGTTTGGGTATATGCATGCTATTTCCCTTGTCTGATTCCTTTATGTATGAAGTTCACCCTACGCTTACTGAAAAACTTGGCGGCGCGCAACCTGACGCGAGCGCTGGGTGCGGGACTTCAGCAGCCTGCCGGAGGCGCAGTGGCCGGCAAGACTCCTTGGCGTTCTCAGTGCAGCCACTTAAATCGTTGAGCGGACTCGAAACAAAATAAGGGTGCAACCAATTACGGCAAGGGTTCCTTCGCGTCCAGATTTTCCATACAAAGGTCGGAATCGTCCAAGGAAATAACTTTGCAATAAAGGAAACTTGTTCCAAGTTTTAGAACTTAGCTTTCTGTCGCTGTCTTTTCTCCGGCAAGCGTCGATTCTGAACGTTGCCAACTGGTACTCATATCTCCCTTCCCCCCCCCCCCCGGCAAATGTGCACGCGAGGAATCCTTCTGTCTTTTAAGAAAAAGAAAGAAGAGAAAATAAAGATATAAAACCTTGGCGGTTCGTTAGAACTTACCGGGAGCAAGTGTCATACAACATCTTAGACAAACATGCATATATAAATATGAACATGGAAATCAATAAGGAAATGCACAACACTTAAATTTATTCATCTGTGCTCAGGGTCTGCGCCTGGCTTTGTACAAAGTATCATATGCCTTGCCGGCAAGACTTGTACAAAAGGGTGGTTGCCGGGGGCCCCCGGCAACCGCGCCTTATGGGTAGAACTTGCGAAGATGTTCGATATTCCAGGAATTACTCACTAGAACGCCATCTTCGGTCTCCAGGCAGACAGCGCCGGGCTTGGTGACTCGTACTACCCGATAAGGGCCTTCCCACTTCGGCGTCAACTTGTTTGAATTCTTGGCGGACTGAATCCGCCGAAGAACAAGGTCGCCTTCCTCAAGGCTTCGGGCATGAACTTTGCGGCTATGGTAGCGGCGCAAAGCTTGCTGGTAGCGTGCAGCTCGCACAGCAGCCTGAAGATGATTCTCCTCAAGGAGCACAGTGTCATCTTGCTGCAGTTGCTCTTGCTCAAGCTCATCATAAGCGAGCACTCGAGGTGATCCGTACGTGAGTTCCGTGGGGAGAATTGCTTCCGCTCCATAGACCAAAGCGAAGAGTGTCTGGCCGGTGGCTCGATTTGGTGTCGTTCTGATTGACCAAAGAACCGCCGGCAACTCATCAATCTAGCATCTTCCACAATTTTTTAGCTTGTCAAAGGTTCTGGTCCTGAGACCACGCAGCACTTTAGCATTGGCCCTCTCCGCTTGGCCGTTGCTTCTCGGGTGAGCAACAGAGGCAAAACAAATTTTGCCGCCAAGGTCTTGGACGTACTGCATGAAGGTGCGACTTGTGAATTGCGTGCTGTTGTCGGTGATGATCCTGTTGGGCACACCGAAACGGCAAACTATCCCTTTAAAGAACTTGAGGGCTGATTGTGCTATCACCATCCTCACTGCTTCCACCTCCGGCCACTTTGTGAACTTGTCGATAGCGACGTACAAGTACTCAAAGCCCCTGGTAGCACGGGGGAAAGGGCCCAGTATGTCGAGCCCCCAGACCGAAAATGGCCAGGGGAGAGGGATTATCTGAAGAGCTTGAGCCGGTTGATGCGATTTCTTCGAATGAAACTGGCACGCTTCACATTTAGTTACTAGTGCAGTTGCATCCTGGAAAGCGGTGGGCCAAAAGAAACCTTGCCGGAATGCCTTCCCGACAAGTGCTCTTGATCCTATGTGAGAGCCACATATGCCTCCATGTATTTCTGCCAACAGCTCTAGTCCATCCTCCCGAGGAATGCACTTCAATTTCACACCGTTTGGTCTCTTTCTGTACAGGACGTCATCGACGAACTTGTACATAACAGACCGACGGGCTACTCTTTCCGCTTCTTCATGTTCCTCCGGGAGTTCTCCTGTTTGAAGGAAATGGACAATGTGTTGCGCCCATGCTGGAGCCTGGGGCTCGACAGCTAGGACTAAAGGCATCTCCTTTGCCGGGGGAACGTTTGTCTCGACGGCAAGGGCTTGAGCCCCTGCTGGAGCCTGTTGTTCCCCGGCAGGCATGTCATTGATCCCTGCAACTTCCTTGCCGGCGGCTCCCGGGAGCTCCGCTGGGAAGTACTGACCAGAATTCAATTTTCTTCTCTTCTCTTGCCGCATTGATGGCGCCACGGATGGTTGAGTCAACCTCGAACTATTCCCCGACAAGCCTTGCCGCGAGTATGGCTACAACTGCCCGTGCACAAGTACGGGGTACTAATGGCCCAATACTTAGTACACCGACAACCTGGTAGGGTGGCGTGTGCCAGGCCTGGCCTGATCACAGCCCCCGTGTCTAGCCCCCTCGCGCGTACCTCCCATGGGGAAAGCTGCACGATAGGACCGTGTGAAGAGCCGAAAGGCTATCCTGAGGTTGGTGCAGCCACTAGGGCGCTCTCAGTTGTTTATCCGCCAGTGCGGAGCATGGGGCTTCCACTTGGGCGTGGGCATAGTCGCTCCTCGACCGTGTCGTCCGCCAGCGCGGAGCATGGGGCTTCCACTTGGGCATGGGCATAGTCGCTCCTAGATCGTGTCGTCCGCCAGCGCAGAGCATGGGGCTTCCACTTGGGCGTGGGTGGGAGTTCCCTCGGGGGGAGACTCCGGGGCGTGTATAGCCCTGTTCGTACGCGTGGTTAGCACGGCAGAACTGGAGGAGGTGTATATGGGCACCCGTGAGCTAGCACGGGACTCACAAGGCCCTACCTCAAGGCGGGTTGCACCTGAATCTTCTGGCACGGAGCGTGCTTATGAAACCTGTGGTTGAGGCGACCTGTGCCGAATGAACCTCCGGAGGCTATCGCATGAGAAGGCCGAACACCAAGAACCCCAGGGGGTGACGTGAACGGGGCCGGCCCGCCAGACAGAGCTCAGTCGTTGGGTTTATCGACGCTGCAGGGATGGACCCGAGCACAGATGTCGTGCCCAGTCTTCTCATGCAACAATCCCGCGGAAGGACACCCGGTGCGCAGCGAGACAGCGCAGCACCAAACTGCGGTTGTATAAACCGTGCCGTGCGCCCTTACTCATCCACCTGTCATTAGCTCATGCGAGAACAAGGCACCAAGGACCCCGGAAGGTGACGAGCATGCGAGCTGGCCCGCGAGACAGAGCTCGGTCGCTTCGATTTAGCAACGCTGCAGGGACGGACCCGAGCATAGACACCGTGCCAGTCCTTAATCATGAGGCGGTAGCAGGCAGGGTTGCGAGGGAGCAGTGACATTCATGGTGGTGAAGCCCCTGACACGCAGGTTTAAATACTTGGAAATTCATAAAAGGCAAGGCCAGTTCCGATACATGCACAAAACGATACAGGCTGCAGGGACGGGCCCTGACAGCTTGAGGATAATGTAGCCCGAGGGGTGCCCTCAACTGAACAAACAAAAAAGTCACCTGGCACCATTGTCGTAGAAGTGTCGGGGTAGCTGAAGACACGTGCCGCGGAGATTGCTGCTCACGAGCTGGGCGGCTCCGGGGGCCTGGGAAACTCATGAGGCCCGGGGGGCTCGCGAGGATCCGTGACCTCCTGAGACATGACTGCCAGCCGCCTGTCCTCATGAGACGCCATAGCACGCTACACGAGGCACTACTATGAGGCGCCCACATTCAGCAGGCCAAACGGCATGCGGACGTAGTTACAGGGGTAGCCCCTGCTCCGGCCGACGCGGGACGGCCAAAAGAGGTCCTACGAAGCGGCCCTGTTGAGGCCCGGGATGTTGACGCAGACGCGCAGCTCATCACCCACATCAGGGGGCGCAGCCACACTGAGTGGTGCGGGGCGACGCTCGCCACGCATGGCCCTCGCCTCCTGAAGCTCCTCAATCGCCTGGGTGATGAACTCCCTCGCTCCTAGCGCCTCGCGCCTTGCTCCTTGCTTGCATGGGCGCGCGTTAAGGCACGCCTCCAAGTGGTGCCTGAGCACCTCCCTCGTTGCACTAGTTAGGTCAGAGGCTCGCCAGACGGAAGCCCCCAAGCCCGTCCTGAGGGAGACATTGAGCGTGCCTTCCTATGCGGGAAGAAGAGGTGCCCCAGCAGCGGGCGCGGAGCCTCAGACGCCGCCAGCGGGTGTCCCAGCCTCCTGACGACTCTTGGGGAGGAGCTGCTTCTTCTTCTTGGCGGTGGCCTTGGGAGGCAGGATGTCGCCCTCGTTGTCAGAGTTTTCGGCCGCCGCAGCCTGATAGGCACGCTCAAGGGAGGAGACTGCGTCCTTCTCATCGCAGGCGACCGTGATGATTCCGCTGCAACCTGGCATTTTGAGGACGTTGTAGCCATGGTGGGTCGCCACCATGAACTTGGCGAGGGCCGGATACCCGAGGATGGCATTGTACAGGAGGCCGATGTGGGCGACATCGAAGTCAATGAGCTCGGTGTGGTAGTTGTCACGCTTGCCGAAATTGACTGGGAGGCATATCTGCCCCAGGGGGATGGTGGAGCCATCGGTCACTCCGGAGAACGGCTTGGTTGGCATGAGTTGATCATAGGGCACCTGAAGTGTTTCGAACGTCTCGACAGAAAGAACATTGAGCCCGGCACCACCGTCGATGAGGGTCTTGGTGACGAGGACGTTGCTGATGGTGGGCGTGCAGAGCATGGGGAGCGCGCCAGCGGCGGCTGAGAACTTGAGGTGGTCCTTGGAGTCGAAGGTGATGGCGCAGGGACTTCGTCGGTGGCCTTGACGAGCTCGGCGATGCGGCCAAGCCAGTCGTCGTAGCGGTCGTTAGCGGGGCGGTAATGTAGCAGCTCGCGCGCCATGAGCAGCGCTGCCTGCGTGTTCGCCGGACCGCGGCGGACTTGGGAAGACACCGTGGTGGGAGTGGGCGACGGAGTGGCAGTGCGGCCATCGCGCCGCACGGAGGGTGGCAGCGACGAATCCTGCTGCTCATGAGCAGCAGGGTCAGTGGCAGCGTTGGCCGCGGGGGAGGCCGAATGGCGAGGGACACCACGGCCCACGGGCGCTGTCTAAGCGACACGAGCAGCCCGGCGCTCGGCATGCATCAGCCATGTGAGCGACAAGGCAGAGACGAAGCGGAGACGGACCGGAAGGAGGATTTCGACACGCCTCTACCTGGAGCACCGAATGTTGGATTGAGGGCTCCACAGACCTAAGAAGATTCGAACTCTGTGGCGTGTGCGAAGATCTCAACCAACCCAAATCTCGAGCTCGCCGCGCTACAGCCTAGCCTCGTCGAACTCACGCGTTCGGGCCACCTTGCGGTGTAAAACCCTACTCCTGCTTTGTGGTGGATTGGCCTCACGAGGAGGCTGGGGATGAACTAGTACAGTGGTTTGAGCGGCCTCACGAGGGCTCTGGTGGTGACGGGGGAATGGATCTGATACGGGCTCCCTCTCTACGGTGGTAGCTAACCTATATTTATAGTGGCCTTGGTCCTCTTCCCTCAAAACTTAGGCAGGAAGGGATCCCACAACGGCTAATTTGAAAGGGGACAAAAAGTACATCTAATCCTGATGAAAGGTGGCCTTCGCCTGCAAAGCTTCTGGTCATGACGCAGCGGTGAGCTCGGCGATGACATCCGTCCTGCCGAGCTCGTGGTCTTTGGTCTTGGTGCACCAGAATGGAAACCTTTGGGAGACTCCTCAAGAACCTATGCCTGTCCTTGCTCCCTTAGCACCAAAACACTGGTACAATGAGGTGCTATACAAACGGTTTTTAACCCCTTTCCGCGACGGTGTTCTGAACCGTCGCCTAGTGAGTGACTGCCATAGGGGGTCCTTCCCACACGACCCAGAAACCATCGGGGATATGCCCTCCTGGCACACACGCTCGGCAAAATGAGGTCGTGTGCAACCGGCGAGCGATCAAATACGGTTATACGTACAGTTGTGCTAAAAAAAAATTATACAGGCCAAATTGTTTCCGATCGTAAGTACATCCCACACAGTCAGTCCCCGCTAAACGTTTTCGTTCGTATGTACATTCCACATAGTCAATCCAAGGAATACATTACCGTTAGTATGTACATCCCACACAGTTAATCCAAGAAGTATGTTTCCATTCGTATATACATCCCACACAGTCACTCCAAGAAAAACGTTTCCGTTTGCAGGTACATCACAGACAATTTTTCCCATTAAATCATTTGTGATAGCATTGCCATTGCACACGATATTAATAATTTTATTGTTTGCGTTATTGAATGCATCACACACGGTGCGTATAAGAAACTGTGTGGCAAAAGCTGTCCATCACATACACTTTTTATGTGGTAAACATTTGTGCAAGGTGGCCTAACGCAAACAGTTTTCAAGAGGTTGTCGTGTGTGATTGTTCATTGCTCCAACATGGTTTATTCCTAGAAACTGTCTGCATTGCCTGAGGTCATCGCCCACGGTGTTTTCTCAATAACCGTTTGCAATAGAAAAACCCAATTAGCAAGCTAATTAGCCATTAGCAGGCTAATTGCCCTATTATTAATAATCGTAACAATCTTTCTGAGTGTCTTGACTTGACTGATATTAATGGACGACTCATTTCCAAATATGCAAAAAGGGTCAAACAGTGGGTCAAAACCTGTGACAGCAGGACCTACATGTGCAAAACCAAATTGTTAAAAACCTAATATTTAAAAACAAGAAGTGGAAAGGTGTGTTATTAACTACAACAGGCATAATATTTAAAAACAAGCAAACAAAGTCATTCAAACTTCTATTGTGCAGGTCTAAGTACACTAGTTATTGGCCCTGTTTGGATCCATGGGTTAGAGTTAGTTTGAGCTAGTTTGGGCTCAAATAGCCCTAAAGTATCCAAACATGAGGGCTACTTTGGGCTAGTTGCGTCAAACCCACCCAAAACAACTATCCCACCCAGGAGGTGCTGATTGGGGCTAGTTCTCCCAGTGCATTTATTGTCAATCTAACACTGTCATTGTGGCACCCTGGCTCATAGAACCGGAATGCCAGTGTTCCCAGCCCAGAGATCATTGTCTTCTGGAAACACTCAACATCTTGGCAACAGAAACATAGCTGACTTTTATTGATAATAAAGAGTACAAGCTTACAAGATCCTCGAGGCCAGAGCACAACAAGTGCTATACAGTATGTACATTATTTATCAAACATGATGGCCTCGGCATAACTTAGCGATACTGCAGCGGGAAGCTAAAGCATAGCGGAATATGGCAGCAACTCCATCCACAGGGACACTACTGTGGACACATCCTAGGCATTATAACACGAACCTCCAAGACCTGCGTCTTAGTCTTCTCCTGCATCTGGCATGATACGCCAGGTGAGTACTTTGAATGTACTCGCAAGCACATGACAACCAAATAATGCAGCAAGTAATAGCATGGCAATAAACATGTTGAGTCTTAAATGCTGGGATCACGGTCATCAACTTACTCATATCCGGGTTGCTTTACAACCCACGGAGTACTCCACCTCACTGAGTACTTCCACACATAAGACAAGCTCTTTCATCAGTATCATTATTACGGTTGATCTCCTATAGAGGACTGGACGGGCTGTCCAATTCCGTGGACACGGCTATTCGAATAGATTTAACACTCTGCAGAGGTTGTACACTTTACCCACACCACGGAACACATGGCCTTGTACTCCCATTCGGGTGGACCAACGACGTTCCGACGAAACCTGTCTGACCCGTGACTCTTCCATCGTACCATCGGCCATCACACTCCCTCTTGGAGTCAAGCCCTGGGTGGCCCCGTGTCCTCAAGACACCTGCCACCGTCGTGGCCAAACTAACTGTCCCAAACGGGGACGCCGGCAAATAACTCAACTGGGCTCACAGAGTTATCATCGTCTACCTGATCAGGGTAGCACGCACGCATAACCCTCCCTCTTTGGAGGTACCGGTGAAAGAGCACGTAGCCAGCCCAAGTCAAAGCCGTCCCATACCGGCAAATGTGGCTGCACGTTTTAACCTGGACAGGTGACTCTCGATCAACCAACTAAGTTTCGTTAAATATTCAGCAGGTTATCAACTCATGTTAACTTAGTTGGTCATCTTAGTCATCTATTAATTTACTTGGAATTATTTGGGGTTAAATTTAATATGCAAAATGCATATGAAAATGCAATGCTATGACATGCTTCAAAACATGGTTATCCTGGCTTGCCTTGGTCTGCTGAGTTGTTCAAAAACTCTGGTTCTTCAACTCCAAGGTTTTCACCTTCTGAAAATAATCCAAAAACAGCAAGGAAATATATCAAACAACACTGTTTAATGTTCCAGAAATTCTGTGAGTAAGATAAAAATATGAAATTTGGTGGAAAAATAGAGCATTGAGGTGTGGACCCAATGCAAAAAGAATTATTTGGATTGGACCTTTCTGTTAAAAGTTATTAACAGTCAAAGGTCTCTGTTTAAATTAATTTAACTAAAAAGCAAATTTTAAAAACAGAACAGACAGACTGGGCCGGCCCAAGTCCACAGTGCACCGGCCCAGGGCCTACTTACCCCTTCGTTTCAAACGAAACAGAGGAGGAAGAAGGGGCCGAGGGGGAGGCGGGACTCCGGCGAGCCTAGCCGGCGTTTCCGTCGACGGGAGGGGCTGGGGATGGTCGGGATGGGTCGGCCGTCGAGCGGCGGTCCGCCCCATACCCGCAGAGTCGTCGGAGGTGGACGAACGGCGAGGTTCTTCCCTTCTCTGGCAGACTGCAGTTCGGGTGGCCGACGAGCTCGATGATTCCGGCACTAATTGGCTCGGGGAAGAGGTCAGGGAGCGGGCGGCGGAGCTCAGCTCGAGCTCGGGGCCAGAGGCCTCCGTGCCTCAATTCCGACTGTCAGGAGAGGCTTGGGTGAAGGAGGAGAGGGGTGAGGTGCTCTGGAGGGGTTGGGGGCTTTAAATAGGCGGGGGAGGAGGAGCGGGGATCGCTCCCGAAGCTCGGCGAAGCGACCATGGCGACTGCAGCTCGTACGCCGTGCTGGCATGGCTCGACGCGGCGACGAGACCGGAGCGGCCAGGGGCATTAAATGCCGAAGCGACGAGGCGGGGGCTAGGCAACGCGCCGCACGGCCACTGTGCCTCCACGGGCAGAACAGGGCGGCGGAGACGTGGCGGCCGTCCAGGGCATCTCTGGCGCAGGTGAGGGCTCGAGCTGATCCACGCGTCCACGGGGAAGGTAGTCGGCACGTCTGGACAGCACCGCGCTGCGCGAGTCGTCGTTTCGAACATGACCCGAGCCTGGGCGCGTCATAGAGCGCGGCGACAGCATGCCATGCCCGTGCTCACCACGCCAGGACATGTCCCGTGGCCACGTTGGCCTGGCCAAAGTTGTCTGAGGCGTCGTCCCTCGAAGGATCATGTCACCTGTGCAATTGGTTGGGCTAGAAGTGGTCTGAGAGGAGAGGTTTCATCAACAACAGTTGCTGACAGAAATGTTGGGGAGGTTCTGGAGGAGAGGAGAGGATGAGATGAGGCCAAGAGAGATGTCTGGAGAGAGTTTTGTTGAATGAACGACAAGCTGACCAAGTTTGAGCTCATTTGGTTGAAGTTTGAGGGTAGCTCATGTGAAATGCACAAAACTGGCCTGAATCTGCAAATGGAAGTACTGATCAAAAGATAATTCTTGGAGAGCTGAAAATTTGTGGGGAGTGCTCATTTGGTGTTGTCTCATTGCTGTAAAAATTTGGTAGCAATTGGACAACCAAAAATGCACTTCCTTCACAATGGCAGGTTCTGGACAGAGAGGAAAATGGATTTTTAAGCAAAATATTTGAACATGACCAAGGAATGTTTTTGAAGATTTGGTGGAGATATGGTCCAAGGAATTTTTCGAAATTATTTGAGAAGTTTAGGAGCATCTAAACTATAGGTTGCTTCACAACCTATGCCAATGCCCTAATTTCCCAATTAAAAGAAAAGAGCTTTTGAAAATGATTTGAATGGAAATTTGAGTACTTGAGGTTCCTGGCAGAACATTTGCAAGATGATGAGGCTAGGAACCACTTGGCAAAGATTCAAAAATGACCAAGTCCATGTGAAAGAATTTGAAATCCATTCAAATTCAAATAAAGTCAAGTCAAATTTTGAAAAGAAAAAGTTGGCAAAAATCAGGGTGTCACAGTCATCCAAATACCTCTTTAGCTAGAGTTAGTTCAGGGTTAGTCCTTGTTTAGTATCATTGTTATTTAGGAAACATAGGATAGCGTAGGATTTATTCTACCTTGACTTGTACTCTAAGATGACCATG
The DNA here is from genome assembly GCA_011799875.1 of Thinopyrum elongatum. Taxonomy (NCBI): domain Eukaryota; kingdom Viridiplantae; phylum Streptophyta; class Magnoliopsida; order Poales; family Poaceae; genus Thinopyrum; species Thinopyrum elongatum. The sequence goes on along the minus strand of CM022302.1, from coordinate 311,728,071 downwards.
TACTCCTATATATATGCCCACGAGGCTCAAGCAATACAATCAACTGTTCCACCAATCTCTCTCTCCCCCTTTTAACTGTCATGAGCTAGAAACTAACTCTAACCTCTAGCTAAGTTAGAGTATCCAAACAGTGCCATTGTTAAATCAAATGGAAAGGCATGTTCAACACTCCCTTCGGTCCTTTTTACTCTGCATATAAGAAATGTCTGAAGTCAAACTTCATAAAGTTTGACCTTATTTATATGAAAAAATATCAACATCTAGCACGCTAAAGTTATACAATATGAAAATTTAAGTCATGACACATGTACTAATATTTATTTCATATTGTGAATGTTGGTATTTTGTTCTATAAAGTTGGTCAAACTTTAAGAGGCTTGACTTTAGACAAATCTTATATGCGAACTAAAAAGATTCGGAGGGAGTACAACATGCTTAATAACAACCAAATATAGTCATTCATAGAGCTATTGTTAAATTTGGTATTGATGAAATTGAACTGCATTGTTCATACTAGCACATATAGAACATCACACTGTTAATAGCTGAGATAAACAAGGCATACTACGAACAACCAAAGATGGCAATTGAAACTGGACATATGCTAACTACAAACAACCGAACAACCATAAATCATAGAAATAAACAAGGCGTAATGCAAACAACCTAATATAGCAATAAATACTGGACAGGTTCTCACTGCAAAAGGGGTTCGAGAAAACAAATCATGGGTTTCCTCACTTGTCACAGATTGGCTCCCCCTCGTGGTCGCCGTCGATGAGGTCTGACTTGCCAGCTGAGGATCCCAGGCCAGTGTCGCAGAACGTGTCCTTCAGAAATGACAAAAGGGGCTCCATGGCGATGAAGGATGGCAAATTGTTCATAACAAGCGGCAGGGCCATCGATGAGATCGATGGCTGTCGAACCCGAAGGGGTAGGGGTGGGTAACTTAACCTGTGACATAACCCGCGTCAAGCCGTCGGTGTCAACGACCTCGATGTCGTAGCCGGCATTCGCGACATGCCAGAATACTCTATCCCGCTGATTGAAAGGCTCAATCCAGGTCCAATCATCGTCGTCAGCTTCCTCGGCGGCCACCTCGCCGACGTCGGGTGAAGAGGCCGCGGTAAAGCTCTTTTGGGCCATTCGCTCCTCGAGCTCCCTGAGAAGTGTAGCCGGGCTTAGGCTGCAATGCTCTAGAGTGGGGGAGGGGGTGCGGATGGGGATCTCTGGGAAAGGGGGTGTTTCACAGGCGTCATCTAAGAAACTCAGGGCCGCGAGGGTATGTATATTGGTGGGTAAACTGCACGGGCAGACCAGCAGAGGTTGATGATGGAGGCGGCGCCGCGGCGGTGGCGGCGACCTAGCTAGGTTTGGAGCGAGGGAGGGGTGGTGTGTATGTGTGTCAGTGGGGGATTTGGGGTGAGCAAAGGATTTGGGGTGTGTGTGTGGAGCGGGTCCAAGGTGGTGTTTGAGGAAATGCCGCGGGTACTGGAAATATTACTAGGCGGGGCTACCGAAAATTTGGATCTACTGAAAACATAATAATCGGGGCTACCAAAAATTTTACTAGGCGGGAGTAAAATGGCAGAGGTTGACGATTGAGTAACGAACATCGCACACGGTTAAAGCGTAATAATCGTGTGCTATCAAACAGAAAAACACTCCAGCCGAGCAGATATTTTTGAGATTGCGAGGGATGGAGGCGGGAGTAAAATGTCATGGCTACTGAAAATTTGGATCTACTGAATGAAGCAGAGAGGGAGTAACAGACATCGCACACGGTCCAGACATACTAATCGTGTGCTATCAAACAGAAAAACCATCTACGCGGGTAGATATTTTCGAGATTGCGAGGGAGTAGATATTTTCAAGAGAAGGAGGGAAGCCTCATGGAGCCCAATCTACTGTGATCATGTGGGTGACAGGGGCAGGGGCGCGGCACACAGGAAATCCTAGGGAACCGTGTCTATTTCGTACCCGATCGCAGACGGTTGCTGCGTCCGACTCGTCTGCTGTTTATAAATTTGGCCAAAAAACCGCGGGAAAGGGTCAGAACACGGACACACTTGCATGTGGACCAAATATATTTATGAAAAGGGTGGTTTGATGTTCAAATACCCAGTGCACAACTTTGATGTGGCACCTGTCGCACAAAGCGCACGTTATTATTGCTAGCCCGCCCCCCCCCCCCCCCCCCCCAAACATACACACACACACTTCGTTGTTGCCGGAGGGGAATCCTAGCTATGAACGCATGCCCCCAAATAGCTAGGTCTGACATCTCACCGTACCGTACACAAAACCGAAAGGAGTACATCAACCCCCCCTCCCCCCTTTGCTTTCGATCAATGTTGTACCGTGTGCGGGCCCACAGATTGTGTTCTTCTGGGCGTTAGATGGGTGACACCACTTACCAACCACACCTGCGGGTGGCCCGATGTGTGTGTGTGTGTGTGTGGTGTGTGTGTGTGTGTGTGTGTGTGTGTGTGTGTGTGTGTGTGTGTGTGTGTGTGTGTGTGTGTGAAAATGATGTGCTGTGATATTTAATAACCAAATCACAAATTTGATGTGGCACATGTGCATCGCAAATTAACTGGGCATCCCGACCCCATAGAGGTCATCTAGTACGAAGTAGTACTGTGCCCCCCCCCCCCACACACACACACACACACTTTGAGTTGGTGGGAGGGGGCATCTCACCAAGGCGTATTGTAAGACTAACCAAGCGAGGGAGAGTGTCCAAAGACAACCACTACATGTATGTGCCCCAAACATATGTATGGACATGCGTGATGCATGCATATATGTTTGAATACCAAAAGCACAACATTTTCATGTGGTGCATGCATGCGTCAAAAAACGCACAGTCCCCACACAGATCTGGTTCATGATGCGTCGCGTGCTCGCCCCCCCCCCCCCCACTTCGACCAGGTGGGAGGGATTCATGCGTACACATGCGTGTGAAGTATAGTTGCATGTACCGAACCATATAAGATGAACCAAAATTTAATCCCCTCCTAATTATAAGTCAAATTAACCTCTATCGCTGTCGGTCAAAGTGATTGACCCAGCGGGCACACAGAGATGGACGAAGCATGTCACAGATAACCTCATGTGTGAGTGCTAGAGGACAACCGCCATCGCTTGCTTGTGGGCCAAACACATGTATGGAGATGTGTGGTTGTGATGTTTGAATACCTAATATATATATGCAGAACTTTGATGTGGCACCTGCCTCGGAAACCATTAAGTCCCCCACACGAACCGAGGTTCATGACACGTCGTATATATATGTTGCCCCTCCCCTCTTCGACGCGTAATATATACTCCTACGTACGTATCGTAACACAACCCGAAAATAATCCTCCTTGTTCATCAAATTACCTTTCTCGTTGTGTCATATATTAGATGGACGACGACCTCATAGGCCCATGGAGGGAAGAGTCGCAGGCGAATGGGTGACAACCATCGTCTGCACATGGCCCAATGTATTGGTGATGTTTTTAATACCCAATATGCACAACTTCTTTGTGGCACCTGCCTCGGAAACCAAAAAGTCCCCACACGGAGCGAGATCGATTCATGATGTGTGTGTAGTATATATGTGCTGCCCCGGCCCCCTCCTCCCCTCTTCGACGTGTACTATATACTCCTACCACAACACAACCCAAAAAGAAACCTCCTTGCTGGGTCAAAGTGATGGAAGACAACCTCGCAGCCCCACGGATGGAAGCATCACACGCGAGTGCGTGTCCTATATGACGCGTAGTATTGCCCCCTGCCACCCTCTTCAATGCGTACTATATATATATACTCCTACCGTACGTATAACAAAAAACAAAAAATAACCATCCTTGTTGGTCAAATTAACCTCTCTCATCACATGTCATAGTGCTGGACGGCGACCTCGCGGGCCCACGCGAGTGAGTGTCCTAGGACCACCACATGCATGTGGCCCAAAGATGCATGTCAAACTTTTTCTGCAGTGAACATGCGACCAAAGGAGTTTAGTGTTGAAAATTGAAAAAAAATAGATAACATCTATCCGTTTTTTATACATTGATTGATTTCCAAGGGATTTAAATGTGCAAAAATCAAATTTGATCTACATGAGACCCGTGATAGTGCACGAAAATGGATTGCAAAATCATATGTTTATGTGTCCCTGGGTGCATGTTTAGTCCCCATGCAAGAAATTTCTAACATCTAGAATCTTGATTTTAAAATCCAATAAATCCAAAACTAAGTTGAAATTCATGAAACTTATCGTGGTGTCATATGGACACCAATAGACTATGATATTATTATTTTTTTCAAATTTGAGACAAGTTTTGATATAATCTTCTTAAATAAAGGAAATTATAAATAATTATCAACCAATATCGCAAACGAACTCTTTATTCGAACCGTGTCCGTTAGACCAGCATTGTATCAAAAAGGAAAAATCAATATAATACGTGCCGCGCACGCGTCCCGTGTGCCGTACGAGCATGTGTGAGTTGACGAGACGCATGCTAGCAGGCAGACCGGCAGGCCGAGGAATGCGCGTGTTCGCTACGCACTCACCATGGGGCGTGCTAGTAGCTGTGTGAAATGACGGTAGGCGTGCCAGTAGTCCGCCGCGCAGTCTCACCGGGAGGCAAGCCAGCCCTTTGACTACCGCCCACCTTGCTCCCACTGCTCAATATTAATGGCGCGCCCGATCCGCTGGTCATAATAGGCCACCGCACACCCTGTCCACAGTTGTCACCGCCGCATGGAGTGTATTAGGATTTTGCTGAAGCGCACCATCGGTGGGAGTGGCGACACCGGGGCTGGTGAAGCACCCGCGCAATGCATGAAGCTGGGCGCAGAGGTTGCTGTCACCGCCGACGAGGTCTCGCGCGGGTTGGCGTGCATGCTAATAATTCGTAGCCAGATCTTGAGAATTGATTTTGACCGCCGCCCACCTTGCTCCGTGAAATGATGGTATAGGAATGCCAGAAGTCCGCCGTGCAGGCTCACTGGGAAGCGAGACAGCCTTTGACCGCCGCCCGCCTCACTCCCACCGGTCCATATTAATGGCGCGCCCGAGCGGCCGCACCCCCCATCCTCGCCACACACACAATCCTCTCTCTCCGCCCGCATCCTCAACGCTGCTCTCAGTCCTCAAAGCCGGCACCCCCCATCCTCGCCACACACATAATCCTCTTTCTCTACCCGCATCCTCGACGCCGCTCTCAGTCCTCAAAGCCGTCAGTGTTTGAGGATGCTGCTGATGCGCCACATCGGAGGGAGTGGCGATGCCAGGGCTCCTGCAGCACCGGATCACGGCGTGAATATGGAGACAGAGGTTTCTGTCGCCGCCGCTGAGGTGCAGAACAAGGCTGCCAACAAGCTAAGGCGGGTCGAGAAAGAACCACAAGCGACTCCAGCAGGCCTAGACTACATCAGCAGCCTCCCCAATGATATGTTGATAGTCATCATATCCCTCCTCCCAATCAAATATGGGGCGAGGACAACCGCCATTTCCCGGCGGTGGCGCCCCCTATGGCTCTTCACCCCTCTCGACCTCCTCAACACCCACGAGCTCTACCATGGCTATCACAAAAGCTTGGATGCATTATCCCAGATCCTCGGTAGTCACCATGGCCAAATCAGAGGCCTTATCACGGGCAAGTTCCGTTCCAATGGCAAGGACTGAGCCAAGCTTGACGAGTGGTTCCGATCCCACGCCCTAGATCAGCTCAAGGAGCTCAGTTTTAATGATGGGCATATGTGCTCGCTGCCAAAGTCCGTGCTCCACTTCGCGCCCATGCTGCGCCTCACCAAGTTCATGAACTGCCATTCCCCTCCCCCCTTAATGACGCGCCCACTCTTTTTCTACCGGGACTGAAGCACCACGAGCTCATCGCCGTCTGCATCCCAAAGGATGACATGAAGTGCCTGCTCTGCGGCTGTACTGCACTCGAGTTCCTTCGTCTTTAGGCGATGAATTGGTCGAGTAGCTTCCACATGATCTGCAGGACTCTCCGGACTATTTATGTGTGTTGTTGGTGCTGCAACGAGAGATCACAAAAGGTGGACCACAATATGGTCATTAAGGAACAAGGTCCAACAAGAATCAATGTCATTTCTGCACCAAAATTGACAGTGGTGGGCTACTCGTCTGTCAAATACTACTACTTTCAGGAACAACAGTCACCTTCTACCTCTCCTTCTTGATATCAACATTATTTCTAGTTTTGAAGATGTATGTTCGTCTATCATCCAGAAAAGCTTCACCCAGATTTTGCGCACAGTGTAGGTCTTGGCACTAGAATCTGTCGGCCCCAACCTGGACCAAGTTGTCAGTTTCCTGAGATGCTTTCCGTGCCTAAAGAAGCTGTATATCGAGGTGATGTTCCTTTCCTATTAAATGTTAACCATAAGGGATTTCAATTTTTCGCACCTTTTCCCAAGTTTACAATGACAATGTACTATGATTTCTGAAGGAATTTTGGAGGATTTCAGGACATACACCCCCCCCCACCCCATATTGGTTGCTTGATTCATATGGTTACAATCCATAAGCATTTCTCCTTTGGATTCATCTGTACTAGTTTTCTTAGGGAATTTTTCATCCACTCCAACCTCTTGTGAAGAAGGCTATATTTTTCTAGATTGTAATCAAATGCCCAGGTTAATCATGTCAGATCGAAGATGGCACGTTGGTGCATTTTACAAATCCTGCAAACTAAATAGGCGTGTAGTAGTGTTCAAAATTGCATGTAGGCACTAACACATTCTCTTCTTTTGCAGATAATAATAGGCCCGGAGGTGGATAATGTTTATAACGACAATCACATCGAATGCCTGGATCTGCATCTCTCAAAAATTACTTTGAACTCCTACCGAGGGACCTTACCGGAGATTACATTCGCCAGGTTCTTTCTTGCTAGAGCAAGGGTGCTGAAGGTAATGAGGTTGAACATGCATTTAAATAGGAAATATGAATGGTTTGTTGATCAGAGCCGGCATCTACTACAGAATGGAAGAGGCTCCAACAAAGCTAAACTTCGTATTGGAAGTGCATATGACAGAGTAATTGGAAGTCATTGTGTCAAACCCATACATGACTTGTCAGTGGCTGATCCCTTTGCAGAAATGACGAGGTTTCGAAAGCGGCCTTACTATTTTTATTTTTAGTTTGAACCTCTCTTATATCCATGTTCAGCTGATCAGCACAGGCGTTTGCAGCTGAATGAGCTGAATTTCATTTCTAATATCAGTTTGAACCTTGTAACTCTGGAATTTGAACCTTGTACTATTTCGGGCTTTTGTGGTACAATCGTTGAAATGGCATCGTATGAGACTCGTAAATTGGTAGTACTATTTTGACCTTAATATGCAATAGACTTAGATTTTATTAACCATTCACGACCAGGGATCTAGCCGGAAGCAGAGCAATGGCAAACGTCATCGCAACAACATGTACATGATTAGATGCTCGTTTCTCCTAGTTTAGTATGTATGTAATTGCTTACTTTGGTATGTGGAAATGTTATGTGTGTAGTCACTTATGTAATTGTATGCTTAATTTGGTCATGCAATGATGTCCTTATAAGTATATATGTTGATGTTCTGTAGACAGAGCATATCACATCGCACACGGACCACACTAGGGAACTCATCGATCATGAATTCATCAATCGCAGATGGTTGTATACCAGCAAGCGTTTGCCCACAACACACACGGCTTATTCCATCACAAATACCTTGGATGGATCAACTGTATGCCACGTATCACACACGCAACTCTAATCTGATTCGTGCTTGATGTCTCCGTCATCGCTCGCATAGTTCATCTTATTTGCCACGTATCACTGTGACGGCCTCTGCTCGCGTCCCTCGGCGCGCTGTGCTCGCCGTTAGGCGCCGCAGCGTGCTGTGCTCACCATTAGGTGCCACAGCGCACTCTGCTCATGTCCGTCAGTGCGCTCTGCTGTCCGTTGGTGCACTCTGCTCGCATACCTCCACGCGCTCGGCTTGTGGACAGCTTTTCCTTGCGTGTTCAACTGTTATATGCATATATATGGTTGCTCGCCGTTGAGGCGACCGCGGAGCGCTCTGCTCGCGTCCCTCTGCGCACACTCTGCTAGCGGTTGGGCATGCGCACGATCATGTCGGGGGCCCCATATGCATGCGGTTGCACCGCGCGCGTCGCCACGATGCAGTTATGTGCGGCACGATGGAGTTACGCGCTGCAAATTAGAACTGCCATCAAGGCGTGCCGATATTCCAGGCCGTCCGGCTTCCCCTTTAATTCCTGCGGCCATTATAACCTTAGTCTCTTCAACCTTTCGATCGCGCCCGACAACACAACAAGCACACCCACGACGACACATAGAGAAGGGATGTCTAGCGGCGCTCCAATGGAGTTTGGCGAGCATAAAGTGGAGACCCCCGCGAGGGAGACGGATCTCTCAGTGGTGTACACCATCGACCCGGTCATGGTGGATGACTACATCAACACCGTTGAGCAGTTGCTTGCTCGAGACAAGTACAAGGTGGTTGACATCGACCTCCAGTACACAGGCGGTCATCCCAACATAGATCAGAAGGTTGCCGTCGCCCAGTTGTGTGTGCGCCATCATGTCCTCATCTACCACTACTGCATGGCCACAGAGCCTTGCGACCATTTCGCGAGGTTTGTCAACAGCATCGACTACAAGTTCGCTACGGTGGAAACCACCGACGATGTAAAAGCGCTCAGGGTTACGGGCTTGGCCTGCAAGAACCTTGTCGAAATCCATGAGCACTACAGGGTCTGGGGCAGCACGAAGAAGGACTCCCTGGTTGAACTCGCCTCGGCCATCATCGACCCATACTACGAAAAGATGAAGCAAGATGCCAACAGAACACGTCCCATATCCTGGCACAGGGCCTGGATGCGGCAACTGGATGAACCTTACCTCAGGTTCGCGGCCAAGAGCGTGTACACATGCTACGAGATGCACAGGCGGATCGTTGACATGAGGAAGTGCCTCGTTACCGGAATCGACGACGCCGGATCGAGCCACAAGTAGAGCAGTAGCGGCAAGCGTCACAAGAAGTAGATGATGATCAGAAGATCGTTTATCCTAGTTAATTATGCATGTAATATATAGTTGACTTTGGTGTGTGGAAATGTCATGTGTGTAGTAGCCACCTATGTAATTATGCATGTAATAGTTTACTTTGGTGTGTGCCAATGTCATGTGTGTAGTAGCCACCTATGTAATTGGATGTTTAATTTGGTTATGCAACCATGTCCTTATAAGTGTGTATATATATATGTTGTTGTTCTGTATGCAATCCCAACGCACAACACACACATCTTATTAGCAGCAATCGTCTGTGTTATTATCGGTCTTCGCACACATTTCTGATTACAGACCAGTTTGCCGCGTATCACACACATCTTGTTAAATTGAACCGTTTCTGTTATCTTGGCTCAACACAAACAGTTCATCCGAGTGAACTGCTTGCCCTCTATCGCACACACCTTGATCTGGCTGATCGTTTCTTTTATTCCACCTAATCACAAACAGTTCATCCGAGTGAACCGTATGTCGTATATCGCACACACGTTCATCTGGCTGCCAGTTTCTATTCTTCTGCCTCATCGCAAATAGTTCAGAACCGTATGCCCTACATCGCACACGCAACTAAAATCTGAACCGTTTTTGACGGGTTTTTTACATCACCGTTTGCGATTATTGCATCGCACATAGTTTCGTCGAAGGGTCTCTGATTGTAGTGTCGCGTTAGCAGCATCCTGCAGTAGTGAAAGGGAAACTTGTCAGATTCAGGGCTCCGCAAACCCAAGAAGGTTTGAACTCTGGGGCGTGTGCGAAGATCTCAACCTCTCAAGCTTCCAGCTAGCCACCCTATAGCATAGCCTCATCGGATTCGCGCGAGCGAGGAGGAAGATGAACACAGCAGTTTACCCAGGTTCGGGCCACCTTGCGGTGTAAAACCCTACTCCTTCTTTGTGGTGGATTAGCCTCACGAGGAGGTTTGAGGATGAACTAGTACAGTGGGTGAGCTGCCTCGCGAGGGCTCAGGGGGTCAGAATCGGTCGACCCCCTCTACGATGGTGGCTAACCTATATTTATAGTGGCCTCGGTCCTCTTCCCTCAAAACTTAGGCGGGAAGGGATCCCACATTGGCCAATTCGAAAGGGGACAAGTCGTACACCTTATCATGACGAAAGGTAGTCTTCGCCTGCAAAGCTTCTGGTCATGACGCAGTGGTGGGCTCGGTGATGACATCCATCCTGCCAAGCTCGTGGTCTTGGTCTCATTGCACCGGAATGGAAACCTTTGGGGGGCTCCTTGGGAACCCACGTCTGTCCTTGCTCCCTTAGCACCGAAAGGGAAACTACCTCCTCTGCGCCCGCTGGCGCCCGCCTGGCCTTGTTCAACATGACTCACATCATCGCAGCCTCGTGAGGCTGGGCACTTGCATGGAAATCTCCGCTCCTCGGGAGTCCGCCTGGGGAGGCCGCTCCCTCTAGAGGTCTTGGTGTCATCCGCCTCGCGAGACCGGGGGGGCCCTCGTGAGGGTCTTGTCTTGAAGCCCTTGCTGCTGGGCCGTACCAGGCCATCAAGGGGGCCGCGCCATGGGCCGCAGCCAGGAAAGTCTAGGTACCCCCGATCCCAGAACACCGACAGTAGCCCCCGGGCCCAAGGCGCACTCGGGCTGGCTTCGAGGCAAAGCCAAGGGAAAGGGCGAAGTGCTGCTGCCCCAATCACCTGCAGGCCAGGCTGACGCGTGGCGCCCGACGGGACACGGACGCCCCCGCTCCCCCACGTCGCCTCGGCAACTGCCTAGTCTGACAAAAGACTGGCGCACACTGCTAAGCCATCATTAATCCCTTTCACCTTGCCTCAGATTCCCTTTCTTCCATCAAGAGCCTCGCCAGATCCAATAGAACTCTGCCCCCCTTTCTCCTCCTCCTCCAACGCCAGTGACTCCGCAGATGGCTCCCGAAAAGTCGAAACCCACCGCGCAAGCTGCAAGCTCTCCCTCCTCTCCTGCGCCAGCGCTCAGCACGTCCTCTGTTGTCGATGAGGGGCATCTCGCCCCCATGCTCCCACATACAGCGAGCAATGACAACGAGTGGAACGAGACCATCATCTTGGCTAGCTCCGCCGAGCAGAGGACCTTGGCGCGGACGATTTATCCCTTCTTCCTCCACAACATCTTCGCAGGGCTCGTCCCGCCTCTCTCCGAGTTCTTCGTTGCCATCCTCAACCACTACAAGATCTAGGCTCTTCACCTCCAACACAACTCCGTCCTCCTCCTGTCTGTCTTCGTCTTCTACTGCGAGGCCTTTGTGGGCGTGAGGCCCTCCGTGCCGCTCCTTCACCACTTCTTCAGCTTGCGGCTGCATGATTTGACTCAGCACTCCGACTGTGTGTCCTTCATCGCGGTCCACAAGAGCAACGTGCTCATGAGGGCCGGGAAGAAGGTGGAAGGCTTCCGGCACCGCTGGGTCTTCCTTGACACTGGGAGCCTCAACGAGCGGCTGGAACTGCCGGCCGAGCTGCCCGAGTGGCTCGAGAGGTGGAGCCATGAGAAGCTCGCGGACCCCCGGGCAGAGCCCGTCCTGAGGAAGATGACCTCGGACATCGAGGCCAAGGCGCTGACGAGGGGCATGCTTGTGAAGGAGTTCCTGATGCAGCGCCTGGCGCCGCTCCAGTCGCACACATGCCCCATGTCAGAATTACAGGCCGCGACGGACGACATCAGGCTGCGCTCGAGGAGCCTGACGCACGAGGAGCTGGACAGGGCCATGAACGCCCTGCTCAACAGCGACCCGGGGTACCTCCCGGAGGCCTACATCCCGCTGTACCACCTCGGCGACAGGGAGGATTTGGTCGCCTCCATGCCCGTCTTCAACGAGCTAGGGCTCACGTCGCCTGAACACCCCAACTCCCCCGTGCCGGTGTCCTCTGGTGACAGCATCGATGGAGTGGGCGAGGAGGACTCGGAGGCGACCGAGGACGACGATGCCGTGACAGAGGTATCCCCCCTCCAACTTGAGGACGATGACAACACCGATGAACTCCCAGCCGCGGACTCTCCGCGCCCCATTAGGGTTCTCAGGAGGCCGAGGCCTACCCCCCGGACGCCGCCTGCATCCGGCCAGGTGTCCCAAAGAAAGGCACGGCTGCACCCGCTCCGGATGGCTCCCCGAGCGCACGCAAGGCGTGAAAGGCGTCGGTCCCGCCTCCGCCTGGCCCGTGAGCAGAAGATGAGGCAGCCGTTGCTGGGGCTGACGGGATTTAGCCAGCCGCGACCCCTCAGGGTGACCCCTTTGTCCCTCCGGGTGGCGGCACCGTGCCGAGGCCGGCCGAGGAGCGCCCCACCGATCCCCCAAGCATGACCCAGGCCGCATGAAGGAAAGGTGGGGGCGCCCCAGCTCCAGCCAAGAAGGAGAAGAAGAGGACGTGGGTCGACCCTGATGAGTAAGTATCTCACCTTGTTTTGGAATTGAGCATGAGTCACCACTGTGCCCACAACACAACCCTCTTGATGCCCAGGCTGGGCGTCACGGTGAATAAGAGGAAGGAGAGTGCAGGGCCGAAGGCACCCCTAGTCATGAGGGCGCTGTCATTCTCTGGATGCGGCCGCGGCGGGTGCGGAATCGCACCGGGCCGGACCGGCGCAGCCCCCGGGCGCTCGGGCAACACCACGCCCGAGCAGTCGAGTGCTCCATCTGCTCCTGGCGCCTCCTTGGCGCTGCTTGGAGGGACATCCATCGAGGGTGCTCGTGCTTAGGAGCCGACGCCCCTCGCTGCTGCCGCAGCGGCTCCTGTGTGGGCGGAGGAGGTGATCCCCCGTCCCTTCGCGATGGAGCGCGCCCCCGCGGATGTGGTGATGCATACTCTGGAGGAGCCAACCCCCGCAGACCAGCTCGCTACAAAGCCGTCTGCCCTTGTCGCGCCTGAGGGGAGCTCGGAGCCTCCGATGCCCCAAGCCATCCATGCCACCGCTTCCATGGCCGTGGCGCCGGTCGGCGCACCCGCGCTGCCCCCTGTCAGTCCCCCGCACTAGCGAACTGTGGCCCCCTCATCAGGCCCGGGGCCCTGGAGGAAGCCTTCGTCGCACTTGGCCAACTTCGGGCCGACCTCCAGGACGCCGACCGGTGCCTTGTGAGGGAACGCCTGGGGCTTGTCTCGGGGTGGCTCCAGGCCAACACATCCGCCAGGACAGCCTGGGACCGAGCTGAGACCGCCACCATGGAGAGCAGGAGGGAAGCCAGCGAAGCCATGGAGACTCGCGACGCGGCGCTGGCCAGCGTAGCATCCGCCGGGAAGCGCTGCAATGAAGCAGAGGCCGAGCTGAAGACCCTTCGGGAGGAACGGGCCACGCACGCCCAGCGGCAGGAAGAGGACCTCAAGGCCCGTGAAGCGAAGCTCGCCGATCGCGACGCCAAGCTGGCCCAGGTGACCACTGACCAGGCCGGGGAGCGCGGCCGCCTGGCCAAGCTGAGAGAGGAGGTGGACAAAGCCCAGGCATCCCATGCTCAGCATGTCTCCAAGGTGACAGCCCGACTGGAGGCCCATGAGAAGGTCCTTGTCGCCACCGAGAAGAAGGCAGCTGTGAAACACGAAGCGTTCCTCTCCCTCGAGCTCAAGTCTCGCGAGGCACTGGACTCCCTCTGTGGGAGAGGACACGAAGAGCCACTGGCGACCCCTGAAGATGGCCTTGCATGGCTCTCCTCCGCGCTTGCCGAAGTGCTTAAGGGTGCCGCCACCGAAGTGGATTCCGTCTTGGAGGAGGAGTGCCACTTGCTCTTCACCGCGGCTGCGACATGTGTCTTCAGCCATCTCTACCTCCAGGACCCAGGCTTCGACTTTGATACATTGATCCACCCGGTGGCTCCTGAGTCCCGTGCCGCTATTGCGGGGGCCGTGAAGGATGAGGTGGACGTGTTGCTGAAGAAGTTCATCGGCATCCCCGACCCCAAGGCTCCGGCGGCAAGGGTCGGCGGCGGCGATGATGGCGGCAGCGACGTCGACGACAGGCTCCCAGCGATCGGATCGAGCGGCGGTGATGGCCAAGGTGGTGGTGGCACTTCTTCCTAGTTTTATCCTGCAACATTTACCGTGCCTCGTGGAGGCGTAAAAGCTTTTGTTTGAATTTGAGGAACACTTTGTGCTTTGTAATAACTGCTAGAACTCCGTAATTTTCTTTCCGTGCTCGATTTCCTTCTTGTTTGCCTTTGTGTTCTGCGTCAGCAGGGCCCAGCCCCGCGCATACCTCGACCACCGTTGGGGCGTCCAGATCACCAGGTCGAGACCAAGGGGCGAGGGGCTACGTGACTAGTGAGGCCCCTGAGTCGCGATGCTCAGGGGTCCCCCTTGACGTACGAATAGCCCTCATGAAAGAAACGCGAGCGGTGTCTAAGTTAGTCCGGAGCCCTCCATACCTTCCTCGCCAGCTTTTGTCTGGGTGGGACGCAAGAAGACCAGGAACCAGGGACCTGGTGAGGTGGCGCGTGCCAGGCTTGGCCTGAGCACAACCCCCGTGTCCAGCGCCCTCGCGCATGCCTCCGTTGGGGAAAGCTGCACGATAAGGCCGCGTGAAGAGCCGATAGGCTGTCCTGAGGTTAGTGCAGCCACTAAGGCACCCTCAGTTGTTTATCCACCAGCGCGGAGCATGGGGCTTCCACTTTGCGTGGGCATAGTCGCTCCTCGACCGTGTCGTCCGCCAGCGCAGAGCATGGGGCTTCCACTTGTGTGTGGGCATAGTCGCTCCTTGACCGTGTCATCCGCCAGCGCGGAGCATGGTACTTCCACTTGTGCGTGGGTGGGAGTTCCCTCGGGGGGAGACTCCGGGGCGTGTACAGCCCCGTTCGTAAACGTGGCTAGCATGGCAGAACTGGAGGAGGTGTATATGGGCACTCATGAGCTAGCGCGGGACTCAGGAGGCCCTACCTCAAGGTGGGTTGCGCCTGAATTTTCGGCGCGGGATGCGCATAAGAGACCTGTGAGGTGATGGGGGGCAAGGGACCTGCTCTGCATGAATCTGCGAGGCCCATCACATGAGAAGGCCAAACACCAATGACCCCAGGAGGTAACGTGAACGGGGCCAGCCCGCCAGACAGAGCTCAGCTGTTGGGTTTATCGACGCTGCAGGGACGGACCCGAGCACAGACGTCGTGCCCAGTCTTCTAATGCAACGATTCCGAGGTAAAACAAGCGGTGCGCGGCTCCCGTGATGGCGAAACGCCGAACTGTGGTTGAACGAACGTGCCGCGCGTCCTGACTCACCCACTCCCGATTAGCTCATGCGAGAGCAAGACACCAAGGACCCCGGGAGGTGACGTGTATGGGGCTGGCCCGCCAGACAGAGCTCGGTCACTTGCATTTGCCAACGCTGCAGGGACGGACCCAAGAACAGACGCCGTGCCAGTCCTTAATCATGAGGCGGTCGGGGGCAGGGTTGTGAGGATGCAGTGACTCATGATGACGAAGCATCGGACATGCAGTTTGAAATACTCGGGAATTCATAGAGGGCAAGGCCGGTTCTGATACATGCGCAAAACAATACAGGCTGCAGGGGTGTGCCCTGACAGCTTGAGAATAATGCAGCCCGAGGGGCGCCCTCAACTGAGCAAACCAAAAAGTCACCTGGCACCGGTGTTGTAGGAGCGTCGAGGTAGCTGAAGACACGTGTCGCGAAGATCGTTCCTCACGAGCCGGCCGGCTCCTGAGGCCCGGGAGGCTCACGAGGAACGTTGGGCTCGCATAGACCCGGGACCTCCTCCGACATGACCACCTGGCGCCTAGCCTTGTGAGACACCATAGCATGCTGCGTGAAGCGCTGGTACGAGGCGCCCACATTCAACAGGCCAAATGGCATGCAGACATAGTTGCAGGGGTACCCCCCACTCCGGCCGACGCGGTGTCGGTGTACTAAGTATTGGGCCACTAGTACCCCGTACTTGTGCACGGGCAGTTGTAGCCGTCCTCGCGGCAAGGCTTGCCGGGATCAGCTCGAGGTCGATTCAAGCCATCATGGAAATCGTCAAGTCAGAGATCTAAGAATCAGCAAATAAGCAAAGCTGGAAATCGAAGGCCAGCCTCCCCGGCAAGATCCTTGCCGGGATGGCCCGTAGAGCCCGGCAAGCCTCGGCGCCCGGCAAGGCTTGGTTCCCAGCAAAGCTCGGCGCCCGGCAAGCCCTGGCGCCCGGCAAGGATTGGTGCCCGGCAAGGATCGGCGCCTGGCGAGATTCTGCCACTATGCCACCGCTCCGGCACAGTAACAAAGCCTGACATTCTGGGTCCTTCTCTGGATGCGTGGCAACGCGCCAGTGGAGGAGAGCTTAAGCGGTGCTGATGGGATGGCCTCTTTTTCCATCCCCAAGAAAGTGAGGACACCTAAACGAACACCTCACGGTGCATTAAATGCGTTTGTCCTAATCCGTCAGGGGTTAGGTATGATACCCTGTAGCTACTTTACACCTCAATGTATGTACATTTTGCCACTGTGGAGACCCATTTGAGCATATAAAAGGAGGCCCAAGGCAACTGCTACAGGGGAGGAGAACTTCTGGCCCATTCTGCATGCGTAGCTGCTCTTTGGAACGTACTGTTCATCGTGAGCGCTCCTGAAGGTTGGGCTCAAGAACATCAATAAGAACACAAAGCAGGAGTAGGGTTTTACGCTGATCAGCGGCCCGAACCTGGGTAAAAACTTCCCGCGTCGATCACTGGTTCTGCTCTTTGCGTATACCTCTCCCCCCGCCGAATCGTAAAGGGATCACTCGGGATCCCATAGGTGTCGTGCCCCGACATCTTTGGCGCGCCAGGTAGGGGGATTGAGGTTTGCGTGAACCTGATCTGGTGGTCGATGCCCTAGTTCCTTCATCATCTTCATCATCATGCCGCCCAAGAAGAAGAACATCGCGACAGCACAACCGTCCGGGTCCGTTTTGCCCGCGCCTTCGCAGACAGGCGATGGTGTGGGTGCAGAAGGAAGAGGACTGGAACCCCCGTGGCGTTCTGGTGACCCAAGCCAAGCGAGCGGTATCGTTCGCAGTGGCAGTGGTAACATGCGCGCCGCTGGATCTAGAGATGGCGTTGTGTTGCCTACGGGTGGCACAAAAAACTCTAGAGATCGAAGAGCGCCTGCTGGAGCTCCCGCGCCGACGCGAGCCTCGCAACCTGCTCAGGTCGTGCGAGATGAGCGACATCATGGCGCTGGTGGTTCGGGGCGTCCTCACGAAAAGGTTTCTGCGCATAGATCCCAAGTTGCGCGGGACCAGCATGCACACCGAGCTGCCAGCGAAGGTGGCGCGCGGTCGCATGACCGTGGCGGTGCTCCTTCTAACTTGGTTAGGAGTCAGAGCACCTCACGCACCTCGCACTTGTCGCCGCCACCTACGCCAGCGGAAGCCTTCGCACGTGCACAGCTGCTCCTCGATTTTCCTTCCGCTCCAGAGAAGATGGAGGAGTGGCGAGCTACTATCCAGAGCCTTATCAGCTTCGCTAACAAGGATGGACCGCAAGAGGCAGGGCCCTCTCAGCGGCGTCCCATCGATCCGACGCGAGCCGGTGCAGAGAAAACCGGAGGTGGTGCAACTACCGTGCACTCTCCTCCGCGGTGTCAGCAGCGGCCGACGACTCAGCAAGTCGACCGCCATGAAGAAGTTTCCACGGCGTCGTCCGATCCGTGGATGCGCCATGATCAGCATCTGGTTCTCCAGGAACGAGGCAAGAAGGACGCTCGAACAACCATCGAGCGGTGACGGGAAGCGCGCTATCAGTCCGATAAGCGCGCTGGGCCAGTTGTCGACGAGCCCGCGCCAGGGAACGTAGGAGACTTGCCTTACGAGGTAGGACCTCCAGCGTTTACCCGTGAGCTGCGGCAAGTCCAGTGGCCCAATCTCCGAACCTTCAAGCCAGGGGTCCCGGAGAAATATGACGGCAAGACCCATCCCTCGGAGTTCCTGAGCATCTACCCCATTGCGGTGCAAGCTGCCGGGGGCCGAGATGACAAGATACTTGCCAACTACTTCCCGTTGGTGCTCAAACCCAACGTTAGGTCGTGGTTGATGCATCTGCCGGAGGATTCTATTTCTTGCTGGTCAGATCTGTGCCATCAGTTTGTTAGCGCCTTTGTTGGAGGCCACCAAGCTCCTAGCCAAGAAAGTGATTTGCACATCATCCCTCAGAAGGACGGCGAGTCCCTGCGCAAATTTATGCAGAGGTTCAGTCGGGTGCAATATAATATTCCTGACGTTCATCCTGCCGCTGTCATTAGCGCGTTCCATCAGAACGTGCGTAACCGCAGGATGCGGGAAGAGCTGGCAATGAACAAAGTCAGGAGTACTGCCGAGCTTTACACTTTGGCCGACAAGTGCGCTCGAGCTGAAGAGGGGAGGAAACTCCCCGGTGAGGCTGTTCGTGCGGCAGGCGACTCAGAAGAAGAAGATGCCGCGGCCCCGTCAAGGAAAGGCCGGCGGCGGAATAGGAAGCGCGGAGGCAAGGCCGTGCTTGCCGTCGAGGAATCCGGCAACCCTGGCGCCGCCAAGAAGGCCAAGGTTGGCGACCCCGGCAAGGATCTTGCCGGGTGCCCTTCCTGTCAGGCCTTGGCGGCTGCCGACAAGTCAGAGAACTCCGGCAAGCAGTATTGCAAGATCCATCGCACTAAGGGCCACGATCTCCAGAACTACCGGCAAGTTGAGCAGCTTGCCGAGAAGCAGAAGGCCGAATACGAGAGGCGAGATAAGGAGAAGGCCCAAGATGGTGCTGAGGGGTCCGGCAAGAAATGCGGTGGCCGAGGAGGTCGCCACGGCAAGGCCAAGCAGCAGAAGGATCGGCCCGCTCGGGGCCGAGATAAAGAAGGAGATGATGATGAAGAAGATGACGAGTCCAGTGAGCAGGAATTCCAGAAGGCTACGGAGGCTATGTGCATTGATGGGGGTGCCTCGCTGCATTCTTCCCACCGCCAACTTAAACAGTGGATGCGGAATGTTCTAACGACTTTGACCATTATTTGGAAACTTCATAACAAGTTGATACGAACTCAGAAAAATGCAAATAAGATATCAGGATGTTCAGAAAACATCACCTATATTTGCATGTAATTTTTATTCATGAAAAAAATATTGTTTATAGCTTTTTATTTTTAATAATGTTAATAACATTAATTACCTCGGGTAGTTTAAATGGTGCTTTTGTCCTGAATGCAAATGATATGCACATAAAGGTAATGTTTATCTGAACATTTTGGTATATTCTTTGCATTTTTCTGAGTTCATATGAATTAGTTATGAATTTTCAAAGTTTTGGTCAAACGGTCAAAGGACATTCGAGGGACCTCGATGGAAAAAGTAAGGGCAAAACTGAGCAAGCTCGAAAAGTAAGGGCAAAACCCGTGGGTAGGAACCAACTAGGGGTAAAAATGCAATTGTCCCAAGATTATAACTAACCATGTCGACAATAACTCTTAAAAATTATATTAACTCATATCAATGGCATAATCAACTAGCGAGCAATAATAAGGTATCTCAAACAATCAACACTTTGTCAAAGCAACCATGGTATAATATGACAATACTGGTATCTCGCTAGCCCTTTCTGAGACCGCAAAACATAAATGTAGAGCACCTCCAAAGTTCAAGCAGCGACTAAACATTGTAATTCATGGTAGAAAAGATCTAGTCATGATGCACCCAACATTAGCTATACACAATGCATGAGGATGACAATAGTGATCTCAGGTTCTGGCGCTTATTTGAGAAGGTGATGACACAACATAAAAGTAAATAGATAGTCCCTTCGCAGAGGGAAGCAGTGATTTGCAGAGGTGCCAGAGCTCAAATTTTAAAGCAGAGGTAATTGAAATTTTGAGAAATGCACCCTTCTTATTTACTTCGCGGCCATTAGCTATCGGTATCTTCCATGCTAAACACATTAGTGGCGATTCCCAAGCGATAAAAGTAAAGGTTTACTCCCCCTCCACCAACAATCACACTCCATGGCTTGTTCGAAACAACGGGTGCCGTCCATACTAACAACATTCCTGGGGGAGTTTTGTTTAATTATTTGCAATTTGAATTCGGGACTGGGAATCCCTATTACCGCCCCTCTCGTGCAAGGACGAGTGAATAAACACTCATCATGAGAATAACCCGCTTAGCATGGAAGATACTGACTACCTCCTGTCGCTCTATGAACAATCCAGGCACACAAAAAAGGATATTTATTTGAAGTTTTTAGAGGTGGAACATGCCAATTTACTTAGGACAGCAGGCTAATACCACATATAGGTAGGTATGGTGGACTCATCTAGAATAACTTGGGTTTCAGGGTTTTGATGCATAAGCAGAATTCCCACTTAGTACAGGCGAAGGCTAGCAATTAGGTTGAGAAGCAGCCGGCTAGAGAGCGAAAACGGTCATGAACATGCATTATGCATAAGTAACATTGGATACTAGCATGAGTAGGATATGAACACCATGAACATAAATATCATAGAGGCTATGTTGGTTTTGATTCAACTACATGCATGAACATGTGCCAAGTCAAGCCACCCGAACATTCTGAGCAGGATACCATATCATCATACTACATCACAATTATTTTAACACAATGTTGACATCCAAGATAAATCATTATCCACTCCTAGCTACTTAAGCATGACATGAGAAACTATAATCTCTAAGGGTCATTGCAAACATGTTTGATCATAATGAGCTGAATCATGGATACTAGGTTAAACATATTTACAAAAACAGAACAAGTTGAGTTCATACCCGTTTCTCTCTGCCACAGCCAGTTCATCAAATATCGTCATTATTGCCTTTCACTTGCACGACCGAACGATATGAAAATTATAATGGTGCAAGAGTGACATGGACTAAGCTGGAATCTGCAAACATTTTATTCAAAAATAAGAAAGCAAGGTAAAATGGCTCTCTGTTAGATCAACAACAATGCATATGAGAGCCACTCAACATTTTCATCGTGGTCTTCTCCTTGGTACTACTCAATAAAAAGAAATTCAGAGAAACACACTGAAATATTTTTGGAGTTTTTGGTTTTCTGAAAGAAAGCAAATTTAAGAAAGGAAAAACAAAAACGAGAAAAACTATTTACACGGGAGAGCTTCCAACAAGCAAAAAAGAAGAACAAGGAAATCTTTTTGGGTTTTCTTTTTAAATACTATAGCTAGTTATACTAGAAGGAAGCAGGAAATATTTTTGTATTTTCTCAAAGTTTTTTAAACACACAAGAAGAAGGCGAAAAAAAATTAATCTAGCATGGATAATATAATGAAAAAGTGTAGACACCGACAACTGGAATGAAATGTGTGAACATGAATGTAATGTCGGTGGAAATACGTACTCCCCCAAGCTTAGGCTTTTGGCCTAACTTGGTAATCTCCATCAGTAGCCTGCATAATGGTCGGAGTGATAGCTCACGGAGGCTCGGGGTGCAGACACCTCAGCTCGCTGTGCAGCCACAACCACGGCGTTATGTGCTCGGGCCTCGCTCTCAAGAACATAATATCTTCCCTTGCTGTGAATATCAAAGAGAGAAGGTGCAGGCAAAACGGTGTCCACGATGGACCATTTATTAAACAACAGGTTATAAGTAAAATTATGGGGTTCACCACTAAGGATCTTATGACGTTTCATAGCAGCGAAGTCAAGGTATTGCGTGGGTAAGATGGGGTCATAAGGCCAAGGTGAAACACCCAGCTCTCTTGCTAAGCATGTGGCGTAAATTCCACCATAAAAATATCCACTAGCAGCGTTGTGTTTCAACCTACGTGCCACTATCGCTCCAAGGTTATAACTTTTGTCACCGGTGAGAGCAGTGCGGATAAGGCTCAAGTCTGGAGCACAAAGTGTACTACAATCTTGTTTGCCTACAATGCATTTTCCATTAAATAGTGCAAAGTATTGGATTGAGGGAAAATGAATGCTCTTTATTCTACCTTGAGTCACTTCTCTAGTCTCACCATAGCAAAGGCCAGTCAAGAATATCTCAAACTCCGACCTTGGTGGCTCGTCCAATGAACCCCAAAATGGAATTTTGCAGTGATTAGAAAATGTCTCTAGAGATATAGTAAATGAATTGTCATATAGTTTAAATGATACTCTGGACTCACGAGGATGGAATTTAAATTCTTTGGTAAATGATTCAGTGAGGCTGAGGTGTTGGTTGCACTTATCTGCAATGTAGGGACCGAGCTCGGCATTGTGAACATATTGCTCAAATTCTTCTTTAATGCCCACACGCTCCATGTAATCGTTGCATGGCCATAAACATGATTTGGTGGTGGCATCTAGAATGGAATTTTCACTTGGTTCAACATAAGACCGGCGAACAGAGTTGCTACTAGAAGATGCCTCCGAGGACCTCCGCCTCAAAGAACTCCTTCCAAAGAGGTCCATCATATTCGCGTACAATTTTCTGAAAAATTTTGGGTCACAAATTTTTATCAACAAAACTTAATAAGATTAATAGCAACTTCTCATAGGGATGCATAGAGGCCATATCAAGCATTCAAACTACTTAGAACTCTAGAATTCAACATGCAAGCTCATCTACAGCAGCACCAAGAGTCTTTAATTATTCTAAATATAAACCACTAAAGCAAAAAAACTAATTGGACCAATGGAGGAGGCACATACCAAGCAAAAATCCCCCAAAACAGTTTCGGAAATGGAGCTTCGAGCAAAGAGATCGAAATCCGTGGGTTTGAGAGCAAGAACACGAGAGAGAGAGAGAGAGAGAGAGAGCAATGGTGATTTTTTCTGGAGGTAGGTGATGATATGGAGTGAAGGGATAAGTGAGGGGGGCCATGTGGGGACCACAACCCACCAAGTCGAGCCTGGGGGGGCTGGCGCGCCCAGGTGGGTTGTGCCCACCTAGAGCACCTCCCTCTGATGTTATTTGCACCAAAAATTCTTAAATATTCAGAAAAAATCGTATTAAATTTTTAGAGCATTCTGAGAACTTTTATTTTTGGGTCATTTTTTTATTGCACGGAAAACTCAGGAAACAGGCAAGGCATGGCATTTTATTTTATTTAACTAATAAAAACAGAAAACAAAAGGTAGGGACAGAAGGTAGTGCTCACTAAATTCATCAACTTCATACCTCTCAAAAATGATTTATTAATAAGGTTGATCAAGTCTTATTAACAACCACTTCCGATTAGCATGAAACCGAAGAACTTTCGTAAAACACTAAGTTACCTCAATGGGGATATGGATGACCCCAACAATAAGCATTTCATATTTCTTTTTGGCA
This sequence comes from Thinopyrum elongatum, assembly GCA_011799875.1. Lineage (NCBI taxonomy): Eukaryota > Viridiplantae > Streptophyta > Magnoliopsida > Poales > Poaceae > Thinopyrum > Thinopyrum elongatum. The sequence continues at coordinate 311,704,780 of CM022302.1, read as the reverse complement.
GTAGGTAGAGGTAGTTGAAAACTTCCAATAGTGATTGTTGAAGATTTTTCAATAACATTAATACCATTCACTTGGAATTGTTTCTTCGGAAAGTGCATCGTATGCTCATTACCATTGATATGAAAAGTGACCTTGCTTTTATTGCAATCAATAACATCCCCTGCAGTATTCAAGAAGGGTCTACCGAGGATAATCAACATGTTGTCGTCTTCGGGCATCTCAAGTATAACAAAGTCAGTCAAGATAGTAACATTAGCAACAACAATGGGCACATCCTCACAAATACCAATAGGTATGGCAGTTGAGTTATCAGCCATTTGCAAAGATATTTCAGTAGGTGTGAGTTTATACAAATCAAGTCTTTTATATAAAGAGAAAGGCATAACACTAACACCAGCTCCTCAATCACATAAAGCAGTTTTCACATAATTTCTTTTGATGGAGCAAGGTATAGTTGGTATTCCCGGATCTCCAAGTTTTTTAGGTACTCCGTCCTTAAAAGTATAATTAGCAAGCATGGTGGAAATTTCAGCTTCAGGTATTTTTCTCTTATTAGTGATGATGTCTTTCATGTACTTTGCATAAGGAGGCATTTTTAAAATATCAGTCAAGCGAGTACGCAAAATGACTGGCCTCAGCATTTCAGCAAAGCGTTCAAATTCTTCATCATCTTTCTTTTTGGTTGACTTAGGTGGAAAGGGCATAGGTTTTTGAACCCACGGTTCTCTTTCCTTACCGTGTTTTCTAGCAACAAAGTCTCTTTTATCATACCTTTTATTCTTGGTTTGTGGGTTATCAAGATCAGCTGCTGGTTCTATCTCAACATCATTATCTAGTTCTTTATTATTTATTTGAGTGGCTTCATGAACCTCATCATTGTCTTTTCATTATCAGAAGGTGGGTGTTCACTACCAGATTGAGTTTCAGCATCAGAGATAGAGACTTCATTATCATTATCAGGAGGTTTTTCAACTTCAGGTTCACTAGAGGCATGCAAAGTCCTATCATTTTTCTTCTTCTTTTTCTTTTTAAAAGGACTAGGTACATCAGTGTCAACTCTTTGAGAGTCTTGTTCAATTCTTTTAGGGTGTACCTCAGGATAAAGTGGTTCTTGAGTCATTCTACCTCCTCTAATCATTACTCTAACAGCATGATCATTGATATTATTATTCATTTCATCAAGCAACTCTCTTTGAGATTTAGCAACTTGTTCTAATTGAGTTTGAACCATAGAAGCATATTTTCCCACACCTCTAACATCATTTGAGATTCTAAATAACAAGTCACTCAAGCGAGCAATAATTGTTTCATAACATTTGCATTGAAGTGATCTTGCTTTCTAATGTAATTATCAAACTCATAAAGGCATTGACTAGGATGTTTATTATAAGGAATATCACCTTCATCAAACTTTAGTAGAGAATTTACCTCTTCCACCATAAGTGGTGGTGGTGTTTCAAGCCCATGTATTTCTTCGATAGGTGGTAAAATTTTAACATCCTCTGCTTTAATACCTTTTTCCTTCATGGATTTCTTTGCCTCTTGCATATCTTCAGGACTGAGATATAAGATACCCCTCTTCTTCGGAGTAGGTTTGAGTGGTGGTTCGGGAAGAGTCCAATCATCATAACTTTTCAATATGTTATTCAATAATTCTTTAGCTTGTTCAACAGTTCGCTCCCTGAAAACACAACCAGCACAACTATCTAGGAAATCCCTAGAAGCATCGGTTAGTCCATTATAGAAGATATCAAGTATTTCATTTTTCTTAAGAGGATGATCAGGCAAAGCATTAAGCAATTGGAGAAGCCTCCCCCAAGCTTGTGGGAGACTCTCTTCTTCAATTTGCGCAAAGTTAAATATTTCCTATAAAGCAGCTTGTTTCTTATGAGCAGGAAAATATTTTTCAGAGAAGTAATAAATCATATCCTGGGGACTACGCACACAACCAGGAGCAAGAGTATTGTACCAAGCCTTAGCATCAGCCTTTAATGAGAACGGAAATAATTTGAGAATATAATAGTAGCGAATTTTCTCATCATGAGCAAATAGGGTGGCTATGTCATTTAACTTAGTAAGATGTGCCACAACAGTTTCAGTTTCATAACCATGGAAAGGATCAGATTCAACCAAAGTAATTAACTCTGGGTAGACAGAGAATTCATAATCCTTATCATCAACAAAGATAGGTGAAGTAGCAAACTTAGGATCACATTTCATTCTAGCATTCAAAGTCTTTTCTTTATACTTGCATAATAATTTTTCCAGATCATCTCTATCCTTACAAGCAAGAATGTCTCTAGTTGTCTCCTTAACCATAACATAACCTTTCGGTACCTTTGGTAATTCATATCTAGGAGAACTAGGTCTAATAGGTGTTTCAAGATTTTTAGTTTCAAGCTCTTCATCAGTTTCAACAATTTCATCAGTTTTAGCATTCTCAAAAGCTTTAGTTCTAGCAAGTTGTTCATCAAGAAATTCACCTAGTGGCATATTATCATCAAGCAAGGTACTAGCATCATCATGAGTAGCATTCATAGCAGAAGTAGCATCATTAATAACTTGTGACATATTAGAATTGATAGCATGTGGTGGTGTGGCAAGTCTACTTATAACAGAAGGTGAATCTAAAGCAGAGCTGGATGGCAGTTCCTTACCTCCCCTTGTCTTAGAGGGAAAAAATCTTAGTCCTAGCATCCTTCAGATTCTTCATAGTGATAATTTGATAATAATCCCAAGTGACTCAACAAATATAGCTATGCTCCCCGGCAATGGCGCCAGAAAAAGGTCTTGATAACCCACAAGTATAGGGGATCGCAACAGTTTTCGAGGGTAGAGTATTCAACCCAAATTTATTGATTCGACACAAGGGGAGCCAAAGAATATTTGCAAGTATTAGCAGCTGAGTTGTCAATTCAACCACACCTGGAGATTAATTATCTGCAGCAAAGTGATCAGTAGCAAAGTAATATGATAGTTTTGACAATAGTAGCAATAGCAATAGTAACAGTAACAGTGATAGCAATGATTTTGTAGCAAGTGTAAGAGTAATGATAGCAGTAGTAACTTAGCAAGAACAATATGAGAGAAATTCATAGGCATTGGATCGGTGAATTCATTGGATGATATTCATCATATAACAGTCATAACCTAGGGCGATACGGCACTAGCTCCAGTTCATAAATATAATGTAGGCATGTATTCCGTAAATAGTCATACATGCTTATGGAAAGAACTTGCATGACATCTTTTGTCCTACCCTCCCGTGGCAGCGGGGTCCTATTGGAAACTAAGGGATATTAAGGCCTCCTTTTAATAGAGAACCGGAACAAAGCATTAACACATTGTGAATACATGAACTCCTCAAACTACGGTAATCACCGGGAATTGTCCCGACTATTGTCACTCCAGGGTTGCCAGATCATAACACGTAGTAGGTGACTATAACTTGCAAGATCGGATCTAGAACATAGATATAATGGTGATAACATAAATGGTTCAAATCAGAAATCATGGCACCCGGGCCCAAAGTGACAAGCATTAAGCATGGCAAAGTCATAGCAACATCAATCTCAGAACATAATGGATACTAGGGATCAAGCCCTAACAAAACTAACTCGATTACATGATGAATCTCATCCAACTCCTCATCGACCAGCGAGCCTACAAAGGAATTACTCACTCCCGGTGGGGAGCATCATGGAATTGGCGATGGCGAAGGGTTGGTGATGACGAAGATCGAAGATCCCCCTCTCCGGAGCCCCAAACAGAATATAGATCTGGCCTCCCGATGAAGAACAGGAGGTGGCGGCGGCTCCGCCTCGTGAAACGCGATAATTCTTTCTCCCTGATTTTTTTTCTCCAAATATGTGATTTTATAGTATCATGGTTGAAGTCTGCGGGGCCACCAGGTGGGGACAACCCACCTAGGCGCGCCTGGAGGGGGGGCGCGCCCTGGTGGGTTGTGCCCACCCAGGTGCCCCCCTCCGGTGGTTCTTGGCTCTAGAAATTCTTATTTATTGAATAAAAAATCCTCGCAAAGTTTCGTTCCAATCCGAGAACTTTTATTTCTGCACAAAAAACAACACCATGGTAGTTCTGCTAAAAATAGCGTCAGTCCGGGTTAGTTTCATGCAAATCATGCAAATTAGAGTCCAAAACAAGAGGAAAAGCATTAGGAAAAGTAGATACGACGGAGACGTATCATCGACCCCCTCTACGGTGGTGGCTAGCCTATATTTATAGTGGCCTCGGTCCTCTTCCCTCAAAACTTAGGCGGGAAGGGATCCCACAGTGGCCAATTCGAAAGGGGACAAGTAGTACACCTTATCCTGACGAAAGGTGGTCTTCGCCTGCAAAGCTTCTGGTCGTGACGCTGCGGTGTGCTCGGTGATGACATCCGTCCTGCCGAGCTCATGGTATTGGTCTCGTTGCACTGGAATTGAAACCTTTGGGGGGCTCCTTGGGAACCCACGTCTGTCCTTGCTCCCTTAGCACCGAAAGGGAAACTGCCTCCTCTACGCCCGCTGGCGCCCGCCTGGCCTTGGTCGTCATGGCTCACGTCATCGCAGCCTCATGAGGCTGGGCACTTGCATAGAAATCTCTGCTTCTCGGGAGGTCGCCTGGAGAGGCCGCTCCCTCTCGAGGTCTTGGTGTCGTCCGCCTCGCGAGACCGGGGGCCCTCATGAGGGTCTTGTCTTGAAGCCCATGCTGTTGGGCCGTACCAGGCCGTCGAGGGGGCCATGCCGTGGGCCGCAGGCAGGCAAGTCTGGGTACCCCCAATCCTAGAACGCCGACAAAACTGCCTCCTCTACGCCCGCTGGCGCCCGCCTGGCCTTGGTCGTCATGGCTCATATCATCGCAGCCTCGTGAGGCTGGGCACCTGCATAGAAATCTCCGCTCCTCGGGAGGCAGCCTGGGGAGGCCGCTCCTTTGGAGGTCTTGGAGTTTTCCGCCTCATGAGGCCGGGGGACCTCGCGAGGGTCTTGTCTCGGAGTTGTTGTAGCTGGGCTGTACCAGGCCGTTGAGGGAGCCATGCCGTGGGCCGCAGGCAGGCAGGGCTGGGTACCCCCGATCCCAGAACGCCGGCACCAACATCTGTAGTTGAGTATTCCTATTAGCACAAATAAATAAAGAGTGGCACTAGGTGAAGCAACTTTATTTTCAAAACGAGAAAAGATTGGGATATAATTAGCTTTATGAAAAAAATACAATGTTACCACAGTATGACAAAGCACGATCATGTGGATAAAGGACAGTACTGACCTTTGTGAGATGACTTTGGGAGATCATGTTATTCTTTAGGTCCCCGTATCTTGCCATGAAGGCAATTCATTTACATGTATTAACAACATTAGCGTGGAAGTAGAAGGAGGAGCATCGACTCATTCCAATCTCTTTTTTTTGTGCAGTTCAACTAAAATTATCGCGCTCGCCATGCCGCAAGGGAGAAAGGGGGCCTGCGCCACCTCAACGGTAGTTCAATGCACATACTATGTGATTGATGCAGTGCACATGGACTTAATTCTGCTAGATACGCCTTCTGCAAGTTATCTACGTTGGAAATGAAATGATAGCTAAGACAGTAGCTCTATGTTAAATGTATTATTACTTCATTTTATCTGTGCAGCAGCGGTGCCAAAACATTGCCTCAAATTATTAGTGGTATTAAATTAAGATGCAAAAACATCATTCTTGCTTTCTTATAGTAGTGCCAAAACAGTAGCACAAGATCATTAGCTGGATGCAGAGTCAAAATCAACTAAAAAGGAACATACCCGGTCATGGGAACCATAACTGAGAGAGGGGCCCTACGCCGCCACGGTGGTAGGTGCTACTTGTGAGTTGTGTTGGGATTTCCCTGAATAGGAGAGGATGATGCAGTACAGTAGAGATAAGTATTTCCCTCAGTTAAGAACCAAGGTTATCAATCTAGTAGGAGAACCACATAACACCTCGTTAGCAGTACCTACACACAAAATAACAAATACTTGCACCCAACGCAAACAAGGGGTTGTCAATCCCTTCGAGCTTAATTGCAAGGATCAAATAAAATATATGATAAAGATAGACCCGGGGGCCATAGTCTTCACTAGAGGCTTCTCTCTTGAACATAGTATACGATGGGTAAACAAATAATTATTGGGCAATTGATAGAAAAGTGAATAATCATGACGATATCCAAGGCAATGATCATGTATATAGGCATCACGTCCGAGACAATTAGACCATCTCCTGCCAGCATCTATTACTGTTACTCCACACATTGACCGCTATCCAGTATGCACCTACAGTATTAAGTTCATAAAGAATGGAGTAACGCCTAAAGCAAGATGACATGATGTAGACAAAGTAAATCCAATCAACATGAATAAACCCCATCGTTCTATCCTTAATGGCAATGATACAAATACGTGTCATGTCCCTTTCTTTCCCTGGGATTGAGAACCGCAAGATCGAACCCATCACAAAGCACCTCTCCCATTGCAAGATATATCAATCTAGTTTGCCAAACTGAACGGATAGATTAGAGAGAAATACAAAGCTATAGTAATCATGCATAAAAGAGTTCAGAGAATACTCAAATAATATTCATGGATAATCTGATCATAAACCCACAATTCATCAGATCACAACAAAAACACCCCAAAAAGAATTACATCGAATAGATCTCCAAGAACATCGAGGAGAACATTGTATTGAAGATCAAAGAGAGAGAAGAAGCCATCTAGCTACTAGCTATGGACCCGTAGGTTTGTGGTAAACTACTCACACATCATCGGAGGGGCAGCAAGGTTGATGTAGAAGCCCTCCGTGATCGATTCCCCCTCCGGCAGAGTGCCAGAAAAGGCCTCCAGATGGGATATCACGAGAACAGAAGCTTGTCGCAGCGGAAAAAGTGTTTTGGGTGGCTCTCTGTTGGTTTCCTGATTTTAGAGAATTACAGAGGCGGAATTAGGTCAAACAGAGCAACGGGGGCCCCACGAGGCACCAGGGCGCGCCAACCCCCCTGGGCGCGCCCTGGTGGCTCGTGGCCACCCCTTCATCTTTTGACTTCCTCCCAAAGCTTCTAGGGTCTCTTATTTCCAGAAAAAAAATCATTAAAAAGTTTCGTGGCATTTGGACTTCGTTTGGTACTAATTTCCTGGAAAAGCAAAAACAGGCAACAAACAACAAATGGCACTTGGCACTAAGTTAATAGGCTAGTCCCAAAAATGATATATAATGGCATATAATTGCATATAAAACATCCAAGATTGATACTATAATAGCATGGAAAAATCAAAAATTATATATACATCGGAGACGTATCAAGCATCCCCAAGCTTAATCCCTACTCGTCCTTGAGTAGGTAAATGATAAAAACAGAATTTTTTATGTGGAATGCTACCTAACATATTTATCATGTAATCTATCTTTTGTGGTAGGAATATTAAGATCCAAATTATTCAAAGCAATAGTCTATAGTTTATAAAAACAATAATAAGAAGGCATACCAACAAACAATCATGCCTTTCAAAATATCAATGCTAAAGAACGTTATCCCTACAAAAACATATAGCCATGTCATGCTCCATATTCTTAACACAAAGTATAAATCATGCACTACCCCGGTGTTAGCCAAGCAATTAGTTCATACTTTTTAACGTGATTCAACTTTTTCAACTCTCACGCAATATATGAGCGCAAGCCATGAATATAGCACTATGGGTGGAATAGAGTATGGTGATAGAGATAATATGGAGAAGACAAAAAATGAGAAAGTCTCACAATGACGAGGCTAATCAACAGGCTATGGAGATGCCCATCAATTGATGTCAATGCAAGGAATAGGGATTGCCATGCAACAGATGCATTAAGAGCTGTAAGTGTATGAAAGATAAAAAAGAAAACTAAGTGGTTGTGCATCCAACTTGCTTGCTCATGAAGACCTCGGGCATTTGAGGAAGCCTTCATTGGAATATACAAGCCAAGTTCTACAACGAAAAATTCCCACAAGTTATAAGAAAATGAAAGCATAGGACACTCTCTATATGAAAACATGGTGCTACTTTGAAGCACAAGTGTGGAAAGGATAGTAACATACCCCTTCTCCCTTTTTCTATCATTTTTTTTCTTATCTCTTTTTTTCTTTTTTTTCTTCTCTTTTTTTTGTTGGTCTCTTTTTGGCCTCTCTTTTTTATTTCCTCACTTGGGATAATGCTCTAATAATTAATAATGATAATCATCACAGTTCTATTTACTTACAACTCAAAATTACAACTCGACACTAAAACAAAATATTACTCTATATGAATGCCTCTAGCGGTGTACTAGGATGTGCAATGATCTAGTGTAACATGTATAAAAAATGATGAACACTGGCTGAGCCACAAATACTATGTCAGCTATATGATCATGCAAAGCAATATGACAATGATGATGTGTGTCACAAAAACGGAACAATGGAAGTTGCATGGCAATATATCTCGGAATGGCTATGGACATGCCATAATAGGTAAGTATGGTGGCTGTTTTGAGGAAGTTATAAGGAGGCTTATGTGTCATAAAACGTATCATATCACGGTGTTTGGATGCACCGGCGAAGTTTGCACCACATCTCAAGGTGAGAGTGCGGAAAGGTGAGAGTGCGTATAATCCATGGACTCACATTAGTCATAAAGAACTCACATACTTATTGCAAAAGTTTATTAGCCCTCAAAGCAATGTACTACTACGCATGCCCCTAGGGGGTAGGTTGGTTGGAGTTAACCATCGCGTGCCCCCAAACTTCACGCAAAGGAAGACACTCAATAATAAATCATGCCCCAACTTCATAGAATAACGAGAGACTATACGTGCATGCTTCTGGAATCACAAACCTTAACACCAATATTCTAACTAAACCTCAATTACTCACTAGCACAACCTACATATTACCATATTTATATCGCAAAACAATTGCAAGGAATCAAACTTATCATATTCAGTGATCTACATGAAAGTTTTAACTATATCCCTCTTGGATGCTTATCATATTAGGACCAAATTCATAACTTATGCATATTGCCATTACTATTATCAACTCTCAAAATAATATAAGTGAAGCATGTGAGTGCAACTATTTCTTTAAAATTTAACCACCACTGTGCTCTAAAAGATATAAGTAAAGCACTAGAGCAACTGCCTAGCTCAAAAGATATAAGTGAAGCACACAGAGTATTCTAACAAATCACGAATAATGTGTGTCCCTCTCAAAAAGGTGTGTCCAGCAAAGATGATTTTGGCAAACTAAAAAGAAAACCAAGCAAAGAATCATATAATACACGACGCTCCAAGCAAAACTCATATCATGTGATGAATAAAAATATAGCTCCATGTAATTTACTGATAGTTGGTAGAAGAAAGAGGGGATGCCTTCCGGGGCATCCCGAAGCTTAGATGCTTGGGAGTCCTTGAATATTACCTTGGGGTGCCACAGGAATCCCCAAGCTTAGGCTTTTGCCACTCCTTATTCCTTTAACCATTGCGATCTCACTCAAAACTTGAAAACTTCAGCACTCAAAACTCAACAGAAAACTCGTGAGATCCATTAGTATAACCAAGAAAATCACCACTTTAGGTATTGTTGTAAACCCATTCATATTTTATTATTACATTATACTTACTGTATTTTAACTTCACCATGGCTTACACCCCCTGATACAATCCATAGATTCATCAAAACAAGCAAACAACGCAAAAAAAATTATAAAAAACAGAATAATCTGTAGTGATTCGAACAATGACCAAACTTATGTAACTCCAAAATTTATGAAAATTAGGACCACGTGGGAAATTTTTATATCAATCATATGTAAAAAAATCAGAATTTTATCATGCTCTAGTGAATTTAAACAATTATATTACTAGGCGCAAAAGCTTCTGTTTTCTCACAGAATCAAATCAAGTATCATCCAAATCATCCCAAAGGGTTTACTTGGTACAAACACTAATTAAAACGCAAAAACACAACCATAACAATAGCATAATTGTGTTCACACCAAAAAACAGAAAAGGAACTTGAAAAATTAAGATAACTATTGGGTTGCCTTCCAACAAGCGCTATTGTTTTACGCCCCTAGCTAGATGTAATCTACAGTTTCAAGTGTTGCCATCCTCTGTTTTCGCATCATTAGGCACGGGTTCATCGTGGGGCTTTTCAAAAAGAATGGGAAACACATCATTAACCATGATTTTAGCATTATCGAAATAACCTTCCTCAAACCCTTATTGGTTTCCCTTTACTATACACGAACATTGTTAATTAATACCATTGAAAATTTGTTGGATAATATGTATAGGAGGAACTTCCTTTTTAGTAGCATCAAAGGTATGATTATCACGGAACAAATGCATCAAAAAATAATCTTCTTCATACAAAATTTCATCTATGGCAGGATGTTCCCGGCTCATATTGTAGAAATCAAATATTTTTGTAGCCTCACATACTATATAATCAAATTCATTAATGAGGACGAGAGTAGCTATCTTCTTAGCCCTAGGGTGTTTGATAAAAGGTAACTCATTGAACAACCTTTGCAAAGTGGGGTGAGTATGCATAAATTTTCTTTCAAGTTCAAGAACGAGCGCTAAAATAGCCTCGGCATAACTCTTGGTTCTTTTGAGAATAGGAATATCTTCACAACCAAAGTCCCCGTGTAATTAAAGAATTCTTGGATAACACTTTTTACTATAATGTTCCCATTCCACGCAACAAAAAATTTAGAATCCAAAATTTGGGGAATTTCAGGTTTAGGGAGGTTACCATCCTATCCTTTTTAATAACAAATTCAGACATGATAGCAACTTCAAACAAGCACACCAGCAAAAAGGCAAACGAAAAATATTTTTTGTGTTTTTGTAAAAAACACTTTAGAAGTGGTGGAGATGAAAATGGGAGGCAAATGGCAAATAAAGTAAATGCAAGGAGATGAAAGTTTATGCGATGGTACTTGATAGATGTTGATGATGTCTCCCCGGCAATGGCGCCAGAAATTCTTCCTGCTACTTGTGAGTTGCGTTGGGATTTCCCCGAAGAGGAGAGGATAATGAAGTACAATAATATAAGTATTTCCCTCAGTTAAGAACCAAGGTTATCAATCCAATAAGAGATCCACGCAACACCTCATTAGCAGTACCTACACACAAAATAACAAATACTTGCACCCAACGCAAACAAGAGGTTGTCAATCCCTTGGCGGTTAATTGCGAGGATCATATCTCGTAGTGACAGATAGATAAACAAAAACACAAAATAAAATAAAGTAAAGTAAAATTGCAGCAAGGTATTTTTGGATTTTAGTATATGATAGATAGACCCATGGGCCATAGTTTTCACTAGAGGCTTCTCTCTTGAACATAGTATACAGTGGGTAAATAAATTACTATTGGGCAATTGATGGAAAAGCGAATAATCATGACGATATCCAAGGCAATGATCATGTATATAGGCATCACATCCGAGACAAGTAGACAGACTCCTGCCTGCATCTACTACTATTACTCCACACATCGACCACTATCTAGCATGCATCTAGAGTATTAAGTTCATAAAGAACGGAGTAACGCCTTAAGCAAGATGACATGATGTAGACAAAGTAAATCCAATCAATATGAATAAACCCCATCATTTTATCCTTAATGGCAATGATACAAATATGTGTCGTTTCCTTTCTGTCACTGGGATTGAGCACCGCAAGATCGAACCCATCACAAAGCACCTCTCCCATTGCAAGATAAATCAATCTAGGTGGCCAATCCAAATAGATAGATCAGAGAGAAATACAAAGCTATAACAATCATGCATAAAAGATTTCAGAGAAGACTCAAATAATATTCATGGATAATCTGATCATAAACCTACAATTCGTCAGATTCCAACAAACACACAACAAAAAGAATGTTATATAACAGCAACTGGCACCTGGCACTGGTGGCTCATGGCCACCCCCTGATCTTCTGACTTCCTCTCGAAGCTTCTAGGGTCTCTTATGTCCAGAAAAAAATCGTCAAAAAGTTTTGTGGCATTTTGACTTTGTTTGGTACTGATTTCCTAGAAAACCAAAAATAGCCAAAAAAACAGCAACTGGCACTTGGCACTAAGTTAAAAGGTTAGTCCCAAAAAATAGTATATAATGGCATGTAATTGCATATACAACATCCAAGATTGATACTATAATAACATGGAACAATAAAAAATTATAGATACGTTGGAGACATATCAGTAGGCCATATAGACTCAGCCAGTTCAGGACTCGATCCTCCCGGATACACCTTATGCAAGTGGTGAACCTGCATCTCCACTCAGATGATTCAATTCATGCAAACTTTTTGTGTAGTTCACCTAAAATGAAGCAATGTTTGCATCATGCAACTAGCAAGAAGTACTTGGTCTCATGAGCTGGCAGCTTCTTTTTATTAGTTGCACTAAAATTGAGCAACATTAAGGTTGGCTGTCATGATCATGCAAGGTGCAGCTATAATTTGCTTATCCTTTTGTGCAGTTCCACTAAAATCAATTGCCATTGTGGTGAAGGCGGCGGCTAATCTTGCAAAGGCAAATAAATTGTTGCACGAGATTACTGGCAGAGTTAGCCGAAGAGGTTAGGAACTCCAATCACCCTTTGTGCCGTTTGAAAGCACAAGTGCTCCCTGGGTGATTTTGGTATTAGTGTCAACATATCTCTTGTTGGACTAATATCTTCATCTAGTATATTTCAGAAAGTTCAACAATGGTGTGGCATGAACAAGAGGATGTGGAACCCCTTCAAGATACTAAGGACAAAGATTGGCAAAATCTCAAGACTCTTCATTTCTATTTTAGTGATCCAAGATCACATTGAGTCCATAGGAAAAGCCAATACTATTAAAAAGGGGATGAGGTGTTGCTTAATGGTCTACTTGCTCAAAATGCTTAGTGATATGCTCCAAAGCCCTCAACCACTTTCTCATTTCCAAATATGTCCAAAACCTAAAGGCAAACTCGGCCCCACCGATTTATCTATCCGGCGCAACCGAGTTTCTTTGACATAGCCACTACTAGAAACCCTAATCAATTCGGTCTCACCGATCGGGATCTCGTTCTCACCGAGATGGCAATGCAAACTCTCTGTTTCCCTTTGTAACGTTTCGGTCTTACCGAAATGAGCGATCGGTCCCACCGAGTTTGCAATGCAAACTCTCTCTTGCCTGTTGTAATTATTTTGGTCTCACCGAAATATGCAATCGGTCCCACCGAGTTTGCCTGACCAACTCTCTGTTTAACTCATTGCTGAAATCGGTCCCACCTAGTTCATGCAATCGGTCACACCAAGATGAGGTTTTTCCCAAACCCTTGCACATCGGTCCCACCGAGTTAATCATGTCAGTCCCACCGAGAATCCTAACGTTCACATTTTGAACTAAATCGGTCTCACCGAGTTCTTCTATTCGGTCTTACCGAGTTCGGTCAAATGTGTGTAACGGTTTGATTTTGTGTGGAGGCTATATATATACCCCTCCACCCCCTTCTCTATTCAAGAGAGAACCAAATTCTTCAGTTAATTCCTTGAAAATCCTTGTGAGATTTTGATTGCCAAGTGAGCTGAGTTGACAAGACTTTTCCTCTATATTGAACTCGGCCTCACCGATTCATGCCCATCGGCTAGACCGAACTACAATACCTTGTAGACAGTTCATTGGTACAACCGACGAGGATTAACCCGGTCTGACCGATATGGATCATCTATGACACCGCCAACTCGGTGTCACCGATGAAAATAGATCGGCGTTACCAATTTCACTACTGAGAAAACTTTTTGCCATTGCAAATGTCATTTCTTCTCCAGCTCCACTCAATGATTCTTATCCTCTACTCGCATCTTATACTACATGCAGCTTTGTAATGTGTTTCAAGGACCAAACCTATTTGACTCATGCTCCAGAAGATCCCTTCTTGGAAATTGATGTCAAAGGGGGAGAGAGAGAGCACATCAAAGCTTATCACATGGGAAAGCACATCTTAGCTTGCTTCTCCAGATGCTTATTAACAATAGAGGAGAGAAGTCACATGTCTTTAAGAGGGGAAAGACATGTTAATAAATGTGAGTTCGTATCTTTTCATGCTCTGGTCTTTTTTCTTGCTCTGGTTTTCTCTTACCCTACCTTCTCCCATTATCCAATATCAAATTCAGGGGGAGAAAGAGTTCCTATCTAAGGGAAGAAAATCTTTGGAATTCATTGCATATCTTTAATCTTTGGGGACATGTCCATATCCAAATAGAGTACTAAGTACTTACTCATTACATGTCATCCCAGTCTTGGTAATCTTGTGGTCTCCTGAACTTGCTTCATTTAGAGTGTTCTTGTGTTATCTAACCTTGTTTTCTCAAGCTCATCTCTTCCGAAGCCAGCCCAAGACCACAAGGTAAGTATATGCATCACACTCATGTGCATGATGATCTCTTGCTGATGTACATATTGTTTGCAAGAAGGACTCATGAACATAAAGGTACACTTCCTGTATACATCATTTGCTCTGATGCATATAGCCAAGATACATGTAACTCATTGCTTGCTGTCGGTGTACTAAGTATTGGGCCACTAGTACCCCATACTTGTGCACGGACAGTTGTAGCCATCCTCGCGGCAAGGCTTGCCGGGATCAGCTCGGGGTCGATTCAACCCATCAAGGAAATCATCAAGTCAGAGATCTGAGGATCAGCAGATAAGCAGAGCTGGAATCCGAAGGCCAGCCTCCCCGGCAAGATCCTTGCCGGGATGGCCTTTGGGGCCCGGCAAGGCTTGGCGCCCGGCAAGGCTTGGCGCCCGGCAAGGCTTGGCGTCCGGCAAGGCTTGGCGCCCGGCAAGATTCGGCGCCTGGCGAGATTCTGCCGCTGTGCCACAGCTTCGGCACAGTAACGTGTCTGACATTCTGGGTCCTTCTCTGGATGCGTGGCGATGCGCCAGTGGAGGAGAGCTTAAGCGGTGCTGATGGGATGGCCCCTTTTTCCATCCCCAAGAAAGTGAGGACACCTAAACGGACACCTCACGGTGCATTGAATGCGCTTGTCCTAATCCGTCAGGGGTTAGGTATGATACCTTGTAGCTACTTTACACCTCAATGTATGTACATTTTGCCACTGTGGAGACCCCTTTGAGCATATAAAAGGAGGCCTAAGGCAACTGCTACAGAGGAGGAGAACTTCTAGCCCATTCTGCATGCGTAGCTGCTCTTTGAACGTACTATTCATTGCGAGCGCTCCAGAAGGCTGGGCTCAAGAACATCAATAAGAACACAAAGCAGGAGTAGGGTTTTACGCTGATCAGCGGCCCGAACCTGGGTAAAAACCTCACGCTTCGATCACTGGTTCTGCTCTTTGCGTGTACCTCTCCCCCGCCGAATCGTAAAGGGGTCTCTCGGGGTCCCATAGGTGTCGTGCCCCGACACTTGCTCTGACATGCTTATGCATTCACATGATCTTACATACTATCTTTAGATGATTGCATAGATGTAGGTGGAGCCTATGCATGTTACATGTCCTTCCAAAGCTTTACTTGTTACTCTTCATATCCTTATCTAAAGCTTTGATGTATGTTTTCATCAATTACCAAAAAGGGGGAGATTGAAAGCACAAGTGCTCCCTGGGTGATTTTGGTAATTAATGTCAACATATCTCTTATTGGACTAATATCTTCATCTAGTATATTTCAGAAAGTTCAACAATGGCGTGGCATGAACAAGAGGATGTGGAACCCCTTCAAGATACTAAGGACAAAGATTGGCAAAATCTCAAGACTCTTCATTTCTATTTTAGTGATCCAAGATCACATTGAGTCCATAGGAAAAGCCAATACTATTAAAAGGGGATGAGGTGTTGCTTAATGGTCTACTTGCTCAAAATGCTTAGTGATATGCTCCAAAGCCCTCAACCACTTTCTCATTTCCAAATATGTCCAAAACCTAAAGTTAAACTTGGCCCAACCGATTTGATCTATCCGGCGCCACCGAGTTTCTTTAACATAGCCACTGCCAAAAACCCTAATCAATTCGGTCTCACCGATCGGGATCTCGGTCTCACCGAGATGGCAATGCAAACTCTCTGTTTCCCTTTGTAACATTTCGGTCTTACCAAAATGAGCGATCGGTCCCACCGAGTTTGCAATGCAAACTCTCTGTTGCCTGTTGTAATTATTTCGGTCTCACCGAAATATGCAATCGGTCCCACCGAGTTTGCCTGACCAACTCTCTGCTTAACTCATTGTTGAAATCGGTCCCACCTAGTTCATGCAATCGGCCACACCGAGATGAGGTTTTGCCCTAACCCTTGCACATCGGTCCCACCGAGTTGATCATGTCAGTCCCACCAAGAATCCTAACGTTCACATTTTGAACTAAATCGGTCTCACCGAGTTCTTCTATTCGGTCTGACCGAGTTGGGTCAAATGTGTGTAACGGTTTGATTTTGTGTGGAGGCTATATATACCCCTCCACCCCCTTCTCTATTCAAGAGAGAACCATCAGAACGTGCCTACACTTCCACTACTCATTTTATGAGAGAGAACCACCTACTCATGTGTTGAGATCAAGACATTCCAATCCAACTACAAGAATCTTGATCTCTAGCCTTCCCCAAGTTGCTTTCCACTCAAACCATCTTTCCACCATAGCCAAATCTGTGAGAGAGAGTTGAGTGTTGGGTAGACTATCATTTGAAGCACAAGAGTAAGGAGTTCATCATCATCACACCATCTATTACCTTTTGGAGAGTGGTGTCTCCTAGATTGGTTAGGTGTCACTTGGGAGACTCCGACAAGATTGTGGAGTTGAACCAAGGAGTTTGTAAGGGCAAGGAGATCACCTACTTCGTGAAGATCTACCCGAGTGAGGCAAGTCCATCGTGGGCGATGGCCATGGTGGGATAGACAAGGTTGCTTCTTCGTTGACCCTTCATGGGTGGAGCCCTCCGTGGACTCGCGCAGCCGTTACCCTTCGTGGGTTGAAGTCTCCACCAACGTGGATGTACGATAGCACCACATATCAGAACCATGCCAAAAATCTCCGTGTCTTCATTGCGTATGCACACTCCAATCCCATCCCTTTACTTTCTTGCAAATAGCATGCTTTACTCTTTCCGCTGCTCATACTCTTGTCATGCTTGCTTGAAATGTATTGTGAATGCTTAAACTTGTGCTAAAACTCCACCTCAACTTGAAGAACTTAAAAACTGCTACTTTTGCTTGTTGAGGGTCTAATCACCCCCCTCTAGACACCTCTTCTCGATCCTTTCAATTGGTATTAGAGCATTGGTCGCCATTGCTTTGGTTTAATCACCATTGGAGGAAGATGGATGAGTCTACGATTGGGAGTATTAGACGTAGAGTACCTATACTTGATGGAGAGTTCTATCATGCTTGGAAAAATGAGATGCTTGAGATTTTCAATTAATATAATTTGAACAAGTATATTACTTGCCCTTGTGCACCTCATATTGATCCTTTGCATCCTTCCCCCGATGAGTCTCTTGACATGATCTGCAATCTTAGAACTGTTAATCTTATCATTAGAAGATTGCCTAGAAACTTGATTGTATGCTTGCCTACACTTGAATGTGTTTACACTATATGGAGATACCTCGAGAAACACTTTCCAAACTATTCCTTGAAAAATCTAGATGAGATTCTTCAAAAGTCCATTGCTTTAAATAAGATGAATTCTAGTGATCCTAAGTTTGGTGATTGTCTATTTGAGCTTCGTGACCTCATGCATGCCAAAGGAGATGTTGGAATCATTAGTAACATCATCTCTCAAGTCATTAGAATTCATAAAGTTGAACATTGTCTTGGTTATAAATCTAATGAATTACCTTCTCTTGGTAATGATCATTCATATGATGATGGTGTTGAACATGGATATTATGACGAGGATGATAATAGTGACCTTGACCTTGATGAGGCTATGAGACACTTTGGTCTTATGTCTAACCTTCGTGGTTACACGGCTGGAGGAAAGGAATGGGTTCTTAATAGTGGATGTACCGATCACATGACCAGAGACAAGGATATGTTTCGTGAGCTTGCTGAAAACGACGGCCCTCGAAAGTATGTCACTTTTGGTGATAACTCAAAGGGTATGGTGGTTGGCCTTGGTAAGGTGGCCATCTCACATGACATCTCCATCCAAAATGTTATGCTCGTTGAATCTCTTGGCTACAATCTACTTTCCGTATCTAGACTAGCCGATTTCGGTCTCGATGTTCTATTCACTGAAGTAGACTGCCAAGTGTTTCGAAGAGATAATCATAGTATGGTCTTTACTGGTATACGTAGAGGTGATCTATACATTGTTGACTTCACTAAAAGAGCTCGACCTAGAACTTGCTTAATTGCTAAATCTTCCAAAGGTTGGTTGTGGCATAGAAGGTTAGGTCACGTCGGCATGCGAAATCTTGATAAGCTTATTTAAGGTGATCATATCCTTCGTGTTAAAGATGTTATATTGACAAGGATAGACTTTGCAGTGCTTGTCAAGCAGGAAAACAAGTTGGAGGAAGTCATCCCGTAAAGAACATTATGACCACGAGAAGACCGCTTGAGCTACTCCACATGGATCTTTTTGGTCCCAACGCCTACAAGAGTCTCGGTGGTAACTCGTTTGGTTTAGTCATTGTTGATGATTTTTCAAGATTTATGTGGGTGTTCTTTCTTGATGATAAATCGCAGGTCCAAAAGATCTTCAAGAACTTTGCTAGGAAGGACCAAAATCAATTTGAAGTAAAAATCAAGAAGGTTCGCAGCGACAATAGAACGGAGTTCAAGAACACCAATGTGGATACCTTTCTTGACGAAGAAGGGATTTCACATGATTTCTCGGCTACGTACACACATCAACAAAATGGAGTTGTTGAGAGGAAGAACCGGACACTCATTGAGATGGCGAGAACAATGCTTGATGAATACAAGACGCCAAAACACTTTCGGGCGGAAGTAGTTGAGACAGCTTGTCATGCAACAAATCAACTATATCTTCACAAGCTTCTTGGCAAGACGGCATACGAGCTTCTCACCGGTAACAAACCCCAAGTTGGATACTTTCGAGTATTTGGTTCAAAGTGCTACATTCTTGATAAACATCGTCGTTCAAAAATTTCATGAAGGTTTCCTACTCGGTTATGTCTCAAACTCTCACACTTACCGTGTCTACAACAATTTCACCTGAAAGGTTGAAGAGACGGTAGATGGGAAGTTTGATGAATCTAACGGCTCGCAAGTAGAGCAATTGCCAATTGATGTAGGAGACAAAGACCCTTCGGAAGCGATTCAAGACTTGTCTATTGGCAAGATTCGCCCAACGGAGGTGAAGGAGAGTACCTCGTACGTTCAAGTGGAAGCCTCAACTTCACACCAAGGTGAACCACAAGTTGACTTGGAGGCATCCACAAGTGGAACACGTGAAGATGATGGAGACGAGGAAGTACAACAAGATGAACCTCATCAACCTCCTTCTCTGCCTCCACAAGAGAACATCAACGCCAACAGCAATGAAGATAGACAAGAGGAAGAACAAGACAATGAAGAGGATGTTCCACCCCGACCCAAACAAAAGCTCTCACGAGTTAGAGCAAGAGTCTCAAGAGATCATCCCGTTGAACAAATCTTCGATGATATTCAAACCGGGAGAATTACTCGCTCTAAGTCTCGCTTAGCTAACTTTTGTGAACATTACTCATTCATTTCTAACATTGAACCTATGAAGGTTGAAGAAGCTCTTGATGATCCGGATTGGGTGAACGCTATGCATGAAGAGCTACACAATTTTGAGAGGAATCAAGTATGGACGCTTGTTGAAAAGCCCGATGAAAAGCACAATGTCATTGGAACCAAATGGGTGTTTCGGAATAAGGAAGATGAAGATGGACAAGTTGTACACAACAAGGCCTATCTCGTCGCCCAAGGTTACACTCAAGTCGAAGGTATGGACTATGGTGAGACATATGCCCCTGTTTCTAGACTTGAGTCCATGCGCATCTTACATGCTTGTGCCAATCACCATGATATCACTCTATACCAAATGGACATTAAAAGTGCCTTTCTAAATGGAGAAATTGAGGAGGAAGTCTATGTTAAACAACCTCTCGGCTTTGTTAATCCCAAGAAACCTAATCATGTTTACAAACTTCACAAAGCACTTTATGGTCTCAAACAAGCTCCTAGAGCATGGTATAAATGCTTGACTAAGTTTCTTATTGAAAAAGACTTCGAGAGATTGGAAAAACTGATTCTACACTTTTTACTAAAAGGGTTAATGGTGAATTATTTGTGTGCCAAATTATGTGGATGATATCATATTTGGTTCGACTAACCCTCATTTTAGTGAAAAGTTTGGAAGGCTAATGTCGGAGAAGTTTGAGATGTCTATGATGAGTGAACTCAAATTCTTTCTTGGTTTGCAAATCAAGCAAACTAAGGAGGGTACCTTTGTTTACCAAACAAAGTATACCAAGGACTTATTCAAGAAGTTCAATATGCAAGAGAACAAAGGTATGAAAACACCCATGCCTACTAGTGGACATCTTGACTTGACTAAGGATGGCAAACCGGTTGACCAAAAGGTTTACCGCTCTATGATTGGTTCATTGTTATATCTATGTGCCTCCCGTCCCAATATTATGCTAAGTGTGTGCATGTGTGCATGATATCAAGCGGCCCCTAAAGAGTGTCATCTTAAGGCTGTGAAAAGGATAGTGAGATACTTAATCCATACACCAAACTTTGGCATTTGGTATCCTAAGAGGTCCTCTTTTGATCTTGTTGGCTACTCTGATTCGAACTATGCCGGTGACAAGGTTGATAGAAAGTCCACTTCGGGAACTTGTCAATTTCTTGGTAGATCTCTTGTGTCTTGGTCCTCCAAGAAAGAAAACTCGGTATCCTTATCCCTCGCCGAAGCGGAATACATTGCCGCCGGATCATGTTGTGCTCAATTACATTGGATGACCCAAACTCTTAAGGATTATGGGATACATGTGAAACATGTTCCATTGCTATGTGATAATGAAAGTGCTATTAAGATTGCTCACAATCACATGCAACATTCTCGAACTAAGCATATTGAAGTTCGTCATCATTTCATTCGAGATCATGTTGCTAAAGGAGACATCAATCTTAAGCATGTTTGTACCGATAAGCAATTGGCGGATATATTCACCAAACCGCTTGATGAGAAAGTATTTTGCCGTTTGAGAGGTGAATTAAATATTATTGATGCCTCAAACTTGGACTAGAAACTCCATTCGGATACATGCAAGGCATGAGCTTGTCTTTTGACTAATCCTTGATATTACTCTTATGATGATGATCATATGTCTTGGATCTATACTTGTACCCTTGCATGTTATCTAACCCTTGTAGGTACTTGGATGAGCCCAAATTTACGAGATTGCAAGTCACTCACATCTTCAGCGATCTTTACATCACCAAGTTTCTACTATATAGTTGTTGAATACAAGGAAGCGTGGATTCACTCAACATATCCTTTGACAATTTCTATATATCAGATTTCATTTGGTATCAAGTTTCATGATTGTCATCTTGGATACACAAGTGCTCTTCCTTGCAAGACTAACCCATGTAGGAAGATGAAATCAAACTAAAAGTGGTGCTCTCAACTCTTGATGAACTACATCAACCTCGAGCATCCAACACAAGTTCGACTACATGATCAAGATCAACACCACCACTCAAGGTATGTTATTCCATCTTAGAGAAGCTTTACTCCAAGACATGGGTCAAAGCAACTCACCAAGATGTGAATACACCAAAAAGCTTAAACGAAAAATGGTAACCCCATTTTGAGCTTAAACGATGAGTATGACCTACGATCAAGTGTCATCACTTGACTCCTCAGTCAATATACTCTAACATAGGTGACTTTGTCGCTGACCCCTTCTAGATGAAGTTCTCTAGTATTTCTTTGTTTTGCACATGTTTTTACTTGTTTGTTCCCCTTATCAAAAAAAAACTACATCTAGATCCTTTTCCTTTGTATGTTTCTCTGTATTTTTCTGCATCTAATTCATTGCAAATTCTTCAGTTAATTCCTTGAAAATCCTTGTGAGATTTCGATTGCCAAGTGAGCTGAGTTGACAAGACTTTTCCTCTATATTGAACTTGGCCTCACCGATTCATGCCCATCGGCTAGACCGAACTACAATACCTTGTAGACAGTTCATCGGTACAACCGACGAGGACTAACCCGGTCTGACCGATATGCATCATCTATGACACCGCCAACTCGGTGTCACCGATGAAAATAGAGCGGCGTTACCAATTTCACTACTGAGAAAACTTTTTGCCATTGCAAATGTCATTTCTTCTCCAGCTCCACTCAATGATTCTTATCCTCTACTCTCATCTTATACTACATGCAGCTTTGTAATGTGTTTCAAGGACCAAACCTATTTGACTCATGCTCCAGAAGATCCCTTCTTGGAAACTGATGTCAAAGGGGGAGAGAGAGAGCACATCAAAGCTTATCACATGGGAAAGCACATCTTAGCTTGCTTCTCCAGATGCTTATTAACAATAGAGGAGAGAAGTCACATGTCTTTAAGAGGGGAAAGACATGTTAATAAATGTGAGTTCGTATCTTTTCATGCTCTGGTCTTTTTTCTTGCTCTGGTTTTCTCTTACCCTACCTTCTCCCATTATCCAATATCAAATTCAGGGGGAGAAAGAGTTCCTATCTAAGGGAAGAAAATCTTTGGAATTCATTGCATATCTTTAATCTTTGGGGACATGTCCATATCCAAATAGATTACTAAGTACTTACTCATTACATGTCATCCCAGTCTTGGTAATCTTGTGGTCTCCTGAACTTGCTTCATTTAGAGTGTTCTTGTGTTATCTAACCTTGTTTTCTCAAGCTCATCTCTTCCGAAGCCAGCCCAAGACCACAAGGTAAGTATATGCATCACACTCATGTGCATGATGATCTCTTGCTGATGTACATATTGTTTGCAAGAAGGACTCATGAACATAAAGGTACACTTCCTGTATACATCATTTGCTCTGATGCATATAGCCAAGATACATGTAACTCATTGCTTGCTCTGACATGCTTATGCATTCACATGATCTTACATACTATCTTTAGATGATTGCATACATGTAGGGGGAGCCTATGCATGTTACATGTCCTTCCAAAGCTTTACTTGTTACTCTTCATATCCTTATCTAAAGCTTTGATGTATGTTGTCATCAATTACCAAAAAGGGGGAGATTGAAAGCACAAGTGCTCCCTGGGTGATTTTGGTAATTAATGTCAACATATCTCTTATTGGACTAATATCTTCATCTAGTATATTTCAGAAAGTTCAACAATGGCGTGGCATGAACAAGAGGATGTGGAACCCCTTCAAGACACTAAGGACAAAGATTGGCAAAATCTCAAGACTCTTCATTTCTATTTTAGTGATCCAAGATCACATTGAGTCCATAGGAAAAGCCAATACTATTAAAAGGGGATGAGGTGTTGCTTAATGGTCTACTTCCTCAAAATGCTTAGTGATATGCTCTAAAGCCCTCAACCACTTTCTCATTTCCAAATATGTCCAAAACCTAAAGTCAAACTTGGCCCAACCGATTTGATCTATCCGGCGCCACCGAGTTTCTTTAACATAGCCACTGCCAGAAACCCTAATCAATTCGGTCTCATAGATCGGGATCTCGGTCTCACCGAGATGGCAATACAAACTCTCTGTTTCCCTTTGTAACATTTTGGTCTTATCGAAATGAGCGATCGGTCCCACCAAGTTTGCAATGCAAACTCTTTGTTGCCTGTTGTAATTATTTCAGTCTCACCGAAATATGCAATCGGTCCCACCGAGTTTGCCTGACCAACTCTCTGTTTAACTCATTGCTAAAATCGGTCCCACCTAGTTCATGCAATCGGTCACACCGAGATGAGGTTTTGCCCTAACCCTTGCACATCGGTCCCACCGAGTTGATCATGTCAGTCCCACCGAGAATCCTAACATTCACATTTTGAACTAAATCGGTCTCACCGAGTTCTTCTATTCGGTCTGACCGAGTTGGGTCTAATGTGTGTAACGGTTTGATTTTGTGTGGAGGCTATATATACCCCTCCACCCCCTTCTCTATTCAAGAGAGAACCATCAGAACGTGCCTACACTTCCACTACTCATTTTATGAGAGAGAACCACCTACTCATGTGTTGAGATCAAGACATTCCAATCCAACTACAAGAATCTTGATCTCTAGCCTTCCCCAAGTTGCTTTCCACTCAAACCATCTTTCCACCATAGCCAAATCTGTGAGAGAGAGTTGAGTGTTGGGTAGACTATCATTTGAAGCACAAGAGCAAGGAGTTCATCATCATCACACCATCTATTACCTTTTGGAGAGTGGTGTCTCCTAGATTGGTTAGGTGTCACTTGGGAGCCTCCGACAAGATTGTGGAGTTGAACCAAGGAGTTTGTAAGGGCAAGGAGATCGCCTACTTCGTGAAGATCTACCCGAGTGAGGCAAGTCCATCGTGGGCGATGGCCATGGTGGGATAGACAAGGTTGCTTCTTCGTGCACCCTTCATGGGTGGAGCCCTCCGTGGACTCGCGCAGCCGTTACCCTTCATGGGTTGAAGTCTCCACCAACGTGGATGTACGATAGCACCACATATCGGAACCATGCCAAAAATCTCCGTGTCTTCATTGCGTTTGCACACTCCAATCCCATCCCTTTACTTTCTTGCAAATAGCATGCTTTACTCTTTCCGCTGCTCATACTCTTGTCATGCTTGCTTGAAATGTATTGTGAATGCTTAAACTTGTGCTAAAACTCCACCTCAACTTGAAGAACTTAAAAACTGCTACTTTTGCTTGTTGAGGGTCTAATCACCCCCCTCTAGACACCTCTTCTCGATCCTTTCAATTGGTATTAGAGCATTGGTTGTCATTGCTTTGGTTTAATCACCATTGGAGGAAGATGGATGAGTCTACGATTGGGAGTATTAGACGTAGAGTACCTATACTTGATGGAGAGTTCTATCATGCTTGGAAAAATGAGATGCTTGAGATTTTCAATGAATATAATTTGAATAAGTATATTACTTGCCCTTGTGCAGCTCATATTGATCCTTTGCATCCTTCCCCCGATGAGTCTCTTGACATGATCCGCAATCTTAGAACTGTTAATCTTATCATTAGAAGATTGCCTAGAAACTTGATTGTATGCTTGCCTACACTTGAATGTGTTTACACTATATGGAGATACCTCGAGAAACGCTTTCCAAACTATTCCTTGAAAAATCTAGATGAGATTCTTCAAATGTCCATTGCTTTAAATAAGATGAATTCTAGTGATCCTAAGTTTGGTGATTGTCTATTTGAGCTTCGTGACCTCATGCATGCGAAAGGAGATGTTGGAATCATTAGTAACATCATCTCTCAAGTCATTAGAATTCATAAAGTTGAACATTGTCTTGGTTATAAATCTAATAAATTACCTTCTCTAGGTAATGATCATTCATATGATGATGATGTTGAACGTGGATATTATGATGAGGATGATAATAGTGACCTTGATCCTGATGAGGCTATGAGACACTTTGGTCTTATGTCTAACCTTCGTGGTTACATGGATGGAGGAAAGGAATGGGTTCTTAATAGTGGATGTACCGATCACATGACCGGAGACAAGGATATGTTTCGTGAGCTTGCTGAAAACGACGGCCCTCGAAAGTATGTCACTTTTGGTGAAAACGACGACCCTCGAAAGTAAAATTGCAGCTAGGTATTTTTGGATTTTAGTATATGATAGATAGACCCATGGGCCATAGTTTTCACTAGAGGCTTCTCTCTTGAACATAGTATACAGTGGGTAAATAAATTACTATTGGGCAATTGATGGAAAAGCGAATAATCATGACGATATCCAAGGCAATGATCATGTATATAGGCATCACATCCGAGACAAGTAGATAGACTCCTGCCTGCATCTACTACTATTACTCCGCACATCGACCACTATCTATCATGCATCTAGAGTATTAAGTTCATAAAGAACGGAGTAACGCCTTAAGAAAGATGACATGATGTATGAATAAACCCCATCATTTTATCCTTAATGGCAATGATACAAATATGTGTCGTTTCCTTTCTGTCACTGGGATTGAGCACCGCAAGATCGAACCCATCACAAAGCACCTCTCCCATTGCAAGATAAATCAATCTAGGTGGCCAATCCAAACAGATAGATCAGAGAGAAATACAAAGCTATAACAATCATGCATAAAAGAGTTCAGAGAAGACTCAAATAATATTCATGGATAATCTGATCATAAACCTACAATTTGTCAGATTCCAACAAACACACCGCAAAAAGAATGTTATATAACAGCAACTGGCACCTGGCACTGGTGGCTCGTGGCCACCCCTTGATCTTCTGACTTCCTCTCAAAGCTTCTAGGGTCTCTTATGTCTAGAAAAAAATCGTCAAAAAGTTTTGTGGCATTTTGACTTTGTTTGGTACTGATTTCCTGGAAAACCAAAAATAGCCAAAAAAACAGCAACTAGCACTTGGCACTAAGTTAAAAGGTTAGTCCCAAAAAATGGTATATAATGGCATGTAATTTCATATACAACATCCAAGATTGATACTATAATAACATGGAACAATAAAAAATTATAGATACGTTGTAGACATATCAGTAGGCCATATAGACTCAGCCAGTTCAGGACTCGATCCTCCCGGATACACCTTATGCAAGTGGTGAACCTGCATCTCCACTCGGATGATTCAATTCATGCAACCTTTTTGTGTAGTTCACCTAAAATGAAGCAATGTTTGCATCATGCAACTAGCAAGAAGTACTTGGTCTCATGAGCTGGCAGCTTCTTTTTATTAGTTGCACTAAAATTGAGCAACATTAAGGTTGGCTGTCATGATCATGCAAGGTGCAGCTATAATTTGCTTATCCTTTTGTGTAGTTCCACTAAAATCAAGTGCCATTGTGGTGAAGGTGGCGGCTAATCTTGCAAAGGCAAATAAACTGTTGCACGAGATTACTGGCAGAGTTAGCCGAAGAGGTTAGGAACTCCAATCACCCTTTGTGCTGTTTGAAAGCACAAGTGCTCCCTGGGTGATTTTGGTATTTAGTGTCAACATATCTCTTGTTGGACTAATATCTTCATCTAGTATATTTCAGAAAGTTCAACAATGGTGTGGCATGAACAAGAGGATGTGGAACCCCTTCAAGATACTAAGGACAAAGATTGGCAAAATCTCAAGACTCTTCATTTCTATTTTAGTGATCCAAGATCACATTGAGTCCATAGGAAAAGCCAATACTATTAAAAAGGGGATGAGGTGTTGCTTAATGGTCTACTTGCTCAAAATGCTTAGTGATATGCTCCAAAGCCCTCAACCACTTTCTCATTTCCAAATATGTCCAAAACCTAAAGTCAAACTCGGCCCCACCGATTTGATCTATCCGGCGCCACCGAGTTTCTTTGACATAGCCACTACTAGAAACCCTAATCTATTCGGTCTCACCGATCGGGATCTCGTTCTCACCGAGATGGCAATGCAAACTCTCTGTTTCCCTTTGTAACATTTCGGTCTTACCGAAGTGAGCGATCGGTCCCACCGAGTTTGCAATGCAAACTCTTTGTTGCCTGTTGTAATTATTTCGGTCTCACCGAAATATGCAATCGGTCCCACCAAGTTTGCCTGACCAACTCTCTGTTTAACTCATTGCTGAAATCGGTCCGACCGAGTTCATGCAATCGGTCACACCGAGATTAGGTTTTGCCCTAACCCTTGCACATCGGTCGCACCGAGTTGATCATGTCAGTCCCACCGATAATCCTAATGTTCACATTTTGAACTAAATCAGTCTCACCGAGTTCTTCTATTCGGTCTGACCGAGTTGGGTCAAATGTGTGTAACGGTTGGATTTTGTGTGGAGACTATATATACCCCTCCACCCCCTTCTCTATTCAAGAGAGAGCCATCAGAACGTGCCTACACTTCCACTACTCATTTTCTGAGAGAGAACCACCTACTCATGTGTTGAGATCAAGACATTCCAATCCAACCACAAGAATCTTGATCTCTAGCCTTCCCCAAGTTGCTTTCCACTCAAACCATCTTTCCACCATAGCCAAATCTGTGAGAGAGAGTTGAGTGTTGGGGAGACTATCATTTGAAGCACAAGAGCAAGGAGTTCATCATCATCACACCATCTATTACCTTTTGGAGAGTGGTGTCTCCTAGATTGGTTAGGTGTCACTTGGGAGCCTTCGACAAGATTGTGGAGTTGAACCAAGGAGTTTGTAAGGGCAAGGGGATCGCCTACTTCGTGAAGATCTACCCGAGTGAGGCAAGTCCTTCGTGGGAGATGGCCATGGTGGGATATACAAGGTTGCTTCTTCATTGACCCTTCGTGGGTGGAGCCCTCCGTGGACTCGCGCAGCTGTTACCCTTCGTGGGTTGAAGTCTCCACCAACGTGGATGTACGATAGCACCACCTATCGGAACCACGCCAAAAATCTCCGTGTCTTCATTGTGTTTGCACACTCCAATCCCATCCCTTTACTTTCTTGCAAATAGCATGCTTTACTCTTTCCGCTGCTCATACTCTTGTCATGCTTGCTTGAAATGTATTGTGAATGCTTAAACTTGTGCTAAAACTCCACCTCAACTTGAAGAACTTTAAAACTGCTACTTTTGCTTGTTGAGGGTCTAATCACCCCCCCGCCCTCTAGACACCTCTTCTCGATCCTTTCACCGTTCCACTAAAATCGAGAGACGTTGCCCATGTGACATTTTATTAGAACTACACAAGACACTCTTTCAAAAAAAAAAGTGTTTTGTGCAGTTCACCAAAAGGTCACAATACCAACGAGGTGAAATGGATATCCCTATCTACACAAAAAGATAGAAAGAAAACAGTTACTGGTCAATAACCAGATATGAAACATACATGAAATGAAAAGAAGCATCTTCATTATCTTCATGGCAATCACGCAAGGACAGTAGAAATTTTAAAACGGCAGCATTGCTTCATATTACCGGAAGAATTACAATCAACAATGACATTGGTCAAATATGGCATTAATTTAATGGTGGCATGTCACGCCCAATATGCGATCCTATCCGAGAGGAACTCGAAGGTCCCACCAAGGATAGAGCCGCATATTGAAGACGCTTTTGCAAGGTGGATATCATTACATCGTACCATATACAACTCAAATGGGGATACATACAAAGGCATACACTTGCCTCACAAATACATCAAATATCATACAGAAGAGCAACATCCGACTACGGATGAAACACAAACGAAAAACTCAAACGACATCCACCCTGCTAGCCCAGGCTGTCGACCAGGAACCTATCCCCTAAGCGAAGAAGAAGAAGCAGAAGAAGAACTCCAAAACAAGTAAACATCACTCTCATGTCAGATCATCGCATTACCTGTACCTGCAACTGTTGTTGTAGTAATCTGTGAGCCACGAGGACTCAGCAATCCCATTACCATGGGTATCAAGACTAGCAAAGCTTAATGGGTATGGAATGGATAAGTGGTGAGGTTGCAGCAAGCACTAAGCATTGTATGGTGGCTAACTTATGAGTACAAGAGTAAGA
Organism: Thinopyrum elongatum; assembly: GCA_011799875.1. Lineage (NCBI taxonomy): Eukaryota > Viridiplantae > Streptophyta > Magnoliopsida > Poales > Poaceae > Thinopyrum > Thinopyrum elongatum. The sequence continues at coordinate 311,675,116 of CM022302.1, read as the reverse complement.
AGAGTTACTACGCATAACGGTTGCAACTAGTAATGATCAAGAAGTGATCCTGAACTATTTACGAGTGAATCATAACCCCACAATGTTCTCTTCCCAAACTTGCTCGAAAAGAGACAGCCACGGTTACACATGTGGTTGGTGTATTTTATTTCGGATCTGGTGTCAAGTTCTCTACAACCGGATATTATAAATTTCCCATCTGCCACATAACTGCGGACATGGCTTTCGGAAAGATTAAACCCTGCAGGGGTGTCCCAACTTAGTCCATCACAAACTCTCACAGTCCGCGGAGGCAAATCTCCATCTCGGGACAACCCGATCAAACTCGAAATCCCGATGCACAAGACATTTCGACAATGGTAAAACAAAACCAGCAAGACCTCCCGACGTGCCGACACCCTGATAGGAGCCGCGCGTATCTCGTCTCAGGCCACGATCGTATGGGTCAAGCTATGAGTAAAACCAATCCTCGAGTTTCCCCGTGGTGGCCCCGCAGGCTGCCCGGTTTGGACCAACACTCATGAAAAGCACTAGCCCGGGTTGTTGATTAATTATCCTCGGGTACCGGTAAGTCCCTATGCAAGTTTTAGTTGTTATTAAGCAAATGGTAAAACCAAAGTTGGGCCTTGCTGGAAGAGTTTTATTCAAAGCGAACTATCAAGGGGGACCCATAAACCCCGACCGTGTTAGGAACGCAAAATCAAGGAACATAACACCGGTATGACGGAAACTAGGGTGGCAAGAGTGGAACAAAACACCAGGCAAAAGGCCAAGCCTTCCACCCTTTACCAAGTATATAAATGCATTAATTAAATAAGAGATATTGTGATATCCCATGATATCCATGTCCCAACATGGAACAACCTGCACTACACCTGCAACTAGCAATGCTATAAGAGGGGCTGAGCAAGCGGTAACATAGCCAATCAATGGTTTACTGGGATGGTGGAAATTTTAGAGGCTTATCATGGCAATTTGGGATGCTTAATAAACAAGTGGTAGGTAGTGCGACATAGCGATAGCATCGAGACAACTAGCAAAGCAAAGATAGTAGTGGTATCCAGGATAATGATCATCTTGCCTGAAATCCTGCTCGGAAGAAGATCGAGCCCATGAAGTAGACGAAGCAACGTAGTCGAACGCATCCTCACAATCGCAATGAAACCAGAACTATCGAGAAGAAGCATAACCGGAAAGAAGCAAACAACATAGTAAACAAACAACACATGAACAAGGCATGATGCACAACCAAGTATGATGCATGACAAGTTTAAATGTTATTACTCATGGCAAGAGATGATACATGAAAGAACCCCACATCAAAGCAAGTTTAAATAAGGCCAGAAACAACACATAACAATTCTGGAAAGTCCCCATATGCAAATTTCGAAATTAGTACTGATCTGATCAAAAGATTATGTTAAGTTGTTAAACAGCAAGTTAACATGCACCATAATAATCTACACATTTTTCTAGTCAAGTTGCATATAAAGTTCATTTAATTTGGAGCTACGGTCTAGAAGATATGAGCAACACAAGTTAAACATGGCATTGATGCAAAATGCATGTAAACATCAACCACAAGCACTCAAAACATGGATGCATCAAGGTATCATGAAACTACATGCAATTCTAAGCAAGTTTCATATAGGACATGATCAAAATGGAGCAACGGTCCAACGCATACACCCAAAGCAAGTTTGAATAACAATCTGCCCAAAACAGAAACTAGACATATTGCAAGCATCAAATCAACATGCTACAGGAATCATATGGCCACAAACTTGATATGCACTCAAAGTACAGATAACATACTTCAATTCATCTTTACTATTCAGGTTCATAAGCATCATGGATAACTTAATATGCTCCATGCAAAATGAATGTTATGAAACAGATCATGACTTGGTGAAAAACTGGGCATATGCATGAGCAGAGTTAATATGATGGCATGTTAGAGGCATGAAACAAATATGCTAAAGTGCTAGAACATGGCATCAAAAGGCATAGAATGGTAGTATATATCATGGAGCTCAAATAATGCAACATGGCATATCCATAGGAGCAGCAGGATCATGGGAATCATCAAGACAAGATGCAACCATGAAATAAGCTGATTCTCAGACTTCGTGAAATCTGGAAATGCAAAACAGCAACATTATGATGCTGACTTTGGAGGCACATAACAGCAAGCATAGCAATTTTAATATTTATAAAAAAGGCATGAGCATAAGGTAGACATGGCATACTTACAATTAATCCATTGGCACAATTTATAAGATGCATAGATTAATTACTATGAGCTTTGTAAAATGGAACATGCTGTTAACAGGATGACAGTTTTATCAAGATGGCAACTTGAGATCAAGAAAAAGACATCCTACAGCAACTTCACATGGAAACCAAGGGCATGTAATCAAAGTACACATAACATAGAGCAAATCACATGAAGGAATCATATGCATATGAGCTATGGATTAGTGGGAACCATCAAGCAAAGTTTGAATATTTTAACAGTTTTCTGTAGTTAGCAGCAATTAACATCAGGATACACTTTTGCAATGAAGATTAACACATGAATATGAATCTCAACATGAATGCAACAACCACCATCATGTAGAGCACGAAGAGTAGATCAAATTCCATATATAAATCATTACCATCGGACAAGCATGCACAAAGTTATGGTCATCACAAAATGCATATATGATGATATGAAATCTGAGGAATTGTCCATTTTTCAGAGCAAAACAGAGTGAGCAATGGGCAACTATCCTACGCACAGAGCGATGGATAGAGGTGGGGGCGTGCTCACCTCGCGGGCCGAGGCCTGTCCGGTGGAGGCGCGGCTGGGCTGGCAGTTACGCCGGTGGGTGAGCCCGGGGCCCACACGAGCGAGAGGGACGAGCAGCTCCTCTGCTCACTCCCGAGCAGGGCCATGGAAGAGGCGGTTCCGGCGATGGTGGATGGCGGGTCGGCCACCGGAGGCGGGGACGAGGTCGAGGGGGTCGGGAACGGGCAGATCCGGGCATAGGGACCCCGGATCCGGCCGCGGCTAGGTCGGAGGAGCTCCGCCGGCGGCAGGGCTGGCGAGCTCGAGGCCACAGCGAGGCGGCGCACCTGCGAGGTAGAGAGCAAGGGTGAGAGGGAGAGGAGGAAGAAAGAGGGAAAGAGAAGGAGGGAGTGGGGCGGTGGATCTGGCCTAGGGTCGGGCGTCGGCGGCGGGGACGGCGCATGTCGCCGGGGGCTGGAGGACCGGGGCGGCGGCGCACTTGGGATCGCTCCCAATCCCATCGAGCAAAGCTGCGGGCCGGGAGGCGAGCGGAGTGCGGGCGCTCGGGCCCTGGATGGGCTCAGGCGGGCCTCGCACGGGCCTGGAGGGCCTGCGGCGGTGCGGGGAGGCAGGGACGCGCGGGAGGCTGCTCACGGGCGACGTGGCAGCCCCCGATTGGCCACGGGCGGCAGCGCAGGTGGTGGCGCAGCCGTTGTGATGCTGCCAAGTGGCGGTGGGAGGTGGCCGGCGCCGGATTTTGAGGAGAAGGTGGGAGGTGGCGGCGGCTGATGATTGGGGGCATGAAAAACAAGGTAGGGGGCTAGGGTTTCAATTTTGGAGGGCTAGGGGGTCTATTTATAGCAAGGGGGGCTAGGTTAGGCTAGGTGGGCTGATTGTGGCTATGTAAAGAAGGCCTTGGACTTAGAGAGAGATGAGAAGAGAGGCCCGGCAGCAGGTTTTCGGATACCGAAAACGTCCGACGAATAAGCCGGCTATAGTGCCGCTATAGTTATCCGTTGGGGCATCAAATGGACTCCGAATGCGACGAAATTTGGCAGGCGGTCTACTTACGATAAAACAAGACCGCACGCCAACTTTCAAGCCATTCCGAGAAAAAATTTATCCCACTTATAAAATAATATTTCGGAGGTGCCGCAGGCGCGTGCGAGTGTGTCTGGGCTTCGAACGGACAATGGAGAGAACTTGGAGACCCGGACGGATGCAAGTTTTGAAAAACATGCGGATGAAATGCACATGATGACATGGAAAAGTGCACCACGCAAGCGAATGACATGGCAACGATGGCGAATAAACGGAAGACATCTGGTGCATCGGTCTCGGGGTGTCACATGGCATTGCTTGTTTTACCAGATACATTAGATTAACAACAGCTAGAGAGTTGGTATATGGGCATGGGACAGTGGGGACACCAGGACATTCACCAGCGTAAACAAGAAACTTACTTATCATAATGGGAAATATAACAGGACAGTACCATTTGTAAAACAATTTAATTGCATCATATTATTGGAGGCATTAGATTAACAATAACATTGGTTAGACATGTCCTTAGTGTAACAGTGGGATTGCTTCATTTTACAAGCGCCCTTACATTAACAACAGCAAAAGGTTGGTATAAGGGCATGCGACAGTGGACATATCAGCACAATGTACCTACAGGGAGGCATAAAGTGGTGATGCCAGCATCCAATCAAGACCTGGGCTGGTCCCAAATTTAGTTCTCTTTAGCCACCTTTTACTATGTGAGGGAAGCAAATCTAATCCTGGACATACTCTGTTGACTTGTCCCCCAGCCACCACTTTCTTTCCTTTTTTAACCAATAACAGATATGTTCCTTATCCAATTTGTACCATGTTTTCCCTTTATTTCCCTTTTCAACCAAGACACCGGTTGGGTATCCAGTCTCTACTACTTTCCCCTGTTATTTCCTCTTTTAATCAAGGCCTAGATTCATGCTACAACTTTCCTGCTGTCCTTCCCTGTTTGAACCAAGTCCTAGATTCGACTGCATGAAGTAGCCTTACCTCTAATAATACTAAAAATTTAGGTGGCTTCGGAAGAACCGATAGAAGTAGAAAAAGATCCACATGCAGCCACGTCGGGAGTTGCGGCACTAGAGCAAGGCCGTTTTTGAAGGAAGTTATACCTAAGGGTCGTCGGGATGTGTCCAGGAGGGTGGCGGGAGGGCGGATTTGGCCACAATATGGCAGGGAGGAAGAAGGGGGTCCGAGGACTTCCCGAGCCGGTGCTGTGTCGGAGAGAACGGCACGGGCAGCCGATCGGGATGCGCCGGCAGCTATGGGTTTCCTCCCTCGCCGCTGATGACTGCGTAAAGGATGCACCTACTCTCCTACACCCCGACCGAGGGGATCCGGCCGGATCTGTGACCAGCGGTGAGCAGAGAGAGAATGTGTCCACCGCTATCTAGTTTAGATCTAGAGAGGGTGAGAGAGTGAAGAGAGCAACCCTAGTGAAACAAGTGCTCAGGCTCCTGCCTATATATATAGTGGAGTGATTGTCCTTTTTCTCTCCACAACAATCGTTTCAATTTGTGTACGTGAAATTAAAGAAAAGAAACTCTCTATTTAATGTGACTAACTACACGTTGCACTTTGTATTGTATTGTACGTACTAGTAGTATTGTTCACTTGTGGACCCTGGCCCTCCATTCATTGAACAACCCCTGATGTGGACATCAATACTACAGTTATACCCACGATCCCTGCAGCTACATATACGGGACAAATTACTAGAGCTCGCGCAAACCAATTAAATTATTAGGTACATTCGTTTCTTGGTAATGATTCTAATGTTCATGAGAATATGATGCTGCCTAAATTGGATACATTCGTTTTGCTTACAAATGAAGGGGCTAGCTTGGACAAGAAGGATGAACATTGGAGCAAGATCAAGCATGGAGGTGACGACATGTGCAAGGGGAACAAGAACGGAGTTTCAAGTGATGATTTCAGTACTTTCAAGCCACCATAATGAGTGCATGAAGGCTTGGACGAAATATACAAGATGATACTTCATAAATTTCATCGAGAGGCTATTATAGGTGTTGCGTCACCTTATTATTGGGCCAGGCCCATGTAATTTCGAAATACTTCAGTTAGGCTATTTTTATAGTCCGTATGTGTGGGCAAACAGAGTTAGGGTTGGTCTCAGACCCCTCCTCCAAGGGGTCATGAAATTCCCCCTATTCCTCCATATATATAGCCCTTAGGGCGTCATTTAAACTTTTCATTTTGTTTAGATTAAAGTTCGCCATAGCTACAACTCGTGTACTTCGTTTGTGTTCAACGACCAGACCAAGACGTCACAGAACCCCACTTCCATCAATAAAGCTTTCATCTTATATTTGCAATATCCAGATTGTAATCTCTATTTCTTGCTTGTTCTTTGTTTGACTGCAGGAAATAGACCTTCGTGGTTAGATTGATCGTGCTCCGGCATGATCAATAACCTTTCATGTGGTATCAGATTTCCAGGTTGCTCAGTGAGATTTTCCAGTTTATCGTAGTTTAGGTCGCATCTGTTCTTCATACCTACAGTCCATGAAAAAGCCACAAAAAAATTTGGGTTAGTTCATCATATCCAAACCAATTTGAGCAATTGCATAATCTTTTCTGTATTTGCTTTGTTGAATTTGTGGTTGCATTGTCATGTCAAGTTGCTGGTCTTAGTGTCTAGTCCTTTAGTGTTTCGAGTTCTGTTCACAAGTTGTCACGCCGCCACCGCACCATCGTCATCACTTCTGCCATATACCACCATCGTCATCACCGCTGCCATATACCACCATCGTCGTCACCGCTGCCATATACCACCATCATCATCACCGCTACCATATACCACATATCCGCCGCCACCATGCTCATTCGAGTCCACCTCCATCACAGATTCGTCACCAGTCCGTGTTCCACCGCCCTACATATATCCGCCACCAGTCCAAGTTCCACCAGATCCATCTTCGCCACCAGTCCAAGTCCAGTATTTGTTTCTCTGTTATCGCTTTCCAAATCACGCCATACTACGTGTCGTGACTGACTAGGACTCCCCAACTTCTGTGCCACCCATAGAAGAAAAATAGTTCCAGTATCAAAAAAAGAGGGAAAAAGTGCAAAAAAAAGTGAAAAAGAATAAAAAGAGATTCAAAGTGTGCTCCTCCCTTGTTTTACGTGTAGCACCATGTTTTTGTTATTGTTCTAGGCTCACTTCTCTAGCACGGTCTAGCCTAGGACCAGAACAGTATCGTCGTTGAGCGTTTATTAAACTTGGCATCTCTGAATTGATTATTGCTGGCTTTTTTGCTACCATATTCTAAGCCATCCCAGCTCCACATACATCTACGTCGTGCGTTTGACTCTCCCTGGTAATCACTCTATCCAACCTTTGAGATTTTTGACTACAACGGTTGCTGATCACCGCCTGTTGCTGGGTAAGAACTGGTAAGAATTTGAGATTTCCTTGACGGATTTGTGACACCCCACCACCACAACTTTCTAGTAGTCTGTAGGATCATATTCTTGTGTGTTTCTATTGCTACTAACCATGGAAGGATCACAAGCCGACAAGACTGACTAGGAGAACATGACGAAGAAGGAGCTTCATGATAAATTTCAGCAAATGTTGGGTCAACAGGTGGAAGACGTGATGACTAGCTTGGCAAGGCATTAGAGAGGATAGATGACCTCGAGAAGACTATTGACACCAAGTTGGATGCCAAGTTCGCTGAAGTGCTTGCGCATCTACCTCCATCTGCTGCCTCTGCTGCAACAACAACAACAACAACAACATGATCCAGCCCTGTACCGTTTGAGGCATGTTCCTCTTGAGGAAAGCCAAAATTCTGGTGCCATTGTGGCTGCTCCTACTACCGAAGAGGAGGACGATTATTAGGATGAGGTTGATCAAAATCAGAACTACGTGCAACCACCAGCACCACCACCCGGTCGTCGACATGCAAATAATCACAACGGTAGGGCTGCACCACCACCTCAGGTACGAGATCATGACCATGTTCCTAAACTAAAATTGAATATTCCGCTATTTGAGGGTAGACACATTCCTGATATATATCTTACTTGGGAATTAGAAACTGAACAATGTTTTACATGCTTACAATATCCTGAGGATAGACGTGTTGCTGTTGTTGTTTGTGCTTTCACTAGTTTTGCTTGTGTGTGGTGGTCTGAACATTGTAGATTATATCATGTTCCAGCTACTTGGTCTGCATTGAAAAATTCTATGCGTACTCGTTGGGTTCCACCATATACGTGAATTACTTCAAAATCTTTTGCAGCATTTAAGACAAGGAAAAAAATTATGTAGAAGAATATTATCAGGAATTACAAACTAGCATGATCAGATGTGGTATTGTTTAGGATAATGAAGCTATGCTTACACGTTTCATGGGTGGGTTAAATAAAGAGATTCAGACCATTTTAGAGTATAAGGAATATAACAATATCAGTCTTTTATTCCATCTTGCTTGCAAAGCTGAACGTGAAGTGCAGGATCAACAGGCATTGGTGTGAACTAATTTTTCTGCAGGTCGATCATCATCATGGACACCACGTGCATCTTCTACTTCCACATGTTCTGCTGCACCGGCACCTCCGTCAGCTGCCACCTCTAATCATGATACAAGAAAGCAGGCACAACCGCCATTATCTGCCAAGAGCACACCTTCCGGGCCTGCACAGAGCTCTTCTTCATCCATGGCATCAATAGGGCAAAGACATGATATTAGTTGTCGTCATTGCAAGGGTGGAGGTCATTATGCGAGAGAATGCCCATCTAAGCGTGTGATGATTGCTACTGAGGATGGTGGGTATGATTCCGCTGGTGACTATGACGAGGAGACTTTGGCTCTTATTACAAGTGAAGAACGCGGTGGAGATGATTCTGAACAAGAACACAATATATGGCTGCTGAAGATGCTCATAGGTATGAAACTTTAGTTGCTCAACGTGTTTTGAGTGTGCAGGTCACACAAGTTGAGCAAAATCAGAGGCACAATTTGTTCCATAAAAAGTGAGTTGTGAAGGAACATTCTGTTCGTGTCATCATAGATGGAGGGAGCTGCAACAACTTGGCTAGCATGGTGATGGTGGAGAAGCTGTCTCTCACCATAAGACCACATCTGCATCCTTACTACATCCAATGGTTCAACAACAGTGGCAAGATTAAGGTAACACGTACTGGTCGTGTGCTTTTTAGTATAGCTACATATGATGATTACGTTGATTGTGATGTGGTACCCATGCAAGCATGTTCCTTATTACTTGCTAGACCATGGCAATTTGATAAAAATTCTGTACACCATGGTAGAACCAATCATTATACTCTTGTTCATAAGGATAAATATATTACATTGCTTCCTATGTCTCCTGATTCCCTTTCACTTCCGCATCTTCGTGGTGTGCTGTTTTAGCCCACAAAGCACGGGAAGGGCCTCCCGAGCAGATCCGATTTCGCCGGAGTTCATGTCGCTGCCACCACAGAGGAAGCCACCATTGCTGTTCTTGCCACCATCGCCACTCCCGTTGAACGCAACATCCTCCCGTCACCTTACCTTCGCCGGAGCACCGCCGGAGGAGCGCCGCTGCCCACGCCCGACCCGCCGCCGCCATTTTCCTCTACTGGTGAACACGAGCGTGTAGGGAACCCCTTCGACCAATCATGCTACAACATGTGGCAGCCGCTACAGTAACCGCACAGGAGCATAACAGAGTTTTGTTTTTCTTTTTGGTTTTTCACACATTTTCACCTAAACTTCCACTAGCTATATCTTTTAGTCTATATATCCAATTTAGGTGATTCTTTTTCCTATGTACTCACAATGACCAGTGGATTTTGACAGAACCAAATTTTCACATGTTCGCACTGTTCTAATTTTAATTCATTCAAATTTAAAATGAACCTTCCGGAGGACATAACTTTCAAACTGTTCGTCCAATTTAAATGATTCTTTTTGCATTGTGATCCTAGTATCATGTAGATGATTTGTACATGTTGTTATGTTACTGTTGTTGGATTTTTAAAATGATTTCTTGCTGTTGGTTTTATTTTGGTTCTATTTGAGTTTCGGTGATTGATTTGTTAATTTGTGTGAAACGTGTAGATTGTCCGGAGTGCGACGCAAACCATTGTAAGGAGTGTGACTTTTTGATTTAGAACCAAGGCAAGTTACATGTTGATCATCCCTTACCTATTATTTTTCTGTGCATGTAGTCTATATCACATTATGAATATATGCATGTATAGGAATACTATATTATTGTGCTATGCTATTGAGCTATCTCCTCGTCAATGTAGATCGTGGTAGTTGTAGTTTGGCTATGCTTTGTAGACGGGGTTGGTTCCTGTATCCATTGAGATTATGTGAGGATTATATATAATAATTTCTGTATTAGCTTAAAATATAATTCACCTTTGGGCGGAACTGGTATTGCTTGGTGTTGAGGGAAGGCATCATGGGGTCTTGCAGCTTTTCTAAGGCCATGCGCCCATGAGAGTGCACCCTAAGTAGACTGTGGCCCAGGTTCAAAAAGATCAGATAGACTTAGTGACTAGTAGCTTCCATGTATGGCCACTGGCTATATGGGCTCTGGCTTAGTTGATCAGTTGTTGGAACCCTTGCCCAGACAGCGTCGACAGATGTAGCGCATGTAGGTGGGATGTGGCCGTCAGGTGGTTTAGGGAACCTCTTCTGAAAGACTTCGTCTCAATCTTCGGATTGGGTCCAGTGGGTAAAGCATACTAAACTCTGCAGAGTATTAAAAACTAATCATGATTAGTCGTGTCCCTAGTTATTGACAAATTTGAGCGACTACACCATTGCAGTTATTGGATGATCTTGACAGATGTGACACTTAATAAATTTGATGGGAAACTTAATAATGGGTATAGGTTGGAGTTGAAGTTGCCAATTCAACCATATTTATTTTAATTGTAGCAAAAAAATTAAATTAAAATTTGACTATTAGGTAGTTATGAGGACAAAATTAGCTTTTCTTCAAAATAACCACCAAGCCTTCATTTTATTATACTATTCATTTACATGTAGTTCTGCTTTATTATTACTCCTGTGTAACTTGTCAATACATTCAATGTATTGACCTATAAGGCTGCAATGTCTCATGTTGCAGGATATTCAGACGAAGAGTAAGGTACCGTTAGGGTCGCGTGTCTGCACTCAACATCGCTAGTGGGCTATGATGGGAATATCGTTATTTTCTACTACTTTTCCACTGTTTGATTGAATAAAGCTAGCTATGTGCTATGCAGATTGTTTTATTTTATAAATTCTGGATCATACGTTGTAATAAATGAAACACTTGTTATTATGGTATTCATCTATATTGTGTGTGCTAGCGAGGCGATCCAGGGACTAGCCCGGTAAGCACAGAGACTCAAATCCTTCGAGGTTTGGTCATTACAGATGGCATCAGAGCAGTGTGTTGACTGTAGGTCGTGACCCTAGAAAATGGATTAGAAAACCCATATGAGTGGAAATTATTTTATAAACTATCTATACTTCTTATTGTTTATTAGGTAACCCCCTCAAGTATCTTGACCAGTTGAGTAGAATATATATTCTCCCTTAGCCCTATTATATATATAACGCATCTATTCTTGCCCACCATATGCCGCCGAGGCGTGAGACTAGACGCACTAGTTCAGGAGAAGACAACAATGGCAATGACGTACCACCATACATGCAGTATTTGCTTCACGGACATGCCCAGTTGATCAAGTTGCTTGCTCAGACCAGGTTCTTGAGATTGAATCCTCAGAGGTTCTCTAGCGCCCCTGAACCTATTATGGCTGATGATTGGCTCTGTGCAGTCAATAGGAACCTAGAGATGGTTGGATGCACAGATGCAGAGAGGGTGAGGTTTGCCTCACATTTGTTGGAGGGTCCTGCCGCAGCTTGGTGGGACAATTACTTGGTCACTTAACCCATTGCTACTATCACCTGGGCGCAGTTTCAGGCAGCTTTCTGTGCTGCACATGTGTCTGCTGGTGCCATGAGTGTGAAAAGGGAGTTTTGTAGTTTGCGCCAGGGAGGTCGCACAGTCAATGCATATGTGGAGGAATTTAATAATCTTGCATGTTATGCTCCTAATGATGTTAACACTGATGCAGCTAGGCAGGACAAATTCTTGGAGGGCCTGAATGATGCGTTGGGCGTTCAGTTGACAGTGGCCACTTTTAATAATTCCAGGATCTGATTGATAAGGTTATTATGCTGGAGGGGAAGCATCAGGCCATAGAGAATCGCAAGAGAAAGTACAACAACAATAACAGGTATAATTCAGGACAACAACAGAAGCCACACACTTCATATCATGTAATGGAGTTAATGGGCATAATCATCATGGAGGTAATGGGCATCATAATCATCATGGAGGGAATGGCCACAACCATAATGGCCACCATCATCACAATGGGCACAAGAGTAACAATGGCAATGGTAGAGGTAATTGTAATGGTAATGGAGGGAATAATAACCAGAGCCACTAGAGTATGCCTGTGTAGAGGGACATTAGCCAAGTGCAGTGCTTCAGGTGTAAGACTATGGGGCACTATGCCATCGATTGCCCGGAAGTGAAGAACACATGATCCAGCAAGCCAAACCCCTTCCAAAACGGGCATGTCAACCATGTTAATGTGGAGGAGGTCTATAATGATCCTGGTACAGTGATTGGTAAGTTCTTGATTAATTTAGTACCTGCACTTGTTCTTTTTTATACTGGTGCATCGCATTCATTTATTTCGAGGGTATTTGTTGATAAACATGGATTGCCAACCAAAACCCTTAGTATGCCTATTAGAGTGAGTTCCCCAGGAGCTGAGATGATAGCAGGTGTTGGTTGTCATCAGTTGACCTTGTCTAGTGGGAAGTATGAGTTTCCTACATATTTGATTATATTGAAATCACAAGGTCTGGATATTATTTTGGGTATGGATTGGTTGCATTTATATAAAGGTCTTATTGATTGTGCCAGACGATCAATTACTCTCAGTGCACCAAAAGGGAAGAGGATCAAATATGTATGTAAGTATAAGCATAATCAGGTGCAGGTGAACTCTCTTAAGGGGAGTAGCCTAGAATAGGTGTCAGTTGTGAGGGATTATCCAGATGTGTTTCCAGAGGAGTTGCCAGGTATGCCACCAGATATAGATATTGAGTTTCCTATTGATTTAATACCAGGAACAGGATCAATCGCAAAGCGACCGTATAGAATGCCTCCTCAAGAGTTAGAGGAATTGAAGAAGTGGATAAGAGAATTGCAGGCACAAGGATTTATTCGCCCAAGTTCATCACCTTGGGGAGCTCCAGTTTTGTTTGTGGGGAAGAAGGATGGGACCTTGAGGATGTGTGTTGATTATAGTTCTCTGAATGAGGTAACCATTAAGAATAAGTATCCTTTTCCTATGATAAATGATCTATTTGACCAGTTGGGGGGAGCTACTGTATTTTCTAAGATTCACCTTCGTTCTGGTTATCATCAATTAAAGATTCGTGAGCAAGATATTCCCAAGACTGCTTTTACTATGAGGTATGGGTTGTATGAATATACGGTTATGTCATTTGGATTGACTAACGCCCATGCATACTTCATGAATATGATGAACAAGGTGTTTATGGAGTTCTTGGATAAATTTGTGGTGGTTTTCATTGATGATATATTGGTGTTCTCCAAGAGTAAGCAAGAGCATGAGGTGCATCTGCGTTTGGTAATGGAGAAATTGAGGGAAGATCAGTTGTATGCCAAGTTCAGCAAATGTGAGTTTTGGTTGGATGAGGTAGCATTCCTTGGACATGTTGTATCAGGTAATGGAGTTGCAATTGATCCATCTAAGGTTGCCGCAGTGACAGAGTGTGAGTCACCCACGTCAGTTGGGGAGATTCACAGCTTTTTGGGCCTTGCAGGTTATTACAGGAGGTTTATTGAGAACTTTTCCAAGACTGCAAAGACTATGACTGAATTGTTGAAGAAGGAGAAGAAATTTGTTTGGACTGATGAATGTAAAGCCAGCTTTCAGGAATTGAATCAGCGTTTGGTTACAGCACCAGTCTTAATTTTGCCAGATATACATAAGGACTTCCAGGTATGTTGTGATGCTACTCGTCAAGGACTTGGGAGTGTTTTGATGCAGGAAGGTAAAGTTGTTTCTTACGCTTCACGCCAGGTTAAGAATCATGAGCATAATTATCCTACACATGATTTGGAGTTAGCCTCAGTTGTGCATGCATTGAAAACTTGGAGGCATTATCTTATTGGTAATCATTGTGATATATTTACTGATCATAAGAGCTTGAAGTATATTTTTACTCAGAAGGAATTGAACCTCAGGCAGAGGAGATGGTTGGAACTTATTAAGGATTATGATTTGAATGTGCAGTATCATCCTGGTAAAGCTAATGTTGTTGCTGATACCTTGAGTCGTAGGAGCCATGCTAATGCAGTTAATATTGATGATATGCCACCAGAGTTATGCGGACAGTTCAGGAATCTCAGGTTGGAGATGGTTGCTAAGGTATATTTAGCAACACTAGAGGTAAAGCCTACTTTGCTTGACATGATTAGAGAACCTCAAAAGAATGATGAGGAGATTGATGTGATAAAAGAGAATATTATTAAATGAAAGGCAGAAGGTTTCCATGAGGATGAACATGGAGCCATATGGTTTGAGAAGCGTATTTGTGTACCTCAAGATGCAAATATCAGGAAGTTAATTCTTCAAGAGGCTCATGATTCACCTTATTCTATCCACCCAGGTAACTAAGATGTATTTGGATTTGAGGGAAAGGTTTTGGTGGCCTAGCCTGAAGAGGGAAATTGTTGGGTATATTGCAACATATGATGTGTACCAGAGAGTTAAAGCAGAACATCAGAGACTAGCAGGTTTGTTACAGCCATTGCCTATACCTGATTGGAAGTGAGATGAGATTGGTATGGATTTGATTACAGGTCTATTGACTAAAGTTGCTCACTTCATCCCAGTAAAGACTACTTATACCAGTACTCAGCTAGCAAATATTTATATGTCTAAAATTGTTTGTCTGCATGGAGTTCCAAGGAAGGTAGTGTCTGATAGAGGTACTCAGTTCACATCCAAATTTTGGCGTCAGTTGCATGAATCCTTGGGCACCAGGCTAGAGTTCAGTACAACTTTCCATCCATAGACAGATGGGCAAACAGAGAGGGCAAATCAGATTTTGGAGGATATGTTGAGAGCTTGTGCTTTGGACTACGGGTCCAGTTGGGATGATAATTTACCTTATGCAGAGTTCTCATATAATAACAGTTATGAGGCTAGTCTAAAGATGGCACCATTTGAGGTATTGTATGGTAGAAAGTGCAGGACACTGTTGATGTGGGATGAGGTTGGAGAGCGTCAGTTCTTTGGACCAGACTTGATCAGAGATGCTGAGGAGAATGTCAAGTTGATTCGTGACTGGCTGAAGATAGCACAGTCTAGACACAAGAGTTATGCAGATGCAAAATGTAAGGAGGTGACCTATGAGGTAGGAGACCGTGCATACCTTAGAGTTTCACCACTTCGTGGGATTAAGAGATTTGGAATCAAAGGTAAGTTAGCACCACGTTTTGTGCGGCCTTACAAGATCTTGGAGCGTAGTGGAGAGGTAGCTTATCAGTTGGAGTTGCCAGAATCCTTGTTAGGAGTTCATAATGTGTTGCATGTATCCCAGTTGAAGAAGTGCCATGCAGAGATGATGGATGTTCCTTTGAGAGACACAGTGCCACTTGAGGCAATTTAGTTAGAGTGATTTGACATATAAGGAGAATCCTGTTAAGATTCTAGAGACAACAGAGAGAGTTACTCGCACCAACACAATCAAGTTATGCAAGGTCCAGTGGGATCATCATCCAGAGGAAGAGGCTACCTGGGAATGAGAGGAAGATCGCAGACAGGATCACCCACACCTATTTGCTAGCCAACCCGAATCTCGAGGGCGAGATTCATCTTAAGGGGGGTAGGTTAGTAACATCCCAATTTTCCTAATTAGGATGTTAATAAATCATTCATATGCATCTCATATTCTTCCATGCACTATTTTCTTTTTATGAATATTCAATTCATTATGCAACTCAAGGCAATTTATTGGAGTGGAGATAACATGACTTCTCCCCTGTGAAATAAAAAGTTCATAATGTCCAGAATATTATTTGGAGTTAACCTGATATGTTTTTGTATTTTTATAAACTCCAAATTATTTTATTTTAGTGTTTTATTGCTGTTTGTGTGGCCTATTGCATGAAAATTATTTTTCAAAAATTGCATTAGAGGTGGAACTAGTTTTCCTGTAGTCTATAATAGGTTATATATTTTACTATGTATTATATGTTCTTTGGGAATTTTTTTCTTGTATTTATTTTACTAGCTATATTTTTCTGTAGCTGAAGTTTAAAAAAACGCAGCTCGTACTGTGCAGTTGGGCCACACGGCCGCGGCCCAGCAGCTTCCCTTGTCGCGGCTCACTTGGACTACCCAAAGCAGTACCCTGCACAGCGCCCGCAGCCCCCCCCCCCCCCGCCCCCCCCGCCTTGAGCCACTGACAGCGGGCCCATCACCAGTTCTTCTCCTAGCTTGAGCCGGACAAAGCCGCGCCGCACCACCCATACCCGAGCACGCGAACCTGTGCCCAATTCGAAGGCACGATCGATCCCGTGACCTCCCTCGGACACCTAAGCGTTCGTAGGGTTTCCCGCATCCTCGCACTCTCTCTTTTCGATTTTCCCCGCCGCCTGAGCCCTACATCTCCTGTTTCGGATCTCGACGAGGGACTCCGTCGGTGCAACCATTGCTACTTGCTCTTGTTATCGTCAGTAAGCCTGATGAGGACATCAATACCATTGTTACACCCACAGCTCCTGCTGCTATACATACTGGACCAATTACTAGAGCTCGCGCACGCCAATTAAATTACCAGGTACGTTTGTTTCTTGGTAATGATTCTAATGTTCATGAGAATATGATGCTGCCTAAATTGGATACATTTGTCTTGCTTACAAATGAAGGTCCTAGCTTGGACAAGAAGGATGAACATTGGAGCAAGATCAAGCATGGAGATGATGGCATGCGGAAGGGGAACAAGAATGGAGTTACAAGTGATGATTTCAGGACTTTGAAGCCACCATAATGAGTGCATGAAGGCTTG
Organism: Thinopyrum elongatum; assembly: GCA_011799875.1. Lineage (NCBI taxonomy): Eukaryota > Viridiplantae > Streptophyta > Magnoliopsida > Poales > Poaceae > Thinopyrum > Thinopyrum elongatum. The sequence continues at coordinate 311,658,118 of CM022302.1, read as the reverse complement.
GACAAAATATACAAGATGCCACCTCATAAATTTCGTCTAGAGGCAACTATAGGTGTTGCGTCACCTTATTATTGGGCCAGGCCCATGTAATTTTGAAATACTTTAGTATGGCTATTTTTAGAGTCCGTATGTGTGGGGAAATAGATTTAGGGATGGTTTCGGACCCCTCCTCCAAGGGGTCACGAAATTCCCCCTCTTCCTCCATATATACAGCCCTTAGGGCGTCGTTTAGACTTTGGGTTTTGTTTAGATTAAAGTTCGCCATAGCTGCAACTTCGCGTACTTTGTTTGTGTTCAACGACCAGACCAAGACGTCACAGAACCCCACCTTGATCAATAAAGCTTTCCTCTTATATTCACAATATCCAGATTGCAGTCTCAGTTTCTTGCTTGTTCTTTGTTTGCTTGCAGGAAATAGACCCTCGTGGTCAGGTTGATCGTGCTCCGGCGTGGTCAATAACCTCTTGGAGTTGGTTTAGCGATTGCTAAGGCGCGACGTCCTCGCACGTTCGTAGTCGGATCGTCAAAGTCTACTCCACAAAAAACGATAGCCACCATGTCATTGAAAGACGAGACACCTTGGCCTCTATCAAGTGGTATCAGATTTCCAATTTGCTCGGTGATATTTTCCAGTTTTTCATAGTTTAGATCGCATCTCTTCTTCATACCTATAGTCCATGAAAAAGCCACAAAAAATAGGGTTAGATCATCATATCCGAACCAATATGAGCCTTTTGCAATTTTCTATTCGGTGTTTTGCTTTGTTGAATTTGTGGTTGCATCGTTGTGTTGAGTTGCTGGTCTTAGTGTCTAGTCCTTTAGAGTTTTGAGTTCTGTTCATAGGTTGTCATGCCGCCGCCGCACCATCTTCATCGCCACTACCATATACCACCACCGCACCAACTTCATCGCCGCTGCCATATACTACCACCACATATCCGCCGCCAATCGAGTCCATATACGCCACCACATATCCGCCGCCATCACGCCCATCCGAGTCCACCTCCAACATCTATCGGCCACCAGTCCAAGTTGCCACCAGATACATATCAGCCACCAGTCCGATTTTCGCTCGATTCATCTCTGCCACCAATCCTAGTCCGAGTCCAGTATTTACTTCTCTGTTATTGATTTTCAGGTCACGCCATACTACATGTCATGACCAAGTTGGATTCCCCAACTTCCGTGCACCCCATATAAGAAAAATAGTTCCAGTTTAAAAAAAACTATGTCCGGAAAATTCTGGCTAGGCAGTTTTTAGGCCATTTGTAGACTTTTTCGGAGAAAAAAAATTGTTGCCGAGCAAAAAAAAAAGAGGAAAAAAGCGAAAAGGTGAAAAAAAAAGAGATTCATAGTGTGCTCCTCCCTTGTTTACGTGCAGCGCCGTGATTTTGTTAGTGTTCTAGGCTCGCGTCTCTAGCACGGTCTAGCCTAGGACCAGCATAGTACCGTCGTTGAGCGTTTAATCAACTTTGCATCTCTGAATTGATTATTGCTAACATTTTTGCTACCATATCATAAGCCTTCCCAGCTCCAAACATCTACATCGTGCGTTTGACACCACCTGGCAATCGCTCTGTCCAAGCTTTGAGAGTTTTGACTACAACGGTTGCCGATCACCACCTACTGCTGGGTAAGAACTGGTAAGAATTTGAGATTTGCTTGACGGATTTGTGACACCACACCACCACTTTCTAGTAGTCTGTAGGATCATATTCTTGTGTGTTTCTATTGCTGCTGACCATGGCAGCATCACAAGCCGATGAGATTGACTGGGAGAACATGACGAAGAAGGAGCTTCACGATAAATTTCAGCAAATGTTGGGTCAACAGGTGGAAGACGTGATGGCCAGATTTGGAAAGGCACTGGAGAGGATTGATGACATTGAGAAGACAACTGACACCAAGTTGGATGCCAAGTTCGATGAAGTACTCACGCATCTACCACAACCACCAGCCGCCCTTGCTGCACTATTGCAACAACATCAACAACCACCTCCATGTCACGATCCAGCAGGACGAGCGCAGCGTGTTCCTCTTGAGCCAGGACAAACTTCTGGTGCCGCTGCTACTGTTGTTGATGCTTCGGTAGCTCCTGCTGCTACTACAGAGCAGGAGGAAAATTACGTGGATGAGGTTGATCAAAATTAGAACTACGTGCCACCAGCACCACCACCACTAGGTCGTCCTCATGCATATAATCTCAACGGTAGGGCTGCACCACCACCTCAGGTATGAGATTATGACCATATTCCTAAACTGAAATTGAATATTCCATCGTTTGAGGGTAGATACATTCCTGATGTCTATCTTACTTGGGAGTTAGAAACTGAACAACGTTTCACATGCTTACAATATCCTAAGGAGAGACGTGTTGCCGTTGCTGTTTGTGAATTCACTAGTTTTGCTTCTATTTGGTGGTCTGAACATTGTAGATTATATCATGATAATATCCCTACTACTTGGGTTGCTTTGAAAAATGATATGCATACTCACTGGGTTCCACCATATTATCAACATGAATTATTTCAAAAATTGCAGTGTTTAAGACAAGGAAAAAATTCTATAGAAGAATATTATCAGGAATTACAAACTGGCATGATTAGATGTGGTATTGTTGAGGATAATGAAGCTATGCTTGTACGTTTTATGGGTGGATTAAACAGAGAGATTCAGACCATTCTAGAGTATAATAATATCACTCGTTTATTCCATCTTGCTTGTAAAGCTGAACGTGAAGTGCAGGATCAATAGGCATTGGCGCAAACTAATTTTTCTGCACGTCGATCTTCATCATGGACATCACGTACATCCTCTACTTCCACACGTCCTCCTGCAGCACCGCCGACTTCAGCCGCCAATTCCAACCGAGATACAAGAAAACAGGTAGCACCACCACCATCTGCCAGGAGCACCCCTTCTGGTCCCGCACAGAGCTCTTCTTCATCCATGGCATCAGCAGGGCAAACACATTAGATTATATGCCGTCATTGCAAGGGTGGAGGTCACTATGTGAGCAAATGTCCATCTCCATGTGTGATGATTGTTACTGAGGATGGTGGGTATGAGTCCGCTAGTGACTATGATGAGGAGACTTTGGCTCTTATTGCTAGTGAAGAGCAGGGTGGACACGATTCTGAACATGAGATGCAATACATGGCTGCGGAAGATGCTGATAGGTATGAGAGTTTAGTTGCTCAACGTGTTTTGAGTGTGCAGGTAACACAAGCTGAGCAAAACCAGAGGCATAATTTGTTCCATACAAAGGGAGTTGTGAAGGAACGTTCTGTCCGCGTCATCATTGATGGAGGGGGTTGCAACAACTTGGATAGCATGAAGATGGTCGAGAAGCTGTCTCTCACCACAAGACCCCATCCGCATCCTTACTACATCCAATGGTTCAACAACAGCGGCAAGGTTAAAGCAACACGTACTATTCGTGTGCATTTTAGTATCGCTACATATGCTGATTATGTTGATTGTGATGTGGTACCCATGCAAGCAAGTTCCTTATTACTTGGTAGACCATGGCAATTCGATAAAAATTATGTACACCATGGTAGAAACAATCAGTATACTCTTGTTCATAAGGATAAACATATTACTTTGCTTCCTATGACTCCTGGACACATTTTAAAAGATGATATTCATAGAGCTAGTAAAGCAAAACAGGAGCACAATAAGAGTGAAAATCAGATTATGGCAAAAGAAATTGAGCAACAAATAAAGCCTAATAACAAACCATCATCTAGTGTTGCATCTGAAATTAAATTGAAAAGCGGATGTTTACTTGCCACCAAATCTGATATTGATGATCTAGATTTCAGCAAATCTGTTTGCTATGCTTTTGTGTGCAAAGAGGAATTATTTTCATTCGAGGACGTGCCTTCCTCTTTGTCTCCTGCTGTCACTAACATTTTGCAGGAGTTCGTTGACGTCTTTCCACAAGACGTGCCATCGGGATTACCCCCTATTCGAGGGATTGAGCATAAAATTGACTTAATTCCCGGTGCTTCGCTTCCAAACCATGCGCCATACCGTACCAATCCATAGGAGACGAAGGAGATTATGCGTCAAGTACAGGAGCTGCTCGACAAAGGTTATATACGTGAATCTCTTAGTCCTTGTGTTGTTCCTATTATTCTAGTGCCGAAAAAGAATGGTACGTCACGTATGAGTGTTGATTGTAGAGGCATTAATAATATCACTATTCGTTATTGTCATCCTATTCCTAGGCTAGATGATATGCTTGATGAATTGAGTGGCTCTACAATATTCTCCAAAGTTGATTTGCATAGTGGATACCATCAAATTCATATGAAATTGGGAGATGAATGGAAAACAACATTTAAAACTAAGTTTGGATTATATGAGTGGTTAGTCATGCCTTTTGATAAAGCCAAGATTGAAGCTATTGATAGTTGGCCGCTGTCCAAAACGGTCACACAAGTGAGGAGTTTTCTTGGCCTCGCTGGTTTCTATAGGTGTTTTGTGAGAGATTTCAACACCATTGTTGCACCTCACAATGAGCTTACGAAGAAGGATGTGCCTTTTGTTTGGGGTACCGCACAGGAAGAAGTTTTCACGGTATTGAAAGATAAGTTGGCACATGCTCCTTTACTCCAACTTCCTGATTTTAATAAGACTTTTGACCTTGAATGTGATGCTAGTGGAATTGTATTAGGAGGTGTGTTACTACAAGATGGTAAACCTGTTGCATACTTTTCTGAAAAATTGAGTGGGCCTAGTCTGAACTATTCTACTTATGATAAAGAATTATATGCTCTTGTTCGGACTTTAGAAACATGGCAACATTATTTATGGCCCAAAGAATTTGTTATACATTCTGATCATGAATCTTTGAAACATATTAAAACTCAAGCAAAACTGAACTGTAGACATGCTAAATGGGTTGATTTCATTTAGACTTTCCCTTATATCATAAAAAACAAGAAGAGTAAAGAAAATGTTATTGTTGATGCATTGTCTCGTTGTTATACTATGATTTCACAACTTGACTTCAAAATATTTGGTTTGGAGACCATCAAAGATCAATATGTGCATGATGTTGAATTTAAAGATGTATTGCAGAATTGTAAAGAAGGGAGAACATGGAACAATTTTGTCCTTAATGATGGATTTGTGTTCCGTGCTAACAAGCTATGCATTCCAGCTAGCTCCGTTCGTCTTTTGTTGTTGCAGGAGGCGCATGGAGGAGGATTAATGGGACACTTTGGCGTGAAGAAGACGGAGGACATACTAGCTACACATTTCTTGTGGCCAAAGATGAGACAGGATGTTGAGCGTTTTGTTGCTCGCTGCACTACATGTCAAAAAGCTAAGTCACGACTCAATCCTCATGGTTTATATATGCCTTTGCCTGTACCCACTACAAAAAAAAAACCACTTCCGTGATGATACGTGTTTGTCACCGTAGGTCACGTTTTCTGTCATGCATGTACACCCATGACGATTTTATGACAGAATCAAGATAGTCATACATGTGCTGTCGTAGAAGTATTCCATGACAATACCAAAATTATCATCACGGGAGTGTTCACTTCCATGGTGATAAATGGCGCGTCATGGAAGTGCTTTCATCAAGGGTAACCAACACGTGGCATCCACCGTAACGGGTCGTCGTTAAGCTATCGGGTTCTGGTTTGGATCCGATAACCCGTTAACAGCCCGGACCAATGGGGATTTTCCACGTGTAAAATTCTCATTGGCCGTAGCAACCACGTGTCAACCACATGTCAACCGCCCAATGGATAGGAGGCGCCTATGATACGTTGACACGTGGCAAGGCCCAACAGCGTCCCATTTAGGTTAAAAAGGCCGGTCCAGTCAAAATTAGTGGGATGGCCCATTAAAGGCCTGCTTGCAGATGGCCCATTCGCAGTTAAGTCCTATCGGAATATTATCAAATCGGCCCTTCAACGGCCCGTTGTAGATTTCTCATCATTGCGGCCCATGGTCACTTCTGACCCGTTAACAGTCCGCTAAGTATTTGGACCGAATTACGGCCCGGTGTGTTTCCGGCCTGTTAAAGGTCCTGCTACATTTGGGCCCATTTATTTCCCAATGAAACTTTCAGCCCATAAAAGATCGTGAAGGAATAGGGTCATATTCGGCCATGTCTTATGTTCGACCTGTTAATGGCCCACTATAGATTTGGGCCACTTCCAGCCTGTTGTGTTTTTCGGCATGTTAACGTCAGACGAAATCCATGAGCCATATGTGGCCCAATGTCACATCGGGCCTATTACCGGCCCATATAATCGCTGATACAAATCAAGCCCGACCGCACTTCCGGCCTGGTAAAGGCCCGTGTAGTAGGTCGGCGCATTTACGGCCCGTTTGAATTTCGGCCTGTGAACGATCTGCATTGTAAATGGGCCACCATAAGCTGAGATACATTCCGGCCCGCTAATGACCAGTGGGTTATTTGACACATTTCAGGCCCAATCATCTTTCGGCCTCCTAAAAGCAATGGGCATAATCTGGCCCAATTAGGACACAATCTTGGGCCCAGTCTAACTTTCGCCCTATTAAAGGCCCATGTTATTTATGGGCCATATTAGGCCTGCGAGATATTTACACATGTTAACGGCATGTTGTTACTACGGGCCCAAATTATGTTTAGGCCTATTAAAGGCCCACTGTGGGCACAGCCCTATCAAAAATAAGAAAGCTTATGCTGATTTAGGTCAAGATATTTTTAGTGGGCTACATGCCCTTTACAGCCCATAATCGTTTTTCGCCCAATTGGAATTATGGGCCCAACGAATGTTGGCCCGTTGGGCTCCTACGGTGCTTTCGGCCCAAAGAAGATCGATGATGCCGAATACATTACTAAGATAAACCTACACTATACAAAAAATAGCGTCGTAATTTCTACGGCCTTTGGCAGCACGACAAATGTTGTATCACAACAAAATAAATTACAGCCATACAACAAAAGGCTGTTGGCATAGAAGTTTATGGTCCTTGCAGATAAATGCACCATCAGATATATAGAAGCACATATCATTTGACCGAGTGCTAATGTTTCAGGCTGTAGAATCTGATGGAGCAGCATGACCTTCCCCTTTTTTCTGCCATTGCTCTTGAACAACGAAGCAAATGTCTGATAGTCTGGTTTCAAAACCATTCATATCTTGACGACATTTGTCAACCACTATTCTTGTTTCAGAAACAACCTCCATTAGGGATTGGATTGTGTCTGGAGCACAGATATATCACTCTGCCTAGCCGGAAGATTTTGTTCAGTAGGCAATTTGGACGAGGTTACCTTGACAACCAACCCAGAATTACCCAGGAAGGTGCTTTTTGCACTGTTAGTGGAGAGATACTGAGCACTGCAACAAGAGGTGACATTGTGCCTGTGGTAGCCTCGTCACCTTCAGGTGGTTGTGGCTCTTCAATCATTTGTTCCATAGCTTGCCGAAAGTTTGAATTTGTAGATTAGTGTACCAGATAAGTTACTAATGAGACAAAAGCAAACAAAATAGGTTTCACGTTTATACATAACTTATTTTGGTGAACTACCGTAATACATTAGCATGTATTGTAGTGCGAACTACATAATAAAATCACTTTCGGAACATATGTCCATGTAGCATGCCTACTGTACACCACTGCAGGATGCTGCTAACGCGACACTACAATCAGAGACCCTTCGACAAAACTGTATGCGATGCATTAATCACAAATGGTGGATAAGAATGATGAACACGAGAGCATGATCAAGCATGGTGATGAAGGCGCGCGCGAAGGAAACAAGAACGGAGTTTCTAGTGGAGATTTCCGCACTTTGAAGCCACCATGATGATATACAAGAAGATCGGGGAAATATACAAGATGACCTTTCATAAATTTCATCCATAGCTTATTATTGGTGCTGCGCCACCTTATTTTTAGGCCAGGCTCATGTATTTTTTAAATAGTACTTCATTGGCTATTTTTAGAGTCCATATTGTAGGGGAAACGACTCACGAGGTGTTTTAGTCCCACCTTGCCAAGGGTGGACGAAATCCCCTCTCTTTTCCCCTATAAGTGCAGCCCTTAAGGCATCGTTTAGACTTGAGATTTATTTTGTTAAAAGTTAGCCATTGCAACTTCGTGTATTTCGTTTGTGCCCAATGACCAGGTCAAGACCACTTTCCGGTCCCCACCTTTATCAATACTTCATCTATATTCGCAATATTCAGATTGCTTTTATCATATTCTTCTCCGTTTTTTGATTGTGTGCAGGAATAGACCTTCGTGGTCAGGCTGATCGTGCTTCCGACATCACCCGTAACCTCAAGAGATTGGTTTAGTGATTGCTAAGATGCAACATCGTTGCACATTTCTAGTCGGATCATCAAAGTCGACTTCACCAAATCGATAGTTATCATCACATCAAAAGATGGGATACCCTCGCCCCTATCATAAATGGAGGGTGGATGCATGTTATATTTCCTTGTGACATTCAAGTTCATATATTTGTTGTTGAAAATAAAAATAAAAATTAATGATGTGGAGAGCTTTCGTGTTCTTTGACGATGTGGAGGGCTTGCATGTGGTAAAAAGTGAAAATTAGAAAGTTCAATTGTTGCATAGACACTTGATAATGTGGATGGCTAGCATGTGCATTTAAATAGGAGGTGAAAATGTGTGGGACATATGTGATGAGGTGGATAGGCTGCATGTTAAGATAAATAAGATGGTGGGGATGGACTTCTTAGATATATAAGATTTATGGCAGTGGAATAGACGAAAGGCGGTACAGGTGGGCCCACACAGCCTAGGGGCGCGCCTGATGGGCGTGTGGGCCCCTTGTGGCTCCTCTCGATCTCTCCCGAAGCTTCCTGGGTCCTTCGTTGTCCAAAAAAAATCATATTAAATCAGCAAGTTATTTAACCTCTTTAGATGTTTATTTCTTATAAAACCAAAAAACATGCAAAAAAACATAAACGATCATTGAGCACTAAATTAATTGGTTAGTCCAGAAAAATAATGTAAAATGGTATAAAAAGTATATAAAAGTGAGAATATAATAGCATGCAACAATAAAAAAAAATATACATTTGAGACATATCACCCATGAGTAGTTTCTTTGGACTATGGGTCTGTAGTAGTAGCTAGATGGTTTTCTCTCTTGCTTCTCAATACAAAGATCAAATGAACTGCAGTACATGATTGTGATCCGTCTGGTGTAATTCATCAATTATCACTTTATGACCAGATTTATTCATGAATTTTCTTGAGATCTATTTGGTTCTATTGTTACATAATTCTTATTCATATATGTTTTCCGATCTATTCTCTCTTTTTGTGGACAAGTATGAGGTTTGATCTTCAGAGAGTTGTGTATGATAGTTGGCTCAACCATGCAAGTAAGCATCAGTGACAGGAAGTGAAAAACACTTGTATTTATGTAGTTGCCGCTAGGAATAAAAGATGGTTGTGTACTTGTCCTTTACACGCAAGGTGAAGACTATATATCAAAGTAGGATGCGACGGCCCAATCCTTGCTCATTTACCATCATATCCAGATCAAGATACGATGCGCCACCAAAGGGGCAACGCCCAGACCTTGCTCATTTAACATCACACCAGGGTTCTGATATAGCAAGTCCATAAGAGGGTTACGTTTGCCTAAAAAAAAGGGTTACACCCCATCGATGTTCCTCCGGTTTCAAAGGTAAAGCACCCACAGATCGCAAAAAAAAAAGGTAAAACACCCACATAGATAAAACATATGTCCAGAGTAATGGCACATTCAGGACTCATACAGATTTATAAAACCTACCAAACATGAATAAAAAAACATAAGACAAAAATTGTTGTAGTGCACTAGGCTAAGAGTAAATATATCTGATTAGGCATCGACATCAACATCCTCGATGCTTCACCAAGAAAACACTACCAAGATATGACCAATCCAGATTGATGTTCTTACTCAAATTTTGTTTTATCATACATTCCTGTTGGCTAATCCAACGGGGAGATCTTCTTATGGAGCTTCAAGAAGGCTGGCTCATCTCTCTTGCATCATTGACCAGGGGAGTGCAGCACCAGACAAAGTTCTCAGAGCGGGTACACGTTTCGCGATCAAGAAGGCCTCGTTGAGACGTGCTGCGCGGTCTGCAAACTGGGGGCCCCTCTGTATTGTTCGCACACAAAAAAACACAAGGTTAGAAGCCGATGCTTGTAACACGAAAGTAATGATCTGATGTCATTACAAATGATAGCCATCAATAGCTGAAAAGTGCAAACTTATGACATCCCACATTGACATGTGGTCAAGAAAGGCAGCACGTGGCTCAAGCACGCCAAGACAGGCCATGCCACTGTTTTAATGGGAGAATTTGGCACATGCCTGACCTGACATGGAATTCAGATTAATTACAATAACAATGTCTAATATTTCCAGTCCTGACTTTGCATGAAATCCCTAGGACTAAAGACACTCCTAATTCAGTCTCATGTAGTTAGTTGGCCATGGTTAGGTACAGTATCAAATTTACATAATCAGCCAACTGTTATGTAATCCCTCCGTTCACAAATAGTATAAGATGTTTCGGATATTTCAATATGGACTACATACGGACTGAAATGAGTAACACACTGAAACGTGTCTATATACATCCAATTCAGAAAAAAGTTAGAACATCTTATATTTGTGAACGAAGGGTTCACACCATTATCTGCCTTTAGTAGAGGGGAAACAGAGCCATGATGTGCTTGTGGTAATATTATGATCATGGTCTGCATTATCCAAGATGGAGTTAATAATGAGAATCTGGGAATGATTCTGTCAGTTTGAATAGTTTGATACCGGTGCGGAAAACATTCACTAAGATCCAGTTGAATTATATAAAGGCTGCCACTGGGAACCAAATCAGAATTATTGGGTGTGGATTGATGCGGCAGTTTACATTCACCAATAATTTGAGAATGATGGAATTCCAAAGTCCCACTATTCTACTACATTGCTGAGAGATATCTAAAATGAGAAAAGAGAATAACTCTCTTAAGTACAACGTTTGAAGTATTTGTTTCAAGGAGGAACAAAGACGATATAAGCATGAAAGGGGATATTTTTCTGTCATTGTTACAGATAAACAACCACTTTCCAAGGTTGGGGTTCAAGAACAGTATTTGCTTCTCGTGTTTACACACTGGTCACCTTAAACTGAATCAGCAAGCAGGTTCTATCTACAGTAAACAAGTGGTAAACACTAACATAATACCTAGAATCAAAACATCTCCACAATAAATACATGAGAAAAAAGAAAGGATCACAAAAATAGTGGCAAACTCTACCAGACAATACATGATGGTGTGATTTTTACAGAAAATAAATTACGCTGTCTGAATTTGAATAGTGATGTTTCTTCTCATCAGTGCGGCACGACTACATGAGAATTTCCTAGGCAGGAACTCACCTTAAGAACATCTTATATTTGTGAACATAGGGAGTATTACCTGATACAACTCAACTATAGACTGTTGTATGGAATTACGCATTTCAATCAGATGAACAAACAGGTACCAACTCTAATTTCATTATTCAGGATTTGACCACTAGTAGTTTGTGAAGCAAAATTATGAAAGCATAAATCAATCCACAGAATAGTATAACAGATTAACAGTTAGCGAAACGATTACCTTATCATCAAATGCAATCTTAATCTGGGGAAGGCCCTGGGTCTTGCGCCTCATCCTATACATCCTCCTCCCGAGCACAACTATCCCCAGCAACGCTGCAGCGATGGAAATCGGCCAAACCGGACTCACTTTCCAAGCACAATAATGGATGAACCTGAACGGCAGCCTCCACCATACAACCACTTGCCTCTCTCCATCACCGGTGACCGGAGCTGCAGCTGCAACCAGAGGGGAAGAACCATCCTTGTCATCGCCACCAGGTTCAGCACAACCAGAAGCGGCACTAGCATCCTTCCCTTGCTCCGGCTCTTCCTGCAGAGTCTGCATTGCATCGCTTGTTTCAGCAGCTTGAAGAACAGAGCTTTCGCTAATGGCATCAGCCCCTCCATCTTCCCATGGCAAACTAGAATTCTCTGATAGTTCTATCTGGAGTCTTACACCGGCGACCGCAGTTGCATCGGAGTCCAAAATTCCCTCCAACCCTTGAAGCGCGGCTTGCGGAATCGAATCAAACTCACCGCAACTTAACCCCGCAGTTTGCTTCTCATGTGCGCCCCCACCACATGCCACGGAGGCTCCAAAAACCGGCGAGGCTTGTGCAGTCACATCAATCACGCCTAATTGCAACTGTGCGCTGGAATCCACCACCCCAATAAGATCCGTCCGCTCTTGCATAGCAGAACCAAATCTGTCCACTGATCCTAACCAGGATTCAATTTCCACGTCGTCGGAGGCAGCCTCCGACCACGAGCCCTCGCCGGAGAAGCCAGTGGAGGAAGAGGAGTCGAGGGCGAAGTGGTCGTGGAGGACGTCGCCGCCTTCCCCGGACACAAGGACGGCGTGATCGCCTCCGACGCCCGAGGATGCAGATAGCACCTCCCAGTCGCTGAAATCCGAAGCCCCGTCCTCCATGGCGCGGTGGCTCTGGCGCTCTGCCTACGGGGTTTGAGACCCGAGAGGGGAAACACTATGACAAGCGGGTTGCGTCCGGGTGTTTTGCGGGCCCCCTTGGAGAGGAGGAGAGTGTAGACTGTAGAGGAGAGGAAGAAAAAGGCGGAGAGGGCGAATAACCAATTGCGTGCCCAATTGTTCTAAAAAAAAAATTGCGTGCACAATTTCTATCGCAACCACAAATCAGCCATGCACGGCAAATCAGTTGGTCCACATCGGGAGAATAACTGGTGCCCCTTATGTGCTCCGATGCGACCTCGGCCGTTGCATCGTGATCCAATGGGCAGGATCATGGGGATATGGACCCAAGTGTCATTTTGAGAATGTTTGGGGTGTTTTCTGCAAAACATTCATTCTGGATTTGTCTTTTTTGTTTCTCAATGTGTATTTCAAATTTTGATTTAAATTTTTTAGGGATTGTACACTCACGTGATGTGAACATCCACAATTTTTTATGTGCATAATGAAAATTTGGAGCATGGGAGCACCAGATATCCTCCCGGTCCACATCCTCATCCTCTCTCTTCTCTCTTCAAACAAATTCATCCTTTAATTCCACCTTTACTAACTTAAATCATTTATATACCATACAAAAACTTAAATCATTTATATCTTTTAAACTAATATTCCAATTTTAATATATTTTTGATATATATTTGAACTCTTGTTGTAAAGGCCATTTGAACAAGTTCAATCATGTGTATATTTTGACTAGTTTGATTTTTTTCAAACGGTTTTCTGAACCTGGCGTAATATGTTTTTTGAAACAAGTGAAATTCGTTTTTTAAAATAGAGTGAAATTAGTGTTTTGAAATGAGTGAAATAAGTTTTTTGAAATGCGTGAAGTATGCTTTTTGAAACGAATGAAATCAGTTTTTAAAAATGAGTGGAATTTATTTTTTTGATTTGATAGAAATTATTATTTTGAAATAACCAAAATCAAAATTTGAAATCAGTAAAATCAGTTTTTGTAATGAGCGAAATATGTTTTCCAAAATGAGTGAAATAAGTTTTTGAAATGAGTGAAATTATTTTTTGAATTGAGTGAAATCAGTGTTTTCAAAATACTAATTTCCAAGCTTACATGCATAGGCCAGCGTGCGTGCGGACAGGTCGGCGTTGTCGCTCCGTTCCATCAACAACGGACCCCTCACGGAAGCAACGGTCATACGCGCCCACCATTACAGTTGACATGACAAGTTATGGATCCCATTAAAGAGAAAATGGTTCACAACTACGATCAAACTCTTCTCAGAGGAAAAAAAAACTACGGTCAAACGCGTCTGCCCTGGTTGACGCGGCAAAGCATTGGGTCCGAGATGTAAGGAAACTGCGAAATTTGACAACAAGCTGACAGATACGGTGCGGTGTGGCATGCACCTACTTTCTTCGCAAGCGTTAGAGGCACAAATCAAAATACACAACTTTGAATGACAGAACTCGAATATGCATCTTCAGTAGTGGCACGAACCGACATTTCCCTTTCTTTAAAGCCCACTTAAGTCAATTTTTAATCTTTACATGTCAATTTTTATTCCTTACATGTCAAAGTTTATTCTTTCCATGTCTAAGGTGCATTTTTCTGTTGTATGAGTTACGTCTTGGTTGAAAGGCCCTTGTTCTAGGTAGGCCATTTCTAAGAACTATAAAAGCTACCATCAATGCACTATAAAATCCGTGCTATTTTGTGACAAAACCCTTGGTGACGAAACATGAAACGTCGCCTAAGATCATTTTCTTTGACGGACGACCATCACCAGCAGTTTCCCCCCTGGGGTAGCGCCCTCGGCAACTTTGGTGACGTTTTGGCCTGATTTTCGGCGACGCATTCGACCGTCATTAGACATGTGCATATTCTACAGCGAATTGTAGTGTCATAGAAAATAATTCAAAATTTAAGATTTTTTGAGATCTCAATTGCTTATATCATTAAAAATCCCAATGTGGAGCCAAACAAAAAATATATACTTGTGATTACACTTATCGTCTCCCCTATGTGGGACCACTTGATAACAACAAAACTAATACTTAATATCATTACAAGATATGCAGAAGTACATACATACTCCCTCAAACGAGTGCATGTTTGACCGAGTTTTTAGAAAAATATATCAATATCCACAATACAAAATTTATATTATTTGATCCATCATGAAAGGTAGTTTCATATTTTATTTATTAGGTATTGCAGATGTCGTTTTTTTATTTTATAATATTGGTCAAACATTCAAATGGTTGACTTGCACGGAAATCAATACACCTTATATTCTGAAACGGATGGAGTAATTAACATGCATATGTCTAGAATCTAACAGAACTACTTGAAGTTATTCATCGTCATTGCTGCCGTCCTCCTTGTCCCCGTCGTCATCCTCCTTATCATCGTCGTTTTAGCAGGGTCCGTTGGGTGCACTTAAATTTGACTATTTCATCAACCGGCTTGAATGAAGTAGACTTCGATCGCTTGTCAAGGATGACATCATCTCAGTCAACTTCGGTGTGTAGTGCGGTTAACTCCTCGGTTGCGAGGGCTTCGGACAAAGTTTCGAGGGCAAGCGACGCCGTCTTGTTTTCAGCCTTAAGCGCCCTGTCAGGGGCACTTGAGATGGTAATGATCCCTTTTGGGCCCGACATTTTAAGCTTTATGTAGCTATAGTGCGGTACCGCTTGGAATTTAGAGAAAGCGTCCCGTCCGAGAAAGGCGTGATATCCACTCTTGAAAGGAGCGACATTAAACGTGACTTCTTCAGAACGGTAATTGTCTGGTGTTCCGAAGACCACGTCCAGGGTTATCTTTCCACTACATCGTGCTTCTCGTCCGGGGACTATACATTTAAAGGTGGTGCTGCTCGGTCCTATGCGTGATCTATCGATGTGCATTTTATCCAGAGTATCTGCATATATTAAGTTTAGGTTGTTGCCTCCGTCCATAAGGACCTTCTGAAATCGGCAGCTACCCACGATTGGGTTAAGGACCAGAGCAGCGGGACACCTGCTTGGGGTTGACCTTGGCTGATCGTTATGATCGAAGGTAATTGGCATGTCTATCCACACGCCTCGGGTCAGCACCTGCTGAACGGAATTGATTTCTCGCAGGGCCCATTTGCGCTGGTTGTTGGACGCGAAGGTCTCATAGATCATTAGGACCTTGTCTTCTTCTGAGGTTTGTTCAGTGCGGAAGGAGGTGCCCACCAGGAGGGTGGGTCCCCCTTTGGCCACCTGCCTTAACACCCAACAGTCGCGAAGGCTGTGAGTCAGGCAGGAGTTGATCATAATAGCGTGGATTGGACATGGTTTATCCAGAAAGCCGTCTAATGTTGTCCCGGGGTGACCGAAGGTTTTCTTCTTCTTCCGAGGTCGTTCACCTGGGGTGTTCCATCTACGAGGCTCATGCTGAGGTACTGATTTGTCATGTTTCAGATAGTCTTCACAAATCGAATCCGTGTTCTCTTCGGCGAGCCAGGCGTCCTCAATGGCGCAAAATCGAGACACTAGATCAGATAATTCCATGAGTGTTTGAACGCAGTGACGGGCAAGGGCATTTGAAACACCTTTATCCTTGCATCCTCGCTAGAAGGCTGTGATTATGTCAGAGTCCAGGTAATCTAATATCTTGTCTTTGACAGACAAGAATCTAGCCCAGAACTGCCTGATTGATTTGTCGGGGAGTTGTTGCACGTAGGCTAGATCCCAGATGTCGGGTGGGTCGGAGTTATCAGGGCGATACTCTATATGGGAGGTGGGTGGATGAGTTCCGATCTCTAAGGATCGTGGGTCTGAAACCCTATTATTCTTATTCGGTGTCGGATCCGTGGCCGTTGGACCGGCCGAGCTGATTTAAAGATCAGCCTCCTCGGCTGCCTCTGGTAGGACGGAGTCTAACTCACTTTCCAAAAAGTACCTCAGCCCCTCGTCCTTGGGGGAATCCCCCGTGGGAGCTGCAGAGGGGTCATGTCTTGCCTCAAATTTATGTAAAGGCATCTTTACGACCGAAGCTTCATGCAAGGAGATCCGCCCTACTAGTTTGGGGTCGTTGACCGGTGATCCCATCGATCCTTCTGTCGATCGCACAACGGAACTCTCAATGAAAGCACCAGCATTAGTGTCAATACCGGCAGACCTCAGGGTAGGGGGTCCCGAGCTGTGGATCTCGGACAGATGGTAACAGGAACAGAGAGACAATGATTTACCCAGGTTTGGGCCCCCTTGATGGAGGTAAAACCCTATGTCCTGCTCTTGCTTGTATTAATGGAGATGTATCGAGTACAGAGTTGATCTACCTCGAGATCGTAATATGTGGTCTAACTATAGGACTAGGTGAGTGATATTGCGTTGATGTCCCCTCTACAGGCTAAACCCTACGGCTTATATACACGCCAGATAGGGTATCTAGGGTTACAAGGTCGATATCTAGGAGCAAGGCGGCAGGAGAAATCTTGGAGTATACGTCAAGTCTTCGATGGAGATAGTCTCGATTACGCCTTCAATACCGCCTCCGGAGTCCATCTTGAATACGAATGGGGGCCTGTCGGCCCAACCTGAGGAACATGGGCTGACCGGGTTAGTACCCCCTAATCTAGGACACCGTCAGATGCCTTTTTGCCAAGGATCGTCATTGGCTCATGGTGCTTGCCCTAGTCCAGCGTGATTAGGTTGGTAACGTCGAAGCCACTATTCCATACATGTAATGACCATGTTGCCACTGTGGTGACCCCTTTTCGTCTATAAAAGGAGGCCCATGGCTACCTACGCATGGGTCGACACTTTGCTCACACTTACACAGTAGCTGCACCTTGCACGCACCTTTCCGGCAAGCTGCGCTTGTAACTTGAGCCCCAAGTCAATCCACCCAAAGGCATGAGTAGGGTTTTACGCCCCCATGGTGGCCCGAACCAGGGAAGACCTCGCTTGTTAACTTCTGGATTTGCTCTCTGTGCTTGTTGATCTTGCCAGCCTAACTGCAAAGGGGCCTCGCTGGTCCCATAGATTGTCGTACCCCGACATCTGGCGC
Source organism: Thinopyrum elongatum (assembly GCA_011799875.1). Lineage (NCBI taxonomy): Eukaryota > Viridiplantae > Streptophyta > Magnoliopsida > Poales > Poaceae > Thinopyrum > Thinopyrum elongatum. The sequence goes on along the minus strand of CM022302.1, from coordinate 311,640,495 downwards.
GCCAGGCAGGGGGTCGCTTGTGCGGATCTACTCCAGCAGCTCTCATGCAAGTTTCGCCATCTTCTTAATCCATGGCGCCCGAGAAGAACAGCGTGACGGTGGGTGCACCATCTGCCTTTAAGCTGCCGACCCAGATGCGAGCATTCTCCACACCGTTCTGGAGACAAGGGTCATCACTCTGCCGGGAGCCAAGACCCGCACGTTGCTACGTCGAAGACTGGTGCTGCGGCTACGTCCAAGGATGATGTTGTGGGATCCAAGACTGATGGAGCAGCGGGGCGCACGCCGAGGCCATCGCAAGATGGGCACAAAGCACTTCCCCGCAACGACGTCGACCCGGGTCGGCGTCCAGGCAAGGAGCATGGGCACCAATCCCGTGGTGCGCATGGCCTGCCGCCATGTCAAACTGCCGGCGAGCATCGACCGCGGTAGTAGGATAGAGATGAAGCTCCTTCTGGCTCGCACAGAAGTCGAGGCACCTCTCAGTCCTTACGCCGAGTCATGCCCATGTCGCCGACGGAGGTGCTGGCGCAGGTGCAACTACTACTGAACCTTCCTCCGGCTCCGAAGAAGATGGGTGAGTGGCGTGCTACCATCCAGAGCCTCGTGGGCTTCACCAATAACGATGGGGCGCGGCCGGTGGGGTCCTCTCAGTGGCAACCAACGACGCCAGTACTAGGGGCTGATGGGTGAACTAGTGGTGGTGCACCAATGGTGCAGTCCCCTCCCCAGCAAGTATTGCATAGCCAGCGGGTCAACGCCCGTGACAATATGTCCATGACGTCGTTTGATCTGCCAGGCCGCCGGAATCGCCACTAAGATCAGCGCCAGGTCATCAACAACCGGCGCGCTAAGGATGATCGAATTACCATCGAGCAGCGCCGGGAAGCACGCCATCAGTCAGACGCATGAGAAGGATCAGTTGTGAATGAGATTGCACTGGGGTTCCCTGGGTGCCTACCCGACGATGTGGGCTGCCCAGCATTTACCCATGAGCCGCGGCAAGTTCAGTGGCCCTCTTCCCGAAGATTCAAGCCTGACTTGCTGGAGAAGTATGATGGGAAGCTCAATCCGTCTGAATTCCTTAGAATTTACACCATCGAGGTGCAAGCTGCTAGTGGCAGGGACAACAATATTCTCGCCAACTATTTTTCGTTGGCGCTCAAGCCCAACATGAGATCATGGTTGATGAACTTGCCGAAGGGTTCCATTTCTTCTTGGTCAGACCTGTGTCATGGGTTTGTTGGGACCTACGCCAGGGGCCACGAGCCTCCGAGGAAGCCCAACGACCTCCACTTGATTCAATAAAAAGGATGGTGAATCGCTTCGTAAGTATGTCCAGAGGTTTAGCCGTGTGCATCACAACATTCCCGATGTGCACCCTGCTCCTGTGATTGCTTTGTTCGACACGAATGTTCACAATCGCAGGATGCGCGCTGAGTTGAACATCGAGCAGTTGAAGCCCGTCAACAACCTGTAGGCTTTGGTGGACTAGTGTGCACGTGCTGAGGAGGGGAGGAGACTTCCCGGGGAGGATGCTGGAGCCGAAGCTGATTCTGAGGATGATGACACATCCACCCCAAAGAAGATAGGTCGAAAGCGCAATCATAGGCGCAAGGGCAAGGCTGTGATGGCCGTCGAGGGTTCCGACGACTTCAATGCCGCCAAGAAGCCGAAGACCCTCAGCTCCAGCAAGGAGGTTGCCGGATGCGTTGGATGTCAGGAGGCTGCGGTAGGAGAAAAGACGGAGGGCTCTGGCAAGAAATACTGCAAGATCCACCATACCAAAGGCTACGACCTCCAGGATTGTTGGCAAGTGGAACAGCTTGCCGAAAAGCAGAAGCAAGATTATGAGAAGCGTGACAAGGAGAAAGGCCAAGATGGCGCCGGTGGGTCCGACAACAAGTACCGCGATGGCCGTGGGGGTCGCCGCACCAATGGCCAGCAGCAGAAGGAGAAGCCTACTCACGGCCGCGAGAAGAAGGAAGGCGAGGATGATGCTGATGACAATGATGATGATCAGGAATCTGAGGGACGGGAATTCCAAAAGGCTGTGGAGGCCATGTGTGTCGATGGAGGTGCATCTTTGCACTCCTCTCACCGCCAGCTCAAGCAATGGGCACGTGAGATTAATGCTGCCGAACCAGCAGTAGAGGTGCAGAAGCCGCTCAAGTGGTTTGACATGCCCATCGTTTTCGACATCGAGGAACACCCTGACCGCACCACTGTGGTCGGGTGTTTTTCCTTTGTTGGTTTCTCCAATAATTCGCAACCTCAACTTGACGAAAGTGTTGAGTGACGATGGGGCCGGCTTGAACCTGATCTCCCCTGATGTGATCAAGAGGTTGCAAATCCCTGATGAAGATCTCCAAGAAATGGGAATGCTTCAAGGGGTCAATTCGGGGAGGAGCCAGCCCACCGGCAAGGTTACCTTGCCGGTCACTTTTGGTACTGAACTGAACTACAGGGCCGAGAAGGTCATTTTCGATGTCGTCAAGATACCATTACCCTACAATGGGATTCTTTGTCGTCCGGCCCTGGCAAAGTTTATGGCAGCGTCACATTACGCCTATAATACTTCAAAAATGCCGGGCCCGATGAGCATCATCACCATCCACTCCGACAATAAGGACACATTTATCTGTGCCGACAAGCTCTACTAGGAGGTAGTGGCAGCATCTACCATCAACGCACCTGCTCCTGCCGGCAAAGCTCCCGGGGGAGGAAATAATAAGAAGACCGGCAAGATCTCTAGCGAGGCCACCAGGAAGCGCACCTGAGAGTGCAGCATACCCATTGAGGACGAACCAGAGAGCTCTACCGGCAAGAGAAAGAAGACCAAAGCCTCACCACCTTCTACAAAGCAAGTCTCTGCAAGGGAGGATGGCACTGGCGGTACCTTTACTGTGAGTGCTACCCTTGATGGCAAATAGGAAAGCACGATCCTCGCCTTCCTGCAGGGGAATATTGATGTGTTTCATGGCAACCATCTGATATCCTCAACATACCCAGGGAGGTGATTGAGCACCACCTTGCAGTCTGCCCTAATGCGAGACCCGTCAAGCAGAAGCTCAGAAAGCAGGCTTTGGAGCGGCAAGAGTTCATTGCCCAAGAAATCCAAAAACTAGACGCGGCAGACTTGGTCAGAGGAGTGCTACAAACCCAACTTATTTGGCTAACCCCATGGTCGTTCACAAGGAAAATGGGAAGTGGAGGCTTTGTATTGACTTCACTGACATAAATAAAGCGTGCCCAAAGGACCCCTTGAAGGAAATATGCCCTAGAGGCAATAATAAAGTTGTTATTTTATATTTCCTTATTCATGATAAAGGTTTATTATTCATGCTAGAATTGTATTGATCGGAAACCTTAATACATGTGTGAATACATAAACAAACACCGTGTCCCTAGTGAGCCTCTACTTGACTAGCTCGTTGATCAAAGATGGTTATGGTTTCCTAACCATGTACATGAGTTGTCATTTGATAACAGGATCACATCATTAGGAGAATGATGTGATGGACAAGACCCATCCGTTAGCTTAGCATAAATGATCGTTCAGTTTTATTTCTATTGCTTTCTTCATGTCAAATACATATTCCTCCGACTATGAGATTATGCAACTCCCGGATACCGGAGGAATGCCTTGTGTGCTATCAAACGTCACAACATAACTGGGTGATTATAAAGATGCTCTACAGGTATCTCCGAAGGTGTTTGTTGGGTTGGCATAGATCGAGATTAGGATTTGTCACTCCGAATATCGGAGGGGTATCTCTGGGCCCTCTCGGTAATGCACATCATAAGAAGCCTTGCAAGCAAAGTGACTAATGAGTTAGTTGCAGGATGATGTATTATGGAACGAGTAAAGAGACTTGCCAGTAATGAGATTGAACTAGGTATGAAGATACCGACGATCGAATCTCGGGCAAGTAACATACCGATGGACAAAGGGAATAACATATGTTGTCATAATGGTTCGACCGATAAAGATCTTCGTAGAATATGTGGGAGCCAATATGAGCATCCAGGTTTCGCTATTGGTTATTAACCAGAGAGGTGTCTCGGTCATGTCTACATAGTTCTCGAACCCGTAGGGTCCGCACGCTTAACGTTCGATGACGATATTGTATTATATGAGTTATGTGATTTGGTGACCGAATGTTGTTCGGAGTCCCAGATGAGATCACGGACATGACGAGGAGTCTCGGAATGGTCGAGAGGTAAAGATTTATATATGGGAAGTCATATTTTGGGTTCCAGAAAAAAGTGCAGTTTTTTCGGTATTGTACCGGGAAGCTTCCAGAAGGTTCCGGAGGATTCCGGAGGGGTCCGGAAGTCCACAAGTGGGTCCACCACGTCCCAAGGGCTGGCATGGGCTAAGGGGAGGCACCCTGGCCTTATTGGGCTAGGCGCACTAAGTCCTCAAAAGCCCATGTGGCTAGGGAAGGCAAAAAGGGAAGGAGTCCTAGTAGGAATAGGATTGGACTTGGAGTCCAAGTCCATGTGTGTACTATTCATAGTTACTGTTCACATGGTACTATTCCTTCTACTCCAAGCCCCTACACATATATAAATAGAGGAGAGGGGGCGCCCCAAAAGGACACAACATCAATTGTTAGCCGTGTGCGGCGCCCCCTCCACAGTTTACACCCCCGATCATATTCTCGCGGTGCTTAGGCGAAGCCCTGCGTGGATCACATCACCATCACCGTCACCACGCCATCGTGCTGACGGAACTCATCTACTACCTCGACACCTTGCTGGATCAAGAAGGCGAGGGACGTCACCGAGCTAAACGTGTGCAGAACTCGGAGGTGCCGTACGTTCGGTACTCGATCGGTGGAGCTCGAAGAAAGTTCGATTACATCAACCGCGTTGTGAAACGCTTCCGCTTACGGTCTACGAGGGTACGTAGACACAATCTCCCCCTCTCGTTGCTATGCATCTCCTAGATAGATCTTGCATGAGCGTAGGAATTTTTTTGAAATTGCATGCTACGTTCCCCATCACCCCTTCCCCTTGCCGCGGATTGATCAGATTGTGGATTCCAACGCCGGCTGCGACCTGCTCTCTTTTCTTGATGCCTACTCTAGTTATCATCAGATATTCATTGACGTAGGGTGGAACCCTAATGGCCGATCTTTCATGATCTGGAGGGGAATTCCCGAAGAACACGATAAACACAAGAGAGGAAACACTCAAATCAAGAGATCCAATCACACATGTGCCAAATCCACATACACAAAGGGGAAATACACGATCCAAAGTTAACAAGGGAGGATACATGGTAACTAGTTCATCCCAATCCTATGAGGAAAGAGGTCTTGAATACTTGGAGGATCTTCCCACAAAGGGGGTCTTGAATCCACTTGGGGGATCTTCTCCTAGGAGGTCTTGGTCTCCATAGGTGTAGGGGACAAGTGGATGGGCAAGCTCTATCTCTAATGAGCTATTCCTTTGCTAACCCTAGATGGAGAGGGGAGAGGTATATATATAGTGCTAGTACAAGTTAGGGCGAATGGATGGGTACATGCGCCTTCAGCCCGTTCTCTACGCACATGCAGGTGCCGGACGTCCGGGCTGGCTTCGGTGGCAAACGGTTGCTCTCTGGACAGGAGGGGCCGGATTTCTGGGCTGGCGCCGGATGTCCGGGGTCATCGGGTCGGATGTCCGGGGCCAGGCCGGATGTCCAGGCCCTGTAGCTTCAGGGCTGCTGGGCTGCTGTTGTTGTTGTGGTCTTCAGTGGCCGGATGTCCGGGTCGTGTTGACTTTTGGAGATCCTTTTCATCGGTCCTCTTCATCCATGTACTTGGGGACTTGTCCGTCATCACGAGCATCTCTGAGAGGGTCTTCTCCATACCTAATCACACATAGCATCTCGGCTTTAGGTAATAGCCATGTCTCATGTGGGTCATACGGAATATAACTAAGGACAGATGTCACCTCGGTCTCGAGAGCTCTTGCACATGCTTGTGTCATCAGTCCACTAGGCACTTGTGGAGACGTAGGTAGGTCCATGGGGATGACCGTGGGATGCTCCACATCATCTCCCCTTCCCCTTGGGAAAGATCCGATCTCAGATCGAAAACCTCATCACCATGGTAGGGAGAGAGATCCTTGACATTGAAGACGTCGCTCACGTTGTACTTGTCGCATGGTATGTCGATCTTGTATGCATTGTTGTTGTAGCGTGCAGTCACCTTGAAGGGTCCGTCAGCTCGAGGTAGTAGCTTGGACTTGCACATTTTGGGGAAGCGGTACTTGCGAAGGTGTAGCCACACAAGATCTCCAATGTTGAATATCATGGGTTGCTTGTTGATGTTGAGCTTGGTCGCGAGGCGTTGTACATGGCACTCGATTGCTTGTCTTGTATCTTCATGCACCTTCTTGAGATAGCTCACTCGTGCACTCGTGTCCATGTTAATGCGCTCTTGTAGAGGTAGCGGTAGAATGTCCAATGGGGACAATGGATTGAATCTGTAGACGACTTCGAAGGGGGACTTGCCGGTAGTTGAATGTCTTGCGCGATTTTAGGCGTACTCGGCGATGGGTGATGGTGTCCTGGACTAGGGGGTACTCACCACATCGTCTCCCGACCAGGTGAATCGGGCCGAGGACCCCCATGGCGGCTCACTGATAGGCCACTTCGGGCAGCCCATGACGCATACAAGGAGCATTCGACAAGACTTGGTGATCAAGACAAGGACTCCTCTCCGCCAACGTATTCGGCTAGGACTCTTGTTATCCTAGGCCTCTGGTATATTATATAAGATGAGGCCAGGCTAGTCGATGGAGATAGGCTAGATCATTAGAATCATACACAACATATGATCTCGAGGTAGATCAACTATGTACTTGATACTCCATCAATATAAACAAGAGCAGGACGTAGGGTTTTACCTCCATCAAGAGGGCCCGAACCTGGGTAAAACACCATCTCCTTCGTTCCTGTTACCATTGGTCCGAGAATCCACAGCTCGGGACCCCCTACCCCGAGGTCTGCCGGTTTTGTCACTGATAATGGTGCTTTCATTGAGAGTTCCGCTGTGAGATCAACAAAGGATCAATGACTCATCTGCAGATCAACTGCGATGTCGGCATCTTCGTCGCCGGCTCGACTAGTCACCTTGGCTCGACCAAGGACTGCGCTCCACCTCAGATCGTCATGCTCAGATGAGGGCCTTCATCAACATCAACTCTGATCTCTATCAAGATCATGGAGGAATCATCCATGGAGCTCGGGGGCTCAACGTCAACATTGCCCTCGGCGACCATGCTATTTTTCTGGATAACATACTTGTATCCGCCATCACTGCCTCCTCGAGCGTCGCTTTGACAATTGCTTCACTGGAATTGTGCAGAATCAAGTTTACAACAACCCTGCAAAATTTCGTCGCGTTCCGATGGGGGAATCTCCGTCGATCTCCGATATACCAGAGCCCTGTCGAATCTGGACGAGTTTGGAGCGTGGTTTCCAGCGTCTAGCTCGGATGTCCTTTGGAAGATCCAACCATTGACCGGCTGCGGAATTCCTATATCTACCACCCCTCAAAATTTCAGCTCAATCCAACCGTTCAAACTCCAGGAAACCTTCGATGAGCGCATCGATTTTCAGATCTATTTTCTACATGAATACGAATCCGACCTGGGTTCATCTTTCTTCATGAACGGGATATTGGACAACCTTTTTGAAAGAATTTTTTTATAGGGTATTGTGTGTTGCTCTCAAACACGTGGCCACTAATTTTGAGACTTTTCTAAGGCAATCTTCACCATCGCGCCGGTGTCAAACCAGCCCGACCACATTGCTCCACGGCTACTGACCTGCGCCATCGTTCCATCAAGCCGACGACAACCACCTCGTATCATCACCTCGGCGAGCCGAACAAGAGTTCGGCATCGTGAAGGACAAAATAATCATCAAGACAAGATCATCGCCCCACGGATTGCACGGGACGGGCGCGCCAGCATCACCGCATGGTCACTTCTCAAGCCGACATTGACCGCGTCACAAGTTCCGACCTGCGTCGGCATTGCCGCGCCATTGCTTCTTCAAGCCGATTTCCACCGTGCCGACCTGCTCGACACCTCGGCTGGCATGGGACTGCAACATCACCTTCTGACCTGCTCCATCACCTCGTCTAGACCGGGGGCTTCGCCATCTCTTCATCAACCTACTTTGGGGACTTCGGCGTCACCAGCTCACCAGCTTCGTCACCTCGGCTGGACCAGGGGCTTCGCCTCACCGCATCCACTCTGCTGCGTAGCCAGTTCGTCAAGCCGAGCTCCTCGCTCGGTCACCTCAGGCTTGGGGGCTGAGACCTCGGCCAGGCCGAGGACTACGTCTTCGTCCTGCCACAAGCCCAGACCTCGTCATCGACACCGAGCACATTAATCAGCTAAGTTGCTTTCATGCTCAACTTTTTCAATTCTTATTTTTTGTCCAGTTCAACCAAGCACTATATTTGTGTTTAAAAAAGAGCTATTTGTCAAAAATGATGACTGTTAAAAGCAACTTGCTTTGCCTAGGTTAACTGGAGGCTCTTAAATTTATATGAGCCATTTTATAATAAATATTTTTTCTTCTAAGTAGTTGCAAAGTGTTTTTCTAACTGTAGGAAGGAAGTATGTCTACCAGAGGGGGGGGGGTGAATGGGAGTTTTAATTTTTCTTCGGAAAACTTAAATCTCTCAGAACCCAGCAGCAGAATAAAGGGTAAACAAGCTAAGAAGAACTACACACTGGTACAATGAGGTGCTATACAAACGGTTTTTAACCCCTTTCCGTGACGGCATTCTGAACCATTGCCTAGTGAGTGTAGGCGATAGGGGGTCCTTCCCACACTACCGAGAAACCGTCGGGGATATGCCCTCCTGGCACACACGCTCAGCAAAATGAGGTCGTGTGCGACTGGCGAGCGATCAAATACGGATATACGTAAAATAGTGCTAAAAAATACAATTATACAGGCAAAATCATTTCCGGTCGTAAGTACATCCCACACAGTCAGTCCCCGCTAAACGTTTTCGTTCGTATATACATCCCACACAGTCGCTCCAAGGAAAACGTTTCCGTTCGCAGGTACATCACACACAATTTTCACCATTAAATCATTTGTGATAGCGTTGCCATTGCACACGATATTAACAATTTTATCGTTTGCGTTATTGAATGCATCACACACGGTGCGTAGAAGAAACTGTGTGGCAAAGGTTGTCCATCACACGCAGTTTTTATGTGGTAAACATTTGCGCAAGGTGGCCTAACGCAAACAGTTTTCAAGAGGATGTCGTGTGTGATTGTTCATTGATCCAACATGGTTTATTCCTAGAAACTGTGTGCGTTGCCTGAGGTCATCGCCCATGGTGTTTTCTCAATAATCGTTTGCAACAGAAAAACCCAATTAGCAGGCTAATTGGCCATTAGCAGGTTAATTGCCCTATTATTAATAATCCATTTATTAATCTAATTGACATTCATATTAAGCACATAATATATTTCATTTTCATATTAAGGAAGGAGGATTTCATAATTGAAATACATCACAGTACAACATCATATAGCTTCAGCACTTAGCTACCCCATTACACAACTGCACCAGCACCAAGTTTCACATGCAACATCTAGAACCTTTCGAAATTAGCATCATAGACAGTACATAGACAGATGCAACTCATCTGGAAAACTGTTGAAGCGGAAGGCGAATATTGAGCCTTCATTGATGTTGATGGTCTTTGCAACTTTAGGCCAGTGCCTGTGGATGATTGGCCGTCCATCCTTCGTCCTCTTCAGGAACACTTCAATATTGAACCGTGGGTGTTGTATGAAAACCTTCCTCGCCTCCTGACCATAGAGGTGGTTTGCGAGGTAATCATCAGTGAACTGCTTTGGAAAGGCCTGAAAACAAGGATGTGCATAAATATCTTCTCTATATTGGAAATGGGGCAAGGAATAAAAAAAGGCAAGGTATAATAGTTAGTACCATCTTGTAGTGAACTGATGTCTTCTTCATTGTGCAGACAAAGATCTTGTTGTTTTTTGTCGCTAATTTCTTTATCCTAACAATCTTTCTGAGTTTCTTGACTTGATTGATATTCATGGACAACTCATTTCCCCATATGCAAAAAGGGTCGAACAGTGGGTCAAAACCACTGACAGCAGGACCTACATGTGCAAGACCAAATTTTTAAAAACCTAAATATTAGAATGGTTCCTGCAATTGCACAATAATGTGCTATTAGACAACGGACCATGCACGTGCTAACCTCGATTGTAAACCTCAGTGCTTCCCATTGTTTCCCTGCAACACATATAAGGTACTTAGTCATCAGGTTAAGTGAGGGTTCGCATGCTATCAGTAAAATATGTTGATGAAAAATAAGCACATTGCAGATTCATCAGATTAATTCAAGCCACATGGAAAACCAATTTATCCAAACCAAGGATGATTAAGAACTAGGAAATATAGCACTTGTATATGTTTCTCATGTATTAAGTGCAGCCAAATTCGATTTATTCCTCACAAGCACAACAATACAAAATTCTACCCATGACAATTGGACATTGCATTGCAGAATTGAACCAAGAAGTTAACTAAACACCACAACAAATGAACCAAACATTAACTGAGCACCACATTGCACAATATAACATACTCCTAATAGAAGATCAGACAGTTAACCAAACCAAGCATGCTTAACAACTTGGAAATATAGTAATTGTATTTGTTCCTCATGTATTTAGTATAGCCAAATTCAATTTATTCCTCACATGGTATACAATAACAGAATGAACCCACAATAATTGAATATCGCATTACAGAATTGAACCAAACAGTTAACTAAACACCACAACAAATGAACCAAACATTAACTGAGCACCACATTGCACAATATAACATACTCCTAATAGAAGATCAGACAGTTAACCAAACCAAGCATGCTTAACAACTTGGAAATATAGCAATTGTATTTATTTCTCATGTATTTAGTACAACCAAATTCGATTTACTTCTCACATGGTATACAATAATAGAATGCACCCACAACTATTGAACATCGCATTGCAGAATTGAACCAAACAGTTAACTAAACACCACAACAAATGAACCAAACGTTAACTGAGCACCACATTGCACAATTTATAACATACTAGAAGATCAGACAGTTAACCAAACCAAGCATGCTTGACAACTTGGAAATATAGCAATTGTATTCGTTTCTCATGTATTTTGTAAAGATAAATTCGATTTATTTCTCACATGGAAGACAATACAAAATTGCAGCCTGAAGAATTGAACATCACATTTGCAGAATTGAACCAAACAGTTAACTGAAGACGACAACTAATTAACCAAACAGTTAATAAGTGAGCACCACACTGCACGACATATAGAACATATACACTAGAGCAATAGATTGCATGGTAAAATTAGATAGCACAATTCACTAAAATTTGTTAAGGAAAGGCAGGAGCAGCACACGCAATGGGTAAACCGAGCATGCTTAACCGGCGTAGCTAGCAAATGGCAAGGTGCTCCTCCAAGATCTGGGGGTCGGCACGAATGGCGGCCATCGCGACCTCATCCGCGCATGTGGCCGCGATTTGCTTCTCCGCTGCCAAATGCTCCTTGAGCTCCTGGCTATACTGCGTGCACCATGGCTTAGGGCGGTGCTTATTTGGTGGAGGGATCGGTGATTTGGGTGGAAGGTGTCGCGCCGGCGGTCGGGGCATGTGGGATGTGGAAGGAGGAGGAGGATGGGGGTCGGGTGTGGAATACATGCCTGGATATACGAGGCCGAGCAGCGTGAAGGAGGGTCGCCGGCGAGGAGGTGGCGCTGCAAGCAAGGAGTGAAGGTTTCAACTTGGAAAGGAAGGCGGAAACAGGGGAAATGATGCTTTTGGTAAGGGGGAGGGGGCAGGGAGGTAGATATTTCCGCGGAGGCCAAAATTTTTGAATCGGTTCAGCGAAAAAACTGGCGCGCAAAGTGTCATCAGACATGGTCCCTTATTCAGAACTGTGTACGATATGTGAACATCACAAACGATTCAGATAGCTTAACCCGTGTGTGATGAGTTTGAACGTCAAAATTTTTGGTTCGAATTTCCCTGGTTACAGTGGTCATCCACATCATTGCATAATTTGGGTACACAAAGGAGACTACAGCACACCCACACTTCTTAATCGAGTAGGTTCAGCAATTAAACAGAGCTAGCTGACCTAAACAAATTAAAGACCGACGCTCTTAATTAAACAAAACAAAGAGTACTACTACGACTGGTGCTCGTCGATCTCTGCCACCTCCTCCATGTCCAGCTCACGCCCAACGGTCTCCTGGGGAAGGGGTTCATGGCATCCATCGCACCATACTCGGCAAGCATCTCGCCATCCGCGTCCGCCATCTCTTTGGAAAAGGCCGCCATGAGCTGAGCGTGGACGGCCGCGATCTGGGCTTGGATGGGCTCCGTCGTGGCAAGGTATGCGGCGGAGGAACGGACAGCTGCTCGAACGCTCTCGGCGATTGCCAACTCTTCGACCGTGGGTTGCCGACCGTTGTCGGAGAAGCTTTGTTCGATTTGTGTGGTGACCGCCACGAGCTGGGCATGGGCGGCCTCGACATGGTCGTGGGCGGCCTCCATCAGGGCTAAGGCCACCGCTGTGGAATGGACAGCTGCTGTGCCGCTCTCGCCAGTTGCAATCCCCGAGGCAGATATTGCCGCCGCCACCTGAGAAGCAACAGCGGCCGTTTGGGCTGCCTTGGCCGCCCGGTCGCAGATTGCGGCCGCGCTCATGCACCTTGTTAGCACACGCATGGCGGCTGCGGCCGCGCTCTCGCCGGAGTGGGCCGCCGATGTTGCCCTCACGACGCGGATCAACGTCCCCATCTTTCACCGGCGATGATTGAACAGTGAAATGATATTTGGGGAGCGAGCTAGTGTGCTTGACACGCCGGCTGTGGACTGTAGCCGACGCACCTTCTTGCGTAAGCCATAGGCGTACTATACACCGACGGTGCTCCAGGATATTTTGTACTGCATCTCACACGGTTGGTGATAATAAACTGTGTGGGATCTACTTGATTTTTCATCTTGATTTGAATTACATAATGGGGTCACAGCGGCAATGGACGGTGTTTGAATTGCTAGAACTTTTATCTGCAGTGAACATGCAACTATATGTGTGTCGTAAAAAAATTGGAATTATTCAGGGTTCATTTGGACATTTTATACATTAAATTGGTTTTCTAGCCATTTCAGGTGCACAATTCAAAATTAAACTACATGCACATGCTCCGGTGCACCAACATGGGTTGTAAAATCATATATGTGTCCATGGGTTTATGCTTATGTCCCATGCAAGAAATGGGGATGAATTTCGAACACCACGACACCGTGGCTCTCCGGCAAACGTTGAGGTACTTGCTTTTGTAATTCTAGTAAATCCAAAACTCGTCTGAAATTCATGAACCTTGGCAGACTATCATGGAATGGCATCAACATGCTGGGGTAAAAAATATTGTCCCATTTGGGGCAGGTTATGGTATAAGCTTCTCACAAACCAGAGCTTCTCACAAGAAGCCTCATGGTTCCATTAGGGAAATGTGTCACCTTTGTGGACAAAATGATATTCGTTGCCTCTTCTTCCTTTCATTTTTTTCCTAGTGTCAACATAGAACAACAGGAGTGTCGTGTTAAATTTTGGATTTTTTCGGGGATCGTTTGGACATTTTTATACGTTAACTGAGTTTTCTAGGCATTTATGTGCATAATTCAAAATTGAACTACATGCACATGCTCCAGTCAATAAAAATGGGTTGCAAAATCAAATGTTTGTCCTCGGTTGCAAGCTTAGGTCACATGCAAGAAATGAGAATGAATGTCAAACACCTTGACACTGTCGCTCGGCCGCTAACATTGAGATACATGGTTTTAAAATTCTAGTAAATCGAAAACTCATCCAAAATTCATGAAACTTGACATGATATCATGGAACGGCATCGCCATGCCGTGGTAAAAATATTGTCCCATCTGGGGCAGGTTTGGGTATAAGCTTCTCGCAAACCAGAGCTTCTCTCACAACAAGCCTGGTTTCGGTAGGGAACGTGCCACCTAGGGGGACGAAACGATATCTATTGCCTCTTCTTACTTTAATTTTTTTTTTCTCGTGTCAACATAGAACAGCACGAGTGTTGTGTCAATTTTTGGGATTTTTCGGGGTTCGCTTGGACATTTTTATACATTAACTGAGTTTTCTATGCATTCATGTGCACAATTCAAATTTGAACTACATGCACATGCTCCAGTGCATATAAATGGGTTCAAAATTGGAATATGTGTCCTTGGTTACATGCTAAAGTCCCATGCAAGAAATGAGAATGAATGTCAAACACCTTGCCACCGTCGCTCGGCCGCTAACATTGAGATACATGGTTTTTAAATTCTAGTAAATCGAAAACGCGTCTGAAATTTATGAAACTTGACATGCTAGCATGGAACGGCATCAACATGCAGTGTTAAAAATATTGTCCCATTTGGGGCAGGTTGGGGTATATAAGCTTCTCACAAACCAGAGCTTCTCACAACAAGCCTCATGTTTACGGTAGGGAACGTTTCACCTTTTTGGACGAAATGATATCCGTTGCCTCTTCTTGATTTCAATTTTTTTCTAGTGTCAACATAGAACAACATGAGTGTTGTGTTAATTTTAGGAATTTTTCGGGGCTCATTTGGACATTTTTATACATTAACTGAGTTTTCTATGCATTTATGTGCATAATTCAAATTTGAACTACAGGCACATCCTCCAGTGCATGTAAACTGTTTGAAAAATCAAATCTGTGTCCTTGGCTGCATGCTTAGGTCCCATGCAACAAATGGGAATGAATGTCAAACACCTTGCCACCGTCGCTCGGCCGCAAACATTGAGATACATGGTTTTTAAATTCTAGTAAATCCAAAACTCGTCTGAAGTTCATGAAACTTGACATGCTATCATGGAGCGGCATCAACATGCTGTGGTAAAAAAATTGTCCCATTTGGGGCAGGTTTGGGTATAAGGTTCTCACAAACCAGAGCTTCTCACAACAAGCCTGATGGTTTCGGGAGGGAACGTGCCACCCTTGGGGACGAAACGATATCCGTTGCCTCTTCTTGCTTTCAAAATTTTTCTAGTGTCAACATAGAACGACAGGAGTGTTGTGTTAATTTTTGGGATTTTTTGGGGTTCGCTTGGACATTTTTATACATTAACTGGGTTTAATTTCTAGGCATTTTATGTGCATAATTCAAATTTGAACTACATGCACATGCTCCAGTGCAGAAAAATGGGTTGACATATGAAATGTGTGTCCTTGGGTGCATGCTTAGGTCCCATGCAAGAAATTGGAATGAATTTCAAACACCAGGGCACTGTTGATTGCCGGCAAAACGTTGAGATACTTTGTTTTTAAATTCTAGTAAATCCAAAACTCGTCTGAAATTCATGAAACTTGGCATGCTATCATGGAATGGCACCCGACATGCTGTGGTATTTTTCATGTCCATTTTGAGAGAAGGCGCACTCGAATAACAGCTGACAAAGGCATTTTGAAAAAATACCTGCCACTTTAATATCTCAAACGTTTGTATAATTCAAATCGTGTGCGTTCTGTTAACCATTCACGTGATGCCATGTGTCTTGGTTTTAATGGCTATAGGAGCTGCCGTGTGGACAGCTGCTTGACTGAACGGGAGGCGTGCGAGCGCAGTCCGGTGCGCAGGCTGACCGAGAGGCATGCAAGCTGTCCTCCAATGCACAGGCTCGCCGGGAAGCGTGCGAACTGTACACTGCGCAGGCTCACTGTGAAGCGAGCCCTTTGACTTCCATGGCCGCCTGCCTTGCTCGCATCCTCTCCATTAATGGCGCGCGAGCCGCTGTTTAATATGGGCGGCCTTACTGTTTGCCTCACATTCCCCTCCCTCCCGCAGACCTCCACCAACGCCATGGTGTAGAAGGATCATCTGCCACTAGTCTTCAAGTTTGGTGAAGTCGACTCCGAGCCAGAGGAGATAGAAAATAAGGAGGAATGGGGCCTCATGGACATGGCCCTGAACGAGCTGGCCGCGGCGATTGCTGCCCCCGCTCCTGTCCCAGCTCCCATTCCCGCGCCCGCACCAGCGACCATCCCCGTAGCATTGACGGGCTGGTCGCCGAGCACTATCGTAGATCTGGAAGCCGCGGGCGTCAACGAGGTCTCCATGGACCCTCGCGAGTTCGTGTACATGCCAGCGCCAGCGCCCATGCCCGTGCCCGTGCGCGCCCCTCCACTCACCGTGGCGCTGGTCCCCGTGCGTTTGGCTGCACCCGCCATGCCCGTGCCCGTGCACACCCCTCCACCCACCGTGGCGCTGGTCCCCGTGTGTTTGGCTGCACCCGCCGCGCCCGTGCCCGTGCGCGCGCCCTCCTCTGCGGCTTGGGACACCGCCGTCGACGGCTACCTCTCAGCGCTGCCAGTTGCCGTCCTCCAGCGCCCCGCCCGTCGATCGCGTGACGACATGATGTTTGATTTCCAAGTGAAGAACATTATGTGCTGCCTTGAAGACTTCAACAACGTCGTCCCGGAGGATGCCAACGACAACGACGGCACGGCACGCCGCCTCCGCCGCCACCGGAAATAGTTTTTTTGGGGGTTTAATACTGTATCTCGATCATATGAATATAAATTCGCAGTGTGACTGAATGAAAGATATGGTTTGAACGAACTTGCATTTTTCTCTCTTAATGTATAGACTTATCAAACGATTTTCTTTTGAAAAAAATGTCAATTGTTTTTAAATATAAAACACTCATCGCAAACGTTTTAGTTAGAACACCCATATGCAAACCGACAACTTACCCAGGAAGCCAAGGGAAAATGTGCCGAGCAGGATTTGTGCAGCTCTTGATCGCAAACGTTTTAGATAGAACACCCGTATGCAAAGTGAGAGCTATGGTCTTTCCCCTTAAGTCAAGGGAAAATTCGCAGCGCAGGATTTGTGCATCTCTTCAATGCAAATGGTTCAGATTGAATACGGTATGCAAAGCCAGACTTCGGCGCTAAGCCAAGAGAAAATGTGCCGAGCAGGATTTGTACATCCCTTCAACACAAACGGTTGTTTTGGATGACCCGTGTGCAACCACGTACAAACAATTTGGTAAGATTTGCATCTGTCATATTGGGTATGTTGCCATTTGTCAAACTGGAAAGATTGACATTTGTTGATCTAGTAACATTGCCATTTGACAACCTTGTAACACTGCGATTTGTTAAAATATGCAGCTAAAAATCACTAGCACTATCTAATTTTTGCAACTAAAATTCAGTAATTAAGCATAGATTTCATTCATAGATTAAGCAGTCGTTCTTTATACAAATAGTTCAACTCGGCAGCTGAACCGACCAAACTTTTCCCCAATTGTTGCCAACCACGTACTGAAATAGCTAGTTCAACTATATATACTAGCTAATTTTAAGTACGTTGTACAGTTCACCACATCTATAGTCAGATGAACTGAACAAAATAGCCCCTAAATACTACTACTACGGAGGGGCTTTGTACTACTTCCGGCAGCCTCTCCTTTGCTGAGCGCGTTCAGTAAGAGGCGGAGGAGGAGCCTACCGACGAGCTGGACAACTGCAATACGGTGCCTGCCGTTGCTGCACCTTCAGCGACGCTCACCTCGAACGCCCTCTGCCGCTCCAGATGACCCCTCTCGAAGCGGTGGTTCTCCTTGTAGATCTCCTGATTCCTCGCCTCTGAGGCGGCGTGTGCCACAGCCACGGCGGCGGTAAGGCTCTTTGCGTGCTCGACGAGGCGCTCCTCCTCCTCCCGCAGGAACGCGGTGTACCGCGCAAGGTCGCTGACGCACGTGCGGGCCTCCACCTCCGCGTCTCGCCTTCGGGCGGTGGTGGTGGAGCGGGTGATGACCCCGGCGGTCGACGGTGGGCTGGCGGCGACGGCGGCCGATGATGGGGTGGCGGCGACGACCACCACCTCCCGCCTTCGGGCTGCGGTGGCGGAGCGGGTGATGGCCACGGTGGCCGGCAGTGGGGTGGCGGCCACGACGGCCACCTCCCGCCTTCGGGCCGAGGCGGTGGAGCGGGCGATGGACCTGGCTTTCGACGGTGGTGTGGCGGCAACGGCGGCCGGTAACAGCTGCCGATGGGCAGCGGTGGCGGAACGTGTGGTGGGTGTTCCGCGCACACCGAACAGGGACGCCACACGCACTACACTACGCCGGGGAGTGCGCCGCCGCCGCGGTGTAGCCTCCCAGCTGGAGCTGTCCTTTGATGATGGCGGAGTGGCTGAGCGACAACGACGGACCGGTGCCATTGGCGATTGTGGGAGAAGCAGACGAGATAAGCTATAGGGAGGGAGGGGAAAATGCGATGCAGGACTCGCCGGCCATGAGGGTTTATATAGCAGGCCGGTAAGCATTGGGATTTTGGGGGATTTCACCGAGTCGGGCGGGAAGCTTGCGCGGTAACCTGCGAGGTTGCGCGGGAACGGGCTCACCAACGATTCATTGGCGCCACTTCGAGCCACTGTTTGGCCAAAAGAACGCCCCCCGCGCTGCGCAAGCTTGCGTTGTAAGCCGTCTATACCCCCGTCGGCTTACGGTTAATAAAAAAATGTTTGTGATTTAATTACCTACTATACCCCCGTCCTGGTTTATAAGTAGGATTTAACTAATAAAATACGAATGCATGTCGCCAAAGATTATATAGTTGGATTCGTATTTGAACATAGTTTCCAATTATATAATTTTTATAACATGCATTAACATTTTGTTGGTTAAATTTAAGGGCTAAGTATGGCACAGAAGATAAAGGGGACTATAGACCAAGACAGAGGTAGTAGCACACGGCCGCTCTCTACGCAGCGACGCAACTGTCGGCCGGCTTGTAGGCGACCATTTCCTGCGTGTTCAACTGCTCTATGTGTGTGGTTGCTTGGGGTTGAGGAGGCCGTGCCGTGCTCTGCTCGTGTCCCGCTGCACGCGCTCTGCTCTCGCGTCCCTCCGGGTGCTCTGCCCTCGTCCCTCCACGCGCGCTGCCAGTGTTTGGGGCCGGTGCACGATCACGCACGTTCGTGTGCATGCGGTTGCGCCGGGCGCGGCGCGACGATGCAGTTACCCGCTGCAAAAACTGCCATGCGGACGCGCCGAGAATCCAGGCCGCCCGGCCCCCATTTATTCCTGCGGCCATTTACCTTCATCTCTCGCGTCACACGACACAATAAGCACACCCACGATGACACATACAGAGAGGACATCCAGCGGTTCCAATGGCGCTCCCCGTGGCTCCAATGGCGCTCCCAGCGGCCGACGACGACAACGGCGGGCAGTTCACCATGCATCACGTAGTGGACACCCACGTGAGGGGGAAGGCCCTCTCGGTGGTGTACACGAACGATCCGGTCTCGGTGGAGAGCTCCATCCAAACTATGGAGCAATTCCTTGCTGAGGACAAGTACCAAGTGGTCGGCTTCGACCTCGAGTACACCATCGGTCGTGCCAGGCACGATCAGAAGGTTGCCGTCGCCCAGTTGTGCATGCGACATGACGTCCTCGTCTACCACTACCACCTAGCCACAAGGCCTTGTGAGCGTTTCTCCAGGTTTATCAACAGCTCCGACTATAGTTTCACTACGGTGGACACCACCAATGATCTAAAAGCGCTCAAGGTTTCGGGCTTGAAATGCCGGAATCTTGTCAACATCCAGGACCACTACAAGGTCTGGGGCAGCAACAACAACAAACTGAACTCCCTGGTTGACCTCGCCTCGGCCATCATTGACCCCTACTACATGAAGATGAAGGATGAGAGCAAGAAGGACAGGAACGCCTGGCACAGTGTTTGACATGAGAGACTGGATGAACGACACGTCAAGTACGTGGCCAAGGACGCGTACAGAAGCTACGAGATGTACAGGCGGATCATTGACATGAGGAAGTGTCTTCTTCCTGCCCCAGACAAGGGATCAAGCCACAGAGCAGTGGCGGGAGCGTCACAAGAAGTAGATGACTAGACGATCGTTTCTCCTACTTTAGAATGCATGCAATTGTTTATTGAGGTGTGTGCGAATGATCTGTATTGTCACTTATGTATTTGGATGTTTATTTCAGTTATATATATATATACATGTTATTCTTCTATAGACAGAGCAAACCACATGGCTTATTAGTAGCAATCGTCTGTGTTATTATTGGTCTTCGCACACATTTCTGATTACGGACCTGTTTGCCGCGTACCACACACATCTTGTTCAGTTGAACTGGTTCCATTGTGTTGCCTAATCACACACAGTTCATCCTAGTGAACTGTATGCCGTATATCGCACACACCCTCATTTGGCTGCCTGTTTCTGTTGTTCTGCATCATCGCAAATAGTTCTTCTGGATTAACCATTTGCCACTCATCGCACACGCAAATCTAAAATGAACCGTGTTTGATGTCGCCTCCATCACAAACGTTTTGCATCTTTTTTGACGGTTTTATTACATCACCGTTTGTGATTGATGCATCCCACACAGTTTCGTCGAAGGGTATCTGATTCGACTGTCGTGTTTGGACCATCCTGCAGTAGTGACAACGAAGTACCGAAGGGAAACTAAAGCATAAATCAAGGTAAATTATATGAATGTAATGCATCAAAAGTGAACATGAGTGACAGAGGTAACCGAAGATGCTCGATGGCGATAAGGCATTTGTTTGACCAGTTCGTCCTTCTGCACAAGGACTACATCTGGTTGGAGGGGCTGTGACTTAACACGGAAGATAAACTCTCTTCACCCTATTCTCATCGACAATCGATTCGTCAACCGATGCCGACCACTCGTGGTAGATACTTGAAGGCAATCTCCAAACCTTTACAGACTTCTTCTTCGAGAACCACAATCACTTTTGGTCTCTAAAGAAATTGACACCTAACCGTCTAGACAGTTTGTAGCTCTCAAGAGTAATAGGCGGAGTGTACTAAACTTAGATTCCAGTGATGCTGAACCACTATCTAATTCTTCGGCTCTAGGGTTTTTCTCTTGGTGGATTTTAAACTCAAAGTGCTCAGAGAGGGGGTTGCTCAACAATCTTCTCAGAATCAAACGGAGCAGCCACCGGACAAAGCCGGCGTGGGGTGGCTATTTATAGCCGCAACCTTCCCAGATGGGAAATGACCATTTTGTACATGAGGTCCAGCCAATGGCCAACCGACACGTTCACAATGGTCGGATTTTGGAGCAACAGTAACATTACTTGAGGAACAAGTAATGCTAACTCCTCGGTCCGAGGCAAATCTCTCGCAGCAAAGAAGATCACAGTCTCTTGCTGGCAAGTATTTGCTCGGAGCACAAAGAGATTTCTCTCACAACTTTCATAGGTTTTGGGTTTAGCATCAGAGAATCAAAGCTTCAAAATGCTATACCCCTCTTAATAGTACGGTGGTCCTATGACTCAATGAAAGAAGAAGAACAACGAAATAAATGCAAGGTCTTCACTTTGTCTTCATTCTTCCTCGAGCGCAGTCATTTGCTTCGGACATGCACTGAACCAATTGCTTAAACTTCAGCAATTTTTAGGGGTCACTCTTGATAGCTTTATCTTCGGTGATAACCTTCACTGCTGCGCAGGGAGATTATTTCGTCGTTTTCATCAAACTCCTCGATACATCAGGGACCTGTTACTCTGTGTGCACTAGCAAACACATAAGTCCCATACTATTTATGTCAACAAACTCCAAAACATAAGGGGCCTATCATTGCACCAATAATCTCCCCCTTTTTGGACGGTTGTTGACAAAACAGATAATCATCGAAGTGAAGATAGATAATTGAAATGTCAATCGAACAAGAGTGAACTTGTGTTACTTGACTCGATGATGAAATATACTCCCCCTGGATGTATGCAGGGTCAATTGATATACAATGAAATTCCTTGCAATTCATTCGAGTGTGTGGAGGATTTTCAATCATACGAGGTAATGATTCACACTGATGATAGATAATCCAACGAGAATAAAGTGCAATCATTCATAACTTCTGTTAATAATTCCACCTGCAAAACAATAAGCTTCGACAAAGAATAGTGCAGCAGGCGGGGTTATTAATATTACAGCCCATAACAGAAGTTTTACATAAGAGCACAAGAAATGGCGTAATTGCATTAAAAGATAGCGCGAGAAAATGCAAACACCAAATCCAACAGAGCAAATCTATCAAAAATCTCGATGTTATTCTCCCCCTTTTTGTCAACTAGTGTAAAAAAAGGTGACGAAAAACACGAGTGCTAGAAAACGGTGAATATGATTCACTCTGAGGCATCGCCTGATGAACTGCCCGAAGAAGTATCTAATTCAGAAGTATCTGGAACATCTTCATCTTCAGCGGCAGCAGCAGCTGATCCATCTAGACTAACTTGGGTCTTGGAAGAGGAAGGGGCATTTGAATCAGCTTCGAGAGTCTTGCGAGACAGAGGATTTGCTTCAACAGGTTTTTCAGTAGGCGATGTGGCTTCTGATTCGTCGAGTAATCTGCGCAGCTGAATTCGAAGTACATTTGTAGTAGGTTCATGAGCTGGCAAAGGTGGAGTGGAGCAATCTTGATAATCTTCAGCAGTAAACCCTTGGTCAATGTACTGATAGAGTTCTTGGAGGTGAGAATTGCTGAGTTGCTTCTTGGAGAAAAATTTCCGAAGCAATTTCCATAAGCGCTTTTTGTTTTCTGCTGTAATCATATGCACAACTTTTGTACGGTTGTGAATAGCATTAAGTTCGGCAGCCAGATGCTCTTTTTCTTGATGATCTTCGGCCATATGCTTCAATAGCAATTGTTGGGTGCGCATGCTCACTTCAAGATGTGAAGGGGGTTGAGTGTTCGGCAGACGATCACGCTGAGGAAGCTTGGGTCCATTGAAGGTAGTATGATAATCAGGACTCGTCACTTGAGCTTTTCCCGAAGAGAAATCTTCCATTACTCTCAGCGTATCATGCACAGGAGGAATGAAGCTTTTATGGTAGACCTTGGCAAGATATTCAGTCTTCATTGCATAGTCAATCACCTTGTGAATCCAGGGCGCATAAACTTTGATGGTTTTTGGACACTGAGCTGAATCCATCAGTATGCGCAAAAACATGTCTTCGACATCGAAGATATACCCTTGTGAGATGGCATGGATGGTGTTCCGAAGAACATCAGATATAGCATTATCAGTATTCATCCCAGCCAGCGGACAGAGGGTGTATGTGAGAATGTGATACAACGTCTGATTGTCGAATGTCAAGTGCTGAGGCAGAGGGGGACCATTGTAGTCACGATTCTTATCTTCATCCATTGTACATTGGAAATCTTCATCAGATATGGCATCAATGTTATGAACCCGAATCTCAGTTTTTCCATGTTCAAACTGAGGGAAATAAAAGTGTGATACAAAGTCCATGGCAGAGCATTTGATTCGTTTTCCTTCAGTCATCCATTCCATGATCCACTTTGTGCTATCTGACTCATCGCCGGAGATATATAATGTTGCATAAAACTGAAGAATAATCTCCCTGTTCCATGGATGCTGATAGCCCAAGACATGCATGAGACCATAGTCTTCGATGTCTTGCAGAATTTGGTTGAAACAACCGATGTTCTTCATAGCAGGAAAATCTAGGAACCAATGAGGGAAAATCTTCAGGCTGTCATAAAGAATTCAAGAATAGTATATTGCATGTTCCTGAGTCCAGAACCGAGGAGATTCGGACATACTGGGCTTGTTGTAAGGACTTTCCCGAAAGAAAACTGGATGAGTATTTTTGTTGAACAGAGGCCCTTTGACTCCAACGCCAATGGAAAACAAAGGCAGTCACTCACGAGGATAGGGTTACTTGAGTTCATCTTCAACAGGAAGCACTTCATCGCCATAGATGACGGAATCTGAATGATGAGCAGATGGTGACTTTGCTGCAGAAGGATTAACATCTGAAGTTCTATGAGCAGTGACGAGTGAAATCCTCAAGGGAGAGGGATTTGATACTTGTTCAGGAGCGGAGTCAGACACCGAAGCTTTATCAGTCATTTGGGGTTGCTGTGGAATTGCTTCAGATGCAGTTTGCGGAGCAGAGGGTGGAACCGACGCATTTGGTTCAACGCGGGCAGGAGAAACTTGTTGTGCAGATGGAATAATTTCACCTTCTTCGGACACTTGGTGCTGAGAAGGATTTGCTTCATGAGCTGGAGAAGCCACAGGAACTGATTCAGTTGGCCTTGGCGAAGTTGTTGCACCTGTAACTGGTTCATGAGCAGGCGAAGGAATTGCTTGTTGAGGAGAGTTTTCCCTCGGTGCATCAGTATTAGGAGGAGGAGCATTTTTCTTCGCAGTCTTCTTCTTCTTCTTCTTCTTCTTCTTCTGCTTCGACGGATCAATGTGCCCTTTTACGAGATCATTATAACCAGTTGCTTAGGCTTGATGATCAAGGCAAATCTTACGAATGATTTGATCCAGATCCGAATGAAATCCCAACCTTCTGTGCCGAAGGACTTTCAACTCCTTACTGATATCACCATACGATTCTTCAAGTTGTTTTATGACAAACTTGGATTTTGCATCCATCATACGGGTGTCTAGCTCTTTGAGTTGGTCGGTGAGTTCATTGATCTCAACTGAATCATTTCTCAAATCTTGAATCAGATCAGATGCTTGCGAAATAACTTCAGGGGGAATGGGCAAAGATGCCACTTCTCCATCAAACAAATCATCAATAAATCTGTCCAGCTGCTCCATAATGAACTGATGATCAAAAGAATGTGGTGCAGCAGAGTCATTTTGAGGCTGAACGGAGGTCTGAGCAGTAGGAGCAGTCTGTGCAACATTTTGCTCGGTCGGAGGCATAGAAGCCAGAGGTTGAGTCAGTTTCGAAGCAAATTGTGCAGCTTTTTATTTCACATCATCAGAACTGGGAACTTTCTGCTTAGCATTTGTCCCTTTGATTTGATTCACCTTATCTTTCGGAAGCTTTTCTCCTGGCTTTGCAGAGCTAACATGGGCTTCAACTACCAAATCTTGCAAGTTGATTGCATCAGGATGAGGATCAGTATTCACTTTGTCAACCATAGTGACAGTGGTACCAGGAGTCTTTCTCTTCAATCGAATCTTCTTCGGAGGTGCAATTGGGGCTGCACTTGCTCGAACACCAGGAAGAATAGTGGATGTAGTTACATTCACTTATTCTGAGAGAGTTGCATCAATTTATTCTCGAGTGAGCGGAGGATCATCTTGATCAGAAGAATCACTTTCAGGTTCAACTGGCTTCGCAGGCCTTTTCTTCGGGGCGCTCTTTTTCTTCAGAGCAGCTGATTTTGGATCATGTTTATTCTTCATTCTGTGTTCGTATTTTCCTTTAGCCTTTTTCTTCTCGACATCTGATTTGATAAGACAGCGATTTTCCTCTTCCTTTGCTTGATCTTTTGCGGCCTTCTTGGCACGCTTCTCAGCATTTTTGAGGCACTTGGCCTTTTCTTCAGGATAAGAGTCCGGAGTCTTGGTGGATGACTCATGAGCGTCAGGAGGTGGTGGAGGCCTTTGCTGGGGTTCACCTGCTCGGATGAGCCCAATCTCGCGGCAGTCACCCCATGGGGGATGGAAAGCAAAGTTCTTGGCGTACCGAGGATGAACCATCTTGTAGTTAAACCACTTTTTTACCCAGTGGCGCCGAATCTTTTGCACACGTCCTTTTCTCTATGTGGAATCTTCTCCTGGAACTGTGTTATATTCATCGTGAGAAACAAGCTCAACTGTGTTTTTGAGTGGTTGCCTGCCACCTCTCCTCTTCTTCGGTGCATCTGCTTCTTGTTCATTTGCATTTTGTTCGGCTCGTTTTCTTTTGCTAGTGAATGGGCCTACCGTTGGGCCCTTTGGCGCTTTAGATTCATCAGCTGTTCCCATGAAAGCCTCTTCATCATCAGCCATACTGTGTATCTTAGCAGAATCTTCAACAGACTGCATTGACCTGTGAAAGAGAATAGGTACGAGGGAAAATGGGGACAAGGTCACAAATGCTCATAGCGAAAGATTTTCTCGAACAAAAACATTTTGAGGAGGAATTAGATGTAGATTTTAAGAGATGTTTCGAAAGAATGAATCATATAGATCAAGCTAGTAGATCTGAAGAAGAATACTAGACAGCGAGCTAGGCATTTCATTCGAGCGAAGCATAACACAAATCATAGATCTGACGGATTCGGATGCAAGGATAACTACAAACCACATCCGCACTAGAGAAGTAAAAAACATAGATCTAAGATATGCTATAAAATCAGTGAAAATTAACCATGGACGAACTCGAATCATGAGGGATGGAGGTCCGAGTACTAACTGCACGTACGCTAGCTTGGTGACGTGCAACAACTATGGCGGCGCGGGGAAGAAGATGTCCCGCGACGGCGTGGAATGACTCCGGTGACCTCTTTCTGGCAGCTAAGCGGCGAAGGGGTCGTCGGCGTCGAGCTCAGGGTGGAGCACTATGATGAGCATTTCAGTGGAGAGACAGCAAGGAGAAAGAGGGTAAAGGAGGACGAAGGGTGCGGTGCGGTTTATATAGACGAAAGAAAATAACCGCACGCCAAGATTTTTGATTGGACGGTCTCTAGCCAGAGACGATTGCTATTCAACGGATAGGATGAACTGGTAGTTGATGTGTTGCACGTGGCAACCGTCAAAGATCATGGTCCTAACTTGGGCGGGAAATCCCAAATTTTGGACAGCTTTCGCCAAAATAGATTAATGTTCGGACCGAATCTTTATCGTGGTCAAGGACACCAGATAAGTTTCGTTCCAGATAAATTTGAGCATTTGCAACGGAACATCATAGACTGGAAGAGATAGATCAGAGGAAAAAATAGGGTCCTTTGTATTTCACTTAGGCAAAAACATAAACACTCGAGCAAATAGCTATGAGAGAAATGCATTTGGACAGAAACCAAATCCATCGAATCAAAGAGAAATTCAACAAAAGAAAATTGTGGTGGCCTAACCCACCGTATAAGAACTATATGACCCCGAGCATCGCACAATTATCATGGCACCCGGTTAGTCTAGTTCTTCGTTAATATATTCACTCTCAGAAAGAAACTTTCACTTTGTCAAAAGTTTCAGACACTTCGAGTGTTATGCACCCATTCCTTCAAAGATGTGAAAGTGTTAGCACGGGTGCCGAGTCTAGCTTACTGCACGTTTGCGAGGTCTAGGATATTTAGCTCACACTGTAACACACAAAATCTTTTTTCGTCGAGAGGCTTAGTGAAAATATCAGCGAGATTATCCTCGGTCTTGACGTGATTGATGACAATATCCTCTCGAGCCACATGATCGCGAATAAAGTGATGTCTGATGGCAATGTGCTTCGTCCGAGAGTGCTGCACAGGATTGTGTGCAATTTTGATGGCACTCTCATTATCACAATATAGAGGGATATGCTTGACCTTGATGCCATAATCCTTTAGTGTCTACTTCATCCACAATAACTGAGGGCAACAAGAGCCAACAATAACATATTCGGCCCCAGCCGTAGATAATGATACGCAATTCTGCTTCCTTGAAGACCAACAGACCAATTATCTACCGAGGAAATGACATGTCCCCGAAGTTGATTTCCTATCAACCAAGTCACCAGCCCAATCTAATTCTGAATATCCAACAAGATCAAATTGTGCTCCCTTAGGATACCATAAACCTAAGGTAGGGGTGTGAGCCAAATATCTCAGAATGCGCTTGACCGCTTGGTGATGAGATTCTTTCGGTGCAGCTTGATAGCGGGCACACATACAAACACTCAACATAATGTCAGGTCTGGATGCACATAGGTAAAGAAGAGATCCAATCATCGAACAATAGGCTTTCTGATCATAATCCTTACCGTACACATCTGCATCTAGCTTACCATTCATGGGCACTGGAGTTTTATAGCCCTTCATTTTGGAATCTTGCATTTTGAACTTCTTCAGGCACTCCTTCATATATTTTTCCTGAGAAATGAAGATACCATTTGCTTGTTGATGAATTTGCAGTCCGAGAAAGAATTTGAGTTCACCCATCATGGACATTTGATATTTATCGGACATCATTTTCCCGAATTCTAAGCTGCAAGCATTGTTAGTACAGCCGAAGATAATATCATCCACATAGATTTGACAGACGGATAAATCATTGTCAACTGCACGAGTGAAAAGTGTGGGGTCAGTGGATCCTGGTTTGAACCCTTTGTTGAGCAAAAACTTCTTCAGGGTGTCATACCAAGCTCGAGGGGCTTGCTTCAGCCCATATAAAGCTTTCTTCAACCTGAACACTTTGTTAGGAAACTCAGGGTGTTCAAAGCCAGGTGGCTATCTAACATACACTTCCTCATCAATTTCACCATTAAGGAAAGCACTTTTCACATCCATTTGATATAGCAAGATATCATTGTAGTTTGCATAAGCAAGAAGAATGCGAATTGTCTCAAGGCGTGCAACAGGAGCATATGTTTCACCGAAATCAATACCTTCTATCTGTGTGTACCCTTGAGCAACAAGTCATGCTTTGTTTCTTACCACAATACCATTTTCATCTTCCTTGTTGCGGAAGATCCATTTTGTACTGATGATATTGTGCTTCTTGGGATTCAGTTTGTCAACCAGTTCCCATACATCATTCAATTTCGAATTGCACCAACTCCTTTTGCATGGCATTCATCTAGTCTGGATCATTCATGGCTTCTTCATACTTGGTGGGTTCTGCCAATGAAACAAAGGAGAAACTACCATAGTAGTTAGCCAAACAAGTGTACGAACGAGTTGGGGGTCGATAACCTAGATTCTCAATTTCATCGAGAATTAGTGAAGGATCAACTCAATTTGCCACACGAGGATGAGCATTTTCTTCGAGATGGTCATTATCATCAGCATCAGTATTTGTGTCACCATTTCCTTCAGGATTGCCATTTTGATCGGCATTTTTATCTTGATTCTCATTTCCATTCGGAGGAGCATTTGCTTCGACAGTGGCTTGAGGAGTTCTACTTCGAGTCATAAGAGCATCATCGTCGGATGACTCAGGTGCATTTCCTTCAACATGCTTGACACTCCCAATGGCCATTTGCCGAATCTCATCCGATATCAGTGATTCATCTATCACATTTGGCAGGTGCTCCTTTTGAGAGCCATTAGATTCATCAAACCGCACATTTACCGTTTCCATAACTTTCATGTGGTGAAAGTTATAGGCACGATACGTATGCGAGTTTGAGCCATAACCAAGAAGAAAACCTTCTTGTGCCTTAGGTGAAAACTTGGAAGAATGATTCATATCAAGAATGTAACAAGGTGCACCAAAAACACGTAGATAAGAAACATTTGGTTTCTTGCCAGTGATAATCTCATATGAAGTTTTCTTAAGGAACTTGTGAAGATAAACACGATTGATAACATGACATGCAGTGTTAATAGCATCAGCTCCGAAGCGAATTGGAGTTTTATACTCACTGAGCATAGTTCTTGCCATTTCAATGAGAGTTCTGTTCTTTCGTTCAACAACTCCATTTTGTTGGGGAGTGTATGCAGCAGAGAACTCATGAGTAATACCATGTTCATCGAGAAATTCAGCAATGTGAGTATTTTTGAACTTAGTTCCATTATCACTTCTGACGTGCTTGATTCGCACATCATATTCATTCTGGGCCTTCTTAGCGAAGCTTTTGAAGATATCCTGAGTACAAGTCTTGTCTTCGAGAAAGAATAACCAAGTGTATCGAGAGAAATCATCAACAATAACTAGACCATAGTGACTGCCACCGAAGCTTGCATAATTCTGAGGACCGAATAAATCAATGTGAAGAATTTCCAGTGGTCTTGTTGTGGTCATGACTGTCTTTGATGAATGATGCTTCTTAGCTAATTTACTAGCTTCACAAGCAGCACAAAGACAATTCTTGTCGAATTTTACATCAGGAATGCCACGGAGATGATTTTTCTTCACCAGAGTCTGCAAATTTCTCATACCTGCATGACCAAGCCTGCGGTGCCACAGCCATCCTTCGGTTGCTTTTGCAAGCAAACAAGTTTGGACTGAGGGACCCTTAGAGAAATCCACAATATAAAGATCACCTTTTCTAATTCCCTCAAAGATGAAGGAATGGTCAGAGGCCATGAAGACAATGCATTTGGAAATAGAGAATAAGACTAGCATGCCCAAATCACATAGCTTGCCAACTGACATGAGATTGAATCCAAGGGATTGAACAAGCATCACATCATCAATAGACTTATCCTTGGAGATAGCAATTTTACCTAGCCCAATTACCTTTCCTTTGTTGTTGTCGCCAAAAGTGATATACTTCAGAGGAGAAGCAGTTAAATTGGGGTCAACAAACAATGACTTGTCTCCGGTCATATGACTAGTGCATCCACTGTCCATAATCCATTCAGTACACCCGAAGACATAGTCCTGCAGAAGAATTAGGCTTTCTTAACCACCCACATCTTTGCAGGTGGCTTCGAAACAAATGAATGAGCAGGATAGGTTTTCTGTCGATAAGCATAGTTGTTACTCGATGAGGAGCGAGTATAATTCAAAGAGTAAGCATTGAAATTCTTTCCAGATGAATGAGCATAATGATTGTATCCTGTATGCATATATTCATTCTGTCGAATCCTTTGTGCCTGCAAGATTAGTCAAGTAGAAATAGGCAGAGCATCAACAGTTTTCTTTGGCACCCAAATAGCTTTCTTTGGGGGGCCATTTCTACTATTTGGTCCAACATAGCGAGCAACAGTCTCACCATGTTGATCTTTGAACAGCTTATAGTTGTTCAGGGAATCATCATCAGGATATTCAGGAATGGGAGAGTTATATCCCGAAAGTAATGTTGGGTCAAGCATTTTGCTCTATGCAGGAACCCACACAGTTTGAGGATATTGATGTGTCCCAGTAAGTACCATCTCATTCAGTTTCCTTTCAAAACCGATACCTTCCTTTCTGGGATTTTTGTAAAGAATAGATTTCTTCAGAACATCACAAAAGGTTTGGTGTCCTTTGAGAGATTTGAACATTCCTACCTGAAGAAGATCCTTCAACCTAGCATTTTCATCAGAAACAGAGCTATTTTCCTCGATCGAGGTGTTAGCGTTCACAGATGACTCAGCATTTGATTCAGCATTATTTCATTCAATGCATTTTAAACATGGTGGCTCAAATGCTTCAGGTTTCTCTTTAAGTTGTTGGGTGAGAAGAGAATTTTCTTTCATCAAATCCTCATGAGCCTCTCTCAGCGCCTCGAGTTCCTGTTTCCTTTTCAGGTAATCATAGGTCAATCTTTCGTGGTCTGCTGAGAGCGAATCATGACGAGTTGAGAGTTCATCCTTTCGTGACTTGAGAGAGTAATACTCTTCGGTCAGCGACTGGTTTTTCTCCATCTCCTCAACCAATAACCCTTCAGAGTTCCTGAGGGTTTTCTCAATTTTCTCAAGAGAATTTTGTTGAATATTAGCAATTTTGATCAATTTAGCATGGGCATCCTCATCAGAAGAATATTGATCACTGGATTGAATCTTGTGATGTTCGGAGGATACCTTTTCTTTCGAAGCCTTGGCCATGAAGCAGTATGCAGGAGATTTTTCGTCACTTGAAGGATTCCTGAAGAAGTTTGTTGTAGTGGAGGAGGCACATGCTATGCCAGCCATGCTGGAGTCGGAATCTTCATAGAATTCTTCTTCTTCTTCGGAACCTGACGATTCTTCTTCTTTAGAATCCATTTCCTTGCCGATGTAAGCCTTGGCTTTGCGAGAAGTATTCTTGCGGTTGGAGGAGGACTTGGAAGGATTCTTTGAGGAAGATCTTGACGATGATTTGGAGGTGGAGCTGTCC
The DNA here is from genome assembly GCA_011799875.1 of Thinopyrum elongatum. Lineage (NCBI taxonomy): Eukaryota > Viridiplantae > Streptophyta > Magnoliopsida > Poales > Poaceae > Thinopyrum > Thinopyrum elongatum. Next base: position 311,608,600 of record CM022302.1, on the reverse strand, counting down.
TTCTTCTTGAAGAACTTCTTTGTTTTCTTCTCATCATCGGAGTCGTAGTTCTTGCTCTTGCCTTTGCTTCGATGATTGCCCGAGTCATATCTCCCACTTGCACGGATTTCAGCTTCCCAGAGAGGGCAGTCCGAAATGAAGTGTCCAGGCTTTTTGCACTTGAAACAGGTGTATTTTCCGGCAGGTTTTGAAGATTTTGAACTCCCAGAGTTGCTTGAACTTCTTTTCTGGAACTGGCTCTTCTTATGGAAACATTGGAATCGTTTAGTGATCAGTGCGAAATAAAGGGTAAACAAGCTAAGAAGAACTACAGCAAAGTACCGAAGGGAAAATAAAGCATGCATCAAGGTAAATTATATGAATGTAATGCATCAAAAGTAAACATGAGTGACAGAGGTAACTGAAGATGCTCGATGGCGACAAGGCATTTTTTCGACCAGTTCATCCTTCTGCACAAGGATTACGTCTGGTTGGAGGGGCTGTGACTTAACACGGAAGATAAACTCTCTTCACCTTATTCTCCTCGACAATCGATTCGTCAACCGATGCCGATCACTCATGGTAGATACTTGAAGGCGATCTCCAAACCTTTACAGACTTCTTCTTCAAGAACCACAATCACTCTTGGTCTCTGAAGAAATTGACACCTAACCATCTAGAGAGTTTGCAGCTCTCAAGAGTAATAGGCGGAGTGTACTAAACTTAGATTCCAGTGATGCTGAACCACTATCTAATTCTTCGGCTCTATGGTTTTTCTCTTGGTGGATTTTAAACTCAAATCGCTCAGAGAGGGGGTTGCTCAACAATCTTCTCAGAATCAAACGGAGTAGCCACCAGACAAAGCCGGCGCAGGGTGGCTATTTATAGCCGCAGCCTTCCTAGATGGGAAATGACCATTTTGGACATGAGGTCCAGCCAATGGCCAACCGACACGTTCACAACGGTCGGATTTTGGAGCAACGGTAACATTACTTGAGGAACAAGTAATGCTAACTCCTCGGTCCGAGGCAAATCTATCACAGCGAAGAAGATCACAGTCTTTTGCTGGCAAGTATTTGCTCGGAGCATAAAGAGATTTCTCTCACAACTTTCATAGGTTTTGGGTTTAGCATCAGAGAATCAAAGCTTCAAAACGCTATACCCCTCTTAATAGTATGGTGGTTCTATGACTCAATGAAAGAAGAACAACAACGAAATAAATGCTAGGACTTCACTTCGTCTTCATTCTTCCTCGAGCGCAGTCATTTGCTTCGGACATGCACTGAACCAATTGCTTAAACTTCAGCAATTTTTAGGGGTCACTCTTGATAGCTTTATCTTCGGTGATAACCTTCACTGCTGCGTAGGGAGATTATCTTTGTAGTTTGCATCAAACTCCTCGATACATCAGGGACCTGTTACTCTGTGTGCACTAGCAAACACATAAGTCCCATACTGTTTATGTCAACAAACTCCAAAACATAAGGGGCCTATCATTGCACCAACACTAACACTCATTTTTCAACTCGAGTGTATGGTCAATAGCCGGATAGCCTGGTTTCTCTCTAAAGCCGCTCGAGTTTAGGTCACTAAATTGGCCTCCGAGAAGCACTCCACCTTCGGGATATGGAGGTTGAAGCCGAAGGCTGACCTACTTGAAGTTTAGAGATCGGATGTGTCATGTTAAAGCACGACAGAAGGAAAATTTTATTTTAAGACCAATTTCTGGATTGGCACCGAACACTTGATTTAGTTCGGATGTCAAGTTTTTACATAAGTTTTTTGGATTTTCGAGCTTATGGCACTTTTAAGCTATTTGTATATTATTATTTTTCAGGAGGTGAGACATCCTCATGACCAAGGTGCCCTGCATAATAATTCAGCTCGGGAGATCTTTCCCGACCCGTAGTTCGGCATATTTTCTGCCAACCTACACCTCGGCATTGGCGAAACGCACATGACATATGGACTAGTTCCTGTGGAGATTCGATCCTCAGGTTGGTCGGCCCCGCCCAACCTGAGTCTTGGGGGATACTGTGTGTCTTCGGCATAACTCTCGTAGTACAACACCAGATGCCTTTAAAGCATCGGTGATAACAACAGGGGGCTGCGACTAGAGCCGAACCCACCAAATGCCAAGGTACTCCGAGGAGTCCTTGGCAAAACGTTTTCGGATATTGCTTTATATGCATCAGTTTCGAATTGTGTTTTTGGTCCATAGTTAGGTTGCCCGGCTCCTGTGATTGCCTCCTACATTCCGCTTTGTTAGTCTAGGTGTGCAAAGGGAGAACCACTGTGATTGTACTTCCGGTTAAAAATGGTCAAGTACCTCAGTGGAGAAAGCCGAAAACTGACTGTCACAATGAGCGTAAACTAGTCAGCGATCTGATGACTGTATTAAACTATATATCGATAGAGGTTACCCCGTGTTAAACGACGGGCCTTTCATAAAATTGGCCGAAGTGTTAATGGCTTGACCTCGGCTGACGCCAAACACTAACTGGGGGCTAGTAACTGGCCTCCCAACTTTAAACTCCTATGACTAAGTGAAAGTTATAAAGCCTGCATATCTGATTGCCTCATTTCTGCTAACGTGACCACCTCCGGGCACCGAGATGTCGGCTAAGGGTTGTCTTGTTACTGTGGAAACACCCTACATAGCATCTACAAAGGGGCAGAAGCCGATGATGGGCCACATTCAAATGATAAACAATCGCAACGGAGTCAAAATAAACATGTACCATCAGTGTTTGTATTCAATATACAAGCGCTGCCTTCCGTAGTTATCGTTATAAAGCCATAAATATGCATCAATTTGACTTAAGATTTTGGCCAAGCTGGGTTGCCTGGCTCCTGTGTTTAACCCCACGTTCCCGATTATTCGGCTAGGGGGTAAAGGGAGCACCTCTGTGATTGTTACTACTGGGTCATCTGGGTTAGTACCTCAGACTGGGTGAAGCCGAAAGCTAGCTATCTTAAGAATATAATTGGTCAGCAATGACGGAAGTGAAAATTTAGGTTCACTAAAAACCACAGAGTTCGGGAACTTTCCCCAAACTAAATCCTCAACAGTTTCCTCCCGCGTTGATTGGAGTTGAGGTTTCACGATCATGGTCAACATGATAGCCTGGGAAAAGGAACATATAAAGGAACTATTTTTCTCAGAAGATGTTTCTTACGTTAAAAAGTAATATAACATATCTCTCCGCGTACCTTTGTTTATAAAAACGTATGGCCGGATTGCCTTGTTTGCCGTAAATCTGTTGCCCTCATAAAGGCTTTAAAAAGTAGGACAAACACTCCCAGGCTACTGGCCGAGGAGGTTGAAGCCGATGGTCCGTCAACAAAGTTTTGTACAATGTGGATCCGAGCGTTAATGATGTACAATACTTGGATACATAGAATCATTACACATAAATGCGAGTAAAGTCAATTTATTACCTCCCATCTTTTAAAGAGTCAAGGGCATAATCTCGCTGAGACAACCGAGCAGCTGACATGATGCTCTCATAATTCCCTATTATCATTGATTTCCTATCTATTAAGCCCCTTGGGGTCGACCTTGGCGAGTGATACGTCTCTAACGTATCTATAATTTATATGGTTTTGGTATGATTTGCATGGAACTAACCCGGACTGACGCTGTTTTCAGCAGAACTACCGTGGTGTTGTTTTTTGTGTAGAAATGAAAGTTCTCCAAATGAGCTGAAACTTTTTGATGATTTTTTTTGGAACAAAACAGACCCTCGAAGCTTCGTGGAAGGACCAGAAGGTGAAGGAGTAGGGCACAAGACACCGGGGCGCGCCTGGGCCCTTGCCTGTGCCCCGGTGGGTTGTGCTCACCTCGAGGCCCATCTTAGCGTGAAACCAACGCCAAAAATTCCTATAAATAGAGAAACCATCAGGGGTAACCCTAGATCATAAGTTCCGCCACTGCAAGCCTTTGTAGCCACGAGAAACCAATCTAGACACCGTTCTGGCACCCTGTCGGAGGGGGAAATCATCACCGGTGGCCATCTTCATCATCCCGGCGGCCACCATGACGAGGAGGGAGTAGTCCACTCTCGGGGCTGAGGCTTTGTACTAGTAGCTATGTGTTTAATCTCTCTCTCTCTCTCTCGTGTTCTTGAGATGTCACCATCTTGATGTATCGCGGGCTTTGTTAATATAGTTGGATCATATGGTGTTTTCCCCTCTCTATCTTGTTGTGAATTGAGTTTTCCCTTTGAGATTTCGTTTTATCGGATTGAATACTTTTATGGATTTGAGAACACTTGATGTATGTCTTGCATATGAATACGCGTGGTGACAATGGGGTATTATATTGATTCACTTCAGATATGTTTTGGTACTCAACTCGCGGATTCTCGAGGTGACATTGGGGTAATCTATGCATAGGGGTTGATGCACGTTCTCGTCTTTTGTTTCTCCGGTAGAAATTGATGTCTACTATGCAACTTTATTCTTGTAGACTTGTGTTGGGCCTCCAAGCGCAGAGTTTTGTAGGACAGTAGCAATTTTCCCTCAAGTGGATGACCTAAGGTTTATCAATCCGTGGGAGGCGTAGGATGAAGATGGTCTCTCTCAAACAACCCTGCAACCAAATACAAGAAATATCGTGTGTCCCCAACACACCCAATACAATGGCAAATTGTATAGGTGCACTAGTTCGGCGAAGAGATGGTGATAAAAGTGTAATATGGATGGTAGAAATATATTTTTATAATCTGAATAAATAAAAACAGCAAGGTAGTGAATGATAAAAGTGAGCACAAACGGTATTGCAATGCTTGAAAACAAGGCCTAGGGTCCGTACTTTCGCTAGTGCAATCTCTCAACAATGCTAATCTAATTGGATCATATAACTATCCCTCAACGTGCGATGAAGAATCACTCCAAAGTTCCTATCTAGCGGAGAACATAAGAATAAATTGTTTGTAGGGTACGAAACCACCTCAAAGCTATTCTTTCCGATCGATCTATCCAAGAGTTCGTACTAAAATAACACCAAAGCAAATTCAGATTCGCAATGCTCAATCCAACACAAAGAACCTCAAAGAGTGCCCCAAGATTTCTACTGGAGAAACAAAGACAAGAACATGCATCAACCCCTATGCATAGATTACCCCAATGTCACCTCGGGAATCCGCGAGTTGAGTGCCAAAACATATATCAAGTGAATCAATATAATACCCCATTGTCACCACGGGTATTCGTATGCAAGACATATATCAAGTGCTCTTAAATCCATAAAAGTATTCAATCCGATAAAACGAAATCTCAAAGGAAAAACTCAATTCATCACAACGAGATAGAGAGGGGAAAACACCATATGATCTGACTATATTAACAAAGCCCATGATACATCAAGATTGTGCATCTCAAGAACACGAGAGAGAGAGAGAGAGAGAGAGATTAAACACATAGCTACTGGTACAAACCCTCAGCCCTGAGGGTGGACTACTCCCTCCTCATCATGGTGGCCGCTGGGATGATGAAGATGGCCACCGGTGATGATTTTCCCCTCCGGCAGGGTGCCGGAACGGGGTCTAGATTGGTGTTTTGTGGCTACAGAGGCTTGCAGTGGCGGAACTTCTGATCTAGGGTTTCCACTAGGGTTTTTGGAATATTTGGCAATTTATAGGGCGAAGAGGCAGTGTGGGAGGCCACCGAGGTGGGCATAACCCACCGGGGCACGCCTGGGGGCCCAGGCGCGCCCTGGTGGATTGTGCCCCCCTCGGGGCACCCCACAGGTGCTGCTCTGGCCCATTGGATGTCTTCTGGTCCATAAAAATCCACAAAAAGTTTTGCTGCATTTGGACTCCGTTTGATATTGATTTTCTGCGATGTCAAAAACAAGCAAAAACAGCAACTGGCACTGGGCACTATGTCAATAGGGTAGTCCCAAAAAATGATATAAAGTTGCTATAAAATGATTGTAAAACATCCAAGAATGATAATATAGCAGCATGAATACTTCAGAAATTATAGATACATTCGAGACGTATCAGCATCCCCAAGCTTAATTCCTACTCGTCCTCGAGTAGGTAAATGATAAAAGAAATAATTTATGAAGTGTGAATGCTAGCAAAGTGCATAAGTTTGATCAATGATAATTTCAATCACTTTCCCTAGCATCATAACAACAACTCTTTCTCATAAAACTCATCATGACAAAGTAGCAACCAATTCACATGTTAAGGTTCAAACAATGAATTCTCTTGAAACTCAACAACCTATGTTCTTAGTCACCAAACAATTGCAATTCAACTTATTCAATAGAGTCTAAGTAAGAGCTCCACATACTCAACCATCATATAGTCTTCTATGATTTCTAACACTCACCGCATACACATGAGCAAAACGTTTCAACCGGACAAATAGAAAGATAGGGGCTTCTAATTTCGCCTCCCAACGTATTCACCTCAAGGGTGATGTCAACAATAATAACTCATGCTACCCATATCCAACTGGATATATGTGGCTAGATCTTTCCTCACCACATGATGCTTGCCAAAAGAGAAAACTAAAAAGGAATAGAGAGAAAAACTTTGACTCTTGCATGAAAGTAAATACATAAAAGTAAAAGGTAGGCCCTTCGCAGAGGGAAGCAGAGGTTGCCATGCGCTTTTTGTTTGTATGCTCAATCCCTTAGTGCAAAAGAACGTCACATTATATTGCCCCTTGTGATGGCAACCTTTATTATGCAGTCTGTCACTTTTATTTCTTTACCATCACAAGTTCGTACAACGCTCAATTTTCTCTTACACTAAATGATCTTACACTTTTAGAAGCAATTTTTATTGCGTTATTGCACCGATGACAACTTACTTGAAGGATCTTACTCAATCCATAGGTAGGTATGGTGGACTCTTGAAAATAAGTTTTGGGTTTAAGGGTTTTTGGATGCACAAGTAGTATCTCTACTTAGTGCGGAATTATTGGCTAGCAAAGATGGGGGGCAAGCACCACATGTTGAAGGATCTATGACAATATAACTTCTATGTGAATATGAACAAACATAAATCATTACGTTGTCTTTCTTGTCCAACGTCAACAATTTTGGAATATAATATTTTGATGGGGGCTCACAATCACAAAAGATTTCCAAGATAGTGTATTTGCATGTGAAAGTTCTCTTCCTTCTACTAATCATTCATGAATTGCTTGTATGACCAATATTGTGATTGTCAAGCCTCAAAAGATTTCACTTTCTAAACCCAATGTGAAGCTACCACTAGGAATGATATGAACATATAATTTCAACTTCATGATATTCAATTCATTCAACAATTTACTCATAGGATATAAGTGAAGCACAAGAGTGAATGACAAACTACTCCAAAAAGACATAAGTGAAGATCAAGCGAGTAGTTAAGTAAAGGGGTAGCTAATTGAGGACTCTCTCTTATTTAAAAACTTTAAGATATAATTATTTCATTAAAACAGCAAGTAAAACAAAACAAAATTACATTCTAAGAATGGCACACATCATGTGAAGAAGCAAAAACTTAGGCTCAACCGAGGCTAACCGATAATTGTTGATGAAGAAAGGTGGGATGCCTACCGGGGCATCCCCAAACTTAGATGCTTGAGACTTCTTGGAATATTAACTTGGGATTCCTTGGGCATCCCCAAGCTTGATCTCTTGTGTCTTCTTCATTCTTCTCATAACACGGTTTCCCTAATTCTTAAAAACTTCATCCACACAAAACTCAACAAGAACTCATGAGATACGTTAGTATAAATCAATGCAACACCTTATCATTCTCTACTATAGCAAATCACTAAAATTATAATTTAACATTGCATACTAAATGCCTCTGTATATTTAATACTCCTATCCTCAAATAGAATCATTAAGCAAGAAAACATATGCAAACAATGCAAACATAACAGCAATCTGTCTAAACAGAACAGTCTGTAAAGAGTGCAATATTACTCATACTTCCCTAACTCCAAAAAATTAAAAAAATTATCACACTGTATAAAATTTATTATATCTTACTATGCAAAAAAATTCAACCTTTTATCACATTCGTACTTTTCTAGAGAATTTTCGCAACAGCGATAAACTTTCTGTTTTGAAACAGCAACTCATAGACTTGCAAAATAAGCATGGTAAAGACTATCCTTGACATTTTTATTGAAGTGAAAGATTCAAAACATTATTATAAATATAAGCAAGCAAATACTAATAAAATAAAATGACTCTCTAATTAAAACTCATATCATGTGACGAATGAAAATATAGCTCCAAGTGAGGTTACCGATAATGTTGAAGACGAAAGAGGGGATGCCTTCCGGGGCATCCCCAAGCTTAGTTGCTTGGATCTTCCTTGGATATTTAACTTGGGGTGCCTTGGGAATACCCAAGATTAGGGTCTTGTCACTCCTTATTCTTCTCATATCCATATCTCACCCAAAACTTGAAAACTTCAATCACACAAAACTTAACGGAACTTCGTGAGATGGGTTAGTTTGATAAAGACAAATCATTCACTTTAGTACTCTCAAAGAAAAGATTCACAATTTTTCTCACACAATTCCTACTGTACTCTACAATTTTCACAATTTATATTAAGCAATATAAGCCATAGAAACTAGAAAACAAGCAAACTATGCATTGAAAACAGAATCTGTCAAAAACAGAACAGTACGTAAAGATCTGAATTAAGGTCATACTTATGTAACTCCAAAAATTCTGAAAATTTAGTACAGAGTAGGAAATTTGTATACTCATCAAGTGTAAAAAATTAAGAATTTTTCCTAGTTCTAGTAAAATACAGGAATTTCTACACTGGACGCAAAAATTTCTGTTTTTGCACAGAATCAAGTCAACTATCATCCACACTATCCCAAAGGCTTTACTTGGCACTTTATTGAAACAAAAGCTATAAAACAAGATCACTACAGTATACTAACCATGTGAACACACAAAAATAGTAGGTAAAAGTGTTGGGTTGTCTCCCAACAAGCAGTTTTCTTTAATGCCTTTTAGCTAGGCATGATGATTTCAATGATGCTCACATAAAAGTAAAGAATTGAAACATAACAAGAGCATCATGAAGCATATGACTAGCACATTTAAGTCTAACCCACTTCCTATGCATAGGGATTTTGTGATCAAACAACTTATGGGAACAAGAATCAACTAGCATAGGAAGGCAAAACGAGCAAAACTTCAAGATTTTCAACACATAGAGAGGAAACTTAATATTATTGCAATATGTAAAAGCATATGTTCCCCTCTCATAATAATTTTCAGTAGCATCATGAGTGAATTCAACAATATAACTATCACAAAAAGCATTCTTTTCATGATGCATAAGCATAGAAATTTTGTTACTCTCCACATAAGCAAATGTATTCTCATCAATAGTAGTGGGAGCAAACTCAACAAAATAACTATCATGTGATTGAAAATTAAAATCATGATGACAAGTTTCATGGTTATCATTATTCAATATAGCATACATGTCATCACCATAATTATCATAGATAGGAGGCATGCTTTCATCATAATAAATTTTCTCATCAAAACTTAGGGGACTAAAAATATCATCTTCATCAAACATAGAATCCCCAAGCTTGTAGCTTTGCATATCATTAGCATCATGGATATTCAAAGAATTCATACTAGCAACATTGCAATCATGGTCATTCAAGGATTTTTTGTCAAACATTTTATAGAATTCTTCCTCTATCAATTGAGCACAATCTAAATTTCCATCATTTTCACGAAAGACATTATAAAGATGAACAATATGATGCAACCTCAATTCCATTTTTTTTGTAGTTTTCTTTTTATAAACCAAACTAGTGATAAAACAAGAAACTAAAAGATTCGATTGCAAGATCTAAAGATATACCTTCATGCACTCACCTCCCCGGCAACGGCGCCAGAAAAGATCTTGATGTCTACTATGCAACTTTATTCTTGTAGACTCGTGTTGGGCCTCCAAGCGCAGAGTTTTGTAGGACAGTAGCAATTTTCCCTCAAGTGGATGACCTAAGGTTTATCAATCCATGGGAGGCGTAGGATGAAGATGGTCTCTCTCAAACAATCCTGCAATCAAATACAAGAAATATCTTGTGTCCCCAACACACCCAATACAATGGCAAATTGTATAGGTGCACTAGTTCGGCGAAGAGATGGTGATAAAAGTGTAATATGGATGGTAGAAATATATTTTTATAATCTGAATAAATAAAAACAGCAAGGTAGTGAACGATAAAAGTGAGCACAAATGGTATTGCAATGCTTGAAAACAAGGCCTAGGGTCCGTACTTTCGCTAGTGCAATCTCTCAACAATGCTAATCTAATTGGATCATATAACCATCCCTCAACGTGCGATGAAGAATAACTCCAAAGTTCCTATCTAGTGGAGAACATAAGAATAAATTGTTTGTAGGGTACGAAACCACCTCAAAGCTATTCTTTCCGATCGATCTATCCAAGAGTTCGTACTAAAATAACACCAAAGCAAATTCAGATTCGTAATGCTCAATCCAACACAAAGAACCTCAAAGAATGCCCTAAGATTTCTACCGGAGAAACAAAGACAAGAACGTGCATCAACCCCTATGCATAGATTACCCCAATGTCACCTCGGGAATCCGCGAGTTGAGTGCCAAAACATATATCAAGTGAATCAATATAATCCCCCATTGTCACCACGGGTATTCGTATGCAAGACATATATCAAGTGCTCTCAAATCCATAAAAGTATTCAATCCAATAAAACGAAATCTCATAGGGAAAACTCAATTCATCACAACAAGATAGAGAGGGGAAAACACCATATGATCCGACTATATTAACAAAGCCCACGATACATCAAGATTGTGCATCTCAAGAACACGAGAGAGAGAGAGAGAGAGAGAGAGAGAGAGAGAGAGGGATTAAACACATAGCTACTGGTACAAACCCTCAGCCCCGAGGGTGGACTACTCCCTCCTCATCATGGTGGCTGTCGGGATGATGAAGGTGGCCACCAGTGATGATTTCCCCCTCCGGCAGGGTGCCGGAACAGGGTCTATATTGGTGTTTCGTGGCTACAGAGGCTTGCGGCGGCGGAACTTCTGATCTAGGGTTTTCACTAAGGTTTTTGGAATATTTGGCAATTTATAGGGCGAAGAGGCGGTGCGGGAGGCCACCGAGGTGGGCACAACCCACCGGGGCATGCCTGGGGGCCCAGGTGCGCCCTGGTGGGTTGTGCCCCCCTCGGGGCACTCCCCATGTGCTGCTCTGGCCCATTGGATGTCTTCTGGTCCGTAAAAATCCACACAAAGTTTTGCTGCATTTGGACTCTGTTTGATATTGATTTTCTGCGATGTAAAAAACAAGCAAAAACAACAACTGGCACTGGGCACTATGTCAATAGGTTAGTCCCAAAAAATGATATAAAGTTGCTACAAAATGATTGTAAAACATCCAGGAATGATAATATAGCAGCATGAATACTTCATAAATTATAGATACGTTGGAGACGTATCAGAAATCTTGGGGCACTCTTTGAGGTTCTTTGTGTTGGATTGAGTATTATGAATCTGAATTTGCTTTGGTGTTATTTTAGTATGAACGCTTGATAGATCGATCGGAAAGAATAACTTAGTGTTATTTTAGTACAAACTCTTAATAGATCAATCGAAAATAATAACTTGGTGTTATTTTAGTACGAACTCTTGGATAGATCGATCGGAAAGAATAGCTACAAACAATTTCTTCTTATGTTCTCCGCTAGATAAGAACTTTGGAGTGATTCTTCATCGCACGTTGAGGGATGGTTATATGATCCAATTAGATTAGCATTGTTGAGAGATTGCACTAGCGAAAGTACGGACACTAGGCCTCATTTTCATGTATTGCAATACCGTTTTGCTCCGTTTTATCAATTGCTACCTTGCTGTTTTTTATTGTTCCTATTACAAAAATCAATATCTACTATCATTACTACGCTTGTATCACCATCTCTTCACCGAACTAGCGCACCTATACAAATTGCCATTGTATTGGGTGTGTTGGGGACACAAGAGACTTTTTATTATTTGTTTGCAGGGTTGTTTGAGAGAGACCATCTTCATCCTACGCCTCCCACGGATTGATAAACCTTAGGTCATCCACTTGAGGGAAATTTGCTACTGTCCTACAAAACTCTACGCTTCGAGGCCCAACACGAGTCTACAAGAACAAGTTGTGTAGTAGACATCAAGCTCTTTTCTGGCGCCGTTGCCGGGGAGGTTAGATAAGCGGCACTCACATCCCGTCAACGAAGCTCTTTTCTGGCGCCATTGCCGGGGAGGTGAGTGCTTGAAGGTATATCTTTAGATCTTGCAATTGAATCTTTTAGTTTCTTGTTTTATCACTAGTTTGTTTTATAAAAAGAAAACTACAAAAAAATGGAATTGAGGTTGCATCATATTATTCATCTTTATAATGTCTTTCGTGAAAATGATGGAAAGGAAAATTGTGCTCAATTGATAGAAGAAGAAATATATAAAAATGTTTGACAAAAAATCTTTGAATAATGAGCATGATTGCAATGTTGTTGGTATGAACTCTTTGAATATCCATGATGATAATGATATGCAAAGTAATAAGCTTGGGGATGCTAGGTTTGGTGAAGATGATATTTTTAGTCCCCCAAGATTTGATGTGCAAATTTGTTATAATGATTGCATGCCTCCTATTTATGATGATTATAATGATGAAAGTGGGTTTGAAAGAGTGTCGACTTTATGTAATGATGATCCCACTATTTTGGAGGGTGTTGAATCTCATTGTGATAATTATGAAAGTGGATTTGGAGAGGTCATGACTTTATTTAGTGATGAATCCACTATTTTGGAAGAGGTTTCAATTGATTATGACAACAAAGTTGCTATCTATGATGATTATGGTGATGACATGTATGCTATAAATAATAATGATAACCATGAAACTTGTCATCATGATTTTAATTTTCAATCACATGATAGTTATTTTGTTGAGTTTGCTCCCACTACTATTCATGAGAATAAATTTGCTTATGTGGAGAGTAATAAAATTTCTATGCTTGTGGATCATGAAAAGAATGCTTTATGTGATAGCTATATTGTTGAATTCATTCATGATGCTACTGATTATTATTATGAGAGAGGAACATATGCTTGTAGGCTTCTCAATAATATCAAGTTTCCTCTCTATGTGTTGAAAATCTTGAAGTTTTGCTTGTTTTGCCTTCGTATGCTAGTTGATTCTTGTTCCCATAAGTTCTTTGCTCACAAAATCCCTATGCATAGGAAGTGGGTTAGACTTAAATGTGCGAGCCATATGCTTCATGACGCTCTCTTTGTGTTCCAATTCTTATCTTTTATGTGAGCATCATTGAAATCATCATGCCTAGCTAAAAAGGCATTAAAGAAAAGCGCTTGTTGGGAGACAACCCAAAATTTACCCCTACTGTTTTTGTGTGTTAACATGATTATTCTACTGTAGTGATCTTGTTTTATAGCTTTTGTTTCAATAAAGTGCCAAGTAAAACCTTTGGGACAGTGTGGATGACAGTTGACTTGATTCTCTGCAAAAATAGGAACTTGTGCGTCCAGTGCAGAAATTCCTGTCTTTTACTGGAAATTGGAAAAATTCTGAATTTTTTACAGTTGATGGGTATACAAATTTATATGTTTTCCTAAATTTCAGAATTGTTGGAGTTACAGAAGTATGACCTTAATTCAGATCGTTACGTACTGTTCTGTTTTTGACAGATTCTGTTTTCAATGCATAATTTGCTTGTTTTCTAGTTTCTATGGCTTATGTTGCTTAATATAATTTGTGGAAATGATGAGGTACAGTAGTAATTATGTGAGAACAATTATGAATCTTATCTTGACAGTACCAAAGTGAATGCTTTGTCTTTATCATACTAACCCATCTCACGAAGTTCCGTTAAGTTTTGTGTGATTGAAGTTTTCAAGTTTTGGGTGAGATATCGATATGAGGAGAATAAGGAGTGACAAGAACCTAAGCTTGGGGATTCCCAAGGCACCCCAAGGAAATATTCAAGGAATATCCAAGCAACTAAGCCTGGGGATGCCCCGGAAGGCATCCCCTCTTTTGTCTTCAACATTATCGGTAACCTCACTTGGAGCTATATTTTCATTCGTCACATGATATGAGTTTTGCTTGGAGAGTCATTTTATTTTATTAGGATTTGCTTGCTGTTATTTATAATAATGTTTTTCATCTTTTATTTCAATAAAAGTGGCAAGGATAGCCATCACCATGCTTATTTTGCAAGTATATGAGTTGCTGTTTCAAAATAGAAAGTTTATCGCTGTTGCAATAATTCTCCATAGAAGTCAGAATGTCATAAAATGTTGAAACGTTTTGCACAATAAGATCTGATAAATTTTATACAGTGTGGTAAATTTTCAGAATTTGTGGAGTTAGGGAAGTATGAGTACAATTGCACTCTTTACAGACTGTCCTGTTTAGACAGATTGCTGTTATGTTCGCATTGTTTGCATATGTTTGCTTGTTTAATGATTCTATTTGAGGATAGGAGTATTAAATATGCAGAGGCATTTAGTATGCAATGTTGAATAATAATTTTAGTGATTTTCTACAGTAGAGAATGATAAGGTTTTTGCATTGATTTATACTAACTTATCTCACGAGTTCTTGTTGAGTTTGGTGTGGATAAAGTTTTTAAGATTTAGGGAAACCGTGATATAAAAGGAATTAAGGAGACACAAAATCTCAAGCTTGGGGATGCCCAAGGCATCCCAAGTTAATATTCCAAGAAGTCTCAAGCATCTAAGCTTGGGGATGCCCCGGTAGGCATCCCGCCTTTCTTCATCAACAATTATCGGTTAGCCTCGGTTGAGCCTAAGTTTTTGCTTCTTCACATGATGTGTGCTATTCTTAGAATGTCATTTTATTTTGTTTTGCTTTCTGTTTTAATAAAATACTTACATATGAAAGTTTTAAATAAGAGAGAGTCCTCAATTAGCTACCCATTTACTTAACTACTCATTTGATCTTCACTTGTATCTTTTTGGAGTAGTTTGTCATTTACTCTCATGCTTCACTTAGATTATTTTGAGAGTTGAAAATTTTGAAGAAATATTTATGCTCTCGTGCTTCACTTATATTTATTTGAGTGCTTGTCAGTAGCAATGGTAATACATAAATTTAGTCCCAAAGTAATGGATATTCAAGAGAGATATAATAAAAACTTTCATGTAGATCATTAGATATGATAAGTTTGATTCCTTGCAATAGTTTTGCGATATGGAGATAATAATATGTGAGTCATGTTGGTGAGTAATTATGCTTTAGTAAGAATATTGGTGTTAAGGTTTGTGATTCCCTATGCAAGCACGAAAGTCAATAGTTATGCAATGAAATTACATCCTACTTGTGGTGCATTATTCGGTGTTAGTTATGCTTAATGCTTGTTTATGAGAATTTTTGTTTCTTGGTTGGTTGCTTCTCAATCTTTTTGCTAGCCTCCATTTGTACTAAGTGGGAATACTACTTGTGCATCCAAAATCCCTAAACCCAGTTTTGCCACATGAGTCCACCATACCTACATATATGCGGTATTCCTGTGCCGTTCTAAGCAAATTTGTATGTGCCATCTCTAATTTTCAAAATAAATTTCCTTTTTGTGTGCTCGTACCGCTCATGAAGTGGAAGGGGGTGGCCAATATTTTCCATGCTAGATGTGGTATTCTCAAGATGAGTGTTTATTCAATTGTCATTGCACGAGAGTACGACAAAGGTATTAGGGATGCCCAGTCCCGAAATGAAAAAGAAATTTACTTTATGTTGTCAAATAATAAATTCCTTGGAAAGTGTTGGTATGGAGGGCACCCGTGGATACGGCTAGCCATGGATTGTGAAAGAATGGTGTAAAAAGGAATAAACTTTATTTTCTGTTTGGGAACCGCCTATGATATATCTAGCATGGAAAGTGTTGGGAATTACTCGGTCGTTTTCGTTGACGGGAAAAGCATACCTCCCAAAATCTTTTATCTCTCAATTTAAGCTTTGAACTCTGGCACCTCTACAAATCCCTACTTCCCTCTGCGAAGGGCCTATCTATTTACTTTATGCAACTTTTAATTTTTTTTGAGTCTCCATCTTCTCTTATAAAGCACCAACTAAGGGGCGCTATGATCGTACTTGAGCATTGGATGTAGCTAATATTCGAGTGTGTCTCATGAATGGATCAATGATTGAGCATGATGGGCTAGGGATAAATTTCTTTAGTGTTGATATTTTGAAAGACATGGTTGCTTGTTGATATGCTTGAGTATTGATGTCCTCATATCGAATTATAGACTATTGCTTTGAATCATTCAAGTCCACATGTCCATGCTACAAAAGAAAGATTATATGATGAATATGATAGGTAGCTTTCCACAACAAAAATTCCATTTTCAATTGCTACTTTATCATAATAAGTTTTATGAGAAAGAGTTGCTGTTATGATGCTAGGTAAAGTGATTGAAATTATCATTGATCAAACTTATGCACTTTGCTAGCATTCACACTTCATAAATTATTTCTTTTATCATTTACCTACTCGAGGACGAGTAGGAATTAAGCTTGGGGATGCTGATACGTCTCCAACGTAAATATAATTTATGAAGTATTCATGCCATGTTTTCAACAATTTATATGGTATTAGTACGATTTGCATGGAACTAACCCGGACTGATGTTGTTTTCAGCAGAACTACCGTGGTGTTGTTTTTTGTGCAGGAATGAAAGTTCTCCAAATGAGCTGAAACTTTTTGATGATTTTTTTTGGAACAAAAGAGACCCCCAAAGCTTCATGGAAGGACCAGAAGGTGAAGGAGTAGGGCACAAGATACCGGGGTGCGCCTGGGCCCTTGCCCGTGCCCCGGTGGGTTGTGCTCACCTCGAGGCCCATCTTAGCGTGAAACCAACGCCAAAAATTCCTATAAATAGAGAAACCATCAGGGGTAACCCTAGATTAGAAGTTCCGCCACCGCAAGCCTCTGTAGCCACGAGAAACCAATCTAGACCCCATTCCAGCACCCTGCCGGAGGGGGAAATCATCACCGATGGCCATCTTCATCATCCCGGCGGCCACCATGATGAGGAGGGAGTAGTCCACCCTCGGGGCTGAGGGTTTGTACCAGTAGCTATGTGTTTAATCTCTCTCTCTCATGTTCTTGAGATGTCACCATCTTGATGTATCGCGGGCTTTGTTAATATAGTTGGATCATATGGTGTTTTCCCCTCTCTATCTTGTTGTGAATTGAGTTTTCCCTTTGAGATTTCGTTTTATCCGATTGAATACTTTTATGGATTTGAGAACACTTGATGTATGTCTTGCATATGAATACCCGTGGTGACAATGGGGTATTATATTGATTCACTTGAGATATGTTTTGGTACTCAACTCGCGGATTCCCGAGGTGACATTGGGGTAATCTATGCATAGGGGTTGATGCACGTTCTCGTCTTTTGTTTCTCCGGTAGAAATCTTGGGGCACTCTTTGAGGTTCTTTGTGTTGGATTGAGTATTATGAATCTGAATTTGCTTTGGTGTTATTTTAGTACGAACTCTTGATCGATCGATCGGAAAGAATAACTTAGTGTTATTTTAGTACGAACTCTTGATAGATCGATCGGAAAGAATAACTTGGTGTTATTTTATTACGAACTCTTGGATAGATCGATCGGAAAGAATAGCTACAAACAATTTCTTCTTATGTTCTCCGCTAGATAAGAACTTTGGAGTGATTCTTCATCGCACATTCAGGGATGGTTATATGATCCAATTAGATTAGCATTGTTGAGAGATTGCACTAGCGAAAGTACGGACCCTAGGCCTCATTTTCAAGTATTGCAATACCGTTTGTGCTCCGTTTTATCAATTGCTACCTTGTTGTTTTTTATTGTTCCTATTACAAAAATCAATATCTACTATCATTACTACGCTTGTATCACCATCTCTTCACCGAACTAGTGCACCTATACAAATTGCCATTGTATTGGGTGTGTTGGGGACACAAGAGACTTTTTATTATTTGGTTGCAGGGTTGTTTGAGAGAGACCATCTTCATCCTACGCCTCCCACGGATTGATAAACCTTAGGTCATCCACTTGAGGGAAATTTGCTACTGTCCTACAAAACTCTGCGCTTGGAGGCCCAACACGAGACAAGAACAAGTTGTGTAGTAGACATCAGCGAGCTCGGCTTTCGCTAGGTCTAGCTCCTTTAAGATATCTTTATTCTCTTTCCAAGAAGTTTGTGTTAAACACAACAAAATTTTCTTTCAAGCAGATATCGATTCTTAATTCGGCCACCCGTGCCCACATTAAGGCTCGGGGGCTACTGGGCTTCGCGCTTCTCACTTTAAAGCCATTAACGGGTTACATCGATCCCCTGATCTGGTGTTGCCACCTGACCAGTGGCTCGGGGGCTACTGCATTGATGACTCAATGCAAACAATTTACAGAAGTGCAAACAGTTTCCGAGGAGATTATGATCCTCAGGTTGGTCGGCCGCACCCAACCTGAGTCTCGAGGACTATGCACACCACATTTACATTCCTAAGTATGCTGTCGAGCTAGGAATTTTTCCTCAGGATGATTTTATGAATCGACCTGAGTCTCAGGGGCTACTAGGATTTGCGGTTTTATGTTTTCCCGCAGGTGCATCTCGGCTTGTTAGCCGACACACACCTTGAGGGCTACTGACTATATATCTCGGTAGAAAATAAATTGCACCACTTCGGAAGCAGTCCGACATAAAGCTCGGATGCAAGTGGTTGGCTCCCTACAGGGCGTTTCCGAATTAAGCTCGGCTAAATTCTTTCAACTTTTCAAAAGACCGAGGTACTCTATGACACTTCGGATGCAGGCCGGTGTTGGAGCTCGGCTGCAAAAAGATACCTCGGAAGCAGTCTGACATTAAGCTCGGCTGTGAGTGACTGACTCCATAGAGAACTTTTTCGGCGTTAAGCTCGGATAACGTCCTTCAAACTTTTTCAAAGACGAGGTACTCTATGCCTCCTCGGATGCAGTCCTGTGTTGGAGTTCGGCTGCAAGAGGACACCTCGGATGCAGTCCGGTGTTGGAGTTCGGCTGCAAGAGGACACCTCGGATGCAGTCCGGCGATTGGAGCTCGGATGCAAGAGGGCACCGCTGCACGGGAAAAACTTCAAACCCGAGGTGTGGCGTAAAAAATAACAAGACATTGATAAAGGCCGAAGACTTAAAGGGCTCCTCGGATGCCTGACGTGTGAACTCTTCGGATTTAGCTCGGCAATCCTCAAGATCAAAGATGGGGAGATTTGTTGAACCAGTTTTCAAGACCGACGACCGAAGATGAGGAACAGTACGGAAGAATCGAGGAGCGTCGCCAACTTGAAGACCAGTTCAGGGGGCTACTGACGGTGTCCTGGACTAGGGGGGTACTCACCATGTCATCTCCCGACCAGGTGGATCGGGCCGAGGACCCCCATGGCGGCTCACTGATAGGCCACTTCGGGCAGCCCATGACGCATACAAGGAGCATTCCACAAGACTTGGTGATCAAGACAAGGACTCCTCTCCGCCAACGTATTCGGCTAGGACTCTTATTATCCTAGGCCTCTGGTATATTATATAAGCCGAGGCCAGGCTAGTCAATGGAGATAGGCTAGATCATTAGAATCATACACAACATATGGTCTCGAGGTAGATCAACTCTGTACTTGATACTCCATCAATATAAACAAGAGCAGGACGTAGGGTTTTACCTCCATCAAGAGGGACCGAACTTGGGTAAAACACCGTCTCCTTCGTTCCTTTTACCATTGATCCAAGAATCCACAGCTCGGGACCCCCTACCCCGAGGTCTGCTGGTTTTGACACCAACAATGGGTAAACATTCCTACCACTCCTTGATGTTCTTCTTGATCAATACGCGGAGGAGAGTCGATAGCGTCCGGTTGGTGACCTTTGTTTGGCAGTTTGTTTGCGGATGGTATGCTGAAGAGGAGAGTAGCTTGATTCTGAGCTTGGCGCATAAGTCTTCCAAAAGTAGCTAAGGAACTTGACATCGCATTCCAATAAAATAGTCTTGGGCACTCCATGTAGATGCAAGATTTCCATACAAAAGAGATTTGCAACCATGTGAAGCATCGTCTATCTTGTTACATTGAATAAAGTGTGCCATCTTAGAGAAATGGTCCACAACAACGAATACCGAATCTTTTCCATTTTGAGTTCTAGGAAAACCAAGCACAAAGTCCATACTATACCTTCCCATGGGTGATACGGAATAGGAAGTGGCATATAGAGACCATGGAATTGAGCTTTAGACTTAGCTTTGCGACATGTAGAGCACCGGTTGGTGTAGCGTGAGACTTCACGAAACATCTCGGGCCAATAGTAGTTCTTGGAGAGCGTAGCGAATGTCTTTTCGCGTCTGAAGTGTCCTATAAATCCTCCACTGTGAGCCTCTTGCAAAGCAACAAACGAAGAGAAGACTCATGGATACAAAGCTTGTTAGCTCTCATTAGATAAACATCCTTGATATAATATCACTCCCAAGTGTTATGCATAAGACATTTGTGCATAAGGAATGGAAAATGAAACATAATGCGCATACAAGTCTTTGATGTGCTCAAATCCTATGACATTCAATTCAAGTAGAGTTACAAGCATGCACTTGGGGAAAGAGCATCCGCCACAACATTTTCCTTACCTTTGATGTACTTGATGACATAAGGAAACGACTCAATGAACTCACTCCATTTGGCATGTCGCTTATTCAATTTTGTTTGACCTTTAAGGTATTTAAGCGTCTCATGATCCGTATGGATGACAAATTCATGAGGACGAAGATAATGCTCCCACATATGCAAGACTCTCATTAAATCATATAACTCTTTGTCATAAATGGGATAGTTAAGTTGCGCTCCAGAAAGTTTTTCGCTAAAGTACGCGATTGGGTGCTTCTCTTCCATCAACATACCTCTATGCCGTTACCACTAGCGTCACAATGCACTTCGAAAGTTTGATCAAAATTGGGCAATGCAAGCAATGGAGCATGTGTAAGCAAATTCTTAAGCTCATGAAATGCAGTATCTTGGGATGGTCCCCAAACAAATGACGCATTCTTCTTACTTAATGCGTGCAATGGTGATGCAATAGTGCTAAAGTCCTGAACGAATATATGATAGAAACCGGCTAGGCCAAGGAAGCTACGCACTTGTTGCAAGTTTGTTGGTTGTGGCCAAGTTTTAATAGCATCACTTTTAGCTTCATATACATGAACACCCTTAGAAGACACAACAAAACCCAAGAAAACAAGCTTGTCAACACCAAATGTGCATTTCTCCATATTAGCATAAAGTCACTCGTTTATAAGAATTTGCAAAACGTTCCTAAGATGGTGACATGATCTTCTAGAGATTCGCTAAATACAAGTATATCATCAAAGTAGACTACAACACATATGCAAATGTATTTGCGAAGAACTTAATGCATCACACGCATGAAAGTGCTAGGTGCTTCGGATAAGCCCATAGGCATGACTAACCACTCATACAAGCCAAACTTGGTTTTGAAAGCGGTTTTCCATTCATCACCCTCTTGAATGCGAATTTGGTAATAGCCACTTTTAAGATCAATTTTTGGGAAAATGGTGGCTCCGCTAAGCTCATCTAGCATATCAAGGCGTGGATTGGGATGCCTATAGGGAACAGTGATAGCATTTATGGGAAGGTAATCTGAACACATGCAGAAACTACCATCTCTCTTAGGCACAATATTAACTGAAATGCCACAAGGACTTAAGCTCTCACGTAGATGCCCATTGTCAATGAGGTGTTGTACATGCCTTTGTATTTCCTTGGTTTCTTCGGGGTTGACGTGGTATAGTGCCTTGTTCGGTAGGGGTACGCCGGGGATGAGGTCGATGCAGTGCTTGATGCCACGAAGTGGAGGTAGTCCGGGAGGTAGCTCATCGGGAAACATGTTCGTGAACTCCTGCAATAGATTAGACTACACTGGGGGTAGATGGTGAGAGGTGTTAGTTCTTGCCGCTTCATCTTTGCACACTAGGACATAGTGTAGAACACTCAATGGGCTCTCACACACATCTCTCATATCTCTTTTGGTGGCTAAAAACACTAAGTTTTTCTTGTTGCTCATCGTGGAGGGGCTCAATTTTGTCTTGTGGCGCCCACTCTCTTTTTGGTGGCTCACTCTCTCACTATTTTCTCCACGACGGCAGATGCTTGCTTGTCGGCGATCACTTGACTCATAAACATAGGTCATAGCACTTACTCCTTTCCCTTCATCTTGAAGCTATAGTGATTGGTTCGCCCATTGTGGATGACGCCACGGTCGAACTGATGGAAATATGCCCTAGAGGCAATAATAAAATGGTTATTATTATATTTCCTTAATAATGATAAAGGTTTATTATTCATGGTAGAACTGTATTGACCGGAAACTTAAATACATGTGTGGATACATAAACAAATACCGTGTCCCTGGTAAGCCTCTACTAGACTAGCTCGTTGATCAAAGATGGTTAAGGTTTCCTAACCATAGACATGTGTTGTCACTTGATAACGGGATCACATCATTAGGAGAATGATGTGATGGACAAGACCCATCCGTTAGCTTAGCATATGATCATTCAGTTTATTGCTACTGCTTTCTTGAATGTCAAATACATGTTCCTTCGACCATAAGATCATGCAACTCCCAGATACCAGAGGAATACCTTGTGTGCTATCAAACGTCACAACGTAACTAGGTGATTATAAAGATGCTCTACAGGTATCTCCGAAGGTATTTGTTGAGTTGGCATGGATCGAGATTGGGATTTGTCACTCCGAGTATCGGAGAGGTATCTCTGGGCCCTCTCGGTAATACACATCATAATAAGCCTTGCAAGCAAATGACTAATGAGTTAGTTATGAGATGATGTATTATGGAATGAGTAAAGAGACTTGCCGGTAACGAGATTGAACTAGGTATGAAGATACCGACGATCGAATCTCGGGCAAGTAACATACCGATGGACAAAGGGAATTACGTTTGTTGTCATAAGGTTCGACCGATAAAGATCTTCGTAGAATATGTAGGAACCAATATGGGCATCCAGGTTCCGCTATTGGTTATTAACTGGAGAGGTGTCTCGGTCATGTCTACATAGTTCTCGAACCTGTAGGGTCCGCACACTTAACGTTCGTTGACGATATAGTGTTATATGAGTCATATGATTTGGTGACCGAATGTTGTTCAGAGTCCCAGATGTGATCACGGACATGACGAGGAGATCCAGAATGGTCCGGAGGTAAAGATTGATATATAGGACGATGATATTCGGACACCGGAAGAGTTTCGGAGTGCACCGGGTAGTCATCGGGTCACCGAAAGGGGTTCCGGACACCCCCGGGTGGTCTATGGGCCTAATGGGCCAAGGGGAGAGACACACCCACTACAACAGGAACACCCCTTCAGCAACGCATCAATGCGTTGTCGTATGTCTATATATGCGTTGCTAAGGTCTACACCAACGGATTTGTATGCGTTGCCGTTGGTGGCGTTGGAAGGATCTACAACAACGTATACGCGTGCGTTGGTAAACAACATGTAGAAGCGTTGTTAGGTAGCAACATATAAAGTTAGAGCCCAACAACACTTCATATGCATTGGTGGCGACCCTGTCCAAAAGGATTTTCAAATGGACACCAAAAATAATTGGAACCACTAAAAGCTTTGGTAAATAGCATGAACAATTAATGATATTTTATATATTGCTATCCATAATTATTAGGCCAATGCCAATGGTGCATAGGAGCCACAATATAACAAACAGAAAGATATTATATATTATATGGACTATGTTGCATTACAAAGAAAATAATCCAAAGATTACAGGAGGTGAAACTATATCTTGTAGTGGCCCAGTTCTTGACATTGTAATCAACTATAGTGTTTGAAATATTAATCCTAATATTGACATTCTAACTATCTTGTAGTAGCTCCAGTTCTTAACCTTGCAATCAACATCTCAGCCATGCATCATCAATTTATTATGGTGACCTACAACAACAACAATATGAGATGAGTAACTTACAGTAAAGAAAATCAGACTAATAGAGAAGTAAAATTTAAATGAGCAACATACAAATGTCTGCCTATGTTTTGAATATCCATGGCTCGTTGAGATAAGAGTCTGCATAGCAAAACACTAGACACCTTTGACCAATCGGATCTGGTTGTTCATTGTGAATAATTATCAGTTTGTGTTTACTACTAAAAATTATCCAAACATTACATTATAATAACACTGAGATGAATTCAGCCACCGACTAATGACAAGTAGGTAACCTGTAGTATCAACTATTAAAATATGGAGCATCTCCATTCTCCACACGTCTCTGCACTAATTAGCTTTGCATCACATTACTCCCGTACTACTCATGCTTGGTATGATTCATTAGTCATGCTTTCTATGGTGTATTAGAAGAAATCTCAGTGCCAAAAACTTGAAAATCTTTAAATAATATACATCACACAAAATTTCATAACTACCTGAGAACTACAAAGTCACAAATTGTAGTTTCCAGATCCATGAATAAAATTCTCAAAACCTTCAGAAGCAACACGAAAAATAGCATCATCATATTTGGGACAGTTGGAGTTATCAACTAATGGCTACATGTTCTCTCCAATAAGACATGGCAAGAGGAAACTAAACTGAAAGGACGCATAAAGAGAAAAGTAAATAACCACCCCATCTTATCTAGTGCAGAACACTCTGTATACTATGTTATCTTATAGCTAAGAGTTTTCGTTTGAACTCTAGCAAAATTTAAGCAAACGATGATACATCTAAACTATTTTCAAGATCAAGGCAGTGCCTATGTAATACTGAGTACTTAAACCAAGCCATGTGACACACATAGTGCCCAAATAGCATGTAACATCAAGGATATTTTTACGTACCGGCTTATTACCTCGCACATGAAAGTACCACATGGCTCCATGGACACATCCATGTAGTCATTTCAAAGAAATATTAGGCATACCTAATCGATATAATGAGTGGGAGTGCACGCACAATGAGACTCTAATATCCAATTGTCGGAAGTGAATAATCAAGCTACCAAATATGGATTAGTTACCCACTAAACAAAACATGTGAAAAGAAAACGAGGTTGGGAAGAGGTTACTTGTGTTGGGTGCAGAAACAATCCATGGTTAAGCATTAGTGTATTACACAACACATTTCCAAAAAACAATAAATCACGTATAAGATCCAAGGTAGGTGAGACAAACACAGATACCATGAATTCATTTGTTACAATGCAAGAGGCACAATATCTCCCTATTACAAATATGAATGCAATGAGGTGTGTGTATACTTGTCCACATGTGGTTCAGTAAGGAAACAAAAGGAGCTATATAATAAATAAATAAATTAGATGTAAGAGGAAAAATAATTGAAAGAACAAAAACTGAAATATCACAGATACCTCATTCTATATCCACTTCTTATAATTTGAAAGCGTGCCTGAAATCAACGAGCCGAGGTAAAGTAATCACAAAGAAAATGAAGAAGCAGAACTTTACGTACAAACAGTAATTAATGGCACCTAGTACGATTGTCCCATGCCCAATTTAAGTTGCTAGCTCCACGGGAATAAGGGTGAGCAGGAGGCAAAACAGGGACGTAAATTTTGCGAGCAATAAATTGTTGGAGGTAAAACATTGGAAGATTAGCTCACTAATTATGGAAAAAGACGAAAGAGGATCGTTGGTTGGCACGTTGACCCTTCATGAGGATAAGATGGGAGGAAGAACACGTTGGTGAGAGGTTTCAGGGGCTATTGACAAGGACCTGATTGCTTAGTTTCTGCCGGCGACGCTAGCTTGGGAAAGCGCTCGTTGAAGCTAGACGGCCTTCTCCTTGAGTTAGACTTTCATGCATGGTAATAAGACGTGATTTGGACAGGAACGAAGTGCTGCGAGGCTGCACCAGAAGGCAGAAGTGACAGGGACGGGGCGACCATCTCTCCGGCGGCAGTGGCGGTAACACAATGGCCATCTGCTTCTCTCCGGTTCATCTCCCTTCTCTTGCTTCTCCTCTTAAGTTACATGCAAGGGTTAGATTGAGACAGTTCTTGATCCTTGTTCCCTGCTACATCCTAGCTAGGGCTGAATTATCAAATTATCCTCACCAATTAATCAGTTGTTGTGGGCATGGATTTTGTTTTTCTGTTTTCCAAATTTGTGAAATTGACTTAGTATTGATCTGAGTTGATTACCACACATACTTATTAAGAGTATACTCTGCTTACTAGCAACTATGTAATGCCTTTTCCAGTGAAGATTTAAACATGTAAGCAACAAGCAAATGAGCTTTTGCTTATTATATTAAAATAATCATGGTAAACAACTTGTGGTTGTCTAGAAAAAGCAATGTGATGATGCATTAATTGGGATCTAGACGTACATTGATTCTTGAAAATCGTTGATGAGAGGAGTACTTGTGCTTCAAACCTCTGTCTTTTGTTATCTGCTATCATGATATAATAATCAATCGTTGTCAAACCATGTACATAGCCGAACAGTATTTAGATCAAGGGGAATAGTTGATGCAAGGGATTCAATACCAAAAGGGATCTGAGCGACATGCACGAATCCACTCAACCATGTGTTAATCGGTTACCTTTGGGGAATAAATTGAACTGAACAAAGCCTTAAGGGATATGAATAAAGAATTGCAGATGCGCGAGGGACTGAATAAGACCTGCTGAAGTGCTGCAGTTTAGGAGGACAGATACGTCAGTACTTGCTTCGCTCCTAGATGTGCGGACGAACGACGGCAGCGGTTGCATCTCTGGTTGCACGGAGGAACGGCAGCGGGGATGCCTTCCCCGACAGAGGAGGATGGGCGGCGGTGACGCCTTCCCCGGCGTAGGAGGATGGGCGGCGGCGACGCCTTCCCCGGCGCAGGAGGATGGGCGGTGGCGATGCCTTCCCCGACGCAGGAGGATGGGTGGCGACGCTGTGTGTATCCCCGGCGAGCGAAGAAAGTGGCGAGGAGGCGAGCTTAACGAACCGAGGGAACGTGGGGAGGTGGCCCAGGGCGAGGGGACGACGGCGGTGGTGGGAACCCTGGCTACTGGGGGTGTCTCCCGATCTTTTTTAGAGAGGTGTGTATAATAAAGGGAAAAACGAAGAGGGATTTCAGACGTGCGGGGAGAGGGGGTGGCGTTGGGTACGGGGAGGTTAGCCCTAAGTGGGCAGGGTGGGTTGAACCAAACAACAGATTGTGTTAACATCGTTGCAAGACATGCGTTGCTATAGGGGTGTTTTTGTTGTAGTGACCATCCCACAAGGGGGCTGGCGCGCCCCTCTCCCTGGCCGCCGGCCCTATGGAAGGAAAGGGGGAGGGCTAGCCCCTCCTGCCTTCCCCTCCACATGGGAGAAAGGAAAAGGGGGGCGCCACCCTCCTCTGCCTTTCCCCGCGCGCCTAGAAAGGCTAGGGGGCGCGGCTAGGGGCAGGACCCCAAGTGGGATTCGGCCCCACTTGGGGCGCCTCCTTGGCTGCTCCTCCCTCCCCCACACCTATATATATTTGGGAGGGAGCGCCACACATAAGCCACGACAATATCTTAGCCGTGTGCGGTGCCCCCCTCCACAGTTTCGTCCCTCGGTCATATTTTCGTAGTGCTTAGGCGAAGCCCTGCGGAGATAGCATCACCACCACCGTCACCACGCCGTCGTGCTGCTAGAGCTCATCCACAACTTCGCCATCTTGCTAGATCAAGAAGGCGAGGACGTCACCGAGCTGAACATGTGCTAAACACGGAGGTGCCGTACATTCGGTACTCGATCGGTTGAATCACGAAGAAGTTCGACTAAAATCAACCGCGTTACTAAACGCTTCTGCTTACGGTCTACGAGGGTACGTAGACACACTCTCCCCTCGTTGCTATGCATCTCCATGGATAGATATTGCGTGTTCATAGAATTTTTTTTGTTTTCCATGCAACATTTCCCAACAGTGGCATCCGAACCAGGTCCATGCGTGGATGATATGCACGAGTAGAACACAAAGGAGTTGTGGCCGGTGATGGTCATACTGCTTACCACCAACGTCTTATTTTGATTCGGCGATATTGTGGGATGAAGCGGCCCGGACCAACCTTACATGTCCACGCACATGATACCGGTTCCACCGACTGACATGCAACTAGTTTTGCATAAAGGTGGCTGGCGGGTGTCTGTTTCTCCTACTTTAGTTGAATCGAATTTGACTACGGTCGATCCTTGAAGAAGCTTAAAACAGCAAACTTGATAAATCACCGTTGTGGTTTTTGCGTAGTTAAGAATGGTTCTTGCTAGAAGCCCGTAGCAGCCGCCTAAAACTTGCAACAACAAAGTAGAGGACGTCTAACTTGTTTTTGCAGGGCATGTTGTGATGTGATATGGTCAAGATATTATGTGATATATGTTGATGTATGAGATGATCATGTTTTGTAATATCGACAAACGGCAGGAGCCTTAGGGTTGTCTACTAATTATTGTATGAAATTCAAGCGCCATGTTATTGCTTTACTTTATCACTATGCGTTAGCAATAGTTGTAGAAGCAATAGTTGGCGAGACGACGCCGATGCAATGATGGAGATCAAGGTGTCGAGCCGGTGACGATGGAGATCATGACGATGCTTTGGAGATGGAGATCAAAAGCACAAGATGATGATGGCCATATCATGTCACATATTTTGGGTGCATGTGATGTTTATCCTTTATGCATCTTATTTTGCTTAGAACGGCAGCAGCATTATAAGATGATCCCTTCACTAATTTCAAGATAAAAGTGTTCTCCCCGAGTATGCACTGTTGCTAAAGTTTGTCATTTCGAAGCACCTCGTAATGATCGGGTGTGATATACTCTACGTTCACATACAACGGGTGTAAGACAGTTTTGCACATGCAGAATACTTGGGTTAAACTTGACGAGCCTAGCATGTACAGACATGGTCTCGGAACACTGGAGACCGAAAGGTCGAACATGAGTCATATAGTAGATATGATCAACATAGAGATGTTCACCATTGATGACTGCCCCATCTCACGTGATGATCGGTCATGGGTTAGTTGATTTGGATCATGTATCACTTAGATAACTTGAGGAATGTTTATTTAAGTGGGAGTTCATTAGTAATTTGATTAATTGAACTTAATTTATCATGAATTTAGTCCGGATAGTATTTGCAAACTATGTTGTACATCAATAGCTTGCATTGTAGCTCCCCTATTTTTGATACGTTCCTAGAGAAAACTAAGTTGAAAGATGATGGTAGCAATAATGCGGACTGGGTCCGTGACTTGAGGATTATCCTCATTGCTACACAGAAGAATTATGTCCTTGATGCACCGCTAGGTGACAGACCTGTTGCAGCAGCTGATGCATACGTTATGAACATTTGGCATAGCTCGATCTGATGACTACTTGATAGTTTAGTGCGCCATGATTTACGGCTTAGAATCGGGGCTCCAAAGATGTTTTGAACGCCATGGAACATATGAGATGTTCCAAGAGCTGAAATTGGCATTTCAGGCTCTTGCCCGTGTTGTGAGGTATGAGACCTCTGACAAGTACTTTGCCTACAAGATGAAGGAGAATAGCTCAGCCAGTGAGCATGTGCTCAGAATGTCTGGGTACTACAATCGCTTGAATCAAGTGGGAGTTAATCTTCCAGATAAGATAGTGATTGAAAGAATTCTCCAGTCACTATCACCAAGCTACTAGGGCTTCGTGATGAACTATAATATGCAAGGGATGACAAAAATGATTCCCGAGCTCTTCGCGATGCTGAAATCAGCGAAGGTAGAAATCAAGAAGGTGCATCAAGTGTTGATGGTTAACAAGACCACTAGTTTCAAGAAAAAGGGCAAAGGAAAGAAAGGGAACTACAAGAAGAATGGCAAGCAAGTTGCCGCTCCCGTGAAGAAGCCCAAAGCTGGAACCAAGCCTGAAACTGAGTGCTTCTACTGCAAAGGAAATGGTCACTGGAAGCGGAACTGCCTCAAATATTTGGCGGATAAGAAGGATGGAAAAGTAAACAAAGGTATATTTGATATACATGTTATTGATGTGTACCTTACTGGTGCTCATAGTAGCCCCTGGGTATTTGATACTGGTTCAGTTGCTAAGATTAGTAACTCGAAATAGGAGTTACAGAATAAACAGAGACTAGTTAAGGGCGAGGTGACGATGTGTGTTGGAAGTGTTTCCAAGATTGATATGATCACCATCGCACACTCCCTCTACCTTCGGGATTAGTGTTGAGCCTGAATAAATGTTATTTGGTGTTTGCGTTGAGCATGAACAAGATTAGATCGTGTTTATTGCAATACGGTTATTCATTTAAGTCAGAGAATAATTGTTGTTCTGTTTACATGAATAAAACCTTCTATGGTCATACACCCAATGTGAATGGTTTATTGAATCTCAATCATAGTGATACATATATTCATAATATTGATGCCAAAAGATGCAAAGTTGATAATGATAATGCAACATACTTGTGGCACCGCCGTTTAGGTCATATTGGTGTAAAGCGCATGAAGAAACTCCATGCGGATGGACTTTGGAATCACTTGATTATGAGTCATTTGATACTTGCGAACCATGCCTCATGGGCAAGATGACTAAAACTCCATTCTCCGGAACAATGGAGCGAGCTAATGACTTATTGGAAATAATACATACCGATGTATGCGGTCCGATGAGTGTTGAAGCACGCGGCGGGTATCGTTATTTTCTAACCTTCACAGATGATTTGAGTAGGTATGGGTATATCTACTTGATGAAACACAAGTCTGAAACATTTGAAAGGTTCAAACAATTTCAGAGTGAAGTGGAGAATCATCGTAACAAGAAAATAAAGTTTCTACGATCTGATCACAGAGGCGAATATTTGAGTTACGAGTTTGGCCTTCATTTAAAACAATGTGGAATAGTTTCACAACTCACGCCACCTGGAACACCACAGCGTAATGGTGTGACCGAACGTTTCTTAAAGTTTCTTAAAGTTTGAACTATGGTTTCGCAAGAAACCTAAGACAACACCGTATGAACTATGGTTTCGCAAGAAACCTAAGCTGTCGTTTCTTAAAGTTTGGGGATGCAACACTTATGTCAAAAGGCTTCAGCCTGATAAGCTCGAACCCAAAGCGGAGAAGTGCGTCTTCATAGGATACCCAAAAAAAACTATTGGGTATACCTTCTACCACAGATCCGAAGGCAAAAAATTTGTTGCAAAGAATGGGTCCTTTCTAGAGAAGGAGTTTCTCTCGAAAGAAGTGAGTGGGAAGAAAGTAGAACTTGATGAGGTAGTTGTACCTTCTCTCTAATTGGAAAGTAGTACATCAGAGAAAACCGTTGATGCCTACACCAACCAGAGAGGAAGCAAATGATGATGATCATGAAACTTCAGATCAAGTTACTACTGAACCTCATAGGTCGACCAGAACATGTTCCGCACCAGAGTAGTACGGTAATCCTTTCCTAGAAGTCATGTTGTTGGACAACGGCAAACCTACAAACTATGAAGAAGCTATGATGAGCCCAGATTCCGAAAAATGGCTTGAGGCCATGAAATCTGAGATAGGATCCATGTATGAGAACAAAGTGTGGACTTTGGTGGACTTGCCCGATGATCGGCAAGCCATTGAGAATAAATGGATCTTCAAGAGGAAGACATACGCTGATGGAAATATCACTGTCTACAAAGCTCGACTTGTCGCAAAAGGTTTTCGACGAATTCAAGGGGTTGACTACGATGAGACTTTCTCACCCGTAGCGATGCTTAAGTCTGTCCGAATCATGTTAGCAATTGCCGCATTTTATTATTATGAAATCTGGCAAATGGACGTCAAAACTGCATTCCTTAACGGGTTTCTTAAGGAAGAGTTGTATATGATGCAACCGGAATTTTTTTTTGTCGATTCTAAAGGTGCTAACAAAGTGTGCAAGCTCCAGCGATCCATCTATGGACTGGTGCAAGCATCTCGGAGTTGGAATATACAGTTTGATGAGGTGATCAAAGCATTTGGTTTTATACAGACTTACGGTGAAGCCTGTATTTACAAGAAAGTGAGTGGGAGCTCTGTAGCATTTCTGATATTATATGTGGATGACATATTGTTGATTGGAAATGATATAGAATTTCTGGATAGCATAAAAGGATACTTGAATAAGAAATTTTCAATAAAAAACCTAGGTGAAGCTACTTACATATTGGGCATCAAGATCTATAGGGATAGATCGAGACGCTTAATAAGACTTTCACAAAGCACATACCTTGGCAAAAGTTTTGAAGAAGTTCAAAATGGATCAGTCAAAGAAAGGGTTCTTGCCTGTGTTGCAAGGTGTGAACTTGAGTAAGACTCAAAGCCCGACCACGGTAGAAGATAGAGAGAGAATGAAAGTCATTCCCTATGCCTCAGCCATAGGTTCTATAAAATATGCTATGCTGTGTACCAGACCAGTTGTGTGCCTTGCCATGAGTTTGGCAAGGGGGTACAATAGTGATCCAGGAGTGGATCACTGGACAACGGGTAAAATTATCCTTAGGTACCTGAAGAGGACTAAGGAAATATTTCTCGGTTATGGAGGTGATAAAGGGTTCGTCGTAAAGGGTTATGTCGATGCAAACTTTAACACTGATCCAGATGACTCCGAGTCTCAATCTAGATACGTACTGAACGTGGGAACAGTTAGCTAGAGTAGCTCTATGCAGAGCATTGTAGACATAGACATTTGCAAAGTACACACGGATCTGAATGTTGCAGACCCGTTGACTAAAACTTCTCTCACACGCAAAATATGATCACACTCTAGTAAACACTTTGGGTGTTAATCACATGGCGATGTGAACTAGATTATTGACTCTAGTAAACTCTTTGGGTGTTAATCACATGGCGATGTGAACTAGAATATTAACTCTAGTAAACTCTTTGGGTGTTAATCACATGGCGATGTGAACTAGATTATTGACTCTAGTGCATGTGGGAGACTGATGGAAATATGCCCTAGAGGCAATAATAAAATGGTTATTATTATATTTCCTTAATCATGATAAAGGTTTATTATTCATGCTAGAATTGTATTGACTAGAAACTTAAATACATGTGTGGATACATAAACAAATACCGTGTCCCTAGTAAGCCTCTACTAGACTAGCTCGTTGATCAAAGATGGTTAAGGTTTCCTATCCATAGACATGTGTTGTCACTTGATAATGGGATCACATCATTAGGAGAATGATGTGATGTAGTGCCCAAGATGCGATTCTATCCCAATCACGTGATGAATTCATGATTGGGGCATAATCGCATTTTGAGCGCATAGCAAGGTGGATATCATTACAACATACCATGTACTGAATAGATGAGAATACAAGATAAAGGCTTACACTCGCCACAAGCCACAACATGAATAGAACAGTTCGTCAATATATAACAATCATCATACAGAAGAGCAGGATCCGACTATGGATGAAATCAAACGAAAAAGAAGAACGACATCCACCCTGCTAATCCCAGGCTCCCGACCCGGAACCTATCCCTTGATATACTAGTTATGGCAATACATCTGATCGCTCTCCCCAGTACTGGGAGGCGCCAAACTACTCTCACCACAAAGAGTATAGAAGCGTTTTTTATGTTGGCATCCTCTGGTATTCCGGAACTAAAACGATAAACACTGTGACGAAAACACCTTGGAGCTCAACTCCCCGGGACACTGCTACAAACCCTAAATGTCAGGAGGCACCAAGACAGAATTCCCGTCACAATGATATCGAACCGATTCCACAATACCCGCGTGATCCTAAAAAAAATTGAGTGAAAAAAAGGAGAGTGATGGATCCAAAACACCTACGTCACGAGTCCTCACCAGAGCGATGATGGGGATGAGGAGTAAAAAGAATTCCTACTCTCCGATATAACTAGACTCAAAATAGTTTTCTTTCTAGACTCAACAACGGCAGCGGTTCGATCAATCAAGGGGGCTTCTGCAGTCGGTAAGGCTCTGATACCAACTTGTAGCGCCCAAGATGCGATTCTATCCCAATCACATGATGAATTCATGATTGGGGCACAATCGCATTTCAAGCGCATAGCAAGGTGGATATTATTACAACATACCATGTACTGAATAGATGAGAATACAAGATAAAGGATTACACTCGCCACAAGTAACAACATGAATACAACAGTTCGTCAATACATAACAATCATCATACAGAAGAGCAGGATCCGACTACGGATGAAATCGAACGAAAAAGAAGAACAACATCCACCCTGCTAATCCCAGGCTCCCGACCCGGAACCTATCCCTTGATCAAAGAAGAAGCAGAACTCCAAAACAAGCAAGCGCTCTCACGTCATAGCATCGCTTTACCTGTACCTGCAACTATTGTTGTAGTAACTGTGAGCCACGAGGACTCAGCAATCTCATTACCATGGGTATCAAGACTAGCAAAGCTTAATGGGTATGGAATGGTTAAGTGGTGAGGTTGCAACAAGCACTAAGCATTGTTTGGTGGCTAACTTACGAGTACAAGAGTAAGAAGAGTAACTACGCATACGGTCGCAAACTAGTAATGATCAATAAGTGATCCTGAACTACTTACGAGTCAAACATAACCCCACCGTGTTCTCTTCTCGAACTTGCTCGAAAAGAGACAATCACGGTTACACACGCGGTTGGTGTATTTTATTTCAGATCTGGTGACAAGTTCTCTACAACCGGATATTAAAAATTCCCATCTGCCACATAACCGCGGGCACGACTTTCGAAAGATCTAACCCTGCAGGGGTGTCCCAACTTAGTCCATCACAAACTCTCACGATCAGCGGAGGAAAATCCTCCATCTTGGGGACAACCCGATCAAACTCGGAATCCCTATGCACAAGACATTTTGACAATGGTAAAACAAGTCCAGCCAGACCTCCCGACGTGCCGACACCCTGATAGTAACCGCGCGTATCTCGTCTCAGGCCACGACGGATGAGCTATGGTTACAGCGACCAAATACCCCAAGTTGTCAAGGGGCGGCGCCGCAAGCTGCTCTAGTTTGGACCAACAGTCATGAGGAGCACTGGCCCAGGTTGTTGATTAATTATCCTCGGGGTCCGGAAAGTCCCTATGCAAGGTTTAGTTGTTATTAGTCAAATGGTAAAACTAAATTTGAGCCTTGCTGGAAGAGTTTTACTCAAAACGAACTATCAAGGGGGGCCCATAAACCTCGACCGCGTTAGGAACACAAAATTCAAGGAACATAACACCGGTATGACGGAAACTAAGGCGGCAAAAGTGGAACAAAACACCAAGCAAAAGGCCAAGCCTTCCACCCTTACCAAGTATATAGATGCATTAATTAAATAAGAGATATTGTGATATCCCATGATATCCATGTCCCAACATGGAACAACCTGCACTGCACCTGCAACTAGCAACGCTATAAGAGTGGCTGAGCAAAGCGGTAACATAGCCATACAATGGTTTGCTGGGATGGTGAAAATGTTAGAGACTTATCATGGCAATTTGGGAGGCTTGATAAACAAGTGGTAGGTAGCGCGACATTGCGATAGCATCAAGACAACTAGCAAAGCAAAGATAGTAGTGGTATCCAGGGTAATGATCATCTTGCCTGAAATCCCGCTAGGAAGAAGACCGAATCCTTGAAGGAGACGAACGGGCATAGTCGAATGAATCCTCACAATCGCAACGTAACCGGAACTATCGAGAAGCAACACCGGAAAGAAGTAACAACATGGTAAACCCACATATCATAACCATGGCATGATGCACAATCAAGTATGATGCATGTCCGGTTTAATGAGGCACGGCATGGCAAAGTGCAACAAACAATACTACAAATTAAGTGGAGCTCAATATGCAACGAGTTGCATATTGACGAAACACCACATTCAAATATTTAGTTCACTCTTGTTTATGCTACCCAACAAAATTAAATGTTGTTAAACATGACAAAAGGTGAAGCATAATAAAACTACCTATCTAGGCAAGTTTAAGTGAGGCCGGAACAATAAACAACAACTCAGGAAAATCCTCATATGCAATTTACGAATTTGTTACTGTTCTGACCTATACACAATTTTAGACTTATTAAACATGCAAAGTAATGCCACCATGTTAATCTATGCATTTTTCTACCCCATTTACATATAAAGTTTATTTAATTCAGAGCTACGGTTGTTTAGTTATGAAATAAACCATTTTAACATGTCATTTAAGGAAAATAATTCAAACAACACATTTAAACATTTTTTAACATGAATGAAAGTTGGATATTATGAAACTAGATAAAATTCTAAGCATTTTACATGTTTAAATCATTTTAATCCGATGCATGGTTAGTGAGATATGATATGCATGAACATGAGGGTTTTTCTGCAAAACAATAATTCCTGGAATATGGAGAAATTCGCAGATCCTGAAAAAACATCATCGGGCTGAATCTGGGCGGACTGGGCGCTCACCATGGGCCAAGCCCAGTCGGTGGAGCTGGCTGCAGGCTTGGCGACTCGGGCTGACGAAGTGGGCGGCTCACACGGACGGCTGCGCGTGTTGTGCTGACTCGGGTCGAACGAAGCAGGGGATCGAGCAGCCGCTGACGAAGGGGGCCCCATGGCGCAGCGAGACAAGGACGAGGTCAACGCGGGGACGACGCGTCTCCTCGTTTGTTCCCCTCGAACAGGAGGAGACGGCGCTGGACGCGGGACGACGGGGATGGCCTGGGCAAGGCCGGAGGTCGGGGAGGGAGCGGCCGACGGCGGTCGGAGCTGGAGTCAAGGAGGCGGAGCTCCTGCTGGGCATCCATGGCGGCAATAAAGAGAGAGAGAGAGAGAGAGAGAGAGGAACATGGTGAGCGGAGAGAGATAGAGGAAGGAAGGTAAGGAGCGGTGGCGTGGACCTCAGCGAACAAGGTCGGCGTGGCAGAGATGAGCGAGACGAGGCAGATCTGAACGGAACCGGGACGGAGGGACCCGTCCCCGGCGACGGTGAGCTGGGAGGCATCGGTCTTCAGTGGGGCGAAGAGGACCTCCATGGTGGCCTTGCTGGAACTCATCCATGACGGCGCGACGGCGAGCTCAGATCTGGGCAAGGGGAGGCTCGGGGGCTTGGGGGCGGAGCCCTCTCGCTACGGCGCGAGCGTGAGAGGAGGCAGAGCCCGACGCACATCGAGGAGGAGAAGGCCGAGGCGCTCGAGCGGCTGTGCAGAAAACCAGGGGATCTGGTCGGACGCTACGGTTGATGGGGATGGAGATCCCGATGTGGGTGATGAGAAGGGGCGGTGGCAGCGGAGGGACAAATGTCCTAGATTTCAGGGTTTGTCCAAAATGGACAAGGGGTGGACTATATATATCAAATGGGTTTTGTTAGGGGTTACCTGGTCCCTCCGATCGTAATTGGGTGGTCGAGAATAAATAAACTAGGGAAGTCCAATGAGAAACCGAAGATGTTTTTGGGATGTTCGGGGATGATCCGGACCCATTGGTAATGACAGCCCGGTTCGGGTTTGGGGCAGTTTTCAGACATACGCGAGGGGTTTGACAAAAGGCCATGGAGAAGACAAGAGAGAAGAGAGCGGTCTGGTTGGACTGAGAGAATGTCAACAGAGACAAGGAAGAAGCCGCAACTATGAGCGGATGCAAGTTTTAGGAAAACATGCGGATGCAATGCGCATGATGCGATGATGAATGCAACAAACAAATGAAACACACGGCAACCACGAAATAGCTGGAAGGCTTCTGGAGCATCGGTCTCGGGTCGTTACAACTCTCCCCCACTTACAACGGCAACCACGAAATAGCTGGAAGGCTTCTGGAGCATCGGTCTCGGGTCGTTACAACTCTCCCCCACTTACAAGAGAACTCGCCCCGAGATCTAGGGATGACAAATGGAAGAGGAAGAGAAGAGGTAAAACTAAGTTGCTTCTTCGACAAACGAGTGAAACCACGAACCTTGAGAGGTTGAAAACCTTGAAAGAAAGAATACAACAGGGACGAACAAGATTGCAAACAGTCCGTTAGCAAAGAGGAACAAGGAACATTACGAGAACCTTGTAGGTTGAAAGACATGAAATAAGAGCTTCACGAACCAAAAGAATATGACCACACCGGTATAATGAGATAGCCAAGGAACAAGAATGACAGAATTTGGACAGCACTCCGGTAGAAAAGAGAAGGAAAACTTGATAAGATGAAAGAACTTGAATGAGAACACAACACTCCGGTTAAATGGATAAGCAAGAAAATAACATGATCTTGACAAAACAAGGTGATGGGTGAAGAGAGCAACATCACAATGCCTCTGGAACGAAAGAATAGAAACTAGATTGTTGGCATAAAGGGACGGAGAAGAAAATGATAACTTTTGCCACAACCGAACTTGGAAAGCATCCTTGCAAAGAAGGATTGAACGGAGTTGTTGGAAAATCAACAATGAAAAGCACAAGCTTGTTGTGGGCTTATGGAAAACATCTCAAAATTATGAGGTGACAACCGGCCACTAACGGAAACAATTAATTGGATTGAGATCAACAAGGAGATGAAAACTCCTTTTACCAAGAGAATAGGAGGAAACTTGGATTATCGATAGGCACCACAATTACTAACATTCCGTAGGGAAGGCTTTAGGTGAAATCTTTACCAAGATAACTCCAACGAAGAGATTGATGGATTTAAAATACCTCATTCTTGACAACATGTGAATCATGAAACACGAAGGGAAATTGTCAAGAATGACATAACACCACCTCAAAGGATAAGGTAGAAAGAATTGCACTTTGGAATGCAAGAAGAATACTTGAGCTCCTCCAAGAAAATCTTGAAGAACACTTCGAGAATGAATTAAATCTTGATGAACCACCACGTAGAACCTCTTGGAAGAACTCCGGACAGAAAGGATACTAGAAAAGAATAAGATTGGAGTCTTGCAATGATTTAGATGGATCTTTGCGATGAAATAACCGAGAGAACTTGGAACTTCGGAAAGAAAGATGAACAACTTGGAACCGAGAATTACTCCTCATGAACAAACTCCGAAGGAAGGGATTAATCACTTGGATGAAACAAGAATAAGAATTACGTTATGCTTATCCTCACCAAATTAACTTGATGACAAGCAACGGATTAGGCATGCTACTTATTCTCGTAGAAAGGATTAAGAGAGATATAGTGCAAACTTGGGAAGGTCTTCAATGAACCACCGGTAGGATTTGGGAAAATTGAATGAATTGATATGAAAAAAAGGAAGAGGAATCTTGAATGAACCACTGTAAGAATTGAAATCAATTGAAGAAAAGAGAACGAATCGCCGGGAACAATTATAAATTGAACAAAGATACTTGAGGGAATTTAGATACAAGAGAATGAAGAGATCATGAGCTGATTAAAGAATACTCGAACAAAGCACCGGAAGAATATGGAGACGAACGAAGAGGCATGAATTGAGTAGAATTACGAAAATGAAGTTGAAAGATGAGAATGAAGGAATCTTTTGAAATGATGGCCTTCGTATGATCGAGAAAGGAAATCAACTCCTGAAATGCGTTGGATGGGTAAGAAAAGAATTCTCACGATTGGAAACAATTATGAGGATGGCATGAAGCTAGAACCACGAATCTTCAAGAGAACGGACCAAGATTTAGGAGAAACTTCTTCTTCGGTCTTAATGCTGAGAATGACGACGAGGAACACCACCAAAATTGTTGACACACTCCGGCACATTGAATAATATTAATGTTGAACCAAAGATGAAATAATTGGAAAGCGATCTTGGAGAAGGCATGTGACTGATGAAATTCATTCTTACGTCAAACTTTGAAAAGAATTTGAGAATAACTCCAGAAAAATTAGAAGAGTCAGGTAAGATCCTGGGAAAGACCTGTGGGTTAGGGCCCACTCAAAAGAGAACACCGTTGGGAATGGTTGCTTGAAAGAGAGATTGCACCAGTTGAGTTAAATGGCTTGAATGGATTAAGAATGGAAACATGAATCTTTTGAGATGTCTTCAACACTCCGGATATGAATAGAGAGACGTGGATGATTAAGAGGTGCACCGGCATGAGAAAGTATTTGCACGGAGGAAAAATGATATGCTCAATAACGGAAGCTTGAATTGAATCCACCAGAAAAGAATATGAGAATGAAGAATGATGAACTTGAAGCTCCTGGGCATCTTCATGAGAATCACCGGGTAAGAACATTGATTGAAAAGAATGAAGAGACTTCACATGAATAAAATGGATACTTGATTAAGAAATCTGAATCCTTGAAGAAAAAGGGTGGGATGGCGGGAAAAACAAAGGCAACTTGGGACGGATGGAACAAACAATTCCTCAGGGTTCTCAATGACGTTCGTGTGGAATAACTTGAAGAGAAGTGCACCGATTGGAAAAGAATTTACATGAGAATCTCAATGATCAAGAAGGATTAGCACTCCCATAAGAATATGAGAACACCACTTAGGAAAAGGTATGGAATCAACACTTGACATCGAAGCAACTCGAATACCACAACCAAAACAAAACAAAAGAATTGGCTTGTAGAATAAACCGGAAACAAACATATGATAGAGATTTCGCCCAAAGTGTTCGCGATGAGGCCCCATGGGCATGACGTACAGCGGACATCATGAATGACAAATGAGACATCCCCGAATCAGCATAGTCAAGGATTCTTTAAGACGTCTCGCGACCACTGTAAATTGACCGTGAAAAATGAACCATTAGACGTTGGACCCCAATCTCAACTCATACATCTCTCGAAAAGAAATCCTGGGTAACTACTTGAATTCCCACCTATGAACTCCCGAAACTTTCTGGTTATGCAATCTGGTGTTGGGGATACAGGGAGGCACAAATATCTCACACAACTAACAAATCCTACACTCCAACTGTATCCATCCGTCAACACATAACCAAGAAAACCTCAGAAATCGTGTACCTCAGACCTTCGAAAACATCCGATATACTAGCTGTGGCAATACATCTGATCACTCTCCCCAGTACTGGGTGGCGCCAAACTACTCTCACCACAAAGAGTATAGAAGTGTTTTCGATGTCGGCGTCCTCTGGTACTCCGGAACTGAAACGATAAACACTGTGAAGAAAACACCTTGGAGCTCAACTCCCCGGGACACTGCCACAACCCCTAAATGTCAGGAGGCACCAAGACAGAATTCTCGTCACAATGATATCGAACCGATTCCACAATACCCGCATGATCCTAAAAAAATTTGAGTGAAAAAAAAGGAGAGTGATGGATCCAAAACACCTACATCACGAGTCCTCACCAGAGCGACGATGGGGATGAGGAGTAAAAAGAATTCCTACTCTCCGATATAACTAGACTCAAAATAGTTTTCTTTCTAGACTCAACAACGGCAGCGGTTTGATCAATCAAGGGGGCTCCTACGGTCGATAAGGCTCTGATACCAACTTGTAGCGCCCAAGATGCGATTCTATCCCAATCACGTGATGAATTCATGATTGGGCCACAATCGCATTTCGAGCGCATAGCAAGGTGGATATCATTACAACATACCATGTACTGAATAGATGAGAGTACAAGATAAAGGCTTACACTCGCCACAAACCACAACATGAATACAATAGTTCGTCAATACATAACAATCATCATACAGAAGAGCAGGATCTGACTACGTATGAAATCGAACGAAAAAGAAGAACGACATCCACCCTTCTAATCCTAGGCTCCCGACCCGGAACCTATCCCTTGATCGAAGAAGAAGCAGAACTCCAAAACAAGCAAGCATCGCTCTCATGTCATAGCATCGCTTTACCTGTACCTGCAACTGTTGTTGTAGTAACTGTGAGCCACGAGGACTCAGCAATCCAATTACCATGGGTATCAAGACTAGCAAAGTTTAATGGGTATGGAATGGATAAGTGGTGAGGTTGCAGCAAGCACTAAGCATTGTTTGGTGGCTAACTTACGAGTACAAGAGTAAGAAGAGTAACTACGCATACGGTCGCAAACTAGTAACGATCAATAAGTGATCCTGAACTACTTACGAGTCAAACATAACCCCACCGTGTTCTCTTCTCGAACTTGCTCGAAAAGAGACAGTCACGGTTACACACGCGGTTGGTGTATTTTATATCGGATCTGGTGTCAAGTTCTCTACAACCAGATATTAAAAATTCCCATCTGCCACATAACCGCGGGCACGACTTTCAAAAGATCTAACCCTGCAGGGGGTCCTAACTTAGTCCATCACAAACTCTCACGATATCTTGGGGACAACACGGTCAAACTCG
Source organism: Thinopyrum elongatum (assembly GCA_011799875.1). Taxonomy (NCBI): domain Eukaryota; kingdom Viridiplantae; phylum Streptophyta; class Magnoliopsida; order Poales; family Poaceae; genus Thinopyrum; species Thinopyrum elongatum. Next base: position 311,566,244 of record CM022302.1, on the reverse strand, counting down.
GAATCCCTGTGCACAGGACATTTCGATAATGGTAAAACAAGTCCAGCAAGACCTCTGATGTGTCGACACCCTGATAGTAGCCGCGTGTATCTCGTCTCAGGCCACAACGGATGAGCGATGGTTACAGCGACCAAATACCCCAAGTTGCCAAGGGGGGCGCCGCAAGCTTCTCTAGTTTGGACCAACACTCATGAGGAGCACTGGCCCGAGTTGTTGATTAATTATCCTTGGGGTCCGGAAAGTCCCTATGCAAGTTTTAGTTGTTATTATTCAAATGGTAAAACCAAAGTTGGGCCTTGCTGGAAGAGTTTTATTCAAAGCGAACTGTCAAGGGGGGCCCATAAACCACGACCGCATTGGGAACACAAAATTCAAGGAACATAACACCGGTATGACGGAAACTAAGGCGGCAAGAGTGGAACAAAACACCAAGCAAAAGGCCAAGCCTTCCACCCTTTACCAAGTATATAGATGCATCAATTAAATAAGAGATATTGTGATATCCCATGATATCCATGTCCCAACATGGAACAACCTGCACTACACCTGCAACTAGCAACGCTATAAGAGGGGCTGAGCAAAGCGGTAACACATCCAAACAACGGTTTGCTGGGATGGTGAAAATGTTAGAGGCTTATCATGGCAATTTGGGAGGCTTGATAAACAAGTGGTAGGTAGCGCGACATAGCGATAGCATCGAGACAACTAGCAAAGCAAAGATAGTAGTGGTATCCAGGATAATGATCATCTTGTCTGAAATCCCGCTAGGAAGAAGACCAAATCCACGAAGGAGACGAACGGGCATAGTCGAACGAATCCTCACAATCGCAACGTAACCGGGACTATCGAGAAGCAACACCGGAAAGAAGTAACAACATGGTAAACCCACATATCATAACCATGGCATGATGCACAATCAAGTATGATGCATGCCCTGTTTAATGAGGCATGGCATGGCAAAGTGCAACAAACAATACTACAAATTAAGTGGAGCTCAATATGCAACGAGTTGCATATTGACGAAACACCACATTCAAATATTTAGTTCACTCTTGTTTATGCTACCCAACAAAATTAAATGTTGTTAAACATGACAAGAGGTGAAGCATAATAATACTAGCTATCTAGGCAAGTTTAAATGAGGCCGGAACAACAAACAACAACTCCGGAAAATCCTCATATGCAATTTATGAATTTGGTACTGTTCTGCCCTATACACAATTTTAGAGTTATTAAACATGCAAAGTAATGCCACCATGTTAATCTATGCATTTTTCTACCCCATTTACAGATAAAGTTTTGTTTAATTCAGAGCTACAGTTGTTTAGTTATGAAATAAACCATTTTAACATGTCATTTAAGCAAAATAATTCAAACTACACATTTAAACATTTTTTAACATGTATGAAAGTTGGATATTATGAAACTAGATAAAATTCTAAGCATTTTACATGTTTAAATCATTTTAATCCGATGCACGGTTAGTGAGATATGATATGCATGAACATGAGGGTTTTTCTGCAAAACAGTAATTCCTGGAATATGGAGAAATTTGCAGATCCTGAAAAAACGTCATCGAGCTGAATCTGGGTGGACTGGGCGCTCACCATGGGCCAGGCCCAGTCGGTGGAGCTGGCTGCAGGCTTGGCGGCTCGGGCAGACGAAGTGGGCGGCTCGTGTGGTGCTGACTCGGGTCGAACGAAGCAGGGGATCGAGCAGCCGCTAACGAAGGGGCCCCATGGCGCAGCGAGACGAGGATGAGGTCAATGCGGGGATGACGCGTCTCCTCATTCGTTCCCCTTAAATAGGAGGAGACGACGGGGATGGCCTGGGCGAGGCCAGAGGTCGGGAAGGGAGCGGCCAACGGCGGCCGGACCTGGAGTCGAGGCGGTGGAGCTCCTGCTGGGCATCCATGGCGGCATTCAAAAGAGAGAGAGAGGAACATGGTGAGCGGAGAGAGACAGAGGAAGGAATGGAAGGAGCGGTGGCATGGACCTCAGCGAACAAGGTCGGCGTGGCAGAGACGAGCGAGACGAGGCAGATCTAAACAGAACCGGGACGGAGGGACCCGTCCCCGGCGATGGCGAGCTGGGAGGCATTGGTGTTCAGCGGGGCGAAGAGGACCTCCATGGTGGCCTTGCTGGAACTCATCCATGACGGCGCGATAGTGAGCTCAGATCCGGGCGAGGGGAGGCTCGGGGGCGTAGCCCTCTCACTTGGGCGCGAGCATGAGAGGAGGCAGAGGGCGACGAACGTCGAGGAGGAGAAGGCCAAGGCGCTCGGGCGGCTGTGCGGAAAACCAGGGGATCTGGTCGGACGCTGCGGTTGATGGGGATGGAGATCCCGATGTGGGTGATGAGACGGGGTGGGGCGGCGGAGGGACAAATGTCCTAGATTTTAGGGTTTGTCCAAAATGGACTAGGGGTGGACTATATATATATCAAGTGGGTTTTGGTAGGAGTTACCTGGACCCTCCGATTGTAATCGGGTGGTTGAGAATAAATAGGCTAGGGAAGTCCAATGAGAAACCGAAGATGTTTTTGGGATGTTTGGGGATGATCCGGACCCATTGTTAATGACAGCCCGGTTCGGGTTCGGGGCAGCTTTCGGACGCGCGCGAGGGGTTTGACAAAAGGCCATGGAGAAGACAAGAGACAAGAAGCGGTCTGGTTGGACTGAGAGAATGTTAACAGAGACAAGGAAGAAGCCGCAACTACGAGCGGATGCAAGTTTTAGGAAAACATGCGAATGCAATGCGCATGATGCGATGATGAATGCAACAAACAAATGAAACACACGGCAACCTCGAAATAACTGGAAGACTTCTGGAGCGTCGGTCTCGGGTCGTTACATGTGATGGACAAGACTGTCGGTGTACTAAGTATTGGGCCTTTAGTACCCTGTACTTGTGCACGGGCGGTTGTAGCCATACCTGTGGCAAGGCTTGTCGGGGAACAGCTGAAGATTAATCCAAGATTATCAGAGACATTCAAGCCAAGGACCAGAAGATAAGGAGAACTAGAGATCAGGGGCTCGGCCCCCGGCAAGATCTTGCCGGGGTAGCCTGCAGAGCCCGGCAAGATCTTGCCGGGATAGCCCGCGGAGCCCGGCAAGATTCGCACCCCGACAAGGTTCCACCACTATGCCACCGCTCCAGCACAGCTACCAAGCCTGGCATTCTGGCCCCATCTCTGGATGCGTGGCAAGGCGCTAGTGGAGGTGAGCTTAAGCGGTGCTGATGGTATGGCCCCTTTTTCCATCCCCAAGAAAGTAGGGACACCTAAACGGACACTTCACGGTGCATTAAATGCATTTGTCCTAAACCGCCAGTGGTTAGGTATGATAACCCTATAGCTACTTTACACCTCGCGTATGAACAGTTCGCCACTATGGTGACCCCTTTAAGCATATAAAAGGAGGCCCAAGGCAACTGCTACAGGGAGAGAACACTCTCGGCCCATTCTGCATGCGTAGCCGCTGCACGAACACACTGTTCATCGCAAGCGCTCCAAGAACTGGGACGAATACACTGATAATAAACAAAAGCAGGAGTAGGGTTTTACGCTGATCAGCGACCCGAACCTGGGTAAAAATCCCCTCGCGCTGGTCCTCGGTTCTGCTCTTTGTGCTTACCTCTCTCCCTGCCGAATCATAAAGGGGTCCTTTGGATCCCATAGGTGTCGTACGCCGACATCTTTGGCGCGCCAGGTAGGGGGATCGAGGTTGCGCGAACCTGATCCGGTGATCAGCGTGTCAGTTTCTTCACCGTCTTTGTCATCATGCCACCCAAGAAGAAGGGTGCGGCAGCTGTTGTTCTGTCTACGTCCGTCTTGCCCGTACCTACTCGGACGGGTGACGGCCTGGATGCAGGAGATGGAAGTTTAGAACCTCCACGGCGTTCTGGTGATCCGAGCCAGGCGAGCGGCGTCGTTCGCAGCGGCGACGGTAACCCGCACGCTGCTAGATCCAGAGATGAAGCCGTGCTGCCTACAGGCGGCGCAGCGAACTCCAGAGATCGGAGGACGCCTTCTAAGACTCTCATGCTGGCGCAAGTGTTGCGGCCTTCTCAGGTCGCATGCGACAAGCAGCGCCGTGGCATTGGTGGGTCTGAACGTCCCCATGGAAAGACTTCTGCGTATCGATCCCAAGGTGCGCAGGCCCAGCATGCACGCCAAACTGCCGATGGAGGTGACGCGCGGTCGCGTGATCGTGATGGTGCTCCTTCTAACACTGTTAGGAGTCAGAGCACCTCACGTACCTCGCACCTGTCGCTGCCACCTACGCTGGCAGAAGCCTTGGCACGTGCGCAGCTTCTCCTTGATTTCCCTCCTGCTCCGGAAAGGATGGAGGAGTGGCGATCTACTATCCAGAGCCTCATCGGCTTCATCAACATGGATGGGCCGCAGCCTGCGGGGACCTCGCGGCAGCGGTCTATCAATCCAATGCGAGCTGATGGTGAGGAAACGGGCATGTTTCAAGGGATCAATCCAGGAAGGACCCAGCCAAAAGGCAAGATTACGCTACCGGTGACATTTGGTAGCGAGCTCAACTACAGGACAGAGAAGGTAGTGTTCGATGTCGCTAAGATCCCTATGTCATACAATGGGATCCTTGGCCGCCCAGCGCTGGCTAAGTTCATGGCGGCATCACACTATGCGTACAATGTGTTGAAGATGCCCGGACCAATAAGTGTCATCACTATCCACTCTGACAAGAAGGATGCACTTATCTACACCGACCAACTATACCGGGAGGCAGCTGCAGCACCTGCCGTCAAGGCATCTGCTCCTGCCGCTAGAACTCCCGGGGGGAAGAAGAAGACCGGCAAGATCTTTGGCGCAAACTCCAGCAAGTGCACCTCCTCAGAGTGTTGCGCTTCCGTTGAGGATGCACCAGAGAGTTCCACCGGCAAGAACAAGAAATCCAAGGCTGCTCCACCAGAGATCAAGAAGGTTCCCGTCAAGGAGGACGGAACGGGGGGAACTTTCACCATAAGTTCCACCCTGGATGACAAATAGGAAAGCGCGCTCATTGCCTTCCTGCGGGCGAATGTCGACGTGTTTGCATGGCAACCATCTGACATCCCCGGTGTTCCCAGGGAGGTAATTGAGCACCACCTTGCTGTCTGTCCTCACGCACGGCCTGTCAAGTAGAGGGTCAGGAAACAAGCCTTGGAGCGGCAAGAATTCATTGCCGAAGAAATCAGAAAGCTAGAAGCGGCAGGCTTGGTCAGAGGAGTACTTCACCCAACATGGTTGGCCAATCCGGTTGTAGTGCACAAGGCGAATGGGAAATGGAGGCTGTGTATTGATTATACAGACATCAATAAAGCCTATCCAAAAGATCCTTTCCCCTTGCCGCGCATCAACCAGATTGTGGACTCCACTGCTGGTTGTGACCTACTGTCGTTCCTTGATGCCTACTCGGGATATCATCAGATCTTCATGGCAAAAGAAGATGAAGAAAGGACCGCATTTATCACCCCATGTGGTACGTATTGCTTTATACGGATGCCTTTCGGGTTGAAAAGTGCTGGTTCTACATTTGCGAGAGCGGTCCAAATTGGTTTTGAGCCTCAGCTACATAGAAATATGGAAGCATACATGGATGACATAGTGGTCAAAACCAAGGATAAAGCGACGCTCATACAAGATCTAGAAGAAACATTCACAAATCTGCGCAAGATCAATTTAAAGCTCAATCCTAAGAAGTGTGTGTTTGGCGTCCCTTCCGGCAAGCTTCTCGGGTTCTTTGTATCTTAGCGTGGAATCGAAGCAAATCCCGACAAGATCAAAGCTATTGAGCAGATTGAAGCACCAAGACGCGTCAAGGATGTACGTTGTCTTGCCGGCTGCATTGCTGCCCTAAGCAGGTTCATCTCCAAATCCGCTGAGCGCGCCCTGCCCTTTTTCAAAATTTTGAAGAAGGCAGGTCCAATGAGATGGACTCCGGAAGCAGAGGCAGCGTTGCAAGATTTGAAGAGGTACCTCTCCTCTCCGTCGACGCTAGTCGCACCTAGGCCGCAAGAGCCGTTGTTGTTATATCTAGTGGCAACGAATCATGTGGTTAGTGCTGTGTTAGTGGCGCAGAGAGAAGTTGAAGAGGAGGCAACGGCAGCGGCAGGACAATCAAGTGACGCGCCGGGATCTTCCCCGGCAAGGTCTGGTACCGGCAAGACAGGATCTGCGCAGTCAGAGGAATCAGTTCAAAAGAGGAAGATGGTGTAGCGCCCAGTTTATTTTGTTAGCTTTCTTTTGCAGGGAGCTAGGTCAAGATACTCTGGTGTGCAGAAGTTGCTCTTCGGCCTTCTTATGGCCTCGAGGAAGCTGCGCCATTATTTTCAGGCGCATGAGATTACCGTCGTCACTCGATTCCCGTTGAAGCGGATTTTGCGAAATCCAGAGGCAATCGGCAGGATTGTGGAGTGGGCATTGGAATTGTCAAGCTTTGGTATCAAGTTTGAAAGTACTTCAGAAATTCAAAGCAGAGCCTTGGCAGAGTTCATTGCGGAATGGACCCCAACGTTAGACGAAGAGATTCAAGAAATGACTCTTCCCCGCAAGGAAACAGATCAAGAATGGATTATGTACTTTGACGGGGCTTTCTCGCTGCAAGGCGCCGGTGCTGGCGTGCTGCTTGTCGCACCCACCGGAGAGCACCTCAAGTACGTAATTCAGATGCATTTTCCCCGGGAGAGCTCGACGAACAACACTGCGGAGTATGAAGGCCTGCTTACCGGTCTCAGGATCGTGGCAGACCTTGGTATCAAGAAGCTCATCATCAGAGGCGACTCGCAGCTTGTTGTTAGGCAAGTCAACAAAGATTATCAAAGTCCGTTGATGCAAGCTTATGTGGATGAAGTGAGAAAAATAGAAGAGCGCTTTGACGGTCTGCAAACAAAGCACATTCCTCGTGCTGAAAATAGTATTGCAGATGACCTGTCAAAACACGCTGCCCTCAAGTTACCTATGGAACCAGGAACTTTTGTGCTCCATTTAACTCAGCCATCTGTAACGCCATCGATGAGGCAAGAAAAGAGAAGGAAGTTGAATTCTGGTCAGCACTTTCCGGCAGAGCTCCCGGGATCCGCCGGCAAGGAAGTTGCCGAGATCAACGACAAGCTTGCCGGGGAACAACAGGCTCCAGCAGGTGCTCAGGCCCTTGCCATCGAGACAAACGTTCCCCGGCAGAAGAGATGCCTTTAGTCCTAGTTGTCGAGCCCCAGGCTCCAGCTTGGGCACAACCCATTGTCCATTTCCTTCAGACAGGAGAACTCCCTGAGGAGCAGGAAGAAGCGGAAAAAGTAGCCGTCAGTCTAGCATGTACCAGTTCGTCGATGGCGTTCTGTACAGGAAGAGACTGAACGGTGTGAAATTGAAGTGTATTCCTCGGGAGGATGGACTGGAGCTGTTGGCATAGATACATGGAGGCATATGTGGCTCTCACATAGGATCAAGAGCTCTTGTCGGAAAGGCATTCCGGCAAGGTTTCTTTTGGCCCACCGCTCTCTAGGATGCAGCTGCACTAGTAACCAAGTGTGAAGCGTGCCAGTTTCATTCAAAGAAATCACATCAGCCAGCTCAAGCTCTCCAGACAATCCCTCTCTCCTGGCCATTTTTGGTCTGGGGGCACGACATACTGGGCCCTTTTCCCCGTGCTACCGGGGGCTTTGAGTACTTGTACGTTGCAGTCGACAAGTTCACAAAGTGGCCGGAGGTGGAAGCGGTGAGGAAGGTGACGGCACAATCAGCCGTCAAGTTCTTTAAAGGGATAGTTTGCCGTTTCGGTGTGCCCAACAGGGTCATCACCGACAATGGCACACAATTCACAAGTCGCACCTTCATGCAGTACGTCCAGGATCTTGGCGGCAAAATCTGTTTTGCCTCTGTTGCTCACCCGAGAAGCAACGGCCAAGCAGAGAGGGCTAATGCTGAAGTGCTGCGCGATCTCAGGACCAGAACTTTTGACAAGCTGAAAAAGTGCGGAAGGCGCTGGATTGATGAGTTGCCGGCGGTTCTTTGGTCAATCAAAACGACACCAAATCGAGCTACTGGCCAGACACCCTTCACTCTGGTTTACGGAGCGGAAGCAGTTCTCCCCACAGAACTCATATATGGGTCACCTCGAGTGCTCGCTTATGATGAGCTTGAGCAAGAGCAACTGCGGCAAGATGACGCTGTGCTCCTTGAGGAGGATCGTCTTCAGGCTGCTGTGCGAGCTGCACGCTACCAGCAAGCTTTGCGTCGCTACCATAGCCGCAAAGTTCATGCCCGAAGTCTTGAGGAAGGCGACCTTGTTCTTCGGTGGATTCAGTCCGCCAAGAATTCAAACAAGTTGACGCCGAAGTGGGAAGGCCCTTATCGAGTAGTACGAGTCACCAAGCCCGGCGCTGTCCGCCTGGAGACCGAGGATGGCGTTCCAGTGAGTAACTCCTGGAATATCGAACATCTTCGCAAGTTCTACCCATAAGGCGCGGTTGCCGGGGGCTCCCGACAACCTCCTTTTGTACGAGTTTTGCCGCAAGGCATATAATCTTTTGTACAAAGCCAGGCGCAGACCCTGTGCGCAGTTGAATAAGCTTAAGTGTTGTACATTTCTTGTTGATTTCCATGTTTATATATATGCATGCTTGTCTGAGATATTGTATGACGCTTGCTCCCGGTAAGCATTAACGAACCACTAAGGTTCGATATCTTTATTTTCTCTTCTTTCTTTTTCTCAAAGGATGGAAGGTTCCTTCGGGCACAAGTTTGCCGGGGGGGAAGGAAGGTATGGATACCAACGGGCAACATTCAGAATTGATGTCTTGCCGGAAGAAGTACAGTGACAGAAAGCTAAGTTGCGAAACTTTGAGCAAGTTTTTCAATTTTTACAATCAGGCTATTTTCTTTAGACGATTTCGGTCCTTGTATGGAAAACCTGCACGCGAAGGAACCCTTGTCGTAATTGGTTGCGCCCTTATTTTGTTTCAAGTCCGCTCAACAGTTTAAGTGGCTGCACCAAGAGCGCCAAGGTGTCTTGCCGGCTGCTGCACCTCCAGCAGGCTGCTGAAGTCCCGCACCCAGTGCTCACGGCAGGTTGCGCGCCAGCAAGTTTCCAGTAAGTGTAGGGCGTATACCATACGGGAAGAAATTGGACAGGAGAAATAGCATGCATGTATTCAATTCTAGCAAGCTATATTACACCGATAATTGCCGCAGTTCTAACTTAAGACTAAATTGTCTTTGGCATGGAATGGTGGCGGCAAGGAAAAGTGAGACGGCTAGTCCCTGCGCTGGCCTTCGACCCTCTTGATTGAATCCACCTTCTCAAGGATGGGCGCGACAAGCTCCTCAAGTGCTTTGAGATCTGCATCCTTCGGCAAGCGGTCGAGCACATTGGTGAGATCAACGCCAGGGTTCTTATGTACCACCTTGACGAGTACCTTGCGAAGGACGGCCCGGCAAAGTTTGAAGGATTCATTGGCCAGTTGGGTCGCTCGGATGGACTGTAGCAGCTTCAGAGCATCAATGATGCTTTCGAAGAACATGGTCAGCCTGGCGCTCGAGGATATCCTTTCTTCAGAGGAATACCTGAAGTTTTGCAGGCCATCCTATCCCATGGTTTACAATTGTGCTGTGAGCCTCTCCGTGGTGTTGACAAGGCGATCAGTCCAGATTTTCACACCCTTCTCATAGTCAATTTGGGCGGCGGCAGTGCTCTTAAGCAAGTTCTTCTCATCCTGAAGATCTTTGCTTAGGGCCTTCTCGTGGGCCCTGCCATCCTCAAGAGACTTTTCCAGCGTGGTTAGCTTCAGCCTCAGATCGGCAATGGCATCGTTGGCTGAAGAGAGCTGCTTGGTCTTGTCGGATATTGCAATTTGCATCTCCGCCAGGCTGTGGAGAGTTTTCTCCCTGTCGCCCTTGAGCGTCGAGAGCTCCTTGCTGTGTTCCTCAATATCCGCCTCCAGCTTCTTCACTTTGTTGCTCAGCTCATTCTTGGCAGCCTCTGCAGCCTCAGCGGCATCGATGGTTTCCTTGAGCTTGCTGGCATGATCTGCAGTTGAAGCTTCGAGCGCCTCTTTGTGTTTCTGCTCCAGCTCCTGGGTCCGCTGCGTGACAAGTTTTTCAATCTCCACGTCCTTGCCGCGGAGTTTGGCAGCAAGTGCCTGCTCGCGCGCGGCGAGATCTTCTTCGTGAGCATCAAGCCCAACGCGGCGCTCCGTTAAGAGGGCTTCCTCAGCGGCAATCCTTTGCGCATTTTCCTCTTGCGCCTTCTCTATGTTGGATTGCCTCAGGAGGAGCTCCGTCCAGCTTTGGCTCACTTGTTCCCGGCTGGCAGTCAACTCGTGAAGGGCCTTGGCGTACCAGATCTGCATCTGCTCAACGCGCTTCTGGAAATCAGCCTCGGCTGCTTCGGCAACTGCAACTCTGGAATCTGCCTTGTCCTTTCGAGCACGGTGAAGTGCTTGGAGCTTGCGGAAATTATCGCCCATAGCCTGAAGGAGCTGGTCTTCTTCAGATTTGCCACTGCTGGCGCTAGGTTCATCAATGATTTCGAGCCCGGCAGCGGTGATGATTTCTTCATCAAAGGTTTCCCCTTCGGTCGGCGCTCCAATACTTGCCGTGCCCGGCAAGTTGATGAATAGGTTGTCGCCAACCTTGAGATATTTGCTTGATGAGGGAGCCTCGGATGTCGATGGTTCATCCTCGACGATCGTCTCACCGGTGGCTGGGGACTCTGTGGCCGATGTAGCGCCTGGCGCTCCTGCGGCAGGAATGCCGTCAGTATGGTCATCAGTCTCCTCGCTGGCCCTCTCGGCAGATTCCTTGGCGGCTTCCTCGGCAGTAGCTTCGCTGACCTCGACAGTGGCGTCTTTGGTGGCCTCGCTAGCAGCGATCTTGTTAGCTTCGGCGGCGGCGTCTCTAGCGGTCTCCTCGATGACAACGTCGATGTCCATGTGTTCCATCACAGGGAACTCTGGAGGACGAAGGAAGGAAACAAAATAAGATCAAGATTGAAGTTCAAGAAAACAAAGATAAAGGAAAAGAATGACAAGTGTTCTAAGGCAAGCAGTCACCTGTGTTGAGCTGTTGAGGGGTGGTTTCATCCCTCCCGGCAACATGGGTTGCCGGGGAAAGGTTGCCGGTGCCCATGTTTGCCGGCTCCTCCTCCTCCAAGGTAGGCTCGTCGGTAGGAGCTCTTGCCGGGGGTGCGCTTGCGGGCGGCGTGGTTGACGGAGGCGGCACGATGGGGGCGTCCTCCAATGACTCTCCCTGTTGCTGTCCTCCTCCTGCAAGCCCAAAGATATTAGCGGCAAAGGTAGAAACCTCAGCACCCGCCAGCGGAAAATGAGTAGTGAACTCACGCTGGGAGCTGCGCAGGGGGCTGCGTTGAGGGCTAAGCTCCGGGCTAATGATGATAGTTTCTGGCACGCTCGCAAAGCTTGTCGGGGGCTCATCACCCATAGAAGTCTTCGCCTTTTTCGTCATCCTTTCCGCCAAAGTTTCTGCGTCACTGCAGAGACAAGACAAAGCAAGACAATGAGATCAATTGAATTTAGAATTTGGGAGAGAAAGGCTGTGACAGGATATTTACTCTTCCTCTTCTCGTTCTGGGCTGAAACCGGAGATGTCGAAATCGACCTCCGTTGCGGCGTCCGTATGGGGAGGTGGAGGAGGGGTCCTGGATCGCTTGGCTGCAGCAGGTGCAGGGGGTTGGCGCAACTCTGCCGCCTCAACCTCTGGTGCTGTTGTGTGGGACGCCCCTGCCACCCCAGTGGTTGCTGCAGGTGTGTGTCTCGTGCGCCGCACGGGTTGTTGTCGAACTCCTTGCCGTGGTGCAGCCTTGCCGGCCGCCTTCTTGCCGGGAGCATCACTGCTCGAAGAAGGTTGATTTGCTGGGGCATCAGAGACAGCTTTCCGAAGGACACGCTTTGCCCTCTTTGGAGCTGGGGGCTCCTCTTGTGGTTGTTCTTCGGCTGCGTCCTCATCAGATGAGTTTTCGGTGGTTGTGCCACTCTGCTCCCCAGTAGCCTTATCCTCCCCGGCAGGATCTTCTTCCAAAACGACCTCTACGTCGCTGGTTTCCTATTCCGTGAAGCCAACGTCACCGGCCTCCGCGGCAAGGTTCGCCTCTTCCACCCTAGTGGCAATATACGCCACTTCCTCGTTGGTGGTGGCGCGGACGAGTCATGTTTCTTCCCGGACGGCCCTCTCCGACAAGTAGTCGAAGAACGTTTGCGCCTGCTCCTCAGATGGCTCGACCCAAGTTGCGTCAAGGCCATGGGCGTTGAACATTCGCATTGTGGCGATGATCGACCCCAGGGAAGAGTTGTTGCACAAAGGGATAATTCTCGCTGGCAACCTATGCTTGTCATCACGCTGGAATAGCTTATGGCGGAGAGTGGCAAGCTGCATGATTGTCAAGTTGCTGTTTAATCTGGGGCGCAGCCTCATGATGTCTGCCGCGTTCTGGAACTCCCAAGCTGGTCTCCCCTTATTCTGCAGAGGGGCGATGCGGTGGCGAAGGAAGTCGGACCCAATCATCTCTATTGTGAGCCCGACAGCTTTAAGACGGAGAATCCTGGTGGTGGCGATCGTGAGCTTGTCGTTTTGAGCGTCAAGATTACTCCAGTCCTTGCCACGGACCACTTTCTGCCGTCGGGGCAAACATAATGGATGGGGATCTGCTTCCTTGATCCAGCACCACTCGGACCGCCATTCTTCCCACTTCTCGCGGTAAACTCCATCTGGATATATCTCTTTGTTCCATGCCCTTGGGATCCAGGCGATAGAACCAGAAAGGGCGTCTCCTTTTTGGATGCGAGGAACAAAGTAATGGTGGAAGAGGGCAGTGTTGGGAACGACTTCGGCAAAGTTTTCGCAAAGATGAGCAAAGATAGACATGCATGTTACGGCATTCGGCGTGAAATCCAGAAGATGGAAGCTGTATGTGTACATGATGTCGATAAAGAAATCGGAGAATGGAGGACAGAGCCCGCAATAAAAGTAAGTGGCGAAGAAGGGATATTTATCTGGTCCACCTTTGAAAGAAGAACCTGGGGCCACGCGAGTTGCGGGGTGAGCCTGCGTCTCCCTCGCCCACATGCACTGGTACCGGTTCTTCAAGGCTTTCGCGTCGAGCGTCGGAGCAAATACGACATACTTCTTCCGCATCTTCGCCAGCTCGCTCTTCGGGACATCGGCCTTCGTCTCCTTGCTCTTGCCTTTGCCCTTGCTAGCCTTGGGCGGCATGGTGATTGCGAAGGACGAAGCCGAGGATAGAGTGGGTGCGGAGGCGGTGAGCGGATGGGGAGAAGTTCTGCTCTGGGCTCAGGGGGAAGAAAGTAATGGCGAATTCCAGATTGGAAAGAAGAGGGGGTAAATGGGCGGCGCCTCTGTGGATTCCTTTTTACGGGGAAGGAGCGACGCTGCCTCTTTTACTGCCCAATGTGAACATGCCTATACAAGCGCGCTACGGCCTTGGCCGTTCAGCACATGCTTCCCACGTCACGCATTCAATGTGCGTAGTGGGGAAGCGCAGTAAGCGGAATAATTACAAGCAGTTAATCCCCTACCACACGTGCCCGTGCACTGTTTGGGCCTAGCCCAACAATGCCTCGCACTCGTGTGTGGCCTAGGCCCGGGGGCTCCTGTCGCTGTACTAAGTATTGGGCCTTTAGTACCCCGTACTTGTGCACGGGCGGTTGTAGCCATACCTGCGGCAAGGCTTGTCGGGGAACAACTGAAGATTAATCCAAGATTATCAGAGACATTCAAGCCAAGGACCAGAAGATAAGGAGAACTGGAGATCAGGGGCTCGGCCCCCGGCAAGATCTTGCCGGGGTAGCCTGCAGAGCCCGGCAAGATCTTGCCGGGATAGCCCGCGGAGCCCGGCAAGATTCGCACCCCGGCAAGGTTCCGCCACTGTGCCACCGCTCCAGCGCAGCGACCAAGCCTGGCATTCTGGCCCCATCTCTGGATGCGTGGCAAGGCGCTAGTGGAGGTGAGCTTAAGCGGTGCTGATGGGATGGCCCCTTTTTCCATCCCCAAGAAAGTAGGGACACCTAAACGGACACTTCACGGTGCATTAAATGCATTTGTCCTAAACCGCCAGTGGTTAGGTATGATAACCCTGTAGCTACTTTACACCTCGCGTATGAACAGTTCACCACTGTGGTGACCCCTTTAAGCATATAAAAGGGGGCCCAAGGCAACTGCTACAGGGAGAGAACACTCTCGGCCCATTCTGCATGCGTAGCCGCTGCACGAACACACTGTTCATCGCAAGCACTCCAAGAACTGGGACGAATACACTGATAATAAACAAAAGCAGGAGTACAGTTTTACGCTGATCAGCGGCCCGAACCTGGGTAAAAATCCCCTCGTGCTGGTCCTTGGTTTTGCTCTTTGTGCATACCTCTCTCCCTACCGAATCGTAAAGGGGTCCTTTGGATCCCATAGGTGTCATACGCCGACAAAGACCCATCCGTTAGCTTAGCATATGATCATTCAGTTTGTTGCTACTGCTTTCTTGAATGTCGAATACATGTTCCTTCGACCGTAAGATCATGCAACTCCCGGATATTGGAGGAATACCTTGTGTGCTATCAAATGTCACAACGTAACTGGGTGATCATAAAGATGCTCTACAGGTATCTCCGAAGGTATTTGTTGAGTTGGCATGGATCGAGATTGGGATTTGTCACTCCGAGTATCGGAGAGCTATCTCTGGGCCCTCTTGGTAATGCACATCATAATAAGCCTTGCAAGTAAATGACTAATGAGTTAGTTATGAGATGATGTATTAAGGAACGAGTAAAGAGACTTTCCGGTAACGAGATTGAACTAGGTTTGAAGATACCGATGATCGAATCTTGGGCAAGTAACATACCGATGGACAAAGGGAATTATGTATGTTGTCATAAGGTTCGACCGATAAAGATCTTCGTAGTATATGTAGGAACCAATATGGGCATCCAGGTTCCGCTATTGGTTATTTACCGGAGAGGTGTCTTGGTCATGTCTACATAGTTCTCGAACCCGTAGGGTCTGCACGCTTAACGTTCATTGACAATATAGTGTTATATGAGTTATATGATTTGGTGACCGAATGTTGTTCGGAGTCCCGGATGAGATCACAGACATGACGAGGAGCTCTGGAATGGTCTGGAGGTGAAGTTTGATATATAGGACGATGATATTCGGACACCGGAAGAGTTTCGGAGTGCACCGGGTAGTCATCGGGTCACCGGAAGGGGTTCCGGACACCCCCGGGAGGTCTATGGGCCTAATGGGCCAAGGGGAGAGACACACCAGCCCACAAGGGGGTTGGCACGCCCCTCTCCCTGGCCGCCGGCCCTACGAAAGGAAAGGGGGAGGGCTAGCCCCTATTGCCTTCCCCTCCACATGGGAGAAAGGAAAAGGGGGGGGGGGGGGGGGGGGGGCGCCACCCTCCCCTGCCTTTCCCCGCGCGCCTAGAAAGGCAGTGGGGCGCGGCTAGGGGCAGGACCCAAGTGGGATTCACCCCACTTGGGGCGCCTCTTTGGCTGCTCCTCCCTCTCCCCCACCTATATATATGTGGGAGGGGGCGCCACACATAAGCCACGACAATCTCTTAGCCGTGTGTGTCGCCCCCCTCCACAGTTTCGTCCCTCGGTCATATTTTCGTACTGCTTAGGCGAAGCCCTGCGGAGATAGCATCACCACCACCGTCACCATGCCGTCGTGCTGCTGGAACTCATCCACTACTTCACTGTCTTGCTGGATCAAGAAGGCGAGGACGTCATCGAGCTGATCGTGTGCTGAACGCGGAGGTGCCGTACGTTCGGTACTAGATCGGTTGGATCGCGAAGAAGTTTGACTACATCAACCGCGTTACTAAACGCTTCCGCTTACGGTCTACGAGGGTACGTAGACACACTATCCCCTCATTGCTATGCATCTCCATGGATAGATCTTGCGTGTGCATAGAATTTTTTTTGTTTTCCAGGCAACGTTTCCCAACACGAACTGCCAAGGTCGTCCAAGTAGGAGATGGCAAAGGGACATGGGAACCACATCACACTCCAATGTGTCTTTGTATGCTCCAATCTTGAAGGAGACTTGAATGGTGCCGGAGTCACTAAGCCATTGGACCTTGTAGGGACGAGGATGCTTCATCTTAACCAATTGTAGCTTGGTACATAGCTCTTCACTTGCCAAATTGTGGCAACTTCCTCCATCGATGGTGACCTTCACGGAACGTCCATTGATGCCCGCTTTGGTGTGGAAGATGTGGCAATACTGGTCTTCATCTTTTTGGTACTGAAGCCTAAAGACCTTGGAGACAACAAGAGCGGGGCTCGAATCATTGTCACAAAAGACTTGATCGTCTTCCTCTTCGTTCACTTGCCGGTGCATGGCCACATGCTCAAGCGCTTCCATTTCTTCCTCACTCATGGAGTCATAGGTGTCGTCGTTGTTGGCAATCATGGTGCGCCAAGTGGGGCTATCAATTTTTTTTATGGCCTCAGCCTTGACATCTGAAGCATTTGACGGAACTCGCCTTGACGGTCTCATCCGTAGGAGTAGGTGATGATGAAGCTCTCGGCTTGACGTGGCTTGTAGTAGGAGGATGACTTGACGATGTCGAAGGTTTCTTGTAACTTGACTTGTCACCGTTGCTTGGTGAAGCTTTCATCGAGGTAGAAGGCATGGTAGTCGTTGAAGCTTGATTGTATGAACCATAGGTCTTGGAAGAGTACTTGGCATACTTGTAGTCGTCTTGCACTTGGCGCTCTGCCTTTGTAGCTTGGTGCACTAGCTCGAGGAGGTTTGTGTATGGTTGGAAATCTGCAATCTTCTTGATGGGATGATTGAGTCCATTCAAGAATCGTGCCATAGTTTGCTCCCCATCTTCCGTGGCAATGGCTCGTATCATTGCAATCTCCATTTCCTTGTAATACTCTTCAACGAACTTGGTGCCTTGCTTGAGAAGTTGCAATTTCTTCAATAGGTGATGCGGAGCATCCTACAGTCATCTCCATGGACCTACCTACGTCTCCCCAAGTGCCTAGTGGACCAATGACAAGAGCACGTGCAAGAGCTCCCGAGACCGAGGTGACATCTCTCCTTTGTGACATTCCATATGACCCAGGTGAGACATGGTTACTATGTAAGTCCGAAATGCTTTGTGTGATTAGGTATCAAGAAGACCCTCTCGGAGAAGCTCGTAAGACGGACAAGTCCCCAAGTGCACGGATGAAGAGGAACAACGGAAGGAACCGAAGGAGTCTACAGGACCCGGACATCCGGCCCCTGGAGGGTGCAGCCCTAGCCACAGCCCAGCAGCCAGAGCTATAGGGCCCGGACATCCGGCCTGACTACCTCGGACATCCATCACCAGCCTGAAACTCCGGCCCGTCCATCACAGTACGCATCCGAGCCTATCCAGTACGGCCCCCACAGCCCGGACATTCGGAAACACCTCGAAGGCCCGGACATCCAGCCGTGCCCCGGAAATCCGACCTCATCTTCGCAGAACGCAAGTCCACGCCAACCCAGACATCTAGCCCCCCTGCCCCGGACAACCGGCCCGACGCCCGAACATATGGCCCACACTATATCGGTGCACCATGATCGCTAACAACAACGGCACCTATGACTTCATGAGTGAGGAAGAAATGGAAGCACTTGAGCACGTGGCCATGCACCGCCATGTGAATGACGATGAACACAACCAAGTATTTTGTGACAATGATTCGAGCCCCGCTCTCGTTGTCTCCAAGGTCTTGACTCTTCAACACCAACAAGATGATGACCAACGTTGCCGCATCTTCCACACCAAAGCGGGCATCAATGGACGTTCCGTGAAGTTCATCATCGACGGAGGAAGTTGCCACAACTTGGCAAGTGAAGAACTATGCTCCAAGCTACAATTGGTCAAGATGAAGCATCCTCGTCCCTACAAGGTCTAATGGCTTAGAGACTCTAGCACCATCCACGTTGAGCATACCGTTCAAGTCTCCTTCGAGATTGGAGCTTACGAAGACACATTGGAGTGTGATGTGGTTCACATGACCGTTTACCACCTTCTACTTGGACGACCTTGGCAATTCGACCGCGGCGTCATCCACAACAGGCGCCCCAATCATTATAGTTTCAAGATGAAGGAAGATAGTTTGTGCTACGACCTATGTCACCAAGTCAAGTGATCGCCGACAAGCAAGCATCCACCCATCATGGAGAGAATAGTGATAAAGTGACCCACCACAAAGAGTGTGAGTGCCACAAGCCAAAATTGAGTGCCTCCACGATGAGCGAAAAGAAAAACTTAGTTCTCTTAGCCACCAAAAGAGAGATGAGAGAAGTGTGTGAGAACCCATCTAGTGTCACCCACTATGTCCTATTGTGCAAAGATGAAACGGCAAGGACTAACACTTCTCACCATCTACCTTTAGCGTTGTCTCGATTATTGCAGGAATATGAGGATGTTTTCCCCGATGAGCTACCTCCGGGTCTACCTCCAATACGAGGCATCGAACACCACATCGACCTCATTCCAGGTGCACCCTTACCGAACAAGGCACCGTACTGCGTCAACCCCGACGAGACTATAGAAATCCAAAGGCAAGTACAACACCTCATGGACAATGGTCACGTACGTGAAAGCCTAAGCCCTTGTGTCCTGGTTATTCTTGTGCCTAAGAAAGATGGTAGTTTTCGCATGTATTCCGATTACTGTCCCATCAATGCTATCACCATTCATTATAGATACTCCATTCCACACCCTGATGACGTGCTAGATGAACTTAGCGGAGCCACAATTTTCTCTAAAATTGATCTTAAAAGTGGCTATTACCAAATCTGCATTCAAGAAGGTGATGAATGGAAAACCACTTTCAAAACCAAGTTTGGCTTGTATGAGTGGTTGGTCATGCCTATGGGCTTATCCGAAGCACCCGGCAATTTCATGCGTGTGATGCATTACATTCTTCGCAAATACATTGGCATATGTGTTGTGGTGTACTTTGATGATATTCTTGTGTTTAGCGAATCTATTGGAGATCATGTTGTGCATCTTAGGGATGTTTTGCAAGTTCTTAGAAATGAGCACCTCTATGCTAACATGGAGAAATGTATTTTTGGTGTTGACAAGCTTGTTTTCTTGGGATTTGTTGTATCCTCTAAGGGTTCTCATGTTGATGAGTCTAAAATTGAAGCTATTCAAACTTGGCCACAACCCACAAATTTGCAACAAGTGCGTAGTTTCCTTGGCCTAGCCGGTTTCTACCGTAGATTCATTAAGGACTTTCACACTATTGCATCACCATTGCACGCATTGAGCAAAAATAATGCATCATTTGTTTGGGGACCATACCAAGATACCGCATTTCATGAGCTTAAGAATTTGCTTACACATGCTCCATTGCTTGCCTTGCCCAATTTTGAGAAAACTTTTGAAGTTCATTGCGATGCTAGTGGTAATTGCATAGGAGGTGTGTTGATGCAAGATAAGCGCCCGATTGCTTACTTTAGCGAGAAACTTTTTGGAGTGCAACTTAATTACCCCATTTATGACAAGGAGCTATATGCCTTAGTACGAGTATTGCGTGTGTGGGAGCATTATCTTCGTCCTTGTGAATTTGTCATCCATACGTATCATGAGACACTTAAATACCTTAAAGGCCAAATAAAATTGAATAAGCGACATGCCAAATGGAGTGAGTTCATTGAGTCTTTTCCTTATGTGATCAAGTACATCAAAGGCAAGGAAAATGTTCTGGCGGATGCTCTATCCCGCAAATGCATGCTTGTAACTCAACTTGAATTGAATGTCATATAGGTTTTGAGCACATAAAAGACTTGAGTGTGCATGATCCTACTTTTGCCATTCCTTATGCCAAATGTTTGACGCATACATATTGGGACCGATATTATATCAAGGATGATTGTCTAATGATAGCTAACAAGCTTTGTATACCCGAGTCTTCTCTTCGTTTGTTGCTTTTGCAAGAGGCTCACAGCGGAGGACTTATGAGACACTTTGGATGAGACAAGACGTTTGCTATGCTCTCCAAGAACTACTTTTGGCCCAGGATGTTCCGCGATGTCTCCCGCTACACCAATCGATGCTCTACATGTCGCAAAGCTTAGTCTAAAGCTCAATCCCATGGTCTTTATATGCCACTACCTATTCCGTATTACCCATGGGAAGATATTAGTATGGACTTTGTGCTTGGTTTGCCAAGAATACAAAATGGCAAAGATTCTGTATTTGTTGCTGTGGACCGTTTCTCTAAGATGGCCCATTTCATTCCATGCAACAAGATAGACGATGCTTCACATGTTGCAAATCTCTTTTGTAGGGAAATCTTGTGTCTACATGGAGTGCCCAAGACTATCGTGTCGGACTGCAACATCAAGTTCCTTAGCTACTTTTGGAAGATGCTATGTGCCAAGCTTAGAATCAACATCTTCTTCTCTTCGGCATAGCATACACAAAACAATGGCCAAACGGAGGTCATGAACCGGACGTTATCCACTCTCCTACGCGCATTGATCAAGAAGAACATCAAGGAGTGGGAGGAGTGCTTACCCATCGCTGAGTACGCCAACAACCACGCAAGACATTCGACTACTGGCAAGTCCCCCTTCGAGGTCGTCTATGGTTTCAACCCGTTGTCCCAATTGGACATTCTACCGCTACCTCTACAAGAGCGCATCAACATGGACGCGAGTGCCCGAGCGAGCTATCTCAAGAAGATGCATGAAGATACAAGACAAGCAATTGAGCACCAAGTACATCACCTCGCGACTAAGCTCAACATCAATAAGCAACCCACCATATTCAACATCGGAGATCTTTTGTGGCTACACCTTCGCAAGGACCGCTTCCCCAAAGAACGCAAGTCCAAGCTTCTACCTTGTCGTGGTATTCTCACGGGGGGGTTGCGAGACGACAGATGCCACAGGGTGGCTTAAGGTGAGGGCAAGACTGCCGCTGGAATATCCGAGGACGGGTATGTGAGTAGCACGCGCTAGTTTACCCAGGTTCGGGGCTCTCCGGAGAGATAACACCCCTACTCCTGCATGTCTGTATGTATGTGGTATATCTGCAGTACAGAGTGCTCCTGGAGCTGTATCTGAGGTCAGTGCCGTAGGCATCTGGCGTCGTACGTGTAAAGCAGTAGCAGAGAGCTAGCTAGCTAGATGGCCGAATGAGCCCGGCCATGTCTGTCCATGCGTGAGAGCATGTGTGTGTGCTCATGCGTGAGCACTTGGGCATGCATGCCCGTAAGAGTGTGGAGTGGATGGATGGCTGGCTAGCTCCCTCTTATAGTGTGAGGGTAGCTTACATCCAAAGCTAGATGGGTATGGTGGGTGGTGGCCCACCCACCAACTACACTATTCGAGGGACATTGATGTGATGTGTTACACCTGCTACAGTGCTCCACTATTCTCCAGCAGTGCCGAGTACGGCCGTCTCGTCGGGGTCTTGTCGGTGTCGGGTCGGAGCAGCGCTTGACTCCGCACAGCAGGCCGGCTGGAGCAGCCGGTCGGAGGAGCAGTCGGCCCAGGCGGGCGGGCACCCCGTCCGACTGCCGTCTGGAGTGGCCGGGTTGTGAGCCGGCCGGAGCAGCCGGACTGAGGGGCTTTGCTAGCCCCGATGTCTTGAAATATTGTCTTGCCGTCTTTGGGGTACCCATGGTCAATTACTCCGACAGTAGCCTCCGACCCTCCGGGCAACTTGGCAAAGTTGGGCGGAGGTTCTTTAGCGGGTGTTGATGTAGAAGATGCTTGATGACGGCCGGCTGCGGGCTGCAGCCAGCGCGGCTTGCTTCCGGCGGGGGCGCGTGAGCGCACCCGCTGGGTGTAGTCTCTGAGCCTCCGGGCAACTTTGGAAAAGTTGGGCGGAGGCTTTTCGCGGTTGTTGGTGCCGACTATGGTGTCGAAGGGCCGGTTGCAGCCGTCGGCGGGCGTGCAACAGGTGCGGCATGTTCCGAGTGGGGGCGCGCAAGCGCACCCGCTGGGTGTAGCCTTCGAGCCTCCGGGCAACTTTGGAAAAGTTGGGCGGAGGGTCTTGTTGTTGATGATGAAGCCGACTACGGCGTCGAGGGTGCCGGGCGCGGACATGGAGTCCGCCGGCTGGTGCTGCCGGGCGCGGACGCGGAGTCCGCCGACTGATTTTGTCGATGACAGCCGGCTGCGGGCTGCAGCCGGCGCGGCTTGCTTCCAGTGGGGGCATGCCAGTGCACCCACTGGGTGTAGCCTCCGAGCCTCCGATTGAGGAGGGGGGTTCCCCACAGAAATGATCATGCAAAAGACAAAGTTAGTCCGCACAGATATATCAACTGTTTGCTTTTAGCATTGCAAGTTTTATGCGGAGGGTGCCGACTCGGTTTCGTCCGAGCCCCCTTCAATCTTTTTCATGTCCCCTCCGTTCTTTGGCTTGCGCTCTCGCTAGCCGACAGCCGCTTTGCGGTCTGTGGCTGAGACTGGGCCGCGGGGTGGAGTGTACAGTACTCAGACTCTGGGAGCGGATTCGACCGAGCAGATACTCATAAAGCAAACGGCCGGGTCGCCCGAACCGTTTTTCTTCCCGGACGTTTTTCGCGTGGGTGGCCTCCAGCCTTCGCTCTCGCTTGCCAGACAGCCGTGCTGCGGTCTGTGGCTGAGAGTGGGCCTTCGGTTCCGTGCACGCTACTAAGCCGTCGGCGGGAACGAACGTCTCAGGCCAAGCGGCCAACCTTCGGGCCAACTCTGGCTGGCGCCGGGGCGAACAGTGGTGCAACTGTAATAAAATGTGGAGATAGCCCCCCGAGCATCGCTCGGGGTCATCCATGTTTGCATGGTGCAAAATCATGCGGGTGAGGAGCTCACATTGCTTTTGGCGCAGTCGTGGCGGAGTTTGCCGAAGACAGCCGGCGCAGCTTGGCGCTCGCGGAGCGCGTCGGCGCACCCGCTGGGTGAAGCCTTCGAGCCTCCGGGTGCTCGACGGGGGTCCCCGCCGGTCGGGCTCGACCGGCCAGACGGCGGAGCGGGACACAACCGAGCCGGCTTGGAACAGCCGGCCGCGTGGTCCGAGTGGCGAAGCAGGCAGACGGGCCAGCCGGACGTCTTTTTTCTTCTTCTCTTCAGCCGGCTGTGAGCAGCCGGACGCATTTTTTCTTTTTTAATCGACCCAGCAGCCGGACTCTCTTTCTTTCTGTCCAGCCGGGTGGGCAGCCGGCAATATTTTTCCAGCCGACCTCTCTCTTTCTTTCTTCTTTTGCCCAGGCAGCCGGATGGATCACGCGAGCAACCGGCCGTTTATATTTTTCTTCTTCAGCCGGCCCTGGGCAGCCGGATGGATCACGCGAGCAGCCGGCCGTTTATATTTTTCTTCTTCAGCCGGCCCAGGGCAGCCGGATGCACGCACCCCCTTTTTCTTTTTTAGCCGGCAATTGGCAGCCGAACGGCGGGAGCCAGCAGCAGGCCAGGCAGGCCGGGTTGTGGGCAAAGCCGACGGGCCGGGTTGCGGGGGAGCCGGTGGTCCGGGTTGCGGGCAGCCGGCCGGAACGGGCGGCGCGCGGAGGAGGCCATGGGGAGCCGGAGCAGAGCAGTCGGAGTCCGGGAGCTAGGCAGCCAACGTCCGGGAGCTGGGCAGCCGGCGCGGGTGTCGGGGACGACGCAGCCAGGCAGAGGCGGAGCCGGCAGGGGCGGAGCCGCGGGTGCACAGGGGCAGCCGGACCCGGCGTAGCGCAGAAGGGGCTGGACCCGGCTCTGCGGGCGCAGGCAGCGACGGGCCACACCCGGCCAGGCGCGGGGACGGCCGGGATCTGGGGCGCGGACGCGCGACTTGGGAGCGCATGGAGGCAGCGCTAGGGTCGTTGGACGCCGCGTGTGCGTATGGCGGCGGAGCGAGGCGACCCGCGGTGGCTGGCAGCGGGGGCGGAGGCTGAGCAAAGCAGGGGCCGGGCGTCGAGCGGCGCGGCATGCTGCTGCGAGCCGGCGCTACAGAGGCGAGATGGTAAGTTCGAACGTAGCGCTAGGCTAGCTAGCTGAAGAATCCATCAAGCTGCCAGGCTGGGTGCATGCTTGCTACCTTCGCACACTCGTGTTGTAGTGGCTGTTGGATAGTGTATAAGCATTGTTTGGCTTGCTGGTTAGCGTATGGAGGAGTAGCCGCGCGCTCCGGCTGGAGCGAGACACGGCGCGGAGGGGAGCGGATGGAGTGACGTGGCCGACCAAAGCGAGGAGGCGCAGTGCGCGCGCGGCCGGACGGCCAGCGTCGCAACGGTGGTGACGAAGAGGCCGAGGCCGACAACAAGGATGCGCCACTCCGCATGGCCGCCCCGTGGGCGAGTCGATGTCGAGCCCTCGAGCGTGGCCGGAGAGCCGGGTGGCGCTGTGGCGACAATGACGAAAAAGGGTCCCGCCCGGACTGCGAAACCAGCAGCAGCTCGCCCAACGGTGGGCGCCAACTGTCATGGTATTCTCACGGGGGGGTTGCGAGATGACAGATGCCACAGGGTGGCTTAAGGTGAGGGCAAGACTGCCGCTGGAATATCCGAGGACGGGTATGCGAGTAGCACGCGCTAGTTTACCCAGGTTCGGGGCTCTCCGGAGAGATAACACCCCTACTCCTGCATGTTTGTATGTATGTGGTATATCTGCAGTACAGAGTGCTCCTGGAGCTGTATCTGAGGTCAGTGCCGTAGGCATCTGGCCTCGTACGTGTAAAGCAGTAGCAGAGAGCTAGCTAGCTAGATGGCCGAATGAGCTCGGCCATGTGTGTCCATGCGTGAGAGCATGTGTGTGTGCTCATGCGTGAGCACTTGGGCATGCATGCCCGTAAGAGTGTGGAGTGGATGGATGGCTGGCTAGCTCCATCTTATAGTGTGAGGGTAGCTTACATCCAAAGCTAGATGGGTATGGTGGGTGGTGGCCCACCCACCAACTACACTATTCGGGGGACATTGATGTGACGTGTTACACCTGCTACAGTGCTCCACTATTCTCCAGCAGTGCCGGGTACGACCATCTCGTCGGGGTCTTGTCGGTGTCGGGTCGGAGCAGCGCTTGACTCCGCGCAGCAGGCCGGCTGGAGCAGCCGGCCGGAGGAGCAGTTGGCCCGGGCGGGCGGGCACCCCGTCCGACTGCCGTCTGGAGTGGCCGGGTGTGAGCCGGCCGGAGGAGCCGGACTGAGGGGCTTTGCTAGCCCTGATGTCTTGAAATATTGTCTCGCCGTCTTCGGGGTACCCGTGGTCAATTACTCCGACATACCTCAAGCCGACGGACCCTTCAAGGTGCTAGCACTCTACAACATCAACGCCTGCAAGATCGACATCCCACGCAACAAGTACAACGTGAGCGATATCTTCAACGTCACGGATCTCTCTCCCTTCCATGGTGATGAGGTTTTCGATCCGAGGTCGGATCTTTCCCGGGGGGGGGGAGATGATGCGGAGCATCCTACGGTCATCCCCATGGACCTACCTATGTCTCCCCAAGTGCCTAGTGGACCAATGACAAGAGCACGTGTAAGAGCTCTCGAGACCGAGGTGACATCTCTCCTTTGTGACATTCCATATGACCCATGTGAGACATGGTTACTACCTAAGTGCGGAATGCTATGTGTGATCAGGTATCAAGAAGACCCTCTCAAAGAAGCTCATGAAGATGGACAAGTCCCCAAGGGCACTGTTGAAGAGGACCAACGGAAGGAACCGAAGGAGTCTACAGGACCCGGACATCCGTCCCCAAGACTCATTGGCAGCATCACTCCAGACAAAGTTATCTGTCTTCTTCATCATTTGATACAAAGGGATAGCCTTTTCTCCCAGCCGGCTGATAAACCGGTTCAAAGCTGCAATCCGACCTGCCAACCGCTGGACGTCATTGATACATGCCGGTTTAGCCAAGGAAGTGATAGCCTTGATTTTCTCTGGGTTAGCTTCAATGCCTCTCTCAGAAACCAGGAAACCCAATAGTTTGCCTGCTGGCACGCCAAAGACGCATTTGGCCGGGTTAAGCATCATTTTATAGACTCGAAGATAGTTGAAGGTTTCTTTCAAATCATCTATCAAAGTCTCTCTCTTCCTGGATTTCACAATGATATCATCCACATAAGCGTGAACATTGCGTCCGATCTGGTCATGGAGACAATTCTGAACGCACCGTTGGTAAGTCGCCTGGGCACTCTTGAGCCCAAAGGGCATAGACACATAGCAGAAGGCTCCAAAGGGAGTGATGAAAGCTGTCTTCTCCTGGTCCTTAACTGCCATTTTAATCTGATGATACCTAGAGTAAGCATCCAAAAAGCTCAAACGCTCACAACCCGCCGTAGCATCAATAATCTGATCAATACGAGGGAGAGCAAAAGGGTCAGCCGGACAGGCCTTATTAAGGTCTGTATAGTCCACACACATATGCCAAGTGCCGTTTTTCTTAAGCACCAGCACCGGGTTAGCTAACCACTCAGGATGAAAAACCTCAATGATGAATCCAGCGGCTAAGAGCCGGGCCACTTCTTCACCAATTGCCTTGCGCCTCTCTTCCTTGAAACGATGAAGAAACTGCTTGACCGGTTTAAATCTTGGATCAACATTAAGAGTGTGCTTAGTGAGTTCCCTTGGTACACTTGGCATGTTAGAAGGTTTCCATGCGAAGATGTCCTGGTTCTCATGGATGAACTCGATGAGCGCGCTTTCCTATTTCGGATCCATGTTGGCACTTATACTGAACTGTTTGGATGAGTCACCAGGAACAAAATCGACCAACTTAGTGTCATCTGCTGACTTAAATTTCAACATGGGGTCATTCTCTGTAGTTGGCTTCTTCAAAGGTGTCATATCCGCCGGGTCAACATTATCCTTATAAAACTTCAACTCCTCGGTGGCACAGGCCGACTCAGCATACGCAGCATCACCCTCTTCACAATCCAGAGAAATATTCCTATCACCGTGCACCATGATGGTACCCTTATGACCCGACATTTTAAGCTGTAAATAAACATAACAAGGCTGTGCCATGAACTTGGCGTAAGTTGGCCGCCCGAACAAGGCGTGATACGGGCTTTTTATCTTGACCACCTCAAAGGTTAATTTTTCAACTCTGAAATCATGGTCATCTCCAAAGGCTACCTCTAGGGTTATCTTACCCACCGGATATGCCGACTTACCAGGCACCACCCCATGAAAAATAGTAGAAGACGCCTGAAGATCTTTGTCAGACAAATTCATGCGACGAAAAGTATCATAATAAAGGATATTGATACTACTGCCCCCATCCATGAGTACTTTTGTAAGTTTATATCCTCCTACCTGGGGAGCCACCACCAATGCCAACTGACCTGGTTTATCAACCCGAGGCGGGTGGTCCTCACGACTCCATATGATGGTCTGCTCAGACCACCTTAAATAATGAGGTACCGCCGGCTCAACCGAGTTTACTGCTCTTTTATGGAGCTTCTGATCCCGTTTACATAAACTCGTGGTGAAAACATGGTACTGTCCACTATTCAACTGCTTTGGGTTACTCTGATAACCAGACTGCTGCTGCCGATTCCCTTGACCAGATTGCTGATTAAAGCCACCTTGATTACCTTGGCCCTGCAAGCCAGAGTTTGAACCGCCACCACCAAAGCCAGGCCCATGAGAGCCGGGTCCTGAACCGCCATTCGGGCCGTGATTGTTCTGGAAAAAATTGGAATTCCTATATTCCTTCATGATGAAGCAATCCTTCCACAGATGAGTGGTCGGCTTCTCGTGTGTACTATGCTTTGGACAAGGCTGATTCATCATTGCCTCAAGGTTAAATTTTGGCCCCCCAAACCGGGCCGGTTTTCCCTTGCGATGCTGATTATTATTCTGCGTATTGGTGTTAGCCACAAAGTCTAAGTTGCCATCAGCCTTGCACTTACCATTGCCGCCTTGACCTACTGGGTTATGTTGCTGCCCTTTCGCATTGCTGCTTCTTTTTCCCTTCCCCGGCTTCTCATCATCAGACTCGGGGTCCTTGGTATTATCAAAGTCGGCATACTTGATGAGAGCCGCCATGAGCTCCCCCATGTCGTTGCAGTGGCGTTTAAGCCGCCCCAGCTTCTGCTTAAGGGGAAGGAAACGGCAATTCTTCTCCAACATCAGGACTGCTGAGCCGGCGTTGATACTGTCCGACGAGTGTATAATAGCTGAGATCCGGCGCACCCAATGTGTTGTTGACTTGCCTTCACCTTGGACACAAGAATCCAAATCCAGGATTGACATAGGTTGCATGCATGTGTCTTTAAAATTTTGTATGAAACGAGCTTTCAACTCTGCCCATGATCTAATGGAATTAGTAGGGAGCCCCTTCAACCAAGTACGAGCCGGCCCATCCAACATCATGGTGAAATACATGGCACATGCAGCATCACTAACATCTAGCATCTCCATGGCCATCTCATAGCTCTCGATCCAAGCCTCAGGGGGCTGATCCGCTGTATAATTAGGCACCTTACGAGGGCCCTTGAAATCCTTAGGCAAACGCTCATTGTGTAGAGCTGGCACTAAACACGGCAAACCCAAAGTTCTGGAAGTCACTCCTGCCTCCACTAATGCAGATGGATAAACCGGCGACTGTTGTTGAGCCGCCAGCTCAGCCTCCCACCGTGCTCTACCTTGATCCACCAAGGTCTGAGCATCACCACCACCGTGCACCGGGTTATGCCCACGAGGCTGGTTACGGTGCTGTTCACTGCTTGAAACTGCTGGCGACTCAATACATCGGCTATAACTCCGGCTTGGCCGAGGGGTTGAGTGAATCCTTTCGCGACTATACGAATAAGCCGCCTATTGATCCAACGCTATCTGAAGAAGCTCTCTAACCCTCTGTGTCTCTATCGCAGCTGGTGACTCGCCTTCAACTGGCAGGGCCGCCAATCGCGTTGCCGCAGCAATCATATTATCCAACGGATTAGAATAATGACCAGAAGGTGTCGGAACATGCTGAGGTGGGGTATTATTCAAACAAGGCGGGTCCATCGCGCGTGGCTGAACCGGCGTTTCGGTCACAGGTACTTCGACCCCTCGGTTCACCGCCGGCGGGTCACTGGTTCCTGCTCCAGGCATGTTGAAGAGGTTCCTTGCCTCGTAAACCAAGGGTAGTCGACTCTGGTGCCTCCTCCTCATGATCTCGTTTGAAGCATTCTGATCCAATGTGAGCCGGAAGGAGTCTGCCTGAACCCGTTGTGCTTGGGCATCCAAAGCAGCATGCTCCGCGGCCATCCTAGCGTTTTCAGCTGCCAGTCCCTCCTTGGCTTGGGCGATCTCATCTCGCACCTTCGCCACATCCACCTTATGCTGCTCCTGAGTATCCGGGGTTACCTCCACCCCCATTAAAGTCGCCAAAGCTTCCAACAATTCTGTGAGAACTTGAGCCGGTGGGCGCGCAGAACTGGTAGCACCAGCCGCCACTGCAGCCGTTGAAATGGAGGTCATAGCCGCGGCGGTTGTTGACCCAAGAGCCGGCTGTGTACCGGCCATGAAAATCGCGACCCTGTTCGGCGGCTCATAGGGGTCCGGAATACTGTCACCATCGGAACAGCCCCCAAGCCGACCATCTTGCAGTTGATAGATCGAGTTGGTCTCGCCGGTTGATGACTCACCATCAGAGTAGATGGCCGTCTCACCACCAGATACAGATCCTTCCTCCAATTCCGCCCCATGGATAAATCCAACAAAGGCGTGCTTCACGGCGGGTTGAACCCTGGCGGGTCACGCACGCTGAGCCATCTCGATGACGTCGGTGCAAGTGTCCGGCTCAGGGCCCGGTTCGCCGATCTTGCCTATGAAAACGTGGATTCCGTCGAAGGGGACCCGGTACCCGTACTCAATTGAGCCGGCCTCGGGGCTCCAGCCTGCATCATCGATGTAGGGCTTGCCGCGACGACTCTTGGTCATCCGGCCCACAGCGTATCCCTTGAGCCCTGCGAAGCTGCCCTTCAAGAACACGAAACCACCGTGCGCCGGCCCCATGGTGGGCGCCAACTGTTGTGGAATTGTCACGGCGGATGTCCTAGCGTGAGGACTTAGGTGTGGAGCCATCACGATGAGGTTAGCTTGAAGAGGTTAAAACGGGACAAGGGACACAGAGTTTACCCAGGTTCGGCCCTTCTCAACGAGGTAAAAGCCTACTCCTGCTTTAGGTTGTATTGCTTGGGTTTCGATTACCAGGGAGCGAATACACTTGACCTAGTTCTCGACTTGTTGCTTTTTTCTGCCCTTAAGCCGCCGCCAGGTCGTCCCTTTATATACACAGGTTGACGCCCGGTCGGCTTACAGAGTCCCGGCCGGCTCATACATAACGTGTCCGGCTCGGTGACTAACTAAGCTTGCCTTACAATATGTTATACATATGGCGGTTCATCCTCCTGGGCCTCAAGTCACCCACGGGTCATGGGCCGTCAATAGGCTTACTATGACCCGCCATCTCCATGTATTGAGTCGCCAGTGGTATGATCCGGCCCCTCCTGGGCGGTTCATACCCAGTAGTTGTATCCCCAACAGTCAGGATATGATTCTTCCATTACTGCCATTTCTGATGAGTCGATGACTCAAATTACAAATTGTTCAAACAACAGAATGTTAAGGTTTTCGCTCGATATATTGGGACTAACTACAGGTCTGGTTCACCCAAGAAGCAAATCTGGGTGAAGAAATGCATCATTGAAAATTTGTGTGTCACTGCTAACTTGAACATGCAGAGTAATTCCCTTCGAGACAATGATTATCATTCACAGAATGGTTCAAGAAAATTCTCGAATGGGTATCAATGAAACCTTAAACAGAAGGAGTACATGCGTGCCTATTCAAATCATTATACTCATGTCTCTGGTAATAACTTGAATGCTTATTCATATGATTACTCTCGAAGTGCACAGGTGTCTCGCAGATCTTGTCGAAAGAATGCTACTGCTCAAACGAAGAAAATGAGATCCCCGTTGCCCACGCAAGTGTGGGTTGCGAAAAAGAACTAACCCCTTCTTGCAGGTGTTATCTTAGGGAGTTTCATCGTCTATCTACTAAACTGAGATCCATTGTTGGTGCTGGTTTAGTATATTTTCTATCGTCCCTTTGTTTTTAGCTTTGTTTGTGTTTTGTCCAAATGACAACTCACTCTAAGCTCTTTGGTTTGTGGTTTTCTCTTGTTTGGCTGACTTTTTTGATTCGGTCCCTATTTTCCCTTCATTGCTATCCATCATAAACATGCAATTTGATCAGAAGAAGATTTCAATCCGGCGTCCTTGGTCGCGAATGAAATCAACTTCGAACATTTATCTATTTTGGCGTTTGCCCTTCTTCAAACCGTTTGGCCTTTCGTTCAGTTATCGAGATTTCCACAGTAAACGTCTGACATGTGCCCACAATCTCACGATCGTGATCTCGTCCGTTGAATGTGGAACGTCCCGTGCTTTTCGGCCATAGATCTCGGAAAATGCAGTTTCGCCCTCGGGCTATATTGTCGGGGATATCGTGCGACATATGCCAGGGGGTGGCTTATCATGGATGGGGACAAATGTACGTCGCCGGGCTCTAGAAGCGGGAGTGAGCGAGACCGCGTACGCCTGTGAATCTTACCCAGGTTCGGGGCTCTCCTAGGAGATAACACCCCTAGTCATGCTGTGTGGGGTCTCCGCATGATCACTATCTCAACAAGTAGCTACAAGCTTGCTCCTTTAGCTGTTCTGCTAGAGGAGGAAGGAGGGCAAGGCTAGCTCTACCCCACTCTCTATGTGTGTGTGTGTTGAAGAAGGCTTTCTCCTCTCTATCAAGGTCCCAACCCCTTGCATGGGGTGACCTGGGGGGTTTATATAGGCCTACCCCCCAGGGATACAATGGTAATCCGGCCGGGCGTAGGACCCTGCCGTCAGTGTCTCTGGTCGCCGGCCTCTCCGCCGACTGCAGGGGCCCGCCGCCTGGTGGGTCCCCTCGGCTGTCATGTACTCGGCCGACAAGCCGGGCCCGCCGCTTGTGGGTCCTGTCGGCTGCGTAGCACTGTAGCCATGCCACTAATGATGCATGCTTGGTCGGGGAGAGCGTGGCTACAGTCCTGCCGCTCGACGGGCGTTTAACTGTAGCCACTCCTCATCTCTTCTAGTTAATGGCGCATAAACTTCAAGGAAAGGAGAGGGCCGCCTGCTAGGAGCCGGCCTCCCCCTGAGCCGACTGGTTATGGCTTGCCACCTTCTGGCCTCTTCACAGACAGGTAGGGCTCGCCGCCTGCTGGCCGTACCGACAGCCCTTTGTGGGAGTATGGCTTCCTCTGGCATGGGTGATGTCATGAGCAGCATGGTAACAATGCCGCGCCGGTCATGGGATGTCCGCTTGGTGCGCTGCACGGTGGCCACGCTCTCCCCTGGATTCGGGGGTGGCAGGCTTGTACTGTAGCCACGCCCTGTCTCATCGTGTTTATGTGGGTGCTAACTTTGAGGGCGCGAGGGGCCACCTGCTAGGATCCGGCTTCCCAGGAAGCCGCCTGCTAGGAGTCGGCCCACTTTATGGCCGTCTTCTGGATTCCGCCGCCTCCTGGCAAACGGCCGCTTGGACCAGCCGGCCCAATGAAGGCGGTCCATTGTCTTTGGTGTCGAGGGGCGCAGCCTGCCCCGATGTCTTGAAATACCCAGGGGAGCTGATGAGGCTACCCGTGGTCATTTACTCCGACAGTAGTCCCCGATGCTGGTGGGGCGCTGCAGCTGAAAGGGCGAGAAGCCCTAGCAGCTTCCTTCTCCGGGTTGTCTGGCATTCTGCTTCGTCCGTCTTCCGAAGTGCCGATTGGTAGGACTCGGCCGTGACCAGGCAGGCCGCCTGGCGATTTTGAAACGCCGCGGTGGGGGCCAGGTGGCATGCTAGCCAGACGTCAGGCTCGCCGCCCGTGCCCGCCAGCCACGCGGCGTCAGCAGACCAAGCCGGCCTGCCAGCCCACGCGCGCGACGGGACGGCGCCGCAGGCCAGGGCCCGCCACTACAGTGCCTCGGCACGCGCGCGGATCCGCTGCTGCCGAGGTAGACGGTTGGGCTTCTGCGGTAATCAATACACGCCTTTACTGGCGCCGTAATCGTGGGGTCGTGGGGGAGTGGGCGCAGTTAATCCCATGATCCCCCACGCTCTCGCCCCCTCGGCTCCGCCTCCTAGGGCTATAAGTAGGGGGAGGAGGGGGGTGGCAGACGCCCGCGCGCCCTCCTCTCCCCTCGCCATTCTTCTTCCTCTCCGCCGCCGCAGCGCCTCTTCCTCTTGTCGAAATGCTGCCGTAGCCCATTGTCGACGAGCTTCTTCTCGCCGCGGCTTCCTTGCTCCGCCGCGGCTTCGCCCGCTCATCAGCGCGCCGCGCCTACGACGAGCTCCTTCACCCATGGCGCGCTCATGGGCCGGCGACTGGGACGGTTCCAACGTCCATGAGGATCACCTCTCCTTCCTTCGTCAAACATGGCAGCTGCCCCGGGAGACGAACGTACGGGTACGTGTCCCCCCCGAGGCAGAAATCTCGCCGGTGCCGGAGGGCGATGAACGCGTTGTCTTCCGGTCCCATTTTCTTCGAGGCTTCGGCCTTCCGGCGAGCGGCTTCCTCCGCTCCTTCCTTGATTTCTACCGAGTCCAGCCGCACCACCTCACGCCAAACATGGTGGTGCCGCTGGCCGCCTTCGTCACCATGTGCGAAGGATACCTCGGCACTCTCCCCACCCTTGAGCTCTGAGGGGAGTGCTTTTATCTCAAACTCGGCACCGCCACCAAGGGCCAGGCGGCTCAATTCGGAGCCTGCGTGGTGGTGCGGCGTCTGGGAATCGGGAGCCGCTTCCCGCCCATCTCCCTGCTGCAGTCGGCCAAGCTGTGGCAGAAATCCTATTTCTACGTCAAGAACATCCACCCGACGAGCGACTACATCAACTTGCCGGCTTACGTAGCCGGTCCGCCAGCCGAGCCGCGCGCCAACTGGCAGTACAAGCCGAGCTCCCTATCGGCTGCCTCCTTCGCCGCCCTCGCCCGACTTCAGGCAATGACGGAGTCAGAGGGCCTGAAGGGCTCGGACCTGCTGGCCGACTTCGTGACGCGCCGAGTGCTTCCACTCCAAGCCCGGCCTCACATCATCAGCTGCATGAGCAGGCACCGGGACCCATGCCGGATGTGCACATGGGAGCTGCGGGACATGGAGGTGGCCCGGCTGGTCAACTACTTCTCAACTGCAAGCTACCGGAGACGGATTGGCGGTTTGGCAAGCGGCCGTACGACCGCGCACTTCCGCCGCCTGCGGTGAGTCTTGCAATTCTTTTTCTCCTTTGCTGGTTCGAGTTCTTGTTTTGCCGTCTGACCAGTCGGCCATGGTGCAGGTCCTCCCGGCCCAGTCGGCCGCCGGCGCTATGGATCCAGGGCAGCGGTACATGCCGGACCGAACGAGGAGCGACGTGGAGGACCCCAACTTGGGGGCGGCCGCCATGGAGGAGGACAACGCCACAGGTGGCGGCGGTGGAGCAGGCGGCTCCGGAGGAGGAGGCGGCCTCGAGGCCTGGCCGGATGACGACGAGGAGGAGACCGAGCCGTGCCGTACGCACGGTTCCGACAAGGCGGGCACGAGTTCTTCAGCCGAGCCGACTGCACCAGGCGGCGCACCAAAGCACCGAGCCGGCTCGTTGCTGTTCGGTAGCCGGCCGAAGAAGTCCAAGAACACAGCCGCCGCGACCAAGCGGCAGGAGGCCGCCGCGAAGGCGGCCCAGTTCCAGAAAACCCCGAGGCAGCCCCCAATGGTGTCCGCGTAAGTGCTTGGTTTCTCTTGCGTTTTCTTTTCTTCTTTCTTGCAAACTCTTTCTAAGTTCCCCTTGTCTTGCTCGAACAGGGCCCCGCTCTCTCTTGAGCGGTCCACCACTGCTTCAGTGATCGGGGCGGCGGAAGGCTCCGCCAACACCTGCCGCGTGGACCCGCTCGCCGACCTCCAGGAGGCGATGGAGAGGAATGCACGAGAGGCGCGCGAGGAGCGGGAGGAGGTGGAGTGGCAGAAGGCGAGGCGGCCGAGGCGGCGCAGGCGGACGCGGAGGCGGCGGCCAAGGCCCAAGCCGACACTGCGACCAAGGTCCAGGAGGACGCCGCAGCCCAGGCCCAGGCGGACGCCGCAGCCAAGGCCCAGGCGGACACGGCCGCCAAGGTGCAAGCGGAAGAGGCCGCACGCGGCCGGACTCCGCAACTTGTCATCCCGCTGCGCGCAGTGTCACCAGCGCCAGAGGACCCGGCGCCGACTGGAGGAGCCGGCAAGGATCAGCCGGTCGTGGAGAGGAGAGGAGGCGACGCCAGCGTCCCGAGGGCGGAGGTGCCCCCGCAAGTGCCGACTGCCGAGGCCCGAGGCAGTCGGTCTGACGTGCCATCGGCGCCGCCGGTCTGAGACGAGATGGCGGTGGGGGCGACCCCTGTGGTCCATCATCCGGGGCACCGGCGTGCGGCGAAGGCGGCCTCGGCGCCACGAGCGCAGGAGATCGGGGCCGCAAGCTCGTCGGCCTCAGATGCAGAGGCCACTAGTGCCGCCCCACCAGAATGGACGCCTGGGGGCGGGACGAGCGTGCTGAACAAGGCCGCGCAGGACGTTCAGGCCCAGCTCCAGGCCCAAGGCACCGCCCTCCAGCAGTATACGAAGACATTCTTGGCGACGCGAACAGCCGTCCGGGTACACTTCTTTGCTTTGTTTTTTTGATTCTTGCAATCTTCTGTTGGGGCGCGCCAGCGCACCCACTGGGTGTAGTCCCCGAGTTCCGGGCCGGCTGCTGAGCAGGCGGCTCGGAACTTTAAGGTAAGTTCCGAGTGCTAACTTGTTTTCTCTTCTTTTGTCTTTGTTGCCGGACTACCACAACATCCGCGCAGCCGCCTTCAACTCCCAGGTCCAGGAGCTGGTTAAGCGGACCGCCGACCTGACCGAGAGCCGGAGTAAGCATTCCGTCTTCTTCCTTGCGGGGGCGCGTCAGCGCACCCGCTGGGTGTAGCCCCCGAGATTCGGGCCGACTGCTGAGTAGTCGGGCCGGATCTTCCGGCATTCACTTTTCTTTTTGGTCAACTTTGTTGATTGTCTTCTCTTTCTCAATTTTGCAGGAGCCAACGCCACACTACAGCAGCGCCTGGGCGAAGTCCAGACCGAGCTACATGCCAAGGAGGAAGAGCGCAGCAAGGTGGCCCAGGAGCGCGACCGTCTGGCCAAGAAGTTGGCGGACCAGGCGAACCAGCACAAGGCGGAGCTCCAGAAACTCAAGGAGGCGGAAGGCACCCTCCAGGCCGAGTTTGAGACCGAGCGCTCGAAGTGGGTCGAGAAGGAGGCGATCCTCGCCGCTGGCTACGGCGAGATTGAGGATATGATCGATGGTAAACTTCTTTCTTTGGAATAGCTGCCGACTGCATCGAGAGTCGGCTTCCGACTTCTGATCTTTGTTTTTTCTTTGCGTAAACTTCTTTCCTGGACACGCCATCACCGTCATCCAGGCCATCAAGGCGCGGCATGACCAGCGTAGGAGGGAAGGAGTGGAGGTCCCGCCCGACACGCCTCGAAACATGAACGAGTAGCTCCTGGCTGTCAGGACGCGCCTGCAGCCGATTCACCGTCTGCTCCGCCGCCTTCAGCGCACCGGGTCCCAGCTGGTTTCCACCCTCTGGCCAGGCGTCCAAGCTCCGCGCACCCCCAGTCGGACTGCCGACTGGTTAGAGGTGGCGATCGGCCGCTTTGAGGCTTGGAAGGCCTCCTCCGCTCGGGCAGGCGCCCGAAGGGCCTTGGAGTTCGTCAAGGCGTGTTATCCTGGGCTGAACCTAGCCCAGTTGGCCACGTTCTGGCAGGAGGCCAGGGAAGCGTTGGTGGCGGTGGGGCCTGCGCTCACTCGACGTGCGGCGGCGATCGCCGAGTACACCGAGACCCGTGTCTTCTCGAGCTGGACGAGGAGGGTGCCGAGGTGCCGCCGGACTGGTTCGGGCTGAACCCGGATGACGGCGAGGACTCGGCAGAAGAAATCGCCTCTAGTGACGAAGGCGAGGATAAGAAAGACGAGGATGGTGAAGACGACGCACCGGAGGGCGGAGCGGACGGCCAGCCTCAGCTCGATCAGGCCTCGAGCAACGAGCCGTGTGCGAGTGTACCGACTGCTGCTGATGGCGACCAAGCCGAGACTCGCCAGACGGCCACTCCACCAGCCGGCGCCGCTGACTCCACCAACCTTCCGGACCCGCCTACTGCTCCTCTGGCCTAGGCTGCCAACTTTATCTTATCTTTTCCTGCTTTTGTGGTCTCTAGAACAAACTTGTTAAATTTGCGCAGTTCCACCCACTGGGGGTGTATTCAAACTTTGTTGAATGCTGGCCGAAGGCCTCTTGCTATGTAATTGAATTTTTGCACAAGTTGTGCTTTGCCAAGCTCCGACTTATCTTGCTTTCTGTTCTTTTGCCTTTTTCCTTTGCCGCCTTCCCTTGGCTGCCAGCTTGCCTGCCAGGCAGCCGCTCTTCGGTCTGTTGGCTGGGTAAGGTACTTGGCCATTTTGGGAAGGCAAGTACTTCGGCCGCTTAGAACGTAGCAAGTTAAGCGAGAAGCCGGCTGGCCGGCTGCTCAGCAACCGGACGGCTAGGCGAGGAGCCGGCTTGGCCTATGTGAGTGCTTTCGTCCTTAGCCATTTTTCATGTGGGCACCATTTCCTGCCTTTGACTCTTGTCAGCCAGACAGTCGCTCTGCGAGCTGCGGCTTATGGCAAGAGAGGGCTTAGCTGCCGGCACACTACTTGTCCGACTGCAGGTAGCGCTGACATAGTACAAGGCGGCAAGCCCCCGGGCCGACTGGTCGGACCCGGTGCCGGGCGGAGGAATGAAATAACTCATTCACAGGCATGAAACTTATCATATAGATAAGAAAGGTAGCCCCCGAGTGCTCCTCGAGGGACCTGGTGTCTTTGCGCTAAATACAAAAGGTAGCGTGGTACATACTGCATTAACTGAAAAATCTTCGGAGGAGATTTGCGTTCCAGGGGCGCTCTGTTTCCTTGCCAGAATCATCCCTCTTGCGCGCCCTGGGCTTCTGCGCGTCGATCAGGTAATAGGAGTCGTTGCCCAAGGCTTTGCTGATGATGAAGGTGCCTTCCCAAGGGGCCGAGAGCTTGTGCTGGCCGACTGTTCGCTGGATCAGCCGGAGCACAAGGTCTCCCTCTTGGAATGATCGTGGCTTGCCCTTCTGACTGTGGTAGCGGTGCAGGCTCTGCTGGTAGATGGCGGACTGGCTGAGTGCTAACAGCCGGCCCTCTTCCAGCAGATCGACGCCGTCTTCACGTGCTTCCTTCGCTTTCGCCTCCGTGTACATGGTGATGTGAGGCGAGTCGAACTCGATGTCAGTTGGGATGACAGCCTCGGCCCCGTACACGAGGAAGAAGGGAGTGAAGCCGGTTGATTTGTTCGGGGTGGTGCGGAGGCTCCAGAGGACGGCCGGCAGCTCGTCGATCGAGCAGCCGGCCGAGCGCTCCAGTGGCTCGACCAGTCGGGGCTTGATGCCGGATAAGATGAGGCCGTTTGCTCGCTCGACTTGGCCGTTTGATTGCAGATGGGCAACGGACGCTAAGTCCAGTCGGATGCCCTACGTCGCGCAGAAACGGGCCAAGGCGCCTTTGGCAAAGTTAGTGCCATTGTCAGTGATGATGCTGTGTGGTACACCGTACCGGACGGTGATATCTGTGATGAAGGTCACAGCAGTCGGACCATTCAGTTTCTTGATTGTCTTTGCTTCAATCCACTTGGTGAATTTGTAGATGGCGACGAGCAGATGGGTCATGCCACCGCGTGCTGTCTTGAATGGGCCCACCATGTCCAGCCCCCAGGCGGCAAAAGGCCAGGTAAGGGGGATGGTCTTGAGTGCAGAAGCCGACAGATGTTGCTTGGAGCTGAATCTCTGGCACCCCTTGCATTTCTTGACCAGATCCTTGGCGTGTAAGCTGGGTTCCACCACGCGGCGGCCAGCCTCTTGCTGCGCGGCGGCCGCGTCGATGAGCTGCTGGACGCGCTCCGTCATGCAGAGACACTCGTCGCCCTCCAGGCGGTCCAGCTCGTCCGCCGCCGCCTAGGCGGCGCGTAAGTTCTCCATTGGCGTACATAGACTGGGCGGTCGGCCCCCAACATGCTGGCGATGGCCACGCCGCGCTGCCAGACCGTGCCCGCGCGGCTGGGTTCGCCAGCAGCCGGTGTGCCGCAGATGGCATGGTCGATCTCGCGGTGGTAGGCCTCGGTGAGGTGTCTCATGGCCGCCAACTTATTTGCGCTGTCAAGGAGTGCGATACGGCACGCTTCCAGCGTTTCGCCGTTCACACCAGGCGTTACGGGTGCGGACAGGTCCCGCATTCCTGCCTGCAACGGGTCCCGGCCGGCCTGGTCGGATGCTCCGTCGTGGTCGATGACCAGCACCCCGGTGACGGTGCTGGTGCTGGCACTGCTGTCTGCAGCAGGGAGCGGGTCGTCAAAGATCACCACGTCACCGGGGAAGGCATCAGAAAGCACGACATCGGCGTCGGTGATCATGTCGACGGACGGGTTGGTGGAGCCAATGGACTCCAGGTCGGAGACCGGCTCGTTGGCGATGTGAAGCTTGCCGAGGGAGTCGACGAGGCAGCTCTCGGTGCTGGCCGCGCCCGCGACGTGTGCGGACTCATCGGAGAGGTGGGTCCGGCCGATGAGATCAGCGAAGCTACTTGCGGCGCAAGCAACTTCCATGCCGCGCAGCCTGTCAGGGCCTGGTTCGCCGATCTTGCCTATGAAAACATGGATTCCGCCGAAGGGGACCCAGT
Source organism: Thinopyrum elongatum (assembly GCA_011799875.1). Classification (NCBI taxonomy): domain Eukaryota; kingdom Viridiplantae; phylum Streptophyta; class Magnoliopsida; order Poales; family Poaceae; genus Thinopyrum; species Thinopyrum elongatum. The sequence goes on along the minus strand of CM022302.1, from coordinate 311,526,494 downwards.
ACCCATACTCAATTGAGCCGGCCTCGGGGCTCTAGCCTGCATCATCGATGTAGAGCTTGCCGCGATGACTCCTGGTCATCCGGCCCACAGCGTATCCCTTGAGCCCTGCGAAGCTGCCCTTCAAGAACTCGAAACCACCGTGCGCCGGCCCCACGGTGGGCGCCAACTGTCGTGGAATTGTCACGGCGGATGTCCTAGCGTGAGGACTTAGGTGTGGAGCCATCGCGATGAGGTTAGCTTGAAGAGGTTAAAACGGGACAAGGGACACAGAGTTTACCCAGGTTCGGCCCCTCTCAACAAGGTAAAAGCCTACTCCTGCTTTAGGTTGTATTGCTTGGGTTTCGATTACCAGGGAGCGAATACACTTGACCTAGTTCTCGACTTGTTGCTTTTTTCTGCCCTAAAGCCACCGCTGGGTCGTCCCTTTATATACACAGGTTGACGCCCGGTCGGCTTACAGAGTCCCGGCCGGCTCATACACAACGTGTCCGGCTCGGTGACTAACTAAGCTTGCCTTACAATATGTTATACATATGGCGGTTCATCCTCCTGGGCCTCAAGTCGCCCCCGGGTCTTGGGCCGTCAATAGGCTTACTATGACCCGCCATCTCCACATATTGAGTTGCCAGTGGTATGACCCGGCCCCTCCTGGGCGGTTCATACCCAGTAGTTGTATCCCCAACAGTCAGTATATGATTCCTCCATTACTGCCATTTCTGATGAGTCGATGACTCAAATTACAAATTGTTCAAACAACAGAATGGTAAGGTTTTCGCTCGATATATTGGGACTAACTACAGGTCTGGTTCACCCAAGAAGCAAATCTGGGTGAAGAAATGCATCATTGAAAATCTGTCTGTCACTGCTAACTTGAACATGCAGAGTAATTCCCTTCGAGACAATGATTATCATTCACAGAATGGTTCAAGAAAATTCTCGAATGGGTATCGATGAAACCTTAGATAGAAGGAGTACATGCGTGCCTATTCAAATCATTATACTCATGTCTCTAGTAATAACTTCAATGCTTATTCATATGATTACTCTCGAAGTGCACAGGTGTCTCGCAGATCTCGTCGAAAGAATGCTACTGCTCAAACGAAGAATATGAGATCCCCGTTGCCCACGCAAGTGTGGGTTGTGAAAAAGAACTAACCCCTTCTTGCAGATGTTATCTTAGGGATTTTCATCGTCTATCTACTAACCCGAGATCCATTGTTGGTGCTAGTTCAGTATATTTTCTCTCGTCCCTTTGTTTTTCGCTGTGTTTGTGTTTTGTCCAAATGACAACTCACTCTAAGCTCTTTGGTTTGTGGTTTTCTCTTGTTTGGCTGACTTTTTTGATTCGGTCCCTATTTTCCATTCATTGCTATCCATCATAAACATGCAATTTGATCAGAAGAAGATTTCAATCCGGCGTCCTTGGTCGCGAATGAAATCAACTTCGAACATTTATCTATTTTGGCGTTTGCCCTTCTTCAAACCCTTCGGCCTTTCGTCCAGTTATCGAGATTTCCATAGTAAACATCTGACATGTGCCCATGATCTCACAATCGTGATCTCGTCTGTTAAATGTGGAGCGTCCCGTGCTTTTCGGCCATAGATCTCAAAAAATGCAGTTTCGCCCTCGAGCTATATTGTCGGGGATATCGTGCGACATATGCCAGGGGGTGGCTTATCATGGATGGGGACAAAAGTACGTCGCCGGGCTCTAGAAGCGGGAGTGAGCGAGACCGCGTACACCTGCGAATCTTACCCAGGTTCGGGGCTCTCCTAGGAGATAACACCCCTAGTCCTACTCTGTGGGGTCTCCGCATGATCACTATCTCAACAAGTAGCTACAAGCTTACTCCTTGAGCTGTTCTGCTAGAGGAGGAAGGAGGGCAAGGCTAGCTCTACCCCACTCTCTATGTGTGTGTGTGTGTTGAAGAAGGCTCTCTCCTCTCTATCAAGGTCCCAACCCCTTGCATGGGGTGACCTGGGGGGTTTATATAGGCCTACCCCCCAGGGATACAATGGTAATCCGGCCGGGCGTAGGACCCTGCCGTCAGTGTCTCTGGTCGCCGGCCTCTCCGTCGACTGCAGGGGCCCGCCGCCTGGTGGGTCCCGTCGGTTGTCTTGTACTCGGCCGACAAGGCGGGCCCGCCGCTTGTGGGTCCTGTCGGCTGCGTAGCACTGTAGCCATGCCACTAATGATGCATGCTTGGTCGGGGAGAGCGTGGCTACAGTCCTGCCGCCTGGCGGGCGTTTAACTGTAGCCACTCCCCGTCTCTTCTGGTTAATGGCGCACAAACTTCAAGGAAAGGAGAGGGCCGCCTGCTAGGAGCCGACCTCCCCCTGAGCTGACTGGTCAGGGCTTGCCGCCTTCTAGCCTCTTCACGGACAGGTAGGGCCCGCCGCCTGCGGGCCGTACCGACAGCCCGTTGTGGGAGTATGGCTTCCTCTGCCATGGGTGATGTCATGAGCAGCATGGAAACAGTGTCGTGCCGGTCGTGGGATGTCCGCTTGGTGCGCTGCACTGTGGCCACGCTCTCCCCTAGATTCGGGGGTGGCAGGCTTGTACTGTAGCCATGCCCTTTCTCGTCGTGTTTATGTGGGTGCTAACTTTGAGGGCGCGAGGGGCCGCCTGCTAGGATCCGGCTTCCCAGGAAGCCGCCTGCTAGGAGTCGGCCCACTTTATGGCCGTCTTCTGGATTCCGCCGCCTCCTGGCAACCGGCCGCTTGGACCAGCCGGCCCCAAGAAGGCGGTCTGTTGTCTTTGGTGTCGAGGGGCGCAGCCTGCCCCGATGTCTTGAAATACCCAGGGGAGCTGATGAGGCTACCCGTGGTCATTTACTCTGACATATATAAACCCCCCCTCCAGGCGACTTCTTCCTTTGTTCTTTCTCAGTTCATCCTCAAACCCCCTCCCGCTCTCCGCCCGAGCACGAGATCGAAGCAGCACCGTCGTCGCGTCTCGCCGTGCAACTCCGGTGAAGCCTCGCCGTCGTTGGTCACGCCAGTGCGGTACTTCTTCTTCTCTGCATTGTGGTAGTCGATCTTTGCTACCAAGTTAGGGTGCACAGATCTGGAGCTAGCCCTGTCTATTTTCTCTGTTCTAGGGCTGTTCTTACCGACGCGAATTCTCCTGCTTTATTTTCTTGTGGTAGATCTTTGGGGATCTCTATGTTATGGCTTGTACGGTTTGTAGCTTTTCCCTCGTACGAGTCTCTTGAGATCTAGGGTCATGTATTTTATTCCGAAAGGTTAGATAATTTGTTACTCTGCCTTATGGTGTTCTGCAATTCTATCGATGATATCTTCTGAATATATATACCATGAATTCCTTTGCTACTTCCGAAAAAACCTGTCATTTTCAGTCAAAATCCATGCATGTTTATGACCCCTTCCTGTTTTCCCTCGCATTGTTGTTTTTCTCTCAGGAGTGGTCATGGCTCATAGTTTGGAAGAGCAGTCTGGGTCTGAAGAAGAAATACCTCAGCTGCCGCATGTTGCTGAAAGAGCAAAGTTGGCTGGTGAAAGAAAAACGAGAAAAGCATCTAAGCCGCCAAAGATTCCGAAGAAGAAATCTGAATCCGAGTTTGAGGAAGAAGAAGAAGATGATATTCCCTCGGCTCACAGTCAGCCTGAGGATGAACAAATCACCGATTCAAAGACCCTGTTCTCTGATGGAAATCCCAAGAAGGGTGGCTGTGGTACAGAAAGGAACACAGCCGCTGAGATGTCTGATCCCGAGACTTACAAAACCCCACCTGGAGTTGAAACAACAACTGAAAGAAATAACAGGTTGCAAAGGATTCACCGTCACTAGGCGAAGAAGTGGTTCAATCACAAAAATGTCCGAAGGAAATATCAAATCTTATTCGCTTTCACTCCACCCTGGAATGACTGCATAGCTGAAGTCTGCCTCGGTCCAGATGACGAAAAAGTCAGGCCACCTCCTCCTGTGAATGCTCATGCTCATGCTGATTCAATGAAAACCATTGCAGATTTTCCCAAAGAAGTGGAAAAGAGAGCAAAGGTCAAGGCTAAGCGTGAAGCCAAGGCCGTGAAGAAAAATTAAGTGGAACAAAGAAATGTTGAGTTGACTCAGCAAGATGTGCAGGAGAAGAAGGGTCGGGCTTCTGCCCGAAAGGAAAAGAAGAAGAGGAAGTCTGTTTCCCCTCGAGCTTCGAGAATGAAATCAGTTCCTCAAAAATCAAAGAAGACAGCTTCTACCTCATCTGATGATTCTTCTGAAGATAATGTTGCCGACGAGATTCCGATGTATGATCAACGAGCTCTTCTGGACAAGCCGTATCAAACTCCCTCACCAGCTAAAGTTTCACCTCCACTGAGGATGTCACCAAGGCTTGCATCCGCTCCAATCTCAGATAAACCTTTGGGTTCTGCTGCCCCGTCTGCAAGGAGAAAGCTATTGCTCGAAGAAAATGGTTCTGCTTCTATTAAGAAAGCCAAATCATGTGTTCCTGCTCCCACAGAGGAACTGAAGTATGACTTTGATCTTATGATTGACCTCATTGAAGGTGCTGCCTATGATGCAAAATCAGCTGATCTGAGCAGGTTGGATCTTCCTGATGGTGTAACTAAACTAGTAGCAAAACACTTCGCTGAGCTGGGAGAAATTACCAAGGAACTGAACCAAGCTATCAAGGACAAGAAACTCCTCGAGCAAATGAGGAAGGATGACAGTACTGATTCTGAAAGGAAAGAGCTAAACAAGGAGATTCTTGAGCACACCAAAGCCCTCACTGTTATGAGGAATAACAAGATTGAGTGGCACTCAAGGCTGAAGATGGATGTTTCTCAGCTTTGTGATCGAAGAAATGATGAGATTAAGCATCAAGCAGATCTTGCTCGACGAAGAATACAGGAAGAGAAGTGTAAGTGCATCTAGTGCCCCTTAGTGATTTTGGTGTATTGAAGACTTATAGGTTAAGGGACTAATGTGTTTGTGAGTGTACACAGGTTCTATAAGTCTATGAGGAGTTTGATATTTACGAAGAAAGTCGACCCCTAAAATGAATGTCTTCAGTTGAAGACTTTGGTTTTCTTGAAGACTTTGAAAATGAGGAAATTGGTGTGACCTTGAAGACTTGATATTGATGCGAGGATAATGAAGCGTGAAGACTTTTGTTTTCATAGTTTTGTTTTCCCTTTCTTGAGTCATAGGAAACACCGTACTATTAAAGGGGGTCGAGGTAAAACTAAGGAAAAGTTTCCAAGTGATGCTCAACTCAAATCCTACACCTACCAATCCTTTCAAGTGAAGCCATTGGAAATCTCATACAGTTTAGTCAAGTTCTTCAGTGACAGAGATGAAGTTCTTCTGTTCTGTGAGGAATTTGTTCTGACTAAGGAGTTAGGAATTTGCCAGTGCGGATTGCCTACAAGTGAGCAACATGATAGCCCTGAGGAATTTGAGAGCTCAAATTTCCGACCGTTGCTGTGCTATGCGCCAGCTGTCCAAAATATCCTACCCACCTAACGGTCATATCATTGAAGGGCACTTATGTCTTATCATGTCGGGGTGCTCCCCGGCTATAAATAGCCGCCCCCTACAACCACTAGCTGGTTGGCTACTCTGAGGGAAACTAACACTTGTCATTTAGAGCATCCCATCCTTCAAGGACTTTGAGCGAAAATCATGAAGTGAGGAAAAACCCTTACCCAACAACTAAAACCCAAAGTGATTGAGCATCACTGAAGAAATTGTTCTTGTGCAGAACCGACGCTTGTTACCTTTGAGGACTGTGCATCCTCCAGACGGTTAGGCGTCATGGTCTAGAGCATCCAAGAGGAATTGTGGATCACCGAGTGACCAAGTCTGTGAAGGTTTGGAAGTCACCTATGAAGACTTACCACGAGTGATTGGGCAAGGTCTGTGTGACCTTAGCTCAAGGAGAATATGGTGAGGACTGTGTATCCGGGACTGTGTGTCCTCAGGTTTAAATACCTAGCCGCTCCAACCAGATGTACAACTGTCACAGCAGTTGGAACTGGTCTACCAAATCACTGTCTTCACCAAGCTGCTGGTTCTATTTCCTCAACCCTTTCATTTCCTCGCATACTTGCTGTGTACTTGATCGTTACTGCTTGAAGACTTTAACTGAAGACTTTCTCAATTTCCTCATTCCTATTTCTTCAGTCACTTTGTCTTCAGCCTACTTATCCTGTTTACATGCTACCTGTGCTCTGTTTTGTTTCATTTCATCATGATGACTATGCTACTGCTTTGTTATCCATGTACCTGAGTACTTATTCCGCTGCTTGTAGTTCATTGCTTAGGAAATTCCTCAAGTAGTATTTCCTCAGCGATGAATTCATAAAAATCGCCTATTCACCCCCCTCTAGTCGATATAATGCACTTTCAATTGGTATCAGAGCAAGGTACTCCCTTGTTTTGTGTGATTTTGGTTTAACCACCTGGAGTTTTAGTTATGTTGACTGCAGGCATGATCAAGGTCTCGGCTGGGTGTCCTACCTTTGATGGGACGGACTACCCCTACTGGAAGAATAAGATGCACATGCATCTTGAGGCAATTGACAACGATCTCTGGTACATTGTGGAAAATGGTGTTCCCTCTGTCACTCCTTCCGTGAACGCTGCTGATGTGAAGAGATTCAAGCAACTCGACTCTAAAGTGAAGAATATCATATGTGGCCATCTGAGCAAAGGACAGTACGACAGAGTGAGTGCTTTGGAGACTGCAAAGCTTATCTGGGACAGGTTGTCCAAGGTCAACGAAGGAATCTCAACTCAACGTGATTCTCGAGTTGACGTTCTTCGCAATCTCTTCAGCCACTTCAAAAGACTCGACAATGAGAATGTCCAGCAAACCTTTGATCGCCTCACTGACATTTCAAACGAGCTTCAAGCACTGGGTGCCACTGACATCACCGACCATGAGGTGGTGAAAAAATTGCTGAGGTCACTCGATTCTTCATTCGATACACTGGCACTGATGATTCAAGAATGTGGAGACTACAAGTCACTAGATCCTGCTGATATTCTTGAGAGGCTGAACACTCATGAATTCCAACAAGCTGAAAAGAGAGATCTCTACGGGCCAAGCTATGGAAGATCACGTGCACTGAAGGCCAAGGCAGTTTCCTCATCTGAAGGAGAAGATTCTGATAGCAGCCTTGGTGACCCTGAAGAACTAAGCCAGGAGCTAGCAATGCTCGTGAAGAAATTCCAGAAGTTGTCAAGGCGTGGTCGCTTTGTAAAATCTTCAAAAGGTGATGACACAGGATCAGATTCCTCATCCCATGATTACAAGAAGAGGACTTGCCACAAATGCAAGAAACCTGGTCACTACATAACTGATTGTCCTCAGTGGGCAAAGGAATCAAAGAAGAAGAAATACAAGGATGATAGTTCAGATGACTCAAACAAGAAGAAGAAATCTTCAAAGTCCTCATCATCAAAATCTTCAAAGTCTTCATCTCACAAGAAGAGCAGTTCCAAGAAGGCTCGGGCATTCATTGGCAAGGAAATGGACTCTGAAGCTGAATCTGAGGAACATGAGGAAGAGGAGGCATCTGAGGAGTCAGACTCTGGTGTGGCGAGCCTAGCCCTTGCTACTGCTTACGTCAGCAAGTCCATCTTCAACACTGAGGAAAATGGCTTCCCCAACACTGCTGATGACGGCAACGATGACTATGCTCCCACCTATTGCTTCATGGCAAAAGGTGCCAAGGTATTCAAATATCCCTCCTCTGAATCAAGTGAGGATGAATCTGATGATAACCTCAAACCCAGCTATTCCAAACTTGCTAATATTGCTGTTAAACAACAAAAGGCTTTGGAAAGGGTTCAAAATATGCTAGACAAAAGCGATGGCCTGTTAGGTGAGGAGATGGATCGAACTCAAACACTAACTGATAATCTTCAGCAACTACAGTCTAGGTTTGACAACCTTCAAAGTCATCATGAAACTCTCTTAGCCGATCATGAGAAGCTTTCTTATGAATTTCTTCAAAGAAAGCAAGATCTTGAGAAGCTAAGGGTGAGTCATGAAGATCTTTAGAAGGAAAATGATTCATTGCTTGCTCAACAGATCAGTTCCGCTCAGGAAGAATTTATTCCACCATGCTTGAAATGCATTGAACGTGAAACTGCTAATTCTTTACCTGAAAGTTCAAATGCTTCTAATGCTGCAAATTCTTCAACTATCTCCGTGGTCACAAATTCCTCATCTGAGGATACCACTAGTATCACTGACGAAAATGCAGGGTTGAAGGAATTGTATGTGACAGGCATGTACAAAAGCCTCAAAGGGCATCAGACTCTTTGTGATGTGCTCAAAAAGCAGATCTTGAACAGGAACCCTAGGAAAGAGGGTATTGCCTTTGAGAGGAAACTCAATGCTGATGGAACCTACTGGAAACCTGAGCAGTATCCCAAAACCTCATGGGTTGCTGTGAAGGGACCTCCCGTAGATCCATCCACTTTATCTGGCTTTACTTGTGAATCCTCATATTCATCTGATGAGTCATTTGACTCCAACTATAAACTGTTCAAAAATTAGAATGGTGAAGTATTTGCTAGATATGTTGGAACTAACTGCAGGAATGGTCCCCCTATGAAGAAAATCTGGGTTCCCAAAAGGTGCCTTGAAAGTCTTCAGGTGAATGTTCGCATGACACCACCTGTGAAGAATAGGAACCCCAGATCAAATTCTTCATATGGACCGAAGTCTTCATATGGATCCAAGTCCTCTTATGGATCAAATTCCTCACGTGGATCTAAGTCCTCATATGATCATCATCATGCTAACACTTCTGTTTCACAGGGAAAATCTAAGAGTTCTGATTATGTGCATTATTCTTCAAATCATTATGTTCAGAAGTCCTCGAAGAATTTCTCTGCTTACTCATATGCCTATACTAATCCTCTCCTGTGAAACAAAGCGCTTTGGCTTCAATGCCACCTTTCACTTCTGGATCTCACAGAATGATGAACTCTTTGCCACCCCTCCAGATGTGGGTGGTGAAGAAAAAGAACTAACCTCTTATGCAGGGTCAGGTCTCCAGATGAACTAAATCGTCTGAAGAATTTTCTGGAGACCTGAAATGCTTGAAAGGACGCAAGCTAATCATGAAGAAATGATTCATTCATTTTTCACGTCCTCATACTGCTATATATACATATGTTGAATTAACTGATGAATTTCTGTGTGATGAAATTGATGTCATATTCTTCACTCTGAAGATATGTGTTCGTAAGATGCACTAATTCATCTGCAGGATGATTTACCCAAAGGTACTGAGTGGGTCCTCGACAGTGGATGTACTAATCACATGACCGGTGACAAGAGCTTACTGATGAACACTCCTTTATCTCCATCACATTTGAAGCATATCACCTACGCAGACAAAGGCAAAAGCAAGGTATTGGGTCTAGGTAGGGTTGCAATCTCAAAGGATTGACACATGGACAAAGTCATGCTTGTCGAGTCCCTCAGACTCAACCTCATGTCTGTCTCAATGCTTTGTGATCTTGATATGGTTGTTGTCTTTGGCAAATATCGTTCCTTAGTGCTCATGGAATCTGACAATTCCAAAGTCTTCGAAGGCTTTAGGAGAGGAGACTTGTATATTGTTGATTTCTCTGCAGGACCACAGCCTGCCACTTGTCTACATGCAAAAGCTTCAGAAGGCTGGCTATGGCATCGACGACTGGGTCATGCTGGCATGAGGAACTTACACACGCTCGTGAAGAAAAAGCACGTCATTGGCATTGAGGGTGTCAAATTCCTCAAAGATCTTCTTTGTGGGGCTTGTGAGGCTAGAAAGATGACCAGAGCCAAGCACCCCTCGAAGACTATCATGACTACCTCTCGTCCTTTTGAATTGCTTCATATGGATCTCTTTGGCCCTACTCATTATGCCACACTAACAAATGCAACATCTCTATATGGCTTTCTTATTGTTGATGATTATTCTCGTTACACATGGGTGCATGTCATTACTTACAAAATTGAAGTGCAGGAAGTCTTTAGATGATTTTCCTCAAGGGCTTCGACAAATTTCGGTGTGAAGATCAAGCATATTCGGAGTAACAATGGGACCGAGTTCAAGAATACTGGTCTTGATGACTATCTTGATGAACTTGGTATTACTCATGAGTTATCTGCCCCATACACTCCTCAGCAGAATGGTGTTGTGGAGCGTAAGAATAGGACTCTTGTTGAGATGGCTCGCACCATGCTTGACGAATACAAGACACCTCGTCGCTTCTGGACTGAGGCAATTGATACTGCATGCCACGTTATCAATAGGGTATATCTTCACAAATTCTTCAAGAAGACCTCATATGAACTCCACACTGACAAGAAACCCAATGTGAGTTATTTCAAAGTCTTCGGTGCAAAATGCTGGATTAGAGATCCTCATCACAATTCCAAATTTGCACCAAAAGCACATGAAGGTTTTGTGCTTGGTTACGGAAAGGACTCTCACACCTACAGAGTCTTCAACACCTATCACCACAAGGTTGTTGAAACTGTAGATGTGCGGTTCGATGAAACTAATGGCTCGCAAAGAGAGCACCTACCTCCTATGCTAGATGAAATGTCTCCTGAGGAATCCATCAAGCTAAAGGCTACTGAGGATGTCATACCTACTGAAGAATCTGCTGAAGAAGTCATTCCATATCATGAAGAAAATCATGCTGGTGCATCTGAAGAAAATGGCTCTGAAGAAAATGCTGAGCCAAGTCAAAGTCGTCAAACTGCTCATCCTCGCGTTGCAAATGAAGTGCAGGTTGAGAGAATCATCAATGACATCAACGCACCAGGTCCTCTCACTCGCTCAAAAGCTTCACATTTGTCTAACTTTTGTGGGCATTTTGCTTTTGTCTCTATCACATAGCCCACCAAAGTAGATGAGGCATTTCTGGAGCCTGAATGGATTCAAGCAATGTAAGAGGAATTACACCAATTCGAGCTGAACAAGGTGTGGGAGCTTGTCAAGCGACCAGACCCACGCAAGCACAATATCATCGGCACCAAATGGATCTACCGCAACAAACAAGATGAAAATGGCCTAGTGGTGAGGAACAAGGCTCGTCTTGTAGCTCAAGGCTACACACAGGTTGAAGGAATTGATTTTGATGAAACTTTTGCACCTATTGCTAGACTTGAGGCTATTTGCATATTGCTTGCCTATGCTAACCATCATAATATCATCTTATATCAAATGGATGTGAAAAGTGCATTCCTCAATGGTAAGCTTGAGGAAGAAGTATCTGTTGCTCAACCCCTAGGTTTTGAAGATCCCAAGCATCCTGATCAAGTCTTCAGACTCAATAAGGCCCTCTATGGCCTCAAGCAGGCCCCTCGGGCGTGGTATGATACTCTGAAGGAATTCCTCATGAAGAAAGGCTTCAAACCCGGTTCACTCGACCCAACTCTTTTCACCAAAACATATGATGATGAATTATTCGTGTGCCAAATATATGTTGTGATATTATTTTTGGCTGTACTAACCAACGTTACAGTGACGAATTTTCTTATATGATGAGTGAGGAATATCAAATGTCCATGATGGGAGAATTGAAATTCTTCTTAGGCCTTCAAATTCGTCAACAACGCAATGGCATCTTCATTTCTCAAGAGAAATACCTCACGGACGTTCTGAGGAAATTCGGCATGCAAGATTGCAAAGGCGTCAAAATCCCTATGCCCACAAATGGCCATCTATGCACCGATGAAAATGGTATAGTCTTCGATCAAAAGGTATACCGCTCCATGATTGGCTCTTTACTGTATCTATGTGCATCTAGGCCAGATATTATGCTTAGTGTTTGCATGTGTGCCCGTTTTCAAGCTACATTGAAGGAATCACACGATAAGGCTGTGAAACATATTCTTCGATATCTAGCTCACACTCCAACACTTGGATTATGGTATCCCAAGGGCTCGGCTTTTGATCTCATTGGATATTCTGACTCTGACTATGCTGGTGATCGTGTGGATCGCAAGTCAACATCAGGCACATGCCATTTCCTCGGATGATCTTTAGTATGTTGGTCCTCGAAGAAGCAGAACTGCGTATCACTCTCTACTGCTGAAGCTGAGTACATTGCTGCTGGTTCTTGTTGTGCTCAATTGCTGTGGATGAAGGAAACCCTCAAGGACTATGGCATCAATGTGAAGAATGTGCCACTCTACTGTGACAACGAGAGTGCCATCAAGATTGCTCATAACCCAGTTCAACACTCAAAGATAAAGCACATCGAGATACGTCATCATTTTCTTTGAGATCATGTGTTGAAGGGCGACATATCTATTGATCACGTGAAGACTGAAGAATAGCTAGCGGATATCTTTACCAAGCCCTTGGATGAGAAGAGTTTTAGCAAGTTGCGGTGTGAGCTAAATATCTTAGAATCTTCGAATGTTCTTTGAAAAGGACACACATCCTAACAATTATGCAAAATTGATGACTTAGATGTGCAACACACGAAGAACGTTTTTCTTCAATCAATGAAGACTAACCCTATAAGTGTGAAGAAATTAACGAAGAATTTGATTCTCAGAGCCCTACGACAATTGTACGCGGCGTCTGAAATCATCATTCTTACACGGTGGGTCACACCACCACAAAAGTTGAAAATCTTCAAAATTGAGTTTTTCTTCATTTTGCAAATTCTTCAATTTTCAAATTCTTCAACTTGCAAAGTCTTCAAAAAAATTCGACTGATGTTCTTCATTGACTATATATATATAATTGAGTTTTTCACGTCCTCAACAGCATTCACTTATTGCTAATTTTCAAGTTGATTTTCTTCTAAGTGAATGTGATCGGACCCGTTCGCCCTCTATGCTAAACTCAACCCAGTCTGTTCACAAATTCTTCATGTGCGTTCTATTTGAAACCCGTTCAAAGTCTTCACTGTGTCCTTGACAGCTGAAGAATTTGCGAATGAAACGTTAAAATTTTCATATCTGAATTTTTGGCTTTTGCCGCTCAAACCATTCCGCATATCTCAATAGAATTAAACTACTCACCCACGATATCCATCTCTCTGTACGTGGGTGACACATATTGTTAGAAGAGCAAGGGTCAGGGGCATGTTCGTCTAAAAATTTTGGACAGGCAGTTTTCACCGTGGCTATAAATATCCCCTCCCTTCCTCTGTCCTCATTTACTCCGCTCGAACGCACTCCCCTCGCTCGAGCTCTCTGACCTAGCGCCACCGCTACTCTCCATCGTCGCCGGTGAGGAAGAGCTTCACTGCCTCGACCTCGTCGCCGTCGTACTCGCGCCGGCCACGGAAATCTTCACTCCACTGCCGCCGTAGCTGTCTCTCACTGCCAAGTTAGGGCGTGGGAGATCTGAACGGACGAACTTCTCCACTTCCACTTCCAGTTTGTCGTGTTCTTCGTCCAGGGTAAATAAAATCTGATTTTACTGCCCTACTTTGATTCTGATGATTTCACAAAATCTTCAAAAGGTGTTTATTCTTCAACTTCCCATTTCATAAACTCCCGAATGCTTCTGTATCTTGATTTGTTTCTCTAAGCTATGTTTTTCTTCAAGATTCCTCAATTGTGTGGATTTTCTAATCTATACAACTCTGGAACCTAAGTCAAGAACGCTTAGTGAAATTCCTCAAGACTCCCCTGGTCAAATTCCTCAAACTTGATTTCTTTTGAAAATTTCTGAGAACGCATATGACCTCTCCAAATTCTTCGCACCTATACTCTCTTCACAGGTACAAAATGTCTGCTGCTGAATCACTAGGTTCTCATCAACTTAACTCATTTGCAGCGTTCCTCGAAGATAAGTTGCACACTTCCTCAGAAACATCAATTTTTCAAAATCCTCAAGTGTAGAAAATGGCTGATGGTAAAAGACCTCAGAAGGGAGGAAAGAGGCCTGAAACAAACACTGCTTTTGAGATCCCTGAAGACATATATGATGAATATTGCACTTCTGATGAAGCAACTCATGGCAAAGAGACCAAGACTCAGCGCAAAGTGCGCATACAGAGAATTGAGAGAAGATGGGCTAAGGAACGGATGGAATATCGTTATGTTACTCCCAAGTACATGAAGAAATTCACCGTTAACCCTCCATGTCCAAGACCTCCATTGGCTCTAGGCCAAGAAGCTGATCCCTCAAGTATGAGGCGCGGTGAGGAATTTCCCAAGGAATGGGCTAAGCGCCAAGCCAAATTGACTAAAGTAGCAAAGGAAGTAGTGAAGAAATTCAATTAAGACTCTGCTGCTGCTGAGGCCTGTGCTAGCAAGCCTAAGAAGGCTTTGCTAAAGAAATCTATTGTGAAGCCGAGTTCCTCAACTGCTATGCCCTCACGGCCAATTGCAAAGCCCTCACTGCCAATTCCTCAGGCAACCACATCAAGGGCAGCTCCAATTCCCTCAGCTGTCACAAAGTCTTCAACTTCAGCTGCGAAGTCCTCAGCACCTGTGCATCTTGCCACGTGCCAACGGACTACAGGAATCTCTATTGCCTCAGGAGCATCTACAAGTTCCTCAGCTTCGCCACAGTCTTCAACTAGTACAATCTTGCTGAAGAAAAAGGCCACTGCTGGACGAGGCCCAAGGCCAAGTCCTCACAAGAAGCATGTGGCCTTCCAAGTTCCGTCTGATGACAATGATGCTGATGATGAAGAACTTGCTGAGATCATCAAAGACAGGCAAGAAAAGGCCGCTAGAGCCAAAGGCAGTGTTGTGCCACTCATGCTGGATCCTAAAAGGATCCTTGATTTCATCGATCTATGGCACAAGGATCCAAATACTCCTTTGCCTAAATTGAACCTCACCCCTGGCCAGAGCCACATGTTGACGGCCTTCATAGCCAAAGAAAAATGGAAATTTGAGAAGGCCAGGCAAGTCAAGAAAGCTTAATACAAGGAGCGCTTTCTGAAGAAGAATGCTGTGAAGATGACTCCTGAAGAACTTGTGAATCTGCAAAAGGAGATCAAAGCTCTCAGCGATGAATTTGACGCATATCGTGCAGATTGGCTAGGTGCCAAAGTCAGATTTGTCAGAATGGCCAAGGGGTTCAACCCAAATGTTGCAGTTCCATCGCAACAACAAATTCCTCAGGCTGATGCATCTGCTCAGCCTACTGAAGAGAATGCTAGCACAGCTGATGAAAATCAGTCTGTTGAAGAAACTGAAAGTTCCAGGGCTGCTGAAGAAATTCTAGCTCCTGAAGAAAATGCCAGGGCAACCTCCAATGTTGCGCCTGAAGAACAACTCAGGTCAGCTGAAGCATATGAAGCTGTGCCTGAAGAATCTGATCAAGCCAGGGTAACTGCATCAGTTGTGCCTGAAGAAACTGCACCACTTTCATCTGTTCCTCCCGCAAAGTCATCACAGATGAAAGATATCCACCTTCCTTCTGCATCAGAAGCGAAGAAGACCAAAGTTGTAGAAAAGGCAGCTGTGAAGAAAAGGAAAGAATCAGAAACTGCAGGGTCTTCAGCTCCCAAGAAAGTGAAGACTTTGTAAAGCTCATACACCAACCCCATTGATGCTGTTCCTATCTCAAGCGTGCCATCAAAGGAAATTGTTCCCTTTGGTGAGGAATATGTCATTCTAGATGACAGTGATGAAGCGAATCCTTCTGCTGCTACTTCAGAGCAGTTGGATGAAGAAATTGAAGTGAATGATATCCCTTCAACCCCACTGGTATCATCGCCCGTGCCTCAGTTCACAGCTGAAGAGGCAGGCGTTGAAGAAATTGATGAAGATGATGAGGATGTGGACATTGGGTCTACTACACCAGTTCTCAATGATGATTATTGGGAAAGACATCATCCAAATTCTCCATTGACCACTCTTCTGCAACAAATTCCTCAGTCCCCTGTGCAGACTGAAGAAATTCATACCTTCACTTCATTCTATTCCAGAAGAAGTTCCAGCTACTAATGCTGCAGAAATGGAGACCAAGACTGCTGCTGATGAAATTGCTATGGAAATTCCTCAGTTTGTGTCTCCAGAGGTTGTGCGCCAAGCGACTGTGAAGACTTCAACTGTTAATCTTCAGCCCAAGCCACAAAATCCTCATACCAAGAAGCAGAAATTCAACACTGATGATTTCTTTGCTGAGCATCATTTCTTCATGGATTACAATCCCTATGACTCTGCAAGACTGTGACGCAAGCGCTTCTGGACAGCAAGTCAAATGAACTATTACTCTTCCCTCCTGTTTGGTAAGAACAAGGTATTTGACCATGAGCAAATTCCTCATGTGGATATGGAGTCGCTTCCTTGCTTCCATCCAGTCCTCAGTGTTCTTCATGACGCTGGGCTACTTAACTTCTACACTGACATCTGCGACTGGAATGAAGAACTCATTCTTCAATTCTACGCCACACTACATATCACTGGAAATTTTGAAGATGTGAATTCATGGGTGCTAGACTGGATGACCGAAAATACACATTACAAAGCTCCGGCCTCTGAATTGCTTCATGCCATCCCAGTCAGTCCTCCCACTAAAGATGATAGGCTCATCTATGAGGAACCTGAACTCTCAAATCATCTGATGCAAGTGCTGATGAAGCCTTTGAAGGCTGGCCAAGCTCCAAGGACCACCTTCCTTGTGAAGGAATTGCTCTATGTGCCAAGGACGATTTATCGCATATTGACCAAAACCATCAGTCCAATCAAGGGCCACAACTCTGATGAAGAAGAGGTTGTTGGCATCATGAAGAATCTGCTGTTCAACATGATACATGGCATTCCCATTAACTACCATGATTTCTTCATGAGGACTTTGGCCAATGCTGCTCTGCCACCTTTTGAGTTGAAGCCTTACGCTCCCTGGATCATGAAATTCATCAGATCAAGGTCTTCAATTCATTATCAGGCTGACTTTCAGAATCATCTCAGCTATTTGCCACCTATTGAAGTCCTCAAGCGAACTATTTCCTCAGCTGATGAGAAGGGCAAGGCTGCTATTATAGATGAAGGCGCTCGTCCATTGGATGGACTGTTTCGCAAAGCTGCATCCTATTCCACCAATGATGACTCTGCAACACAAGATTCTGCCACCAAAGCTTCAAAGCAAAATCCTCAAGCAACAGCTCTGCGTGTGATGACTGATCGTGAACTTCTCCTCAGTCTTCATCAAAAAGTTGATCGAAATCACAAGTGGGTCAAACGTCAGTTTGGTGCAATTCTTCAGAACATGACAGTCACTGAAAATACTGTGAAGAAGAATCACTACTACTTGCATGAAGTCTTTGACCGCACTTGGGCTATTCTGTCGAATCTTTATAGTGCTGAAGATCTCAAGGAGATGGGCTTCCAACAGGACTTTGACTGGTCTCAGCCACCTTCGAAAAAATTCAAGAAGGTCAAAGTTCCTCAGCTTGTTGCTAGTTCATATTCTTCATCGCGTGAGACGGATGAAGCTGAAGATTTGAACGACACTATAGCAGGCCCTACCTCAACGGACGACCCCAACAACGCTGGCGCTCCTCCATTGACATCATGATGATATTCTTCAGGGGCGTTAGTCCTCATTTTTTGTCCCTTTTGGTCATTCGATGACAAAGGGGGAGAAATTTGAGTTAGTCTTCAAGCGGGTGTTATATATGGGCTATTTTTTCTGTTAAGTTACAACTCTTGCTCTTCTGAGGTGTTTGATCTGATGAGTTGTAAACTTAAGTCCTATGGTGGTTTGATACTTTTGAACTGCTTTCTGCATGCTTATTTCCTCAAGTACCTTAATGCACGCATGCTGAATTTCGTCAGACACCATATTTCATCATGCATTTCAAATTTTTCATATCATATGATAAATGCGTGTATGAATTACAAGATATAGGGGGAGATCTCCATGATATTACTCTACAATGTGCATTTGCAATCCAAAGCAAAATCCTCAATATGCACATCTTCAGGGGGGGTTCCTCTATATCTTGCAATCAAATTCCTCAATATCAGTATTTACACTTCATATGTTTTATCCCCGTTGAAAACTTAACCTATTTGTCATCAATCACCAAAAAGGGGGAGATTGTAAGTGCATCTAGTGCCCCTTAGTGATTTTGGTGTATTGAAGACTTATAGGTTAAGGGACTAATGTGTTTGTGAGTGTACACAGGTTCTATAAGTCTATGAGGAGTTTGATATTTACGAAGAAAGTCGACCCCTAAAATGAATGCCTTCAGTTGAAGACTTTGGTTTTCTTGAAGACTTTGAAAATGAGGAAATTGGTGTGACCTTGAAGACTTGATATTGATGCGAGGATTATGAAGCGTGAAGACTTTTGTTTTCATAGTTTTGTTTTCCCTTTCTTGAGTCATAGGAAACACCGTACTGTTAAAGGGGGTCGGGGTAAAACTAAGTAAAAGTTTTCAAGTGATGCTCAACTCAAATCCTACACCTACCAATCCTTTCGAGTGAAGCCATTGGAAATCTCATACAGTTCAGTCAAGTTCTTCAATGACAGAGACGAAGTTCTTCTGTTCTCTGAGGAATTTGTTCTGACTAAGGAGTTAGGAATTCGCCAGTGCGGATTGCCTACAAGTGAGGAACATGATAGCCCTGAGGAATTTGAGAGCTCAAATTTCCGACCGTTGCTGTGCTATGCGCCAGCTGTCCAAAATATCCTACCCACCAAACGGTCATATCATTGAAGGGCATTTATGTCTTATCATGTCGGGCTACTCCCTGGCTATAAATAGCCGCCCCCTACAACCACTAGCTGGTTGGCTGCTCTGAGAGAAACTGACACTTGTCATTTAGAGCATCCCATCCTTCGAGGACTTTGAGCGAAAATCATGAAGTGAGGAAAAATCCAAACCCAACACCTAAAACCCAAAGTGATTGAGCATCACTGAAGAAATTGTTCCTGTGTGGAACCGACGCTTGTTACCTTTGAGGACTGTGCATCCTCTAGACGGTTAGGCGTCATGGTCTAGAGCATCCAAGAGGAATTGTGGATCGCCGAGTGACCAAGTCTGTGAAGGTTTGGAAGTCACCTGTGAAGACTTACCACGAGTGATTGGGCGAGGTCTGTGTGACCTTAGCTCAAGGAGAATACGGTGAGGACTGTGTGTCCGGGAGTGTGTGTCCTCAGGTTTAAATACCTAGCTGCTCCAACCAGACGTACAACTGTCACAACAGTTGGAACTGGTCTACCAAATCACTGTCTTCACCAAGCTACTGGTTCTATTTCCTCAACCCTTTCATTTCCTCGCATACTTGCTGTGTACTTGATCGTTACTGTTTGAAGACTTTGACTGAAGACTTTCTCAATTTTCTCATTCCTATTTCTTCAGTCACTTTGTCTTCAGCCTGCTTATCCTGTTTACACGCTACCTGTGCTCTGTTTTGTTTCATTTCATCATGATGACTATGCTACTGCTTTGTTTTCCATGTACCTGAGTACTTATTCCGCTGCTTGTTGTTTGTTGCTTAGGAAATTCCTCAAGTAGTATTTCCTCAGCGATAAATTCATAAAAATCGCCTATTCACCCCCCTCTAGTCGATATAACACACTTTCAAGAAGCATCAGAAAGCTAAGGCAAGAGCCAATAAGCCAAAGGCTATCAAAGATCGCCGTATTCAAACTGTAACAACTGATGTTCTTGTCGACGCAAGTGCTCCACTGCAGCAGATACCACCATCCCCTCGTCACGAGGAAGACACCATGCAATAAGCTGAGCATGCGGTAGTCATCATTCCCACCACAGCTGCTCAAGAACCTGATGTGGTGGATATTTTTCTGAACAAGAATGATGAAGAAAATGTCGTGCCCGAGCAGCAAGCCCCTAAAGAGGAAGTTGACGAAGAGATTGAGGTAGAGAAGGCAGTTTCATCACCTCTGAAAGAAATGCAAGTTGAGCCCTTTGGATCCAACAAGGAGGATGATAAAGTTGAGGGGGGGCAAGATGCTTCCCGAGGAAATACCACCCCTGTCACCTCATCTGGTGCCCCTACCCAGATGGAGGTTGATCCTGCTCCTAGTTCTACGGCTTCACAGCCAGAACAGGAAGAAAAGAAAGCTGAAGAGCCCATGGCTCATGAACAAGTTGTACCACCAGTTGTACCACCAATTGTGCCCCAGGAGACCGAAAGAGAAGCTGTTGTTGCCCAAGTGTCCGAAGAGGTTGTCATGCCTCCCACTGTTGAGAGTTCACCGAAAGAAAAGGCCCTAGTGCCTGATAGCCAGAAAGCCGCTGAAGGAGTTCCAGCGAAAGGAAATGAAGGTCAGACAAGTGCTCCAATGCCATCAGCACCAGAGAAGATGAAAAGGCCTCTTGCTCCACTAAAGCCAATCGATGAAAATGTGCCAGCTTCTGATGATGTTCAACCAATGGAAATTAGCGATGAAGAAAATTGAAAGAATCCTCAGGAAACATTTCCCTGTTCCCTGCTGGATATGGCCCTAATGGTCCTGCATTTAATCAAGAGCTTCATCTTTTGAAGCTAGCTTTCTTTGGGAAAAGTCCGTATGAAGGAGAAAGGACTTCACTAACACCCAGGTTCTGGACTGAAGAGCAAGCCGTATATTATGCTCGGATCTTGTTTGGCAAGAATGGAATTTCAATCACAAGATACTAAACTTTGCTGAGCTCGAAGAAATGCCCTGTTTCCTCCATGCAATCGAGCATATTGAACATGCCCTCCTGAAAGGATTCATGCGCTTCAATCATGGCTGGAACAGAGAAATTATCCTTCAGTTCTATGCCACTCTGTATATCTCAGGAGAGCTTGGAAACACCTCAACCTGGATTCTCGAATCGATGACAGGCAGAGAAAAGATCAAATCACTACTGCAGGATGCTGTTAACGCGACACTACAATCAGAGACCCTTCAACGAAATTGTGTGCGATGCATTAATCCCAAACGATGATGTAAAAAAACCATCAAAAAAGATGCAAAAGTTTGTGATGGCAGATACATCAAACACGGTTCAGATTTTAGTTGCGTGTGTGATGGGGGGCATACGGTTCAGTTCAATGAACTATTTGCGATGCGGAAGAAGAACAGAAACGGGCAGCCAAATGAAGGCATGTGCGATATACGGCATACAGTTCAATTGGATTAACTGTTTGTGATGAGGCGGAACAATAGAAACGGGCAGTCAGATGAAGGTGTGTGCGATTGAGGGCATACACTTCAGACGGATGAACAGTATGCGATTAGGCAACACAACAGAAACGGTCAGCCAGATCAACGTGTCTGCGATTGATGGCATACACTTCACACGGATGAACTATTTATGATTAGCCACAACAAACAGAAACAGTTAGATAGATCAACGTGTGTGCGCTAGACGGACACACATTCTAATTAAAAGAAGCGTGCGCGATGGTAATAACGAGCGCGAACGGTTGTTGGAACAAGACGTGTGCTGACATCGCCTATTGCGGTGCACCCTATGGTGCAAATGCCACGTATGCGGCCGAGAAAGCGTGCCCACGTTACGCCGTCCAGGAATAGTGCCGCACTTAGAAATTATAGAACCGTCAATAAATTTTGATCCTGCGTCCCGTCACATTCCAAATTACTACCATGCTATATTTAATTGCAAACCTATTCACACCGATCAAAACATAAACGGTTTCCCACTTAGGAGTGTATTAGTACTCGGTTATAAATTCTACTACTCCAAGATGACTGCACATTCCTCCTCAACTACTAATCCAAAAAATAAACAAGTCATTCATCGTCGTTCCCTTGCATCTGCCATGGCCAGCGTGAGTTCTGGGTCGAGAGATTACCAATAGGGAGAGGTGAGCATGGAAGCGGAAGCACGAGAGATGTCTTGCCTCGCCGCGAAAGCAGCCGACATGTCCCACCGCGCGGCCGTAGCAGCACAGAAGTCCCGCCGCACCACCAAAGCAGCACAGAGGTCCCGCCGCGTCGCTGATGCAGCAGAATGGTCCGGCCGCGCCACGGAAGCAGCAGAGATGTCCCGCCACACCGCGAATGCAGCAGAGATGTCCGCCCGCGCCGCGGCGGCCTGGGAAAATGTCTTGCGGGCAGGCGAGGACTCTCACAGGCGCATCCGCGCTATGCTCGATGACCTGATGGGTCAGATCTCCGACTGGATGAAGGAGCAGGACGAGATGAATGCCACCTTTGAAAATGCTACCAGCGTCATCTGGGGATAGGGGAGGACAAGGCAAAGCTCCGCACCGAGCGCGACCTGCTGAGGGCGAAGATCGCCGGAACGACGAAGCAGCACGAGGAGACCACTGCCTTGTTGTAGAGGACTGGCATCATCATCAAGAAACTTATGGACTAGAATGCCATGCTCCGCATCGAGCGCCAAAGGCTGGTGGAGGAATCCGTGGATGCTCTCAAGCACCGTCTTGAGGACACAAAAGAGCTCATCGTTGCTCGCCGTGGGAACTAGTCTTCGCGGCCTACAGCAACGCATCAAGAAAGTAGAGATCAGCGAGCCAGATCGTTGTCTTCCTTCTTCTTTTGCCCTTGTGTATTTCGGGCATTGCCGCATGTGGCTTTTTTAATTATCTTCCTAGATATGTAAGACAATTATTATCCACTCTCATCGTCCTTATTTTCATCAGTCTTGCTATAAGTCGTAGTCGATGCTATATAGGTCCGTCGGATCTTACATCAAGATCCATGCAAAACATTCTTTTCAGATTTTCTTTTTTCTCTCTTAAATCTCAGTCGAGTGAGACATAGCCACGCCATGAAACAGGGGCTTGGGCGCCATTAATGGAGATGGTGGGAGAGAGGTGGGTGGTGGATAGAGGTCAAAGGGCTCTCCTCCCGATGAGCACGCGTAGGGGTCTGGTCGCACGCCTCCCGTACTCAAATAGCTACCCCACACGGCACCTCCTAGCCAATAAAAAAAGGGGACGCGTGGCAGCACGTAAATGGTAAGTAGAACACCTACGATTTCAATAATACTTGTGTTTCCGATTTGTAACGTGACAGCACTTGTTCCAAAATGACTTTGTTGATTGTTAATGTGTGCGCCTTGGCAAATCGGACAAAATTTTTACCACAACATGTTGGTGCCATGTCATGACACCATGCCAAGTTTCATGATTTTCAAGCGAGTTTTGGATTTACGGGAATTTTAAAACCAAGTTTCTCGATCTTTCCGGCCGAGCCAAGACGCCCAGATATTTGAATTCCATTCCCACTTCTTGCATGGGACCTAGAAATCCGCCCAAGTACACATAAATGATTTTTCAACTAACTTTGGCGCACTGGAGCATGCACTTGTACTTCAAATTTGAATTATGTGCATTAAATGCTTGGAAATTCAATTAATGTATAAAAAAGGCCAAACAAACCCGAAATAATTCCAAAATTTAGCACGAAACTCCTATTTGGTCTAAGCTGCCTGTGTAAAGGCAGTGTATGTCGTTTCGCACACGGAGGTGATACGTTCCCTCTTGGAACCACGAGCCTTCTTGAGAGAAGCTCCGGTTTGCAAGAAGCGTATACCAAAGCTTGTCCCAATTCGGCCAAAAAATTTACCACAGCATGTTGATGCCATGTCATGACACCATGCCAAGTGTCATGATTTTCAGGCGTGTTTTGGATTTACAGGAATTAAAAAACCAAGTTTCTCAATATTTCCGGCCGAGCCATGACGCCTAGATATTTGAATTTCATTCCCATTTCTTGCATGGGACCTAGAAATTCACCCAAGGACACACATGTGATTTTTCAACCAACCTTGCTGCTTTGGAGCATGTGCTTGTAGTTCAAATTTGAATTATTCACATTAAATGCCCAGAAACTCAATTAATGCATAAAAAGGGCCAAACGAACCTGGAATAATTCTAAATTTAAACACGACACTCATATAGTTCTATGTTTTCTTTGTAAAAAAATCTAGAGGGGGGGACAGCGTATGTCGTTTCTCACACAAAGGTGACACGTTCCCTCTCGAAACCACATGCCTTCTTCAGAGAAGTTACAATTTGCAAGAAGCTCATGCCAAAACTTGTCCCAATTCAACAATTTTTTTACCACAACATGCTGGTGCCATGAATTGTCTCCATGCCAAGTTTCATGATTTTCAGGTGAGTTTGGGATTTACAGGAATTTAAAAACCAAGTTTCTCAATGTTCCCGGCCGAGCCACGACGCCCAGATGTTTGAATTTCATTACCATTCTTGCATGGGACATATAAATTCACCCAAAGACACACATGTGATTTTTCAACAAACTTTGGTGCACTGGAGCATGTGCTTGTAGTTCAAATTTGAATTATGCACATTAAATGCCTAGATACTCAATTAATGCATAAAAATGCCAAACAAACCTGGAATAATTCCAAATTTTAACACGACACTCATGCAGTTGCATGTTCACTGTAGATAAATGTTCTAGCAATTCAAACACCATTCTTTCCTTCTGTAACACCATTTTGTCTTTCAAAACATAATGAAAAAATCAGGTATACCACAAATAGTTTACTAGCAAGAATCGTGTGGGATGCGATATAAAATATCGTGGCGCACCGTCTTGTCTGGCTTACGCAGGAAGCTTCGTCATCTACAGTCCACCGCCCGCGCTTGAACCACACTTGCGCGCCAGTTTCTTGCGGCACCGAGCGAAATTTTTCTGCCACCGCGGAAATATCTATCTCCCCACCCCCTCCCTCCCACCAAAAGCCACATTTCCATTGTTCGTCCTTACTTTCCAAGTTCAAACCTTCACTGCTGCTTGCTGGCAGCTCAACCTCCTCGCCGGCGACCCTTCTTCTTGTAGTGCCGCCTCCTCGTCGGCAACCCTTCTTCTTGCAGCGCCACCTCCTCGCCGGCGACCCTTCTTCTTGCAACACCGCCTCCTCGCCGGCGACCCTTCTTCTTGCTGCGCGGCCTCCTCGCCGCCGACCCTTCTTCTTGTTGCGCGGCCTCCTCGCCGGCGACCCTTCTTCTTGCTACGCGGCCTCATCGATATGGTCAGGTAATCCACACCCCACCCACACCATCCTCCTCCTTCCCCGTCCCACATGCCCCAACTGATGGCGCGACACCTTCCGCCGAAATCACTGGCCCCGTCCTTCAATTAAGCGCTGCCCACAGCCATTTTGCACGTAGTATAACGTGGAGCTCACTAGCATCTGGCAGTGGAGAAGCAAATCGCGGCCGCACACGCGGACGAGGTCACTATGGCTGCCATGCGTGCCGACCTCCAGATCTTGGAGGAGCACCTCGTCTTCGAGGCCACCGTCGACACCGCCACGTGGTTGTCTACTTCAAAATACAGTTCGTGCTATTTTCTCGAGGCCACCGCCAGTGCCTTCTAGTGATTTGTCCTCTGTAATGTTAATATGCAATCTGATATTCTGAAATGTTATGTTCAGCTAATAGTTTGGTCCAACAATTGCTACATTTCGTAGTACTGTTATCAAGCATTCTTTGTTTCGTTAACTGTCTTATCTTCTAGTACATGTTTGTATTCTGCAATGTCATGCTCAGTTAACTGTTTTGGTTCATTTGGTCTGCTGTCCATTTAACTGTTTGGTTCAATTCTGTAATTTGATTTTCATTTGTTGTGGGTACAATTTTGTATTGTTATGCATGTGAGAAATAAATCGAATTTGGCTGTACTCAATACATATTCTACTGATAGTATGGCAACTCTCAGTTAACCTAATCAAGATCTTCCTTATATGTGTTGCAGGGAAACAATGGGAGACACTGCGGTTTACCATCGAGGTTTTCTCATGCATGGTCCTTTCGCTAATAGCACATTATTGTGCAGTTGCAGGAATCATTCTAATATTTAGGTTTCTTACAATTTGGTCTTGCACATGTAGGTCCTGCTTTCAGAGGCTTAGACCTACTGTTTGACCCATTTTGCATATGGGGAAATGAGATGTCCATGAATATCAGTCAAGTCAGGAAACTCATAAAGATTGTTAGGATGAAGAAACTTGCGATGAATAATAGCAAGATCTTTGTTTGCACAATGAAGAAGACATCAGTCAACTATAGGATGGTACTAACTCTTTTACCTTGTTTTTACCCCTTGTGACATTTCAAAATTTATAACATCGATTTATGCATATCTTTGTTTTCAGCACTTTTCAAAGCAGTTCACCGATGATTACCTCTCAAACCACCTGCATGGTCAAGAGGCGAGGAAGGTATTCATTCAACACCCACCGTACAATATTGAAGTCTTCCTAAAGAGGTCGAAGGTTGGGCAGGTAATTATCCATAGCCACTGGCGTAAAGTTGCAAGGACATTCAACATCACTGAAGGCTCAATATTTGCCTTCCACTTCTACAGTTTCCCAGATGAGATTCATTTGTCTATTTACCATGTATGATGTTACTTTTCCAAAGGTTTTCGATGTTGCATGTGAAACTTGGTGCTGTTGTGTAATGGCATAGCTAGCTATATCCTTCTTTGGTGTAACTGAGTGCTGAAGCTATCTGATGTAATTTGGTTATGAAATCCTAGTTGCCATTATACGGATATAAAATATCTGGTGTGTTTTATAAGAAATGTCAATTTGATTACTACATGGATTATCAATAATAGGCTAATTACCCTGCTTATTGGGGTTTTCTATTGCAGATGGTTACTCAGACAACACCGTGGGTGATGAACTCAAACAACCCACATGGTTTCTAGAAAGTAGGCGTGTTGGATCAACTAACAATCACACACGGCTTCCGGCAGAGAACTGTTTGCGTTAGGCCACCTTGCACAAATGTTTCCACACAAAAAACCGTGTGTGGTATACATACGAATGGAAATGTTTTTCTAGGATTCACCATGTGGGATGTACATACGAACAGAAACGATTGGGCTTCGATGCCTCGCCCGATCACACACGAGCTCATTTTGCCCCCGCCTGTGTGGCCGGAGGGCCTATCCCCGACGGTTTCTGGGTCGTGTGGGAAGGACACCCCTATCGCACAAACTCACTAGGTGACGGTTTAAATCTCCGTCGCGGAAAGAGGGTAAAAACCATTTGTATAGCACGTCTCTGCACCAGTGAATTCTCGGCAGATCAGTTTTTGGCCATGATGAATCTTCTTCGGTGTGAGTTTGAAAAAGATAGAGAACACAGGCTGCATTTCTGGGAAGTGTCCGATGCACAACTCCACATTCTGATGGATACTAACTTGGTTGGTGACGAATGCATTGATGTTGATCCCAAGAAGTTGGCCTATGACAACAAAGTGATGTTTCACATTCTGTGCAATACTCTCATGCCAATGAAAATACCAAATTCCATTAATGGCATTATGGGAAATGCACTTCTGGCCATCTCTCAAGGTATTAGGTTCGATGTTCCTGATCTTTTCATTTGAAGCTTGGCTTGTGCAGCTGACATCCCTCAATCATTGAAGCCATATGCTCCATGGATCATGTTTGCAATCGAGCAGCTCATCAATGAGAAATTCTTCTAGGCTTATATTCTGAAAGTTTTCATGCCACCAGTACGTGATACTCTCAGTATGGTGAACGATATTGGAAAAGGGAAGGAACCTGTTGATGCTGCTGGCACTGCGTCTGCATCTGAAAATGCTCCTAAGGTCAAGAAAGCCAGGGTTGAAATCCCTCGTGAGGAAAATCCATCTCTTTATGAGATTTGCATTCGCACACAGCAGGCATTGGAGAGCCACATCAAGCTGGATCGAAAGGAAAAGCTGGAGTTGATGACTGAGCTGAATTTAGTTCATAATCATACTCGCCAAATTCTTCTGTATGAGAAGGAACCAAAGAACCGCTCCTGGACTCTGCTGAGACAACATTATTCTCGCAACCAACTGCTTGCCAAAGGCATCAAGAAGGATTATGACTATTTGGACTTGCTTGTTGTTCCTCGCATCCGAAGGCAAACTCCTGTGCTCCCACATCGTTATGCTTCCATGAACCTACTATTTGCCGGTCATGATGATGAAATTGCAGACACATCCGGTACTCTCATCTACAAGCCAGATGTTCATTGCACCAAGTCTTCCAGAGCCCATGCTGCCACTCCTGCTTCTGCCTCGACCATTCCTCACTCTTTGGATTCTGATTCATCGAGCTATTTTAATTCTGATTCTGAGGACACTCCGGAAAAGTAGTTCCTCGTATGTTTTCTCAATCCTTTTTGACACTTGTTGACAAAAAGGGTGAGAATTACACCGAGTGATAGATTATCGTGGTATTTGCAGGGTGTTTTCATTCGCCATTTGGTTTTCCCTTGAACAATTTGCTTGATGAACTTAACGCACTGCTTGTGGGGTTGAAATACCCGGTCGCCATGTAATGTTAATAACCCCCCTGCAATGTTATTTGCTTTGTTCTATCTGTTTGCAGGTACCATCGAATGTTTTTCTTGGAATGATGATCCTCTATGTTTATATATAGAGCAGAGGACAGGAAATCATCGAGTGATAGTACAAATGGGGAGAAGTACATTGAATGATTATTAACATGGTTGGATATGCTCTGACTATTATCCTTCGAATATCTAACCTTGCAGAAAAAGAAAGTCAGTCTCAGTCTAATTTTTCCAAGTATGGAAAGCTATCAGTATGACTGACAAAGTGTTTTTCCTCGCACATGTCCTTCATATTGTCCTTGATGCAGGAAAATCACATCTGAAGTTTATCCACTCCATGCAATTCACTTATGCTTATTTTTGCTCTGATCATATCGAATATCTAACATACAGGAAACCTACATCTCGTGTGGATTCAAATTGTGTTCTAAGAAAACCTTCATGTTATATCCTTCGCCACAAATCTTTCATAGTATATCTTATATCTAATTCTTTTAGAATATTATGTGACAGGAATTACCTCAGACACCGTCGAGTGCATTGAAAGAAGTCAAGTATAAGATCATTTGTCAATGACACTCATACGAAGAATTACCTCGCCACCCTCCGGTTTATTTTATGCTCTGATGCATATCTTCTGGGGGAGCATGTTTTATCTTCGTAAATATCTCTCGTCTTTTATTATCCCTCGCATTACATTACATTCATTATCTATCCTTTGATGTGATCTGTTTTGTCAACAATCGTCCAAAAAGGGGGAGATTGTTGGTGCAATATCTGGCTACCTTGTGTTTTGGAGATTGTTGACAGAAACAGGTATGGACTGATTTATTTGCTAGTGCATACAGAGAGAAATAGTCCATACAGAACCGAAGAGAATACTGTCTCCGGTGCTAAGTTCGAGGAACTTCACCAAAGTATATCTGCGTTGCAGAGAAGAACGATCTATATCTGATGAAGTTATATAGACGAGAAAGTTTGATGTGAAGGAATTATCCCCTCGAACATTTACTGCTGAAGCGAAGCATATGTTTTGGTATGGTCGTCCGAAGAAATTAATTGCAGCGAATGGAAGTCGAAGACAAAGTGAAGACGTAGTATTCATTTGATTGTTCTTCTTCTATTTATTTGAGTCATAGGACCTTCATACTATTAAGAGGGGTATAGGTTCTCGAAGCTTAGATCCGCTGTGATGCTTAGCCAAAATCTATGAAAGTTGCAAGAGAAATCTCTTTATGTTCCGAGCAAATACTTGCTAGCAAGAGACTGTGATCTTCTTTGTTGCGAGAGATTTGTCTCACACCGAGGAGTTAGCATTACTTGCTCCGGAAGTAATGTTATCGTTGTGATCAAATCCGACCGTTGGACTTGTGTCGTTCGGCCATTGGCTGCTCTTGATGTCCAATTTGGTCCTTTCCCAATAGGGAAGGCTGCGGCTATAAATAGCCACCCCGCTCCAACTTTGTCCGTTGGCTGCTCCGCTTGAGATTTCTGAGAAGATTGATTTGAGCAACCCCTCTCCGAGTGATTTGAGTTTAAGATCCACCGAGAGAAAATCAAGAGCCCAAACTTAGATAGTGGTCTAGCATCGCAGTGGTTCTGAGTTAGAGTTCTTGTACCTGTTACTCTTGAGAGCTGCACACTCTCTAGATGGAGAGGTTTCTGCTCGAGTGTTGAAGAGTTGTTGTCTTCACCGAGCTAGATCTTCAGCAACCAAGAGTGATTGTGGTTCGCGAAGGTCGACCGAAGGTTTGGAGATCGCCGAGAAGGATCTACCACGAGTGAAATCAACTGGAGTCTGGTCAGCTTCTAGTTGAAGGAGAATAGGGTGAAGAGAGTTTATCTTCCATGTTAAGTCACATCCCCTCCAACTAAATGTAGCCCTTTGGCAGAAGGGTCAACTGGTCTACCAAATCTCCCTGTCGCCATCAAGCAACAGTGGTTCGTTATACTTTACTGCAATTCCTTCAGCAGTTTTCATTCGTGCTCTGTGTCGATAGATTACCTGATCATTTCCACTCATTGTAGTATTACTATCATATATGTATCTGTGTTATTCACTTGAGTTTTTCATTGTACCTTGTTTCATTGCATTTTCATCATCCTGTTTAGCCATTCTCATTTCACCTCTGTGTACCCTCTTGCATACGTTCGTCAATTGTATCATGCTATATCTCATTCTACATCATTTGTTTGCATGTTGCATTACTCTCATCGTAGTTAAACCTGTGACTTCCCAAGCTCACACTATTATTACTTCTTTCATCCATGAATATGCTTCTGAAGGCGAAGATTAATTAAGATTATTTCATCCTTTACATTATTCCGCTGCTGTGATTGATATCTGTTCAAAACTTTCAAAAGAAATTTTGAATCTCCCATTCACCCCCTCTGGTCGATATACTCTCGGTCCTAAAAACTACGCGCCTGTAATCCATATGTTCACACTATCTTCCCATCATGCTGAACCAGAAGTGGTGGCGCCGAGAAGAAGATGAAGGAGACCGTCATAGCAAAGGTGCCCCTCATCCTGAGGGCAGCTTCGATGCTTGGCCGCAACCTTGGCGGGCGCGAGGGCGCGCAACGCCGACCTAGCACCATGCTTGGGCGCATGGGCACTGCTACACCTGGGCGCGTGGGTGCCTTGGCTCCTCTAAGAGCTCCGCCCGCTCCGCCAGGCAGGCCGGTCATTGGGGAATGGTGACCCAGCACGCGGCGCCACTCGCCGCGGTCGCGACAGCTCTGGCCACGGACAAGGAGGCGACACCTCTCCCCTCGCCGGCCGTCCTAACCCTCGCCGCCACCGACGATGCGGGGCACGCCACGGCGCAACCTCAAGTAGCGCTCACCCTCGGGGCTCAGCTAGCCGAGGCGGAAGTCACCCTAGCTGCGCCGTGGAAGCCAAGCATGGGGAAGGACCCAGAGCCCCCTGCGCCTCAAGGAGAGCATGCCTAGGCCTCTTCGGTCGCGGCGCCAACAAGCGTGTCGGCACTGCTCCCTCGTCAGGCCCTCGCACTAGCAAACTGCGGCACGCTGATCCGGCACGGGGCTTTGGCTGACACTCGGGCCGCGCTCGACCGACTTGGGGCAGACCTCCAGGACGCCGATAACCACCTCGACAGGGAGCGCCTGAGGATCGCCCCTTGGTGGCTCCAGCTTGAGATGGCAACCAAAGAGGCCCAGAGCCGGGCCGAGGCCACCGCTGCGGAGAATGTGAAGGAAGCCACCGAGGCATGAGCAGCTCATGACAGCGTGCTTGCTGAGGCAGAAACAGCCGGCAAGCACTGCAGTGAGGCGGAGGCCAGCCTGAAGGCGCTCCAGGAAGAACACACGATTCACGCGCGACAACTTCAGTAGCAGGAGGAGGACTTCAAGACTCGCGAGGCGAAGCTTGCGACCCGCAACTTCGAGCTAATGAGGGTGGGTGCCGAGCAGGCTATGGAGCACGGGAGCCAGGAAACGCTACGGCACGAGGTGACGGAAGCCCAAGTAGCCCACACCAAGCACGTCTCCGAGGTGAGCGCTCAACTGGACGCCAGGGAGAAGAAGATCTTGGCCGACGCCGAAGCATAGGCAGCGGCGGACCACGCCGCCTTCTCTTCTCTTGAGCTCAGGGCCCGCCAAGCACTGAGCTCCATGTGTAGGGAGGGGTTCGAGCTTTCCTCCAAGCTCACTATGAGCTCGAGGGCGCTGCCCAGAAGGTGGACGGCATCCTAGAGGAGGAGTGCCGCGACCTATTCTCCGTGGCGGTGACCCACGTCTTCATCCACCTTCTCCTTCGCAACCGTGGCTTCGACTTCGACGAAGTGACAGGCCCCGTCCCCGAAGAGTCTCGTGGCGTCATGGTGAAGGCTATGGAGGGCCACGTGGTCGTGTTGCTTGGAAAGTTCACCTGCAGCGGGGATGGGGGTCTGTTGGAGCCGAGGCAAATGGCGACAATGGCAACGATGGTCCTTCTTCCTAAAATCTTCTTTATCACCCTCCATCAGACTGGTTCTGCCTCGCGGAGGCATGAGATTCTAGCTTAACTTCAGATACTTGATGCTTGTAATAATTATTTGAACTCCGTAATTTCCTTCCCGTGCTTGGTTTCATTCTTGCTAGCCTTTGTGCTCTGCGTCGGCGGGGCCCAACCCCACGCATACCATGACCGCCGCTGGAATGTCAGGCCGCAATGCATGGACAAGACCAAGGGGCGAGGGGCTATGGAACCAGTGAGGGCTCCTGAGTCGCGATGCTCAGGGGTCTCCCCTTGACGCTCAAGCGGCCCGCATGAAGGAAACATTGGCGACGACGATGTTACCCCGGGGCCTCTCTTACCTAACTCTCATCGGCCTGCACCTGGGTGTTATGTGAGGAGACTAGACACCAAGGACCTTGGTGGGGTGACGTGCGCGAAAGCAGGCCCGCGAGCCAGAGCCCGGTCCCTTGGGTTTTGCAGTGCTGCTGGGACTGACCCAAGAACAGGCACCGTGTCCAGCCCCCACTCGCGTGAGGCCCAGGGGAAGGTCACGAGCAGTGTTGTTGAAGAGTCGAGCAGCCATCCTGAGGTTGATGCTACCCATGGGGCATCGTCAGTTGTTTATCCACCAGCGCAGAGCATGGGGCTTCCACTGGGCGTGGGCATGGCCATATTGCGATCATTTTCGCCAGCGCTGAGCATGGGGCTTCCACTGGGCGTGGGCATGATCACTGCTGGATCATTCCGCCAGCGCGGAGCATGGGGCTTCCACTGGGCATGGGAAAGCGCTTTGTTCAAGAGTCTTTGGGGCGTGTACAACCCTATCTCATTCGTACGTGTGGCTGGCATGGCAAAACTTGTGGAGGTGTTTTAGAAGCTCGTGAGCTAGCGCGGGGCTCAGGAGGTCCTACCTCAGGCGGGTTGCGCCTAGCTCCTGGCACGATCGCGCACTTGTGTAGCCTGAGTTATGAGGGCAGCCTGTGTCGAGTCGATGTTTAGAGGCCATTGCATGAGAAGGCTAGACACCAAGGACCCATAGGAGGTGAAGTGTATGGGTCCGGCCCGTCAGACATAGCTCGGTCACTTGGGTTTATTGGCGCTGCAGGGACGGACCCGAGCACAGACGCCGTGCCACATCTTCTCATGGAATGATTCGAGGAGTAACACCCGGCGCGCGGCGCGTGTGGTGGTGAAGCACCACGATCGCGGTTGTACGAGCCAAGTCGTGCTCTTACTTACCCACTCACGATGAGCTCATGAGAGGACAAGGCACCAAGGACCCCAGGAGGTGACATGCATGGGAGCTGGCCTGCGAGACAGAGCCCAGTCGCTTGGATTTAACAACGCTGCAGGGACAGACTCAAGCACAGACGCCGTGCTAGCCCTTGGTCATGAGGCAGCCGGGAGCAAGTTCGCAAGGGTGCGGCGACATTCATGGTGATGAAGCATCGATCACGCAATTTAAGCCATTGGGGAAATTTTATCAAGGCGCAACTGAATCCGATACATGAGCAAAAACAACACAACTATACAGGCAGACCCTGACCAGCCTGAGGATAATGCAGCCCGAGGGGCGCCCTCAATTGAACAAACCAAAAAGTCACATGGCAATGTTGTTGCAGTAGCATCGAGGAAGTCGATGAAGCGTGCCGCGGAGGTTTGCTCCTCACGAGCAGGGTGGCTCCTGATGCTCGGGAGGCTCGCAAGGGGTTGGGGCCTCACGAGGCGCCAGAGCCTACTGCCTGGCCTCGTGAGACACCAATGCAAGCTGCACGAACTGCTGGTACGTGGCACCCACGTTCAGTAGGCCGAAGGGCATGTGGATGTAGTTGCAGGGGTAACCCCCGCTCCGGCCGACACGTGATGGCCAGAAGTGGTCCTGAGAAGCGGCTCTGTTGAGGCCTGGGAAGTTGACGCAGACGCGCAGCTCGCCGCCCCCGTCGGGAGCGATGGCTGAGCCGGCAGGGCGCGCGGGGTGACGCTCGCCGCGCATGGCCCCTGCTTCTTGAAGCTTGCAGATCGCCTTGATGATTAACTCTCGCGCTCCTAGCGCCTCGCGCCGTGTTCCTTGATCATGGGGGCGTGTGTTGAAGCACGCCTCCAAGTGGTGCCTGAGTGCCTCCCTCGTTGCAGTGGTCAGGTCAGATGCTCTCCAGGTGGAAGCCCCCAAGCCTGTCTTGAGGGAGGCGCCGGGTGCGCCTTCCTATGCGGGAGGAAGGTGTGCCCCAGCGGCAGGCGCGACGCCTGACGCGTCGCCGGCGGGTGCCTTCCTTGCCTCAGGACGACTCTTGGGGAGGATTTGCTTCTTCTTCATGGGGACAGCCTCGGGGCAGGACGTCTCCCTCGCCATCAGAGTCCTCGGTCGCCACAGCCCGGTAGGCGTGCTCGAGGGAGCAGACCGCATCCTTTTCATCACAGGCGATGGTGATGATGTTGCTGCATGCTGGCATCTTGAGGACATTGTAGCCATGGTGGGTTGCCGCCATAAACTTGGCGAGGGCCGGATACCCCAAGATGGCGTTGTAAGGGACGGTGATGTGGGCCACGTCGAAGTCGATGAGCTCGGTGTTGTAGTTGTCGTGGGTACCGAAGGTGACTGGGAGGCACACCTGCCCCAGGGGAGTGGTGGAGCCGTCGGTCACCCAGAGAACGGCCTGGTGGGCATGAGCTGGTCATAAGGCACTTGAAGCGTCTCGAAGGTTTCAATTGAGAGCACGTTGAGGCCGGCGCCGCCATCGATGAGGGTCATGGTGACTGAGACATTGCTGATGGTCGGCGTGCACAGCATGGGGAGCGCGTCGGCGGTGGCTGAGCACCCATGGTGGTCCTTGGAATCGAAGGTGATGGCGTACTGTGACCACTTGAGGGGACGCACAGCCTCAAGCTTCGGGAGGGCTGCGTTCACCTCACGAGAGAACTGCTTGAAGAGGCGGTTTGGCGCGGGGGCCTGAGCTCCTCCGAGGATGCAGGCTATCGCGCGAGGCTCCTGATAGCCCCCGGCTCCGTCGTCTGGCTGGTTGTTGTCATTCCTCCTGGGGGCGGCAAAGGTGGCAGAAGGACCGCGTTGCCCTGAGGATGGACCTCGCGAGGGTGATCGTGCCAGGCGCCATCACGAGGCTGATCGCTCTAGCCATCCTCGCGAGGCTGGTCACGCCAGCCCTCGCGAAGCCACGGTCGCTGCGCTCGGGGCGGCGGCCCAAGCGCTCGTCACAATGCGCCCTGAGTTCTTGACAATCATCGGTGTTGTGGGTTCGCATGTTGTGGAAGTTGCAAAACGGGCGACCATCCTTGGCGGGCTCGTCGCGGTCATGGCCACGCTTCAGATCGGGCTCAGCTGCCAGCACAGCAGGGCCCTTGCGCTTCACTTTCTTTGCCTTCGCCTTCTTGTCATCGGGCTCGACGTCGGGGTTGTTGAGGAGGGAGAGGCAGCCTTCCTCCACCCTCGCGCACTTGTCGGCCTGGTTGAACAGCTCTAGGGTGCTACTTCACGCGCCGCAGATCGCTGATAATGAGGGCGCGGTCGCGCGTGCCTTGGAAGTTGGCGATGAACCGCTCGCGAAGCTCGTCCCATGAGGAGACTGACCCCTTAGGTAGGTTCATGAGCCAGGAATGCGCGCCATCCCTGAGGGCCAACGGGAACCAGTTCGCCATGACCTTGTCGTCGCTGAAAGGATCGAGATGGACATAGAAGGGGGGGGTGAATAGGTACGATTACAAATTTTAAATGTTACTTAGTAATTTTAGACAATAATGCGGAATATGAAGGTGAGCCTAATAATTGCAAGTAAGATGCTAAGAGCTAAGCAAGGTAAGCAAGTACCACAAGTATATGAGTAAGCAAGCACAATATGAGCAAATAAAGACTAAGAGACAAGTAACCACAAGTAGGGAGCTAGGGTTAGTAATAACTGCAACTCTGAGAGACGAGGATGTATGCCGATGTTCACTTCCTTGGAGGGAAGCTACATCACCGTTTAGAGAGTTGGATGTTACCACAAAGGCACACCAATGCCACGAAGGCTCACCCTATTCTCTCTTTGAGATATCACCACGAAGGTGATTCCCAACCACCAGTGGTAAACCCCTGGGTGGTCTCCAAACCCCCACAAACTTTCCGGGGGTAATCACAATGGTTGATTCCTCACCGAAGGACTCCTACCGCCTAGGAGTCTCCAACCTCCAAGAGTAACAATATCCAAGGGGAAAAGCTCAAGACTTGCTCAAATCATGATTTGCTTCGGTCACAAGAAGGAGAGGGAGAAGATCTTTCTTTTGATTGGAACAACTCTCTCAAACTCACAAGAATCAAGCCGGGATCTAGGATTTTGTGGGGGAGCAAGAGAGAGGGAGCACTTGTGTTCTTTGGGCATGTTAGAGTGTAGTGGTCAACCTTATCCCGAAGGGGTAAGGAGTTATTTATACCCACAGCAGATTAGAGCCGTTTGGAGCAGAAGTTGACTTGCCCGGATGATCCGGATTACAATCCGGATGATCTGGACAGCGTACGGACGATCTGGATGTAAGCCCGGATGAAAGTGGTAAGAGCAGAGCTTCAAGGAGACCGGATGGTCCGGAGGATAGTCCTGATGATCTAGACAAAGCCCGGATGATCCGGGTGCCCATCTGGACGATCCGGCTTCATCCAACGGGGTTCTGTGGTAAAGAGGACTGTATTACCCGGATGATCCGAGACAAGGTCCGGATGATCCGGGACCAGGTCCGGACGATCCAGCTACAACCAGCCTTGAACGGGTAGTCCCTGGTTGCATTACCCTGATGATCCGGGACCCGGTCCGGATGATCCGGCTAGGAGTCTGTATGTGGAGAGAATGAGGAGTAGGTTTTGTCTAGGTAGTTTTACTAGGGATTTTTGGTCTTCGCGAAAACATCTCATGAAATAGACTGTGAGCAAGTGGGTAATGACCAGATGACAATACTTGAGCAAGCCTTGAACATACCCCTCGGATCCC
Organism: Thinopyrum elongatum; assembly: GCA_011799875.1. Taxonomy (NCBI): domain Eukaryota; kingdom Viridiplantae; phylum Streptophyta; class Magnoliopsida; order Poales; family Poaceae; genus Thinopyrum; species Thinopyrum elongatum. Next base: position 311,489,329 of record CM022302.1, on the reverse strand, counting down.
CTCTTAATAGTGCGAGATCCCTATCTGTCGGCGTTCTGGGAACCAGGGTACCCTGACTTGCCTGCGTGCGGCCCATGGCGTGGCTTCATCGATGGCCTAGTACGACCCATCTACAAGACTACCAAGACAAGACCCTCGCGAGGGGCCAAGCCTCGCGAGGCAGACAATGCCAAGACCTCCCGAGGGAGCGGCCTTCCCAGGCTGCCTCCTGAGGAGCGGAGATTTCTATGCAAGTGCCCAACCTCATGAGGTTGTGGTGATGCAAGCCATGACGACCAAGGCCAGGCGGGCGCCAGCAGGCACAGAGAAGACAATTTCCTCTTTGGTGCTAAGGAGGCAAGCGCAGGCGTGGGTTCCCGAGGACTCAGGCAAAGGTATCCATTCCAACGACCAGGATGGCAGGAAGGATGTCATCGCCGAGGCCACCGCAGCGTCGCGACCAGAAGCTTTGCAGGCGAAGACCACCTTTCATCAGGATAAGATGTACTACTTGTCCCCTTTCAAATTGGCCGTTGTGGAATCCCTTCCCGCCTACGTTTTGGGAAGAGGACCAAGGCCACTATAAATATAGGTTAGCCACCACCACAGAAGGGGATCGGATCCTTTCCACCCTCACCAGAGCAGACCACGCGAGGTTGTTGATCCCTTGTACTTGTTCATCCTCAGCCCCTCGTGAGGCAAATCTACCACAAAGCAGGAGTAGGGTCATACACCGCAAGGTGGCCCAAACCTGGGTAAACTGCCGTGTTCATCTTCTTCCTTGTTCCTCGAGCTAGGCCATGGGTCGACGAGCTGGTTGGCTAGATAGGTTGAGTTCTTTGCACATGCCCCAAAGTTTGAACCTTTCTTGGGTCTATGGAGCCCTGAATCTGACATTTGGCACGCCAGGTAGGGGCGTGCCGAAGTCCTCCTTCCATCTTTGCTCCGCTTCCGCTCCGTCGCTCCCATGGCGGAGGCTCCCCGAGCTTGCGCTGATCATTGGGCCACTCACGCCGCCCAGGTGGCGCCCTCCAGCCGCGGAGCTCATCAACCCATGCTCCCCGTGGCCAGCGCGGCCGCCGGTGTCGCCAACCGTCAGTGGCACGGGCCGCTCCCGCCCTCTCCCGTGCAGCGCCGCAATCATGCCACCGCATGGTCTTCCGGTTACGCCATGGCGTCATCCCTGCGTGCTCGCCAGGAGCAGGCGAACACTCGAACCGCGCTCCTCGTGGCGTGCGAGTTGCTGCGATGCAGGTTAGAAGAAGGCAGCCATGACGCCTTGCTCGGCCGGGTCGCCGAGCTGTTCGACGCCGCCTGCGAGGGCACGGCACCTTTCTGCATCATGCCTACATCATAGACAACGCCAGGGGTTCGCGCCTGCCCCCGCTGCGTCTGCTCGCCCTTCCGGAGGGAGTCCGGAGGGTCTCGCGGCGGTGGTCTAGCACACGACGCCGCCTACCCGACCCAAGATGCGTTTCCCCGGAGTGCGGCCCGGGTAGGCGGCCCCTCCCGGAGCCGCATCGAAGGACAACCCCCTGGTCGGCATGACCAGGCACCAAGGATGGTGGGCAACGGAGTGGAGGGACTAGGGGTTGGCCTCAGGACGATGGCCCCTGGTGCCTCTATGCCACCATCGATGGGCTCGTTGTACGAACGAAGGAGAAGCCCGCGCACGTTCCCCTCATCGGCATGGACATCAGGATCGCCAAGGCCACACGGGACCGGGGCCCCTTGCGAGCCAACCCGACGCCTCGCCGGCACCTTTGACAGCAACAGCCACCGGTTACAACCCATATCTTTGGAACGTGTCACGCTAACCTTGGATCGTAGGCAAATCGTGCCACGACGGTGCATCCCCTGGCGCCGGCCCCGCCTCAGGCAGGCAGGGCGCGCCAGGGGGCCATGCGAGGAAGCACCCCGCGCGCGGCAAGGGAGACCGGTGCCAGGGCTCCCCCCGTGCCACGAGGCGCATGGAGCCATCTCCGCGGTGGCACGTGCCACCTGGAAGCGGGGCCTTCCCTAGGGAAGGCGCCAGCAAGCCCTCCCCCGGCCAAGGACCGGCGGCCACCCTACTACTGCCCGCGTATCCCCTTGCCCCTTGGTCCCATCCTGGTTTCCGGATGCCCCAACGGTGGCCGGGGTACGCGCGGGGCGGGGTCCCCACCCAGGGAGCAAGGAGTGCCCCTCAAGTATTCGCTCGTGACACTCTCACGTAATAATGAGTAGGGACTGTACACGCCCCGGAGTCTCCTGAGTGCTGCCCCTGAGCCTCACGGGGGCTCCCGCCCATGCCCAAGTGGGAGCTCCATGCTCCGCGCTGGCAAACGACACTGTCCTCCAATGACTATGCCCACGCCCAGTGGAAGCACTGAGCTCCGCGCTGGTGAGATGACTAGTGTAGACGCCGGACGCAGCGGTCTTTTTTGCTCTCTTCTGTAATCCGGTTCGCTGTTTTTGAATGAAATCCGAAGTTTTGTGCATTTACTAAAAAGAAAAAAGGGGGGAATTTTTTCGATTCGCGGTGTTTCCCTTTTCTCCTATTTGTGTTTTGGGAGGCATGGCTACTGCCTGCTGTCCCTTCTCGAGCTCCCCGTGAGCGGGGGCTGGGTACGGCGTGCGCATCTGAGCTAGCCCCAGCGGCATCAGGGCCCCCTCGGGGCCGAGGACGCACTTGCCACGGGTCTGCCCGTGCGCACACCTCGCCAAAGCTTTGGCGCCTGGCTCCTCCTGTGGCGCTCTCAAGTGAGCCAGCAGGCACGCACCATGCCTGGCACTCCGCTCTTGGCCTCAGGAGTATTCAGCTCTTGGCCTTGGGAGCACTCAGCGCCGGGTGCCTCTCATGCTCCCGCGAAGCTCGATGCCCGGCAGGGGCACATCGGGAGACCCGAAGCTCTCGCAAGCCCCTCCTGGGGCTTCACGGACTGGGGGCTCCGGAGGACCCGTCTCAGGAGAAGCGCGTCTCAGCGATACAAGAACTTGTCCAAGGTTGGGAACACCAAAAGCTAAGTCATACCAACTACTCCAGTCAAGAGCCTCCCAGCTCACGGCGGCATATCTCCAAAAAAAATGTAAAAGGCATATCATAGTTTCATACATCATAGGAGAACCCTCTCCAAAAAAATGCTTTCATGCCCCCGCGGGGTTATAACCAAAATCTTAGCAGCGAAACAGGGGAAGATTGCCTAGGGAGATGCGTCGTCAGCATCGTCACCACCACCGTCGGCGTCGTCAGCCCCACCCTCCTCGATCGCAGGCACGCCGTCATCGTTGGCAGGGGCGAGCTCTGCCATCAAGTCCTCCACATGGTCGTCCACCCAGTCCGCCAGGGTGCCTTCGATCACCTCAGGTACCGGGGTTGTCACAGCCCCGAAGTCGAAGTCTGGATCGGATCGGAGGAGATGGGTGAAGATGCGTGAGATGGCGCACGCGAGAAGGTTGTGGCTCTTCTCCTCGACGAGTTGACACGCCCTCGCAGCTCCACCTTCGAGGCGCTCCACAATCCTGGTAAAGAAGCCAAGATAGCCAGCATCATCGGTGACGAGGGGGCTGGCAACGCTCTCATCACAAAGGTTGCTCAGGGCCCGGTTGGCCCTATGCTCGAGGTCCTGAAACATCTTGGAGCGTGTGTGCTGCAGTCCTCGGGCTCGCTCTGCTTCGTCCGAGGCCTTCGCCACGAGAGAAGTAATGCCCTCCACCTTCGTGTAAAGGAAGGACAACTCAGCCGCAGTCGTGGCGTGGGCTTCCACCGCCGCTCGCTCACGACGTTCCGCCGCGGCTAGCTTCCCCTTGAAGCTATCAGCCTCGCCCCTCAGCTCATTGTGCCGCGCGCGGAAGCGAGCCTCTTGGCGCTCCAGCTTCTGGCGATACTCGTTGACGAGGGACTTGCGGACTCCGGCCACCCTCTCATCAGCCTCCTTCCGGGCCGTCGCCTCCCGGGCAGCAAGGGCATCCTCCACGACGGCCACCTGGTGCTCCATCACCTCCAGTCGTTCGCGCTCCAGGCTGTGCTCCAACGCCTCGAGCGCCAGCGCGTCCTCGCGCGCCCGGAGTTTCGTCTTGTCCGTGGGGGCCCCGCCTGATGGCAGCGCAAGGGCGGCTCTGTCGGCCTGAACCTGCCGCTCAAGGGTGTCGTTTGAGGCCTGAAGCTCCCTCTCGCGCTCCTCGGCCGCCTCACGACGATGATCCGCAGCTCAGGCCTCCTCTAGGGCGCGGTCACAAGCCTCCTGTGATGCCACAAGGGACTCCTCTGCCTCCGCATGGGTGCGCTCGTGCTGCAAGCGACCAAGGTTGATGGGGACTTTCAGTTGGCGCCATTCGCGCGCCAGGCGAAGCCCTCTGCCTCGAGACGCGTGTCGACGTTGGCAAGCTCCGTCCCAAGACAGCCTAGCGCGGTCGTTGCTTCCCGAAGAAGGTCATGACGGACGGTACTGCGCCCGCGTGCGAGCTCCAATGCTCGGCCGGGCCTTCCTCCGCGCCCCGGTCGGCCTGGGAGGCGCGCAATGACTCCCCCGTCTTCGGCGAGGGACTAGGGGCGAAAGCTCCTTCGACCGCTTCCCCGGCCTACAGCAGGGCATGGTGTGGGCCTGCCCCGCTGCTTGAAGATGGAGCCATCGCACGGGTCGCCTAGCCGCCAGCAAAAACCAGCGGGGGAGTGTAACACCCTGGATTTTGGCCTTTTCTTTTTCTTTTGATTTCCCTTGGATTATTGTTTTGATTTGATTTTTCGTGGCTCTGTGATCCTAAAACTTGGGAAGATCATATCTTCTTAGGTTTCATACTGACTTTTCATCGTCAAAACCATCGCAAGACCTTGTCATTTTCATCTTAGCCCAATCCCAATATTCTTTTTATTGGGAATATTCCTTTTCTATTAAAGCAATAATTCTTTTAGCCCTAGGTTGTGAAACAACCTATATTTCTGTCACTCCAAAAAATCCCAAATAATTCTCATAAATTGTTTGGGTCATATGTTCCACGGATACGGCAGAATCCTTCCTTGGCATCATCAAAGATAATTCACAAATATTCCTTTTCTGATTCTACCCTAAGTGGCTTTTTGAGAAGGAAGTGTCATTTATCTTTGCTTGATTGACCCCAAACTTTTTGGACACCTTTTCCTGTCTATATCATTACCTCATGCCAAAATTCAACCCAATTTGCCTAGTAAATATTCCTGAGCAATTTTTCAAAGTTCCTGCCTGAGGGAAGTCTTTGTGAAGGAAGTACTAGTTTGGATAATCCAAATGAGTTGAAATTTTGCAAGATCCTTCATATGATCAAATCATGACTCTCCTCAATATTTGAGCTCACTTCATCACTCTATGTGAGCACACCATCAATTCTTATTTTCTGGCCAGATTTCCGGGTTGTGAAGCAACTATATTTTATATTGCTTCATTATGGCTGAAAATTTACCAGGCCATTCCCCTATCCATATTAACTCGTTCCACCAAGTTTTGGATCATTTAGTTTAGCCATTTTCCCTGGGGAATTTTTCTAAATTTCTGTCTAGGGAGATGCTTTATGAAGCAAGTGCTATTTTGGCAAGTCCAAATGGCATGAAACTTTTTGAGCATCTTCATATATCCTAATCACCGAGCCTTGCCCATTTTCAGTTCATTCCAAGTAAGCATGTGAGTGCTACTTCATATTTTGCATTTCTATCCAGTCTGGTGGTTTCTACAACAAGTGCAGTCTAGAGAGCTCCATTTCGTCTGATATTTGGCCACCACAGTTACCTTAGCTTGTGATCAACCTACGCCAAATCCCAGTGTCATTGCACTGTTCTAGCTCTCACAGTTCACATCAAACAGGTTGCTGCTGAAATGTTTTGGAGCCTACTGCAAATCTCTTCTATGCCCTTGGACCGAATTCTTTCTTAATTTGGACTAAGGGCAGTATGTACAATCTACTGGACATGGTCGGTCTGGCCAAAACGCGCCGCTTGCACCAGTGCACGCGGTGATCACGCTTGCATCATGCAAATAGCGAGCTCTGGCTCGTTCCGGCCGCTGTTCTCGTCCGCTCCCTCCTTCTCTCGACGTCCCTCCATGTCTAGTAGCTCCCCCGTGAGCCTCTGCATCGACCCTTGCCTCTGCCTCGTCCTGGTTCGCCATGAATGCGTGGCCGACGAGCTGCCCATGACGCTAACCTCCCCTGTCCTCCATTAGAGCCACGCTCAAGCTCGCCTGTGAGCTCTAGAGGCTTCCCCGCGGCCTATTTAAGGCGTGCCCGAGCCCTCCGCTCCTCACCATTTCCTTCTCTGCCTCTCTAGCCCACCGGAGTTGCCTCTCCTCATCATTTTCTTCTCGGGCCGCCGCGGACATCGCCGGTGTTCGCTCCTCCCCGGTGCGCCTGGTCCACCTCCCCTCCTCCCGACACCTCCACTACCTCCCCCTCCTCCAGAGAGCCGCCCCACCCCCTTGCCCCCTCGCCGGAGTGCCTGCATCGCCGGAGAACCTCGCCGCCCGTCCACCTCGGTCCTCCTTTGTTCTCCCCTGCCCCCGCGACCTCCAGGCCTCCCCCGCGCCTTCCTTCACCGGGAACTGATGCGCCAGGTCCCTGCGGTCTCGCCGGCGCCCTCGCCGTGGCCGGAGGCCACCGGAGCCGGCTGGGCCCCTCGCCGCGCCCCTCCCCTTCCTCTGCTCTGTTCCACGCGAGGAACATGAGCAAGGAGGGAGAAGACGATGATGCCCTAGCCCCCTCCCCCTGCCCCTGGGCCCCACACGCCTGTGGCCCAGCGCCCCGCCACGTCACGTAAGTGGAAACGTATTTTCCAGGAATATGTTTTCTTCTTTTGAAAGCGTATTTCTTCCTTTCCTTTGTCTAAAATACGTTTTCCCTTCTGGAAAGCGTATTCCTGCCTACTGCAGCCTAATATACGCTTTCTCATTCAGAAAACGTATTCGGCCCGAAGGCGCTTTCAGTTTTTCCTCCCAGGGACTTGTTTGTAGTAACTTTTATTACAAATCGGTCCCTCTCCTTCTTCACCTCGTATCTTCGCGACCGTAACTCCGATCGAGGTGAAACCAACACCCACTTCTTCATCTCGTCGAGATCTTTCTGTTGGTATCATTTTCACTAGGTGGTCCCATTGTGAAAATGACCTTTATGCCCTTGCCCTATTTGTAGCCCCCTCCGAGAGTGAAGTGTCCGGTGAATCGTCTCGTGACTTCACCGTACCTCTTCCCGGAGTATCCGGCAACCCCAGGCAAGCCACGACAGCCACTTTTATGATGGATTTGTAGTAGCCATGGTTTTCAACTTGAATATTTAAATAAGTTGTGCACGTTAATATTTCTGTGAACGCTTTATATGCTTATGGATCCATGCTCGTTCTTATGCCTTGATTATTTTCATCCAGTTGGTTACATGCTTACTTGCTAATATTGTTATCATGTTCTATTCTGGTAGTTATTTTCCTGATGCTAGTGGTCATACTATGTTCATATTAGTGGTATGCTTTGCTTGTGCTATTCAGGATCGTCATTATACCATGTTCATTTGCATCTGGTAGAGTAAATGCTTTATTGTTATTGATGTTAGGATGAACGTGCTAAATGGTTGTGTTATCCATCCATGCTCATGTTGATGTCATGCTCTTATGCATTGTTATTTCATCATTTTATGCTGTTATGACTCAGCTGTTCCTCATTCAAGTTTAACCGGAGTTTAATCGAACTTGAACACCTGTTGGCTGAGTCATAGTGCCATCGAAATCGAACTGACCAGTGCAACCACATTTGCCTTTATGGGAAGGCCCTAATGCGGTCTATTGTCGTGCCTCTCGCTGGTGCCTCCAACTAGGGAAGGTTATGGGCGCGCGCTACCCTGATCAGGTAGGTGGACATAAGCCTTGTGTGCCCGTGTTGGTTTGAGCGCTCTTGTCCCTGTTTGGGACTGTTTGTTTTGCCACGATGGTGGCCGTTGGATGTCACGAGGTGACATCGGGGCCACCCATGACTTAGCCCAAAGGGGAGTTTGTCGAAGTGACAGAGAGAGTGTCATGGCAATAGACCAGTTTTGTCAGAACGCCGTTGGTCCACCAGAATGGGAGTGCGAGGCCATGGGTTCTGTGGTGTGGGTACAGTGTGCTAACCTCTGCAGAGTGTGTTTAATCTATCGATAGCCATGCCCGCGGATAAGGGCCCAGTTCATAGTAGGTCACACTAAGGGTCAAGAGTAATAATAACCTGTAAATAACAAGCCATGTTCGATGATGGAAAGAAGTGGTTGATCCTTATGGGATCGGGAGAGTATCAAAGTGGTATCGAGGATACCGAAGATGGTTGAGGGTTATGGTATTATGCGAGAATCAAGGGTAAAGATCAAGCTCCTTATGGTCATGTAATGATTACTACGGTATTGTTAATACCTAGCTTGATTTGATCCTGAGGTGATCGTGTGATGACCATGAGGGTAAGTGATTCATGTGGTGGTTACGAGGTAACCCCGAACAGAGTAAGTTGGTGCATAATATTGTTAACATGTTGCATGCTAGTATCCTCATATGTTCATGCCATGCTCATCTGGTATTGTTTTAGCTGTATCATGTTCATCTTGTGCATGCCATGTGTTCTGCTAGTATCATGTTCATCTTTGTTAAGTAACCTGTAAATGCCATGCTGTTGTTTGTCTTGATTGCTTTGGTTGCTGTGAGCTTGCAAGTACATTCTATGTATTGACCTGGCGTGTCATGCCAGTTTGCAGGTCATGCCTTGTCTGCTTGCTTGTTTGCCGAGGATCTTGTGTTTGCGAGCTAGGATAAACGTTCCAGCCAGCGTCCCTGCGGAGTGGAGTCCATCGTCATCGTCGCTGTTCCGCTGCTAGAATCTATTCCGCTGCTATGAGTTGTTCTGCTGCTTGCATAGAGCAACCTTCGCAGGCGTAGTGTTGCCGTGCCAATGTAATCCCCTTGTACGCATATCGATTGTAATAAAGAGCTGATTTGTTCTAAGCCAAGCAGTTCCGTATTCTAGAAACTTACCTCGATCTTTGGGATAGAATACGGGGCATTCCGGTCGCTCTGAGCCGGGGTGCCACAACAGTTAGTATCAGAGCAGGTCTGGTTGTAGAGTGTCCTAGATCGCTGGAATGTTAGAAAATGGTAGTATAGGGTCTGGTTGTGTCTCTGCTTGCTGCATTTGGTTGTTGCATTTGTTTGCTGCATATAGTCTTATTTCGGTTACCCCTAACCCTTTATTCCATGCGTAGATGGCGGTCAGCTTCCATGAGTTCAATGCCACCCCCAGAGCTCCCGGTGCTATCCCTATTGCGTTCAGCCCCACTCCTGCACCTCTCAGCTTTGCCACCCTCTTTGGCGATATGTGGCGTAGCATTTATCCCCATGGAGATCCACCTCATTATCAAGTATTCCAGTTTTCTGCCGGAGGAAGAATCCGGGAGTATGTTGCTCATGTTCATCTGTCAGCCCCGATTCCTGTTGGTAAGCGCACCTACAGTTTCCATGGTGGTTACGACGCTACTCCCGAGCGTGCCGTTCAGCTTGCCGCAATGGCAGGAATCACTAGGCTTTGTCATCAAGAGAGCATGGTGCAAGAGAACCGTGCTTATCAGTACTATCCCACCATCGTCGAGAATCCTAAGCGGATCAAGTTCCCTTCTGTCAACCCTCAAGATGACCCGGCTATCCTCGCCATGTCCCATTACATGACGGCCGAGTGTCTTCTTATTTCTGAGTTAGTCCGAGATACCATCCGAGCCAGGAGATTGCTTGGTGCCGCCCTACCGCAGTCTCCGCCAGCTTCTCCAACCCCTCCGCCTCATCCATCCGGAGTTTCAGAGTCAGCAGTTCCACTTGCTACTCCCTTAGTTTCTTCGTTAGTTCCCAAGCGTTCGCTCAAGCGTAGGGTGTAGTCCTGTGTGTAGTGTATGTGCATCTGTTGTAGTATCATGTTTGTGTGTGCCTGTGTGGAGTAGTTATGAAGCTTGTTTGTTGTGTGCTTTGTTGCAATAAATTGTCTTCTCGTGCTTCTTTGTTTTGAATCTTCGGTGTTAACACCTTATGGAAATTGCTTATCAACTGACACCAGATTAGAAGAAGCCGTGAAAAGTAAAGATATACACCAAGGAACTCAGTTAAAAGCAATGAGATTTTCAGCTGACAGCATCGTATTGTAGACATCCGATCTGAATACAAGTTATATTCTGCTCAGACTTTCGGTAACAAGTACCCATCAGAGAGTATGGTGCAAGACAACCGTGCTTATCAGTACTATCCCACCATCGTTGAGAATCCTAAGCGGATCAGGTTCCCTTCTGTCAACCCTCAAGATAACCCGGCTATCCTCGCCATGTCCCGTTACATGACGGCCAAGTGTCTTCTTATTTCCGAGTTAGTCCGAGATGCCATCCGAGCCAGGAGATTGCTTGGTGCCACCCTACCTCAGTCTCCGCCAGCTTCTCCAACCCCACCGCCTCATCCATCCGTAGTTTCGGAGTCAGCAGTTCCACTCGCTACTCCCATAGTTTCTTCGTCAGTTCCCAAGCGTTCGCTCAAGCGTAGGGTGTAGTCCTGCGTGTAGTGTATGTGCATCTGTTGTAGTATCATGCTTGTGTGTGCCTGTGTGGAGTAGTTATGAAGCTTGTTTGTTGTGTGCTTTGTTGCAATAAATCATTTTCTCGTGCTTCTTTGTTTTGAATCTTCGGTGTTACCCCCTTATGGAAATTGCTCATCAACTGACACCGGATCAGAAGAAGCCATGAAAAGTAAAGATATACACCAAGGAACTCAGTTAAAAGCAATGAGATTTTCAGCTGACAGCATCGTATTGCAGACATCCGATCTGAATACAAGTTATATTCTACTCAGACTTTCGGTAACAATTACCCGTTAGAGATCCATCTTTATTGCAGCAATGATTAAACCAGCAAGAGAACAAAACTTGATCCAAGTCCAACAGTGCATTTCAAGCCAAAGCAAGAACGATGGTCAGACAATTCTTGTCATACAAGTTATCAGCAGCCGGAATGAAAAGGATATATATATGTCATTCCGTTCGCCAGAAAAGCAGCACAGTATTTCTCAGCAAGGCGTACAAGGCAAGATTCCTCAGTCTGCATCAGCAAGGTATGAATGGATTCCCGTGCAAGATATTCATTCTTCTTCGATAAGGTACTGCAAAAGCTTCTGGCATAAGGTACCGAGTCTTCCCCAGCAAGTCTCTAAGGGGGGAAGCTTATGAGGTACGGTACCTAGCCGTCCTCAGCAAGCTATCCGCCGACAGCTTCAAGCACAAGCCATCTAGTCTTCCTCAGCAAGATACTCCCGATGGCTTCCAACGCAAGCTGCCCAATCTTCTTTAGTACGGCACTGGTACAAGATATTAAACAATGATGTTGGGAGTTTATGGCAGTGTTTCCCGAGAGTTAGATCATCCACAGTTGGATCAGAAACAAGAATCAGTCAGAACAAAGGAGAAAGAAAGCCAGTGGGTTATGCAAGAACGGACAAGCCTTAAAGAAAGGCAATATTGAGAGAACTATCTCGGCAGTGGTTATCAAGGTCAGCCTACTCACACCCGACAAAGTGATATTATTAATGTATGTCACTGTCTCGTATGATTGACGACAACAATAAGCTTCGTACAAGCACATGTGAACCTGGCAAATAGCCTGAGGCTCGAGGCACGAACAAGGCCAAGGATCCAGATCAATAAAACAATAATGAAGGAGTAAGAATCGGTAATACAAGTATGATCATGGTTGCATAACCAATAGGGTACAGATACCCCGGACAGTTTAAGTCAGTATCGATCACCATAAAGACACACCGAAGGGGTCTAGTCCGTCTTGGTAAGGACCTCATAGCAAGGTAACCCGCTTAGCAAACCGTATGTGCTCAGTATTGTCAGTATCGAATATCCAAGCCTGTCATGTCAGACCAAAGGCCAACTCAACAGATCAACTCTAGCAACCATGTTATGGCAGCACACAGCTTACCATCCACATGAATACACCGACAGAATGAGTGATCTGAATGTTGAGTGACAGTCTCACAACGTGTACCCTCACTTATGGTAATTGATTAAAGAATAGCCTGTCATGGACAAGATTCTTTTGCCCAAAACACCGCCAGTGAAGTCTGTGAATGTTATCTTCACAAGGTGGTACCCTTCTTGTCAGTCATGACAAGAGACGGTCAAATATTTGGTACGGACTGGATACTCAAGAAGGTGGAACCAGTCAAGATAATTCAGAAACTCCTGCAAGAAGTCAGAATCCATCAGGAGAACAGGTATGATTCACATCACTATTTTGAAACTGGAGGACATGCATATGTTCGAGCAACCCGATACCTAGATAGAAGAAATTCCTTGTTCCCTGTGAAGATGTACTCTATGGGATATTCTCGGTACTGAATAAAAGAATAATACCTCCATCGAGAATCACTATTGAGAAGGACACGTATCTCAGTTATGAGAATCTTTTGGACCTCAGCTAAGTCAACAGATATGAAAGAAATTGGAGCCAGTGTGAACCTGAGCATGTGAGGTAATTCAGGATGTCAGATGTGGTGAAGCAAACCACCCCAGAGCAAGGCAGTCAGCCAGATAAAATCCAGCGGGAACATAATATAAAGGGAACTCGAGTTGGAAACGGTTTCCTTGAGTCAGAATATTGACTTCATCCCTGAGCAACCAAATCTCGAGGACGAGATTTCTTTAAGGGGGGAAGGTTTGTAACACCCTGGATTTTGGCTTTTTCTTTTTCTTTTGATTTCCCTTGGATTATTGTTTTGATTTGATTTTCCGTGGCTCTGTGATCCTAAAACTTGGGAAGATCATATCTTCCTAGGTTTCATAGTGGCTTTTCATCCTCAAAACCATCCCAAGACCTTGTCATTTTCATCTTAGTCCAATCCCAATATTCTTTTTATTAGGAATATTCCTTTTCTATTAAAGGAATAATTCTTTTAGCCCTAGGTTGTGAAACAACCTATATTTCTGTCACTCCAAAAAATCCCAAATAATTCTCATAAATTGTTTGGGTCATATGTTCCACGGATATGGCAGAATCCTTCCTTGGCATCATCAAAGATAATTCACAAATATTCCTTTTCTCATTCTGCCCTAAGTGGCTTTTTGAGAAGGAAGTGTCATTTATCTTTGCTTGATTGACCCCAAACTTTTTGGACACCTTTTCCTGTCTATATAATTACCTCATGCTAAAATTCAACCCAATTTGCCTAGTAAATATTCCTGAGCAATTTTTCAAACTTCCTGTCTAAGGGAAGTCTTTGTGAAGGAAGTACTAGCTAGTGTAATCCAAATGAGTTAATATTTTGCAAGATCCTTCATATGATCAAATCATGACTCTCCTCAAGATTTGAGCTCACTTCATCACTCTATGTGAGCACACCATCAATTCTTGGTTTCCGGCCAGATTTTCAGGTTGTGCAGCAACTATATTTTATATTTCTTCATTATGGCTGAAAATTTACCAGGCCATTCCCCTATCCATATTAACTCTCTCCACCAAGTATTAAATCATTTAGTTTAGCCATTTTCCCTGTGGAATTTTGCTAAGTTTCTGTCCAGGGAGATGCTTTATGAAGCAAGTGCTATTTTGGCAAGTCCAAATGGCATGAAACTTTTTGAGCAGCTTTATATATCCTAATCACTTAGCCTTGCCCATTTTCAGCTCATTCCAAGTAAGCATGTGAGTGCTACTTCATATTTTGCATTTCTGTCCAGTCTGGTGGTTTCTATAGCAAGTGCACTCTAGAGAGCTCCATTTCGTCTGATATTTGGCCACCACAGTTACCTTAGCTTGTGATCAAGCTAGGCCAAAGCCCAGATTCATTGCACTGTTCTAGCTCTCACAGTTCGCATCAAATAGGTTGCTGCTGAAATGTTTTGGAGCCTCCTGCAAATCTCTTCTTTGCCCCTGGACCGAATTCTTTCTTAATTTGGACTAAGGTCAGAATGGACTATCTATTGGACATGGTCGGTCTGGCCAAAATGCGCCGCTTGCACCAGTGCATGCGGTGATCACGCTTGCATCAGGCAAATAGCGAGCTCTGGCTCATTCCGGCCACTGTTCTTGTCTGCTCCCTCCGCGTCTCGATGTCCCTCCATGTCTAGTAGCTCCCCCGTGAGCCTCTGCATCGACCCGTGCCTTTGCCTCGTCCTGGTTCGCCATGAATGCGTCGCCAACGAGCTGCCCGTGATGCTAAACTCCCCTATTCTCCATTAGAGCCACGCTCAAGCTCGCCCGTGAGCTCTAGAGGCTTCCCCGCGGCCTATTTAAGGCGTGCCCGAGCCCTTCGCTCCTCACCACTTCCTCCTCCGCCTCTCTTACCCACCGGAGTTGCCTCTCCTCATCGTTTTCTTCTCGGGCCGCCACGGACATCGCCGATGTTCGCTCCTCCCTAGGGCGCCTGGTCCACCTTCCCTCCTCCCGACACCTCCACTGCCTCCCCCTCCTCCCAGAGAGCCGTCCCACCCCCTTGCCCCCTCGACGGAGCGCCTCCATCACCGGAGAACATCACCGCCCGTCCGCCTCGGTCCTCATCTGTTCTCCTCTGCCCCCGCGACCTCCAGGCCTCCCCCGCACCTCCCTCCACCGGGAACGAATGCGCCAGGTCCCTGCGGTCCCGCCGGTGCCCTCGTCTTGGCCGGAGGCCACCGGAGCCGGCCGGGCCCCTCGCCGCGCCCCTCCCCTGCCTCTGCACTGTTCCACGTGAGGAACAGGAGTGAGGAGGAAGAAGACGATGATGCCCTGGCCCCCTCCCACTGCCCCTGGGCCCCACGCGCCAGTGGCCCTACGCCCCGCCACGTCACGTAAGTGGAAATGTATTTTCCAGGAATATGTTTTCTTCTTTTGAAAGCGTATTTCTTCCTTTCTTTTGTCTAAAATACGTTTTCCCTTCTGGAAAGCGTATTCCTGTCTACTGCAGCCTAATATACGCTTTCTCTTTTACAAAACGTATTCGGCCCGAAGGCGCTTTCAGTTTTTCCTCCCAGGGACTTGTTTGTAGTAACTTTTATTACAAACCAGTCCCTCTCCTTCTTCACCTCGTATCTTCGCGACCGTAACTCCGATCGAGGTGAAACCAACACCCACTTCTTCATCTCGTCGAGATCTTTCTGTTGGTATCATTTTCACTAGGTGGTCCCACTGTGAAAATGACCTTTATGCCATTGCCCTATTCTAGCACCCTCCGAGAGTGAAGCGTCCGGCGAATCGTCCCGTGACTTCACCGTACCTCTTCCCGGAGTATCCGGCAACCCCAGGCAAGCCACGATAGCCACTTGCATGATGGATTTGCAGTAGCCATGGTTTTCAACTTGAATATTTAAATAAGTTGTGCATGTTAATATTTTTGTGAACGCTTTATATGCTTATGGATCCATGCTCGTTCTTATGCCATGATTATATTCATCTAGTTGGTTACATGCTTACTTGCTAATATTGTTATCATGTTCTATTCTGGTAGTTATTTTCCCGATGCTAGTGGTCATACTATGTTCATATTAGTGGTATGCTTTGCTTGTGCTATTCAGGTTCATCATTATGCCATGTTCATTTGCATCTGGTAGAGTAAATGCTTTATTGTTATTGATGTTAGGATGAACGTGCTAAAGGGTTGTGTTATCCATCCATGCTCATGTTGATGTCATGCTCTTATGCATTGTTATTTCATCATGTTATGCTGTTATGACTCAGCTATTCCTCATTCAAGTTTAACCGGACTTGAATCGAACCTTGAACACCTGTTGGCTGAGTCATAGTGCCATCGAAATCGAACTGACCAATGCAGCCACATTTGCCTTTATGGGAAGGCCCTAATGCGGTCTATTATCGTGCCTATCATCGGTGCCTCCAACTAGGGAAGGTTATGGGCGCGCGCTACCCTGATCAGGTAGGTGGACATAAGCTTTGTGTGCCCGTGTTGGTTTGAGCGCTCTTGTCCCCGTTTGGGACTGTTTATTTTACCACAACGGTGGCCGTTGGATGTCACGAGGTGACATCGGGGCCACCCATGACTTTGCCCAAAGGGGAGTTTGTCGGAGTGGCCGGGAGAGTGTCATGCCAATAGATCGGTTTTGTCAAAACGCCGTTGGTCCACCCGAATGGGAGTGCGAGGCCATGGGTTCTGTGGTGTGGGTACAGTGTGCAAACCTCTACAGAGTGTGTTTAATCTAGCGATAGCCATGCCCGCGGATAAGGGCCCAGTTCGTAGTAGGTCACACTATGGGTCAACAGTAATAATAACATGTAAATAACAACCCATGTTCGATGATGGAAAGAAGTGGTTGATCCTTATGGGATTGCGAGAGTATCATAGTGGTATCGAGGATACCGAAGGTGGTTGAGGTTTATGGTGTTATGCGAGAATCAAGGGTAAATATCAAGCTCCTTGTGGTCATGTAATGATTACTACGGTATTGTTAATACCAAGCTTGATTTGATCCGGAGGTGATCGTGTGATGACCATGAGGGTAAGTGATTCATGTGGTGGTTACGAGGTAACCCCGAACATATTAAGTTGGTGCATAATATTGTTAACATGTTGCATGCTAGTATCCTCATATGTTCATGCCATGCTCATCTGGTATTGTTCTAGCTATATCATGTTCATCTTGTGCATGCCATGTGTTCTGCTAGTATCATGTTCATCTTTGTTAAGTAACATGTAAATGCCATGTTGTTGTTTGTCTTGGTTGCTTTGGTTGCTGTGAGCTTGCAAGTACATTCAATGTACTGACCTGGCGTGTCATGCCAGTTTACAAGTCATGCCTTGTCTGCTTGCTTGTTTGCCAAGGATCTTGTGTTTGCGAGCTAGGATAAACGTTCCAGCCAGCGTCCCTGCGCAGTGGAGTCCATTGTCATCATCGCTGTTCCGCTGCTAGAATCTATTCCGTTGCTATGAGTTGTTCTGCTGCTTGCATAGAGCAACCTTGGCAGGCGTAGTGTCACCGTGCCAATGTAATCCCCTTGTACCCATATCGATTGTAATAAAGAGCTGATTTGTTCTATGCCAATCAGTGCCGTATTCCAGAGACTTACCTCAATCTCTGGGCTAGAATACGGGGCGTTCCTGTCTCTCTAAGCCGGGGTGCCACAACGGTTGGTATCAGAGCAGGTCTGGCCGTAGAGCATCCTAGTTCACTGGAACGTTAGAAAATGGTAGTATAGGGTCTGGTTGTGCCTCTGCTTGCTGCATTTTGTTGTTGCATTTGTTTGCTGCATATAATCTTATTTTGGTTACCCCTAACCCTTTATTCTGTGCGTAGATGGCGGTCAGCTTCCATGAGTTCAATGTCATCCCCAGAGCTCCCGTTGTTGTCCCTATTGCATTCAGCCCCACTCCTGCACCTCTCAGCTTTGCCACCCTCCTTGGAGATATGTGGCGTAGCATTTATTCCCACGGAGATCCACCTCATTATCAAGTATTCCAGTTTTCCGCCAGAGGAAGAATCCTGGAGTATGTTGCTCATGTTCATCTATCAGCCCTGATTCCTGTTGGTAAGCGCACCTACAGATTCCACGGTAGTTATAGCGCTACTCTCGAGCGTGCCGTTCAGCTTGCCGCAATGGCAGGAATCACCGGGCTTCGTCATCAAGAGAGTATGGTGCAAGAGAACCGTGCTTATCAGTACTATCCCACCATCGTTGAGAATCCTAAGCGGATCAGGTTCCCTTCTGTCAACCCTCAAGATAACCCGGCTATCCTCGCCATGTCCCGTTACATGACGGCCAAGTGTCTTCTTATTTCCGAGTTAGTCCGAGATGCCATCCGAGCCAGGAGATTGCTTGGTGCCACCCTACCTCAGTCTCCGCCAGCTTCTCCAACCCCACCGCCTCATCCATCCGTAGTTTCGGAGTCAGCAGTTCCACTCGCTACTCCCATAGTTTCTTCGTCAGTTCCCAAGCGTTCGCTCAAGCGTAGGGTGTAGTCCTGCGTGTAGTGTATGTGCATCTGTTGTAGTATCATGCTTGTGTGTGCCTGTGTGGAGTAGTTATGAAGCTTGTTTGTTGTGTGCTTTGTTGCAATAAATCATTTTCTCGTGCTTCTTTGTTTTGAATCTTCGGTGTTACCCCCTTATGGAAATTGCTCATCAACTGACACCGGATCAGAAGAAGCCATGAAAAGTAAAGATATACACCAAGGAACTCAGTTAAAAGCAATGGGATTTTCAGCTGACAGCATCGTATTGCAGACATCCGATCTGAATACAAGTTATATTCTGCTCAGACTTTCGGTAACAATTACCCGTTAGAGATCCATCTTTATTGCAGCAATGATTAAACCAGCAAGAGAACAAAACTTGATACAAGAAGAAGGATGGTCAAACAATTCTTGTCATACAAGTTATCAGCAGCCGGAATGACAAGGATATATATATGTCATTCCGTTCACCAGAAAAGCAGCAAAGTATTTCTCAGCGAGGCATACAAGGCAAGATTCCTCAGTCTGCATCAGCATGGTATGAATGGATTCCTGTGCAAGATATTCAGTCTTCTTCGATAAGGTACTGCAAAAGCTTCTGGCATAAGGTACCGAGTCTTCCCTAGCAAGTCTCTAAGGGGGGAAGCTTATGAGGTACAGTACCTAGCCTTCCTCAGCAAGCTATCCGCCGACAGCTTCGAGCACAAGCCATCCAGTCTTCCTCAGCAAGATACTCCCGATGGCTTCCAACGCAAGTTGCCCAATCTTCTTTAGTATGGCACTGGTACAAGATATTAAACAATGATGTTGGCAGCATATGGCAGTGTTTCCCGAGAGTCAGATCATCCACAGTTGGATCAGAAACAAGAATCAGTCAGAACAAAGGAGAAAGAAAGCCAGTGGGTGATGCAAGAACCGACAAGCCTTAAAGAAAGGCAACATTGAGAGAACTATCTCGGCAGTGGTTATCAAGGTTAGCCTACTCACACCCGACAAAGTGATATTATTAACCTATGTCACAGTCTCATATGATTGACGACAACAATAAGCTTCGTACAAGCACATGTGAACCTAGCAAATAGCCTGAGGCTTGAGGCACGAACAAGGCCAAGGATCCAGATCAATAAAACAATAATGAAGGAGCAAGAATCGGCAATACAAGTATGATCATGGTTGCATAATCAACAGGGTACAGATACCCCGGACAGTTTAAGTCAGTATCAATCACCATAAAGACACACCGAAGGGGTCTACTCCGCCTTGGTAAAGACCTCATAGCAAGGTAACCCGCTTAGCAAACCGTATGTGCTCAGTATTGTCATTATCAAATTTTCAAGCCTGTCATGTCAGACCAAAGGCCAACTCAACAGATCAACTCCAGCAACCGTGTTATGGCAGCACACAGCTTACCATCCACATGAATACACCGACAGAATGAGTAATCTGAATGTTGAGTGACAGTCTCACAACGTGTGCCCTCTCTTATGGTAACTGATTAAAGAATAGCCTATCATGGACAAGATTCTTTTGCCCAAAACACCGCCAGTGAAGTCTGTGAATGTTATCTTCACAAGGTGGTACCCTTTTTGTCAGTCACGACAAGCGACGGTTAAATATTTGGTACGGACTAGATACTCAAGAAGGTGGAACCAGTCAAGATAATTCAGAAACTCCTGCAAGAAAGTCAGAATCCATCATGAGAACAGGTATGATTCACATCACTGTTTTGAAAGCGAAGGACATGCATATGTTCGAGCAATCCGATACCTGGATAGAAGAAATTCCTTGTTCCCCAAGAAGATGTACTCTGTGGGATATTCTCGGTACTAAATAAAAGAATAATACCTCTATCGAGAATCACTATTGAGAAGGACACATATCTCAGTAATGAGAATCTTTTGGACCTCAGCTAAGTCAGCAGATATGAAAGAAATTGGAGCCAGTGTGAACCTAAGCATGTGAGGTAATTCAGGATGTCAGATGTGGTGAAGCAAACCACCCCAGAGCAAGGCACTCAGTCAGATAAAATCCAGCGGGAACATAATATAAAGGGAACTCGAGTTGGAAACGGTTTCATTGAGTCAGAATATTGACTTCCTCCCTGAGCTACCAAATCTCGAGGACGAGATTTCTTTAAGGGGGGAAGGTTTGTAACACCCTGGATTTTGGCTTTTCCTTTTTCTTTTGATTTCCCTTGGATTATTGTTTTGATCTGATTTTCCGTGGCTCTGTGATCCTAAAACTTGGGAAGATCATATCTTCCTAGGTTTCATAGTGGCTTTTCATCCTCAAAACCATCCCAAGATATTGTCATTTTCATCTTAGTCCAGTCCCAATATTCTTTTTATTGGGAATATTCCATTTCTATCAAAGGAATAATTCTTTTAGCCCTAGGTTGTGAAACAACGTATATTTCTGTCACTCCAAAAAATCCCAAATAATTCTCATAAATTGTTTGGGTCATATGTTCCACGGATATGGCAGAATCCTTCCTTGGCATCATCAAAGATAATTCACAAATATTCCTTTTCTCATTCTGCCCTAAGTGGCTTTTTGAGAAGGAAGTGTCATTTATCTTTGCTTGATTGACCCCAAAATTTTTGGACACCTTTTTCTGTCTATATCATTACCTCATGCCAAAATTCAACCCAATTTGCCAAGTAAATATTCCTGAGCAATTTTTCAAAGTTCCTGTCTGAGGGAAGTCTTTGTGAAGGAAGTACTAGCTAGGTTAATCCAAATGAGTTGAAATTTTGCAAGATACTTCATATGATCAAATCATGACTCTTTTCAAGATTTGAGCTCACTTCATCACACTATGTGAGCACACCATCAATTCTTGCTTTCTGGCCAGATTTTCGGGTTGTGAACCAACTATATTTTATATTGCTTCATTATGGCTGAAAATTTACCAGGCCATTCCCCTATCAATATTAACTCTCTACACCAAGTTTTGAATCATTTAGTTTAGCCATTTTCCCTGTGGAATTTTTCTATGTTTCTGTCCAGGGAGATGCTTTATGAAGCAAGTGCTATTTTGGAAAGTCCAAATGGCAAACTTTTTGAGCAGCTTCATATATCCTAATCATTGGGCCTTGCCCATTTTAAGCTCATTCCATGTAAGCATGTGAGTGCTACTTCATATTTTGCATTTCTGTCCAGTCTGGTGGTTTCTACAGCAAGTGCACTCTAGAGAGCTCCATTTCGTCTGATATTTGGCCACCACAGTTACCTTAGCTTGTGATCAAGCTAGGCCAAAGCCCAGAGTCATTGCACTGTTCTAGCTATCATAGTTCACATCAAACAGGTTGTTGCTGAAATGTTTTGGAGCCTCCTGCAAATTTCTTCTTTGCCCCTGGACCGAATTCTTTCTTAATTTGGACTGAGGGTAGTATGGACTATCTAATGGACATGGTCGGTCTGGCCAAAATGTGTTGCTTGCACCAGTGCACGCGGTGATCACGCTTGCGTCATGCAAATAGCGAGCTCTGGCTCGTTCTGGCCGCTGTTCTCGTCCGCTCCCTCCGCGTCTCGATGTCCCTCCATGTCTAGTAGCTCCTCCATGAGCCTCTGCATCGACCCGTACCTTTGGCTCGTCCAGGTTTGCCATGAATGCGTCGCCGATAAGCTGCCCGTGATGCTAACCTCCCCTGTCCTCTATTAGAGCCACGTTCAAGCTCGCCCGTGAGCTCTAGAGGCTTCCCCGTAGCCTATTTAAGGCGTGCCCGAGCCCTCCGATCTTCACCACTTCCTCCTCCGCCTCTCTAGCCCACAGGAGTTGCCTCTCCTCGTTGTTTTCTTCTCGGGCCGCCGCGGACATCACCGGAGTTCGCTCCTCCCCGGTGTGCCTGGTCCACCTCCCCTCCTCCCGCACCTCCACTGCCTCCTCCTCCTCCCAGAGAGCCGCCGCACCGCCTTGCCCCGTCGCCGGAGTGCCTGCGTCACCGGAGAACCTCGCCGCCTGTCCGGTCCTCCTCTATTCTCCTCCACCCCCATGACCTCCAGGCCTCCCCCGCGCCTTCCTCCACTAGGAACGGATGCGCCAGGTCCCTGCAGTCCCGCCGGCGCCCTCGCCATGGCCGGCGGCCACCGGAGCCAGCCGAGCCCCTCGCCGCGCCCCTCCCCTGCCTCTGCTCTATTCCACGCGAGGAACATGAGCGAGGAGGAAGAAGACGATGATGCCCTGGCCCCCTCCCCCTGCCCCTAGGTCCCATGCGCCAGTGGCCCAGCGCCCCGCCACATCACGTAAGTGGAAACGTATTTTCCAGGAATATGTTTTCTTCTTTTGAAAGCGTATTTCTTCCTTTCTTTTGTCTAAAATACGTTTTCCCTTCTGGAAAGCGTATTCCTGTCTACTACAGCCTAATGTATGCTTTCTCTTTCAGAAAATGTATTTGGCCCGAAGGCGCTTTCAATTTTTCATCCCAGGGAATTGTTTGTAGTAACTTTTATTACAAATCAGTCCCTCTCCTTCTTCACCTCGTATCTTCGCGACCGTAACTCCGATCAAGGTGAAACCAACGCTCACTTCTTTGTCTCGTTGAGATCTTTCTATTGGTATCATTTTCACTAGGTGGTCCCACTGTGAAAATGACCTTTATGCCCTTGCCCTATTCTAGCCCCCTCTGAGAGTGAAGCGTCCGGCTAATCGTCCCGTGTCTTCACCGTACCTCTTCCTGGAGTATCCGGCAACCCCAGGCAACCCACGACAGCCACTTGCATGACGGATTTGTAGTAGCCATTGTTTTCAACTTGAATATTTAAATAAGTTGTGCATGTTAATATTTTTGTGAACGCTTTATGTGCTTATGGATCCATGCTCGTTCTTATGCCATGATTATTTTCATTCAGTTGGTTACATGCTTACTTGCTAATATCGTTAACATGTTCTATTCTGGTAGTTATTTTCCCGATGCTAGTGGTCATACTATGTTCATATTAGTGGTATGCTTTGCTTGTGCTATTCAGGATCTTCGTTATGCCATGTTCATTTGCATCTGGTAGAGTAAAAGCTTAATTGTTATTGATGTTAGGATGAACATGCTAAATGGTTGTGTTATCCATCCATGCTCATGTTGATGTCATGCTCTTATGCATTGTTATTTCATCATGTTATGCTGTTATGACTCAGCTATTCCTCATTCAAGTTTAACCGGACTTTAATCAAACTTGAACACCTGTTGGCTGAGTCATAGTGCCATCGAAATCAAACTGACTAGTGTAGCCACATTTGCCTTTATGGGAAGGCCCTAATGCTGTCTATTGTCGTGCCTCTCGCCGGTGCCTCCAATTAGGGAAGGTTATGGGCGTGCGCTGCCTTGATCAGGTAGGCGGACATAAGCCTTGTGTGCCTGTGTTGGTTTGAGCGCTCTTGTCCCCGTTTGGGGCTGTTTGGTTTGCCACGACGGTGGTTGTTGGATGTCACGAGGTGACATCGGGGCCACCCATGACTTAGCCCAAAGGGGAGTTTGTCGGAGTTGCCCGGAGAGTGTCATGGCAATAGATCGGTTTTGTCGATACACCGTTGGTCCACCCGAATGGGAGTGCGAGGCCATGGGTTCTGTGGTTTTGGTACAATGTGCTAACCTCTGCAGAGTGTGTTTAATCTATCGATAGCCGTGCCCGCGGATAAGGGCCCAGTTCGTAGTAGGTCAAACTATGGGTCAACAGTAATAATAACATGTAAATAACAACCCATGTTTGATGATGGAAAGAAGTGGTTGATCCTTATGGGATCGCGATAGTATCACAGTGGTATCGAGGATACCGAAGATGGTTGAGGTTTATGGTGTTATGCAAGAATCAAGGGTAAAGATCAAGCTCCTTGTGGTCATGTAATGATTACTATGATATTGTTAATACCAAGCTTGATTTGATCCTGAGGTGATCGTGTGATGACCATGAGGGTAAGTGATTCATGTGGTGGTTACGAGGTAACCCCGAACAGAGTAAGTTGCTGCATATTATTGTTAACATGTTGCATGCTAGTATCCTCATATGTTCATGCCATGCTCATCTGGTATTGTTCTAGCTGTATCATGTTCATCTTGTGCATGCCATGTGTTCTGCTAGTATCATGTTCATCTTTGTTAAGTAACCTGTAAATGCCTTGCTGTTGTTTGTCTTGATTGCTTTGGTTGCTATGAGCTTGCAAGTACATTCAATGTACTGACCTGGCATGTCATGCCAGTTTGCAGGTCATGCCTTGTCTGCTTGCTTGTTTGCCGAGGATCTTGTGTTTGCGAGCTAGGATAAACGTTCCAGCCAGCGTCCCTGCGGAGTGGAGTCCATCGTCATCGTCGTTGTTCCGGTGCTAGAATCTATTTCGCTGCTATGAGTTGTTCTGCTGCTTGCATAGAGCAACCTTGGCAGGCATGGTGTCATTGTGCCAATGTAATCCCCTTGTACCCATATCGATTGTAATAAAGAGCTGATTTGTTCTATGCCAAGCAGTGCCGTATTCCAGAGACTTACCTCAATCTCTGGGCTGGAATACGGGGCGTTCCGGTCTCTCTGAGCTGGGTGCCACAGGTCGCTCCAGAAGAAGGACGCCAGGAGTGCAGGCCTATGGCCCCCAAGGGTGGCCTCAGCTCGTGTACAGATGCCACCTCGCGCGTAGCCGCCCGGCTCGTGAGGCCTAGGGTTTCGACCGGACCAGAGGCCTCCGGAGGTCACGCTCAGGACGCGCTCGCCCCCGCAACGGGAGAGATCCTGAGAGGCAAAAGTCAGAAGCAGACGCGATATGCGAAGGTCAAGGAGGGCAAGGTACTTACTCGTCCACGACTATCCACTTCCTCTTTTTCAGGGCCCTCGGGGTAGGGCCGCAGCGGCTCCCGAGCCCCTTCCTCTTGCGGGATGCCCCGAGACCCAGAGGGGACTCGCTGGGGGCCGGCGCGTAGCCTTTCGCGGTGGAGACAGCGGTGGTATCCGCGGGCGCCCGCTCATCAGCGGCCACCTCAGGAGCACATGGTGGCGCCCGCTCCTCATCGGCCACCTCTGGAGCGTCAGGCGGTGCCCGCTCCCCCACAACCACCTCGGGAGCGTGCACCTCGAGGCCTCCGTGCATGGGAGTCACCAAGAAGGGGTTGTCGCGAGGCCCCTCGTGGCCCTCGGGGAGCAGCCCCCACTCATCGAAGCAGGGCATCTTCTCGGTGAAAGCCCTCCCGTTTGAGCAGTTGTACAAAGGACGTCACTCAGTAGGAAGCGCGGCGGGCACCTCACCAGTCAGGAGCTGCAGCACCACGCGCAATGTGTTGGAGGGGAGTGAAGGCACCTGGAGCCTCATGGGGTCGTCAGGGCCGGTGAAGGCCCACATTGGGCGAGTATGGCACTGGAGCAGAGCGATGCGCTGCCGAACGAACTCGCTCACCACCATCGCCGTCGTCACCCCTGCCTCCTTCAGCTTGCCCAGCTTGGACAAGATGCACGCGAGCCGCGGGTCAACGAGCTCCGTGTGCCCCCAGCCGGAGCTCGGCTCCACCGGCGCCGATGGGATGAGGAGCAGGGAGTTGTGCGCGGTGGCTTCCACATACACCCACTACTTCCAGAACCCCCTCACATCCGGGCGGAGCATGAAGTCGATGCCAGAGCTTGCAGTCACCACCACCGACTGAAGTGACACACACCCCGAGCAATGCCCGCTGTCGACCAGGTGGAGCGAGAAGAAATGGCAGCGCAAGGCCACGGACGGGGCAATGCCCATGAAGGCCTCGCACAAGAAGGCGAAACCGGAGAGGAGGAGGATGGATCCGGGATCCAGATGCAGCGCGTGGATCTGGTAGCAGGCCGGCAAAGAATGGAGGCAGCAGGCCGGCAAAGAGAGCATGGAGATGAAGGGGGATCTTGGGGGCCTTCATGTCGGCCAGGGCCCGGGAGGCAGGCCAGACCTTCATTGCCTTCCACTCATTGGAATCAGCGACGATGGTGTGTCAGACCTTGTCCAGCCCCTCCTGGTTTATCACCGTGGACTGGTCTAGCGCTGGTCCCGGCCCCGGTGAGGGCTCCGAGGCCACTGGGGTTTTGTGCTTCTTATTTCGGGGAGCCATGAAGGCGAGATGGGTTCGAGCTGTCACCGAATCTGGCAAAGAAGGCACAAGTTCGCGAGTAGGAGGAGGAGCAGAAGGTAAGCGCACAGCGGGGCAATGATGACTAAGGTGCATGCACCAGGCAGTTGTCAAGCCGGGCAGTTGCCGAGGCGGCGTGGGGAAGTGGAGATGCCCATGTCCCATCAAGTGCCACTCGTCAGCCTGGCCCGTAGGCGATTGGAGCCCGCCGCGCTTCGCCCTTGCCCTTTGGCTTCGCCTCAAAGACAAGTCTGAGCGCACCTTGGGCCCGGGGGTTACTGTCGGTGTTCTGGGAACCAGGGTACCTAGACTTGTCTGCCTGCGGCCCATGGCGTGGCTTCATCGATTGCCTGGTACGACCCATCTACAAGACTACCAAGACAAGACCCTCGCGAGGGGCCAAGCCTCGCGAGGCAGACGGCGCCAAGACCTCCCGAGGGAGCGGCCTCCCCAGGCTGCCTCCTGAGGAGCAAAGATTCCGATGCAAGTGCCCAACCTCATGAGGTTGCGGTGACGCAAGCCATGATGACCAAGGCAGGCGGGCGCCAGCGGGCGTGGAGAAGACAGTTTCCTCTTTGGTGCTAAGGAGGCAAGTGCAGGCGTGGGTTCCCGAGGACTCAGGCAAAGGTTTCCATTCCAGTGCAACGATACCAAGACCACCAGGACTGCAGGAAGGATGTCATCGCCGAGCCTACCGCAGCGTCACGACCAGAAGCTTTGCAAGCGAAGACCACCTTTCGTCAGGATAAGATGTACTACTTGTCCCCTTTCAAATTGGCCTTTGTGGAATCCCTTCCCGCCTACATTTTGGGAAGAGGACCAAGGCCACTATAAATATAGGTTAGCCACCTCCATAGAAGGGGATCGGATCCTTTCAACTCTTACTAGAGCAGACCTCGCGAGGTTGTTCATCCCTTGTACCTGTTCATCCTCAGCCCCTCATGAGGCAAATCCACCACAAAGAAGGAGTAGGGTCTTACACCGCAAGGTGGCCCGAACCTGGGTAAACTGTCGTGTTCATCTTCTTCCTTGTTCCTCGAGCTCGATCGTGGGTCGACGAGCTGGTTGGCTAGATAGGTTGAGTTCTTCGCACACGCCCCAGAGTTCGAACCTTTCTTGGGTCTGCGGAGCCCTGAATCTGACACTATCGCTCAAGAAATGTATAAAAGAAACGATCACTTCTTTTCGCTTCTTTTCCCTTTGGTTATCGACTTGAACAATATCTCATTTGAGTTGTCCATGATCCACAATTTTATGCCAAGGGAACTAATGACCTATGTATATACTCAGCAAACATAATTAGTCCCCTATATGTAATTTTGTCATCAACATCAAAATACACTCAAGAGCAAGATTGCACTTTCAATCTCCCCCTTTTTGGTAGTTGATGACAAAATACATATAGCTCTCAACAAGTGATATATGTTGTATATTTAGGAGAGTTTTTCGGTATAAGTTTATGGAGAGCTCCCCCTCAATGTGTGCATAAGGAATAGAGTGATGAAAAAATGATGCACACACTGAGTGGATTACCTCATTCACAAAAATGTTGTAAAGGCAGATGTAATATCAGACATACATCAATAAAGCAACATAAGCACTGATAAACATTGAATGAAAGTAACATACTTAAGCTTTTACAAAGTAGCATAACACCTTAATCTCTTACAAAGCAGCACAAGTCATGACCAAGGTTCATTACAGCAATAAGACAAATAACTAGTACACCATAGCATAGACAAATACTCCTACGATATACATCTCCCCCTTGGCAGCAAGTACCGAAAAGGGAAATGGTAGAAATACCAAGGTGGATCACTCAACATCCTCATCACCATCACCATCGCTCAGATCAGCAGAGTCTAGGAAGAACTCGGGGAAATCAGTGGCAGAAGGAAAG
This sequence comes from Thinopyrum elongatum, assembly GCA_011799875.1. Lineage (NCBI taxonomy): Eukaryota > Viridiplantae > Streptophyta > Magnoliopsida > Poales > Poaceae > Thinopyrum > Thinopyrum elongatum. The sequence continues at coordinate 311,461,470 of CM022302.1, read as the reverse complement.
TCGACATCCGGAAGAGGAAGCCGGTCAGGAATAGGCTCATATGGTCGACAGGACTCCCAAGGCGCGCACAGAGGCGAGCCCTGAACGCACTCACCTCAGAGATACGGCAAACCTCCTCGGTAGCAATGTGAGTGGTGGTGTAGTGGCAGGTGTCAAAGATAGCTTTATGAGACTTCCCAATAAAGCGAGCCAGGCGGTCAAAGGGCTTCATGAAAGGTTTAGTGTGGTGAGAAGAGCTTTCGGCACATGGAGGAGCAGGAGCCTTCCCCCTGGAAGAATCATTGCGCAGAGTCCACATGGAGTGAGTGGACGTCTTGGCGATGGGACAGGGATATACTGAGTCAATGACTGTCTGAATGAAGGGAGCATGGGGAAGGGTACGAAGCTTCAGACAGCTAGCCATGCGAATCTCGTGCCACAGGAAATCAGCCATGTCAATGGGATGGGCGGGAGCCTTCCAAGAATAGAACATCAAGTCAATGCTATAGGCCCGAACCATTCCACGATCCCCTTTCTTGGGAGCAATGGAGTTAAGAATACACTGGAAAAGCCACCGGTATTTGGAACGAAAGATAGAGATATCATTGAGCTCCTTCCCTTTCTGCTCCATGGATAGCTGAGAGTTGGGCATGAAGAGGCAACCACATGCACTGATGGGCATGGCCTCAAACTTGGGGTTACCTCATGGATCCTAAATAGAGAAGCCTCAGAGCCTGGCATGCCCAAGGCAGTAGCAAACTCCTTGAAGGTGATAGTAAACTGAGAATGGTGAGTCATCCAAGGGATGGAGTGATCAGGATAAAAGAAACAATTGGCAAAGAATTGCCGGATGGCAGCCTCATTCCAATCACAATGAAGAGTCATAGCATGATGCAGCCCCATGCCATCAATCTTCTCTCAAACACCATCAAACTTGATAGGATTGTTCTCAATGTATGCCAAGTTCACATGATCTTGAGGAGAGAAACCGAGGTGAGCAATGATGGATTGATAGATGTCTTGTTGAACCAAAGTGCAAAAACGAGGATCGGTGGCATTTGTAGGGGCAACAAATTGGTTGACATCTCTCCTTAAGGTAGCATACTCAGTGGGCTCCATGGGCTGATAGTTGACAAAACGACGGCCACGGTTGGTGGGGTTGGCCATGGATAGGACGAGGCCAGAAGTTGCGGCGGGCTGAGAGCTTGAGGCAGAGGCCGCTTTCTTCTTTTTGATTTTGTCATGGAGCGAACAGGCACGAGCTCTTCCTCATGGATGTCGGCCTCATAGTCAGGGTCGTCCTGCCCCGCATAGGACGGACGAGCAGAGTGGACCGGACTGGTCCGGATGACCGAAGGTTTTCCCGGATATCCGGGGAAAACTTGACAGAGTGGACCGGACATCCGGATGATCCGGCCGAAATGAGAGAAGATGTCCTAATATAGCTATGATGATTTTATGAGGAGAGTAAGACCAGATCCACAGAGATAGCGATGAGAAAGTTGAATCCTAGGAGAGCACTTATAAACATGAAAAGATATATATATATATATATATATATATATATATATATATATATATATATATATATATGTGTGAGAGCAAAAACTATACCCAAGACATAACACAAGGCCACACCACAAACTATGAAGAGTGGTGGCCTAAGCCACCATGTGTGAGTATACATAACTTGGTACTACAAAGATTTGAACTTTGGACCAAAGATTACTACTCCATCGTATTAAAATACTATAGACACAAAAGAAGTGTCATAGTAACTTAGAGAGTGTTGGTTTTATTTGCGCATTATATAGAGAGAAGAGGATTCATGAATTGAAGTTCTCCCCCTAAATATATGCCTACATTAAGATCGACATGAAGTAAATGTATGCATGGGTACAAGATTTCACATAATGTTGTCAAGCTCCAAGATATCAAGTTCACGCCTAAGTTGACAAAACCTTGCTTCATCCAATGGTATGGTGAAAATGTCTGCAAGTTGCATATCTGTACCAACATGAGCAATATCAATGTCACGCTTTTGCACATGGTCTCTTAAGAAGTGATACCTAATATCAATGTGTTTTGTGCGAGGGTGATCAATAGGGTTCTCATCAATCTTGATGGCACTTTCATTATCACATAGAAGAGGCACATGTCTATAAGTGATACCATAATCCTTCAAGGTTTGGCTCATCCATAGTAATTGAGTTGCACAACTTGCGGTTGTAATGTATTCCGCTTTGGCGGTGGAGAGGGAGACACAATTCTGCTTCTTCGAGGACCAACTTACCAAGGAGCGTCCAAGAAATTGACATGCACCAGAGGTAGACTTCCATCCCACTTTGTCACCGTCCCAATCCGCATCCGTGTACCCAATGAGATCAAACTTTGCATCCTTGGGGTACCATAGACCCAACTTTGGGGTGTGAATGTCGGCGTTCTGGGAACCAGGGTACCCAGACTTGCCTGCCTATAGCCCACAGCGTGGCTTGTTCGACGGCCTGGTACGGCCCATCTGCAAGACTACCAAGACAAGACCCTCGGGAGGGCCCCCTGGCCTCGTGAGGCGGACGACACCAAGACCTCCAGAGGAGCGGCCTCCCTAGGCTGCCTCCCGAGGGGCAGAGTTTCCTATGCAAGTGCCCAGCCACACGAGGTTGCGATGACGTGAGCCATGACGACCAAGGCCAGGCGGGCGCCAGCGGGCGTAGAGGAGACAGTTTCCCTTTCGGTGCTAAGGACGCAAGGACAGACGTGGGTTCCCAAGGAGCCCTCCAAAGGTTTCCATTCCGGTGCCACAAGACCAAGACCACAAGCTTGGCAGGACAGATGTCATCGCCGAGCCCACTACTACATCACGACCAGAAGCTTTGCAGGAGAAGACCACCTTTTGTCAGGATAGGGTGTACCTCTTGTCCCCTTTCAAATTGGCCGTTGTGGTATCCCTTCCCGCCTAAGTTTCCAGGGAAAAGGACCGAGGCCACTATAAATATAGGTTAGCCACCACCATAGAAGAGGTTGACTCATTCTCACCCCCGAGCCCTCATGAGGCAACTCATCCACTGTACTAGTTCATCCTCAACCTCTTCGTGAGGTCAATCCACCACAAAGAAGGAGTAGGGTTTTACACCGCAAGGTGGCCCGAACCTGGGTAAACTGTCATGTACATCTTCTTCCCCGCTCACGCGAATTCGGCTAGGCTAGGCTATAGGGCGTTGAGCTCGAGGCTTGAGAGGTTGAGTTCTTCGCACATGCCCCAGAGTTCAAACCTTCTTGGGTCTGCGGAGCCCTGAATTTGACATTTGGCATGCCAGGTAGGGGCGTGTCGGAGATTCATTTCCTCCCCGTTCGCGCTTCGCCCTCGCCTCGTGGTTTCCATGGCGGGCGATGCGCCACCGGCCTAGCTGCTCGTGGCCCGTGGAGACGCCACGGGTTACCCGACCTTCACCTCTAGCATGTGTCGGGTGTTGTGGCCGGCAAAGTTTCGACCGGCGCTTCCCTCGCGGTACGACGGCGCAGCTGACCCCCGAGAGTTCCTCCGGTCATACGCGCAGGCCATTGAGTCGGTGGGCGGCGACGACAAGGCCATGGTGAACTGGTTCCCCCTGGCTCTCACGGAGGCTCCTCGATCTTGGCTCCACGGCCTCCCATGTGCCTCGATCTCCTCTTGGGAAGAACTCTGCGACCAGTTTGTCGTGCACTTTGTGGCTCCAGCGCCACATGCGGTCGCGTGCATCATTGACGGGTCGCAGGCGCCTGCCTCTGGTCGCCACATCAAGCAGTTTCTCCGTCGGCAAGGTGCTCCCCGGCCGCAGCGTGAGGCTGTACGGGGCCGAGCCGGTCCTGAAACCGACATAACCTTCGATTCTAGAGACCACCCCAAGACCACGGTGGCGGCAGGAGCCCTCCCCATGCTATGCACGCCCACCATCAGCAACGTCGCGGTGACCAAGACCCTCATCGACGGGGGCGCCGACCTGAACGTCCTCTCGGTGGAGACTTTCGACCTGCTCCAAGTGTTGTACGACCAGCTCCTCCCGACCAAGCCTTTCTCGGGGGTGGTCAAGGGCTCGGCCACCCCCCTGGGGCAGATACACCTCCCTGTCACCTTCGGCACGCGCGACAACTACCGCACCGAGCTCATCGACTTTGACATCGCCCACATCATCCTCCCGTACAACGCCGTCCTCGGGTATCTGGCCCTCGCCAAGTTCATGGTGGCAACGCACCCAGGCTACAACATCGTCAAGATGCCAAGGAGCGGCGGCATCATCACCGTAGCAGGAGACACCAAGGATGCGCTCCTAGCCCTCAAGCTCGCCTTCAAGGCCGTGGCGGCCACTCGGCCAGACACTGGGGACACTCCAGAAACCCCGAAGGCCGCGCCAGCAAAGAAGAAACAATTGTTCTCTCAAGACTGAGTCGAGAGGAAGCAGGTGCCCATTGACGACGGAGGTTCAGGCCCCACCTTCACCATAGGCGCAGGGCTCCCCCCAGATTAGGAGGAGGCATTGGTCAGCTTCCTCCACGCAAACAAGGATGTGTTTGAGTGGGAGGTGACAGACTTGGTCGGAGTCCCGCGGGATGTGATTGAACACCACCTAATGGTGTGCCCCAGCGCACGCCCGGTGAAGCAGAAGGCACGACGGCAGGCCCAAGAAAAGCAATCGTTCATCGTCCAGGAGGTTCGCAAGCTGCATGAAGCTGGCGTCATTCGGGAGGTGCGACACCCGGATTGGCTAGCACTATAAAAAAAAGATACATCCATGACATTTTGGGCCGAACTAATTTTTTTTTCTTTCATGATTATGACACTTCTATGACGATAATTATGACAAAACCCGGTATCATCATAGATGTGGTGGGCTCCTACTTCTATGACAAGAAATCATGACAGAAAATGGGCTTTTCATCCTGGGCGGGCCGGAGATGCACCTGCATGACATTCTTTGGGCCGTCCATGTTGGAAAAAATCATGGTAGAAGCGAGGGCGAGGAAAATTTCGGGGAGTTCCCGGTTACAGTGGGTGGTCAGGGCCGAGCTATGCATGGAGGGATTGCGCGTTTCTCGTACACGTGTGTGCGAGGCGTTGGGCTCTAACTGAACCCGAGCGAGGCATTCGCTTACTGAACCCGAGCGATTGCACTAGCTACATTACTGAACCCGAGCAATCGATCCCTGGCTGTTAACTGAACCCGAGCGATTCCTTCGCTACTGCTGCTAACTGAAGCCGATCGAAGCTGCCTATTGATGAACAGTCCCCGGTGGGGGTTGGATGAACATGATCCCGTGGTAGTAGAGGCCGTTGCCGCTGGATGAACAGGACCCCGATCGAGGAGGTGAGGGTGGATGAACGGTAGCCAGTGGAGGGACCCCGTGGAGGGCTGGTTGAACAGGACCCCGTGGAGGGCTGGTTGAATAGTAGCCGGTGGAGGGCTGGTTGAACAGTAGCCGGTGGAGGCTGGATGAACAGGACCCCGTCGATGAATAGTAGCTAGTGGAGGTAGGAGGAAGTCGACGGTGGATGAACAAAAGCAGGTGGAGGCTAGAGGAAGTCGACGGTGGATGAATAGTAGCTCGTGGAGGCTGGAGCGAGGCAGTAGACGGTGGATGAACAGTAGCCCGTGGAGTCCCATTTTGCGATACGCCACACCCCTCCCGATGAACAGGACCCCATTTTGACTGTAGGCGCTCCAACACAAGTTTTTTTCCTCCATTTTGCGGTATGCTACACCCCTCCCGATCAACAGCACCCAGTTTTGACCGTAGGAGCTCAAACACAAGTCCGTTTCCTCTGTTTTGCGGTACGCCAGACCCCGTTCGGCTGTTCCGTCCAAGCCGGTTGGCTCCCGATGAACACGACGCATTCCGACCCAGTCTGTTGCCTCCCGATGAACACGACGCCGTTTCTCCGTTCGGACCAAGTCGGTTGGCTGCCGATGAACAAGACGCCATCGCTGTACGGGTTCGAGACCCCGCCCGTATGTACGTACGTAGCCGTATTTACTTTCTTGCAGTGTGGCTGTACGTATGTGTACACGATATAGACGGGACTACTTGAACAACTACCGCTCCTTACTGGGCCACGGTTCATCGGGGCAGAAAGGCCGATGGACCAGTATGTACGTACACGTTTGCGACCAGAATGACAACGCTACGTACGCTTCGACCAGGTGGGTCCCGGCTGTCAGATAGGATAAGGTGGCACTTCCTTGCGTGCGAAGATATTGATGGTGGGTCCGAGCTGACAGGGGGAGGATTCTTTTTTTTGCGTGTAATAAGAAGGCACTTCCTTGCATGCGAAGATGTAGCTGGTGGGTCCATCTGTCAGCCTCACTGCGTACAGTGCTATTCCGATGGCTGTCGTTCGTTGACCACATTGACCACGCCGCGTGGATAGCACCAGGCAGTGGACGACGGTGAGGCAGGGAACGACACGGAGCCTGGGACCACATGGAGGGTGGTACAAGGGTTGACTGGTTCGGCTGCGGTTTGAGGCTACCGTCGCCGCAGAATATCAGGGGGTGTGGGTGAGTAGAGGGATGGCCTGGCCAGTGGTGGGAGTAGTAGGGGGTGGTGAGGCCTGCGCGGCAGCACAGCCGGCCATGGGAGGCAGGAGCACGCGGTGGTTTGCACGGCTGGAGCAAGAAAATCTGAGGTTGAAGAAGCAGGACGACCGTTGGATGTTAACAATCCAACGGTCACTGTTGATAGAATCGTTTGTTGACTAAGTTAACAAAACCCTGCGTACGCGTCAACTTAGTAGGGCCACAAGTCAGCCTCCATATCTAGTGGGCCCCAGCTGTCATGGGGAGCACTGGTTATTTTTCGCTTAATAAGGAGGCACTTCCTTCAGTGCCAAGATATAGCTGGTGGGTCCCAGCTGTCATTGGGAGGATTCATTCGTTTTGGCGTAATAAGGAGGTACTTGCTTGTGTGCGGCCATGGACCATGCGGGTCCCAACTGTCAGCCTCTCCATGTACATCCCTCTTCCGATGTTGTCGTTTTTTGACAACGTTGACCACGCCGTGCCGAGAACACCAACGCGATGGACGACGGCGAGACCCAGGAAGGGAATGACCCGGAGGCGGCAAAGCCACAACAGTGGAGGATGTGGGTGAGGAGAGGGATGGCCTGGCCAGCGATGGGGGTAGTAGGGGCGGTGAGGCCTACGCGGGAGCACAGCCGGCCATGGGAGGCGGGAGCAGGCGGTCCCTCCGGCGCTAGATTTGGCGGCTGGAGCAAGAAGATCAGAGATTGAAGAAGCACGACGGCCGTTGGATTGACATCCAACGGTCACGTCTGCTAGAATTGTTTATTGATGTATATAATAAGTAATAATTTACAGCTCATTGCAACTTCTTATGCAATTTATTGCAGTCGGTTTTTTTTGTTGGCCAGGGCCAGGGTTAAAAATTTAAACAAAATTTCACATATTTCGGTGGGGTCCACACTATTTTTAATATCAAAATGTCGAGCCAGATTTAAAGTACTTTGAAGATATATTTAAATTAGGTTAAAGCCCAGTGAAATTGGAATATGAAAATGTGAAAAAATTCAGAAATTTGAAAGTAACTGCAAATTTGTCATCTGTTTTTTATATTTACAGCCCATTTCAGATTACTTTCAAGATTTGTAGCCGTCTTGAAAGAGTTGCAGCCCAGCAAGGCGTAGAAAAATAAGTAGGCCTGGATTGGGTATTCTTCAGAAAAAATAAACTGGGCTCATTTTCACAAAGAAAAAATAGCTGGGCTGGTCATGTGGCGAACGTAAAATAGAAGCATGGGCTAGACGGGCCACAGCCGAGTTGAAACCCTGCTCCGACTCAACAATAACAAAAAAAATACTGCTCGAGCAGCTATGTCCCAGGTGTCAGTCGATCTTGTGCTGTTCTCTTGTCTATTGACTATATGCTGACAATGTCGTGGGTCCCAGATGTCAGCAAACCACTAGGAGGAAGCATTTTCTTTTTCTATACGCTGACAATGGAGTATATAACAAAAATGAGGAACTTGCTTGCGTACGGCCATGGACATGGTGGGCCGCTACTGTCATCCTCTCCATATACAGTCCTCTCCCGATTCCTCTTGTTTGTTGACCATGTTGACAACGCGAGAGGGTGGCACTGCGGCGAGCGCACCAAAGCACGCGGAGGACGACGGCGAGGCCTCAGACGTCAGTGTTAACGATTGAGGAGACGGTGGGGCGGCGATGCGTGCACTGAGGCACAGCCAGCCGTGGGAGGCAGAAGCAGGCGGCCCCGCCAGTGCTAGGTTGGTTTTGGCGGCTGGAGGAAGACATGACTGAAGAAACACGACAGACTGTAAAAGCAGGAGGAGTAATTAACAACCTTAACTAAAACCAGCAGGGGCACTTAACAACCATAGCTGAAAGCAGTATGAGTAGTTATACAGGTTCAGCCATACAAAGCACGCCTCGAACAGTGCTACTTTGCCTATAGTTAACCAAGGGTGAGGCCACCAAGCCCCAGGACAAGGCCCAGTCGCCACCCCGCGCATCCACAACCTTCTGAAAGTGACTTCATCTCGCAATGTGGTCAATAAACAGGATATTCGCTTTAGAGCCATGGAAAAGCATGAGCATAACCTTCTGTCCTATTGTCCAAGTTGGACGGGCCTTCATTATTTGAGACCACCCATGAATAAGTATCTTTTCACCTCCAAGGGAAATGGAGTAGGTCGACATAAACATCATGTTGTGACCAAGCGCAAGTCTGACCCGACCATGGTCAGGCATCTATATAGGAACAATAGAACTGGGCAGTTTCTGTTTCAAGAAGATCACAACTGTAAAACTGTGTATAAGCAAGAGTTTATGAACAACATATATAACAGAAAATAGCTCGTACAATAAGTTTCTCGACACAGTTGGACCTGTTCAACGTGTGCAGCAGTGGCACACATATCCCACGTGGCCTTCCACCATTGAAATGCCCCACAAGGACCTCAAGACGATCAATAAAGTGTAGGAACTGGTGGATGTCGTCCTAGTCAACTTCAGTGCTATCAGTAACAGTCGAGTTCTTATAGAATAACAAACGAGTAGCGTGCTTAACTTTGAAATATCCTACACGTGCCACCATTTATAAGAAATATTAGTTAGAAGTAGCATCTTCGTGAGAAATGGGAATCACAAATCGTTGCTACTTCTAAAGTTAAATTGTGATTAGTTAGACAGAATAGTTGTATTAAGAAGTAATCGAGGCAACATGCAAGAACCAGATACAAAACTAACATGGATGAACTACTGGAACGACGTCGGGGTGGAAGATCACAGTGAAGATGAGACTAGGTTCTGCTATTTCCATCAATATTCGTGCGCCAACTTTCAGTCCGTAACACTTGAGAAAGTTTATCCAAGTTCGGCCATAAAAAAAGCAGCGATCTTCTTGGTTCATGAACCCAACTTGAAACTTATATCCATGGCTTGTCTTCAATGTGACCATTAAACTGGTGTATTCAGTTATGGCAAGGCCGACCATCTTGAGTACATGTGTTCTGGCAGAGCAAGGAATGCACTGCAGGAAAAATAATATGAGAACACAATGTATTCGCTATCCGAATCTAGAAATAATTTCCTCCTTCACTTCAGGGTTGACCATGGTACTAGTACCTTTTATCCAAATATAGAAATCCAAATTTCCAAATTAGTCGACAGCATGTTCAAAAACCCCCACCCACCCGGATAGAAAAGAGGATTCTAGGAACATATTGTGCGCGTTTTAAAATCCCGTGTTAGGATGAGAAGGAACAAGTGTGGTGTCTCGCCGAGGGCGTAGAAACCTGTAGGGTCCTCGCACTTTGGGCACTGCAAATGAAACACACTAGATTCAGTAGGAAGAAAAATGCATCAACGGTGGCGGCTGCCATCCTAGGATTACCCGCGACCAAGGGACTAGGATTTATCGGGGATGGATGAAGAATTTGTACCTGGTTCTCCTTGAGGAAACCCTACGCAATCGCCGAGAGGGGGTTTTCTCTGAACAAGCAGACGAGGGAGAAGGGGATTCAGGCCTAGTGAAATATTGCTGCTTCGTCCGTCCAACTTACTGCTAAAGCTGGAAAGGTGGGGGTTTTCGTGATTTGACGGCTCATTGGCATTACTACGGCGCTACGACCAGGGTGAGCCTACCGTGCAGTTGTGCACTCTAATTTGGTGCATGGCACGTGGACCCCGTTGCCGGATGCCCCACATATCAGCGAAAGGAAATAGAAAGGCAGGAGTAACTAGTTACACATAAATATATTTTTGACAGAGAGATACTCCCTCTTTAAAGAAATATAAAAATCTTTTATATCACAACTTTATACATAAGAAAAATCAAGGGGAATATATATAACATAATATGGGGGTTCAGCTGAGAATATAATACTCAGACAGGCTAACGGTTCTGGACTTTGGGCCACAGGCCGGTGGGCCTGCATGTTTGGGGGCCCATGTGTTCTAACTCAGCGCGTTTCATATTGCAAGCGATCGGTACGGCGCTGGTTTTAGATGCTGTCGCAAGGCGAATACAGAAAATTAAATAAAGCATGGCAGCTATTAGAATGAAATCGAACGACAGTTCCTAACCAGCAATCAGAGTTGCAATTCTTTCATTATATCCTACGTGATAAATAATATTGTCGTACAACTTATACACACATGACACTTGTTTCACCATGCCATATTATTACATCAAAAGCTCTCGGAGGATAGATCAGTTCGGTAGTTGCGTGCTGCTACTGAAGAATTTCAAAGTTGATTTGGACCAGCTCTCCTTGCCGAGAAAGTTTGATTTTGACATCATCCCCTACCATAAGATTTGATAGAGTTTTGAACCTTGACAATCCTTTAGCATCAATCATCATGCGACCATCCTTTGTACTTACGGTATATTGAGCAGGTTCATTCACACCAAGGCTGCGCATGGTAAGAGACACTTGGCCACGGTTGCCCGGAATTTTGAACGACTCCCTCGTTGCTCTAGGAATTCTCTGTTTGCAAACAAGAAGACATACACAAATAGTTAGATTAACACAGTGAATCATGTGAAACAACATGGAAAGAAAAAAGAACGAAGCACTTGGGCGGCCAATGCTTACCAAGAAGGTGGAGATGTCGGTTTTTGTAAGGACTTTGGTATATGCAGTGCGAACTGCAGCCCAGTCTATTGCCGGTGCAACTGCTGGTTCCGTTGCTACTGCTACGGGCCAGAGCAGATGCAAGTGCAACTTCAAGTGTTGGTGCAGGTGCCAGAGCCGTTGCCCGATCCTCCGGTAGATCAGCCTGATCCGCTGACGAGGTCGGTGCCCAATCCTCTGGTGGATCAGACTGACCTGCTGCCGCTGTCAGTGCTAGAGCCAGTGCCATCTGAGAAGGTGCCGGTGCTCGATCCGATGCTGAAGGTGGTACCGATGTGCGAGACAACAGTGATCGTCTCTGGTCTGCTATGATTTCATACTTCAGCTTTCTAACTTGACTAGGCTCCGTGACCTTGATCCAGTCTTTTTCTTCATTTCTTTTAAATGCGAGAAGAACTAATTGTTGCGTGTTTGTTAAACCAAATTGTTGTTCATCATAGGGCTTCAGATTTTACTCAGACAACAGATGATCCAATTGTGTCCAGTAATATAAGTGATGGATAGTGCCTTCATTACTGACACGACATAAGAAGTAAAACCTGCAAAAATAACCATCATAGAGCAAACCAAACGGTTTATTCTATAACGAATGTCACATGGCAAAACCTGCATCATAAAATTGCAGCAAAAGTAAGAAAACATGACATTAAATCAATAAGATTTAGACAGTAAATCAATAAGATTTACTTGATGTGACAAGACTGAATCCTTACCAGGAAATCACTATGTTCAAGTTCTAAATAGAAGGTTGATCATCCAATTACGGGTGGCATGCAGGCCCCCCGCTTACTCCCACAAGTAGGACAGTCCAAAGGTCGTGACAAATCATATGGACCGAACATCCATGGGACTGGAAATCCTGGTGGGTGCGATAAACCCTGCAATGCATACAGATATTGGAGTGTAACCATAATTGATAAACCGTCCTCACCAAAAAGATGATCTGGATACTTCAAAATATACAGACTGAATTGAGTGGACAGACAATAACATATACTGTTCTCAGGACTCACCACACAACAAAAGTGGCAGTACTAAACAATACAGGGTTCACACACACAAATCAAGTACTGAACAATAGTACGTACTACAGACAAGCAAAGTTGCACTAATTAAACTCTGCAGACTATTTCTTGCCACCGCCTATGGGATGTACCCCACATAACTGACTAGGCCATGGACTTCATGAGAGATGTCTACCAGCACCATCGCCATCTCATCAACCTTGGAGAACCTAACAGAGTGGTCTTTCCACTCATAAACATGACGATGAAGACAATCCGCATCAGATTTGTGAGGAAGCGTTACAAGAACCACACCCTTCGTAATCAAAGGAACAGCTAGGAAATTGTTGTGGTGAAGTACACCCTCGAGAACACGCCTGACAACAATGCTACAGGAAAACACTAGTTCACGACACGTGGCGACAAGGACACAACAGCTGGATAGTTTAGTAGTAGAACTCATCCTCAGGTCTTCCAGTTCACACGGCATGACTTTGAGAACTTCATGTGCACCGCGGACCTGGTTCTAATTCAAACAGAAACCAAATATTTCATTACTACCTCCATTCAGAAATATAAGATGATTTCTGATATTTTACTCCATATAAGACTACATATACGCACAGAAATGAGTGAACAAAGACACTAGAACATGTCTTCAAAGGCATGAGAGCAGAGGGATTACTTACAATATCCATAACACAAGTTACTGAGGCTAATATACTCTCTTCAAAGGCATGAGAGCTAAAATCTTGCATTTCCTACAGCTAGCATTGATGTTCATAAAGTAGTTGAAAGTAATCTATAAGAAATCAGTGTCAACCTCTCACTTGTTTTGGTCAAAAGAGCAATTTAGAACCGTCATTTGGCACACAAAAATCACATGCAAGATCACCCAGAAAGTTGTACTACTAGTACTGTGTCTTAGATGAAAAAACATGATCAAGATCGCCAAAAAGATCGTCAAGAAGAGATATTACCCGGACTTTCTTAATGAGGGATCCCGGAGAGGGGGGCATGGACAGGGCGATGGCCTTGAGCTTGTCTGCGGTAGTCTCGGTGGGGTGCTTGCGCTTCTTCGTACCCTGAGCCTCGACGGTTTTGGCCAGAGCCATAGACATCACTTCGGCCGGTGCTCCAGGGTCCATCAAGAAACTATCAAATAGAAATAAAAGAAAAGAAACCATAATCACAAACCCAAAAGAAGAACAGAGAGGGAGTTATAGGATTAGTCTTAGGGTTGCAAGACCGGGCCTTGGCCAGAATCTACAACATTGATGCGCTCACCTTTCCTTCTTTGGGAGAGAAGAACAATGGTAGAAGCGCTGTCGGATTCAGGGCTCCGCAGACCCAAGAAAGGTTCGAACTCTGGGGTCCATGCGAAGAACTCAATCTCCCCAGTCTGCCGACTCTTCGATCTCATGGCCTAGCTCAATGAACTAGAAAGGACAGGGACACAGCGATTTACCCAGGTTCAGGCCACCTTGCGGTGTAAAACCCTACTCCTGCTTTGTGTGGATTGGCCTCGAGGTGGGCTGAGGATGAACAAGTACAGAGGGGGAACAACCTCAGGAGGTGTGTTCTTGTGTTGGTGTGAGCTGGTGGGGATGATCTGGTTGATCCGCCCGTCCCACGGTGGTGGCCTAGCTATATTTATAGTGTCCTTTGTCCTCTTCCCCCAAAACGAAGGCGGGAAGGGATCCCACAATGGCCAAGTTTGAAGGGGGACAAGTAGTACATCTTATCCTGACGAAAGGTGGTCTTCGCCTACAAAGCTTCTGGTTGTGACGTCGTGCTGGGCTCGGCGATGACCTCCGTCCCGCCATCCTGGTCTTGTAGCACGGGAGTGGAAACCTTTGGCTGATTCCACAGGACTCTGCGTCTGCACCCGCTTCCTTATCACCAAAGAGGAAACCTGCTGTACTGCGCCCACTGGCGCCCGCCTGGCCTTGGTCATCATAGCTTGCGTCACCGAACCTCACGAGGTGGGGCTTGCATAGGAATCTCCGCTCCTCAGGAGCCGGCCTAAGGAGGCCGCTTCCTCTGGAGGTCTTTGACATTGTCCGCCTCGCGAGGGTCTTGTGTTGCTGATGATGAGGACGGGCCGTACCAGGCCGCAGGCAGGCAAGTTTGCGTACCCTAGTTCCCAGGACACCGAGAGTAGCCCCCAAACCCAAGGCGCGCTCGGGCTTGGCTTCGAGGCGAAGCCAAAGGGCAACGGCGAAGCGCCGCGAGCCCTAACCGCCTGCGGACCCAGCCGACGCATGGCGCTTGATGGGACGTGGGTGTCTCCACTTCCCCACGCTGCCTCGGCAACCATTCGGCTTGACAACAGCCTGCTGCATGCAAAAAGATCATTAGTACCGGAGATCGTGGAGGCCGGCGGTTAGCCTTCTCTGGCTATAAATAAGGGGAGGGGCAGAGCCCCCTGCTCATCTCCATCTTCCCGCTGCTTGCCCCTTCTTCTTCCTTCCTGTCCCACCATCTCGTCAAAGCATCATGGCGCCGGTGAGGAGGTTTTCCGCGGCGGAGAAAGGGAAGGCCCCCAAGGAGGGGCCCGACTCGCCGCCGCCCAATAGAGGCCGTGGGAGACCCCGAAAGCACGCAGCAACTCCGACAGCGGCCCCTCAGGGGCGCGGGCACGCTCCTTCGAAGGCCGGCACTGCCTTCGGCAGCCGCGGTGGAGCTTCTTCCCGCGGCAAGGGCTACCACGGACGGGGTGACCTCGGTGATGGGGGGAGGCGCGCGGCGATCGTCTGGCCGCCACGGCCGCACTCCCACTCAGCCGACGCACCCCCAAAGTTCGTTGTGTGGTCGGAGAGGCCAGCGGTGTCGGTGTACTAAGTATTGGGCCACTAGTACCCCATAGTTGTGCACGGACAGTTGTAGCCATCCTCGCGGCAAGGCTTGTCGGGATCAGCTCGGGGGCGATTCAACCCATCAAGGAAATCATCAAGTCAGAGATCTGAGGATCAGTAGATAAGCAGAGCTGGAATCCGAAAGCCAGCCTCCCCGGCAAGATCCTTGCCGGGATGGCCTTTGGGGCCCGGCAAGGCTTGGCGCCCGGCAAGATTTGGCGCCTGGCGAGATTCTGCCGCTGTGCCACAGCTTCGGCACAGTAACATGTCTGACATTCTGGGTCCTTCTCTGGATGCGTGGCGATGCGCCAGTGGAGGAGAGCTTAAGCGGTGCTGATGGGATGGCCCCTTTTTCCATCCCCAAGAAAGTGAGGACACCTAAACGGACACCTCACGGTGCATTAAATGCGCTTGTCCTAATCCGTCATGGGTTAGGTATGATACCCTGTAGCTACTTTACACCTCAATGTATATACATTTTGCCACTGAGGAGACCCCTTTCAGCATATAAAAGGAGGCCCAAGGCAACTGCTACAGAGGAGGAGAACTTCTGGCCCATTCTGCATGCGTAGCTGCTCTTTGAATGTGCTGTTCATTGCGAGCGCTCCTGAAGGCTGGGCTCAAGAACATCAATAAGAACACAAAGCAGGAGTAGGGTTTTACGCTAATCAGCGGCCCGAACCTGGGTAAAAACCTCACGTGTCGATCACTGGTTCTGCTCTTTGCGTATACCTCTCCCCCCGCCGAATCGTAAAGGGGTCTCTCGGGGTCCCATAGGTGTCGTGCCCCGACATCTTTGGCGCGCCAGGTAGGGGGATTGAAGGTTGCGTGAACCTGATCTGGTGGTCGGCGCCCTAGTTTCTTCATCATCTTCGTCATCATGCCGCCTAAGAAGAAGAGCGCTGCGACAGCGCAACCGTCCGGGTCCGTTTTACCAGCGCCTTCGCGAACAGGCGACGATGTGGGTGCAGAAGGAAGAGGACTAGAACCCCCACGGTGTTCTGGTGACCCAAGCCAAGCGAGCGGTATCGTTCGCAGTGGCAGTGGTAACTTGCACGCCGCTGGAAATAGAGATGGTGTTGTGTTGCCTACGGGTGGCACAACTAACTCTAGGGATCGAAGGGCGCCTGCTGGAGCTCCCGCGCCGGCGCAAGCCTCGCGACCTACTCAGGTCGTGCAAGATGAGCGACATCATGGCGCTGGTGGTTCGGGGCGTCCCCACGAAAAGGTTTCTGCGCATAGATCCCAAGATGCGCGGGACCAGCATGCACACCGAGCTGCCGGCGGAGGTGGTGCGCGGTCGCATGACCGTGGTGGTGCTCCTTCTAACTTGGTTAGGAGTCAGAGCACCTCACGTACCTCGCACTTGTCGCCACCACCTACGCCAGCGAAAGCCTTGGCACGTGCATAGCTGCTCCTCGATTTTCCTCCCGCCCCGGAGAAGATGGAGGAGTGGCGAGCTACTATCCAGAGCCTTATCGGCTTCGCCAACAAGGATGGACCGCAAGAGGCAGGGCCCTCGCAGCGGAGGCCCATCGATCCGGCGCGAGCCGATGCAGAGAAAACCGGAGGTGGTGCAACTACAATGCACTCCCCTCCGCGGCATCAGCGGCGGCCGACAACTCAGCAAGTCGACCGCCATGAAGAAGTTTCCACGGCGTCGTCCGATCCACGGATGCGCCGTGATCAGCGTCTGGTTCTCCAGGAACGAGGCAAAGAGGACGCTCGAACAACCATCGAGCGGCGACGGGAAGCGCGCTATCACTCTGAAAAGCGCGCGGTGCCGGCTGTCGATGAGCCTGTGCCAGGGGACGTAGGAGACTTACCTTATGAGGTAGGGACTCCAGCGTTTACCCATGAGCTGCGGCAAGTCCGGTGGCCCAATTCCCGAACCTTTAAGCCAGAGGTTCCGGAGAAGTATGACGGAAAGACCCATCCCTCGGAGTTCCTGAGCATCTACACCATTGCAGTGTAGGCTGCCGGGGGCCGAGATGACAAGATACTTGCCAACTACTTCCCGTTGGTGCTCAAGCCCAACGTCAGGTCGTGGTTGATGCATCTGCCGGAGAATTCCATTTCTTCCTGGTCAGATCTGTGCCATCGGTTTGTTGGCGCCTTCGTTGGAGGCCACCAAGCTCCTGGCCAAGAGAGCGATTTGCACATCATCCCTCAGAAGGAGGGCGAGTCCCTGCGCAAGTTTATGCAGAGGTTCAGCCGAGTGCAGTACAACATTCCCGACGTTCATCCTGCCGCTGTCATTAGCGCGTTCCACCAGAACGTGCGTAACCGCAGAATGCAGGAAGAGCTGGCGATGAACAAAGTCAGGAGTATTGCCGAGCTTTATGCTCTGGCCGACAAGTGCGCTCGAGCTGAAGAGGGAAGGAAACTCCCTGGTGAGGCTGTTGGCGCGGCAGGCGACTCCGAAGATGAAGACGCCGCGGCCCCGTCAAGGAAAGGCCGGCGGCGGAATAGGAAGCGCGGAGGCAAGGCCGTGCTTGCTGTCGAGGAATCCGACAACCCCGGCGCCGCCAAGAAGGCTAAGGTTAGTGACCCCGGCAAGGATCTTGCCGGGTGCCCTTCCTGTTAGGCCTTGGTGGCTGCCGACAAGTCGGAGAACTCCGGCAAGCAGTATTGCAAGATCCATCGCACTAAGGGCCACGATCTCCAGAACTGCCGGCAAGTTGAGCAGCTTGCCGAGAAGCAGAGGGCCGAATACGAGAGGCGAGACAAGGAGAAGGCCCAAGATGGTGCTGAGGGGTCCGTCAAGAAACGCGGTGGCCGAGGGGGTCGCCGCGGCAAGGCCAAGCAGCAGAAGGATCGGCCCGCTCGGGGCCGAGATAAAGAAGGAGATGATGATGAGGAAGATGATGAATCCAGTGAGCAGGAATTCCAGAAGGCTTCAGAGGCTATGTGCATTGATGGGGGTGCCTCGCTGCATTCTTCCCACCGCCAACTTAAACAGTGGATGCGGGAGGTTAATGCGGCAGAGCCATCCCCCGATGCGTGTAGGCCTCTGAAGTGGTCCAGCACGCCTATCATCTTTGACGCCGAGGATCACCCTGATCGCACAACTGCGGTCGGGTGTTTGCCATTGTTGGTTTCCCCAACAATTCGCAACCTCAGGGTGACGAAGATGTTAGTTGACGGCGGGGCCGGCCTAAACTTAATCTCACCGGATGTGCTCACAAAGCTTCAGATTCCGGACGGAGACCTCGAGGAAACGGGTACGTTCCAAGGGGTCAATCCGGAAAGAACCCAGCCTAAGGGCAAGATCACGCAGCCGGTAACATTTGGCAGCGAGTTTAACTTCAGGACCGAAAAGGTGGTGTTTGATGTCGCCAAGATCCCCATGTCATACAATGGGATCCTTGGTCGGCCAGTGCTGACTAAGTTCATGGCAGCATCACACTACGCATACAATGTTTTGAAGATGCCCGGGCCGTTGAGCGTTATCACTATCCATTCCGATAAGAAGGATGCGCTCATCTGTGCCGACCAACTTTACCGGGAAGCAGTTGCAACACCTGCCATCAAGGCATCTGCTCCTGCCGCTGGAACTCCCGGGGGGAAGAAGAAGACCGGCAGGAACCTTGGCGCGAACTCCGGCAAGCGCGCCTCCTCGGAGTGCTGCACTTCCGTCGAGGACGTACCAGAGAGTTCCACCGGCAAGAACAAGAAGTCCAAGGCTGCCCCGTCGGAAACCAAGAAGGTGCCTGCCAGGGAGGATGGAATGGGGGGAACTTTCACCATAAGTTCCGCCCTAGATGACAAATAGGAAAGCGCGCTTGTTGCTTTCCTGTGGGCGAATGTCGACGTGTTTGCATGGCAACCGTCCGACATCCCCGGTGTTCCCAGGAAAGTGATCGAGCACCACCTTGCTGTCTGTCCTCATGCGCGGCCCGTCAAGCAAAGGGTGAGGAAACAGGCCCTGGAGCGGCAAGAATTCATTGCCGAAGAGATTAAGAAGCTGGAGGCGGCAGGACTGGTCAAAGGAGTGCTCCATCCAACCTGGTTGGCCAACCCGGTTGTAGTACGAAAAGCGAATGGGAAATGGAGGCTTTGTATCGATTATACAGATATCAATAAAGCTTGTCCAAAAGATCCCTTTCCCTTGCCGCGCATCGACCAGATTGTGGATGCCACCGCTGGTTGTGATCTCCTGTCCTTCCTTGACGCCTATTCAGGGTATCATCAGATTTTTATGTCAAAGGAAGATGAAGAGAAGACTGCCTTTATCACCCCATGTGGTACGTATTGTTTTATACGAATGCCTTTCGGGTTGAAAAGTGCTGGTTCAACATTCGCCAGAGCAATCCAGATTGATTTTGAGCCACAACTCTATAGAAATATGGAGGCATATATGGATGATATAGTGGTCAAAACTAAGGATAAAGCAACGCTTATTCAAGACTTAGAAGAAACATTTGCAAACTTGCGCAAGATCAACTTGAAGCTCAATCCTAAGAAGTGCGTGTTCGGAGTTCCTTCCGGCAAGCTCCTCGGATTCTTTGTATCTTGCCGAGGAATCGAAGCGAACCCCGACAAGATCAAAGCCATTGAGCAAATTGAAGCGCCGAGACGCATCAAGGATGTGCGTTCTCTTGCCGGCTGTGTTGCTGCTCTAAGCAGGTTTATTTCCAAATCTGCTGAGCGCGCCCTGCCCTTCTTCAAAATTTTGAAGAAGGTAGGTCCAATGAAATGGACTCTGGAAGCGGAGGCTGCGCTGCAAGATTTGAAGAAATACCTTTCCTCTCCGCCGACGCTAGTTGCGCCTAAACCAGAAGAGCCGTTGCTGTTGTATCTGGCGGCAACAAATCAAGTGGTTAGTGCTGCGCTAGTGGCGCAGAGAGAAGCTGATGAGGAAGCAACACCAGCGGCAGGACCGCCGGATGACGCGGCAAGATCTTCCCCGGCAAGGGTTGATCCCGGCAAGAAAGGATCTGCGCAAACAGAAGAACTTGTGCAGAAGAAGAAGAAGGTGGTGCAGCGCCCAGTTTATTTTGTTTGCTCTCTTTTACAAGGGGCTAGGTCAAGATATTCTGGGGTGCAGAAGCTGCTTTTTGGCCTCCTTATGGCCTCAAGGAAGCTGCGCCACTATTTTCAAGCACATGAGATTACCGTCGTCACTCGCTTTCCGTTGCAACGAATTTTGCAAAATCCAGAGGCAACCGGCAGGATTGTGGAGTGGGCGTTGGAGCTGTCCAGCTTTGGCCTTAAGTTTGAAAGCACTTCAATAATTCAGAGTAGGGCCTTGGCGGAATTCATTGCAGAATGGACCCCGACACCAGACGAAGAAGTTCAAGAAACAACTCTCCCCGGCAAGGAAATCGATCAGCAATGGATTATGTACTTTCACGGGGCTTTCTCGCTGCAAGGCGCCGGTGCTGGTGTGCTCCTTGTCGCACCCACCGGAGAGCACCTCAAGTACGTAGTCCTATTGCACTTTCCCCGGGAGAGTTCGACCAACAACACTGCAGAATACGAGGGTTTACTTGCCGGTCTTAGGATCGCGGCAGACCTTGGTATGAAAAAGCTCGTCATCAAAGGCGATTCACAGCTTGTCGTCAGGCAAGTTAACAAGAGCTATCAAAGTCCATTGATGCAAGCCTACGTAGATGAAGTGAGGAAATTGGAAGAGCGCTTTGACGGTCTCCAAATGGAGCATGTTCCTCGTGCCGAGAACAATATTGTTGATGACCTGTCAAAGCGTGCTGCCCTCAAGTTGCCTGTGGAACCAGGAACTTTTGTGCTCCAATTGACTCAACCATCCGTAGCGCCATCGATGCGGCAAGAAAAAAGAAGGAAGTTGAACTCTGGCCAGTACTTCCCGGTAGAGCTCCCCGGAGCCGCCGGCAAGGAAGTTGCCGGGATCGACACGCCTGCCGGGGAACAACAGGCTCCGACAGGGCCTCAGGCCCTCGTTGTCGAGACAAACGTTCCCCCGGTAGAGGAGATGCCTTTAGTCCTAGTTGTCGAGCCTCAGGCTCCAGCATGGGCGCAACACATTGTCCATTTCCTTCAGACAGGTGAAATCCCTGAGGAACAAGAAGAAGCCGAGAGAGTAGCCCGTCGGTCTATTATGTACAAGTTCGTCGATGACGTCCTGTACAGAAAGAGACCAAACGGTGTGAAATTGAAGTGCATTTCTCGGGAGGATGGACTACAACTGTTGGCAGAGATTCATGGGGGCATATGTGGTTCTCACATAGGGTCAAGAGCGCTTGCCGGGAAAGCATTCCGGCAAGGTTTCTTTTGGCCTACCACCCTCCAGGATGCGACTGCACTAGTAACCAAGTGTGAAGCATGCCAGTTTCATTCGAAGAAATTACATCAGCCAGCTCAAGCTCTTCAAACAATCCCTCTCTCCTGGCCATTTTTGGTCTGGGGGCTCGACATACTGGGCCCCTTCCCCCGTGCTACTGGGGGCTTTGAGTACTTGTACGTTGCTATCGACAAGTTCACAAAGTGGCTGGAGGTGGAAGCAGTGAGGAAGGTGACAGCGCAGTCGGCTGTCAAGTTCTTCAAAGGAATTGTTTGCCGTTTCGGTGTGCCTAACAGGATCATCACCGACAACGGCACGCAGTTCACAAGTCGTACCTTCATGCAGTATGTCCAAGACCTTGGCGGCAAGATTTGTTTTGCCTCTGTTGCTCACCTGAGAAGCAACGGCCAAGCGAAGAGGGCTAATGCTGAAGTGCTGCGCGGTCTCAGGACCAGAACTTTTGACAGGCTGAAAAAGTGCGGAAGACGCTGGATTGATGAGTTGCCGGCGGTTCTTTGGTCAATCAGAACGACACCAAATCGAGCCACCGGCCAGACGCCCTTCGCTCTGGTCTACGGAGCAGAAGCAGTTCTCCCTACGGAACTCATATACGGATCTCCTCGAGTGCTCGCTTATGATGAGCTCGAGCAAGAGCAACTACGGCAAGATGACGCTGTGCTCCTTGAGGAGAATCGTCTTCAGGCTGCTGTGCGAGCTGCACGCTACCAGCAAGCTTTGCGCCGCTATCATAGCCGCAAAGTTCATGCCCGAAGCCTTGAGGAAGGCGACCTTGTTCTTCGATGGATTCAGTCCGCCAAGAATTCAAACAAGTTGACGCCAAAGTGGGAAGGCCCTTATCGGGTAGTACGAGTCACCAGGCCCGGCGCTATCTGCCTGGAGACCGAAGATGGCGTTCCAGTGAACAATTCCTAGAATATCGAACATCTTCGCAAGTTCTATCCATAAGACGCGGTTGCCGGGGGCTCCCGGCAACCACCCTTTTGTACAAGTCTTGCCGGCAAGGCATGTGATCCTTTGTACAAAGCCAGGCGCAAACCCTGAGCGCAGATAAATAAATTTAAGTGTTGTACATTCCCTTATTGATTCCCATGTTCATATTTATATATGCATGTTTGTCTAAGATGTTGTATGACACCTGATCCTGGTAAGTTCTAACGAACCGCCAAGGTTTCATCCCTTTATTTTCTCTTCTTTCTTTTTCTCAAAGACAGAAGGATTCCTCACGTGCACATTTGCCGGGGGGGAAGGGAGATATGAATACCAGTTGGTGACGTTCGGAATCGATGCTTGCCGGAGGAAGAACAAAGCCAGAAAGCTAAGTCCTAAAAACTTAGAGCAAGTTTTTCTTTTATTACCAAGTTATTTCCTTGGACGATTCCGATTCTTGTATGGAAAATCTGCACGCGAAGGAATCCTTGTTGTAATCAGTTGCGCCCTTATTTTGTTTCGAGTCCGCTCAACGATTTAAGTGGCTGCACTGAGAACGCCAAGGAGTCTTGCCGGCCGCTGCGCCTCCAGCAGGCTGCTGAAGTCCCGCACCCAGCGCTCGCGGCAGGTTGCACGCCGGCAAGTTTTTCAGTAAGCGTAGGATGAACTCCATACATAAAGGAATCAGACAAGGAAAGTAGCAAGCATGAGCCTAAACATAGTCAAATTATATTGCATCCATGAGTTGCCGCAATTCTAACTTGAGACCTAATTGTCTTTTACATGAGATGATGGCGGCAAGAATAAAAGGAAAGCACTCAATCCCTGCGCTGGCCTTCGATCCTTTTGATGGAGTCCACCTTCTCAAGGATTGGCGCGATGCACTCTTCAAGCGCCTCAACATTTGCATCCTTTGGCAGATGGCCGAGCGCGCTGGAGAGGTCGATGCCGGGATTGCTGTGCACCACCTTGATGAGCACCTTGCGAAGGACGGCCCGGCAAAGCCGGCGAGTCTCGTTCGCCAGTTGGGTCGCCCGGCTGGACTGGAGCGCCCTCAACGCGTTGATGATGCTTTCAAAGAACATTGTCAACCTGGCACTTGGAGATATTCTTTCCTCGGAAGAATACTTGAAGTTCGGCAAGCCCATGGTTGACAGTTCTGCGGTAAGCTACTCCGCGGTGGCGATGAGACGGCCAGTCCAGATATCCACTCCCTTCTCGTACTCGCTTTGGGCAGCGGCGGCGCTCTTGAGCAGGTTCCTCTCTCCTTGGAGATCTTTGAGTAGAGCCTTCTCACGGGCCTTGCCGGCCTCGAGAGACTTCTGCAGCGTGGTCAGCTTCAGCTCCAGAACCGCAATACTATCAGCCACAGAGGAGAGCTGCTTGGTCTTGTCGGACAGGGCAACTTGCATCTCCGCCAAGGAGTGGAGGGTTTTTTCCCTATCCCCCTTGAGCGTCGAGAGCTCCTTGTCGTGCTCTTCGAGATCTGTTTCCAGCCTCTTCACTTTGTCACTCAGCTCGTTCTTGGCGGCCTCTGCAGCTTCGGCAGCATTGACGGCCTCCTTGAGCTTGCCGGCATGACTTGCAGTCAGAGTTTCGAGCGCCTCCTTGTGTTTCTGCTCCAGCTCCTGGGTCCGCCGCGTGACAAGATTTTCGATGTCTTCATCCTTGCTATGAAGCTTGGCGGCGAGCGCCTGCTCACGTGCGGTGAGATCTTCTTCGTGAGCATCAAGAGCAATGCGATGCCCCGTCAGGAGAGCATCTTCGGCAGCAATCCTTTGAACAGCTTCATCATGTGCCTTCCCCATATCTGATTGCTTCAGGAGGATCTCATTCCATTGCTGGCTCACTTGTTCTCGGCCGGCAACCAGCTCTTGGAGGGCCTCGGCGTGCCAGATTTGCATTTGTGCGACGCGCCTTCGAAAATCCGCTTCGGCTGCCTCGACAACTGCCATTCTGGAGTCCGCCTTCTCTTTTCGGGCGCGATGGAGAGCCTGGAGTTTGCGGAAGTTCTCGCCCTTGGCCTGAAGGAGTTGATCCTCTTCAGACTTGCCGCTGCTAGCGCTGGGATCGTCAACGACTTCGAGCCCGGCAGCGGCAATAATTTCCTCGAAAATTTCTCCTTCGGCTGGTGCCTCAGTGCTTGCCGTCCCCGGCAAGTTGATGAATAGATTCTCGCCAAACTTGAGATACTTGCTGGATGAGGGGCCTTCAGATGTTGATGGCTGGTCTTCAGTGGCCGCCTCACCAGTGACAGGGGGCTCTGTGGCCGGTGCAGCGCCTGGCGCTCCAGCGGCAAGAATGATGTCAGTGCGGTCCTCAGCCTCCCTGTCGCCCTCTTCAGCAGGTTCTTCGGCGATTTCCTCTTGTGCTGTCTTGGCGGCCTCCCCGTCAAGAGCATCACCAGCCCCGACAACGTCATCCTTGGTGGCCTCGCTGGCAGCGATCCTGTCCACTTCAGCGGCGGCATCCCTGGCGGTCTCCTCGATGACGACGTCGACGTCCATATGTTCCATCACAGGGAACTCTGAAGGGCGAAGGAGGATGATAGAATAAGATCGAGGTTTGGATTTTGAAGTGACTAAAGATAAAGAGATAAGAGGAAAATAATAACAAGCACTCTGAGGCGATCGAGTACCTGCGTCGGGCTGTCGAGAGGTGGCTTCGCCTCTCCCGGCAACTCCGGTTGCCGGGGGTGGGTTGCCGGAGTCCGTGCTTGTCGGCTCCTCCTCAATCAGGATGGGCTCGTCGGCAGGATCTCTTGTCGGGGATGTGCTTGTGGGCGGAGCGGTCGATGAAGGAGGCACAATGGGGATATCTTCTCCTTGTTGCCGTTCTTCTCCTGCGAACCCAAAGATATCAGCGGCAGGAATGAAAGCCTCGGCACCAGCCAGCAGAAAAGGGACGATGAACTTACGCTGGGGGCTATGCTGGGGGTTGTGCTGGGGGCTGTGTTGAGGACTGGACTCCGGGCTGACACCGATAGTTTCCGGCACGCTCGTGGAGCCCGCCGGGGGCTCGTCGCCCGTAGAAGTCCTTGACCTCTTCGCCATCCTCTCCAGCAAGGTTTCTGTGTCACTGCAGAAACAATACAAGCAAGTCAGTAAGATTGATGCAAATTGGAAGGTAGAAGCTGTGGCAAATACTCACTCTTCTTCCTCTCGCTCTGGACTAAAGCCGGAGATGTCGAAGTCGACCTCCATTGCGGTGTCTGAGTGGGGAGGCGGAGGAGGAGTCCTAGGCCGCTTGGCTGTGGCAGGTGCTGGGGCAGCCTCCGGCGCGGTAGTACGAGACCCTCCTGCCGCCCCAGCAGTGGTCGCTGGTGTGGGTCTCGCGCGCGGTGCAGGCTGTTGACGAGCCCCCTGCCGCGGTCCAGTCTTGCCGGCCACTTTCTTGCCGGGGGATTGGCCGCTCGAAGTAGGCTGGCTTGCCGGGATGCCTGATACAGCCTTCCGAAGGACACGCTTTGTCTTCTTTGGGCGCGAGGGCTCTTCTCGCGTCTCCTCTTCGGCCGTGTCTTCGCCGGACGAGCTCTCAGCGGCTGCGCCGCCTTCTTCCCCGGCAACCTTGTTCTCCTCGGCAGGCTTTGCCTCCACTACCACCTCTGCGTCGCTGGCTTCCCACTCTGTGAAGCCAACAATGCCGGCCTCCGCGGCAAGATTCGCCTCCTCCACTCTGGTAGTGATGTAGGCTACCTCCTGATCAGTGGTGGCGCGGATAAGATCTGACTCTTGCCGGACAGGCTTCTCTGTCAAATTGTCAAAGAACTTCTGCGCTTCTTCCTCGCTTGGCTCGACCCAGGTCGGGTCAAGGCCGTGGGCGTTGAACATCGGCAAGAAGGCAATGATTGACCCCAAGGCAGAGTTGTTGCACAAGGGGACAATCCTTGCCGGCAGCCGGTGCTTGTCTTCGCGCTGGAATAACTTTTGGCGGAGAGTGCCAAGCTACATAGCGGTCAGATTGTTGTTCAGCCCGGGGCGCAGTCTCATGACATCTGCCGCGTTCTTGTACTCCCAGACTGGCCTTCCCCTGTTCTGCAGAGGGGCGATGCGGCGGCGAAGAAAGTCGAAGCCGATCATCTCCATTGTCAGCCCGGCAGCCTTCAAGCGAAGGATCCTGGTAGTGGCGATTGTGAGCCTCTTGTCTTCTGCGGCGAGATCGCCCCAATCCTTGCCGCGGACGACCTTCTGTTGCAGGGGATGACAAAAAGGATGAGGATCTGCTTCCTGGTTCCAGAACCATTCGGCCCGCCACTCGTCCCACTTTTCGCGGTAAACTCCCTCTGGGTATATCTCTTTGTTCCAAGCCCTTGGAATCCAGGCAATAGATCCAGAGAGAGCCTCTCCTTTTTGGATACGAGGGTAGAAATAATGGTGGAAAAGAGCAGAATTGGGGATCACGCCAGCGAAATTCTCACAGAGATGGGCAAAGATAGACATGCAAAGTACGGCATTCGGCGTGAAATCAAGAAGGCGGAAGCCGTACGTGTACATGATGTCGTTGAAGAAATCGGAAAAGGGTGAACAGAGCCCGCAATAGAAACATGCAGTGAAGAAGGGGTATCTGTCCGATCCACCTTTGGAGCAAGCACCTAGGATTACGCGTGTGGCGGGGTGAGCTTGCGTTCCCTTCGCCCACATGCATTGATATCGCCCCTTCAAAACTTTGGCGTCGAGCGTCGGAGGGAAGACGACGAGCCTCTTCTGCATCTTCACCAGTTCGCTCTCCGGAACTTCGGCTTTCGCCTCCTTGTCCTTGCCCTTGCCTTTGCTGGCCTTGGGCGGCATGGCGACTGTGAGGACGGAAGCTGGGGGTGGAGCGAGCGCGGGAGCAGCGGGCGGAAGAGGAAAAAGGTTTCGCTCTGAGGTCGAGGAAAGGAAGGCGATGGCGATTGCCAGATTGAGAAGAAGGGGGGGGGGGGGTAAATAGGTTTGCGCCTCTGCGACTTCTTTTTATGGGGAAGGAGCGGGGCCGCCTTGTTTATTCACCAATATGAATGCGCCTCTATAGGCGCGAGACAGTTTGAAGCCTTTTTGGCACGCTTCCCACGTCGCGCGCTCCATGCGCGTAGTGGGGGGCACAATAAAACAAGATATTTACGAGCAGTTAATTCCCTGCCACGCGTGCCCGTGCATTGTTTGGGCCTAGCCCAACAACGCCTCACACTCGTGTATGGCCTAGGCCCAGGGGCTCCTGTCGGTGTACTAAGTATTGGGCCACTAGTACCCCGTACTTGTGCACGGACAGTTGTAGCCATCCTCGCGGCAAGGCTTGCCGGGATCAGCTCGGGGGCGATTCAACCCATCAAGGAAATCATCAAGTCAGAGATCTGAGAATCAGCAGATAAGCAGAGCTAGAATCCGAAAGCCAGCCTCCCCGGCAAGATCCTTGCCGGGATGGCCTTTGGGGCCTGGCAAGGCTTGGCGTCCGGCAAGGCTTGGCGCCCGGCAAGATTCAGCGCCTGGCGAGATTCTGCCGCTGTACCAAAGCTTCGGCACAGTAACGTGTCTGACATTCTGGGTCCTTCTCTGGATGCGTGGCGACGCGCCAGTGGAGGAGAGCTTAAGCGGTGCTGATGGGATGGCCCCTTTTTCCATCCCCAAGAAAGTGAGGACACCTAAACGGACACCTCACGGTGCATTAAATGCAATTGTCCTAATCCGTCAGGGGTTAGGTATGATACCCTGTAGCTACTTTACACCTCAATGTATATACATTTTGCCACTGTGGAGACCCCTTTCAGCATATAAAAGGAAGCCCAAGGCAACTGCTACAGAGGAGGAGAACTTCTGGCCCATTCTGCATGCGTAGCTGCTCTTTGAATGTACTGTTCATTGCGAGCGCTCCTGAAGGCTGGGCTTAAGAACATCAATAAGAACACAAAGCAGGAGTAGAGTTTTACGCTGATCAGCGGCCCAAACCTGCATAAAAACGTCATGCGTCGATCACTGGTTCTGCTCTTTGCGTATACCTCTCCCCCCGCCGAATCGTAAAGGGGTCTCTCGGGGTCCCATAGGTGTCGTGCCCCGACAAGCGGGCATCTGGTTCCAGCTGTCATGCTCTTCGCGAGCGCGCTGCCAGCCGGAGGGCCTGGTGGCCTCGGGCTGCAGGCCGACGGCTGCTGCAGCAAGGCCTCGTGGGTGGATGTCGAAGTCACCACCGCCGGCAACATGTTCCTGAACCGCGGGTGGCAGTCGTTTGCCCGCTCGCGCGGCCTGCATGGGAAGTGCACCCTCTACTTCAGGTACGATGGCGCCGCGACCCTCTACGTCAGGGTCTTCGGGGAAGGCGGCCGACGCCTGGGGTGCTGCCCGAAGAGCGACAGCGACGATGATGATGATGGCAACGACGCCATTGCTGGCGGTGAGCTTGCCCTTGGTGATGGCTCCTCTTCTGGGCAGAGTACGAGCGACCACGACTACGACAAGCCGCCACGCCGCCAGGCTCGGACCGGGGAGGACGACGAGCCGCATCGCCGGTGCTCCTCGGTGAAACAGGAGGAAGACTCCGACTGATCTCGGGTGTTGCCGGGGCCGAGCCTCGGGAGTCGGCGTAGTCGCGCAGCTTGCTTTTATTTCTTTCTTCCTCCTACATTGAAAGAAGTACAGGGCACTGTTGGGGTGTGTAATGAACCATGGCGCATGCACCGTTAGGCTATGCTCGTTGTTTTCATATCATGTTGTGATGTCCATGTTTCTACTAGGTGCGTTTAGGGTAACTTAGCTTGATGTGTTCGTGGTAGACTTCCATGTCACGAGGGCACGCCTCTCCGGGGGCATTTTCCAAGGGCTTCCTTCTTGAAAACTCTAGAGTCGTTGAGCCTCGAGAGGTGTCGTGTAGCTGCAGGGTTAGAAAACCTCATGAGGCGTCTCGTCCTACCTCGCGCGAGCCCCCGAGCATGGGTTGGTTGCAGCTAGTACACCACGTCGCTATGCCCGGAGGCATGGACTTAAGAGGGTGCGCATGCTCATGATCTCGTTCAAGGGCGTCACGCGAGGATTAAGGTGCCCAAGCTGGGGCAGCAAGGTTTAGGTGAGGTGTGGTCGCGGGCGAGCCCGGGCGCACACACACCGTACCTATCCCCCGCGCACGAGATGCGCGAGGAGGAGCGACGGGCAACTTCCGCTCTTCCTGGAATAGGGTTGGAAAGGAGAACACTGTGAAGAGACAAAAAAAGAGAGAAATGTTCCAACCCTTGCAAACGAAAGACACGAAAGCTCCAAATTTCATTCGAGAAATTGCAAACCAGCTACAGAAAGTAAGCAAAAGAACAGCCGCGTCCGGCACCTAGACTAGTCTTCTTGTCTTCCCACCAGCGCGGAGCATGGGGCCTCCACTAGGATGTGGGTGGGAGCCCCCGTGAGGCCCAGGGGCAGCACTCAGGAGACTCCAGGGCGTGTACAACCCCAACTCATTATTACTTGAGAGTGTCACGAGCGGAGATCTTCACGGGCGTCCCTGACGCCTGACAAGGGCCCCGCCCTGCGCCTCCCCTGACCACCGTTGGGGCGTCCGGAAACCAGGACGAGACCAAGGGGCGAGGGGGACGCTGGTGGTGCCCCGGCGATCGCAGGCCCCCCACCGGGGGGAAGGGCTCACCGGCGCCTTCCCCGGCAGATGACCTACCTCTGAGGAGCGTGCGCCGCCGTCATGGCGGCGCCTTGCTCCACACGGCGCGAGGGAGGCCCTGGCGCCGGGCTCCCCCCATGCAGATCCCAGTGCGCCCTGTTCGCTTGCAGCAGGGCTATCATCCTGAGGTCCATGGCCGTTGCCGTGGCTTGGTTCACCTGCGGTCCATGGTTAGCGTAATCATGCTCCTGGGATATCGGCTGTACCCGGTGGCTGTTGTTGTTGAAGATGCCGGTGAAGCTCCGAGGCGGCCCACGGAGAGCTTTGGTCTCACGTGGTCCTGCCGCCCAGGCTGGCGAGGGGAATGAGCAGGGGCTTCCTCTTGGCGCATACAACAAGCTCGTCAATGGAGGTACAGGGGTGCTCGAGGCCGCCATCCCCGGGTCTGCGCCTGGCCGCTCGGCGCCGTTCCTTGTCATGCCTGGCGCCAAGTCACGAGGGCCGTAGGGTGGCATCCCATCGCGGTCCCAGGAGGGGCCGCCCGGTCCTGTCACGCTCGGGCGTGACGTACCCTGGGTAGGGTAAGCGGCGTCGCGGGCTTGGTTGGCGTAGCGTGGTCCTCCAAGCCCCCCGAGGAAGGGCGCGCGGGTGTGGCGAGAGCTGGCGCGTACCCCCGGCAGTGCTTGCAATGTAGGCAAGGTGCAGAAGGGTGCCGCACCCTCGCAGGCGGCATCGAGTAGCTCGGCGACGCGCTCCAGCAGGGCGTCGTGGTCACCTTCCGCCAGCCTGCACCGCAGCAGCTCCCGCGCCACGATGAGCACGGCTCGCGTGTTCGCCTGCTGCCGGTGCGTGTGTATGGTCATCGCCGCGGCGTAACCCGAAGACCGCGCGGTGGCGCGGTTGCGACGCGGCGCGGAAGCGGGCGGAGGTGGTCCATGTCGCCTGATGCCGACAACGCTGGCCGCCGTGCGGGCTGCAAGGAGCGCAGAGTGTAGGGCTTCTTGGGCAGGGGCGCTGCTCGGGCGGGCCGAGCGGCCCAGTGCTCAGCATGAGCTCGAGGATCTCTCGCCATGGTGACGATGGGGCGAACGGCGGGGGAGAGACTTCGACGCACCCCTACCTGGCGCGGCAAATGTCGGATTCAGGGCTCCGCAGACCCAAGAAAGGTTCGAAATCTGGGGTGCGTGCGAAAAACTCAATCTCCCCAGTCTACCGACTAGTCGATCTCATGGCCTGGCTCGATGAACTGGAAAGGACAGGGACACAGCAATTTACCCAGGCTCGGGCCACCTTGTGGTGTAAAACCCTACTCCTGCTTTGTGGTGGATTGGCCTCGAGGTGGGCTGAGGATGAACAAGTACAGAGGGGCAACAACCTCAGGAGGTATGTTCTTGTGTTGGTGTGAGCTGGTGGGGATGATCTGGTTGATCCGTCCATCCCACGGTGGTGGCCTAGATATATTTATAGTGGCCTTGGTCCTCTTCCCCCAAAACGAAGGCGGGAAGGGATCCCACAACGTCCATGTTTGAAGGGGAATAAGTAGTACATCTTATCCTGACGAAAGGTGGGCTTCGCTTGCAAAGCTTCTGGTTGTGACGTCGTGGTGGGATCGGCGATGGCCTCCGTCCCGCCGTCCTGGTCTTGTAGCACGGTAGTGGAAACCTTTGGCTGATTCCTCGAGACTCTGCGTCTGCACCCGCTTCCTTATCACCAAAGAAGAAACCTGCTATACTGCGCCTGCTGGCGCCCGCCTGGCCTTGGTCATCATAGCTTGCATCACCTGAACCTCACGAGGTGGAGCTTGCATAGGAATCTCTGCTCCTCAGGAGCCGGCCTAAGGAGGCCGCTTCCTCTGGAGGTCCTTGACGTCGTCC
The DNA here is from genome assembly GCA_011799875.1 of Thinopyrum elongatum. Taxonomy (NCBI): domain Eukaryota; kingdom Viridiplantae; phylum Streptophyta; class Magnoliopsida; order Poales; family Poaceae; genus Thinopyrum; species Thinopyrum elongatum. Next base: position 311,429,828 of record CM022302.1, on the reverse strand, counting down.
GCCTTGCAAGGCTTGGCCCCTCGCGAGGGTCTTGTGTTGCTGATGCTGAGGACGGGCCATGCCACGCCGCAGATGGAGCCACGCTGCAGGCCGCAGGCAGCCAAGTCTGGGTACCCTGGTTCCCAGAACGCCGACAAGCGCGTCGGGGTTTTCTTGAAGAAATGAGGAACAAGATGAGGGAGAAGCAAGTTGGGGTTTTCTTCAAGAGAGGAAGCTGAGAGAGAAGAGTGAAATGATGGTTGCTTCGTCCGTCTAACTTACTGCTGGAAAGGTTGGGGTTTTGTGATTGACGGCTCATTGGGCATACTGAGAGAGAAGAGCAAAAGTTCCCTTCTCGACCCACTTTTGGGTGTTTGGCAGAGTGCATGAAGGGTGCATGAGTCCACACTAGTAGGTTAACACAAATACACTAGGAGCATGCATGAAGAGGGGTGCTAAGATGAGCATGCACGAAGAGGGAACAACTATATTGAGATGAGAATGCAACCAAACACACCCACACGCTTTGTGCTACAGTGACTGGTCTGCACCGTCTGAGTTTGATCTAATGGTCATGTTGCGCCAAGACATGGACATGCCCATGCAGATGACGCCTAAACACCACCGAAGTCCCTCTGCTTCTCAAGGCGCACGACGTTGGTGATGCAAGGTGCCACCGCCCGCAGATCCCGCTCCTGGTCGACGGGAGCCAGCTCGTCAAAGATGGCGTCCAATGGCACGAATGGATTCTGGTGACGAAGCCCTGAGAGGATTCACGCGGCAACGGCGATGGCATCCTGCAACCCCTCCTTGTCCAGCTCCGCTCCCACCATCACACGGAGATGGCTCAGCTCCTCGAAGATATAGGTGAAGAAGGAGACCAGGTCAGGAAGCCGCAGCTCGTTGAAGTCGATGGGGTGGTCCAACGGGTTTACCCGATGGCCGGCATGGTCGCGCTGGCACGACGGTAGGCATCGCGCAGCTGCAACACGTGCATGGCAACATGGTCCACCAAGTGGTTGAGGCGATCCTGGACCTCGTCACGATCGGCCCACTCGCGCTCCAGCCGGCTCGCCTGACTGCCAATCATATCTCCCGCTTTCTGCAGCAACGCCGACGACGCCTCGAGCATCTTTGTGGTGAACGCCTGCCGCTTTTGAAGCCCCGTGAACTCCCGCACATAAAGGAGGAGCATGGCACTCCTCTCCTCCTTGAGCTTATAGAGCTCCACGTCCTTGGCCCTGAGCTCCGCATCCTTGGCCTAGAGCTCCTGTGTCAGGCGCCTCACCTCAGACTCCATGATCTGGTGCGCCGCCATGGAACTAGGTAGAAGCAATGGGGAGAGGAAGCAAAGGGGGCGAAATGGCTGAAAGGCAATGCAATCTATAGGAAGGCGGAGGGAGCCAGCCGAGAAGCGGGGTGAATCATTTGGTTTTCACCATGGGAAAACACCAGTCGACGACTTTTCACATCCGGGAGCAGTGGGTTTTACAGGCGGAGTCATCATGACTAATTGCTGTTGCGCCTTCTCCCATCAATCAAAAAAATAAAAATCCTGCCGCACCCAAAGACCAGAGCAATGCCGTGGTGGATATTTAAATTTACCTGTCGGCAAGGAGAGAGAAAAGGGGTGAAAAAACAAATGTGGTGGCGGCCTAGCTAATCGGTCACACTAGCCCAACTAGCTAGCCACCGTGCTTCACTGATGTACTTGGCGGGAAAGGTGGGCTTTTGTGATTTGACGACTCATTTACTTGCTTCGGCGCTACGACCAAGGAGGACCTAGAAAACGCGTGGTAGGGCGTCCCACATCTCGGCAAGGAAGAAAATATGCGAGCCCCACCCGGGAGGACCCAGAAACCGCGCGGTAGGGTGTGCCACGTCTCGGCATGGAGAAAAATGTGCTTGTAAAAATATACTGCATCAGACGTACTACCTATGGTTCGACCTCGGGACCCAGCCAGTCGGTCGAAAACACCCCACTAGCCACACAGCTTCATCATGCTAATGTGGCACGGAGTATAGGTGTGGTTATCTCCGTCTCGACCAGCCACAACGTCTCTTGTTCTAGGCGATTCTTCTATTTCCAAGCATTTTTTTAGTTACTGGCAATGTGCCCGTGCGTTGCAACGGATCCAAAGTAGAATAGTACTTGTTCACAAACTTGAAAGCAAACACTCCTGTTTTGATATACATATATACCACTAAAAATATATTACTTTTCACTCAAAATATATTTCTCAGGCTGTTTTGATGAGGTGAGGGAGGGATGTGGTTGCTTATAAGATAACAAGGAGTTTTCTGCAAATTGGAGCCGAGAAGTGGGCTATTGTTGCAAAAATGCCACAACTTACCTCACAACCGTTAGATGCAGATCTAATGGTCATAAATGACGGATGGCAGACACACCATCATCACCAACTGAGTCTTTTATAAGAATAGAGAAATATATTACTCAGGCTGTTTTGATGTGGTGAGGGAGGGATGTGGTCGCTTATAAGATAATAAAGGGTTTTCTGCAAATTGGAGCAGAGAAGTGGGCTATTGTTGCAAAAATGCCACAACTTACCTCACAACCGTTAGATGCAGATCTAATGGTCAGAAATGACGGATAGTAGACACACCATCATCACCAACTGAGTCTTTTATAGGAGTAGAGATAGAGATAATAACACCACGGCAAGCTCGCGCCGCTCTTCATGTGTGCCCGTGCGTCTAAAGGTTAGACGATGGAGAGGAGAGATAGATCGCAGACATGGGACCCACCAGTAAGTAAGTCAACGGTCATGCACATGTTGACGAGCCACTCCCTCTTCTCTACTCAACCTAATACTGTCTAAAATCAAGTTATGCGACAAAGCCAACAACTGTTGCTGTTTCAGGCTATCGACTTACGCTTTGTAGTCCAGGTTGCCAATTCAAATCTCATCTTTCAAATTTGTTAGTTCTAGGTCCAAATTTGATCAATGACATGTGGGACCCCCGTGTGTTGTTCCGATATTTCAGTGTAGGATGGTTTTTTTGCACAAACACTTTGCGCGGTTAGACAAGTAATGGCACCAGTTACACGTATTTTGCAAGTTTAGGAACAAAAATGACAGCGGCATAGAATATCACATCCACCCCGCAGCTTAGATGCTATGGTGATACGAGTTTTTACGTCATTGGATCTGTGATCCAATGGCTTGGGAGTAGTCTTTGTAATTATGCGCAATTTCCAAACTCTCCAAGGTTTTTTTGCAATTAAAACATTCAGGCCTCATGTGTGCCACTGCATCTTGGATCCAACGGCTCCCAGTAGCTCATATTAGTTGCTCCCAGTAGCTTAATTAGCCGCTACAGTGATACAAGCATCTAGGTCGTATGATCTGTGATCAGATGCCACATGCGTAGTACTTGTACTTTCGGCGCAATTCCCAAAATCTTTGAGGCCTATATTGCAAAAACATTCAAACCTCCTATTGTGAGCCGTTAGATCTCCTGGGAACTCGTATCACCATAGAATCTACGGTGCGGGAGCACCTCATATTCTCCCATTAGAGAAAACATCAGGTGCTCTCGCAGCTTGGATGCTACGGTGATATGAGCTTCGAGGTTGTTCGATGTGAGATCCAATGGCATCTGAGCAGTCTTTGTGCTTGTAAGCAGTGGCCGAACTCTTTGGAGGCTTTTATGCAAAAAAAACATTCGAAACACCAAGGAGTTGTTGGATCACAGATCCAACAGCTCTGAAGAGCTTGTATCATCAAAGCATCTAAGGTGTGATAGCACATGATATTCTTACATACAGGAGAATATGAGGTCCTCCTTCATCTTAGATGCTACGGTGATACGAGCTTCGAGGTCGTTGGATATGGAATCCAAGGGCATCTAAGTAGTTTTTTGTACAAATTGTGTGCAATTCTCAAACTCATTAAGGTTTCCTGTAAAAATATTAAGACATCCTGCGAGCTGCTATATCTCAGATCTACAAGCTCCAAGGAACTCATATCAGCATATAGCATCTAAGGTGTGGGGGCACCTGATATTATCCAGGGGAGGGGGTGCATAACCAATCGGTGTTTGGGAGGGTGGGGACAAATATAATGTTCAAAAAATATAATCTAAACAATCCTAGACAGAGCTTCACAATTTTATCTAAGGTCGAGGGGTAACCCCCGACAATCTACATAGCTCTGCCTATGCAAGAGGTGTAGTGCGAGCGTCTATGTGTGAGAGAGACGACACGAAAAAGCGATGTCAATCGAGTCATTTATAGAGGGAGAGATCGAGGGAGTGTGGCCTAGCGTACACTCGAATGTTAAAGATGATACACCGAGATATTTTGCGGCGAAGCTGTGGTGAGGGCTGGAGGGAGATAGTTACCGAGAGAGTGGCCTAGATAGACTTTGTGTGTGCGCGCACGGTGAAGGTGTTTTACAAAGGCAACACATGTGTCTTGAGAGAGAGAGAGAGAGGGAGCATTTGTCATGGAGGGCACGCCGAGGTTGTGTGTGAGAAATACATTTGACGAGAGTGTGAGGGCGGGAATGACATAAATGGTGATCGAAACGTGAATAGCAATAATGAGCACGCATGTGTTGGATACCAATAGCTCTATTAACAAAGAAATGAACACCAATCGATACATGAAGTATGTGTGTGTGTGCGTGGGGGTGGGGGGGGGGTCGATGGAGAGACCTAAACACAACATTCGCATGTATGTAGTACTTGACTTAATATTCATGTTTCAGTTTCCTATTCATTTTAAATATTGAATTGAGGACCATGCATGGCTTACATTTTACTCGCTTCGTTCCTAAATATTTGTCTTTTTAGAGATTTCAAATGGACTGCCACATACGGATGTATATAGACATATTTTAGAGTGTAGATTCACTCATTTTGCTCCGTATGTAGTCACTTGTTGAAATCTCTAAAAGACAAATATTTAGGAACAGAGGGAGTATTTTTGAATTCGTGTCATACATGCATGGTTTGGAAAAATAGATGCATTCGTCTTTTAAATTGTTGGATTGTTGTTGTATTCGCGCGCGTGTGTGTGTGGTCATATGCTAGTTACATACAAAGTTTTCTCACCACCATACCATTCGTCTTTTAAATTTGAATTTGCAATGAAAAACTTACTAGGGATACCATGAAATGTGAAATCCACGTTGAGATCACTATATCACAAACTCACTCCAATTCAAGAACTCGTCATAAATCAACTACCGTGCCTTTTGGAATGACCAGTAATTTGCAAGGAAAATACGGGCATTGTAATACATATAAATTCGTTCGGCAATTTAAAAGATTCCTTTCGTATTCTCAAATGGTAGCACCCAACGGCGTACCAGCCAGACCCGGGCTCGTGTTGATCCTAAAAAAACCAGGTTTGTGTCCTTCTGGTGGCGTGCGTGGTACGCACATTAGCCAACCCCAACCACTCGAGCCTCCACGTTTCGAGTCAAAATATTTGGCGGCCAGAATTCCAGCCCTAGGAAATTCCCCTCATGTCCCCGGTCCATAATGACTACTGATGAACAATGGAGGAATGCTTTAGTAACTAGACAATGTTACCTACCGTGCCGAGCACGGTTCAATTCCCTTGGTCGCCGCTACCCAAGGTCACCTGTCAACTCCATTGCCTAGCACTAATAGGAGTACTTTACAAGGATGAGCACAGAATTGAGCCCCGTTTGTTCGTGCCTAGTACTTGAGTTAATATATTAGGCAATGCACTGGTACGGAGGGATTATCATTTTACTCTGCATATATAACTTGTCTAAGTGTAACTAAGCAAAATGTTTGACCAAATCCTTTCTTAAGAAATATTAACATCTACAACAGTAAAGATGTATCGCTTGAAAATTTATTGCACGATGCAGGTTATGATATTGTTTCGAATCCTGGATTTTAAATTTCAGAAAATCCAAAAGTGACCCGAAATTCATGAAACTGAGCATGGTCTCGTGATATGGCAGAAATATGCTGTCATAATTGTTTTGTTCAATTTGAGACAAGCTACTTATGAAAAGTTGCACAAATGAAGAGCCAAGGTATTTTGGAACAAATACCTGTCATGTTAACATGAACACTTTAGCTATTCAAACCGTGGGCGTTTACGTGCCGCCACGAGTCCCGCTTCTCATCGGCAGGTGCCGTCTGAGCAAGCGTGTGAGTCGACGGGAGGCGTGCGAGCAGACCGCTGCGCCGGCTGACCGGGAGGCGTGCGAGCAGGCCACTGCGCAGGCTCACCGGGAGGCGAGCCCTTTGACCAGGCTCCATCGCCACCTTCGTCCCAACTGCCCCCACTTTTAATGGCGCCGGCGCCGTAGTTTAAAATCACCCCCGCACTACCTGGTATCACTACAATCTACTCTCTTCCTCTCCGATTCTCTTGTCGTCTACCTCCAACCAGCCTGACCTAACCGTACGCCATGCCGCATCATGATGGTCTACCCTTGATATGTATCCAACGTATCTATAATTTTTGATTGTTCCATGCTATTATATTATCATTCTTGGATGTTTTACGATCATTTTATAGCAACTTTATATCATTTTTTGGGACTAACCTATTGACATAGTGCCCAGTGCCAATTGCTGTTTTTTGCTTGTTTTTTACTTCGCAGGAAATCAATACCAAACGGAGTCCAAACACAGCGAAACATTTTGGTGATTTTTTCTGGACCAGAAGACACAAGTTGGGCCAAGAAAGTACCTGAGGGGGGCTCCGAGAGGAGCACAACCCCAATATTCCAGAAACCCTAGAGGAGTCAACGAAATCAATTCCAGCCGCCGCAAGTTCCAGAAACCACAGATCCAATCTAGACACCATCACGGAAGGGTTCATCATCCTCATTGGTGCCTCTTCGATGATGCGTGAGTAGTTCATTGTAGACCTACGGGTCCGTAGGCAGTAGCTAGATGGCTTCCTCTCTCTCTCTCTTTTGATTCTCAATACAATGGTCTCTTGGAGATCTATTTGATGTAACTCTTTTTGCAGTGTGTTTGTTGGGATCCGATGAACTTCGAGTTTATGATCAGATCTATGTTTTTATCCATGAAAGTTATTTGAGTCTTTTGATCTCTTATATGCATGATTACTTATAGCCTCGTATTTCTTCTTCGAATCTTTGGTTTAGTTAGGCCAACTAGATCGATTTTTCTTGCCATGGGAAGAGGTGCTTTGTGATGGGTTCGATCTTACGGTGCTTGATCCCAGTGAGAGAAGGGGAACCGACACATATGTATCGTTGCTATTAAGGATAACAAGATGGGGTCTATTTCTACATAAATAGGTCTTGTCTACATCATGTCATCGTTCTTATTGCATTACTTTATTTCTCCATGAACTTAATACACTAGATGCATGTTAGATAGCAGTCGATGTGTGGAGTAGTAGTAGATGCAGGCAGGAGTCGGTTTACTAATCTTGGACGTGATGCCTATATAATGATCATTGCCTGGATATTGTCATAATTATTTGAAGTTCTATCAATTGCCCAACAGTAATTTGTTTACCCACCGTATACTATTTTTCTCGAGAGAAGCCACTAGTGAAATCTACGGCCCCCGGGTCTATTTCCTCATCATATATTTTCAGATCTATTTTGCTATTTGCCTTTTTATTAATTTGCCACTTTTATTTTCAGATCTATATTTCTAAAAACCCAAAAATATTTTGCTTCACTTTATTTTATTCGCGATCTATTTATCCAATCTACTACAATTAATCTCCCGTCCGTTTGCCAATTTCTGGCACCATTACCCGAAAGGGATTGACAACCCCTTTAACACGCCGGGTTGCAAGTATTTGTTCTTTGTGTGTAGGTGCTATTTACGTAGTGTTGCCTGGTTCTCCTACTGGTTCGATAACCTTGGTCTCATCACTGAGGGAAATACCTACCGTTGTTGTGCTGCATCATCCCTTCCTCTTTGGGGAAACACCAACATAGTTCAAGCCAACATCAGCACTTAGTCTTCCAGTTTCCTGAGGAAGACACCCAGCTGGAGTCTCAAGAACATAAGGGGCTTTGGGACGAGCTTGAACTGGCCTTGCGGGAAGACGCCACGCCTGTCCCCGCTCCCGTTCCGGCTCCCGTCACCCCGACTGCGCCAGCGCCCATTCCCGTGGCATTGATGGGTTGGGAGCCACACATTGTCACCGAGCTTGATGCCACAGGGTTCCACAAGGTCCCTGCCGACTTTCACGCACCCGTGCACCTACCAGGGCATGCGCTTGCGCATGAACTGATGTGCGCGCCCGTGCTGGTGCCCGTGCACCTGCCAGTGCATGCGCCTGCGCGTGCACTGACGCCCGCGCCCGTGCCGGTGCCTGTGCACACGAATGTCTCCGCCACACCATTGCGAGCGCCTATCCCCATGCGGGTGCTAGTGCCCCCCTCAGCGGCATGGATGGCCGCCGTCGACCGCTTCCTTGCACCAACGCTAGTCGCCTCCTCCTGCCAGTTGACTCGCTCCTGGAGACCGAAGTCCAGAACATTCTGGCCTTCCTTGTAGCTAGGGCCAACGTCCAGGAGTACGCCAACAACGGTGCAAGATGCCGCCGTCGCCGTCGCCATCGGTCAGTGGCCCGACGGCACACAGAGCACGGTAGAGGAGCCGCTTCCCACCGCAAGACGCCCCCGCCGCCGACGCGTAATCTAAGTTTGCCATGAAAAACATTCTGATTGCCATGCTTAAAATCCGAACGTTTGGGATTTATCATTTCCATTTATTTTTGTTCGATCATCGTATGTATGTAAAGTCGGAGTCAGACTGAATGAAATCTATGGTTTGATCGATTGAATGTTCTGCTAGAGCCGTATTAAATTAAATATAAAACGTCATCAAGCCACATGTATTCCTTCTCATCGCAAAAATTTTATATTAAATACCACGTCAATTCCAAATATTTTTTTAGGGAAGTCAATTCCAAATACTTGTAGGGCGCGACCAGTCCCCTTGTTCGAGCACTAGGCGATACATCTATTTATCCACGCATTTAATTATGACGGAGTAGTAGATAAATAGTACTACAACTAGCCTAACTTGTCCGTCACGGTCACTTTTGTTCCTAAACTTGTTACATGTATAATACTACCAGTACGTGAAACTGGTGCCGTAACTTGTGAATGCGTCCAGATATGGTCAACGGCAACATCACCCGCGTGTTCTTCGTGTTTGCCCGTGCATCTAAACGTAGAAGGGGAGGAGAGAGAGAGAGCAGACATGGAACCCACCAGTAAGTGAAGGCAAATAGTACGTGCTAACGAGCCGGTCCCACTAATGTACTAAAATTAATATTAAAACATGTTATCCATTAAATAGGCTGTGGTAATATAAAAACATTATATCAACAAGAAAAAGGTCCATTTTACTACCCTAAATAAAGTGGCTGGTTCACTTTAGCCCCTGATCTATTTTTTGGCTTCTTTTACCCCCCAAACAAACCCAAACCGGACAAAACACCCCCTGACTGGTTTTTCTCCACCCGCTGCTGATGTGGCACTAGTCAACGGCGGTTTTGACCTGGGTGGGGCCCCCTTGTTAGGTTTCTCTCTCTTCCTCTCTCTCTTTCTCTAGGTCAGAACCGCTGCCGCCCGAAGGAGCGCCGTGTAGAGGATGCAGGCCAGCGACTCCCACATGTTCCTGTTGAGCGAGTCGCCCACGAACACGAGCTGCCTGTTCTGGCACTGCTCCAGTGCCTCAGAGCCGTCGAGCCTCCCGCCGGCGCCGCCGCACCCCTCGGCTGCCACCGCCACTCCTCGTAGCCGGCGTCCGGGCGGCCATTCCTCCGGCAGATGACCTGGTCGTTGAGGAACGAGCACTCCATCGCCTCGTACAACGGGTACCTCGCTGGGTCGCACACCCAGCTCCCGTCGAGCATGTCGCACTCCCTTCCCTCTTCGTCGCCGCCGTCCTCCCATGTCGATGCCGGTGCGGGCGCGGGTTCCAGCCCTGTTGACTCCTCTTCTTGCTCCACCTCCTCCTCACTGCTGAGATCTCCAGGGCCGGCGTCCGGCGCGAGCGCCATGGAGTCGTCGTGGTTATGGTACGCAGCAGGAGCAGCATGACGACAAGGAGGAGGAGGACGTGAAGGAGGACGGGGGGCGGGCTGTAGCAGCCTGGAGAAGTGCTCCCACGGCGGCGGTAGCAGCGCGGGGAAGAGGCAGAGACAGAGGAGGGAGCAGAGCGCCCATCTCGCCGCCGGCCACGCCATCCTGCCCCCACGCGAGCCCGCTCCGAGTACCCACCGCCGGTGGTTGCCACCATCGCCTCGACCCCATGTGCCACCGCCTCCTGCCGACCCCGCCTGCCCCTACTCTGCTCGCCGGCGAGTGTATCTGGAGAGAGAGAGAGAGAGGTGAGAGAAATCTGACAAGAGGGCCCCACCCAGGTCAAAACCGCCATTGACTAGTGCCACATCAGCAGCGGCTCGGGAAAAACCAGGCAGGGGGGTGTTTTGTCCGGTTTGGGTTTGTTTGGGGGGTAAAAGAAGCCGAAAAATAGATCAGGGGGTAAAGTGAACCACCCACTTTATTCAGGGTAGTAAAATGGACTTTTTTCTATCAACAAAGGGGGGGTACAACAAACGTTGCTACTATGTTGCCTATTGACGTGCGGCTTGAAGGCCCTGGTCGCATGTTCGATCCTCGTCCTTTTTCATTTTTAATTTATATATGGGTCCAAATTTGTTCCATGACAGGTGGGCCCCTCGGTGTGTAGTTTTTAGCACTTTAATTTGTTGGTCGAAATTTTTTCCATTACAGGTGGACTATCAGTGTGTAGTTTGTAGCTTATTTGTAATAACTAAAGAGTACAATAGAGTTTTTTGCAAATATACCATGGTGCAACGTGGAAGGTGAGAAAGGACGTGTGAGAGAGCGGTGATCGAGCCAGAGGGAAATCAATTGGGGGAGGTGCGGGGGTTGCAATGGTGTTTGGAGTAGTTGTGGGCCGAATGCTACGAAAATATAATCTAAACCCACCGGAATAAATGCCTTCGCAAATTAATCCAAGGTTGGAGTGCCCCTCGCAATGTAAATAGCTCCGGCTCTGCGAGGGATGGAGAGGTAGCTTCAATGTGTGGAAGATACGGCGTGAGAAAGCGAGGTCAATCGAGACACAGATAGATAGAGAGACAAAGTGATTGTGGCCCGGCATTCGTTGAAAAGATATATATGCTCTGGAGAGATATTGTTCGGTTGAGCTTTTGGGAAGGGTGAGAGCTATAAGATAGAGCTTGAGAGATGATCCAGTCACAGACATGTAGATATATTTTGTGCGTGGGAGGAAGCAAGGTCAATCAATACATAGATAAAGGGAGAGAGATTGAGCGAGTTTGGGTCGTCATGCGATCGAAAGAGTGAGACGGGTTGGAGAGAGTGACCTAGATAGACAATGTGCGTGAGAGAGTATACAATATGAATATGTCAAATTGGGTTCAAACATGGAGATATATCGTTTGTGTCTAAGAAAGAGCAAGGTCAATCGAGACATACATAGAGAGAGAGAGAGAGAGAGATTGAGCGAGCGTGGCCCACCATGAGGTCAAAAGAGTGGGGGCGGCTTGGATGGACTGACCTAGATAGACAATCTGCGTGAGAGAGTATAGAGTGTGTCGATCAAGGCCCAAACAGGGAGATATATCATTTGTGTGTGATAGAAAGCGAGGTTAATCGAGACTTAGATAAAGAGAGCAAGATTGAGCGAGTGTGGGCCGCCGTGCGGAAGTAAGAGTGAGACAGTCTCGAGAGAGTGACCTACATAGATAATGTGTGTGCGTGCGCACGAGAGGGGGGGTCTAGATAGGCAATGCATGTATCCAACAAGAGAGGGTGGGATGGAGAGAGAGAGAGAGAGAGCTCGGCATGGAGTGCAATGGCGGGTGTGTGAGAGAGATACATTTGGTAACAGAGTGGCAAAAGGGGGCTGTGTAGTTGAGAGAGTTAGAGATCGAAACATGGAGAGAAAGAATGAAGGTGTGTCAGAAACCGATAGCTTTCTAAGGTGGTTAGGAGAGGAAGATTCATCGATACAGGAAGTATGTAGCGTGTGTGCCGAGGGGGGGGGGGGGTGGGGGCTAAAAACAACATTTGAATGTAGATAGTACGAGACTTAATATCGACGTTTCAATTTAGTGTACATTGTAATATTTGAATTGAGGACCATGCATATTGCTTCCGTAATTATTTCGAATTCGTGCCATACTAGGTTTGGAAAAGTTGATATTGACTCGATTGTTGTGCTATTTTGTAGGTCATATGTTTAAATCCATCCAAAGTTTTCTCACTACCATGGTGTTCATCTTATACATATGAATTTGTATTAAAAAAAGTAGCATGGATACCGTGAAATGCGAAATCCACGTTAGAATTGGAGATCGCTATGTGACACACACTCTAATTCAAATAACTCCTCATTAATTAATTTATAATATCTTGTTTCGAATGACTAATTATTTGCAAGGAAAACACGGGCATGGTAATACATACAGATTCGTTTGCAAATGAAAGAAGATTCGTTTGCATTCTCAAATGTAGGCGCACCAGGCAGACCAGGGTCGTTTCGTGGTGGTCGTGTGTGTCGTACGGACACTAGCACCCAGCCAACCACCCCCCTCCGTCCCTCCCCCCCCCCCCCCCGCCCCCCCCAAAAAAAGAACGGCGACAAAAAAAGTTCGCGCTTCCATGTTTTGGATTGAAATATCTAGCGGCCCCAATGCCAGCCCTGCAAAATCTCCCTTCTCCACCATCTCCTTCCGCACCCAGAGCGCTCAAATCCCTAATTCGCCGCCAACCCAAGCAAAGTTTGAATTGCCCCTCGTCTCATCTCTTTCCCCACCTCTATGCCGGACGACGACGACGAAGACGACGGTCGCGCTTCACCACCGCACTGGAGCTACCTCATCTACGCCCTCATCCACCGCACCGGGTGGTCCACCGACAACATCGGCCACCGAAACTGACGTGCCTCACAGACACCGACTTCCACCGCATCAGGTGCGCTTCACCGACGCCGTCTCCCACCTCACCGGGGCTACTTCACCGAGCACATCGTCGTACCTCCACCCCCTAAGGCCGTTGGGGCTTCACCAACGGTCTCGTCCACCGCATCGTAGTGCTCCGCTGCCGCTCAAGATCTGCATCCGTGCGCGGCCAGTCAACGCCAGTGCATCACCCTCAACGGCTCTGAAGTGACCCGCACTCTAGCTAGGCAAGCATGCCCAAACGCCGGCCCGAACTAGGTATCCACATATCACTCCCGTGTGCACTGTTCCGACGATGTTTGGATATCCTTTACTGCTCTCTTAGCTTACACGCCTATGCAACTCTGACTTTAACTCTTATTTCTTCTGGAGATATCATCTGAAACAAGCAAAACCATTTTTTAGCAAAGCATGATGGCACTACGGGATCTGGTACACATCCTACACACCGGTATAACCTTGTAAGTACCTGTCCTCCGGTACAACAGCAAGGTTGATTCCTCTTATTTGATCAACCATTCACCATGTCAAAAATGCAGAGGGGGGTGCAAGGAGCACAAGGCCTGCACATCCAAGTAAGTGGTAACATGGAATTGTACATGGAACATCCCAAGCGCAAGCAGAGCTGCAGTGAGCCTATACAACAAGCTAGCGTAAGTCCCTGCATTTTATTTAATTCATACTGGCCTGTGTGTATGATTTGTGTGCAGTGGCAGATCCACGAATTCAAGTTACCAGGGGCGAAAATTTAACTTAAAAAATACGAAGGTACTTGCACTCCAGAAATCAACATAACTTGAGAAATGTGAAGCTACATGCACTTTGAAAACCAGCTAATGATCGAAAGTAGTTCCAGATTATAAAACACTAAATGATGTAAGCACCAAAAAACACAAAATGCAACATGGTGTACAAAGACTACTAACATGGACTGTACCTGCTTGAATTATTCGTTCTCTGGCTGAAAATATTGAAGTGTAATTGCACCTATAACTAGTGCGCAAACTGCATATCAATATATCTATCCTGCACAAGTATGCCAATAGTTTCAAACAATAGATTAGAAAAGTATTTATGTTACGTTGTCATGATACGGGGACTTTCTGGTAGATGGCCTCGACGTTTCCTCAAGCCATGAAAATGTACTATAATTTGCTTGTCATCAATTCCTGCAAATCTCTATCTCTCTCTCAACATAGCAGATCATCATTAGACACTAAATCCTTCAATGGGAGCTTGCAAAATGCTTGCATTAGATCCCTCATTAGACACTATATGTTCATCACCAGGAGAATGTAAAATGTTTGCATCAAATCCTTCATTAGCAGTCTGTTCATTAGACACTTCAGGCTCAAGAACAACATGAGCTTGTATGTTTGCACCAGAAACTTGATTAGACACACCAGGTTCAGTCAGTTCAGTATTGATTAGGGGAGTTATAAAATAAGCAAAAATTGGTTTTATTTTCTTATAGATTCCCTACATACAAGCAGTTTTACAACACCGTCAGGTTTAACTATTGGCCAGAAATTGAATAGTTGAATTAGATATAATCAGGGATGTGATGTACCTCCTCGTTGCGCATGTCGCTATTGCAAGCTGCAACTGTCCGTTTGCGCAAGCTCGATGCCATGTCCGTGTTGCCGCCGCTACCTCCCACGCAGGCTACACCCAGGGTTGGATCTTCATCTTCTTGTCCTTCCATTCGCTTGAAGCCCAGCGACCGGCGTCAAACGAGGGCGCGAGGAAGTGCTGTGTCGGTCTGTCCGGCGGCAGCTAGGTTAGGAGCGAACCAGACTGGAGGCTAGAGCGAATGAACTGGGATTTTTCCTGCTGTCGATCGATATGGGAGGCGCTCATTTGGGCAGCGAGCCTGCAATAGGGCCTGCCTTGCACTTACATTATTAGCCCATCCAAATTGAAACGTTTTTCTTCATTTTTTACATTGCCTACTCGTGCGCTGGGATGAACAAAACTAGCTTGGGCCAACCTGGACGACTCAAACTAGGTGCATACTTTCCAGCCACCCGAGGTGGCCGCCCATACCAGCCCCTACGGTGGTGTTGCCCCTTTTTACATGTATGATTGGGGTAGTGAAAAATATTCTAGTGGCATTTTTAATTTACCCACAGAATGGTTGAATTGCTTGTTTCTATGAACTGAGTTCGCCAATAATGTGAAGGATGCCAGTCTTTTCATCCTATTGTAGATTGCTTAGATCTTGATATGCCAAATGTAATCGCATGATATATACAGTAAAAGCCAGTGTGATGTGTGTTGCTACAACTAGTCTGAGAACCCGTCCTCATATAACATATCAAGGACGCACCATCTTATCAGATTAACCATTCGACTTACCAATGCAGTGTGGGAAGAAAGATGTATTGGGACTGCGTATACAAGCAATTGATGCCATGGACTCGTTCGTAGAACCTTGTAAGCGAAAAAGAAGTTGCAGTGTGCCTGTACAAAGAGCTAGCGTAAGTTCAGTTACCTGCTTCTCGGAATTTTAGTTAGCCACTTATTGCAAAATTGTTCAATTATGTTGCTTGGCTTAATTTAGTTTGCTACTGATTACATAATGCCATAGCCTATTAATCCTATTATAGAATGCACCTATCTATGTGTTTGATACTTAATGTTAAGAATTACCTGTTTGCCTGAACTTAAATAGCTACTTAAGCACGTAGATAGCTGGTCATATGTACTTCTAGGGTGCAGCAAAATTCACGTGTAATTTATGTTCTGATACCCTGTTTGTTTAAATGGTTTGCTGTTATCACTTGTAGCACTAGTCATGTTTGCATGTTCATTGATAGACAACTGTCAGGTTTATATGAGGGACACCGTCTTTTTAACATATATATATATATATATATATATGTGTGTGTGTGTGTGTGTGTGTGTGTGTGTGTGTGTTGGGAATCATTTTGCTTACATCAAAGAAATTTACAGATGTCTGTGTTGCTGGTAAACGGTACCGACTTGTTACTTTAATACATTGCCAAGAACTTGTTAGTTTTACTAGTTCATGTGTAATTAAATACGTTGCCAAAACTGGTTAGTTTTACTAGTTTGATGTTAGTTTCTTATGGCTCTTGCAACACTTTATTTATGATTGATAACATTCAAGTTTGCAGGATCCAACTGAAACTCCGTTGGCACAACAGGTATGTTTCAGAAACTTCCTTGTTTACCTGGTTTGCTGCTGTAACTTGTGGCTGTAATCATCTTACCAACTTCAAGTTTTCAAGATCCAATTGGAAGTCCAATTGCACAGCAGGTACATTTTCAAAAATATATTTGTGTAACAGGTTTGCCGCTGTAACTTGTTGCTCTAATCAAGTTACTGACTACTCAACTTTTCAGGATCCAAGAGAAACTCCAATGCCACAACAGGTTCTTTTGCAAAACTTGTTTGTTTACCTGCTTTGCTGCTGCAACCGGTTGCTCTAATCACGTTACTAGCTACTCAACTTTTCAGGATCCAAGAGAAACTCCAATGCCACAACAGGTTCCTTTTGCAAAACTTCTTTGTTTATCTGCTTTGCTGTTGCAACCGGTTGCTCCAATCACGTTACTGGCTACTTAAGTTTTCAGGATCCAAGAGAAACTCCAATGCCACAACAGGTACCTTTTACAAAACTTGTTTGTTTAATTGCTTTGCTGCTGCAACCGGTTACAATGATGTTAATAACTACTTTTCAGCATCCAATCGAAACTCTTTAATTTCTTATTTGTTTAACTGGTTTGCTATTCTAACTCCCAGTTGAGATGTTTTGCTAACTTCAACTTTTTGGAATCCAATCGGAACTTTAATGGCAAAACAGGTTAGCCCAAGATCAAAGAGCGAGGTCCCCATGGACGTTGTATCATCCCACAGCAGTGGCACTGGCCCAATCGTGCATCATGAATTGCCAACTGCTGATGCTCTAGAGGCTAAACTATTGGTAGAAAGAGATTCTGATTCTGCACTTAGAGATGTAGTTGACATGTTGAGGAAGAAAACAACACAATCACAAGCAGTACTCAAGACAACCATTAAATATTTGGTGGATTTCAAAACGAAGCAAGCTGAGACTGACAGCATTGTTAAAGTCCTGAAGGAAAAAAGGAAATTGAATTCCCACTTGGTAAATCATAGGTGAAATGTTTTTTCCATCGTTGAATAACCTTTGTGTTGTTTGTTCATGTAATCGATCAAACCATTTGTTTTAGAGATCATGTAATAATTGTTTTTTTTGTTTGTAATTTTTTTAGCACGAGTATGTATTAATTGATAAGACTCTGAGACATTTCATTTTGATTGCTGTGCTAGACCTACAAATATGCCAATCAGGCTGAATGTGCATTCAGCAATAATAGTAGTATAGATGGTCCTTAAGTGGCACGCATCTGAAAGGGCCAAGATGTTGTACTAGCTTCGCTAAAAAAATGATGCTCTTCTAGCAAAAAAAGTACAGTGGCCTGGCTTATGTATGTTAGTTGATATTATTGATCCATATACTCTATAAGTGTTTATATGTCTGTTAGTTTTGTACATTATTGGTTGATAGACTCGGTATTTTGAATCTTGAGACATTGCTTTCGTACATATCTAAATGGGAGTACACATTATGATGCGTATGACACTTGAGTTGGACATAAAGTGGTTTCAAATATTTGAATTCACCTTAAACTAGATTCTAGCTTCTGAATTCGTGTATCGGAGTTTGTAAATCATATTCATATATGACAGTGGAATACATCTTTGTTGTGCTTTTGAAGATATATAAAAACAGATAGAAAGATTTATAAAGATTCGTATAAGAATACAAAATGGATTCAAATTTAGTTGCCAGGGTAAACGTGGATGCTTATTGTCCCAAAATTCGAAAGAAGCGGCAAAATATCCACTCCCACGTTGGCTGCCCGAAGCCAGTGTTTACGAGATGGAAACTACTGTCTACCCCTTGCACGGACAATCCATCGACCCGATTTCCACTGCTCTCAATAGGGGGTAGGTTAGTAACTTCAATTAGACGTGACACAACCGCCTCTGAGCCCATTCAAACACGGTGGGTGCCAAACATGGGCGGCAAAACACATTTGATTCAAGCTTGTCCGAAAGACCTCTGTCTCTCCCTCCATTTCCCCATTCATACACGGTGGGCGGCAAAACAAACTCGACTCGGCCAAAATCGATGTAGGCAAATATTTTCAATAGGGGCAGGTTTGTAACTTCACTCAGACGTGACACAACTGCCCTACCTGTCAGCCCCATTCATACACCGTGGGCGCCAACCGTGGGCACCAAAACACCCTCTCGTCGCCCGAAATCGCTCTGGGCAAATATTTGGGAGATGTGAGATTACCGTCCTATCCCCAACCAACGAGATGTCCAAATTTTAAATTGGGGCTAAGTTCATAACTTTCCCATATTTGAGACAGGCGCGTCCCAAAAATATGGTTCCCCGTACCTCTCCCTCCATTTTCCCATTCATACACCGTCCACGCTAGAACACCATCCCCACACCAGCCTCCTCCGTCCGCCACCCCATCCATCGCTGCCGTCCTCCACCATGCCGGAGCACCTACCAAGAACGAGTCGTCCACTGCTAGAGATGGACATTTCTCATCCACTCGACGGACCAGGAGCCTTGCATCGCGTCCTCTCGCTTCATCGGCGCCGTCGTCCTCCTTGCCGGGGCCGCTCCCACGACCTTCTCGTCCACTGCAACGGGACTTATCCCCCGATGCACCCATCTACCGTCGCAGATCTACTTCAACGCCACCGACAGCCATCGCACCCCCGATGCCTACCCGGTGCCTAAAGAGAGGTGGTACTACTTCATATCTGCTCAACTTTTTGAACTCACCCAGAAAATAGATCGTAACTTGGTTATTGTACTTTCTTTTCAGCTCTTAGAATTTAGTTCTTAGTTCGAAGCAAACAATGGTGCTAAATAGCATTTTTGCGGTTTGCAGCTTCAAATCTGCCATGGCACAGTCATAATAGGGTTTAATTGATCATGCTTACGGTTTCCCCCCTTTTATGATCACTATACGATCAGCATACGTGCTTCGTGTCATAATAGCACTGCTCCACCCATCAAACTAAACAAGCTTAGTTGTTCAAATACGAATATGATATTATCAAAACAGAGTCGTTTATTTGGTCAACTAAATGTTCCTAATTTAGTTTCGAAAATGCATGTACGTCGCTCAGGTGTGGATCTACAGGGTGACCACGGTGGGCCGCCGCCCACCCTGGGATTTTGGGTCCGCCCAGGCCCCGATTCCCCTCTGTTCTGCTGCGCTTCCGATCTCTAGTCACCCCCAGCCGCCTGCCTCGCCAGCGACTTGCCGTCCCCGGATGGCATGACTCCAGGAGGAGATGCCGAACTAACAGGAGGTCAGGAGCCGCTCGCCCAACAGCGTCATCGCTACCCGGGCGTGCCACCGTGCCTACCTTCCAAGTCCGTTCAGGGCTCAGGCGTGCAACAGCCACTAATCCAACCTGATTTATCCTGAGATATGTCCTCAACACTTAGCAGCCACTCCTCATCACCCATTTTCTAATTGATTCATTACCCATTAGGCGGGACTCACATTAGGGTTTGTTGTGTACTGAGTGCTACCTACACTTAATGGTTCAGATGTATTTCAGTAATCTTTAGTACCTGTAAAGTTCACAGGGTTTCAAAATTCCGGCCCTAGGAACACACACTGGTACGCGTCGGTGCTATACAAACGGTTTTTAACCCCTTTCCGCGACGGCGTTCGGAAGCCAAGTGAGTGACTTTGATAGGGGGGTCCTTCCCACACGACCCACAAACCGTCAGGGATATGCCCTCCTGGCACACACGCACGGCAAAATGAGGTCGTGTGCGACCGGCGAGCGCTCAAATACGGTTATATGTATAGTAGTGCTAAAAAATACAATTATACAGGCAAAATTGTTTCCGGTCGTAAGTACATCCCACACAGTCAGTCCCCGCTAAACGTTTCCGTTCGTATGTACATTCCACACAGTCAATCCAAGGAATACGTTTCCGTTAGTATGTACATCACACGCGTTCTTCTATGACAAAACATTTGCGATGCGCACAACATCACAAACAGTCCATAATTTCGAAGCATGTGTGATAAGGTGACTATCGCAAACTTTTAATAAGAAAGAACTGTGTGTGATGCTATTGTTAATCGCACACATTTTTTTTGCCTGATCATGTGTGCAGTGGAGATTGATCGCACACGTAGTGGATCCTATAAACGTGTCTGATCTCCACATCTATCACAGACGTTTCGCTTTCGCAAACCGTGTGCAGTGTAATCCCTAATTAATCCCTATTAAGTCCCTAATTAGTCCCTAATTTAAAAATCACATGTTTTGAATTTGATAGTAGGCAATCACTTATTTCATATCCAACCATGTTTATTACAAATATAGGTTCAACCACGAATGCATAATTCGATGCACAGGTACATATACTGAAGAACTACAGAAGCACCAAGTAAAGAATGATGAACCACAGTTGAACTAAAGACTGTAAAGAGAGAGGCGAAAGACATTCTGGTTGCTGGAGAAGGTGAAGCGGAATGCCCATATTGTGCCCTCCTCCATGTGTAATGCGCGCATGACTCTAGGCCAACCCCTTGTGATGGTTGCCCGTCCATCCTTCACTGTCTTCATTACGACTTCTCGATGCTCGTTGTAGTCTAGATGAAATACTTTAACATTCATTATGTGTCCACCAATCATGTACTTTGCGAGGTAATCTTGAGTGAACTACTTCGGGAACCACTTCGAACGAAAAAGATTCAGACATTGTTGTCTAACAACTCATTATGGGCAGTAAAAAGAGAAGGCTGGAGAGTTTGTAGTTACCATCCTACAGCTCACTGTTGTGTTGGATAGAGCATAAACAAATAATTTTCTTGCCACCATTCGTATCTTTTTGCTAATAATCCTTATCAGTTTCCTTAATTGATGCTTGTTCATGAATATCTCATTGCCCCATACGCAAAAAGGGTCGATGCGTGTATCCTTGCCAAGGGCATATGTACCTACAAGCAACAAGTCAATATTAGAAGCTAACAAGTGTCCAGGCCTGGATCTATATGCACTACATTATGGAACGACGGGGGGAGTACAAGCCGAGGGATGAAGCTAACCTCGGCGAAAAATGGTGGCCACTCCCATTGTTGTCCTGCATAAGTAGTGGAAAGGCATGATAAGTACAGCAACCTTAACATCAAACAAATATAGCAAAGGTAAACAACATCATCTCCAAATGATAGCTTGAATGTGTTGGTTTCAGCATGCTGTTAAAGCAGATATAAAACGGAAGGCAATGTTACTGACAGCAGGCTTAACAGCCATCAAATATTGCAATTCAAACTGGTATTGTTGAAAATGAATAGAACGTAGGTAATGCTAAAACATCACACTGGATAAATGTGTAAAACTGAAATAAAGGTCATGTGTTAACTACACCAGGCATAACTGGAACCAAATATAGCCGTTCAAACTGGTACTGATGCAGTCGAGTGGCACAGTTCCGACTTGCACATAATGAACAACATATTCGGAATGACTGAAATAAACAAGGCATAAATGATCAGTATAACAACCAAATATAGCCATTGAAAACTGGACAGAGTCTCACTGCAACCAACCTAACAAGCAAATACAGATAAACAGGGCATATGCTTGAAAACTGGACAAATGCTCACTGCAACCAACCTAACAAGCAAATACAGATAAACAAGGCATCTACTTGAAAACTGGACAAATGCTAAAAAAAAGCAACCTAACAACCAAATACAGATAAACAAGGCATCTGCTTGACAACTGGACAAATGCTCACTGCAACCAAACTAAGAACCAAATACATATAAACAAGGCATCTGCTCGATAACTGAAAACATGCTCACTGCAACCAACCTAACAACCAAATACAGATAAACAAGGCATCTACTCACTATAAACAACCAAATATAGCCATTCGTGAAACTGAACTGGACAATTCATACTTAAACATCACATAGCCCTATTGTACAATACATTTTTGCATAACTAAAATAATTAAACACGGGACAGTCAAAGCACCGCATGGCAAATGCTACTACAACAAAGGGTACGGGTTGGCAAGCTAGAAAAGGTAAGATTTGTTGATAGGATGTTGCCTCACATTTCATGGACTGGATCCTTTCAGTTGGAAGAGCATAGACCCATGGTGCGCTCTCTGATGTCACAGATGGGCTGTTTCACCTTGGAAGAACCATCGTGGGTGCCCTCCTCGTGGTTGTGGTCATTGTCGATGAGATCTGACTTGGCAATTGAGGATCCCAAGCCGCTGTCGTAGAACGTGTCCTTCAGAAATGAGAAAATGGGATCGATGGCGTATAAGGATCGCAAATCCTTGACCGCTTGGCAGAGGAGATCAGCGGCAGGGCTGTCAAACAGATCGACGGTGGTTGAACCAGAGGGGTTGGGGATGGACCACTTAACCTGTGACATGGCCCGCGTGAAGCCGTCGTTGTCAACGAGCTTGATGTCGTAGCCAGCTTTCCTGAGATACAGTAATACGCTAGCCCGCTGACATGAAGCCTTCGGCATGGCAACGTAGTCAATGTCTTCATTGGCTTTTGCGGCGACATGTTGCTCCGGGATCGACAGGTCGGGGCGAACAGTAGCCACCTCGCCAACGTCCGCCGGAGAGGCCATGATAAACCTCTTCTTGGCCGAACGCTTGTCGGGCTCCCCGAGATACGTGGTCGAGCTTAGGCTGCGACATTCTGGAGCAGGGGATGTGGATCTGGCAGGGAGGGACACCGCAGGCCTCATCTAAAAACTCAGGGGAGTGGGGCGATGGTATGGGAATCGCTGGGTAACTTGAACTTTATTATCTAAGCTAGGAGGAACAGGCAGACCGGCAGGGGTTGGCGGCGGTGCCGGCGGCGGCCGCGAGCTAGTGTTCTAGGGGGGAGGGTGGGGGACTGTGGAGGGGGGTGTTTGAGGATATGCCACGGCTACTGAAAATTTTAGTAATGCTGGGTGGAGATGGTGGTGGACGAGGGAGGACGACGGTTCAAATGCCTCGGCTACTGCAATTTTACTATAAGGTCCCTGCTGGAGGAGTGTGGACGACGGTTGAAGTACGGCGGCTACTAAAATTTGGGTAAAGGAATTGATGCGGCGCGGGAGTGCCCAAGATCGTGCACGGTCCAATAAGAATATGCGTGTATGATAATAAGGAAAAGTGGCGGAACCGTCAATTTTTGCAACGCTCAAGGCGGGTAGTTTGTTTTTATATTTGGGATAATTTTATTTATACCCTTAGTTGTGTCCCCCTCAACCGAATTGCCCCTAGTTTTTGAAAACACGTGGTCTTGCCCAACCCACTTTGTCGTCTTGTGCTTTTGCCCTTTGACCGTTTGACCGTCACTTTGAAAACTTCATAACTAATTCATACTAAATCAGAAAAATGCAAATAAGATACCAAAATGTTTGGAAAAACATCACCTGTATGTCAATGTCACTTGCATTCATGACAAAAGTGTTGGTAAGTGTCCATCTGAGTTTTAGCTCTTATCATACCACCATGAACAGGAAAATCTAAAAAAATTCAAAAAATTCAAGAAAAATTTGGTGGCAAAGAATTGCAAATGTTTTAAGTGCTTGCCAAGTTTCATGAGGGAATGACATTCGTGGAAGTCGTGGCAAAAAAAACAATCTATTTTTGAGTGTTCATTGCTTTTTTTGCCACGACTTCCATGAATGTCATTCCCTCATGAAACTTGGCAAGCACTTAAAACATTTGCAATTCTTTGCCACCAAATTTTTCTTGATTTTTTTGAATTTTTTTAGATTTTCCTGTTCATGGTGGTATGATAAGAGCTAAAACTCGGATGGCCACTTACCAACACTTTTGTCATGAATGCAAGTGACATTGACATACAGGTGATGTTTTTCCAAACATTTTGGTATCTTATTTGCATTTTTCTGATTTAGTATGAATTAGTTATGAAGTTTTCAAAGTGACGTTCAAATGGTCAAAGGGCAAAAGCACAAGACGACAAAGTGGGTTGGGCAAGACCATGTGTTTTCAAAAACTAGGGGCAATTCGGTTGAGGGGGACACAACTAAGGGTATAAATACAATTATCCCTTTATATTTCTAGCGAGCTGGTCTATCGCACACGGTTCATCCTAATTTCTAAATAAACTTACCCGCCTTTAGCTTGCGTAGGTGGTGATTTTACAGCGCACTTGCATCGCACACTGTTAAGCCAGTACCTGCACCTTTGCTCGCGCTTGCGCAGTCGTGGTGATTTTACAGTGCACTTGCATCGCACATGGTTGAGCCAGTACCTCCACTTTTGCTTGCTCTTGCGTAGTCGTCATGATTCACAGCGCACTTGCATCGCACACGGTTAAGACATTATACTCGTGTCCATTGAGCGTCATCAGAGTATTTGCAGCAAAGAAAACATTAGAGAGGGTCAGAAGACAGCCACACCAGCATGTGGCCCAAATATATATGAGTGAAAAGGGTGGTCTGTGATGTTCAAAATTCCAATGCAAAACTTTGACCGCGCGGGCCCACGGTTGGGCGCATCGTCGAAGATCGATGAGAGGGGCCAGAAGTCAAGAACCACCTGGAAGTGGCCAAATATATGTAGGAATATTGGGTGTGATGTTTAAAACTTTAAATACACAATGCACAACTTTGGTGGCACCTGCCTCGCAAACCCGAAAGCACCCTTGGATATATCTATAATGACATAATGTCGTAGCTAGCTAGGATGCTTGGCCCACCACCTCCCACTTCGTGTCAGCGGGGCGGATGCACGTAATGATACTTTGTTCATACATGCATGTCGCCATGACCTACCATAAGACGGACCAATGAATCTATCGTTTGGTCAAACAACAACTGTTGTTGTCGATAAACCGCTTGGGCTAATAGATTGAACCATCATAAAAATCATACGAGAGGGACCACAAAACCAGCACCTCTTGCATGCGGCCCAAAATGATGTACGTTGGGAAGGGGTGATGTGTGTTTTTAATATAGAATAATGCACAATTTAGATGTGGTGCCTACCTCTCGATACAGACAACAACCATGAAGGCAAGGTAGTTAAGGACGAGATACGTAGGGTACGATGTTGGTCGAACCCAGCAATCCAAGCATGTGGGAGGGAATCCTGACAGCGCATGAGCTCGAGCTTTGGTTGAGCAACATGTGACGGTGACCGGCCCTAACACGAACTAGGAGGAATCCATTCATGGCCAACACATACCCCTCGTTATCGGTCAAATGGATGATATATATACACTCGGGGAGCCCACAGATATGCATGTCGTCACAAAAAACCACACAAGGGAGAAGTGGTCGATCAGAAGACCCCGTATACACTGCATGCAGCCCGAAAATATGTATGGATACGGTGGTGTGTGATGTTTTTAAATCCCGAATGCACAACTTCGATGAGCCACCAACTACATTACAAACCAAACACCGTACCCGACTCAAAGCCTGGTTTAATACGTACGATGTCAGTTTCCCAACTTCGAGGCGGCGGGGGAGGGGGGGTCATCCTATGCATGCACTCAAACTTTATTTGGTCTAGCATGGCACACATCTATACCCCTAAATAGTGTGCGAATAACTTTGAAAGTTTGTCATTGGATGAAGCCAATCCGACGGTACAGAGATGGCAAATCCGAGCACTACTGGCCGTTGGATATCATCTGCATTCCACCAGATTCTGCCACATGTACAATCTAGAAGACTCCATGGTTGAACTTAAGCATAATGCACAAACCTCAAAACACAAGCACTTCTCCTTTGTTCTAGAATCTTCCATATCTTAATTGCCCAAACTTTTTTTTTCTAAATGAATTGTCACTATTTGTTTTCACTTTATGCTTTACAATGCACTATTCCATGAATCTTAAAATAGATTTTTTTTATAAAACTAATTGGTTTTGAAAGAGATGAACTATAAGAATTAAACGAACATCTACGTCATGCATATAGACTCAAAGCTTACATGCTATAGTGTGGTATTTATTCATAATTTGGTTACCAAATCTCATGCATGCAATGCACGTGTACCTTACTAGTATCAATAGGAAACCATCATGGTCAAACCCTTCTCGTTGTTGGGTCAAAGGGATAGATTGTGTGGGCCCCCTCATTGTCGGTAAAGGATAATATATATACCTCGGGGAGCCCATAGATATGTGCACCGTCTATAAACCGCACAAGGGAGACATGCTCGATCAGAACACCCTGCCCCCTATACCCTGCATGCGACCTAAAAAAGGTTTATATAATCGCCATGACAGGTCAAGTCAATCATTCTTTAATTTTTTAGAGCAAAAAATAACCAATAAAAACATAGTCTACAAATTAGCAAAACAAGGATCCCAAGGTTTATATAATTGCCATGATAGGTCACTATAGAGATTTTTATATCTCTATAATGACCGTGTCATGGCATTTAAATGAAACTTGAGATATGCAACTTCCCACCGGGTCACCCATCCTTGGACTACTCCAGCCCGTGCACACTTAACTTCTGCGTTCTATTCGACTAGGCTAGCGGATGGGAAGCCGCCCCTTGCTGGTAGGAATTGCTTCCTTGCCATTAAGGCGTTTCACGCTGGTCACCCTATGGGACCTACTCCCTCCTATCACACACATCTGTGCTTTTAGAAACTGTGTGCGATATTTACATCGCCGGTGTGTCACCGCCTAGCCTTCAATGAGCACTGACACTGGTAGTGGGAAAACGATGGGAGAAGAGGCGGGAAACCGATGAGAGGAGTGGCGGGAAACGGTAGCCTATTTAGAAAATGTAGTAGAGAAGGAAGCGTGAGCTAGCACGACGCATGCGCACAGTGCTTACCCATGTACTGCATGTGCTGTCGAAAGGGCTGAGGGTTGCCGTTCGATCTGGGAGCATCCAATGGTGCGGACGTACGATCCGTGGGGTTTGGGTTCTGGCCAATCAGAACGCGCAACTCAGATCACGGTTTGGTAGGCACACGGCTTTCATGAGTGAACCGAGTGCTATTTGAAAACATTTCGTGAGAAGAATCTTGGTTTTTAAATCCCCGTAAATCCAAAACTCACTCGAAAATCGTGAAACTTGGCATGGTGTCATGACATGGCACATATATGTCGAGGAATTTTTTCGTCCATTTTGGCACAAGTTTTATTACAAGCCTCTTACAAACCGGAGCTTCTCTCAAATAAGCCTCGTGGTTCCGATAGGGAAACGTGTTGTCGGTGTACTAAGTATTGGGCCACTAGTACCCCTTACTTGTGCACGGGCAGTTGTAGCCGTCATCGCGGCAAGGCTTGCCGGGATCAGCTCGAGGTCGATTTAAGTCATCAAGGAAATCATCAAGTCAGAGATCTGAGAATCAGCAAATAAGCAAAGCTGGAAATCGAAGGCTAGCCTCCCCGGCAAGATCCTTGCTGGGATGGCCCGTGGAGCCCGACAAGGCTTGGTTCCCAGCAAAGCTTGGTGCCCGGCAAGGATCGGCGCGTGGCGAGATTCTGCCACTGTGCCACCGCTTCGGCACAGTGACGAGTCTGACATTCTGGCTCCTTCCATGGATGCGTGGCGGCATGCCAGTGGAGGAGAGCTTAAGCGGTGCTGATGGGATGGCCCCTTTTTCCATCCCCAAGAAAGTGAGGACACCTAAACGGACACCTCACGGTCCATTAAATGCGTTTGTCCTAATCCGTCAGGGGTTAGGTATGATACCCTGTAGCTACTTTACACCTCAATGTATGTACATTTTGCCACTGTGGAGACCCCTTTGAGCATATAAAAGGAGGCCCAAGGCAACTGCTACAGAAGGAGGAGAACTTCTGGCCCATTCTGCATGCGTAGCTGCTCTTTGAACGTACTGTTCATTGCGAGCGCTCTTGAAGGCTGGGCTCAAGAACATCAATAAGAACACAAAGCAGGAGTAGGGTTTTACGCTGATCAGTGGCCCGAACCTGGGTAAAAACTTCCCGTGTTGATCACTGGTTCTGCTCTTTGCGTATACCTCTCCCCCCGCCGAATCGTAAAGGGATCTCTCGGGATCCCATAGGTGTCGTGCCCCGACATCTTTGGCGCGCCAGGTAGGGGGATTGAGGTTTGCGTGAACCTGATCTGGTGGTTGACGCCCTAGTTCCTTCATCATCTTCATCATCATGCCGCCCAAGAAGAAGAACATTGCGGCAGCACAACCGTCCGAGTCTGTTTTGCCCGCGCCTTCGCAGACAGGCGATGGTGTGGGTGCAGAAGGAAGAGGACTGGAACCCCCGCGGCATTCTGGTGACCCAAGCCAAGCGAGCGGTATCGTTCGCAGTGGCAGTGGTAACTTGCGCGCCGCTGGATCTAGAGATGGCGTTGTGTTGCCTACGGGTGGAACAACAAACTCTAGGGATCGAAGAGCGCCTGCTGGAACTCCCGCGCCGGCGCGAGCCTCGCAACCTGCCCAGGTCGTGCGAGATGAGCGACATCATGGCGCTGGTGGTTCGGGGCGTCCACACAAAAAGGTTTCTGCGCATAGATCCCAAGATGTGCGGGACCAGCATACACACCGAGCTGCCGGCGAAGGTGGCGCGCGGTCGTGTGACCGTGGTGGTGCTCCTTCTAACTTGGTTAGGAGTCAGAGCACCTCACGCACCTCGCACTTGTCGCCGCCACCTACGCCAGCGGAAGCCTTGGCACGTGCACAGCTGCTCCTCGATTTTCCTCCCGCTCCAGAGAAGATGGAGGAGTGGCGAGCTACTATCCAGAGCCTTATCGGCTTCGCTAACAAGGATGGACCACAAGAGGCAGGGCCCTCTCAGCGGAGGCCCATCGATC
The DNA here is from genome assembly GCA_011799875.1 of Thinopyrum elongatum. NCBI lineage: Eukaryota > Viridiplantae > Streptophyta > Magnoliopsida > Poales > Poaceae > Thinopyrum > Thinopyrum elongatum. Next base: position 311,400,998 of record CM022302.1, on the reverse strand, counting down.
CGACGCGAGCCGGTGCAGAGAAAACCGGAGGTGGTGCAACTACCGTGCACTCTCCTCCGCGGCGTCACCAGCGGCCGATGACTCAGCAAGTCGACCACCATGAAGAAGTTTCCACGGCGTCGTCCGATCCACGGATGCACTGTGATCAGCGTCTGGTTCTCCAGGAACGAGGCAAGGAGGACGCTCGAACAACCATCGAGCGGCGACAGGAAGCGCGCCATCAGTCCGATAAGCGCGCGGGGCCAGTTGTCGATGAGCCCGCGCCAGGGAACGTAGGAGACTTGCCTTACGAGGAAGGACCTCCAGCGTTTACCCGTGAGCTGCGGCAAGTCTAGTGGCCCAATCTCCGAACCTTCAAGCCAAAGGTCCCGGAGAAATATGACGGCAAGACCCATCCCTCGGAGTTCCTGAGCATCTACACCATTGCGGTGCAGGCTGCCGGGGGCCGAGATGACAAGATACTCGCCAACTACTTCCCGTTGGTGCTCAAACCCAACGTCAGGTCGTGGTTGATGCATCTGCCGGAGGATTCTATTTCTTGCTGGTCAGATCTGTGCCATCAGTTTGTTGGCGCCTTTGTTGGAGGCCACCAAGCTCCTGGCCAAGAAAGTGATTTGCACATCATCCCTCAGAAGGAGGGCGAGTCCCTGCGCAAGTTTATGCAGAGGTTCAGCCGGGTGCAATATAATATTCCTGACGTTCATCCTGCCGCTGTCATTAGCGCGTTCCATCAGAACGTGCGTAACCGCAGGATGCGGGAAGAGCTGGCAATGAACAAAGTCAGGAGTATCGCCGAGCTTTACACTTTGGCCGACAAGTGCGCTCGAGCTGAAGAGGGGAGGAAACTCCCCGGTGAGGCTGTTGGTGCGGCAGGCGACTCAGAAGAAGAAGATGCCGTGTCAGGACCCCGATTCCAAGTCACATCGATCTAGCCGGTAACACCTCATATCACATTGCGGCCTCACGCACGGTATTCCCACGGGTGTCGCCTTACCATGGCCCGGGACCGTTTGCGCCTTTTACCTCACGTATATGATAGTGTCGCTAGCATCCATATGACAGAGAACCCGGGCCGACATGACTAGTCGTGAACCCAAAGTGGCACTAACTTACAGGGACAGGCATACATGACCCAGCAACGAACGTGTCGGTCATCAGCGAGTGAATACGGGCTATAGCAACTGGGCTAGCAGGACTCCGGGAATCCGGGCTGTAGCAGGCTAACAGGACTCCGAAAGACACCGCGTGACGTTTCCCCGAGGGGACAGACACAGGATCGAGGAAGGACACATGCCGGCCAGTCTAAGTGTTCCGGAGCAGTAGTGCTGGGCTAGCAGGACTCCGGTGAACCGGGCTATAGCGGACTACTATGACTCATGGAAGCACAAGACTACATTTCCCCATAAGAGAGGCTACCAAGGATAAACAACTAGGTTGTCGGATCCCACACATACCAAGCATTTCAATCATACACACAATATGCTGGATATGGGCAAATACAACATGGCATCACAACAAGACTCTACGACTCAGAGTATTTATTCATTAGGCTCCGAGGAGCCAAGTATTACAAACATGGGTCTCATGACCCAACATTCAGAGCATACAAGTCAAAACACATGCGGAAGCTTAACATGTCTGAGTACAGACATCTATAAATGAAAAGGGCTGAGAAGCCTGACTATCTACCGGATCCTGCCGAGGGCACAAGATCGTAGCTGAGGTAACAAGATAAACGTCGAAGTCCACGTGAAACTACTAGCGAGACTGAAGTCTCTCTGCAAAACATAAAATAGGAAAACATGAGTACAAATGTACCCAGCAAGACTTACATCAGAACTATCTACAAATGCATCGGTATCATCAAAGAGGGTGGTGGAGTTTAACTGCAGCAAGCCAGCTTTGACTCAGTGGCTATCCTGAACTACGAATGCTGGTAACTCTTTTGAGGTGGCGCACACGATTCCACATATTCACCATATCAATACACCACTATGGATCCGCTCCCGTCTCCCTACGAGAACGCCATCCATAGCACTCACGCTTATCTTGCGAGTTTTAGAGTATCCACTTTCACTTGTCTATGAACTGCATAAGTGACCAAGTAGTCCTTTACCACGGACGCGGCTATTCGAATAGTTTTATACCCTGCTGGGGTGTACTTCGTCACACATGTTTCCACCACTTAGCGTCTGCACACGACATGTGCTCGGCAGACTTCAAGCGAAAACCGACGTGGGTGTAGACCACGACCTGACTAACCACACAAGTCTCTAGTCCAGGTTTATCGCCTATTCGGGTTCCATCCGCAAGGAAATCCGGCCGGGGTGTCCTCAACGGCCCCAAACGATGTGTGCAGGGTTCCCGAGACACCAAACGGGCGACTCGGTACACCGGCCACGTGCCTACCGCATCACAGCCCACCCCTAAGGTCAGCGCTGCGCACGGCCTCCAGCAACTACAAACACCAGTAACTACTTGCAACTCCTGGACAGAGGACGAGAGGGGTCAGTAAGTCGAGCGGGGTCATATTTCAGGGCCCAACGTGTGGTAGTAGCTGAATCTTAAATCACGCATACAGATCTCAGTTCTTAAGGACGGCCTCAATGAAACAACCCACCATGTACTCCTACATGGCCTTCCATCGATACCTTTACCAAAACATGTTCAACACTTCACTCTCATTACCGACACAACCATTCACTCTAGTTCATCACCCTGATGAGCCAGACCTGACACAACTCTAAGCATAGCAGGCATAACAAACAAGCATGAATGAGTAGGCACATCAGGGCTCAAACAACTCCTACTCATGCTAGTGGGTTTCATCTATTTACTGTGGTAATGACAGGTCATGCAGAGGTAAGGGGTTCAACTACCGCAACATGTAACAGTTGAATCGTTGTTGTCCTAATGCAGTAAAAGAGAGCAGAAGCGAGATAGTGGGTTTGTATAGGAATGAACAAGGGGGTTTTGCTTGCCTGGCACTTCTGAAGATAATATAGTTCTTCATCGGTGTCATTGAACACGTCGTCGGAACCACGTCTACTGAATGGGAGCAACCACCGGCAAACACAAGAGGAACCACAATCAATGCAATGCACATTTATATGAATGATATGTCATATTAAAGTACTGAATTGACCTAGTGCAACAGTTAGTCATATTCATTGAAGTGGAATTCAAACCTATAGCAAATTCCAACTCCAAAACTAATTACTATTCATTCCATAATCATGAATTGTCCTATTCAGTGAGGTTAACTTGTTCAAACATGCATGAAAATGGTACAGATGGACAGATTGGATTTTTCTGATCCAAAAACATATATAAATTATTTCATTCTGAGCTATAGTTTATTTTCTATGAATTTTAGAAGTTTTGGACATTTTCTGGAATTTTCTGATTATTTTAAATCCAAAAAAATGATTTACTGCATCAGCATTACGTCACTGTGACATCAGCAGAGTCAACAGGGCTGGTCCGGGTCAAATCTGACCAGTGGGACCCACTGGTCAGTGACACAGTGACACTTAGTGTCACAGACAGGTGGGTCCGGTCAACGGCCACGTCAGCGAGGTCAACGCCGACGCGTGGGCCACTATGTTTAGATTAAACTTAAACTATTTTTGTTAGATGGTTAGTTAGGCAGTGGGGCCCGCATGTCAGCGAGCCAGGGGGTTAGTTAGTGGGTCATTAGCCACTAATGATGTTGCCACGTCAGCACGCCGGAGGCCAACCGGCGACGACCACGGCCGACGGCGGAGGAGCACCGTGCGCTCGCTACGGAGCAACATTCGATGCGCGGTTTGCTCCTACGGGTTCCTGGGAGTGAGGCGCATCCAAAGAGTCAAGCAGCAGCAGCTGGGGTGGCCGGAGCTGACGGCGGAGAGCTCTTTTGTCGCTGCCGGAGTTCGGGCACCGACGGGTTAGTTGCTACGGCGCGTTTCGAGCTGAACTAGTGGGATCTGCGGCTTCCTGAGGAGAAGCTGAGCACGCCTACATGCTCTGGTGTGACATGCGGGTGTTGCAACCGCGGCGGCGACATGGCCGGTGGCAGGGAGCACTCGACTCTGGTGGTTGATGCGGCTAGATTACGAATTAGGCAACGGGGCATGGGGGAAACGGTGTAGCGGCTCACCGCGGTTCTTCTGGTGCTGCTGGCGAGGCAGGGGAGGCTCGGAGTCCGGCGGAACGACGGAGGGGATCACCGGCAGTCGAGGTCGAAAACGGTGGCGTTGGCGAGGCTTCAGGGCATCCGTTGTTGCGTAGCTTAGCGAGGAGGTCGAGGACGACATGGCGGAGCTTCTGGACCTGGCGGCATGGCGAGGGAGGGCTGGTGGCCACGGGGGTGCTCGTCGGTGTTCTCGGGCGGTCGCGGAAATCGCGGGAGAGAGAGACAGAGGAGAGGGAAGAGGTCCAGGGAGAGTGAGAGAGATCCAGGGGGTCAGGGCGATGTACGTGGCGTCGTCAGCCGCGTCGGGGAGGAGCCAGGCAGGCAGGGAGGGAGGAGGTGGCCGCACGGCGGTGCACGCGCGTCGGGCACGCGCCCCTGCCTACTGGCGCGAGGAGGAAGGCGACAGAGGGGCTGCGGTGGTGGGTTGGGCTGACTTTGCCCAGCTGGGCTGCTACAGTGGTGGGTCGGTTGGGGTGCCAGGTAAGTTCTCTCTCTTTCTCTTTTAATTCCTGTTTTCTATTTTTCTGCAACTTTGTGGCTTTTCTAGAAATACCTAGGCACTTTCAAAATTCACCAAACTGCTCATGCCCACTGTATAGAGTATATCCAACATGGAACATTTCAGTTTGGGATTATTTGGACATTTAAAATATTTACTAGCATTTAAATGCCCAAATGCAAATATCATAAGATTTAATTCAGTGACCTTATGATGACCTAGAAAAATGTGAACCAGTTTTGGCAGAGGTTCTAACCCAAGACAAAAATGATGGACATTTTAGAAGGGCATTTCAGGTTCATTGAAAAAGATTTTAGTAAACCCTAGTTGTTTCCAGGGGGGGTGCTGGGGGTTCTATCATCCCCATTTCATGTTTCTAGAGAAGTTTAAACATGATGCAACACTCTAATGCATGAACTAGCTAGGATGTGACAACTCACCCCCACTCAAAAGAATCTCGCCCCGAGATTCAAGCGTAGGGTAAGATGAAAGGGGAACGCAAACTAACACAATCTTCACAATCCAGGTTGCATCTCATAAGAACGTTGATCCGATCACCATCTTTGTCTCGATGTCTTGCTCTGAGAACTCCAACTAACATGACAACGAGAGGAAAGGGAAAACTCTAGAAGGATCGATCTTCTCGAAGATCGAACAACTCAGGATCAACTCACGGAATGAGACATAGCAACATCTCTCGAGCTGAGACACGAAGCACACATCCAAAGGGATGGAGTGAAGCAGATGACGAAGGTTCACTAGGTAGACAATAATTTCACGCTGAACAAGGTGGTGAACGGTTGTCAACGTAGCGAGGATTTGAGTTGCCATGATACCATAACGAGACACCTTAGAGGAGGTGACTCATAGAGTTATTTCCTTAAGTGGCAAAAAGAATTACTTTTGATACAGAGATCAATAAAATTCTCTAAACCAGCCTAAGGCAATGACAATCGAACATTTGAAGGAGTTCCAGAGAATGACATAGTCGAACTAGGATGAATGATGTGGACTACCTTGTTGAAGACAACGCAATGGATGATTTTGCTTATCACCGAAAATGAGTGGAACCCATGGTAGGATGGCACCACGGCAGGTGCAGGCTGGGAACAAAATGCAAATGCTGGGAATGAATCTAGTGACTGGGGAGAAGCTCATCAGAAGAAAGTGATTCCACTATTTGAATGATTTTAGCAGAATCGAAGGAACTGGGAGCACATGAATTCCTAGGGAGCAACTTCTAGAATAAGTCGCACGAAATCCTCATGGAGAAGATGGTAAAATTGCTCAATCAAGATACTACAATGATAACTCTCCCGGCTAGGTGTGTCAGCCAGAACATCAACCTTGTCGGGACCTACATCATAGATCTTGGAATAGCTCCAACCATAATATCTGCCTGAGATTCAGATCTGGTTGGTAACGGAATATTTCAGACAGCATGTCTGGAAAAAGGAAGTTTGCAACACAAACCGACGAGATGACGTTGCGGATTCTCGGGAAATGAACTACAATAGCAAGCTCCAAAACATGAGCTGGTTCTGCTACACACATGTGAACACGCTGTCCCAGACAAGCATGGCCACAGGATAGTCTTACAATAAAACACTACCGAGATCTGGTTGGGGACCATCAATGAGGATATCGAAGTCCTTGCATAAGGCATGCTCTTAAGAAGGAACTTCTTCTCCTTGAACAAGTCAATCAGTGGCTTGGTGTGCTAGGGACACATATGGAGTGGAGGCGGCCAACCTATCAAACCATAGGGCACTTCGCACGTGCATGACTAACTTGGGATGATTCCAAAGGAAGCAAAACAAACTCTCTCGAATTCACGGTGGCAACTTACATCAAATACACGTGAATTAGAGGAAGTCACTTCTTTCATCCAAACATACGCTCCATGAGCTAGCATGAAGAAATGCTTACAAAAGTTTCCAATACTAACTTAAATGTTCAACATGAATCACGGACAAGATAAGGATGTTGTCGATGGGCTCAACAACAATTTATCAAGATTCCCATAAGATGGGGTTACATGATTATGTGAACAAGATGATAGCATGGGTCAGACCAAAAGATATAATGGTGTATGCCCGAGGGAACAACCACGGATAAGACAACATTACGAACATCGTTGGTTCTGATTTGATTTGATGATAGCCCATACTCAAATCAAAGTTTGGATAAGATAATAGGTCCAACAATTGATCACCAGGATCAATCAATGAAAGTATCATCTTTCTTCAACACACACACACGAGGATATCCCTTAGGAATGAACTGAGTCAGACAAGCTCTCATCTTCCAGCTCTCCAAGTTGTTGTTTAGCTTAACCAACTAGCTCAGGGTATCCGGCATAGATTCTTGGAGAAAGGGTGGTTTACAAGAAACCAACTTGATCACGAGCTCAACATAGCGATCAGGTGACAACCTGGTAGCACTTCCGAGAAGATATTCGGAAAGTCACGAACCACCGATATGTTATTAAGCTCGAGAACAACCTTGCTTTTCAGGGCAAGACGATGTGATCAAGAGAGTGATGGATTGACACAATCCTAACTCATCGATCGAAGAGTGCACCAACAAAAATGGACTAGGTAGCACGATCAGTCCTAGGATGGTGATTCAATAACCAACACACCAAGGATGAGAATATTGTCCTTTAACTACCAAGCAACGTAGTTGCTAGGAGTATTGCTTTCACACATCACGATTCACCTGTCGGTATTCCGGTTACAATAACACGGAGACCGAGAAATGAATAATGATGGCGAGAAGTATCACTGTACCAAGAGTTCATAGGATGGTGTGCAATTCCCATGATATTCTTGATATAAAGATGGTAATACTCCGAGGTAGAACAAAACAAAAGCTGGTTTGGCATTTTGATCTGTGGAATACAACCGCTTTGACCAAATCCTAGATATGGATGAGGTACTGGAGTTTATTTCTCCTAGTCATTCCGTAATAGAATGGCTTGACGGACCACAAGAATAATAAGCATCGATAACACGAATGCGCAACTAGTCCTGACTATCAATTGATAGACAGAGGGTCAGAATACAACTAAAGAGGGACAACTCAAAGGAACATATAACTTTTTTCTTTTTTGAGTTGTGGATGCATAGATTAGTATGTCGAAGCAAGTTCAACAGGTTTCTTCCAGATAACCCATGCAGAAAGGTAGAACTGGCAGAGTCACAATATGGAATGGAGAACTCACCAAGAGCACTCTGGTTGTGATCTTTTTGGTTCAAGAACTTCTGCCTTAATGGTTCATGGTATTTGGAAGAAGGATATACCACAAACCTTGAGGACTGTCGCAAGGTTACTAATATCCTAAAGGAACTAGCGAACACTAACAACATGAAGTAGGGTGAATCTCGGGTTCAGAAACCCAGGAATAGAATGCCTACCAACTAAATAGCATCGCGGGATGCTTTCGAGAATGACGGCCAGAATCATCACACTAGGAATATAAAGCATTACTAGATTACTTGGTGGTTCCCTAGGATGCCTAGGGTCATAATACTAGCTCCAACACATATGTCAAGGCAATGGAATACCTCAACAGACCGTTAGTGTGCTTAATCTGGCACAAAGGGACGCGGAAACAGAGGGAAAGGATTTTGCAAGTGCATCAGATTGTTTGGAAACCTGGGATGACTCGGACAGCATAACGGCTGTAGATGCTCAAAAGATTTGAGACATCCTGCAATTGGTGGCATAACCACTTAACATCACAATATCAAGGTTCTAAGATCACCTAACAACACATGGAAGTAGTAGGAACTGAAATGAGGCTCAAATCCAACAATCCTATGAGTCTACGGATTAGTAACACGTGATCCTGATAGATAGATGAGAAAGCCTAGTTCTTAATCCCCGTAGAAAAGAAGAGGTTGACTCAGATCAAAAAGGCATAAGGTAAAGGAGTAAAAAGAGCCTTACGTTCCCTTCCACAATCAATTCCCTTATATAACTAAAGCATTTCTAGACTCAACTTCGACTAGTTTGGCTTGGTAATCCTACAGGCAGTCAGGCTCTGATACCAACGCTGTCAGGACCCCGATTCCAAGTCACATCGATCTAGCCGGTAACACCTCATATCACTTTGCGGCCTCACGCACGGTATTCCCACGGGTGTCGCCTTACCATGGCCCGGGACCGTTTGCGCCTTTTAGCTCACGTATATGATAGTGTCACTAGCATCCATATGACAAAGAACCCGGGCCGACATGACTAGTCGTGAACCCAAAGTGGCACTAACTTACAGGGACAGGCATACATGACCCAGCAACGAACGTGTCGGTCATCAGCGAGTGAATACGGGCTGTAGCAACTGGGCTAGCAGGACTCCGGGAATCTGGGCTGTAGCAGGCTAACAGGACTCTGAAAGACACCGCGTGACGTTTCCCCGAGGGGACAGACACAGGATCGAGGAAGGACACATGCCGGCCAGTCTAAGTGTTCCGGAGCAGTAGTGCTGGGCTAGCAGGACTCCGGTGAACCGGGCTATAGCGGACTACTATGACTCATGGAAGCACAAGACTACATTTCCCCATAAGAGAGGCTACCAAGGATAAACAACTAGGTTGTCGGATCCCACACATACCAAGCATTTCAATCATACACACAATATGCTGGATATGGGCAAATACAACATGGCATCACAACAAGACTCTACGACTCAGAGTATTTATTCATTAGGCTCCGAGGAGCCAAGTATTACAAACATGGGTCTCATGACCCAACATTCAGAGCATACAAGTCAAAACACATGCGGAAGCTTAACATGTCTGAGTACAGACATCTATAAATGAAAAGGGCTGAGAAGCCTGACTATCTACCGGATCCTGCCGAGGGCACAAGATCGTAGCTGAGGTAACAAGATAAACGTCGAAGTCCACGTGAAACTACTAGCGAGACTGAAGTCTCTCTGCAAAACATAAAATAGGAAAACGTGAATACAAATGTACCCAGCAAGACTTACATCAGAACTATCTACAAATGCATCGGTATCATCAAAGAGGGTGGTGGAGTTTAACTGCAGCAAGCCAGCTTTGACTCAGTGGCTATCCTGAACTACGAATGCTGGTAACTCTTTTGAGGTGGCGCACACGAGTCCACATATTCACCATATCAATACACCACTATGGATCCGCTCCCGTCTCCCTACGAGAACGCCATCCATAGCACTCACGCTTATCTTGCGAGTTTTAGAGTATCCACTTTCACTTGTCTATGAACTGCATAAGTGACCAAGTAGTCCTTTACCGCGGACGCGGCTATTCGAATAGTTTTATACCCTGCAGGGGTGTACTTCGTCACACATGTTTCCACCACTTAGCGTCTGCACACGACATGTGCTCGGCAGACTTCAAGCGAAAACCGACGTGGGTGTAGACCACGACCTGACTAACCACACAAGTCTCTAGTCCAGGTTTATCGCCTATTCGGGTTCCATCCGCAAGGAAATCCGGCCGGGGTGTCCTCAACGGCCCCAAATGATGTGTGCAGGGTTCCCGAGACACCAAACGGGCAACTCGGTACACCGGCCACGTGCCTACCGCATCACAGCCCACCCCTAAGGTCAGCGCTGCGCACGGCCTCCAGCAACTACACACACCAGTAACTACTTGCAACTCCTGGACAGAGGACGACAGGGGTCAGTAAGTCGAGCGGGGTCAGATTTCAGGGCCCAACGTGTGGTAGTAGCTGAATCTTAAATCACGCATACATATCTCAGTTCTTAAGGACGGCCTCAATGAAACAACCCTCCATGTACTCCTACATGGCCTTCCATCGATACCTTTACCAAAACATGTTCAACACTTCACTCTCATTACCGACACAACCATTCACTCTAGTTCATCACCCTGATGAGCCAGACCTGACACAACTCTAAGCATAGCAGGCATAACAAACAAGCATGAATGAGTAGGCACATCAGGGCTCAAACAACTCCTACTCATGCTAGTGGGTTTCATCTATTTACTGTGGCAATGACAGGTCATGCAGAGGTAAGGGGTTCAACTACCGCAGCATGTAACAGTTGAATCGTTGTTGTCCTAATGCAGTAAAAGAGAGCAGAAGCGAGATAGTGGGTTTGTATAGGAATGAACAAGGGGGTTTTGCTTGCCTGGCACTTCTGAAGATAATATAGTTCTTCATCGGTGTCATCGAACACGTCGTCGGAACCACGTCTACTGAAAGGGAGCAACCACCGGCAAACACAAGAGGAACCACAATCAATGCAATGCACATTTATATGAATGATATGTCATATTAAAGTACTGAATTGACCTAGTGCAACAGTTAGTCATATTCATTGAAGTGGAATTCAAACCTATAGCAAATTCCAACTCCAAAACTAATTACTATTCAATCCATAATCATGAATTGTCCTATTCAGTGAGGTTAACTTGCTCAAACATGCATGAAAATGGTACAGATGGAAAGATTGGATTTTTCTGATCCAAAAACATATATAAATTATTTCATTCTGAGCTATAGTTTATTTTCTATGAATTTTAGAAGTTTTGGACATTTTCTGGAATTTTCTGATTATTTTAAATCCAAAAAAATGATTTACTGCATCAGCATTACGTCACTGTGACGTCAGCAGAGTCAACAGGGCTGGTCCGGGTCAAATCTGACCAGTGGGACCCACTGTTCAGTGACACAGTGACACTTAGTGTCACAGACAGGTGGGTCCGGTCAACGGCCACGTCAGCGAGGTCAACGCCGACGCGTGGGCCACTATGTTTAGATTAAACTTAAACTATTTTTGTTAGATGGTTAGTTAGGCAGTGGGGCCCGCATGTCAGCGAGCCAGGGGGTTAGTTAGTGGGTCATTAGCCACTAATGACGTTGCCACGTCAGCACGCCGGAGGCCAACCGGCGACGACCACGGCCGACGGCGGAGGTGCACCGTGCACTCGCTACGGAGCAACATTCGATGCGCGGTTTGCTCCTACGGGTTCCTGGGAGTGAGGCGCATCCAAAGAGTCAAGCAGCAGCAGCTGGGGTGGCCGGAGCTGACGGCGGAGAGCTCTTTTGCGGCCACCGGAGTTCGGGCACCGACGGGTTAGTTGCTACGGCGCGTTTCGAGCTGAACTAGTGGGATCTGCGGCTTCCTGAGGAGGCGCTGAGCACGCCTACATGCTCTGGTGTGACGTGCGGGTGTTGCAACCGCGGCGGCGACATGGCCGGTGGCGGGGAGCACTCGACTCTGGTGGTTGATGCGGCTAGATTAAGAATTAGGCAACGGGGCATGGGGGAAACGGTGTAGCGGCTCACCGCGGTTCTTCTGGTGCTGCTGGCGAGGCAGGGGAGGCTCAGAGTCCGGCGGAACGACGGAGGGGATCACCGGCACTCGCGGTTGGAAACGGTGGCATTGGCGAGGCTTCAGGGCATCCGTTGTTGCGTAGCTTAGCGAGGAGGTCGAGGACGACATGGCGGAGCTTCTGGACCTGGCGGCATGGCGAGGGAGGGCTGGTGGCCACGGGGGTGCTCGTCGGTGTTCTCGGGCGGTCGCGGAAATCGCGGGAGAGAGAGACACAGGAGAGGGAAGAGGTCCAGGGAGAGTGAGAGAGATCCAGGGGGTCGGGGCGATGTACGTGGCGTCGTCAGCCGCGTCGGGGAGGAGCCAGGCAGGCAGGGAGGGAGGAGGTGGCCGCACGGCGGTGCGCGCGTGTCGGGCACGCGCCCCTGCCTACTGGCGCGAGGAGGAAGGCGACAGAGGGGCTGCGGTGGTGGGCTGGGCTGACTTTGCCCAGCTGGGCTGCTACAGTGGTGGGCCGGTTGGGGTGCCAGGTAAGTTCTCTCTCTTTCTCTTTTAATTCCTGTTTTCTATTTTTCTGCAACTTTGTGGCTTTTCCAGAAATACCTAGGCACTTTCAAAATTCACCAAACTGCTCATGCCCACTGTATAGAGTATATCCAACATGGAACATTTCAGTTTGGGATTATTTGGACATTTAAAATATTTACTAGCATTTAAATGCCCAAATGCAAATATCATAAGATTTAATTCAGTGACCTTATGATGACCTAGAAAAATGTGAACCAGTTTTGGCAGAGGTTCTAACCCAAGACAAAAATGATGGACATTTTAGAAGGGCATTTCAGGTTCATTGAAAAAGATTTTAGTAAACCCTAGTTGTTTCCAGGGGGGGTGCTGGGGGTTCTATCATCCCCATTTCATGTTTCTGGAGAAGTTTAAACATGATGCAACACTCTAATGCATGAACTAGCTAGGATGTGACATGCCGCGGCCCCGTCAAGGAAAGGCCGGCGGCGGAATAGGAAGCGCGGAGGCAAGGCCGTTCTTGCCGTCGAGGAATCCGGCAACCCTGGCGCCGCCAAGAAGGCCAAGGTTGGCGACACCGGCAAGGATCTTGCCGGTGCCCTTCCTGTCAGGCCTTGGCGGCTGCCGACAAGTCGGAGAACTCCGGCAAGCAGTACTGCAAGATCCATCGCACTAAGGGCCACGATCTCCAGGACTGCCAGCAAGTTGAGCAGCTTGCCGAGAAGCAGAAGGCCGAATATGAGAGGCGAGACAAGGAGAAGGCCCAAGATGGTGCTGAGGGGTCTGGCAAGAAACGCGGTGGCCGAGGGGGTCGCCGCGGCAAGGCCAAGCAACAGAAGGATCGGCCTGCTCGGGGCCGAGATAAAGAAAGAGATGATGATGAAGAAGATGACGAATCCAGTGAGCAGGAATTCCAGAAGGCTACGGAGGCTATGTGCATTGATGGGGGTGCCTCACTGCATTCTTCCCACCGCCAACTTAAACAGTGGGTTCGGGAGGTTAATGCGGCAGAGCCATCCCCCGATGCATGTAGGCCTCTGAAGTGGTCCAGCACACCTATCATCTTTGACGCCGAGGATCACCCTGATCGCACGACTGCGGTCGGGTGCTTGCCATTGTTGGTTTCCCCAACAATTCGCAACCTCAAGGTGACGAAGATGTTAGTTGATGGCGGGGCCGGCCTAAACTTAATCTCACCAGATGTGCTCGCAAAGCTTCAGATTCCCGACGAAGACCTCGAGCAAACGGGTACGTTTCAAGGGGTCAACCCGGGAAGAACCCAGCCTAAGGGCAAGATCACGCTGCCGGTAACATTTGGCAGCGAGCTTAACTTCAGGACCGAAAAGGTGGTGTTTGATGTCGCCAAGATCCCCATGTCATACAATGGGATCCTTGGTCGGCCAGCGCTGGCTAAGTTTATGGCGGCATCACACTACGCATACAACGTCTTGAAGATGCCTGGGCCGTTGAGTGTCATCACTATCCATTCCGATAAGAAGGATGCGCTCATCTGTGCCGACCAACTTTACCGGGAAGCAGTTGCAGCACCTGCCATCAAGGCATCTGCTCCTGCCGCTGGAACTCTCGGGGGGAAGAAGAAGACCGGCAGGAACCTTGGCGCCAACTCCGGCAAGCGCACCTCCTCGGAGTGCTGCGCTTCCGTCGAAGACGTGCCAGAGAGTTCCACCGGCAAGAACAAGAAGTCCAAGGCTGCCCCGCCGGAAACCAAGAAGGTGCCTGCCAGGGAGGACGGAACGGGGGGAACTTTCACCATAAGTTCCACCCTAGATGACAAATAGGAAAGCGCGCTCGTTGCTTTCCTGCGGGCGAATGTCGACGTGTTTGCATGGCAACCGTCTGACATCCCCAGCGTTCCCAGGAAAGTAATTGAGCACCACCTTGCTGTCTATCCTCATGCGCGGCCCGTCAAGCAAAAGGTGAGGAAACAGGCTTTGGAGCGGCAAGAGTTCATTGCCGAAGAAATTAAGAAGCTGGAGGCGGCAGGACTGGTCAAAGGAGTGCTTCATCCAACCTGGTTGGCCAATCCGGTTGTAGTGCGGAAAGCGAACGGGAAATGGAGGCTTTGTATCGATTATATAGATATCAATAAAGCTTGTCCAAAAGATCCTTTTCCCTTGCCGCGCATCGACCAGATTGTGGATGCCACCGCTGGTTGTGATCTCCTGTCCTTCCTTGATGCCTATTCAGGGTATCATTAGATTTTTATGGCAAAGGAAGATGAAGAGAAGACCGCCTTTATCACCCCATGTGGTACGTATTGTTTTACACGAATGCCTTTCGGGTTGAAAAGTGCTGGTTCAACATTTGCCAGAGCAATCTAGATTTGTTTTGAGCCACAACTCCATAGAAATATGGAGGCATATATGGATGATATAGTGGTCAAAACTAAGAATAAAGCAACACTCATTCAAGACTTAGAAGAAACATTTGCGAACTTGCGCAAGATCAACTTGAAGCTCAATCCTGAGAAGTGTGTGTTTGGTGTTCCTTCCGGCAAGCTCCTCGGATTCTTTGTATCTTGCCGGGGAATCGAAGCTAACCCCGACAAGATCAGAGCCATTGAGCAAATTGAAGCGCCGAGACGCGTCAAGGATGTGCGTCGTCTTGCCGGCTGTGTTGCTGCTCTAAGCAGGTTTATTTCCAAATCTGCTGAGCGCGCCCTGCCCTTCTTCAAAATTTTGAAGAAGGCAGGTCCAATGAAATGGACCCCGGAAGCGGAGGCGGCGCTGCAAGATTTGAAGAAATACCTTTCTTCTCCGCCGACGCTAGTCGCGCCTAAACCACAAGAGCCGTTGCTGCTGTATCTGGCGGCAACAAATCAAGTGGTTAGTGCTGCGTTGGTTGTGCAGAGGGAAGCTGATGAGGAGGCGACATCAGCGGCAGGACCGCCAGATGACGTGGCAGGATCTTCCCCGGGAAGGGTTGATCCCGGCAAGACAGGATTTGCGCAAACAGAAGAGCCCGAGCAGAAGAAAAAGGTGGTGCAGCGCCCAGTTTATTTTGTTAGCTCCCTCTTACAAGGAGCTAGGTCAAGATATTCTGGTGTGCAGAAGTTGCTTTTCGGCCTCCTTATGGCCTCGAGAAAGCTGCGCCATTATTTTCAAGCACATCAGATCACCGTCGTCACTCGCTTTCCGTTGCAACGGATTTTGCAAAATCCGGAGGCAACCGGCAGGATCATGGAGTGGGCGTTGGAGCTGTCCAGCTTTGGTCTTAAGTTTGAAAGTACTTCCACAATTCAGAGCAGGGCCTTGGCGGAGTTCATTGCAGAATGGACCCTGACGGCAGACGAAGAAGTTCAAGAAACAAGTCTCCCGGGCAAGGAAATCGATCAGCAATGGGTTATGTACTTTGACGGGGCTTTTTCGCTGCAAGGCGCCGGTGCTGGCGTGCTGCTTGTCGCACCCATCGAAGAGCACCTCAAGTATGTAGTCCAAATGCATTTTTCTCGGGATAGTTCAACCAACAACACTGCAGAGTACGAAGGTTTGCTTGCCGGTCTCAGGATCGCGGCAGACCTTGGTATCAAAAAGCTCATTATCAAGGGTGATTCACAGCTTGTCGTCAGGCAAGTCAACAAGAACTATCAAAGTCCGTTGATGCAAGCCTACGTAGATGAAGTGAGGAAATTGGAAGAGCGCTTTGACGGTCTCCAAATGCAGCATGTCCCTCGTGCCGAGAACAGCATTGCTGACGACCTGTCAAAGCGTGCTGCCCTCAAGTTGCCTGTGGAACCAGGAACTTTTGTGCTCCAATTGACTCAACCATCCGTGGCGCCATCGATGCGGCAAGAAAAGAGAAGAAAGTTGAACTCTGGCCAGTACTTCCCGGCAGAGCTCCCCGGAGCCGCCGGCAAGGAAGTTGCCGGGATCGACACGCCTTTCGGGGAACAACAGGCTCCGGCAGGGCCTCAGGCCCTTGCTGTTGAGACAAATGTCCCCTCGGCAGAGGAGATGCCTTTAGTCCTAGCTGTCCAGCCTCAGGCTCCAGCATGGGCGCAGCCCATCGTCCATTTCCTTCAGACAGGTGAACTCCCTGAGGAACAAGAAGAAGCGGAGAGAGTAGCCCATCGGTCTGTTATGTACAAGTTCGTCGATGACGTCCTGTACAGAAAGAGACCAAACGGTGTGAAATTGAAGTGCATTCCTCGGGAGGATGGACTAGAGCTGTTGGCAGAGATACATGGGGGCATGTGTGGCTCTCACATAGGGTCAAGAGCGCTTGCCGGGAAAGCATTCCGGCAAGGTTTCTTTTGGCCCACCGCCCTCCAGGATGCGACTGCACTAGTAACCAGGTGTGAAGCGTGCCAGTTTCATTCGAAGAAATTACATCAGCCAGCTCAAGCTCTTCAAACAATCCCTCTCTCCTGGCCATTTTCGGTCTGGGGGATCAACATACTGGGCCCCTTCCCCCGTGCTGCCTGGGGCTTTGAGTACTTGTACGTTGCTATCGACAAGTTCACAAAGTGGCCGGAGGTGGAAGCAGTGAGGAAGGTGGCAGCGCAGTCGGCTGTCAAGTTCTTCAAAGGAATTGTTTGCCGTTTCGGTGTGCCTAACAGGATCATCACCGACAACGGCACGCAGTTCACAAGTCGCACCTTCATGCAGTACGTCCAAGACCTTGGCGGCAAGATTTGTTTTGCCTCTGTTGCTCACCCGAGAAGCAACGGCCAAGCGGAGAGGGCCAATGCTGAAGTGCTGCGCGGTCTCAGGACCAGAACTTTTGACAGGCTGAAAAAGTGCGGAAGACGCTGGATTGATGAGTTGCCGGCGGTTCTTTGGTCAATCAGAACGACACCAAATCGAGCCACCAGCCAGACGCCCTTCGCTCTAGTGTATGGAGCGGAAGCAGTTCTCCCCACGGAACTCATATACGGATCTCCTCGAGTGCTCGCTTATGATGAGCTTGAGCAAGAGCAACTGCGGCAAGATAACGCTGTGCTCCTTGAGGAGAATCGTCTTCAGGCTGCTGTGCGAGCTGCACGCTACCAGCAAGCTTTGCGCCGCTCTTATAGCCGCAAAGTTCATGCCCGAAGCCTTGAGGAAGGCGACCTTGTTCTTCGACGGATTCAGTCTGCCAAGAATTCAAACAAGTTGACACCAAAGTGGGAAGGCCCTTATCGGGTAGTACGAGTCACCAGGCCTGGCGCTGTCCGCCTGGAGACCAAGGATGGCGTTCCAGTGAGTAATTCCTGGAATATCGAACATCTTCGCAAGTTCTATCCATAATGCGCGGTTGCCGGGGGCTCCCGGCAACCACCTTTTTGTACAAGTCTTGCCGGCAAGGCATGTGATCCTTTGTACAAAGCCAGGCGCAGACCCTGAGCACAGATGAATAAATTTAAGTGTTGTATATTTCCTTATTGATTCTCATGTTCTCATTCATATATGCATGTTTGTCTAAGATGTTGTATAACACCTGATCCCAGTAAGTTCTAACGAACCGCCAAGGTTTCATCTCTTTATTTTCTCTTCTTTCTTTTTCTTAAAGACAAAAGGATTCCTCGCGTGCACATTTGCCGGGGGGGGGGGGAAAGGAGACATGAATACCAGTTGGTGACGTTCGGAATCGTATGCTTGCCGGAGGAAGGACAAAGACAGAAAGCTAAGTCCTAAAAACTCAGAGCAAGTTTTTCTTTCATTACCAAGTTGCTTCCTTTCCGATTCTTGTATGGAAAATCTGCACGCGAAGGAACCCTTGTTGTAATCAGTTGCGCCCTTATTTTGTTTCGAGTCCGCTCAATGATTTACGTGGCTGCACTGAGAACGCCAAGGAGTCTTGTCGGCCGCTGCGCCTCCAGCAGGCTGCTGAAGTCCCGCACCCAGCGCTCGCGGCAGGTTGCGCGCCGGCAAGTTTTTCAGTAAGCGTAGGATGAACTCCATACATAAAGGAATCAGACAAGGAAAGTAGCTAGCATGAGCCTAAACATAGTTAAATTATATTACATCCATGAGTTGCCGCAGTCCTAACTCGGGACTTAACTGTCTTTTACATGAGATGATGGCGGCAAGAATAAAAGGGGAAGCACTCAATCCCTGCGCTGGCCTTCGATCCTTTTGATGGAGTCCACCTTCTCAAGGATCGGCGCGATGCACTTCTCAAGTGCTTCAACATTTGCATCCTTTGGCAGGTGGCCGAGTGCGCTGGAGAGGTCGATGCCGAGATTGCTGTGCACCACCTTGAGGAGCACCTTGCGAAGGACGGCCCGGCAAAGCCGGCGAGTCTCGTTCGCCAGTTGGGTCGCCCGGCTGGACTGGAGCGCCCTCAACGCGTTGATGATGCTTTCAAAGAACAGCGTCAACCTGGCGCTTGGAGATATTCTTTCCTCGAAAGAATATCTGAAGTTCGACAAGCCCATGGTTGACAGTTCTGCAGTAAGCTTCTCCGCGGTGACGATGAGACGGCCAGTCCAGATCTCCACTCCCTTTTCATAATTAGCCTGGGCAGCGGCGGCGCTCTTGAGCAGGTTCCTCTCTCTTTGGAGATCCTTGAGTAGAGCCTTCTCGCGGGCCCTGCCGGCTTCGAGGGATTTCTGCAGCGTGGTCAGCTTCAGCTCCAGAACCGCAATATCATCAGCCGCAGAGGAAAGCTGCTTGGTCTTGTCGGACAGGGCGACTTGCATCTCCGCCAAGGAGTGGAGGGTTTTTTCCCTGTCCCCCTTAAGCGTCGAGAGCTCCTTGCCATGCTCGTCAAGATCTGTCTCCAGCCTCTTTATTTTGTCGCAAAACTCGTTCTTGGTGGCCTCTGTAGCTTCGGCAGCATCGACGGCCTCCTTGAGCTTGCCGGCGTGACTTGCAGTTAGAGCTTCGAGCGCCTCCTTGTGCTTCTGCTCCAGCTCCTGGGTCCGCCGCGCGACAAGATTTTCAATGTCTTGATCCTTGCTGCGAAGCTTGGCGGCGAGCGCCTGCTCACGAGCAGTGAGATCTTCCTCATGAGCATCAAGAGCAACACGGCGCCCCGTCAGGAGAGCATCTTCGGCAGCGATCCTTTGAACAGCTTCATCATGGGCCTTCTCCATGTCTGATTGCTTCAGGAGGACCTCATTCCATTGCTGGCTCACTTGTTCTCGACCGGCAACCAGCTCTTAAAGGGCCTCGGCGTGCCAGATTTGCATTTGTGGGACGCGCCTTTGAAAATCCACTTCGGCTGCCTCGACAACTGCCATTCTGGAGTCCGCCTTCTCTTTTCGGGCACGATGGAGAGCCTGGAGTTTGCGGAAGTTTTCGCCCATGGCCTGAAGGAGCCGATCCTCTTCAGACTTGCCACTGCTAGCGCTGGGATCGTCAACAACTTCGAGCCCGGCAGCGGCAGTAATTTCCTCAAAAATTTCTCCTTCAGCTAGTGCCTCGGCGCTTGCCGTCCCTGGCAAGTTGATGAATAGATTTTCGCCAACTTTGAGATACTTGCTGGATGAGGGCTCGTCAGATGTTGATGGCTGGTCTTCAGTGGCCGCCTCACCAGTGGCAGGGGGCTCCGCGGCCGATGCAGCGCCTGGTGCTCCTGCGGCAGGAATGCCGTCAGTATGGTCTCCAGCTTCCCTGTCGCCCTCTTCAGCAGGTTCTTCTGCGATTTCCTTTTGTGCTGTCTTGGCGGCCTCCCCGTCAAGAGCATCACCGGCCCCGGCAACATCATCCTTGGTGGCCTCGCTGGCAGTGATCCTGTCCGCTTCGGCAGCAGCATCCCTGGCGGTCTCCTCGATGACGGCGTCGATGTCCATATGTTCCATCTCACAGAACTCTGAAGGGTGAAGGAGAAGGTCAGAATAAGATCGAGTTTTTAAATTTTGAAGTGATCAAAGATAAAGAAGTAAGGGAAAAAGAATAACTAGCACTCTGAGGCGATCGAGTACCTGCGTCGGGCTGTCGAGAGGTGGCTTCGCCTCTCCCGGCAACTCCGGTTGCCGGGGGTAGGTTGCCGGAGTCCGTGCTTGTCGGCTCCTCCTCAATCCGGACAGGTTCGTCGGCAGGATCTCTTGCCGGAGATGTGCTTGTGGGCGGAGCGGTTGATGAAGGAGGCACAATGGGGCAATCTTCTCCTTGTTGCCGTTCTTCTCCTGCGAACCCAAAGATATCAGCGACAAGAATGGAAGCCTCGGCACTAGCCAACAGAAAAAGGGACAATGAACCTACGCTGGGGGCTGTGCTGGGGGCTGCGCTGGGGGCTGCGTTGAGGACTAGACTCTGGGCTCATGATGACGGTCTCTGGCACGCTAGTGGAGCCTGCCGGGGGCTCGTCGCCTGTAGAAGTCCTTGACCTCTTCGCCATCCTCTCCAGCAAGGTTTCTGTGTCACTGCAGAAACAATACAAGTAAGTCAGTAAGACTGATGCAGATTGGAAGGTGGAAGTTGTGGCAGGTACTCACTCTTCTTCCTCTCGCTCCGGACTGAAGCCGGAGATGTCGAAGTCGACCTCCGTTGCGATGTCTGAGTGGGGAGGCGGAGGAGGGGTCCTGGGCCGCTTGGCTGTGGCAGGCGCCGGGGCAGCCTCTGGCACGGTTGTGCGAGACCCTCCTGCCGCTCCGGCGGTGGCCGCCGGTGTGGGTCTCGCGCGCCGCGCGGGCTTTTGACGGACCCCCTGCCGCGGTCCGGTCTTGCCGGCCACTTTCTTGCCGGGGGATTCGCCGCTCGATGTAGGCTGGCTTGCCGGGACGCCCGATGCGGCTTTCCGAAGGACACGCTTTGTCTTCTTCGGGGGCGAGGGCTCTTCTCGCGTCTCCTCTTCGGCCGTGTCGTCGCTGGATGAGCTTTCAGCGACTGCGCCGCCTTCTTCCCCGGCAACCTTGCTCTCCTCGGCAGGTTTTGCCTCCACCACCACCTCTGCATCGCTGGCTTCCCACTCTGTGAAGCCAACGCTGCCGGCCTCCGCGGCAAGATTCGCTTCCTCCACTCTGGTAGCGATGTATGCTACCTCCTGATCTGTGGTGGCACGAATAAGATCTGGCTCTTGCCGGACAGGCTTCTCCGTCAGATTGTCGAAGAATTTCTGCGCTTCTTCCTCGCTTGGCTCGACCCAGGTCGGGTCAAGGCCATGGGCGTTGAACATCGGCAAGAAGGCAATGATCGACCCCAGTGCAGAGTTGTTGCACAAGGGGACGATCCTTGCCGGCAGCCGGTGCTTGTCTTGGCGCTGGAATAACTTCTGGCGGAGAGCGCCAAGCTGCATAACAGTCAAGTTGTTGTTCAGCCCGGGGCGCAGCTTCATGACATCCGCTGTGTTCTTATACTCCCAGGCTGGCCTCCCCCTATTCTGCAGAGGGGCGATGCGGCGGCGGAGGAAGTCGAAGCCGATCTTCTCCATTTTCAGCCTGGCAGCCTTCAAGCGGAGGATCCTGGTAGTGGCGATTGTGAGCTTCTCGTCTTCTGCGGCGAGATCGCCCCAATCCTTGCCGCGGACCACCTTCTGTTGCCGGCGATGGCAAAAAGGATGAGGATCTGCTTCTTGGATCCAGCACCATTCGGCCCGCCACTCGTCCCACTTTTCGCGGTAAATTCCATCTGGGTATATCTCTTTGTTCCAGGCCCTTGGAATCCAAGCAATAGATCCAGAGAGAGCCTCTCCTTTTTGGATTCGATGATAGAAATAGTGGCAGAAAAGAGCAGAATTGGGGATCACGCCGGCAAAATTTTCACAAAGATGGGCAAAGATCGACATGCAAAATACGGCATTCGGCGTGAAGTCAAGAAGGCGGAAGCCGTATGTATACATGATGTCGTTGAAGAAATCGGAAAAAGGTGGACAGAGCTCGCAATTAAAGTACGCAGTGAAGAAGGGGTATCTGTCCGATCCGCCTTAGGAACTAGCACCTGGGATTACGCGTGTGGCGGGGTGAGCTTGTGTTCCCTTCGCCCACATGCATTGGTATCGTCCCTTCAAGGTTTCGGCGTCGAGCGTCGGAGGGAAGACGACGAGCCTCTTTCGCATCTTCACCAGCTCGCTTTCCGGAACTTCAGCCTTCGGTTCCTTGTCCGTGCCCTTGCCTTTGCTGGCCTTGGGCGGCATGGCGACCGTGGAGGTGGAAGCCGGAGGATGGAACGAGCACGGGAGCGGCGAGCAGAAGGGAAAGAAGGTTTCGCTCTGAGCTCGAGCAGAGGAAGGCGATGGCGATGGCCAGATTGGAAAGAAGAGGGGGGTGAATGGATTTGCGCCTCCACGACTTCTCCTTTTATGGGGAAGGAGCGGGGCCACCTTGTTTATCCGCCAATATGAATGCACCTCTGTGGGCGCGAAACAGTTTGCAGCCTTTTTGGCACACTTCCCACATCTCGCGCTCCGTGCGCGTAGTGGGGGCATAGTAAAACAAGATCTTTTACGAGCAGTTAATTCCCTGCCACGCGTGCCCGTGCACTGTTTGGGCCTAGCCCAACAACGCCTCGCACTCGTGTATGGCCCAGGCCCGGGGGCTCCTGTCGGTGTACTAAGTATTGGGCCACTAGTACCCCTTACTTGTGCACGGGAAGTTGTAGCCGTCATCACGGCAAGGCTTGCCGGGATCAGCTCGAGGTCGATTTAAGTCATCAAGGAAATCATCAAGTCAGAGATCTGAGAATCAGCAAATAAGCAAAGCTGGAAATCGAAGGCGAGCCTCCCCGGCAAGATCCTTGCCGGGATGGCCCGTGGATCCCGACAAGCCTCGGCGCCCGACAAGGCTTGGTTCCCAGCAAAGCTTGGTGCCCGGCAAGGATCGGCGCGTGGCGAGATTCTGCCACTATGCCACCGCTTCGGCACAGTGACGAGTCTGACATTCTGGCTCCTTCCATGGATGCGTGGCGGCTTGCCAGTGGAGGAGAGCTTAAGCGGTGCTGATGGGATGGCCCCTTTTTCCATCCCCAAGAAAGTGAGGACACCTAAACGGACACCTCACGGTGCATTAAATGCGTTTGTCCTAATCTGTCAGGGGTTAGGTATGATACCCTGTAGCTACTTTACACCTCAATGTATGTACATTTTGCCACTGTGGAGACCCCTTTGAGCATATAAAAGGAGGCCCAAGGCAACTGCTACAGAAGGAGGAGAACTTCTGGCCCATTCTGCATGCGTAGCTGCTCTTTGAACGTACTGTTCATTGCGAGCGCTCCTGAAGGCTGGGCTCAAGAACATCAATAAGAACACAAAGCAGGAGTAGGGTTTTACGCTGATCAGCGGCCCGAACCTGGGTAAAAACTTCCCGTGTCGATCACTGGTTCTGCTCTTTGCGTATACCTCTCCCCCCACCGAATCGTAAAGGGATCTCTCGGGATCCCATAGGTGTCGTGCCCCGACACGTGTCCCCATTGTGGGCGAAACATAATCGCTGCCTCTTTTCGCCTTGTATTTTCTTCTATGGGCAACATGGAACGACAGGATATCCTTGCTAAAATTTAAACTTATTCAGGGTTCGTTTGGCCTTTTTACACACTAATTGAGTTTCCTAGGCATTTAATGTCCATAATTCAAATCTGAACTTCAAATACATGCTTTAGTTCACAAAAATGGCTAGAAAAATTTACATGTGTCCTTGGGTGCATGTTTAGGTCCCATGCGAGGAATGGGAACGAATTACAACCGTACCGGCGTCCTGGCTCATCCTCAAACATTTGGAATCTCGGTTTTTAAATCCCCGTAAATCCTAAACTCACTAGAAAGTCATCAAAGGTGGCATGGTGTCACGTCATGGCACATATATATTGTGGTAAAACATTGTCCAATTTGGGCCAAGCTTTATTACAAACCTCTTACAAACCGGAGCTTCTCTCAAAGAAGCCTCGTGGTTCCGATAGGGAAACGTGTTCCCCTTGTGGGCAAAACGTAATCACTGCCTCTTTTCGCCTTGTATTTTCTTCTACGGGCAACATGGAACGACAGTATATCCGTGCTAAAATTTAAACTTATTCAGGGTTCGTTTGGCCTTTTTATACACTAATTGAGCTTCCTAGGCATTTAATGTCCATAATTCAAATCTGAACTACAAATACATGCTCCAGTTCACCAAAATGGCTAGAAAAATTATACATGTGTCCTTGGGTGCATGTTTAGGTCCCATGCCAGGAATGGGAATGAATTACAACCGTACTGGCGTCCTGGCTCGTCCCCAAACATTTGGAATCTCTGTTTTTAAATCCCCATAAATCCAAAACTCACCAGAAAGTCATCAAAGGTGGCATGGTGTCACGTCATGGCACATATATGTCGTGGTAAAAACATTGCCAATTTGGGCCAAGCTTTATTACAAACCTCTTACAAACCGAAGCCTTTCACAAGAACCCTCGTGGTTTCGATAGGGAAACGTGTCCCCTTGTGGGCCAAACGATAATCGCTCCCTCTTCTAGCCTCGTATTTTCTTCTACATGCAACATGGACTAACAGGAGATTCGCGCTGAACTTTGAAATTATTCAGGGTTCGTTTGATCTTTTTTATACATTAATTGAGTTTTCTAGGCTTTTAATGTCCATAATTCAAATCCGAACTAGAAATACATGCTCCAATGCACCAAAATGGCTAGAAAACACATACATGTGTCCTTGGGGTGCATGTTTAGGTCCCATGGAATGAATGGGAATGAAATCAACCGTCTCGCCGTCCTGGCTTGGCCACAAACATTGTGAATCTCGGTTTTTAAATCTCTGTAAATCCAAAACTTACCAGGAAATCATGAAACTTGGCATGGTGTCACTACATGGTACATATAATTGTGCAATTTGGGCGAACCTATATTACAAGCCTCTTACAAACCGAAGCTTCTCGCAACCCTCGTGGTTCCGGTAGGGAAACATGCCCCTCTTCAGGGCAAAACGATAATCGCTACCTCTTCTCGCCTTGAACTTTGTTTTCTACAGGCAACATAGAATAACAGGAGTGTCGTGCTGAAATTTGAAACTGTTCAGGGTTTGTTTGGCCATTGTATATATTAATTAAGTTTTCTAGGCATTTAATGTAGTCCATAATTCAAATTTGAACTACAAGCACATGCTCCAGTGAAGCAAAATGGGTGGGAAATCGTACATGTGTCATTGGGTGCATGTTTAGGTCTGATTTAAGGAATGGGAATGAATTACAAACTTCTCGTCGTCCTGAAACATTGAGAATCTCGGTTTTTAAATCCCAGTAAATAAAAAACTAACCCAAAAAACATGAAACTTGGCATGGTTTCATGACATGGCACATATATGCCGTGGTAAAAAAATCGTCCAGTTTGAGACAAGGCGCACACATTAATAGCCAACGAAGTCCTTTTTGAAACAAATAGCTGACACGTTAATATCGCAAACGGTTGTATTATATGAACCGTGTCTAAATTTAACCGCGAGCAATGATGAAGCCGCAGGCTCCCTGTGTCTTGACTGAATCGCAGAGGTCCTCTGCCCATTCCTTGTGGAGCATCAGGCTCTCGATGAGCACTGGTGATGGCGGCTCTTCGGGTGGGTCGTCGATCATGCCGCCGAGCAGCTCTGGATCTTTTGCACGGTGGATGGAAAACTGCTCATCACACCTCCTCTCCAATATGTAGATTGTGCGCCCAAGGACTGTCACGCTGATATCGCTGCCGATGGGCCATGGTGCCTGCACCGGCCGATGAAGCTCTTGCTCCGCGACCTGCTCCGGCTCATTCTCCTCGCCGAAGATGTAACGCAGGTAGGGGTCGACGTTGAAGCTTTGGTCGTTGCTTGGCATGCTTGGAATAACTAATGGTAGATGGGTGAGGACTAGATCTGCGCAGAGTGTCGTGACGGTGCATTGCCGCCTGGGTTATAAGCAGCAAGCCATTAGCTGGTGGCGGGAAACCGATGAGGGAAGAGGCAGGATGCTGCTAACGCAACACTACGATCAGAGACCCTTTGACGAAACTGTGTGCGATGCATTAATCGCAAACGGTTAGCAGCATCCTGCCTCATCATGTGTGGGCAACGAACACTGCATTGTATAGAAAGAAAGTGTCATTTCCACCTTTTACATAGACTACGATATTTTACATCGAATACAATCTGCCTACTTGCTTTGTGTCGCACTACCAGCACTCCACCCTTGAAGCTAAACATTATGCCACTCATAATTCCTTAGTTTATTTATTCAAAAACGAATTTGATATGATTCTAATGTTCCTACTTCAGTTTTGAAATGTGTGTCTGCCTGTTATAAAGACATAAGAGGTTTGTATTTCTGTGTGTGGTCTGGTCAGCATGGTTGGGGGTGAACTTTGCATACACAGGGGTTTATAGGGAGACACTCTTTGAGTTGAATCCGCAATGCATTCCATAGATAATCTGACTACTTTTTATGTTTTCATGAATCTCAGATACTGAATAGCATCATAATGATTATGAGCTTGCGCGCATGAAAAGAATAAAGCAGAACAATGCCATGGCTGTCAAACTTGGCATTAAGGGACTGAAATCAAGTCTGGATGCAATGCAATGCAAACGCTCTCCAACTACAGATTCATGCTCAGAATATGATCCTAACAGTGATTCTGAGCTAGAGGGAGACCTAAGTCAATGTAGCTCCCTAGTGGAGGAGTCAGAGGCAGATGCCCTATCTTATTCACCAATCAAGGTGCTTGCTCTAACTTTCCAAGGTTATATTGGTCGCACATATCTTGCAACTAATGCTTTGCATTGCTTCTACTTTGTTGCACTGCCATTTGCTTAGTTTACACATTGTGTATGTGAATACGCCCTGCCTATCCATTTTCAGTACATATTCCATCTGTCATCATACCATATTTATCCATTCAAATGTTGTTCTTGTGTATCAGATGTTCGAAAGGAAGAGGGCGATTGCTGATCGCGGAGGAGCATGAACAAAGTATTTGGAAAAGGTAGTGACACCTGATAAATAAAATAGCCCATTAGGTGTAGTTGCAATATCACCAGGCCCAGAAAACACGGCCACAACTCTAGCAGACTCTAGCCCTACTACACTGGCCATCTCTGATGCCCCAACTCAGCAGACCCCAACTGCCGCAAACAGTATGATGATGCCAGTTGACATAGCACTAGCTCTACAACGCAAAACCCCCATTCTAGCAAAGAGTACACCAAATCCAGTTGCCAAATCCCTTTTCGAACGAGAGAGAGAGCCCCAATTGCAGCAAATAGGACTCCTGTTCCACTTCTTCCCAGTTTACACGACGAAGCTTATATTGTTGTCAGGAACTTTGTGCACATCTTTCCTTCATGGAAAGATGATACCACAGACAAAGAACAATTTCCAATCTTCCTCTGCAACTTACGCGTAAGTAATGTACTAATGTTATTCATGGTAATTACTGCATATGTTTTTGCTGACAGAAGACACAAGATTTCATTCTTTTAAATAGGCGAGGACCAAACTGGATAGTCAAGACGAGCAAGGGTTGGTTGCACTTTTCAAGCACTCGTTGATGAAGTATCGTTCCTACCTGAGGGAAGCACACTTCAATGGCAAGCCTCTAAATGAAATTTCTGTAAAGTCTCCGGTGCTACATTTATCAGACAGTGACTGGAATAATCTTGTTACACATTGGTCTCGTCTACAGCGTAAGGTACTATCTATGATATCACATCACAACTTGAACAACATTTCTGCATGTGCCCTAATGTCTCACTTGTATGAAAACTGTTTGTACAAGAACATTCATTCTCAAGGGACCAAAGAATCTCGCAACTATACTGCACACTGCATTGCTCTTGTGAGTACCTCTTGCCCTATATGACCATACTTACTTTCATAGCTGGTTGATTATGTAGCATCACTGCACATGTTAGCCTCGTTATCTTCCATTTGGTGGGCATTATAAGATCCGTATCGACTCTTACATAAATTTAGAATCAACCCAATGCTTTTGAAGAGGTTTAACTATGCAGTCCTCTTGTAAGGACTAAACATTGTCTATCACTTTACTTATATTAACAGCTACTCCCTCCGTCCCATAATATAAGAGCATTTTGTACAGTACACAAGTGTTCAAAACACTCTTATATTATGGGAAGAGGGATTGGTTCATTGTGTAGCATTCTGCATCTTATCTCCCTCGCCCACCATTTACTAAAAAATATCATATCTATATTTAATCTTACCAAAAAGTTGAATACACAGACAATGCCAGTGCAGAAGTGTAGCCCATTGCTCTTGTCAGTACATTTTGTCCTGTAACGCTTGTACTTCCAGGGATTGGTAGTTGATTATGTAGCATCAATCTGCCTCTTATCTTCATTATCCTCTATCCCTTCTAGTATTATCATATCTATAATTACTCTCTACAAAATGTAGAGTACATGCAATGCTTATGAAGAAGATTTTGTGCTGAAATTCTTGAGTTATCCTTCCCTTGACATGGAGAAGGGCATTATAAAGCCGGTGTTAACTGTTAATGTAAGTCAGTCCTTCTAAAGCCTTTATCCTCAACTGCTGTTTAATTTGCTCATACTCCCTATCGTTAACTGCTGTTTAGTTTGCTGTTTCTATGAAAATGCATGTTCGCAACAACTGTAAGTTCCAAGTTTTACTTGTAAAACCAAATTTCTTATTCATACCATGCACATTACTCAATACTCCCTATATGTATGCTTGTTTTTGTGGATCTATAATCCAGTGTGTGGTGAAGCAGCCCATGTTTGCACCTTGTCATCTCCTGTTTTATCTTACTGATGTGGCTGATGATATGAACAACATGCCATGCACATTAACCAAAATAGATACAATGATTGTCTTTGCCCTTCATCTATGCTTGTTTTGTTGACATGGTAATCCAGTAGTGTGGTGAAGCTCCCCGCATTATGAACAATGCCAAATTATGCTATTGATATTTTGAACTTACTCTTTATTTTCTAATTTGAAATTGGATGGGATTGACAGCACAGTTATCATCTTTGTTTATACACATGCAAAACCTATCATCTCTCTGCTTGTTTCAGGGTGATATGCCTGATGGCATGCACGAGTCTGCTGAAGGCTGTGAGACAAATCCAACATATATTACAGCAAAGAAGGCAAAACATCTTGAAGATAGCGAGACAACCCAAAAGTCTTGTCTTGATGCAGTGTTCAAGTTACTTGAGACTAGCAGTCAGACAAGCTCACAGAATTCGCTGTCTGAATCAGTTCAACTTCTTCAGTCCCAAGTTCTAGGAGAAAGGCATTCTGCAACTCAACTTCGACATGAAGTCCTATCTCTAAGAAAGATTGCGGAGAACACCAATGAGAACCACATTGCTAAACAGCTACACCTGGAAGCTATGACCGACATGCTAGGCCGGTCTCACAGCCTTGCTTAGCAGCTTGCACAGCAGTTCCCGCACAAGGCTAACCTTTCTTGAACTATCTTGGAAGTGGTCTTGGTTCTGTATTATTTTGTTATGCTGCAATGGCGCCCAGTTTTTGTAATCTACTTCTTCGTTGCGCTTTATGATCACTGGTAGCGAACTTCGATGCCCAGTGGATGTAATATACCATAAATCCTTTTGTTGTATAGTGTAGGTTTATTCTAAGTTACTATGCCATAATTTCTTTATTGTATAGAGTAGGTTTGTTCTTATTTCCTACTAGTTACCGTATATGCCATCATTCGCTATGTGAAAAAAAACGGCGAAAATCTGATGTAGTCTACCGGGCCGAAACATTCGCCTCTAACGAGCCTGCATTTTAGCGGACCACAATTGGGCCGGCCTGCAACTTTCTTGGGCCTGAAAGGCCATTGGGGCCTTCACACTTTGCGCCACGCCCACAACTTACACGGGCCTATATTCGGCCCAAAGTTTAGTTGGGCCTTTAGTGGACCCAGCACTTAGTTGGGCCCACGTAGCTTCGGGCCATTAACAGGCTGAATATTCTGCTGGCCTATTATGACCTAGAAGAAACCATGGGCCTCTAGCAGGTCGAAATACATGTTGGGCCTCAATTTTCACTAGTCGTCGACGGGCGTTCAGCAGGCTGAAATGTAGACCGGGCCATTATTGGCCCAGTTATATGACGGGCCATTACCAGGCCAAAACATATCTCGGGCCTTAGTTGGCCCACTAATATCATGGGCCTTTAAGAGGCCAAAAGCTTAGTAGAGGCTTCAACAGGCCGAATTATACGACAGGCCTTTAACAGGCCAAAAGTCACGTCGGACCATATATGGCCCATGGGCAGCACGGGCCATTCCCAGGCCGAAAGACACACCGGGCTGAAATGGGCCCATGTCTACATCGGGCCTCCAATAGGCCGAAATGTCACTGGGTCATAATTGGGCCCAAATATTCGATGAACAATTAACGGGCTAGATCTGGCTTCGGGCCGTAAATGGGCCATGTTTAAACAGGCCTTTAGTGGGCTGGCCCACTAGTACCTGAGTAAATACTACGGGCCTTTGACTGGGCCAGCCTTTTTAACCTATATGGGCCTTTGCTGGGCCCTGCCACGTGTCGATGTATCATAGGCACGTCTCCTCCAATGGACGGGCGACATCTGGCCCACCGAGGAGCCGACACGTGTTTCCTCCAGCCAATGATGATTTTACACGTGGAAAATTCCCATTGGTCTAGGCTGTTAACGGGTTATCGGATCCAAAACAGAACCCGATAGCTTAATGGTGACCCGTTACGGTGGATGCCACGTGTCGGTTACCCTTGACGAAAGCACTTCCATGACGCACCATTTATCATCATGGAAGTGGACACTTTTGTGATGATAAATGGTGCGTCATGGAAGTGCTTTCGTCAAGGCTAACCGACACGTGGCATCCAACGTAACGGGTCGCCGTTAAGCCATCGGGTTCATGATAATTTTGGTATTGTCATGGAACACTTCTACGACAGCACAGGTATGACTATCTTGATTTTGTCATAAAATCGTCATGGATGTACATGCATGACAAAAAACGCGACCTACTGTGACAAACACGTATCATCACGGAAGTGGTTTTTTTTGTAGTGTAGCTAACCCAGTAATTGTCCCCAAGAGGGCGGGAAAGAGCGGATGTGCGTCAACTTCACGAGCCTCAACAAGGCTTGCCCTCAGGACCCGTTCCCTCTTTCGCGCATCGATCAGATCATGGACTCTACCGCCGAGTGCGATCTGCTGTGCTTTTTGGACGCCTTCTCAGGCTACCACCAAATCAAGATGGCGGTGCAGGATGTCGAGAAGACGGCCTTCCTCTCCCCGTGTGGTGTGTACTGCTACACCTGCATGCCCTTTTGGCTGCGGCATGCTGGCACGACTTTCCAGCGATTGATGCACATCGCTCTGGGCCAGCAGCTCGGGAGGAATGCCGAGGCATACATCGATGACATAGTGGTCAAATCGTGGGAGGCAAGGACCCTTGTCGGAGACCTGGAGGAAACATTTGCCAACCTGCGCATGGTGAACCTGAGGCTCAACACTGAGAAATGCGTGTTCGGTGTCCCGTCCGGCAAGCTGATGGGCTTCCTGGTGTCACACAGAGGGATCGAGGCTAACCCCGAGAAGGTCAAGGCAATAGAAAGGATGAGCCCGCCACAAACCCTCAAGGAGATGCAGAAGCTCGCGGGCTACGTAACCTCCTTGGGGCGATTCATCTCCAAGCTTGGCCAGCGCACCCTCCCGTTCTTCAAGCTAATGAAGAGGAAGGGCCCCTTTGAGTGAACTCCGGAGGCTGAGGTGGCTTTCCAAGACCTCAAGAGGTACCTCACGAGCCCACCTGTAATGGTGGCGCCCCACCCTCTTGAGCCTCTGGTGCTTTACTTGGCCGCCACACCCCACTCTGCCAGGGCAGCACTCGTGGCGGTCAGGGAGGAGCGCGCAAGTGCGAGCGCGCGGCGAGGCGTCCCGTGTAAGGTCGAGCCGTCACCACCTCAGGATGGCAGTCCGGAGGCCTCAGCCACTCCGCCAAGCGGCGAGGCCCCCGAGGCCCCCTCGTCCCAAGCGGAGCTGGATGTCGTTGGCGCCTCATCCCTCATCGAGCACCCAGTATACTTCGTCAGCACGGTGCTGCGTGATGCTCGCACGTGTTACCCCATGCCGCAGAAGCTCCTGCTCGCACTCCTCATCGCCTCCAGGAAGCTGCGCCACTATTTCCAAGGCCACCCCATCAAGGTCGTCTCCGCATACCCCCTGGAAAAGGTGCTCCGCAGCCCCAACGCTGCGGGGAGGGTTGCGAAGTGGAACATCGAGCTGCAGGCCTTCCAGCTAGAATTCAGCACCACCAGGGTCATCAAAGGAGCGACCCTCACTGACTTTGTGGTAGAATGGACAGATGCCCCCGACCGGGGGATGGGCGAGAGCCAATCCCTCGCACCCGGCGATGAGGCGCCCGACGGTTAGGTCATGAACTTCGACGGCACTTTCGCGTGGCAGGGCGCGGGGGCTGGAGCCGTGCTCGTCTCGCCGACCAAGGACAAGTTATACTACGCTGTGCAGCTCTGTTTCCAGCACGGGGAGAAGATGTCCAACAACATCACGGAGTACGAGGGCCTGATCACTGGCCTCAGGGTCGCGGCCGCCCTGGGGGTCAGGCACCTAATCATCAAGGGCGACTCTTAGCTCCTCGTCAACTTCTCCAACAAGGAATACAAGCCCAGGGACGAGCACATGGAGGCATACCTGGAAGAGGTACGCAAAATTGAAAAACGCTTCTTGGGCTTGGAATTGCAGCATGTCCCGCGCGGCACGAACAAGGAGTTGGATGACATCGCCAAGAGAGCATCCCGCCACGAGCCCCAGAAGCCTGGTGTCTTCGAGGAGAGGCTCTTCAAGCCGTCAGCAGCACCACCCGCTGCGGGCCAGGCGCTGCTTTGAGAGGAGCTACCTCAGGCCCCCTCCTCGGGCGCCCCGGCCTGCGGTCCGACCTCGAGAGCTTCCCTGCTCCTGGCACTGGAGCCTCAGGAAGTTTGCTGGACCGAGGAGCTCAAGGCGCACCTACTCCACGGCACTCTCTTGGAGAAGGAGGAAGATGCAGAACGTTTGGCTCGCCAGGCCACCGCTTATTGCCTGTAGGACGGCGAGCTCTACTGAAGGGGCCCCAATGACATCTCGCTGCGATGCATATCCAAGGAGCAAGGGCGCGAGTTGTTGGCCGACATCCACGGTGGAGATTGTGGACACCATTCTTTATCACGCACTCTCATGGGCAAGGTGTTCTGCAGCGGGTTCTACTGGCCCACGGCGCTCAATGACACCACTGAGCTGGTGCGATCCTGCGAGGCCTGCCAGTTCCACGCCAAGAAGATTCACCAGCCCGCGCAAGGCCTCCAGACCATTCCACTCTTGTGGCCATTCGCGGTCTGGGGGCTCGATATCCTAGGCCCGTTCCCCCGGGCGGCCAGGGGGTATCGCTACCTCTACGTCGCCATCGACAGGTTCACCAAGTGGGTGGAGGTGGAGCCCATGCGCACCATCCTTGCTGGCTCGGCCGTCAAATTTATCAGGGGCCTCGTGAGCCATTTTGAAATCCCCAACAGTATCATTACCGACAATGGCTCCCAGTTCACGAGCAATCTCTTCAAGACATATTGTGCTAACCTTGGAACGCAGATATGCTACGCTTCGGTGGCACACCCACGAAGCAACGGCCAGGCTGAACGCGCCAACACGGAGGTCCTGAGGGGCCTCAAGGTGAGGAGCTTCAAGAAGAAACTCGAGGCCTGCGGCAGGGGTTGGCTCAATGAGCTTCAGTCCGTGTTGTGGTCCATCCGCACCACCTCGGCTAAGCCCACCGGCGAAACCCCGTTCTTCCTCGTCTACGGGGCATAGGCGGTCCTCCCGCACAAGGTTAAGCATCGCTCCCCGCGGGTCTTGGCGTTTGATGAGGCACGCTAGGACGCCTCGCGGGGGACAGATCCCATGCTCGGGGAGGAGGCCCGCCGCCAAGCCTCACTCCGTACGGCGAGGTACCAGCATGCGCTATAGCGGTACCAATGCCGTAGCGTCCGCTCCAGGACCCTTGAGGTGGGAGACCTCATCCTGAGGTGGGTGCTCTCCAGGGAGGGGCTCCACAAGCTCTCACCCTTGTGGGAGGGCCCATTCAGGGTCGCCCACGTCTCCAGGCCTGGTGCCGCACGCCTAGAGACGCGGGACGGGGTCCCCATCCAGAATGCCTGGAACATCCAACACCTCTGAAAGTTCTACCCATGACACTCTCACGTAATAATGAGGGGGGCTGTACACGCCCCAGAGTCTCCCGGTGCATCGCTCCTCGACCTCGCGGGGGCTCCCACCCACGCCCAAGTGGAAGCCCCATGCTCCGCGCTGGTGGACGACACGGTCTTTCAACGACTATGCCCATGCCTAGTGGAAGCCCCATGCTCCATGCTGGCGGGAAGACTAGAAGACTTGTGTAAGTGCCGGACGCGGGTGTTCTTTTGCTTGCCTTTGTAATGAAATTTGTTGTTCTTGGAATGAATATGAGGTTTTCGTGTCTTTATTCAAAAAGGGAGGGAATTCTTCTTTTTCTTTTCGTTTCTTCCCGTAGTGTTTCCCCTCTTTACTTTCGTTCTTAAGCGGTGTGGTGGTTGCCCATGGCTCACTCCATCGCGCCCTGCGAGCGGGGGCTGGGCATGGTATGCCTGAGCCGGCTTAGGTCGCTCATGCGCACACCTTGCCAAGGCCTTGGCGTCCGATCCTCGCGCGGCGCTCTCGAGCGAGCTAGCAGGCACGCACCGATTACGGCCCCTCGGCCTTAGGACTGCTCGCCTCCTCGCCCTGCCAGGCATCGCGCTCTGGCATGCTATTAACAGCCGGCCCTCGCTCCGGGGCTCTAGGGGCCTACGCAAATTGCCCCCATGACCCTCGTGGGGGCATGCCATTCAAGGCTCCGACGCTTGTCGAGGGGCCTCCCTAGGTCATCACCAGGAGAGGCTACAGAGGAGCACGCCACCATGACGAAGGGACCCGCCGAGGGTCACTAGCATGCCAAGCTAAGTTATTCTAATCGCGCCGAGCAGGAACTTCTAATTAATAGCAACATGAGTATTAGAACGCAAACAGGAAATACTGACATAAAGGCGCAAGCACCACGGTTCATTACACGCCCC
Source organism: Thinopyrum elongatum (assembly GCA_011799875.1). Classification (NCBI taxonomy): domain Eukaryota; kingdom Viridiplantae; phylum Streptophyta; class Magnoliopsida; order Poales; family Poaceae; genus Thinopyrum; species Thinopyrum elongatum. The sequence goes on along the minus strand of CM022302.1, from coordinate 311,365,541 downwards.
CAGGGGGCTTCTCCACAAGTTGTGATGCAGGAAGCAAAAGAAGAAAAAACTGAAGAGGCTGCCCCAGAGGACCGCTGCTCCTGAGGCCCGGCTTCACCACCGCCTGCGCTTAGTCGGAGTGCTCCTCCTGCTTGACAGGGGCATGATGGCGAGGTGGCTTGATGTTCTCTGGAGTGGAGACACGGCGGCGTGGCGGTATGCCATCCTCTTTGGTCCGTGCACGGCGGCGAGGCGTCGTAGTCGTCGTCGCTCAAGCCTTCCCCGGAGGAAGCACCACTGCTGGAGGAGCAGCGGCCATCATCAAGGGCAAGTTCACCGTGGAGGATGCCGCTGCCGCGTGGACCGTCGTTGCCGGAGGCGTGGTTGTTGCCATTGTTGTCGCCCTCCGGGCAGCACCCCAGGCGGCTGCCGTCCTTACCGAAGACCCTGACAAAGAGCATTGCCGCTCCATCGTACCTGAAATGGTGGGTGTGCCTCCCGTCCAGACCGCGGGCACGAGCAAACGACTACGACCCGCGGGTCAGGAACACGTGCCCGATGGAGGAGACCTCAACCTCCACCCACGACGACCTATTGCAGCAGCCATCCGTCTGCAGCCACAGGCCAACGGGCCCCGCTGTCGGCAGCTCCTCCGCGAAGGAGCTTGGAAGCAGAAGCCAGGTGCCCGGAGGGCCCTCCACTCGAACGAAGAACTCACACCCCGTGTCGCCCGAGCGAGCATGCAGGCGTGGTGGCCGGGCGGCCGCGACACGTCTTCCCCCTTTGTCCCGGCTGCTGGGACCCCCGCAACTGCCTCCGCAGGAGAGGCCTCTCCCCCGGTTGCTGGAGCCGACGCGGGCTGGCAGGGCCGCGTCCCCTCTTTCGTGGCGGCGAGCCCGGCCCCTCCCTTGGGGCCTTGCCTTTCTCTTCGGCCGAGAACCTCCTCACTGGCGCCATTGTCACTTCGGCAAGGTGGCGGCACGACGAAGATGAAGGAGGAGCGAGCAGCTAGAAGATGAAGATGGGCCGGGGGCTCCGCCTCCCTTGCCCTCTTATAGGAAGTAGAAGGCCAACCGGCGCCCCTCCACGTTTCTGGCAATGATGGCCATGCTGCATGCACCAGGCAGTTGTCAAGTCGGGGCAGTTGCTGAGGCAGCGTGGGGAAGTGGAGGCGCCCACGTCCAGTCAAGCGCCACACGTCAAGACTGGCCCGCAGGCGGTTTGGGGCCCGCGGCGCTTCCCCATTGCCCTTCGGCTTTACCTCGAAGCCAAGCCCGAGCGTGCCTTGGGCCGGGGGGCTACTGTCAGTGTTCTGGGAACCAGGGTACCCAGACTTGCCTGCCTGTGGCCCACGGCGTGGCTCCTTCGATGGCCTGGTACGGCCCATTTGCAAGACTACCAAGACAAGACCCTCGCAAGGGCCCCCTGGCCTCGCGAGGCGAACGACTACAAGACCTCCAGAGGAGCGGCCTCCCCAGGCTGCCTCCCGAGGTGTGGAGTTTCCTATGCAAGTGCCCAGCCTCACGAGGCTGCGATGACGTGAGCCATGACGACCAAGGCCAGGCGGGCGCCAGCGGGCGCAGAGGAGACAGTTTTCCTTTCGGTGCTAAGGGAGCAAGGACAGACGTGGTTTCCCAAGGAGCCCTCCAAATGTTTCCAGTCCGGTGCCACAAAACCAAGACCACAAGCTCGGCAGGATGGATGTCATCGCCGAGCCCACTGCTGCGTCACGACCAGAAGCTTTGCAGGAGAAGACCACCTTTTGTCAGGATAGGGTGTACCTCTTGTCCCCTTTCAAATTGGCCGTTGTGGTATCCCTTCCCACCTAAGTTTCCAGGGAAGAGGACCGAGGCCACTATAAATATAGGTTATCCACCACCGTAGAAGAGGTTGATTCATTCTCACCCCCGAGCCCTCGCGGGGCAACTCATCCACTGTACTAGTTCATCCTCGACCTCTTCATGAGGCCAATCCACCACAAAGCAGGATTAGGGTTTTACACCGCAAGGTGGCCCGAACCTGGGTAAACTGCCGTGTTCATCTTCTTCCCCGCTCACGCGAATTCGTTTAGGCTAGGCTAGGCTGTAGGGCAACGAGCTCGAGGCTTGAGAGGTTGAGATCTTCGCACACGCCCCAGAGTTCGAACTTTCTTGGGTCTACGGAGCCCTGAATCCGACAGTGAACAAGGTATCTAAGAATATGCTTAACTGCCTTATGACGACTTTCCCTAGGGGAAGCTTGAACTCTTGCACATATGCCTACACTTAACATGATGTCTGGTCTAGATGCACAAAGATAAAGCAATGAACCAATAATAGAGCGGTAAAGAGATGGGTCAAAAGGGATACCATTTGTGTCTTCAGTGAATACAAGTTTTGTTGGCATGGGTGTCTTACCTGGGCTTGCATTTGTCATGTCAAACTTCTCTAGAATGTCCTTGAGGTATTTTGTTTGACACAAGAAAATTCCTTCTTGAAATTATTGAATTTGAAATCCGATAAATAACTTCAAGTCCGCATTAAGTGACATCTCAAAGGTCTTGGTCATTGAGGCCGCAAACTTCTTGCATAAATGAATGTTAGGAGAACCAAAAATGATGTCATCTACATAGATTTGGCATAAGATCAAATCACCCTTTTCCCTCTTAGTAAAAAGAGTGGGATCGATCACCCCTCTTACAAAACCATCATCGAGTAGAAACTTCTTAAGATGATCATACCAAGCACGAGGTGCTTGTTTAAGGCCATACAAAGCTTTGTGAAATTTATACACATAGTCTTTGTGATCGGGATCCACGAACCCAGGTGGTTGTGATACATATACTTCTTCTTGTAGAGGACCGTTAAGGAAAGCACTCTTCACATCCATTTGATGTAATGTAAAACCATTGAAAGCAGCATAAGCAAGTAAGATGCAAATAGATTCAAGACGGGCAATGGGAGCAAAGGTCTCATCAAAGTCCAGACCTTCAACTTGTGAGTACCCTTGTACCACTAACCTTGCCTTGTTGCGGATGATTACGCCATTCTCATCTTACTTGTTCTTGAAAATCCATTTTGTTCCAATGACATTGTGTTCCTTAGTTGGTCTCTTGACTAATGACCACACTTTGTTGCATTCAAAACTGTTCAACTCTTCTTGCATAGCAACGAGGCAATCATTATCCATCAATGCATCTTGTACCTTGAGTGGCTCAACACTAGAGACAAATGAAAAGTGAGCACAAAAGTTTGTCAATTGTTTACGAGTGACTCTACCTTCCGATATGCCGTTAAGAATTTGATCAACATCAACACGACCAGCCACTCGTGGCATGATGGAAGTTAGGGTTTCACGAGGTTCAACTTCATTTCCATCATCCACACCCTCAACATATGGATCATTAATGTGTGGTGGAAGATCTTCTTCTTCATGTTGCATTTGTTGAGGTTCATCATCAAGGATTGCACTTTCTTGTTCTTGCTCTTGGTGATGATCTTGTTCTTGAATAACGGGCTGCATTTGAGAAATAGGATCTTGTGTTGGTATGGGTGTTGAAGTGGCTTGATGATGAGGGAAACTTCATCTTGTTCTTCATCATCATGAGGTTCTTGTTCCATTGGAAGAAGAGCACCAACACCCATGGTCAAAATATCTTGAGAAGGATCTTCTTCACCTACATCACTTAGATCAACTTGCTCCCCATGGGAGCCATTAAATTCATCAAACACCATGTCACAAGTTTCTACAACACATCCATTGGATTTGTTGTAGACTCTATAGGCGTGAGAGTTTTATCCATAACCAACAAATATGCCCAATTGTTTTGGATTGAAATTTTCCTAACTGTTCTCTCTTGTTGAGAAGGAAGTACTTGCACCCAAATACACAAAAGTACTTGACATTTGGCTTGTTCCAAGTTAGGAGCTCATATGGAGTCTTCTCCAATATCATGCAGAGGAAGAGCCGGTTTGATGCATGGCATGCAATGTTGACGGCCTCAGCCCAAAAACTATGTGGTGACTTGTACTCATCCAACATGGACCTTGCCATTTCCACAAGTGTACAGTTCTTCCTCTCGGCTACACCATTTTGTTGAGGAGTGTAGGGTGCGGAATGTTGATGCTCAATCCCTTCATCACTAAGAAATTCTTCCAAGGTGTAGTTCTTGAACTCAGAGCCCTTATCACTTCTTATTGCCAAGCTTTCTTTGTCAAACTTGCATTGGGCTTGCTTGGCAAAATCAATGAAGGTGATCTTCTTCTCGTCCTTGGACTTGAGGAAAAACACCCATGTGTATCTTGAGTAATCATCAACAATTACAAGTCCATACTTTTTCCCACCAAGACTATCCCATGAAGGAGGCCCAAAAAGATCCACATGAAGGAGCTCCAAAAGCCTTGAGGTAGATACAATATTCTTGGGTGGGTGCTTTGATTGATGTTGCTCCCGGCTATGCATGCACTACACACACGATCTTTCTCAAAAGAGACATTGGTTAGTCCAAGGATGTGATTACCCTTTAGGAGATCTTGAAGATTTCTCATGCCGACATGGGCTAGCCGGCGATGCCATCGCCACCCCTTGTCGGCCTTGGCCATTAGACTAGTTGCATGGAATGTGCTCTCTTTCGAGAAATCAACTATGTAAAGGTTGACATCCAACTCTCCAACAAAGGCCACTTCGAGAGTATCTCTCTTAAAGACTTTCACATCTGTTAGTCCAAATAGTGAATCATAACCAACGGAAGCCAATTGGCGAATGGAAAGCAAATGGTATTTAAGGGATTGGACATGCATGACATTTGCAAGAGACATGTCATTTGTGATAGCCACCTTGCCCAACCCGAGTACCTGTCCTTTTGATCCTCCACCAAACACAATGCTCATAAATGGTTGAATAGCTTCCATGAAATTGAAAAGCAATTTGCTATCTCCGGTCATATGGTTGGTGCATCCACTGTCGATCACCCATTTGACTCCACCAGAGAAAGCAACCTACACACAATTTATGACTTGGTTAGAGGCACCCATTTTGCAATGTGACATCTCAAGTTAGACACAAGGGTCTTAGGGACCGAAATAGCATAAAACCAGAATGCATTACGAGGACCAACAAATTTCGCATAAACTTCTCCATCCTTTGTTTTACGAAGTACATAGGATGGAAGCATGAACTCTTTTGGCTTGTTGAGAGTGGGCATGCCCCTAGTGGTCTTCCCACTCACAACCTTACCTTTCTCCTTGTGCCCTTCATGTACAAATGTCTCTTTGAGAGGGGTGGTGCACTTTTGAGAAGACGTCTTCTTCTTGCTTGAGCTTGGGTCAAACCCGAGCCCTTCCTTGGCAAACACCTCATTGTGTTGTCTCAATACCTCATTAAGGTTCTTTTGTCCTTGAACACATGTCATGAGTCCTCTCTCGAGTTGTGCCTTTAGAAAGCGGTTTTCCTCAACAATAGATGCTAGGTCACCACTAGAGTTAGTAGTGCAAGCATCAACATTGATAATAGGTGAAGAGTAAACCTTGGCTAGAGTTTCAAGATAAGTAAGTTTGAGCATCTCAAAGCTCTTTGTTAGAAGGGTGAGCTCCTTTTCCTTAGTCTTGAGGGACACGGATAGAAGCTCACAATCCTTAGAGAGAGAAGCATGAGATTCCACGAGCTTACTTTTATCATTCATCAAATCCTTACAAGAGTTCTTGGCCTTTTTCAAGGAGGCAAGTTTTTTAGCATGAACATCAATGTTTGCACCACTTTTTAAGCATAGTTCATCATTTTGTGCTTCCTCATATTGGACTTTCCGCTCAAGGATTTCATACTTTTCCTTTTCCTCGGTGACGAGGGTTTCGAGTTCCTTAATGGTAATGGTGTGCTTACTCACTATCTCCATAAGCATACGAAACATAGTGAGCTTATTTCCTTTAAGGGAACACATGAACTTATTTAGTTTAGCAAGCATAGGATCATATTTATCATCATCATCATAATTATCCTCCGCATCAAGATACTCATCACAAGGAGTAGAGGGAGTGAAAAGAGGAGGATTTGAACGTGGGGTTACCTTGACCTTGTCAGGAGAGTTTTGGTTCTCTCCATCTTCTACCACGGCCTTTGCCATTAAGCACTTGTGAGCATTGCCCTTGTAATCTTTCATATAGTTGTAGGTGACAACATCACCACTCTTGTTGACTAGCCTCAAGGTGTTTTGAGAATCTTGAGCTACTCCGGCAACACCACCAACATCATCCGGATCGGATTCTTCATGTGCAACCATTGCTTTCCCATCTCTCTTCTTGAGCTTGGAGTTCAATGGATTTGGCAACTTCTTCTTGGGAAAGGTCTTGGGAAACCTTGGCTTATCTTCTCTCTTCTCATAAGGGCAATTGTTGGAGAAGTGGTTGGTTTCTTCATAGTTGTAGCACTTTCGCACTTTCTTCTTCTAGAATCTTCCCTTGAATTTTCCTGCGCTAAACTTTTTGACAAAGAGGGCAATATGAAGGGGTCTCATCGAAGTCAATCTCATCACCATCTTCATCATCATCATCTACTTCTTCTTCACTTTGCTCTTCCTCACATATGTGCTTGGCCTTCAAAGCAAGATTGATCTTTGATGTTGAGGTACCATGCATGGCAAGATGTTTTGTAGCATGTGCCTTGGATTCTTCAAATAGTTGAAAAGTGGATATGATGTCATCCGGAGTCATTTCCTTGAATCCATGATGTTGCCTTATGTCCCACACCATTTGGTGATGATACGGAGCAAGAGCATGAAGCAATTTGTCCATGAGAAATCGCTTAGTCAAGTTGAATACATCTTGTGTCTTGTCACAGTCACATGACTCAATGTCGGCGGTGAGAGTCATGAGATGCTCAAGGAGCTACTTGGGAGATTCACCTTTCTCCATACAAAAGTTTTGCAATTGACCCTTGGCAAGTTCATATTGAGCTAACCGGAGAGTGGAGGTACCGGTCTTGGTCCTCACAATACTATCCTATAACTCCTTGGCACTTGTGATGTGTATGTAAGGTCTCCTTTGCTTTTCATTCATTCCTTTCCTTGTGCACATGATTGCGGTGTCGTTGAGATGATTGTCATATGTCTCTCTTGGAGTGAGATTCTTTGGGTCGACAGGGTTATAGCCATGCTCCAAGATGTCCAACATTTCATCATTGGCGTACCTAAGATGGTCCTGCATACCAACTCTCCACAAAGCAAAATCGGAACTATCATCAAGCAAAGGAGGTTTTCCTCCAGGATTATACTTAGGTTTCTCTACTTGAGGTCTAGCATAAAGCCATGGAACACAAGATTGATCATTGCTTGGAGGTTGTTGGCCAAGTGGAGGAGTAGGCACAGTTGGCCTCAAGGCCGCACCACCCGAAAGTGGTGCGAGCATTGTGGTTAATGTGGCTAACATCATTTGGACCAAGTCCTCAAGAGAAGCATCATGCTCCTTCGTTTGCTTAGCAAGGGCCCGTTCCAGATCCTCAGAAGTGAAAGACTTTGCTTCCGAAGAAGCCGCGCCCTTCTCCTTCAGATCTGCAACAAGGGGAGTCCCATCGGGGTTCATCTCACTCTAGGATGGTTAAGCCACAAGAATAGAGCACGAGGCTCTGATACCAATTAAAAGGATCAAGATGGACCTAGAGAGGGGGTGAATAGGTATAATTACAAATTTTAAATGTTACTTAGTAATTTTAGGCAATAATGCGTAATATGAAGGTGAGCCTAACAATTGCTAGTAAGATGCTAATAGCTAAGCAAGGTAAGCAAGTACCACAAGTATATGAGTAAGCAAGCACAATATGAGCAAATAAAGACTAACAGACAAGTAACCACAAGTAGGGAGCTAGGGTTAGTAATAACCACAACTCCGAGAGACCAGGATGTATGCCGATGTCCACTTCCTTGGAGGGAAGCTACGCCACCGTTTAGAGAGGTGGATGTTACCACAAAGGCACGCCAACGGCATGAAGGCTCATCCTATTCTCTCTTTGAGATATCACCACGAAGGCGATTCCCAACCACTAGTGGTAAACCTTGCGGTGGTCTCCAAACTCCCACAAACTTTCCGGAGGTAATCACAATGTTGATTCCTCACCGAAGGACTCCTACCGCCTAGGAGTCTCCAACCTCCAAGAGTAACAAGATCCAAGGGGAAAAGCTCAAGACTTGCTCAAATCACGATTTGCTTCGGTCACAAGAAGGAGAGGGAGAAGATCTTTCTTTTGATTGGAACTACTCTCTCAAACTCACAAGAATCAAACCGGGATCTAGATTTTGTGGGGGAGCAAGAGAGAGGGAGCACTGGTGTTCTTCGTGTGTGTTCGAGTGTAGTGGTCAACCTTATCCCGAAGGGGTAAGGAGCTATTTATACCCACAGCAGATTAGAGCCGTTTGGAGTAGAAGTTGACTTGCCCGAATGATCCGGATTACCATCCAGATGATCTGGATAGCGTCCGGATGATCTGTATGTAAGCCCGGATGAAACTGGTAAGAGCAGAGCTGTGAGGAGGCCGGATGGTCCAGAGGACAGTCCGGATGATCTGGACAAAGACTGGATGATTCGGGTGCCCGTCCGGATGATCCGGCTTCATCCAGCGGGGTTCTGTGGTAAAGAGGGATGTATTACCCGGATGATCCGGGACAAGGTCCGGATGATCCGGGCCCAGCCCGGATGATCCGGGACCAGGTCTGGATGATCCGGCTACAGCCAGCCTTGAATGGGTGGTCCCTGGTTGCATTACCCGGATGATCCGGGAACATGTCTAGATGATCTGGGCATAGCCCGGATGATCCGGGACCCGGTCAGGATGATCCAGCTAGGAGTCTGTATGTGGAGAGAATGAGGAGTAGGTTTTGGCTAAGTAGTTTTTCTAGGGATTTTTGGTCTTTGCGAAAACATCTTGTGAAATAGACTGTGAGCAAGTGGGTATTGACCAGATGACGATACTTGAGCAAGCCTTGAACATACCCCTTGGATCCGCTCTTAATAGTGCGGGATCCCTATCACTCAGGAAATGTATAAAAGAAACAATCACTTCTTTTCACTTCTTTCTCTTTGGTTATTTGCTTGAGCAATATCTCATTTGAGTTGTCCATGATCCACACTTTTATGCCAAGGGAACTAATGATCTGTGTATATACTCAGCAAACGTAATTAGTCCCCTATATGTTATTTTATCATCAACATCAAAATACACTCAAGAGCAAGATTGCACTTTCAGTCGCTGTTCGCCGCCTTGATGCTCAGCGCGTAGAGCTGGAGGAACTCCGCGGGGGTCGGGGATGCCATCGTAGCTCGGGGGCAGCTCCGGCTTGAACTTGACTGGCCAGATCACCCGACGCAGCTCATGGGTGAAGGCGTGGCAGCCGGCAGTGCTCACCGGCGTGCCTCGCGCGGGAGCGACGCGGTCGCGAGCGGCACGGTCCTGGTGCCCATGCACCGCAGCTTCCTGGACAGCTCGGTCTTGGATTTGACACGGCGGCGCGAGAGGCGCATGCGCGTCGCGCAGCGGCGGATGCACGATCTGGCCACTGGCCTCATCTCGCGCCGGCACCGGCGCTCCAAGCGGTGGGTCATGAGCCCGCGCGTCGAGCCTGGGCTTGGTGTTGTTGTCGCAGATGGGAGGCGGTGGAGGTGCGCCGTGCGCCATATCGCCTGCATGAGACGGCGGAGGACGGAGTGAGTGGGAGGGCGCCGGGGCCTCGCCCGCGGCGTTGACGAGCTCGGTGATGCGGCCAAGCCATGCGTCGTAGCCTTTGTTGGCGGGGCGGTAGCACAGCACTCACGTGCCCTGAGCAATGCAGCCTGTGCGTTCGCCAGCCCACGGCGAGCATGGGAAGACGAAGTTGTTGCCAGCGTGAGAGAAGGTGTGGCGGTGCAGCCATCATGTTTCACGAAGGGCTGCAGGGACGAGTCCTGCTGCTCGTGAGTAGCCGAGTCAGTGGCGTTGAGGGAGTCATGGACTGGGGGGTCCTCGGGGTGCCGGCCCATTGAACATGGGCCGGACTGGAGAAGCCGTATAGTGATGGGAGATCTATGAAGCCGTGGTGTGCCCTCCAAGTCAAGAATGCGCAGGATCTCTTTATCCCTTATTGTAATCTATCTTCGGTAACCCTAACCCTACCGGTGCCTATATAAACAGAGGTTTGTAGTCTTTAGGGCTAAAGCTATATTCATCACGTCATCACCTTAGGGTTTAGCTCATGTTGATCTCAAGGTAGATCTACTCTGTAACCATACTATACATCCAATACAATCAAGCATGACGTAGGGTATTACCTCTTCGAGAGGGCCCGAACCTGGGTAAATATCGTGTTCATCGTCCCTTGTTCCCCATCGACCTTAGATCCACAGCTCGGGACCCCCTACCCCGAGGTCTGCCGGTTTTGACACCGACATTGGTGCTTTCATTGAGAGTTCCGCTGTTGGATCACCCAAAGGATCGATGGCTCAACCGGTCGTTGGAGACCACGCCCGCTCCGAGGGCCTCCCCGCCCTGGTCATCTCCTTGTCTTCGGCGGCATATTGGTGCGCGCCGATCCCACTGGTCGCCTCGACAAGATTGAAGGCTTCGTCCCCGTAGAGGAACTCACCGGTTCAGGGGCATTGCAGACTTTCAAGAATCAGGTATCTCTCAGAGTTCGGCTTTGAAACCTAACTCCGACAGACCATCCGCAAGATCTCCCGCCGAATTGCCGGAGTGTCCGGCACCCCCGTGTGCCCAGCCGGCGGACCACTTGGTAGGTCTATTCCGTGCAATGGGAATCTCCGTTATCAGGCCCATGGCCTATGATCGAATCGGGCTTAAACCCGACGATCGAGAAATCAACACCCCTCCAGTCACTCACCTCGTCGCTACCGTCGAAGAGGCCTAGGAGGGCCCGCAACCTTATAAGCTAAGAACAATGTACACTCGAGTCTCCAGTTCAGAGTCAGACACCAGCCCAGAGATACGCCCAGACTCGAGCCCCAATGCTAGATCTGGCCTCGAGCCGATCCAGCCGCGCACTAGTCCGGATCCGAGTCCTGCACGATCAGAACCAGACATGACTCAACCACCCATCAAGGATAGTCCGGGTCCGCTGCAGGAGGGAATTCTCGAATTTTTCCCACCCACCCACCACACGGAATACTCCCCGGATTTGGGAAACCCAGACATATGGGACCTCATGTATGTCAAACAACTACCAAATGAGACAGTCCATCATTATTGGGCTAGATTTCTCCTGGTGAAGAACAGGATGGCGCCTTGCTGTGACAAAGAGATAATTAAAGCCTTCCAGTTCAACTACAAGGGCGTGGGCCTCTTAAACGCCCTCACGCGTCACCGAATTCAAAGCTTCACTGAACTATCAGACCCGGTACGCAAGTACTGCGCCATGGAGAACACGTGGAGGGCGCAACAGATGAACATGGGGCCACCGCCCGCCGCGCAGCACGGAAGGTCTCGCTCTAAACGGGCATGTACAAATCGGTCGCCGGAACGCGAGCCTGACGAAAAGAAGACTAGGCCTTGACGAGATGCTGGATAAACCATGCCCAATACACCCTGTCTTGCTAGACGCAAACCCAACCCACAGACTTTGAGCCTGTTGGGTGGTAAGACAAGTGGCCAAATATGGCGAGCCAATCTTGGGCCTTACATTTCCAGATAAGTAGTCCGCGGCTTCACCACACGACCATAATGTCCTTACAGTATACGAGACGTTCTCCTCAAACAATAAAAGGAAAAAGGCTCTTCGAGAGCTCAGTTAGATATATCAAGTGACGACCGCACAGCCTTGGGCAGCTGTGCCTATTACCTTCGACGAGAAGGACGAGCCAAGTCCACGTAGCAACCATACACCGGCCGCACTGATCCTGGACCCCACTATTGATGGTTTTTGGCTGACTAAAGTACTGATGGACGGAGGCAGTGGCCTCAACCTCATCTACGAGGACACTCTCGACAAGATGCAGCTCAACAGATCTCGCATCGAACGCAGCCACACCACATTCCGAGGTATAATACCCGGTAGGGAGGCACACTGCTCGGGACGCATAACCCTGGATGTTGTGTTCTGCACACCCGATAACTACAGATCTGAACCCTTGCTATTTCACATTGTGCCCTTTTAGAGCAGATATCACGCGCTCCTAGGACGTGAGGCATTCTCGAGATTTCAGGCCATACCGCATTACGGATACATGAAACTCAAAATGCCAGGGGACAACGGGGTAATCTCACTTAAAAGTGACCCAAGCAAAGCTTTACGATCCGAAAACAAGATGGCATCCCTCGCCCTAGAGGCACTATCCGAAGCCCTCGCAGCCGAAGTGTTGACGGCACTACGCACTACAGTCGACAGGGATGATGTGGTCCTCAGTAAAAGACAAAAATCCTCATCATTCAAGCCAGTAGATGAAATAGTAAAATTTTAAGTGCACCCAACAGATCCCAATAAAACGGGATCTATAGGAGCATAGCTGGACCCCGCAGTTGACGAGGCATTAAGAACGTTCCTGCGTGAAAACTAGGAAATATTCTCCTGGCACCCCTCAGACATGCCAGGAATCCCACGCCGGCTGTCAGAGCACAGCCTAAACATCTTAAAAGGCTTCAAGCCGGTGAAACAGACTCTATGCCGGTTTTTTGAACCCAAACGGCAGGCCATGGGCGAAGACCTAGCAAAAATGTTGGAAGCCAGATTCATTCGCAAGATCAAGCATCCCGAGTGGTTAGCAAATCTGGTTATGGTACCCAAAAAGGACAAATCTTGGCGGCTCTGTGTCGATTTTAAAGACCTTAACAAGGCCTGCCCTAAGGACCCTTTTCCCCTGCCAAGAATAGACCAGATCATCGACGCCACCGCCGGACACGACTCGCTATGCTTCCTGGACGCATATTCCGGATACCACCAGATCAAGATGAAGGAGTTCGACCAGGCGGGAACCGTATTCATCACTCCTTACGGACCTTTCTGCTTGAACACCATGCCGTTCGGACTGAAAAACGCAGGAGCTACATACCAACGCATGATTGAAGCATGCCTCGAAAACCAAATCGGTAGAACGGTGGAGGCATACGTGGACGACGTGGTTGTCAAAACCAAAAACATCGACCAACTGATAGACGACCTCCGCCAAACCTTTGACAACCTATGAGCCTATGATATACGACTCAACCCAGAAAAATGCGTCTTCGAGGTCTCCGCCAGAAAGTTGCTCGGATTCATCATCTCCCATAGAGGAATCAAGGACAACCCAGCCAAAATTAGTGTGATTTCCCAACTCGCAATACCAACAGAGCTCAAGCACGTCCAGAAACTGGCCGGATGCGTGGCAGCTTTGAGCCGCTTCATATCTCGCCTCGGAGAAAGGGCGCTCCCACTCTACAAACTGCTTAAAAAGACCAAGAACTTCAAATGGACAGATGAAGCAACTATGGCGCTCGAGGAGATTAAAACACTTCTCACTGGCAACCCCATCCTGGCCGCACCTAGCGTTGGCGAGCCCATGCTACTATACATTTCAGCCACAAATCAGGTGTGTCGTGGTTCGACACGATCACCTATGGGACCATCGGCCCCTTTGTGGTTCGGCAAGGGGGAAGGGCGCATTGCACAAAGAGCGGAGACCGTAGAACAGCACGGCAATGGTGACACGGGTGGTTTTTACCCAGGTTCGGGCCGCCGTGAGGCGTAAAACCCTACTCCTGCTTTCATGGATTGAGTGGAAGACCACGACGAACGCGCAGCGCTTAAGCTTGGCAAGACTGTCTCGGGAGAGGAGCAGCTATGAGCGTATGAGTGTACAAGTGTCCGAATCCTTTCTATGGTTGCCTTGGCCCTCCTTTTATAGGTCAAGGGGTTACCACAGTGGCAAAATAGTCATTATCCAGTGATTAGATAGCCACATTGCTATCATACCTAACTCTGCAGACAGGACAAGGTGCATTAAATGCACCGCATAGTGTCATGTCGTGGATGCAGCCCACCAAGCCTTACCGTGCCATCCAGCCGCCTTCTCGCCTGTCTGCGTGACACACCCCTGGACGGGTGTCATTTAGGGGTGATCTTCCTCTGAAATGGCTGCCACGTGCTGAACGACTGCCACTTAATCTCTTGGGGGCTCGACACCACACAGATAAGCGGCTTGCATCACTGTGAGGTGGAGCGGTGGAGCCTTGGCAAGATAGCAGGCTGCCAGTGCCGCAGCAGCACTTGTCGGGGAGGTCTTGGGACTTGCCCTTGGGGTGGCCTTGACCTGACCAGGCTCACCTACCCGGCAAGGGAGGCTTTCCCTTAGTGATATCTTGCTGTTTTGGCTTGTCTTGGTCTTCTTGATCCGCCCTTTGATTCTTCAAAAGAGCTATCTCTTTCTGGCTTGGTCTTGGTGGAGCTTGATTCCTTGGTGCCGCGCCTGTGTACGGTCCAGGCAACATACGCAAAGGTTTGTTGCACCGATAGGAGCCCCCGGGCCTGGTCCAACGTGCTGCTGAGCACCGTTGGAGTAGGCCCATTCAGGTACACAGGCAGGGGTTTTGTGCTGATATTCTTCATTTCCTTGACATTTTCCTTGCTTCTTCATTAATCTGTGCGTGAGCCAGTTTCTGGTTTTTCTGTGCGACGTGCCAGACGTTATGGGGGAGTTTTAAGCCACGATCCGTGGCTACCCATATCCCACATTCACGGAGTGGTAACTGCCATTCCACTAGCTTCTTCGCTTCTGGCGTTTCCGCCATGTATGCTGGATGCATTGCGCAGGGTTGGTGGCGGACGCGGGGAGCGCGGAAATGTGTGCCATGGCAGAAAGCCAGGCTCCACGGATTGGCACACGGGGTCAGCCTTGATTCCATGAGCCGTTGGTGGTGTGGAGTCAGATTGGCAGAGCGGGGCGGTTGGCCCCTTGGTGAGGAGCCAGCCCCCGACCCCATTTGCCTATAAAAAGGAAACATGGGCGGGGTGCTGGCTCACACCTATCTCTTCCTCCTTCCTTCTGGCATTGCTTTTCCACCATGGTGAGGGGGAGAGGTCGTAGTGGCACTCTAGTAGCGGCGACAAGAGCTTCTGCTCGACAGCGCCTCCCTCCTCCCGTTTGGGATGCGGGAGCGGAACCCATCGTGAGGGGAGGCGGGAGAGGGCGAGGACGTGGTCGCCGCAGTGCTCGGGGTCGAGGAGGACGAGGCGGTGCTCTAATCGCACCTCCTCCGGCTGCTCAGGACCCCAATGAAGGCCATGTCGGGAACCAGCCATTGGAGTTCATCGTCAAGCTGCGAGGGCCCCCGCACAGCCATCTTCGGCTTCCTACTCCATTTGCAAGGGTGATGGAGATCGAGCAGCCGCCGGGGTTGATGCTGCACATGAGGGGCTGCTGTAATGGCAGCATGCGGGCGGATGTGGAGTTTCCCGCTCCTCATGTCATGCTTCTCCGGCGTGGCTGGAAGACTTTTGCTCACGCTCATAGCTTGGCGGCCGGGCACGTCCTCCATTTCAAGTTAATGGATGCCACCATGCTCTCTGTCAAGGTCTTCGGACGCTCGGGTGCTCGCTTAGGGTGCTGCGCGGAGAGCTCGACTTATGACGAAAGCTCCTCCTCGAGCGATAGCGACGAGGAGGACAGTGACAGCGATGACAACGGACCCGGTGGGGAGGACGACGGCTCCGACTCCAGCTGAACACCAGCCGCACTGTCACCGTCAGCCGGCAGCACCGCCATCTGCACCTGCATCTCCTCCCCGGCAAGGCGATTTGCCAGGGTGTTGGGTGCGGGTGGTACCCTCGCCTCCTCCAGCAGTCTTCTAGCTGGACCCCGGTAGGCTTCCTCGTGGCTCCGGCTTCGTTCGCCCTG
This sequence comes from Thinopyrum elongatum, assembly GCA_011799875.1. Classification (NCBI taxonomy): domain Eukaryota; kingdom Viridiplantae; phylum Streptophyta; class Magnoliopsida; order Poales; family Poaceae; genus Thinopyrum; species Thinopyrum elongatum. The sequence continues at coordinate 311,349,747 of CM022302.1, read as the reverse complement.
CCGCGTCCTGCTGGCCCTGGTGGTGGTGACCAGGGCGTCGCCTTGTCGCTCCCCCCATCCATCACCTTCGCTCGCGCCCTCTCGATCTTGTCAGGCTGTTCTCCACGGGCCTTGACGGGGTCAGGCTGGGCTTCTGCCCAAGCATTCCTTTTGCCCTTTTTGCCTCCCACTGTAGTTCCTAGGAGGAGAAAGACAAGAAAGGGATTACAGGGCACTTATCTTTTTTCAGTCTAAAACATGTAGGCATTTACCAAATTTTAGTATTAAATATGTAATCTTCTTTATCCATGTCTGTGCTCTGTAAGATCTATACTTGTTTATCCACATATTAATGAAAAAGACAAGCTTTGTCGGGTACTTGTGCATGTATTACATCCATGCAGAGGTGGAGTGCCTCTATTCGTATAACTAAACAAGTTTTCTCCGGCAAGCTATCCTGCCGGTGCCTTTCGTTTGTTGTCGCGGGGGCTTGGCCTGCCGAGCTCGAAACTATGAAAAGGGACCAGCCCCCCGTCGAACCTTCTTTGTCAAAGGCCACTACAACCACGTTGACCGAAGCAACGTTCGGGTCAAAGGATGGGAGCACCTATGCTTTGAAGGCGATGAGGTTTCTATATGCACAAGTTTGCTTCTTACAGAACATGTATGGACAAGATGAAACTTATCTGTTTGGCTTGTCGGGGACCGGTATGTAGGCTTGTTTCCATTTCTTCTCTTCGGGACCGAGTCCGCGGCATCAGCCCTGCAGTTTAGTGCAGATGAAAACAAAGCCACATATGACCTTATCTACATGATCATGCTATGCTCATGTTATGCTATGCATGCATGCAAGTTTTTGGGGCCCCCAGCGCTTCATTTTTTTATCTGCTGCCCAGGGTCTGTGCCTAGCTTTGTACAAAGGGTTACATGCAGCATCGGCAAGGCTTGTACAAAAGGGTGGCTACCGGGCAGGGCCCGACAGCCGCACCTTACGGGTAGAACTTACGAAGATGCTCAATATTCCATGAGTTTTATAATTGAATGCCATCTCCAGTCTCCAGACGGACTGCGCCAGGTCTGGTGACTCGTACCACCCGGTAAGGGCCTTCCCACTTCGGTGTCAACTTTTTTGCACCCTTGGCGGACTGAACGTGCCTAAGGACAAGGTCGCCTTCCTCAAGGCTCTAGGGGTAAACCCTGCGGCTGTGATAGCGGCGCAGGACTTGCCGATAGCATGCAGCACACGTAACAGCCCGGAGACGGTTCTACTCGAGGAGCACGGCATCGTCATGCCGGTGCTGCTCTTGCTCTAGTTCATCGTAGGCAAGTACTCGAGGTGACCCTTATATGAGTTCCGTGGGGATCACTGCTTCTACCCCATAGACTAGGGAGAAGGGAGTCTGGCCGGTAGCTCGATTTGGTGTCGTACGGAGGGACCAAAGAACCACCAGCAGCTCATCAATCCAGTGCCTGCCGCACTTCTGCAGCCTATCAAATGTTCTGGTCTTGAGTCCTCGCAGCACTTCAGCGTTCGCCCTCTCAGCTTGTCCATTGCTTCTGGGATGAGCAATAGAGGTGAATGAAACCTTGCTTCCGAGGGCTTGAACGTATTGCATGAAGGTGCGGCTCGTGAACTGGGTGCCATTGTCAGTGATGACTCTGGCGGGTACTCCGAAGCGGCACACCAGTCCTTTCAGAAACTTGATAGCTGACTGTGCGGTCACCTTCCTCATGGGCTCCACCTCCAGCCACTTTGAGAACTTGTTGATGGCGACGTACAAGAACTCAAAGCCCCCGGTAGCACGGGGCAAGGGGCCCAAGATGTCAAGCCCCCAGACCGAAAAGGGCCATGACAAAGGGATCATCTGGAGAGCTTGAGGAGGTTGATGGATATTCTTGGAGTGGAACTGGCAGGCTTCACATCTGGTGACTAGCTCGATTGCATCTTGGATGGACGTGGGCTAGTAGAAACCTTGCCGGAAAGCTTTTCCAACCAAGGCCCTTGATCCAATATGAGAGCCGCACATGCCTCCGTGTATCTCTGCCAACAGTTCCTTCCCCTCTTCCCGGCAAATGCACTTCAATTTCACAACGTTGGGCCTCCATTTGTATAGTGCGTCATCGACGAACTGATACATACTGGCCCTCCGGGCTACTCTTTCCACTTCTTCTTGCTCTTCGGGAAGCTCTCCTTTTTGGAGGTAATGGACTATGTGTCGTGCCCAAGTTGGAGCCCGAGGCTCGACAACAAGGATGAGTGGCACCTCCTCGTTTGTGGGAGCGCATGCCTCAACCGCAAAGACTGATAGTTCGGCGGGAGGGTGCTACTCGCCAAGCGAAGTGGAGTTGTTCCCGCCAGCCTCTCTGCCGGGGGCTTCAGGAAGCTCTGCCGAGAGAGGCTTACCGGAGTCCAGTTTCCTCCTCTTTTTGGCCATTGTTGCCGGGGATACGGAGGGTTGAGTCAGGTAAAGAACAAAAGTCCCTGGTTCCACAGGAAGCATTTGCGCAGCGCACTTTGACAGATGATCAGCAATGTTGTTTTCCGCACGGGGTACGTGCTCCGTTTGCAATCCGTCAAAGCGCTCCTCCAACTTTCACACTTCCTCCATGTATGCCTCCATCAATGGACTCTGATAATCCTTGTTCACTTGCCTCACCACGACCTGTGAGTCTCCTCATATGATCAACTTCTTAATTCCCAACTCCATCGTGATTCTGAGCCCGGCAAGGAGTCCTTCATACTCTGCATTGTTGTTAGTTGCCTTCTCCCGGGGGAAATGCATTTGGATCACATACTTGAGGTGCTCTCCGGTGGGTGCAACGAGGAGCACACCAGCCACTGCACCTTGAAGTGAGAAGGCACCATCAAAGTACATGATCCATTCTTGTGGCGCTTCCTTGCCGGGGGTAACTGTTTCCAGTGCCTCTTCGTCTAGGGTAGGTGTCCACTCCGCAATAAACTCTGCCAGTGCTCTGCTCTGAATGGTTGATGTGCTCTCAAACTTCAAACCAAAACTTGATAACTCCAAAGCCCATTCCACTATTCTGCCAGTGGCCTCTGGATTCCTTAATATGCGTTGCAAAGGGAATCGGGTGACAACTGTGATCTCATGGGCTTGGAAGTAGTGGCGCAGTTTCCTTGAGGCCATGACGAGGCCAAAGATTAACTTTTGCACGCCAGAGTACCTTGACCTAGCCACCTGCAACAGGGAGCTGACAAAGTAAACTAGACGCTGCACCACCTTCTTCCTTGCCACAGTCTTGGGATTGTCTTCACTTCTCTGCTCTTCTTTCCCTTGATCTGCGCCCAGCCTCACCGTGACTGGTTCACTTCCTTCTTCTAGGAGGACAGTAGCTGCATCTGCTCCTTCTTCCACTTCCTATTGTGCCACCAGTGCTGCACTAACCACTTGATTGGTCGCCGCCAGATACAGCAGCAATGGCTCTTGTGGTTTAGGAGCGACTAGGGTAGGAACAGAGGAGAGGTAGGCTTTTAAGTCCTGCAGCGCTGCTTCTGCCTCCGGGGTCCACTTTACGGGCCCTGCCTTCTTCCAAATTTTGAAGAATGGTAGGGCGCACTCGGCGGACTTGGAAATGAACCTACTCAGCGCGGCAACACATCCAGTTAGACGCCTCACGTCCTTGACTGTCTTGGGTGCTTGAATCTGTCGATCACTCTGATCTTGTCGGGGTTGGCCTCTATCCCCCAGTGAGATACAAAGAAGCCAAGTAGCTTGCCGGAGGGAATGCCAAACACGCACTTCTCTAGATTTAGCTTCAAGTTGATCTTGCGTAGGTTTGCAAAGGTATCTTCCAAGTCCTGAATGAATGTTGATCTATCCTTGGTCTTGACCACTATGTCATCCATGTAAGCTTCAATATTCCTGTGTGGCTGAGACTCAAACCCTATTTGTACTGCACTTGCAAAAGTGGATCCAGTGCTTTTTAACCCGAAGGGCATCTGTATGAAGCAGTACGTGCCACAGGGGGTTATGAACGCTGTCTTGTCCTCGTACTCCTTGGACATGAATATCTGGTGGTACCCGGAGTAGGCATCCAAGAAAGAAAGCAGATCACACCCGGAGGTGGAATCCATTATCTGGTCGATGCGCGGTAAGGGGAATGGGTCCTTCGGGCATGCTTTATTCAGATATGTGAAATATATGCAAAGCCTCCATTTCCCGTTCGCCTTGCGCACCACCACTGGATTTGCCAACCATGTTGGGTGCAATACTCCTCTGACCAAACCAGCTACCTCAAGTTTCTTGATCTCCTCGGCAATGAACTGCTGTAGCTCCAAGGCTTGCTTAAGGACCTTCTGCTTGATGGGCCGGGCATGAGGGCAGATAGCAAGGTGGTGCTCGATTACCTCCCTGGGAACACCGGGGATGTCAGATGGTTGCCAAGCAAACACATCGACATTCGCCCGCACGAAGGCAACGAGCGCACTTTCCTATTTGTCATCAAGGGTGGAGCTGATAGTAAATGTACCATCAACGCCAACCAGCCCTGCCGGGACCTTCTTCACAGTAGGTGCAGCAACCTTGGATCTCTTCCTATTGGAACTCTCCGGTAAGTCATCGACAGGTGCAGCATACTCTGGAGAGACGCGCTTCCCTGATTCTTTGCCGGTGTTCTTGCTAGCTTTTCTCCCTTGTTTGTTTTCCTTGGTGGCGATTGCAGCTTCCGCGGCCTCGGTAGCGACCACATCCCGGTACATCTTGTCCACGCATATAATTGCATCCTTCTTGTCTGATGGGATAGAAATAATGCCCATTGGTCCTGGCATCTTCAGGGTGTTGTAGGCATAGTGGGATGCCGCCATGAATTTTGCCAGGGAAGGTCGTCCAAGTATCCCATTGTATGGTAACGGAAGCTCGACCACATCGAACACAATCTCCTTTGTTCGATAGTTCAGCTCTCCTCCAAATGTCACCGGCAACGTGATCTTCCCCTTTGGACGGCTCTTGCCGGGGTTGATCCCTTGGAACGTGCCAGTAACCTTGAGCTCTTCATTTGTTATCTGTAGCTTGCAGAGCACCTTGGGGGAAATCAGATTCAACTCGGCCCCGCCGTCAACCAACATCTTTGTGACCTTGAGGTTGCGGATTGTTGGTGAAACCAACAACGGCAAGCACCCTACCGTAGTGGTGCGGTCAGGGTGATCCTCTTCGTCAAGGATGAGGGGCGTGCGAGACCATTTGAGTGGTTTCCGGGAGTCCGCTGCTGGCTCCACAGCGTTGACCTATCGCGCCCATTGTTTCAGTTGGCGGTGAGAGGAGTGCAAGGATGCACCCCCATCAATGCACAGGGCGTCAGTGGCTTTCTGAAACTCTTGCTCTCTGGTTTCCTCTTCATCCCCTTCATCGCTTTCGTCACCACATTCCTTCTTTTCATGGCCTTTAGCAGGTTTCCCTTAATGTTGATGGACCTTGCCGGGGCGGCCGCCTCGGCCCTTCCCGCCAATGCCATCTTGGTCTCTCTCCTTGTCATGCTTCTCGTATTCAGCTTTCTGCTTCTTGATGAGCTACTCCACTTGATGACAATCTTGGAGATCATGGCCTTTGGTTCGATCGATCTTGCAGTACGGCCCGTCAACCTTCCCAGCCTTCTCAGCCGACGCAGCCTCCCGACAGTTGGCGCATGCGGGAACCTCCTTGCCAGGGGCTTTGGTCTTGGCCTTCTTGCCGGTACTAGGGGTGCTTGACCTCTCGACCACCAGCACTACTTTCTCCTTGTGCTTCTTGCTGCGTTTCTTGTTCTTCTTCTTCTGGTTGGCAGCATCATCATCGTCTTCTTAATCAACGTCGACACCATCCTCTTCTCCGGGGAGTCGCCTCCCCTCCTCCGTACGGGCACACTTATCCGCCAAGGTGTAAAGCTCGTTCACAGTCTTGGGCAACCGGACGTTCATCTTGGAACGTATCCTATGGTTGCGTACGTTGGATTGGAATGCAACAATCACAGCTGTCGGGTGGATATCTGGAATGTTCCTGTGCACCCGGCTGAATCCCTGCATGTACTTCCGCAAACTCTCCCCTTGCTTTTGTGGAAGGAGCTGCAAATCGCTGGGCCGTCCTGGTTCTTGATGGCCGCCCGTGAAAGCCCCAACAACTCGTGGCACAGGTCAGCCCAAGTCGAGATGGAGTTCTCCGGCAAATGCATTAGCCACGACCTCACATTTGCCTTGAGCGCCAAAGGGAAGTAGTTGGCGAATACCTTTTCATCTCTTCCTCTGGCGGCTTGAACAGCGATGATGTAGATGCTCAAGAACTCTGCCGGGTTCAGTCTCCCATCATACTTTTCTGGTGTCGCTGGCTTGAACGTACGGGCAGATGGCCAACGGACTTGCCGCAGCTCGCGAGTGAAGGCAAGACATCCAACCTCGAAAGGAAGGTATCCGTCTCCACCGGGAGCAGGCTCGTCAACGTTGGGGCCATTTCGCCTGTCAGACTGGCGGTGGGTTTTGTGGCACCGTTCTATGGTGATGCGCGCGTCTTCCCTTTTCCTGTCCTCCAGGACCTGCCACTGATCTCGCCGGGCTCGAGGATCACATGAAGCCATCGACATCTCGTCGTGTTCTTGGTTGCGCGGCTCTGGCGGCGGCTCCTGCGCTGGCTATCGTGGGGTGGAGCTGTACCGTAAGGTTGGCCCCTTCCGCACGGCCAGCGGCTTGGGCCGTTGTCACTGCCTACGGATGCCGTGGCGAGCCCGCTCGTTGCGATCCCCCTACCTCAGCGAAACCAATCAAACTTTGAATGGTGGCTCTCCATTCATCCATTTGGTCGTCCGCTGGTGGGAATCTCAATGGGAGCTGGGCTCGCACCATGGCTTCCGAATCAGTACTTGGCATGGACGAAGACGCAGATCACGATGTCACCCGACTGCTGACGGTACCGGTAGTGGCGGTGTCGCACTCTCGTCGTCGCGAGCCAGTCGCGAGGGCGGCGTGATGACAAGAAGGACGCGCTTGGGGGTTGACGACCCCGTTCGGCGCATCGTCTTGATTGTCTCTCCCTGGGTAAGGCGTGTGCCTCGTAGTTGCACCCGCAGCAGGGGTAGCTAGGAGGTCGTGATTCACGCCGGAGCGGGCGCCATCACTGCGGCTGCGTTCTCCAGCGAGGTGGAGAGGCGGAGAGTGGATGTTCTCCCCTCCCGCATCTTGTGGAGCGTGGCTACTAGAGTGTTGTTGATAATGTCCTCCTCTGGCGCATCCTGCTCCCACCTCAGCCGCGGGAGGAACGATGACAGCGCCGCCTGCGCCAGTCATGTTCCCTGCGGCGTCTGCATCCCCCGACGCCTCCGCAGCCTCCGTAGGGTCAGTGGCTGCATGCAAGGGGGCCTTCGAGGAGGAAGGATGGGCTGCTGCGCCGGGCTTTTTCTTAGGAAAAATGGATGATGATGCAGTTGTCGAAGAAGATGGTGATGAAGATCGATGCACTGTTTACGTCCTCGGGTTCGCACAAGCGCTCCCCCCTACCTGGCGCACCAAAGATGTCGTGGTTCGACACGATCACCTATGGGACCATCGGCCCCTTTGTGGTTCAGCAAGGTGGAAGGGCGCGTTGCACAAAGAGCGGAGACCGTAGAACAGCACGGCAATGGTGACACGGATGGTTTTTACCCAGGTTCGGGCCACCGCGAGGAGTAAAACCCTACTCCTGCTTTGGTGGATTTAGTGGAAGACCATGACAAACGCGCAGTGCTCAAGCCCGGCAAGGTTGCCTCGGGGGAGGAGCAGCTACACGTGTATGAGTGTACAAGGGTCCGAATCCTTTCTATGGTTGCCTCGGCCCTACTTTTATAGGTCAAGGGGTTACCATAGTGGCAAAACAGTCATTATCCAGTGATTAGATAGCCACAGTGCTATCATACCTAACTCTGCAGACAGGACAAGGTGCATTAAATGCATTGCTTAGTGTCACGTCATGGATGCAGCCCGGCAAGCCTTGCCGTGCCATCCAGCCGCCTTCTCGCCTGTCTACGTGACACGCCCCTAGACGGGTGTCATTTATGGGTGATCTTCCTCTAAAATGGCTGACACGTGCTGAACAACTGCCACTTAATCTCTTGGGGGCTCGACACCGCACCGATAAGTGACTTGCGTCACTGTGAGGTGGAGCGGTGGAGCCTTGGAGGGATAGCAGGCCGCCAGTGCCCCAGCAGCCCTTGCCAGGGAGGTCTTGGGACTTGCACTTGAGGTGGCCTCGACCTGACCAGGCTCACCTGCCCGGCAAGGGAGGCTTTTCCCTTAGTGATATTTTGTTGTTTTGGCTTGTCTTTGTCTTCTTGATCCGCCCTTTGATTCTTCAAAAGAGCTATCTCTTTCTGGCTTGATCTTGCTGAAGCTTGCTTCCTTGCTGCCGCGCCTGTGTATGGTCCGGACAACATACGCAAAGGTTTGTTGCACCGACAAGGTGGTTAGCGTGGTGCTCATCGTGGTGTGGCAGTCTGAGGGCCACAAGTTCCAAGTCCCGAAGTCGGTCTATTATGTGTCCGAGCTACTTATGCCATGCAAATCACGATACCCCCACTATCAAAAGATAGCCTATACGGTTTTTATGGCATCCCGAAAGCTACGACACTACTTTCAAGAATGCTCGGTCACAGTGGCGTCAGAGGTCCCCTTGAATGACATAATCAACAACAAGGATGCCACAGGCCGGATCACCAAATGGGACATAGAGCTCCTTCCCTTTGAGATATCGTACAAACCACGCCGAGCTATTAAATCTCAGGTACTGGCCGATTTTATAGCCGAATGGACTGAAGCCGAACTACCCCGAGAATACAACACATATTCGCACTGGACGATGTATTTTGACGGCTCAAAAATGTTAGCCGGACTGGGGGCTGGGGTCATCCTAATCTCCCCCATAGGCGACACTATTCGGTATGTCCTACAAATAATGTACATGGACTCCAACAACGCATCCGAATATGAAGCACTACTACACGGTCTTTGTCTGGCAACGTCAATGGGGGTACAGTGCCTCGAAGTAAGGGGAGATTCAAACCTAGCTATCTCTCAAGTCAACGGTGAATTCGACGCCAAGAACCCCAAGATGGCGGCATACAGAAATGCGGTTCTCCAGATATTGGCCCGATTCGAGGGCCTAGAATTCCACCATGTCTCTAGGGACAACAACCAAGCCGCGGACGTACTCGCCCGCATGGGCGCCAAGCGCGACCCAGTTCCTAAAAACACTTTTCCTCGAGCGGCTCTTCAAGCCCTCCGTAGTATGGTAGGATGGTGATGCCGGCGCACTAGTCAATGAGCCCGCTCACAATGCCTATCCGGACAAGGAGCTCGACGACCATATCATTGGAGGCTCCGCACTCGAGGAAACACCTTCTGCCCACGAAATCATGGCCATAATTGCCCCTGGATAGAACCTCTGCTCGCCTACCTCACTCGGCAACAGCTCCCGGAGGACCAGACGGAGGCACGGCATATAGTCCGGCATTCCAAAGCATACAAGGTCCATGAAGGCGAGCTTTACAAGAAAAGCACCACAGGAATCCTGCAAAGGTGCATCTTCGAAGAAGAGGGGCATCAACTCCTAGCAGAAATACATGCAGGCATGGGCGGCCACCACGCCGCAGCTCGGGCCTTGGTCAGCAAGGCTTTCCGAGTAGGATTCTTTTGGCCTACCGCCCGTGAGGATGCTCGTGCTTTCGTCCAACGTTGCGTGGGATGTCAGCTGTTCGCAAATCAAAGCCACATGCCCCCCCCCCCCCACAGCCCTTCGGACGATACTGATAACATGGCCTTTCGTGGTCTGGGGTCTCATCATGGTCGGGCCACTCAAAGGGGGCACAAAGAAAAAGAAGTACCTATTGGTCATGGTCGACAAATTCACCAAGTGGATTGAGGCAAGGCCCATCACTTCGGCAGAATCCGGACCTATCGTCGAGTTCTTATCTGACGTTGTACACCGTTATGGTGTCCCCCACAACATAATTACTATCGGCGTTCTGGGAACCAGGGTACCCAGACTTGCCTGCCTGCCGCCCATGGCGTGGCACCATCGGCGCCCTGGTACGGCCCACCTACGAAGATTATCAAGGCAAGACCCTCACGAGGGGCCAAGCCTCGTGAGGCAGACGACACCAAGACCTCCTGAGGGAGTGGCCTCCCAAGGCTGTCTCCTGAGGAGCGGAGATTCCTATGCAGGTGCCCAACCTCACGAGGTTGCGGTGACTTAAGCCATGATGACCAAGGCCAGGCGGGCGCCAGCGGGCGCAGAGAAGACAGTTTCCCCTTTGGTGCTAAGGAGGCAAGCACAGGCGTGGGTTCCCGAGGAATCAGAAAAAGGTTTCCATTCCAGTGCAACAAGACCAGGACCGCCAGGACGGCAGGACGGATGTTATCGCCGAGCCCACCACGGCGTCACGACCAGAAGCTTTGTAGGCGAAGACCACCTTTCGTTAGCATAAGATGTACTACTTGTCCCCTTTCAAATTGGCCACTGTGGGATCCCTTCCCGCCTATGTTTTGGGGGAAGAGGACCAAGGCCACGATATATATAGGTTAGCCACCACCATAGAGGGGGGAAACTCACTCTCACCCCAGGGCAGACCTCGCAAGGTTGTTCATCCCTTGTACTTGTTCATCCTTAGCTCCTCGTGAGGCAAATCCACCACAAAGCAGCAGTAGGGTCTTACACCGCAAGGTGGCCCGAACCTAGATAAACTGCCATGTTCATCTTCTTCCTCATTCATTGAGCTAGGCTATAGGGCGGCGAGTTGGTTGGTTGGATAGGTTGAGTTCTTCGCACACACCCCAGAGTTCGAACCTTTCTTGGGTCAGTGAAGCCCTAAATCTGACATTTGGCGCGCCAGGTAGGGGCGTGTTGAAGCCTCTCTCCCACCGCTCGCTCTGCCGCCGTTCCACTGTTCCTATGGCCGACGCTCACCATAGCCGTGCCGAGCGTCGGCCGCTCATGTCGCCCAGATGGCACCCGCGGGCAATGGCGCTCCTCGCCGCTCTGCCTCCCCGGTGGCTAACGCCGCCACCGATCGTGCTGCTCGCGAACAGCAGGACTCGTCACTGCCACCGTCCGTGTGTCGCGATGGCCGCACCACGACTCCATCACCCTCTCCAGCCATGGCGTCGTCTTCTCACGTTCGTCGTGGGCCGGCGAACGCGCAGTCTGTGCTGCCCATGGCGCGCGAGCTTCTGCGCTATCATCCGGCCAATGACCTCTACGACGACTAGCTCGGCCGCATTGCCGAGCTCATCAACGCCACAGGGGAGGCTCCTGCACCGCCCCGCTCGCTTCGTCCTTCACCGTCCCTTGTGGGCGACGTGCCTCACGACACGCCTCCTCCTCCTCCTCTGCACGGAGTGGATCCCGAGCCCAGGCGTGAGGCACCCCAGCGCGACCCGCCGCGCAGGGCGCTGGCGCGCAATGAAGAAAGCTGCCAGGTGGTGCAGCAGCCCCAAGGAGAGGCGCGCGCGCTTCCAGCGCCACCGCGTCAAGACCGCGCGCCGCCAGAGGCGGTGGCGCGCGGGCGCCAAGACCAAGCTCCCCCCATGCGACCGGCCCCTGTGAGTGCGGCAGGCTTCCGTGATTTCACCTTGGAGTTGCGCCGTGTCGTCTGGCCCGGCAAGTTCAAGCCGGATCTGCCTCCGCGCTACGACGGCACTCCTGATCCTGCTGAGTTCTTCTAGCTCTATGAGCTAAGCATTGAGGCAGCAAATGGTGACGAGAAGGTCATGGTGAACTGGTTCCCCATGGCCCTCAAGGACGGCGCGCGTTCTTGGCTCCTGAACCTCCCGGTGGGGTCGATCTCCTCCTGGGACGGGCTGCGTGAGCGCTTCATCGCCAACTTCTAAGGCACTCGTGACCGCGCTCCTGCAACAGGCGACCTGCGGCGCATAAAGCAGCAGCCGGGCGAGACCCTACACAAGCACATACAGCGCTTCACGAACGTTGGCCTCAAGATCCCGAAGGTGTCGGACGAGGCCATCATTTCGGTGTTCTCTGAAGGCGTCCGGGATGTCAAGATGAAGGAGGAGCTCTCCATGCACGAGGATCTGTGCTCGGCCCTGGAGATGTTCAACATGGCAACCATGTGCGCGATGGCAGAGGAAGGTCGCCTCTCCCTCCTGGAGCTCCAGGAGGCCGATCATGAAGACAAGAAGACCAAGGCTAAGGAAGTGAAGCGCAAGGGCCCCACCGTGTTGGCCGCAGAGCCCGAGATGAAGCGCGGCTGTGACCACGGCGAATCCTCCAGGGGCAACCGCCTGTTCTGTGTCTTCCACAACCACTACTGCAGGATGGTCCAAACGCGATAGTCGAATCAGAGACCCTTCGACGAAACTGTGTGCGATGCATCAATCACAAACGGTGATGTAATAAAACCATCAAAAAAGATGCAAAACATTTGCGATGGCGGTGAAATCAAACATGATTCATATTGGAGTTGCGTGTGCGATGAGTGGCAAACGGTTAATCCAGAAGAACTGTTTGCGATGATGCAGAACAACAGAAATGGGCAGCCAGATGAGGGTGTGTGCGATATACGGCATACAGTTCACTAGGAAGAACTGTGTGCGATTAGGCAACACAATAGAAACCGTTCAACTGAACAAGATGTGTGTGATACGCGGCAAACAGGTCCGTAATCAGAAATGTGTGCGAAGACCAATAATAACACAGACGATTGCTGCTAATAAGCCGTGTGATTTGCTCTGTCTACAGAAGAATAACATATATATATATATATATATATATATATATATATATATATATATATATATATATATATATATATATATATATGACTGAAATAAACATCCAATTACATAAGTGACTATACAGATCATTCGCGCACACCTCAATAAACAATTGTATGCATTCTAAACTAGGAGAAACGATCGTCTAGTCATCTACTTCTTGTGACGCTCCCACCACTGCTCTGTGGCTCGATCCCTCGTCTGGGGCAGGAAGAAGACACTCCCTCATGTCAACGATCCGCATGTACATCTCGTAGCTTGTGTACGCGTCCTTGGCCGCGTACTTGACGTGTTGTTCATCCAGTCTCTCATGCCAGACACTGTGCCAGGCGTTCTTGTCCTTCTTGCTCTCATCCTTCATCTTCATGTAGTAGGGGTCGATGATGACCGAGGCGAGGTCAACCAGGGAGTTCTGTTTGTTGTTGTCGCTGCCCCAAACCTTGTAGTGGTCCTGGATGTTGACAAGATTCTGGCATTTCAAGCCCGAAACCTTGAGAGCTTTTAGATCGTTGGTGGTGTCCACCGTAGTGAAACTGTAGTCGGAGCTGTTGATAAACCTGGAGAAACACTCGCAAGGCCTTGTGGCCAGGTGGTAGTGGTAGACGAGGACGTCATGTCGCACGCACAACTGGGTGACAGCAACCTTCTGATCGTGCCCGGCACGACCGATGGTATACTTGAGGTCGAAGCCGACTACTTGGTACTTGTCCTCGGCAAGCAACTGCTCCATAGTTTGGATGGAGCTCTCCACCGAGACCGGCTCGTTCGTGTACACCACCGAGAGGGCCTTCCCCCTCACGTGGGTGTCCACTACGTGATGCGTGGTGAACTGCCCGCCGTTGTCGTCGTCGGCCACTGGGAGTGCCATTGGAGCCACGGGGAGCGCCATTGGAACCGCTGGATGTCCTCTCTGTATGTGTCGTCATGGGTGTGCTTATTGTGTCGTGTGGCGCGAGAGATGAAGGTAAATGGCCGCAGGAATAAATGGGGGCCGGGCAGCCTGGATTCTCAGCGCGTCCGCATGGCAGTTTTTGCAGCGGGTAACTGCATCGTGGCGCCGCGCCCGGCGCAACCGCATGCACACGAACGTGCGTGACCGTGCGCCGGACCCAAACACTGGCAGCACACGTGGAGGGACGAGGGCAGAGTGCCCGGAGGGACACAAGACCAGAGCGCGCACGGCGGGATGCGAGCAGAGCACGCCGCGGCCGCCTCAACCGCAAGCAACCACACGCATAGAGCAGTTGAGCACGCAGGAAATGGTCGTCTACAAGCCGGCCGACAGTTGCGTTGCTGCGTAGAGAGCGGCCATGTGCTACTACCGCCGTATTGGTCTATTAGTCCCCTTTATATTCTGTGCCATATTTTGACCTTAAATTTAACCAACAAAATGTTAATGCATGTTACAAAAATTATATAATTGGAAACTATGTTCAAATACGAATCCAATGATATAATCTCTGGCGACATGCATTCGTATTTTATTAGTTAAATCTATAGTCAAAATTTGGCACAAAAATACATAGATGACTTATCAACCAGGATGGGGGTAGTAGGTAATTTAATCGCAAACATTTTTATTTTATTAACTGTATGTGTACGTGTCCTTTGTCCTCCTCTCGCATGACTTGTCACCCTGCTGTCGCATACGGCTTAGATCGCAAGCTTGAACAGCGCACGGGGGCGTTCTTTTGGCCAAACGGTGGTGAGCCCATTCCCGCGCAACCGTGCAGGTTCCCGCGCAAGCTTCCCGCCCGAGTCGGTGAAATCCCCCATAATCCCAATGCTTACCGGCCTGCTATATAAACCCTCACGGCCGGCTAGTCCTGCGTCGCATTTTCCCCTCCCTCCCTGTAGCTTATCTCGTATGCTTCTCCCACAATCGCCAATGGTACCGGTCCATCGTTTTTGCTTAGCCAGAACGCCGTCATCAGAGGACAGCTCCAGCTGGGAGGCTACACCGCGGCGGCAGCGCAGTCCCTGGCGTAGTGTAGTGCGCGTGGCGTCCCTGTTGAGTGTGCGCGAAACACCCACCACACGCTCTGCCGCCGCTGCCCGTCGGCAGCTGTTGCCGGCCGCCATGGCCGCCACCCCACCATCGAAAGCCAGGGCCATCGCCCGCTCCGCCGCCACAGCCCGAAGGTGGGAGGTGGCCGTCGTGGCCACCACCCCACTGCCGACCACCGTGGCCATCACCCGCTCCGCCGCCGCGGCCCGAAGGCGGGAGGTGGTGGTCCTGGCCGCCACCCCATCATCGGCCACCGTGGCCGCCAGCCCACCATCGATCGCCAGGGTCATCACCCACTCCGCCACCGACGCCCGAAAGTGGGAGGCAGAGGTGAAGGCCAGCACGTGCGTTAGCGACCTTGCGCGCAACACCGAGTTCCTGTGGGAGGAGGAGGAGCGCCTCGTCGAGCACGCAAAGAGCCTTACCGCCGCCGTGGCCATAGCACACGCCGCCGCAGAGGCGAGGAATT
The DNA here is from genome assembly GCA_011799875.1 of Thinopyrum elongatum. Taxonomy (NCBI): domain Eukaryota; kingdom Viridiplantae; phylum Streptophyta; class Magnoliopsida; order Poales; family Poaceae; genus Thinopyrum; species Thinopyrum elongatum. Next base: position 311,334,546 of record CM022302.1, on the reverse strand, counting down.
AGGAGATCTACGAGGAGAACCACCGCTTCGAGAGGGGTCGTCTGGAGCGGCAGAGGGTATTCGAGGTGAGCGTCGCTGAAGGTGCAGCAGCGGCAGGCACCGTATTGTAGTTGTCCAGCTCGTCGGTAGGCTCCTCCTCCTCTGCCTCTTACTGAGAGTGCTCGGCAGAGGAGAGGCTGCCAGAAGTAGTACAAAGCCCTCCGTAGTAGTAGTATTTAGGGGCTATTTTGTTCAGTTCATCTGACTATAGATGTGGTGAAACTGTACAACGTACTTAAAATTAGCTAGTATATATAGTTGAACTAGCTATTTCAGTACGTGGTTGGCAACAATTGGGGAAAAGTTTGGTTGGTTCAGCTATCGAGTTGAACTGTTTGTATAAAGAACGACTGCTTAATCTATGAATGAAATCTATGCTTAATTACTGAATTTTAGTTGCAAAAATTACATAGTGCTAGTGACAAATGGCAATGTTACTAGATCAACAAATGTCAATCTTTCCAGTTTGACAAATGGCAATATACCCAATATGACAGATGCAAATCTTACCAAATTGTCTGTACGTGGTTGCACACGGGTCATCCAAAACAACCATTTGCGTTGAAGGGATGTACAAATCTTGTTCGACACATTTTCTCTTGGCTTAGAGCCGAAGTCTCGCTTTGCATACCGTATTCAATCTGAACCGTTTGCGTTGAAGAGATGCACAAATCCTGCGCTGTGAATTTTCCCTTGACTTAAGGGGGAAGACCATAGCTCTCACTTTGCATACGGGTGTTCTATCTAAAACGTTTGCGACCAAGAGCTGCACAAATCCTGCTCGGCACATTTTCCCTTGGCTTCCTGGGGAAGCTATCGATTTGCATACGGGTATTCTAACTAAAATGTTTGCGATGAGTGTTTTATATTTAAAAACCATTGACTTTTTTTCAAAATAAAATTGATTAATAAGTCTGTACATTAAGAGAGAAAAAAACAAGTTTGTTCAAACCATATCTTTCATTTAGTCACACTGCGAATTTATATTCATATGATCGAGATACAGTATTAAACCCAAACAAAACTATTTCCGGCGGCGGCGGAGGCGGCGTGCCGCGCCGGCGTTGTCGTTGTCGTCCTCCGGGACGCCATTGTTGAAGTCTTCAAGGCAGCATAGAATGTTCTTCACTTGAAAATCAAACATCATGTCGTCGCGCGATCGACGGGCGGGGCGCGGGAGGACGGCAACTGGCGGCGCTGCGAGGTAGCAGTCGACGGCGGCGTCCCATGCCGCTGAGAGGGGCACGCGCACGGGCACGGGCGCGGCGGGTGCAGGCAAACGCACGGGGACCGGCGCGGCGGTGGGTGGAGGGGCGCGCTCAGGCACGGGCACTGGCGCTGGCATGTACACGAGCTCGCGCGGGTCCGCGGAGAACTCGCTGACGCCCGGGGCTTCTAGCTCCGTGATAGTGCTCGGCGACCAGCCCGTCAATGCTACGGGGATGGTCGCTGGTGCGGGCGCGGGGATGGGAGCTGGGACGGGCGCGAGGGTAGCAACCGCCGCGGCCAGCTCGTTCAGGGCCATGTCCATGAGGCCCCATTTCTCCTTATTTTCTATCTCCTCCGGCTCGGAGTCGACTTCACCAAACTTGAAGACTAGTAGCAGATGATCCTTCTACGCCATGGCATTGGTGGAGGTCTGTGGGAGGGAGGGGAATGGGAGGCGAACAATAAGGCCGCCCGTATTAAACAGCGGCTCGGGCGCCATTAATGGAGAGGATGCGAGCAAGGCGGGCGGCCATGGGAGTCAAAGGGCTCGCTTCCCAGTGAGCCTGCGCATTGTACAGCTTGCATGCTTCCCGGTGAGCCTACACATTGGAGGACAGCTTGCACACCTCTCGGTCAGCCTGCGCACCGGACTGCGCTCGCACGCCTCCCATTCAGTCAAGCAGCTGTCCGCACGGCACCTCCTATAGCCATTAAAACCAAGACACATGGCGTCACGTGCATGGTTAACAGAACGCACATGATTTAAATTATACAAACATTTGAGATATTAAAGTGGCAGCTATTTTTTCAAAATGCCTTTGTTGGCTGTTATTCGAGTGCGCCTTCTCTCAAAATGGACACAAAAAATACCACAGCATGTCAGGTGCCATTCCATGATAGCATGCCAAGTTTCATGAATTTCAGACGAGTATTGGATTTACTAGAATTTAAAAACAAAGTATCTCAACGTTTTGACGGCAATCAACAGTGCCTTGGTGTTTGAAATTCATTCCCATTTCTTGCATGGGACCTAAGCCTGCACCCAAGGACAGACATTTCATATGTCAACCCATTTTTCTGCACTAGAGCATGTGCATGTAGTTCAAATTTGAATTATGCACATAAAATGCCTAGAAAACCCAGTTAATGTATAAAAATGTCCAAGCGAACCCCGAAAAATCCCAAAAATTGACACAACACTCCTGTCATTCTATGTTGACACTAGAAGAATTTAGAAAGCAAGAAGAGGCAACGGATATCGTTTCGTCCCCAAGGGTGGCACGTTCCCTACAGAAACCATCAGGCTTGTTGTGAGAAGATGTGGTTTGCGAGAACCTTATACCCAAACCTGCCCCAAATGGGACAAATTTTTTACCATAGCAAGTTGATGCCGCTCCATGATAGCATGTCAAGTTTCACGAACTTCAGACGAGTTTTGGATTTACTAGAATTTAAAAACCATGTATCTCAATGTTTGCGGCCGAGCGACGGTGGCAAGGTGTTTGACATCCATTCCCATTTCTTGCATGGGACATAAGCATGCAGCCAAGGATACAGATTTGATTTTTCAAACAATTTACATGCACTGGAGCATGTGCCTGTAGTTCAAATTTGAATTATGCACATAAATGCATAGAAAACTCAGTTAATGTGTAAAAATGTCCAAACAAACCCCAAAAAATTCCTAAAATTAACACAACACTCATGTTGTTCTATGTTGACACTAGAAAAAAATTGAAATCAAGAAGAGGCAACGGATATCGTTTCGTCCAGAAAGGTGAAACGTACCCTACCGTAACCATGAGGCTTGTTGTGAGAAGCTCTGGTTTGTGAGAAGCTTATACCCCAACCTGCCCCAAATGGGATAATATTTTTACCACGGCATGTTGATGTCGTTCCATGCTAGCATGTCAAGTTTCATAAATTTCAGACGCGTTTTCGATTTACTAGAATTTAAAAACCATGTATCTCAATGTTAGCGGACAAGCGACGGTGGCAAGGTGTTTGACATTCATTCTCATTTCTTGCATGGGACTTAAGCATGCAACCAAGGACACACATTTCAATTTTGAACCCATTTATATGCACTGGAGCATGTGCATGTAGTTCAAATTTGAATTATGCACATAAATGCATAGAAAACTCAGTTAATGTATAAAAATGTCCAAGCGAAACCCGAAAAATCCCAAAAATTGACACAACACTCCTGTTGTTCTATGTTGACATGAAAAAAAATTGAAAGTAAGAAGAGGCAACAGATATCGTTTCATCCCCCAAGGTGGAACGTTCCCTACCGAAACCATCAGGCTTGTTGTGAGAGAAGCTCTGGTTTGCGAGAAGCTTATACCCAAACCTGCCCCAAATGGGACAATATTTTTAGCACGGCATGTCGATGCCGTTCCATGATATCATGTCAAGTTTCATGAATTTCAGACGAGTTTTTGATTGACTAGAATTTTAAAACCATGTATCTCAATGTTAGCGGCCAAGCGACAGTGTCAAGGTGTTTGACATTCATTCTCATTTCTTGCATGTGACCTAAGCTTGCAACCAAGGACACATGTTTGATTTTGCAACCCGTTTTTATGGACCGGAGCATGTGCATGTAATTCAATTTTGAATTATGCACATAAATGCCTATAAAACTCAGTTAGCGTATAAAAATGTCCAAACGATCCCCGAAAAATTCCAAAATTTAACACGACACTCCTGTTGTTCTTTGTTGACACCAGGAAACATTGAAAGCAAGAAGAGGCGACGAATATTGTTTTGTCCACAAAGATGACACATTTCCCTAATGGAACCGTGACGCTTCTTGTGAGAAGCTCTGGTTTATGAGAAGCTTATACCATAACCTGCCCCAAATGGGACAATATTTTTTACCCCAGCATGTTGATGCCATTCCATGATAGCATGCCAAGGTTCATGAATTTCAGACAGGTTTTGGATTTACTAGAATTACAAAAGCAAGTACCTCAAGGTTTGTCGGAGAGCCACGGTGCCGTGGTGTTCGAAATTCATCCCCATTTCTTGCATGGGACATAAGCATAAACCCATGGACACATATATGATTTTACAACCCATGTTGGTGCACCGGAGCATGTGCATGTAGTTTAATTTTGAATTGTGCTCCTGAAATGGCTAGAAAACCAATTTAATGTATAAAATGTCCAAACGAACCCTGAATAATTCCAATTTTTTTACAACACACATATAGTTGCATGTTCACTGCAGATAAAAGTTCTAGCAATTCAAACACCCTCCATTGCCGCTGTGACCCCATTATGTAATTCAAATCAAGATGAAAAATTAGGTATATCGCAAACAGTTTATTATCACCAACCGTGTGAGATGCAGTACAAAATATCTTGGAGCACCGTCAGTGTATAGTACGCCTATGGCTTACGCGAGAAGGTGCGTCGGCTAAAGTCCACAGCCAGCGTGTCAAGCACACTAGCTCGCTCCCCAAATATCATTTCACTGTTTAATCATCACCGGCGAAAGATGGGGACATGGACCCGCGTCGTGAGGGCAACTTCGGCGGCCCACTCCGGCGAGAGCGCGGTCGCAGCCGCCATGCGCGTGCTAACAAGGTGCATGAGCGCGGCCGCAATCTGTGACCGTGGCCAAGGCAGCCCACACGGCCGATGTTGCTTCTCAGGTGGCGGCAGCAACATCTGCCTCGGGGATAGCAACTAGCGAGAGCGGCACAGCAGCTGTTCGTTCCGCAGCGGCGGCCTTAGCCCTGATGGAGGCCGCCCACGACCATGTCGAGGCTGCCCACGCCCAGCTCATGGCGGTCACCGCACAAATCGAACGAAGCTTCTCCGACAACGGCCGGCAACCCACGACCGAAGAGTTGGCAATCGCCGAGAGCGTTCGAGCAGCCGTCCGTTCCTCCGCTGCATACCTTACCACGACGGAGCCCGTCCAAACCCAGATCACGGCCGCCCATGCGCAGCTCGTGGCGGCCTTTTCTAAAGAGATGGCAGACGTGGATGGCGAGATGCTTGCCGAGTATGGTGCGATGGATGCCATGGAGCCCCTTCCCGAGGAGACCGTCGGGCGCGAGCTGGACATGGAGGACGCGGCGGAGATCGACGAGCACCAGCCGTAGTAGTACTCTTTGTTTTGTGTAATTAAGAGCGCCGGTCTTTAATTTGTTAGAGTAATGTTTAGGTCAGCTAGCTCTGTTTAATTGCTGAACTTGCTCGATTAAGAAGTGTGGGTGTGTTGTAGTCTCCTTTGTGTACCCAAATTATGCAATGATGTGGATGACCACTGTAACCAGCGAAATTTGAACCAAAAATTTTGACATTCAAACTCATCACACATGGGTTAAGCTATCTGAATCATTTGTGATGTTCACATATCGTACACAGTTCTGAATAAGGGACCGTGTCTGATGACACTTTGCGCGCTAGTTTTTTCACTGAACCGATTCAAAAAAATTGGCTTCCACGGAAATATCTACCTCCCCGCCCCCTCCCCGTTACCAAAAGCCACATTTCCCCTGTTTCCGCCTTCCTTTCCAAGTTGAAACCTTCACTCCTTGCTTGCAGCGCCGCCTCCTCACTGGCGACCCTCCTTCACGCTGCTCGGCCTCGTCTATCCAGGCAGGTAATCCACACCCGACCCCCATCCTCCTACTCCTTCCACATCCCACATGCCCCGACCGCCGGGCGACGCCTTCCACCCAAATCACCATCCCCTCCACCAAATAAGCGCCAGCCTAAGCCATGGTGCACGTAGTATAGGCAGGAGCTCAAGGAGCATTTGGCAGCGGAGAAGCAAATCGCGGCCGCACGCGCGGATGAGTCGCGATGGCTGCCATTCATGCCGACCCCAGATCTTGGAGGAGAACTTTGCCATTTGCTAGCTATGCCAGTTAAGCATGCTCGGTTTACCCGTTGCGTGTGCTGCTCCTACCTTTCCTTAACAAATTCTAGTGACTTGTGCTATCTAATTTTACCATGCAATATGTTGCTCTAGTGTATATGTTCTATATGTCGTGCAATGTGGTGCTCACTTATTAACTCTTTGGTTAATTAGTTGTCATCTTCAGTTAACTGTTCGGTTCAATTCTGCAAATGTGATGTTCAATTCTTCAGGCTGCAATTTTGTATTATCTTCCATGTGAGAAATAAATCGAATTTATCTTTACAAAATACATGAGAAACGAATACAATTGCTATATTTCCAAGTTGTCAAGTATGCTTGGTTTGGTTAACTGTTTGATCTTCTAGTATGTTATACATTGTGCAATGTGGTGCTCAGTTAATGTTTGGTTCATTTGTTGTGGTGTTTAGTCAACTGTTTGGTTCAATTCTGCAATGCGATGTTCAATAGTTGTGGGTGCATTCTGTTATTGTATACCATGTGAGAAGTAAATCGTATTTTGCTGTACTAAATACATGAGAAACAAATACAATTGCTATATTTCCAAGTTGTTAAGCATGCTTGGTTTGGTTAACTGCCTGATCTTCTATTAGGAGTATGTTATATTATGCAATGTGGTGCTCAGTTAACGTTTGGTTCATTTGTTGTGGTGTTCAGTTAACTGTTTGGTTCAATTCTGCAATGCGATGTTCAATTGTTGTGGGTGCATTCTGTTATTGTATACCATGTGAGAAATAAACTGAATTTGGTTGTACTAAATACATGAGAAACAAATACAATTGCTATATTTCCAAGTTGTTAAGCATGCTTGGTTTGGTTAACTATCTGATCTTCTATTAGGAGTACGTTATATTATGCAATGTGGTGTTTAGTTAATGTTTGGTTCATTTGTTGTGGTGTTTAGTTAACTGCTTGGCTCAATTCTGCAATGCGATGTCTAATTGTCATAGGTAGAATTTTGTATTGTTGTGCATGTGAGGAATAAATCGAATTTGGATGCACTTAATACATGAGAAACATATACAAGTGCTATATTTCCTAGTTCTTAATCATGCTTGGTTTGGATAAATGGGTTTTCCATGTGGCTTGAATTAATCTGATGAATCTGCAATGTGCTTATTTTTCATCAACATATTTTACTGATAGCATGCGAATCCTCACTTAACCTGATGACTAACTACCTTATATGTGTTGCAGGGAAACAATGGGAAGAACTGAGGTTTACAATCGAGGTTAGTACATGCATGGTCCGTTGTCTAATAGCACATTATTGTGCAATTGCAGGAACCATTCTAATATTTAGGTTTTTAACAATTTGGTCTTGCACATGTAGGTCCTGCTGTCAGAGGTTTTGACCCACTGTTTGACCCTTTTTGCATATGGGGAAATGAGTTGTCCATGAATATCAATCAAGTCAAGAAACTCAGAAAGATTGTTAGGATAAAGAAATTAGCGACAAAAAACAACAAGATTTTTGTCTGCACAATGAAGAAGACATCAGTTCACTACAAGATGGTACTAACTATTATACCTTGCCTTTTTTTATTCCTATGCCCCATTTCCAATATAGAGAAGATATTTATGCACATCCTTGTTTTCAGGCCTTTCCAAAGCAGTTCACTGATGATTACCTCTAAAAACACCTCTATGGTCAGGAGGCAAGGAAGGTTTTCATACAACACCCACGGTTCAATATTGAAGTGTTCCTGAAGAGGACGAAGGATGGACGGTCAATCTTCCACAGGCACTGGCCTAAAGTTGCAAAGACCTTCAACATCAATGAAGGCTCAATATTCGCCTTCCGCTTCAGTAGTTTTCCAGATGAGATGCATCTGTCTATGTACCGTCTATGATGCTAATTTCGAAAGGTTCTAGATGTTGCATGTGAAACTTGGTGCTGGTGTAGTTGTGTAATGGGGTAGCTGAGTGCTGAAGCTATATGATGTTGTACTCTGATGTATTTCAATTATGAAATCCCGCTTACTTAATATGGAAATGAAATATATGGTGTGCTTAATATGAAATGTCAATTAGATTAATAAATAGATTATTAATAATAGGGCAATTAGCCTGCTAATGGCCAATTAGCCTGCTAGTTTGGTTTTTCTATTGCAAATGGTTATTGAGAAAACACCATGGGCGATGACCTCAGGCAATGCACATAGTTTCTAGGAATAAACGGTTTTGGATCAATGAACAATCACACACGACATCCTCTTGAAAACTGTTTGCGTTAGGCCACCTTGCGCAAACGTTTACCACATAAAAACTGTGTGTGATGGACAGCCTTTGCCACACAGTTTCTTCTACACACCGTGTGTGATGCATTCAATAACGCAAACGATAAAATTGTTAATATAGTGTGCAATGGCAATGCTAGCACAAACGATTTAATGGGGAAAATTGTGTGTGATGTACCTGCGAACGGAAATGTTTTCCTTGGAGCGACTGTGTGGGATGTATATACGAACGGAAACGTTTAGCAGGGACTAACTGTGTGGGATGTACTTACGATCGGAAATGATTTCGCCTATATAATTGTATTTTTTTAGCACTACTGTACGTATAACCGTATTTGATCGCTCGTCGGTCGCACACGACCTCATTTTGCCGAGCGTGTGTGCCAGGAGGGCATATCCCCGACGGTTTCTGTGTCGTGTGGGAAGGACCCCCCTATCGCAGTCACTCACTAGGCGACGGTTCAGAACGCCGTTGTGGAAAGGGGTTAAAAACCGTTAGTATAGCACTTCGTTGTACCAGTGAACGTCCACAGCCACAACACCAACGACTGCCAGGAGCTCAGGGCAATCCGCCACGAGCGCCTTGGCCGCCGTCCCGAGCGCAACGACCATGGCTACGGCCGCGGAGGAGCCCGCGGTGGTGGCCGCTGGGACAACCGCGACACCTGCCAGGACTGGCGCGATCAGCCTCGTGAGGACCGCTGGCAGGGCCAGCTTCGCGACGGCCCTTGGCATGACCAGCACCACGAGGACCGTCCTCAGGGCAATGCCGGCCTTCCTCCGCTGCCGCTGCCACCGAGGAGAAACAATGACAACCGCCAGGATGATGGGGATGAGGGCTTCCAGTAGCCGCGTGTGATCGCCTGCATCCTGGGCTGTGCTCAGGCCCTCGCCTCTCATTGCATCTTCAAGCAGTTTGCTCGTGAGGTGAACGCGGCTCTTCCCAAGCTTGAGGCGTCGCGTCCCCTTAGATGGTCCAAGCACGCCATCACCTTTGACTCCATGGGCCAGCTCAAGTGCTCAGTCGCCGCTGGCGCGCTCCCCATGCTCTGCGTGCCGACCATCAGCAACGTCCTCGTCACCAAAACGCTCATCGATGGTGGCGCGGGGCTCAACGTTCTCTCCGTTGAGACATTTGAGACGCTCCAGGTGCCGTACGACCAGCTCCCCCCCACCAAGCCCTTCTCAGGGGTGACCGATGGCTCCACCGTCCCCATAGGGCAGACCGCCTCCCTGTCACCTTCGGCCAGCATGACAACTACCACACCAAGCTCATCGACTTCGATGTCGCCCACATTCGCCTCCCGTACAATGCCATCCTCGGGTATTCGGCCCTCGCCAAGTTCACGGCGGCGACGCACCATGGCTACAATGTCCTCAAGATGCCAGGGAGTGGCGGCATCATCACGGTCGCCTGCGACAAAAAGGCTGTAGTGTGCTCCCTTGAGTGTGCCTACCAGGCTGCGGCAGTCGAGAACTCTGATGACGAGGGTGTCGTCCGGCCTCCAAAGGCCTTCCCCAAGAAGAAGAAGCAGCTCCTCCCCAAGGGCCGTCAGGAGACTGGGGCGCCCGACGATCGTGCCTCAGGCCCCGCGCCCAATGTTGGGGCGTCCTTCCCTCTCGCATAGGAAGGCGCACCCAGCGCCCCTCTCAGGACGGGCTCGGGGGCTCTTGTCTGGAGGGCCTCCGACCTGACCGGCGTCATGAGGGAGGCGTTCGGGCACCATGTGGGGGCGTGCTTTGATGCGCGCCTCCATGACCAAGGTGCAAGGCACGAGGCGCCAGGCGCTCAGGAGTTCATCACCATGGCGATCAAGGAGCTTCAGGAGGCGCGAGCCATGCGTGCCGAGCGTCGTCCCGCATCACCCAGTGCAGCTGCCGCGCCTGACATGGGTGGCGACCTGCGCGTCTAGGTCAAAATCCCAGGCCTCAATAGGGCTTCTTCTCAGGAGCTCTTCTCGCCGTCCCGCGTTGGACGAAGCAGGGGCTGCCCTCGCAGCTACGTCCGCATGCCGTTCGGCCTACTAGACGTGGCTGCCTTGCACCAGTGCTACATGCAGGGCGTCCTGGCAGCTCACGAGGCCAGGCACCAGGCGGTCCTGACGAAGGAGGTGCGGGACCCTCGCAAACTTCCCGGACCTCCAGGGCCTCCCGGGCCTCATGAGCCAGCCGGCTCATGAGGAGCGATCTCTGCAGCACGCGCCTTCAGGTACTCCAACGCTTCTAAAACGATGGTGCCAGGTGCCTTTTTGGTTTGTTCAGTTGAGGGCGCCCCTTAGGCTGCATTATCCTCAAGCTGTCAGGGCCCGCCCCTGCAACCTGTATCATTTTGCGCATGTATCAGAACTGGCTTCGCCCTTTTATGAATTGCTTGATATTACAACCTGCATGTCCGGTGATTCACCACCATGAATGTTGTCTGCCCTCACAAGCCCACCCGCGACCGCCTCATGATTAAGGACTGGCACAGCGTCTGTGCTCGGGTCCGTCCCTGCAGCGTCGCTAAACCCAATTGGCTGAGCTCTGTCTCACGGGCCAGTCCCCGTGCATGCCGCCTCCCGTGGTCCTTGGTGCCATGTTCTCGCATGAGCTAATCGAGAGTGGATGAGTCAGGGCGCGCGACCCAGTGCCTCGCTGCTGTGGGAGACGCGCACCGGCCGTCTTTCTTTAGGATTATTGCATGAGGAGACTAGGCACGGCGACAGTGCTTGGGTCTATCCCTGCAGCGTCGATAAACCCAATGGATGAGCTTTATCTGGCGGGGCGGCCCCATTCACGTCACCTCCTGGGGTCGTTGGTGTTTGGCTATGCGATGTCCTCCGGAGATTCGCTCGGCTCAGGCCACCTGAACATTTCACAGGTTCCTTACAAGCGCCCCACGCTGGAAATTCAGGCGCAACCCGCCTTGAGGTAGGGCCTCGTGAGTCCCGCGCTGGCTCACGAGTGCCCATATACACCTCCTCCAGTTCTGCCGTGCTACCCACGTGTACAAACGGGGATGTACACGCCCCGGAGTCTCCCCCTGAGGGAATTCCCACCCACGCACCAGTGGAAGCCCCATGCTCCGCACTGGCGGACGACACTGCCGAGGAGCGGCTATGCCCACGCGCCAGTGGAAGCCCCATGCTCTATGCTGGCGGACGACACGGTCAAGGAGCGGCTATGCCCACGCTAAGGTGGAAGCACCATGCTCCGCGCTGGTGAATAAACAACTGAGGGCACCCTAGTGGCTGCAATTGTGACGCCCCCAGCCCAATCATGCACTAATCATACACGCAAATGCACACGATCAAGCCTAAGGACTCACGGGAAGATATCACAACAGAACTCTAAAACATAAATAAAGTCATACAAGCTTTATATTACAAGCCAGGGGCCTCGAGGGCTCGAATACATAAGCTTGCGTACAAGCGTCAGCGGAAGCATCAGATATCTGAGTACAGATATGACACAGAAACAGAAAGGCCTCTAGAAAGGCGGGGCAAAATAAAACACTACGATCGAAAGGCGTAGGCCTCTTGCCTGGGACCCTCCGAACCTACTCCTGGTCGTCAGTCAACTCGTAGTAGTATCCATCCTCTGGGTAGTAGTAGTGATCGTCGGCGGGGACAGCTGTCTCAGGGGCTCCGTCATCTTGGTCACGACAAACTGATATGGGGAGAAAAGGTAAACAAAGCAACCGTGAGTACTCAGAAGTACTCAGCAAGCAAGGATCTACACTACATATGCAACATTTTCAATGAGAGGCTGTATATGTGGACTGGGCTGCAGAAATGCCAGAATAGAGAGAAGGCCTAGTCCAATCGAAGACTAGCATCTTCAGCGGTCTTGCAGAAATAGAAGAGGGTAGAACAGTACAATATCATGTAGCAGTATCATTAAGTCTCAACCTCACCCAGAGATCCTCTCTCGACTCCCTGCGAGAAAGCAATCCCAGAGCCATACAGTCATCAACCTCGTCCGGAGATCCCTTCTCGACTCCCTGCGAGAAGCAATCCCAGAGCCATAGTATCCAAGTATCCAGTTCTAATTGTATCAATCAGGATACAACTTCGAGTGTCCTTTACCGTAGGACCGGCTATCGATAGAAGTTTTCTTCCCTGCAGGGGTGCACCAACTTACCCAACACGCTCGATTAACTCCGGCCGGACACACTTTCCTGGGTCATGCCTGGCCTCGGCCAAACGACACATCGCAACCCTACCTACAGCTCAGCAGAGAGGTCCAAGCCGGTCTACATCCTAAGCGCAAGGGGGTCTTGGCCATCGCCCCTCGCCCTCCGGGTCGTTACACACATGGCACAGATCCAAACACCACCTCTGTCGGGAATGGCGCCAATCACTCCATGCCGCACTGCTGAACTGGACATCTGACAGAGCTTTCGGCTGATGCATACGATGCAGAACGCCAATACTATGCCCACGTGATGGTTAGTGCTATCAGGCCAGAGGCCTGCTCGGATCAAATATCCAAATCGTTAGTACCTTGGGCTTGCGGTAACGAGCAGAGACTCACGAAAGATGTGACCCCGTCACCCCGTCTCGAGGACTTGCTGCAAGGGTTAAGAATGCCCGGCCGCGCCTCATATTCAGCACTCAGGCACCATACAGGCACCCGTCTTCACAACACTCGCCTCTCAGGCGCACGCGGGTACCCCTCAGGGTCGACCCGCCTATCCAAGTAACAGTGTAAAGTCCAAGTATCCGTGTGTCCACAACATCAGAGGAATCCGAGGTATCACCCTCATTGAATTCCCACTCGATGTATCTGTCAAGGTGAACTCGGAGGAATCACCCTCGATGGGTTCACCCTTGATGTGTTGCACGACAGCGTCGTTACCGGAAGTGGTGAAGGAGGAATCACCCTCGATAACCACAATCGAATAGCTACTCTACAGAGTTAACATCAGAAGTGCTACACGAGGTATCACCCTCGACACTCGATAGTAACGTTGCAGTGTCATTACAACTAAGGGGGTGATGTGTGGTGCCGGGGCCTGGTCTTCAATTCCCGCTGATCGGGTCTTCGGATAATCCAGCGGGGCGGTCGGGACTAGTGGGGTCACTGATAGGTCTCTACCCAGCCTATACTAAGCAGTTTAGGATATGTAGGTAATTATCAACAGCAGGATACAGTAAACAGGCTATGCATCAGAATAGGTAAAGCAGTAGTAGCAGCAATTCTAATGCAAGCATGAGAAAATAGAATGGGCGATATCGGGATGATCAAAAGGGGGGGCTTGCCTGGTTGCTCGGCGCCAAGGAGGAGGGGTCGTCAACGGTGTCTTCGGGCTCCGGAGTTGCGTCGATACCGGGAACTGCGTCGGAGTCTAACGAGAGAGAAGAGGGGGAGGAAACAGTAAATATAAAGCAAACAAGAGCAACACAATGTACGACATGACATTAGGCAGTGCCGGGTGTGTCCTAACGTATGGTTGCACGTCACCGACGAAGGGGGAATCCATCTGGGAATGTTTTCCCGGTTCCGAACATATGTCGGACAGATGATCGGAGAGGGACGGTTGCATGTTCGGATAGTTAGGGACGTGTGACGAACGAACGGATTGCGTATCCGGATTCGTCTCGTCGTTCTGAGCAACTTTCATTTACAAAGTTTTTTTTTCGGGCTACGGTTTAATTTCTATGATTTATTAAAGTTTTAAAGCATTTTTGGATTTATTTAAAACATTGACTAAGTCAAATGGTCCAGTCAGCGCTGACTAGGTCAAAGTTGACCAGTCAACTGGGTCAAGGGGACCCACATGTCATAGTCACAATTTAACTAAAACAGGTTAGTTAGCTTAACTAGATGATTAGGTTAACTAGGTTTAATTAGTTTAACAAAGCAGAATTAATTACCTTAATTAATCCACTAATTAATTAATTATTTATATTATTTTTAAACTATTTTTTTTAAATAGGGGCACTGGGCCCCACTGGTCAGGCAGTGGCCGGACATGTCCGGGGCCACTGCCATGGCCACTGGACAATGTGCAGCAGGGGAGGGGCAGCGCCCGCGGCTCCAGAGGCCAGGCGGCGCCCGTAGGGCGGGCGAGGCCGTGAGGGGGGCGGGGCGGCCATGCCGCCGGTGGTCGCGGCCGGCGCCGGAGTTGCCGGGCCGGAGGCAGGGGCGGAGCGGTGGCGGGCACGAGCGGGGCAGGCGAGGCGGGGGTGAGCGCGTGCGCGGGCCGAAGGAGGCAAGCGGTGACCGCGGCCGGGCGGTGGCCAGAGCACGCCGAGGAGCGCCCGAGCGTGCGCGCGCGGCGGGGTGCAAGGAAGAGCGACGAGCGGGCAACGGGGGAAGAGCGGGGCGGCGAGCGGCTCACATGGGGCTGAAGAGGCGGGGTTGGACCGACGGGGAAGGAGGAGGCCGGCGAGCGTGGAGGCGAGGAGCAGACCATCGAGGCGAGGCCGGCGGCGAGGTGCGGCGCCGGAGGCGCCGGGCGGCGGGGAAGGCCGACGGGGCGGCGGCGCAGGGGACGAGGGGGGATCGAACCCGATCCCCCGATCCAGAAAACGCGCTGGGGGGGGGGGGGGGTTCTATTGGTCGGGCTGGGGGTTAGGGTTCGTGTGGCGGGGGGGGGGGGTTAGTAGAGGGGGTGCGGGTGGGCGCGGCATGGCCGGGCCAGTTCTAGAATTCCGGCAAAAGGCGAACAACAGTGGGCGGATTTACATGAAAAACCCACCCCAACGCCCCCCCAAAAGCACATCCCCTGAAACCCACCTCAAACAAGACGGAAGACACCGAGTCCCGAAATCCGGAAAACAACCAAGTACGCGATAGCATCCAACCAACCCCCCCCCCCCACCAAACCTCCAAAACACCCTCCACAGACCCACAAACCCCGCGCCACCCCACCCACCCAACGTCAAATCAGGTGTAAGCGACCAGACTACCACAGTCCCACTCCCAGGGTACAAACTAACAACACACTACCCGCGTCCCCCCCAGCGCACAACCCATCCACCGATAGGCGTGTCAAGGTGTTATGTAATTGTTTTATTGTGAATTATTACCCTCACTAAGATCTTGTGGGTTATTATTAATATTCTTTTATTTATTCTCAAGTCTCTGTTTTGTAAATAGTTAGGCCCCAAACCGAATTTTCTAAAACATGGCACTTGTAGCATTAAATGCTAGGCATCTTGTACTACTACCTAAAATTAGTTTGGAGTTAAATGGATCTCACACAATTTTTATAATAATTAAAATGCATTAATCATTGCTGTTTTGGTAAAGTTTGAGCCACCTAATTAATTTATTTATTGTTGGTTTCAATTTTAGAATGGTCTCTGGATTATTTACAATATTATGAACAATTTAGTTTCTGAGTTTGGACAACTTTTATTTTCCACTTTCATTTAAATTTGGATTTTGACTTAGGAGTTGAAATGCAATATAATGCTAATGATGGTCATGCACTGTTAAACATGATGACATAGCATAATCAAAAGGGTGATTACTGTAGTTAACCACTGGGGGTGTTACAAATCTCCTCCACTAACAAGAATTCTCGTCCCGAGAATTAAGAGGTAGAAGGGAAAAGTTCGGGGTATTCCACACGAAGATTATCCTCGCGTTCCCAAGTGGCTTCATCTCTAGTATGATTTGACCACTGCACTTTGAGGAACTTGGTAACCTTCTGATGGGTCCGACGTTCAGCTTCATCGAGAATGCGGATCGGATGCTCCTTATAAGATAGGTCATCTTGCAATTCGAGCACCTCGTGATCCACTGCTCGGTGCGGAGATTCCTTGAAGCATTGACGAAGTTGCGACACGTGGAAGACGTCGTGGATATGAGAGAATTGCGGCGGCAATTCCAATTTATATGCCACCTGACCACGCCTAGCAATTATGCGGAAAGGACCAATGTAGCGTGGAGCTAACTTGCCCTTGATTCTAAAACGGTGAGTGCCCTTCATAGGAGTGACTCGCAGATAAGCCTGATCACCAGGTTGATAAGTCAAACCCCATCGTTTGCGATCGTAGTTGCTCTTCTGGCGGTCTTGAGCCGCCTTGAGATTTTCCCGGACAATACAAACTTGTTCTTCGGCGTGTTGGATATTATTCGGACCCACGAGCGGTCGTTCCCCAGTTTCTGACCAATTCAGAGGGGTTCAACACTTACGTCCATAGAGTACTTCGAAGGGGGCCATTTTCAAACTGGCTTGATAGCTGTTGTTATAAGAGAACTCGGCATACGGGAGAGATTCTTCCCACTTCTTGCCAAAAGAAATAACACAAGCCCGAAGCATGTCTTCAAGCACTTGATTTACTCGTTCGACTTGGCCTTGGGACTGGGGGTGATAAGCTGAACTCCAAGTAATATGAGTTCCCATAGCTGTTTCGAAACTTTCCCAGAATTTGGAAGTGAAAAGGCCGCCACGGTCTGAACTGATCTCCTTCGGAATACCGTGGAGTGATACAATTCTGGAGATATACAACTCTGCTAACTGACTAGCAGTGATAGTCTCTTTGACGGGCAGAAAGTGTGCAACTTTAGAAAGTTGGTCGACGACAACAAGAATAGCATCGTGACCCTTCTGTGACCTGGGAAGTCCTATAACGAAATCCATCTGAACCTTATCCCATTTCCATAGAGGAATAGGAAGTGGTTGCAGAATTCCAGTAGGCTTCTGATGTTCTGCTTTAACGCGACGACACACATCACATTCAGCAACATAGCGAGCAATGTCCTGCTTCATTCTAGACCACCAGTACCTTTGACGGAGATCACGATACATCTTGGTGCTACCCGGATGAATAGACAGCGGGGTATCATGTGCCTCCTTCATGACCTTGTCGGTCATAAGCTCGAAGCGAGGTACGACAATGCGGTTTCTGAAATACAAGGTTCCATCTTCAGATAGCGAGAAATCCCTATACTTTACAAGGTGAAGGTCTTTCTTCATCAGATCAATTTCAGCATCTTTAGCTTGCGCATTCTTAATAGCTTTCTCAAGATCTGGTTGTGTCACAAGGTTATTTAGAGAGCCCTGTGGAACAATACGCAGATTCAGCTTGCACAGTTCTTCAAAAAGACAAGGTTGTGCTCGCCTAACCATGAGGTTGTCGCAATAGGACTTGCGGCTTAAGGCATCAGCCATCACGTTAGCCTTGCCAGGGGTATAGCAAATACCCAAATCATAGTCCGCAATGGCCTCCATCCATCTTTGCTGACGGAGGTTTAGAGATGGTTGAGTGAACAAGTACTTCAGACTTCTATGATCCGTGTAGATCTCGCAACGATTACCGAGAAGGTAATGTCGCCACAACTGCAGTGCATAGATGACAGCGGCTAGTTCTAGATCATGTACCGGATAATTCTCTTCATGTGGGTGCAACTGACGAGAGCCATAGGCAATCACTTTACGCTCTTGCATTAGGACACAGCCTAATCCTTCACGGGATGCGTCACAATAAATCACAAAGTCTTTGCGGGTATCCGGAGGAGATAGTACTGGGGCAGATGTTAGCTTGTCTTTGAGTGTCTGGAAACTTTCCTGACATTTTTCTGTCCATTCAAATTTAACGCCCTTGTGAAGCAGATCAGTCCAAGGCTTAGCAATCTTGGAAAAGTTCTCGACAAATCGACGGCAATAGCTTGCAAGGCTGAGAAAACTTCTCACTTGCTTGACGTTCTTCGGAGGAGTCCAGTCAAGAATAGCCTGAACTCGTTCTGGGTTAACGGAAATGCCATCTTTCAAAATCACATGACCAAGGTACGTTACTTCAGAAAGCCAGAATTCACATTTGGAGTATTTGGCATACAACTGGTGTTCTCGGAGCCTTTCCAGTACAAGACGGAGGTGTCCGGCATGTTCTTCCTTATTCTTTGAATAGACCAGAATATCATCTAGGTATACCACGACGAACTTGTCGAGGTAATCCATGAAGATATAATTCATCAGACAGGAGAATGTGGCTGGAGCATTTGTTAAGCCAAATGACATGACAGTATACTCGTAGGAGCCATAACGAGTAACAAATGCAGTCTTCGGAATATCCTCTTCACGAACACGGATCTGATGGTATCCCAATCTCAAATCAAGCTTAGAGAATACTGAGGAACCGGCAAGTTGATCATACAGATCGTTGATCCGAGGAAGCGGATATTTGTTCTGGATTGTGGCTTGGTTAATGGGCCGATAATCCTGAACCAATCGGTTAGTTCCATCCTTCTTCTTAACGAAGAGTGAAGGTGCTCCCCAAGCAGAGGAACTGGGGCGGATGAAACCTTTCTTAAGTGACGTGTCAATTTCCTCCTTAAGCTCGAGAAGATGATGCGGAGGCATCTTATAAGGACGCTTCGCAATAGGAGTTGTGCCTGGTTTCAAGTTGATGACAAACTCGACAGCTCTAGCAGGGGGTATACCTGGAAGGTCTTCTGGAAATACATCTTGAAAATCATGAACAACTGGAACGCTCTCGATGCCTTCAAGAGGTGAAGCGTTCAATGCATTCAGAACATATATTTGAGTTTCAGCATCCTGAGCTATTTGGGCTGAGTATTTGACTGTCTGGCCAGAAGGGTGAGTGATGCGGACTGTTTTAGTGGCACAGTCAATCAAAGCTTTATGAGGCTTCAACCAGTCCATACCCAGAATAATATCTATGTTGGAGGTCTTGAGAGCAATGAGTGAAACGGGGAACATCAATCCTCCGATCACAATGTGGTTACCGTGGCTTACCATGGTAGTTTGCCAATTAGCCCCAGGTGAATGGATTACTAATGGGATGGACATCTCCTCGAAAAGTATATCATGGCTTCGCGCAAAACTTTCGGACATGAAGGAGTGCGATGCTCCAGAATCAAAGAGGACTGAAGCTGGGATTGAATTCACTAGAAGGGTGCCCATCACAATCTTGGGGTCCTGTCGAGCTTCTTCCATGTTGACCTGGTTGACATGAACAAGTTGACTAGCAGGTAGTCTGGTTTCAACGTTCCTAGCAGGATGTTTTCGACGGCTCTTCCTGCAACCAGCAAAAGGACGTGATGCGTGTTGAGGCTGACTCTGACGGCAGTTGATAGTACGGTGCCCTGGCTGTCCACACTGGTGGCACAGACCATCATTATGGGGAGAAACACCAACATTGGGCTGTCCACTTGAAATGTTCAGTTGTCTTGGTCGTGAAGGTAGATGAGGTGCAGCATATGACGGCCTTGGCGTTGGAGCAGGTCGATGATGAACATTGTGAGGGATCCAGACTTGACATTTCTGAACAGGTCGACCCGAAGACGAACCAACATCACGAGTGTGCTTGAGCGACTCCTAGCATTCAGTTAGAGCTGTTTCAACTTGGAAAGATTTGCTGACAAGCGTTGCGAAGTCTGTGAAATCATGGACAGCAAGTGCAAGTTTTATATCAGTACGTAGTCCTTCACGGAATTTCTCCTGCTTGCGAGTGTCAGTGCCGACGTCATCTTCAGCATAGCGGGATAGTTCGAGAAATTTCCTCTGATATTCATCCACAGTCATTTTGCCCTGTGAGAGTTTGCGGAACTCCTGCTTCTTCTGGTCGATCAGACCTTGAGGGATGTACCGTGCATGAAAAGCTGACTGAAATTCCTGCCAAGTGGTTATAGTTTCAGTAGGCAACATACCCTTGTGGCTTTCCCACCATTGAGCAACTGATCCCCTCAGGTGATACGTCGCATAGGTGACATAACTGTCATGGATAACATTGGCTGACTTCATCTGGAAGGTAATGTCATGGAGCCAATCGTCAGCGTCCATTGGATCAGTCGAGCTGCGAAAAGTGGACGGATCGAGGTGCACGAATTCTGACAGTGTTATTTGTGTAGGCTGCTGATGAGCATTCTGGTTTGGGAACTGAGCCAATATCCCGGTCATAACCTGATGGTTCAGTTCAAACTGCTGCATCATTGCGGCAATGTAAGGTGGAGGTGGAGGATCGTCAGCCATCCTGCCAAATCAACAGGGGCAGTTTAGCAAGAAAAATTACAGGTGTAAGGAATGATTCATGACGTAACACGCACAGCATAAGGAAGTGCAATAGATACTTCAGCATATTCGCACCAGACATTCAAATCCACACATAGCCTCGGTTAGTATCCGGCATTACGACAGCTGAAAGGGGAAGGCTAGACAACTAGGCGGCGCGCAGGCACGCGGCAAGGAAGTACACAACGAGACATAGCAAAGGCTACATCAACGTTGGAGAAAACTATTGGAGCGAAGAATCTGCAAGGGACAAAACAGGGTGCCCTCGATAAGAGGATCCTGTAAGCAGAACCTGGCCCGCAATCTTGAAGGAAGGGGGGAAATTTTCAGAACACCGGGTGGATGTGATCACGAGAACCTAATGTTGGAGTTAGTAAAATTTTAACCCGAGTAGAAGAGAGATCAGAGTCCCAGAGTAAAGGTCGAGGAGTAAAAGATACTAATACCACCCAATTGGCGACGTGGGCCCGTAAGCCACACAGCCAAGTTAGTAAAACAGATTTCGGTTACTAGATTCAACTTCGGCCAAGGAGTTGGAAAGGGGGTTCCTATAGTCAGTCGGCTCTGATACCAACTTGTGACGCCCCCGACCCAATCGTGCACTAATCATACACGCAAATGCACACGATCAAGCCTAAGGACTCACGGGAAGATATCACAACACAACTCTAAAACATAAATAAAGTCATACAAGCTTTATATTACAAGCCAGGGGCCTCGAGGGCACGAATACATAAGCTTGCGTACAAGCCTCAGCGGAAGCATCAGATATCTGAGTACAGATATGACACAGAAACAGAAAGGCCTCTAGAAAGGCGGGGCAAAATAAAACACTACGATCGAAAGGCGTAGGCCTCCTGCCTGGGACCCTCCGAACCTACTCCTGGTCGTCAGTCAACTCGTAGTAGTATCCATACTCTGGGTAGTAGTAGCGATCGTCGGCGGGGATAGCTGTCTCAGGGGCTCCGTCATCTTGGTCACGACAAACTGATATGGGGAGAAAAGGTAAACAAAGCAACCATGAGTACTCAGAAGTACTCAGCAAGCAAGGATCTACACTACATATGCAACATTTTCAATGAGAGGCTGTATATGTGGACTGGGCTGCAGAAATGCCAGAATAGAGAGAAGGCCTAGTCCTATCGAAGACTAGCATCTTCAGCGGTCCTGTAGAAATAAAAGAGGGTAGAACAGTACAATATAATGTAGCAGTATCATTAAGTCTCAACCTCACCCAGAGATCCTCTCTCGACTCCCTGCGAGAAAGCAATCCCAGAGCCATACAGTCATCAACCTCGTCCAGAGATCCCTTCTCGACTCCCTGCGAGAAGCAATCCCAGAGCCATAGTATCCAAGTATCCAGTTCTAATTGTATCAATCAGGATACAACTCCGAGTGTCCTTTACCGTAGGACCGGCTATCGATAGAAGTTTTCTTCCCTGCAGGGGTGCACCAACTTACCCAACACGCTCGATTAACTCCGGCCGGACACACTTTCCTGGGTCATGCCCGGCCTCGGCCAAACGACACATCGCAACCCTACCTACAGCTCAGCAGAGAGGTCCCCGCCGGTCTACATCCTAAGCGCAAGGGGGTCTTGGCCATCGCACCTCGCCCTCCGGGTTGTTGCGCACATGGCACAGATCCAAACACCACCTCTGTCGGGAATGGCGCCAATCACTCCATGCCGCACTGCTGAACTGGACATCTGACAGAGCTTTCGGCTGATGCATACGATGAAAAACGCCCATACTATGCCCACGTGATGGTTAGTGCTATCAGGCCAGAGGCCTGCTCGGATCAAATATCCAAATCGTTAGTACCTTGGGCTTGCGGTAACGAGCAGAGACTCACGAAAGATGTGACCCCGTCGCCCCGTCTCGAGGACTTGCTGCAAGGGTTAAGAATGCCCGGCCGCGCCTCGTATTCAGCACTCGGGCACCATACAAGCACCCGTCTTCACAACACTCGCCTCTCAGGCACATGCGGGTACCCCTCAGGGTCTACCCGCCTATCCAAGTAACAGTGTAAAGTCCAAGTATCCGTGTGTCCACAACATCAGAGGAATCCGAGGTATCACCCTCGTTGAATTCCCACGCGATGTATCCGTCAAGGTGAACTCGGAGGAATCACCCTCGATGGGTTCACCCTTGATGTGTTGCACGACAGCGTCATTACCGGAAGTGGTGAAGGAGGAATCACCCTCGATAACCACAACTGAATAGCTACTCTATAGAGTTAACATCAGAAGTGCTACACGAGGTATCACCCTCGGCACTCGATAGTAACGCTGCAATGTCGTTACAACTAAGGGGGTGATGTACGGTGCCGGGGCCTGGTCTTCAATTCCCGTTGATCGGGTCTTCGGATAATCCAGCGGGGCGGTCGGGACTAGTGGGGTCACTGATAGGTCTCTACCCAGCCTATACTAAGCAGTTTAGGGTATGCAGGTAATTATCAACAGCAGGATACAATAAACAGGCTATGCATCAGAATAGGAAAAGCAGTAGTAGCAGCAAATCTAATGCAATCATGAGAAAATAGAATGGGCGATATCGGGATGATTAAAAGGGGGGGGCTTGCCTGGTTGCTCGGCGACAAGAAGGAGGGGTCGTCAACGGTGTCTTCGGGCTCCGGAGTTGCGTCGGTACCGGGAACTGCGTCGGAGTCTAACGAGAGAGAAGAGGGGGAGGAAACAGTAAATATAAAGCAAACAAGAGCAACACAATGTACGACATGACATTAGGCAGTGCCGGGTGTGTCCTAATGTATGGTTGCATGTCACCGAGGAAGGGGGAATCCATCCAGGAATGTTTTCCCGGTTCCGGACATATGTCGGGCAGATGATCGGAGAGGGACGGTTGCATGTTCAGATAGTTAGGGACGTGTGACGGACGAACGGACTACGTATCCGGATTCGTCTCGTCGTTCTGAGCAACTTTCATTTACAAAGTTTTTTTTTCTGGGCTACGGTTTAATTTCTATGATTTATTAAAGTTTTAAAGCATTTTCGGAATTATTTAAAACGTTGACTAAGTCAAATGGTCCAGTCAGCGCTGACTAGGTCAAAGTTAACCAGTCAACTGGGTCAAGGGGACCCACATGTCATAGTCACAATTTAACTAAAACAGGATAGTTAGCTTAACTAGATGATTAGGTTAACTAGGTTTAATTAGTTTAACAAAGCAGAATTAATTAACTTGATTAATCCACTAATTAATTAATTATTTATATTATTTTTAAACTATTTTTTCAAATAGGGGCACTGGGCCCCACTGGTCAGGCAGTGGCCGGACATGTCCGGGGCCACTGCCATGGCCACTGGACAATGTCCAGCAGGGGAGGGGCAGCGCCCGCGGCGCCAGAGGCCAAGCGGCGCCCGTAGGGCGGGCGAGGCCGTGAGGGGGGCGGGGCGGCCAGGCCGCCGGTGGTCGCGGCCGGCGCCGGAGTTGCCGGGCCGGAGGCAGGGGCGGAGCGGTGGCGGGCCCAAGCGGGGCAGGCGAGGCGGGGGAGAGCGCGTGCGCGGGCCGGAGGAGGCAAGCGGTGACCGCGGCCGGGCGGCGGCTAGAGCGCGCCGAGGCGTGCCCGAGCGCGCGCGGCGGGGCGCGGGGGAGAGCGACGAGCGGGCAACGGGGGAAGAGCGGGGCGGCGAGCGGCTCACATGGGGCTGAAGAGGCGGGGTTGGACCGACGGGGAAGGAGGAGGCCGGCGAGCGTGGAGGCGAGGAGCAGACCGGCGAGGCACTTGTTCCATTAAATGCTAGGCATCCTCTACTACTACCAAAAATTAGTTTGGAGTTAAATGGATCTCACACAATTTTTATAATAATTAAAATGCATTAATCATTGCTGTTTTGGTAAAGTTTGAGCCACCTAATTAATTTATTTATTGTTGGTTTCAATTTTAGAATGGTCTCTGGATTATTTACAATATTATGAACAATTTAGTTTCTGAGTTTGGACAACTTTTATTTTCCACTTTCATTTAAATTTGGATTTTGACTTAGGAGTTGAAATGCAATATAATGCTAATGATGGTCATGCACTGTTAAACATGATGACATAGCATAATCAAAAGGGTGATTACTGTAGTTAACCACTGGGGGTGTTACAGCAATAACCTCAGGAGGGCCTATAGGCTCGCCATATGGTCCCACCGCGCAGTTTTCCCTACGGGAGGGCCGCGCGAGGGGGCCGGGCACGGGGGCTATGCTCAGGCCACGCCTGACGCACACCACCTCACCAGGTCTCTCGCACCTGGTCTTCTCGCGTCCCTCCCAGGCAAAAGCTGCCGAGGAAAGGTATGGAGGGCTCCAGATTAACTAAGACGTTGCTCACGTTTCCTTCATGAGGGTTGTTCGTATGTCAAGGGGGACCCCTGAGCATCACGATTTAGGGGCCTCACTGGTCACGTAGCCCCTCGCCCATTGGCCTCGTCCTGGTGATCCAGACGCCCCAACGGCGGCTGAGGTATGCGCGGGCCGGGCCCTGCCGACGCTGAACACTAAGGCAAACAGGAAGGAATTGAGCGCGAAAAGGAAATCCCGGGGTCCCAGCAAGTTATTACAAAACATAATGTTCCACAAATTCAAACGGAAGTCCTCACGCCTCCGCGAGGCACGATGAATGTTGCAGGGTCAACTAGGAAGAAGCGCCGCCATTGCCTTGGCTGCCGCCAGCGCTCGCCTTGGGAAGCCCGTCGTTGATGACGCTGCCACCATCTTTGCCACCGGCCTCTGCCGCCGCAACTGCGCGGTCGGGGATGTAGTGGAACTTCCCCAACAGGTCTTCTACCTGCTTCTTCACAGCTTCAGCGGCAGCGGTGCGGGACTCAGGGACCACTGGCTCGATCAGTGCGTTGAGGTCGAAGCCTGGGCCCCGGAGGTGGAGGTGGCTGAAAACGCGCATTGCGGCCGAGGTGAAGACCGCGCGGCACTCCTCCTCCACCGTGGAGTCCACTCCAGTGGCGACGCCTTCAAGTGCCTCAGCAAGCTTGGCGAGAAGCCCAACAAGGCCATCCTTCGGAGTCACCAGTGGTTTTTCGTACCCTCCTCCATAGATTGAGCTCAGTGCCTCGCGAGACCTGAGCTCGAGGGAGACGAAGGCTTCGTGTTCCACCATAGCCATTTTCTTGGCGGCGCGAGGGTCTTCTCCCTGGCCTCTAGCTTGGTCGTCGCCTCGGAGACGAGCTGGGCATGAGATTCCTGGGCCTTGTCCACCTCCTCCTTCAGCTTGCCCAGGCGGTCCTGCTCCACGGCTTGGTTGGCGGACGCCTGGACCAGCTTGGCGTCCCGATCGGCGAGCGTCGCCTCACGGGCCTTGAGCTCTTCCTCTTGCTGCTGAAGCCGTCGGGTGTGGGTAGCCTACTCCTCGCGGAGAGCCTTCAGCTCGGCCTCCGCCTTGTTGCACTGCTCTTTGGCGGACGCTGCATCGGCCAGCACCGCGTCGCGATCTCTTGTGGCTTCGTTGGCCTCCCTCTTGCTCTCCATGGCGGCGGCCTCGGCCTGGCCCCAGGCCATCCTAGCGGACGCATTGGCCTGGAGCCACCCCGAGATCAGCCCCACGCGCTCCCTCACCAGGCACCTGTAGGCGTCTTGGAGGTCGGCCCGGAGCTGATCGAGTGTGGCGTAAGCTTCCTTCAGGGCCCCGGGCCTGACGAGGGGGCCGCAGTTCGCCAGTACAAGGGCATGGGGAGGAGACGGCACCGGCGCGGTGGCTAGCGTCATGGCCAGGGAGGCAGCGTCAGGAGCAACTTGGGGCACTGAAGCCTTCGAACCCCCCGCGGGTGCGACGGGATGGGGGCTACGGAGCCTGCTGGCCCGCGAAAGCATACTCCCCCTGAGGTTCCACCACCACGCCTTCGGGGGTCCGCTCCATCGCAAGGGAATGTGAGGCGACCTCTTCTGTCTACGTCAGAGCCATCACGGCTTTGGCGAGCGATGGCGCCTCAAGGGTCCCGGCATCCTCCTTCCTCTTCTTCACCACGACGCCCACCTTGATCATCAGGAAGGGGGCGCTGCGGGCACGGTATCAAGAGGCGACAAACAAAAACAAGGTAAGACACTTACTCGTCAGGGGAGATGTACGCCCTCTTCCTGGCAGCGGCCGGGGCACCTTCGACCTTTTTGGGCATGGTCTTGGCCGCGTCCTGGGGGTTGGCAGGGCGCATGACGGCCGGCTTCGGTGTGTCGCCGATAGGCGGCAAGGCGGAGGCGCCACCTCTAGGAGGAGACGCCGCCCCGCTCTTCTTCGGAGTCGCTCGTCCTGGCCTCCGCAGGGCCGGGGAAGTGGCTCCGGACCTCGTGAGGACCCCGGTGGAGCGTGGGGATTCCGCGGCCGGGGGCTCGGCGGCATCGTCATCATCCGTGAGGCCGCGGAGAAGCTCGCTCTGAGATGGCGGGGAGACCTCCGCCACATCATACACGGTCGCCTCCGAGTCTTCTTCGCCCGCTTCGCCGGCGTTGTCGCCAGAAGACACCAACACCGGGGAGTTGGGGAGCTCGGGTGGCACGAGCCCCAGCTCGTTGAAGACGGGCATGGCGGCGACCAGCGTCGCCCCATTAGCACGGCGGTATAGCGGGATGTAAGCAACCGGGAGGTTGCCCAGATCCCCCTCGAGCAGGGTGTTCATGGCCTTGTCCAGCTCTTCGCCTGTCAAGCTCCCCGAGCACAGCCGAATGTCGTCCTCTGCGCCCTTGAACTCCCACATGGGACGCATGTGCGCTTGGAGCGGGGCCAAGCGCTGCGTTAGGAACTCCTAGACAAGCATGCCCTCCTGGCAGCGCCTCGGCGTCCATGTCTGCAATCATCCTTCTCAAGACCGGCGCTGCCCGGGGGTCAGAGAGCTTCTCGTGACCCCACCTATCAAGCTTCTCCGGCAACTCAGTTGGCAATTCCAGCCGCGCGTGGAGGCCCCTGGCATCCATGAAGACCAACTTGCACCGGAAGTTCTCCACTTTCTTCCCGGCCCTCATGACCGCGTTGCCTTTGTGGACCACGGCGAAGGAGACACAGCCGGAATGCTGGGTTGGATCGTGCATCCGAAGATAGAAGAAGTGGCGAAGGAGCGCAACGGATGGCCTCACGCCCACGAACGCCTCGCAGTAAAAGGCGAAGATGGATAGGAGGAGGATGGAGTTGGGCTGAAGATGCAGGGCCTGAACCTGGTAGTGGTCGAGGACGGCGGTGAAGAACCCGGAGAAGGGCGGGACGAACCCTGCAAAGACGCTGTGGATGAAGAAGGGATAGAACGTCTCCGCCAAGGTCTTTCGCTTGGCGGAGCCGGCCAGGAGCATTGTCTCATTCCACTCGTTGTCGTTGCTCGCCGTCAGTGGGAGTGCAGCGGCGAGGTGTTTCTCCTTGGTGATGGAGGACACACCGAGGGCCAGCGCCGGAGAGGAGGAGGAGCCCGCGGCTTGCGCAGCTGACTTTGCCTTCCCGGATGCCATCTACAGGATCTTGGATAAGAGATGCGGAAGGGAGGAGGAATTTGACCAGATCTGGAGATGCTCTCAGCAGGAGGAAAGGGGATCTGGAGCAAGGCAAAGAGAAGGCAATGATGGCACGGTGCGGGCGCTAGTCTTTTTGTCAGCCTGGATAGTTGCCGAGGCAGTGTGGGGAAGTGGAGACGCCCACATCCCATCAAGCGCCATGTGTCCGCCTGGCCCACAGGCGGTTGGGGCCCGCGGCACTTCGCCCTTGCCCATTCGCTTTGCTTCGAAGCCAAGTCCAAGCGCGCCTTGGGCCCGGGGGCTACTGTCGGCCTTCTAGGAACCAGGGTACCCAGACTTGCCTGCCTGCGGCCCACGGCGTGGCACCATCGGTGGCCCGGTACGGCCCACCTACGAAGATTATCAAGGCAAGACCCTCGCGAGGGGCCAAGCCTCGTGAGGCAGACGACACCAAGACCTCCTGAGGGAGCGGCCTCCCCAGGCTGCCTCCTGAGGAGCGGAGATTCCTATGCAGGTGCCCAACCTCACGAGGTTGCGGTGACGCAAGCCATGACGACCAAGGCCAGGTGGGCGCCAGCGGGTGCAGAGAAGACAGTTTCCCCTTTGGTGCTAGGGAGGCAAGCGCATGCGTGGGTTCTCGAGGAATCAGGCAAAGGTTTCCATTCCAGTGCAACAAGACCAAGACCGCCAGGAAGACAGGACGGATGTCATTGCCGAGCCCACCACGGCGTCACGACCAGAAGCTTTGCAGGCGAGTACCAGCTTTCATCAGGATAAGATGTACTACTTGTTCCCTTTCAAATTGGCCGCTGTGGGATCCCTTCCCGCCTATGTTTTGGGGGAAGAGGACCAAGGCCACGATATATATAGGTTAGCCACCACCATAGAGGGGGGCAACTCACTCTCACCCCAGGGCAAACCTCGCGAGGTTGTTCATCCCTTGTACTTGTTCATCCTCAGCCCCTCGTGAGGCAAATCCACCAGAAAGCAGGAGTAGGGTCTTACACCACAAGGTGGCCCGAACCTGGGTAAACTATCGTGTTCATCTTCTTCCTCGTTCATCGAGCTAAGCTGTAGGGCGGTGAGTTGGTTGGTTGGATAGGTTGAGTTCTTCGCACATGCCCCAGAGTTCGAACCTTTCTTGGGTCAGCGGAGCCCTGAATCCGACAATTACCGATAACGGTACCAACTTCACCGCCCAGAAAGTCAAGGACTGGTGCGGCAAAATGGGCATTAAGCTCGATTACGCTTCAGTGTACCACCCCCGGACCAATGGATAGGTCGAACGGGCCAACGGGCTCATTATGAGCGGCATCAAGCCCCGCCTGGTCCGATCACTTCAACAATCAGACTGCCATTGGGTCGAGGAACTCGATTCCGTATTATGAGGGTTGCACACTACTCCTAACCGGTCAACCGGATACACACCATTTTTTATGGTATACGGTGCGGAAGCCATTCTCCCATGCGATCTCATCCACAGCGCGCCTCGAGTTTGCATGTACGAAGAAAAGGAAGCCGAGTTGGATCGGTAGGATGACTTGGATGCTCTTGAAGGAGAACGGGATACAGCTCGGGCTCGATCCGCACTTTATCAGCAGCAAGCACGGCGCTACCAAAACCGCGAAGTTCGGGCGAGGACATACAACGTGGGCGACCTCGTCCTCCGACTCCTCGAAAAACAGAAGCATAAGCTCTCGCCCAAATGCGAGGGTCCGTACATCATCGACGAAGTACTGGAAGGAGGAGCATACCGCCTTCGCCGCCCATCCAACGATCACCTCGAGCCGAACCCGTGGAACGCACCCCGACTGCGGCGCTTTTACGGCTAAGTTAGAGATTGTCACCCGCATACATCCTCACCTCTCTTTGTTCTTTCTTTTTATTTTCCTTGACATGGCAGGTGTTCGGCTGAACCGAACCATACCAAGCCAATACTGTATACGTCATGGAATGTAACACCCAGCTTTGCATGGGGGCTCCCTTAGAGGAGCCGAATAATATAATCAGTATACATCGCATTCGTTTCGTTTGCACCCTTCTCATATCTTTCAAGCCAACATATGCACTTATTTGACCTAAGATCTTTGCCAAGTTGGGTTGCCTGGCTCTTGTGTTTACCCCTACGTTCCCGATTGTTCAGCTAGGGAGTAAAGGGAGCACCTCTGCGGTTGTTACGACCGGGTCATCCAGGACCGTACCTCAGACGGGTGAAGCCGAAAGCTAGCGTTCTTATAGAATACAATAAGTCGGCCTAAGGGAAGTGAATATAGCCTCGCGCTTATCACCAGGGTTTTTTCGCAGCCATTGGTCTCCGTTGCTTTCACATATCCGGACTACAAATTTACCCGAAGAAAGGAACCTTTGGAGGAACTATTTTCATCGGAAGATGTTTCTTACATCAAACAGTAATATAACATAACTCTCCGCACATGTTTCGTCCATTCGAGCCAAATGGCTGGATTGCCTGGTTCCCGAAGTGTTGCCTTGTTTCCCACGGCACGTAGTACGGAACACTTCCCGATCATTGATCGTGGAGTAAGAAGCCGATGGCCGGTTAACACAACATTCTTTTAAAAATAAGACCGCGGATTGAGCTCGGTCAATGTACAGTACATATATACATAGAATTGACAAAACTACTCTTGATCCACATTGTCTATCAATTGCTCTAAAGTGCAATCCTTCTGAGAATGACAAGCGGCTGGCATCACATCATCATACACCAAGCTTAGAGGTATCTCTCGGCCGTCAGGGCCCACTGGACCAACCCGGGCCATATGCTCCGGGTCCAGCTTGGTGAAATGGGTCTTTACCAAAGCTCACGCCTCGCGCACTCCTTCTCGGCAAGACGAGATCTTCCATAATTCAAACCTTCGCCAAGCTCCTTTAAAGCTACTGGTCAGTTTGGCCATGCTCTCTAGCGGCACCTCTGACAGCCATAATGCCTTCGCCATACTCTTCATGGCCTTTCGGGCCCTCTCATAGGTCTTCGACAACTCCTTTAAAAGGTTCCCGTCATAGGTGCTAACTTCTTCCTCGGGCCGCCCAGTCAGGAGACCTAACAAGCAGGTGTTGCATATCGTCATTAAAACGCCAATGGTACTGGACCAACGTACCGGTCAGATCAGTGCTTACCAAATATGCCACCTTTCAGCTTCTGGTTTTCCTCCAAGGCTTGCGCCAGCTGAGTTTTCAAGCTCACAATTTCCTCGGCTTTCCGCCGATTCTCTTCCTTGAGCTCATTTTTCTCCTCCTGACTTCGCATCAGCACTCGTTTACCAGCCTCTAGCTCCTTCCGCAACCCGCCTATGGCCTTCGCGGCTATATGAAAAAAAAGGTGTTAATGCATAGAATACACCGTATACCTTTCTACGCGTTGGGAAAAAGTTCTTTCTACTTACCGGACAATTCGCTGCTGGCTCTTCGAGCTGCATCCAGTTTGGCCTTTGCTTCAACCAACTGTGTCCGACTCACCTCAAGGTCCTCGGACAGCTTTTTGCTCTGCTCTCTTGCGGCCTATAAAAATTAATATCATTAGAAACCCTTAACTCGGTCGTCCAGCCCAAATTAAGGCTTGAGGGCTAGTTGGCTAGGGAACATGATCTGCTTTCAAGCCATTTTAGTTACACACCTGCATTCTGGAGGAAAATACACCGGCGATCCCTTCAAGACCTGTCCGGGCCGCTCCAAGGTATGCGTCCACCGAATTAAAGGCACTAAATTCCTGGTTGGTAATGCAGTATGACGTAAAGTTTCCCTTCGGCGGCGATGATTCATCACATTCTCGACTTAGGAGTTGGTAACCAAAACATCATCGAAATCTGCTGGAGGCGCGCCGGCTGCCGCGTGTTCGGAGGAAGCTCTGGCTCGTACCGAAGTCTTAGGACCGGAGCTGCGATTCAGCGCACCCGGGGAATCTCCGGACTGATGCAGGGGTACACGTCTTCTGCAAAATTAAGCAAGTTTTAATAAAAAAAAGGTATTAAAAGCAACCCTCGCTGTAATTCCGAAATACGTCACCTCTGGGCCGGGAAGTAGGTGCTTCCGCCTTCCGCTTTGATCCTCCGTTAGGGGCCGAAGCTGGCGCGGTCCACGCTCCCCCCAAGATGGTCTGACGCGTAGTGCGGCGACCCTTCAGAGCAGAAGTCAGCACATGGGGAATAGCGCGAGATGAGCGCCCGGTTCTGGAGAGGGTCTTCTTTTCACTTACTATGGAAGAGGGAAGAGCCCTAGGATGATCGGCTATCAGAGCGACCTTGGCACCGTCAAGGCTCTCTTGATAAAACACCCCATCTTCAAAATCAATCGACGTCTCTGGGTCATCATGATACCCAGGATCGTCGTCACGGGAATGATCCTCCAGCTGAGGAGGAGGGCAACTAATGGACGCAACTTGACGTCTCCATCCCTGTTCAAGTACAATTAGTTAGAATTTGGGTGTAATCTGTGAGCTCAAAACAATGGATTGCGGTTTACCCAGTCCACCGGATTGTATCCGAAGTAGCATTCCCGAATACTCATTCGAGAGAAATCTGCCTCCTCTCCCTTGAAGAGATCGGCCAATATTTTGGCCAGAGCCGCCTGATTGTCTGGCCCTTGTCGCTGGTAGCAGGTTACGTCGTTGGTCCCGTTATAGCACCATAAAGGATGACCACGTTGCTGGAGGGGTTGCACGCATCAGGTAATAGCAATGGCCATCACTTCGATCATGGTCAGCTAATGAACGCACCTCTTCGCTATCCTGTTGGGAAGGGCCTTTGGGCCGCCAGTTGAACCACTTTATAGGCGGGTTGTTTGAGTATTCAGGCAACCCTTGTCGAATTGGGTCGGTGAGGGGAACGTCTTCAATATAAAACCACTCCGAGGTCCATCCTTCGGGATCTTTTCGTGGGGTTCCAATTGGGTACCCTGTCCCAGCTATACACCATACTTCCTCCACAAATCTAAGTGGGCCTCGCAACTCAAAAATATCTTGCAAAGGGCTACAAAGCCCGAGATATGCAATATGGACCCTGGGGTGAGGTTGTGGAGCTGGATCCCATAGAACTCCAACAAACCCCATAAAAAGGGATGGATGAGAAAGCCCAAACCTCTTAGAAGGAAGGGCATGAGACATACCCTCTCCTCCTTGCTCGGAGCGGGGGAGTTCTCGGCAAGGGCGCAGCCGTCGATGGAGATGAGACCGGCGCAGACTGGGACCAAATCTGCCGAAGGGAGGAAGCACTGCGTCTCCAAGCGCCTCAGCTGGAGGTATGAAACTGAACAGCTCGACCAATCCCCTGGGAGTGGGCCGTGTGGGCGCGAGGATGAACCTGGGAGGTCGGCCACGGCGTCGTGGAATTTCTTCGGTGTCGTTCTTTGCAAAAGGGGGGAGGTAAGCTGTCCCCCGCACCTGTGGATCTATAAATAAGCATCTCACCGTGAAGCTAGAAGGACGGGCTTGTGGAAGGATGGCATTGGGCCGCCCGCCTTCTGAAAAAGGTGCATGAAGCCCTTGCCCCGAGGAATGGCATTAAACTCTGATGGTCCCACCTCAATCTCGAGATATCTTCGGATCCCAAAATCTTGAAACTGTCCGGGCCCGAGTACATTAGTTCGGGCTCCGGATAATGTTCGGCGAGATTGACATGGCTCCAAACTGAATAAAGGAATGGAAGAACTCGTCTCTCAAGCCGATGATATTAAGATTCCAGAGGATGGTCCCCGGCATTGGAGGCAAGTTCGGGGGCTACTGAGGGAGTCAAGGACTAGGGGGTCCTCAGGGTGCCGGCCGATTGAACATGGGCCGGACTGGAGAAGTCGTATAGTGACGGGAGATCTATGAAGCCTTGGTGTGCCCTCCAAGTCAAGAATGCGTAGGATCTCTTTATCCCTTATTGTAATCTATCTCCGGTAACCCTAACCCTACCGATGTTTATATAAACCAAGGGTTGTAGTCTTTAGGGCTAGAGCTATATTCATCACCTCATCACCTTAGGGTTTAGCTCATGCTGATCTCGAGGAAGATCTACTCTGTAACCATACTATACATCCAATACAATCAAGCAGGATGTAGGGTATTACCTCTTCGAGAGGGCCCAAACCTGGGTAAACATCGTGTTCATCGTCCATTGTTCCCCATAAACCTTAGATCCACAGCTCGGGACCACCTACCCCGAGGTCTGCCGGTTTTGACACCGACAAGCGGCATTGGCCGCGGCTGACGGGAGAGGCAGCGGCCATCGCGGCCCGCCGGCTCTGTCTGGGCGACACGAGCCGCACGGCGCTCTGCACAAACACGGTGAGCGTCGGCCATGGGGACAGTGAAACAGGGTCGGAACGAAGCGATAGAATTCCGGCACACCCCTACCTGGCGCGCCAAATGTCGGAATCGGGGCTCATGGGAACCAAGGTAAGGTTTGAACTCTGGGGTGTGCCCAGAGAACTTCACTAGCTTACAACTTGCTGCTCACTACCTCACGGCGATCCTCCGACGTGCTCGAGCGAGAGGGAAGAAGGGAGGAACACGATGATTTACCCAGGTTTGGGCCACCTTGTGATGTAAGACCCTACTCCTACTTTGTGGTGGATTGCCTCACGAGGAGGATGAGTATGAACAAGTACAAGGGTGTGGTGCCTCTGGAGGGCTCAAGACTCGACCTCCCTCTATGGTGGAGACTAGCCTATACCTATACTAGCCCCGGTCCTCTTCCCCCGAAAACTCTAGGCGGGAAGGGATACCACAACGACCAATTTTGAAGGGGACAAGAATACATCTTATCCTGGCAAAAGGTGGTCTTCGCCTGCAAAGCTTCTGTCCATGACACGCAGGTGGGCTCGACGATAACCTCCGTCCTGCTGAGCCGGCGTCCTGGTCTTGTTGCACCAAAGAGGCAACCTTTGGGGCTGCCTTGGGAACCCGCGTAATGGCCTTGTTCCTTTAGAGCCAAAGAGGAAAGCCTCACTGTCCGCACCCGCTGGCACCGGTCCTGGCAATGCTCGTCATGGCTCGCGTCACCCATGTGCATCGTGAGGCGGGGTGGTGAGCCTAGAGATGTCTGCCCCGTGAGGGGCCTCGGGAGGCCACCCCTCGTGGAGCCCTCGGGGCACCTGACGGTGCCTGCTGATGCTCGCCTCGTGAGGCGGCCCTCGCGAGGGCCTTGCTTGTGAAGTCTTGATGTTGGGCCGCGCCAAGCCCTTTGACGATGCCACGCGATGGGCCGCAGGCAGACGGGGCTGGGTACCCCTAGTCCTAGAGCCCCAACAGAGGTCTTGAATCCTTGGAGGATCTTCCCTAGATGGGGTCTTGAATCCACTAGGGATCTTCCCACATGGAGGTCTTGAACTCCATGGGAGTGGTAGGAGCAAAGCTCAACTAAGATGAGCTATCATATTTGCTTTCCCTAGAAATGAGGAGGAGGAGGAGGTTTATTTATAGTCTAAAAGGCGAAGGGGTAAGTTAGGTGGGCGTGGGTACATGGGCCTCGGCCGTGATACATGCACGTAGGCAAGGCAGGATGATCCGGGTGGGTCCAGATGATCCGGGCGTCGGGGGTCTGGATGATCCGGGTGGGGGTCCCGATGATCCGGCTTCGTCTTGGTTGGTGTTCTTGTCTTCGTGCGTGTAGCCGGATCGTCCGGGCCAGGCATCGGATCATCCGGGCATTGTCCGGATCGCCCGGGTGGAGGTCCGGATCATCCGGGCAAATGCTGGCTGCCACTTCTTCTTTCTTCTGCCTTCTCTTCCACGCTTCCCTCGCGGATGGTGTAGTCGTTCCTTGGCGCTTGCACTCCTCCTCGGCATTCATGAAGCTCCGACAATACCTATGCATGCACGATGGAGGGTCAAGTAGTATACCATCCTCGAAGGGGTCGAATGAACATGTGTAAAGGAGATGATTCACCTTTGCATATGTGAAGTAGATGTCGCACGTGTCACTTGCCAAACAGACTCTTGACATGGTGATGTCCGTAGGATGCTCCGTATCATCCCCTCCCCCTTTGGAAAGATCCAAACTCGTATCAAAAACCAAAGCACCATGGGAAAGAGATGGCGTCGCCGTGTAGAAGGGGACGATCACCAAGTACTCGTCATCTTGAGGCTAGAAATGGGCACTCTCCAATGTCGGACTGTCTTGGGATTCCTTCAAAAGGAGCAAGAACAACAAACACTTGGAAAAATAAATGTGGTTAGTGTTAGTGCAAAACCAAGCATTCAAGCGGTGATTCACCCAACCGGTGTCGTCATCAAGCATAGCATATGGTGTGACATGGGATTGTGGCATGGCATATAACCACATAATGTGAGCAAAATCAAGGACATCATGGAAACAAGCATGTAAATGTGAGGTAGTGATGCAAATATGTGTGACAAGAGAATAAGCATATACCATAAGTTCATAGCAAGCATGCATAAAGCACTCAACAAATGGTCTATGGTATGCATATGAACCATTCACAACAACAAAGTAAATGTAGTGTCTAAGCACATGTGGCAAGACAATCCAAGCATAATGTGCATAGGGTGTAGTGAAAATCGAGTGGCACTCAACACAATAGAAAGAGCAATTGTTCAACATGTGTGAGGCAATCAAGGCAAGCATGTAGCAATCAATGGGAGATGGAATATGTGAAGAAATGGCATTGTTGCAACCAAGCATATGATAGGAGAAAGTAATCCAAGAATTGGATGCGACACACAAGGTATATATGTCATGAGGCATGGCAATGTGGCAATCATGAGTGAAAGCAATATCTCTAACATGGGTGCAAGCAAGTTGTCCAAGATGACCAATATGTGACATGGTGCAAGAAACACAAGTAGTATGATCCACAATATTCATGCTCAAGAAGGATGTCACCTTGAAAGTGTGTCCTTGTGCATCCTTCACAATGCCAAAGCACAAGCAAATACGGTGTGGAAGCGAGTCGTGGTAGAATGCATGAGGCTCGCTCTCAAGATCTCGAATGGTCAACTCACATGAAGCAGAAGTTGAAACGAAGTACAAGTATCCTACACATGCACAAAAGAAAGCAAACAACTTATGTGCTTGGTAGATAAACACATCATCCATCATGATGGTTCTCTTCTCTTGCTCATAACAATTAGAAGCACAAGTGCATGAATAATATGATGCAACAATGGCAATACTCATGGCGGTAGGTATATGGTGCAAAGATGTAAGACAAGCATGCTTCACAAGAAATAAATCAAAATCTCTAAATATATGCGAGAATGCTATGGGGGCAATCTCATTAGCAAGACTAAAAGCATTGTTGCACTCAATACATGGCAAATCATCTAGCATGAGAGAGGCAACATATGGAGCGATTGGACAACATTCCATAGCAATCATGTGCAAAGCATGGTAATAGATGCCATCAACCGCATGAAACGAGCAAGTATGAATCATGGGTGATGCACTACACAAACCAAGCATAGTAGTCATGTCATGCAAGCTAGTAGTGCGAAGATGCAACATACTAGAAGAAATCATGGCAATCATGTCATGTGAGCAAATAGTAGGTATAAGCAATGCACATGACATATCACAAGCACGAACACAAAGCAAGATCAAAGTATCATCATAGGCATGGGGCACAAAGGGCACATGGCAATAACACATGATATCTCCACCAAGCTTGCAAATACACATGCAAGTACTAGAACCAATCATCATGTGTGCAAAGCATGGGTCACAAATGCATGGCAAAGGCATAGGAATGAGCATATCATGCAAAGTGAGCATGGCAATATGGGCATAGAATATGTAATGGACAATAATCCATAACCATGTGAGGGCTATGTAGAAGGAATGCACGAAGTTTTTCACCATGCAAATGGTGTGAAAGACAATCCACGGGATCCCAAGTCATCGTTGCTCTCTAGAGCTCGTTTTGTTAACTCATGGGATTGTGAAGTTGACAAGTATTCATGGGTACCTACACAAAAGAGATACAAACCAAAGAAAGTGTGTGCGTGGTAAATGTACACATAATCCATCATGATGTGTATGTGCACGTGTGAGTTAGCACAAGATAAGCAATGCTCAAAGAAATTTGAAGCATAGTATATGAACATGTCATCCATCATGAAAGAATAGTTGTTATGTATGACACGATGGGGAAGCAAATTGGGCATACAAGTATATGGCACATCAATATAATTTTCATTCATGGGGAGCATATTGTTCACATAATTATTGGTATCATGCAATGGATGGGAGTGATCAAAATCTCCTAACATGTATGAGGAAACTATGGGGGTCTCCTCATGAGCAATATTGGAAACATCATATGGAGAAATGGACAACATCCAAAACAATGCATATCCGAAGCTAGGTGGTCATGGCATGGCATATGAGATAAATGATGCAAAGGGAGCATATCAATTTCATCACAAGAAAAACAAATGCCAATAACCATGGGCTTGTCATCTATGTCATAAGTGCAAATTGGGTTTATTTTAATGGCATATGCATAGTCACTACGATGAGATTGCAAATATGACATATGGTTGATCTCATGCATAGCATATGACAAGTCAAGCAGATTGTCAAACATGATGTGACCGAGAGAATTATCACAAGAAATCATATGCAACATGGCATCACAACTAAGAGACTCCACATGGCAATCATCAAACTCATCATAAATGGGTAAATCATCGCATGGGAAAGTCAAACTAGCATGACGCATGGCAATAGGTGGATCAACATCATGCAAGCAATCCATGTCAAGATAGTCCACTAGTGGGACAAGAGCATCACCTTCACCTATGTTACCTTTGTCATTCCACTCATGTGGTGTAGGTGAGGTGGCAAAGACCAAATGGTGGTCATCATCATCAACTTCATGGAACGATGTGGGGGTGCATCATATTCCTCCATGGCCATCGTCTTGTCTAAAGGAAGGACGAAGTCGTCGAGAATCGGCGCGTCATCATATATGGGACCTAGCACCAAATGAGAACACACAATAGAGGTAGAGGTTAAGTCGTTAGTGTTGAAAGTGGCCTCACATGACCTATCAACTATCACACTCTCTCTATGTGGTGTCTCACTCAATCCCTCAAAATAGGTGCACTCAAAGTCACATATGGTGGAGTCACTCATCTCAACCAAATGGTGGGGGTTGTGGTTCTCCTTACATGGGAATTGGGGCAACTCATCATATATGGGGCTTGTGGTGAACTCTCTATCACTCTCAATATGGTGGCACATGTCACTCAAGTAATCTCCAAATGCCTCCATGGTCGAAGGGAAAATCCCATGCTCAACCATCTCATCACCGTCGCCGTGGATGAAGGCCGAAGATGGCACATCATCACTCTTGCCTCCAAAGATGGAAGCATCATCCTTGCTCGTCACCATGTCACTCGCCTCCAAAGCTTGTTCCTTGAGAGTCTCCATAGTCGTAGTGGTCGCCGTACCATCTTCAAAAAGAGTCGTGGTAGACTAGACATCGTCAATGCCACAAAGAGGAATGGCAGGGAAAACGAACTTGGGAGCGTCGTCTTGGAGCTCATTGGGCTTGGACATTTTGGTGGTACTATCCTCATGCTCATTGTCGTGGAGCTTGGTTGTCACGAAGTGTGCTTGAGGTGGAGAATCCTTGGCCTTCATGAGTTCTTGTTGTGCCTTGAGAGCACCAATGTAGTTGTCATCAAGGGACTTTGTAGTTCTCGATGAAGATAGTCTTGGAGATGTCATTGTTCAATCCCATCAGGACGTGGAACTTCATCGAAATGGGGTTGTGCACACCGGCTCGTCGCAAGGATTTCTTCATCTCCTTGAAGTACTCGTCGATGGACTCGGATCCTTGGATGGTGTTCTCCAATTGGCATTGAAGTTGTTTCGTGTAGGTGGAAGGCAAAAAACTCTCACCTCATAGCCTTCTTCGTCTTGGGCCAACTCATGTTGAAGCTCTTCAAAGGTGTGTGAAGCCACCATGTCGACGCATAGTCGTGGAAGTTACTTATGTCGCACTTCACTTGATCTTCGG
This sequence comes from Thinopyrum elongatum, assembly GCA_011799875.1. Taxonomy (NCBI): domain Eukaryota; kingdom Viridiplantae; phylum Streptophyta; class Magnoliopsida; order Poales; family Poaceae; genus Thinopyrum; species Thinopyrum elongatum. Next base: position 311,294,756 of record CM022302.1, on the reverse strand, counting down.
AGGGAACTTGATGTAGCTTGAGGTAGTCATCCATCTTGCGCTCCCACTCGAGATACTCCTCGAGGTCTACAGTCCCATAGAAAGGAATCTCGTGGTCAGTGTCAAGGTCGTAGTAGCTCGTGGAAGTCGCTGACTTGAGCTTGGGGAGCTTCTCTTGAGCGTAATCTTGAGGTTCTTGTTGGCAAAGATGTCATATGTCTGAAGGCAAAGATGCCTTGAAGTCGCTTGGCAAAGATGCCAAGGTAGATGGTGAAGTCATAGAGCAGTGATTGGTGTTGAGCTCTTGACTTTCGCGTTCTCGTTGGTGATGGTGTCGATGCTGATGTGACCTTGCCGGAGATGGTAGCTCGGAAGCATGTGCACTTGAACATCTTCTCGAAGATGAGGAAGACCTCTTGGCGTTCTTGATGAGGGCTTTGATCTCCTCCATTTGAGCATCCATCTTGGCATAGATGAATTTTTTTGTGGCGTCGAACTCGTCCTTGTTGTTGTAGACCGAAGGAGATGTGCTTTGCCTATCCATCACAAGACTCAAGCAAATGTGAGTGGAAGAATGGGAAGAACTAGACCAAATGTACCTTTTGCAATGTTGAAGATGGAGCAATGATCACTGTCGGTGCAACAAACCCCAGGTGTGTTGCCCGGACTGTACACAGGCTCAAGAGCAAGGTTACAGCATTCAAGACAAGGCCAAGCAGAAGAGATAGCTCTTTGAGAAATCAAAGGGTGGATCAAGAAGACCAAGACCAACCAAACAAGCAAGATATCACTAAGAAAAATTCGCCCTTGTCGGGCAGGTGAGCCTGGCGGGGTCGAGGTTGCTCCAAGGACAAGCCTCAAGACTCCCCCGGCAGGCTTGCTGGGGACGCAGAAGGCGGATCACCCCACCAAGGCTCCACCGCTCCACCTCACAGCAACGCAAGTCACCTATCGGTGCGGTGTCGAGCCCCCAGGTGATTATGTGGCTGTTATCTGGCATGTGGCAGCCATTTCCAAGGAAGATCATCCCTAAATGACACCCGTGTAACACCCCAAAATTTTGGTCTTGATTTTTATCAAATTCTTTATTTGATTGGAAGGAGGTTATTTCAATTTTTCTAAAAGATTCTCCTTCTCAAAACTTTTAATGACAAATTTTTGTGGAGATCCTTTCTTGAATCCTGGTCTTGAGAGTTTTTCAACATGGGTTGGTTCAACACAAAGACTCTCTGGATGTTTTGTCCTTTTCCTCACTAAAAGAGTTTATTTGAAATGGGGTTTATTCCATCTCATTCAAGAATGCCCTATTCAAACCTCTTACCATGACTTGCATTTCAAAATTTTCTTCTCAAACCCTCCACCCTTCTTTGGGTCAAGCCAAGCATCCAATTCCAGCAAGTTTCAACCTCTTTTAGATTTTATTTCTATTGATTTTATCCTCAAACCTTTTTCTGTAATTTATTTTGGACCCCTCAAGTTTACAAAGGAAGTATCAGATTGCTTTGAGCTTTGGTTCCAAATAAATTACCCTAGCTACTCCTTAGTACCCCCAACCTAGATCCATCAAGAGCTCCTGGTCCACAGTTCAAATTTTTCAAAATTTGCTTGCTGCAAATTTGGACCAGATTTGCCATTTTTGGTGAAATTCATTCTTTTCCTTTTCCAATAATTCTGAGAAAATTTAGGTAGTCTCTGGATACATCAAGAGACCACCCCTCCAAGTTTCAGCTCAAGAAAATTTTCCCACGTGCGTCAAACATTTCGTTGAACAGCTGGCGTGCACTGTTCCTGTAAAAATTCAGAAAGTTCATAGGGTTCAGTGTCGTTTTTCGTCAGAGCTCGTCGTTGATCTCGCCAGTGCACGCGTTGGCGCCTTGCTCCCTGTTCCCCCTTCTTATCCAGTGTGCCGCACGGTTGCTTGGCCGGTGGCGAGCGTCGGTGGCGACTTGTCGCGTCAACTCCGGCTCCTTCCACAGTGGCAGAACCTCCTGTGGCGGCTGGCAGAAGCCAGCATTGCAGAACGCCGTCCTCCGCACCACCCGAGCCACTCGTGGCCTATGCGTGTTCACCTCCTGCTCTGAGCACGCTGCAGAACCATCACCGTGGCCTGAGAAGCGCAGAGCGCGCTCTCTGCTGCCGACAAGCCCGTGAGCTCCGTCCCGCCGAGACCACGGGAGCAGGCCAAATCCAACCAGGTTTAAAATTTGAATGGTGCCGGTGAGCCAATCCGCTGCTGCCCAGTTGCCTAAAACCCCCGTCCAACCTCTGCCTCACTATAATTGTTCGCTGGAGTAATCCCGCTTTCGGCAACCGCCTCGGGCCGGCTATAAATGGAGGCCCCGAGCCACCCATCGACCCAGCACCTCTCCACCTCTCCTCAGAACCACGCCCCACTCATCAGAGGGCTTCGAGAGGGTCTTCTTCCCCAGCTCCGGCCACCCCGATCCGCTTCGGGCTCCGGCAAAATCCTCTCTGCTCTCCTCCGACGAATCTGTGCTCGCCCGACCCGCCGTCCGCCGGAGTGGAAGCCGCCATCGACGTGGTGCTCCCCGACGCCTACTTCCACCACCCACCTATGCGGAACTGACCCATACTGAAGGAGGTGACGGTGCCGCCAACTTTGCCGAGCTAGACTCCGACTACCCCGAACCAGGCAAGCATATTTGAACCTTTGATATGATGAGTGTTTTTCATGTTTGCTTGAGTGTTTTTCTCATGGCATGTTTATATAAGCATTTGTTGAATGTTATATTCCATGCAAAGCAAGCTGCAAGTGAGCTTCGAAACTTGATGTGTTCATAAGATGGTGAGACAACCTGATCATGTGGTGGCATGATAGGTTGCAAGCTGGTATTGTTGAAGCATGCCAGTTCTATATCAACTGTTTAACTCCAGTGTTGACGTGGATCGAGTCTTGTTCCCGTTCGTCCCCTTTTCGTGCTACCACATGTTTTCTGCTAAGAATGCGGTTTAGTGAGTTGCAAACCTCTTTCCAGGTACACACCAAATAGAGGGGCCGGAATGAGGGTTCCATGGCCCTGGATTAAAGCCCATCATCCAGTCAGGGGGCATGGGTGTTTCCGGTTGGGACCGAGAGGGGGGCACCCCTTAGAGCGCGTGATATAAATTTGATCCCATGCTATTCGAGGTGTTGGCCTCCCCGTCTTAGAGTTTTTCTTGAACGTTGTCTAGGGTGATTCCTGGCAGCGGGATGTGAAACGGGTGTGTACTGGTTAGATGTGTTTCTTCTAAAATACCGTAAACGGAACTAGTCCTTTGTGACTACTGAAATCCGTTGGCTGTGGGTAAAGAGTACAAACTCTGCAGAGTCAAATCCATTCGAGTAACCATGTCCATGGTCAAGGACGTTGATTAACAGATCAGTGTCAGTCTCAGTGTCAGTTTCAGTGACAGTCTCCGGAGAGCAAGCATGTTAACTGACCGTGGTAAACCCGGCTGAATGTTATTCCTGTGGATGGACTAACCAGTTTATTATTATGTACTGAGTATCCCTGGGGATGGTGCTACTTTCATGGGCTACTCGAATTCGAATGACGAAATATAAGCCCTTTATGTGATGTCGCTCAGACGTCCGACTGTGGCATTCTTGTTATTTACTTTTGGATATAAGCCCTTTATGTGATGTCGCTCAGACGTCCGACTGTGGCATTCTTGTTATTTACTTTTGGATATAAGCCCTTTATGTGATGTCGCTCCGACGTCCGACTGTGGCATTCTTGTTATTTACTTTTTGATATAAGCCCTTTATGAGATGTCGCTCAGACGTTCGACTGTGGCATCCTTGTTATTTACTTTCATTATAAGCCCTTTTCGAGATGTCACTTAGACGTCCGACTGTGGTACGTACTGTCATTTACTTTTTAGTATAAGCCCTTTATGTGGTGTCGCCCTGACGCCCGAGTACGGCATGTTAATTTATTTTACCTTTCGAGGCGTCGCTTCAGACACCCGATCGGTCTTCAGCTATTTTATTGGGATTGCGGGAGGACTACCGCCTGACTTCCTTTTTATTTATCTTGCGGTGCAAATTTATTACCTGAGTGTGTATTACTAATTTACTCATGTGCATCATGTTTGCATTTGTTATATCTTATGTCCAAACTGCCTTGCGAGTACATTCAAAGTACTCACCTGGCTTGTTGATTTGGCCAGATGTTGACGAAGGCGATCTTATGGATGAAGAGTACGATAGCGAGTCTGACGCCTAGAGGAGTCCCAGTCAGTCCTTGCGATCCTGGAGTTGGTCACCTGTATTATATACACTTCCGCTACCTTAATAAAATCATCGAGCCTCACTCCGACGCTTGATGAGTTGTAAGATTTTGGAGTCATGTCACCCACTTCTCTGTGACATATCCACCACCACTTTTATTGCGAGTCAGTAGTTATGCCACCATACCCTTTGTGTCATATCCGCCTTTATGGGTAATATTGGTGTGCTTGTAATAAAATTGTTGAGCAGCCTCAGCTCAACCATGTATAATATTTAGTACTTCTGGATTTCTGTATCAAGGAATTGTCTTCCAGTAAGATTTTTTCTATACTGGTCTGACGAAAGGGGCGATTTTTCAATAAATGTTTTATTGGAAAACTGGTCCTGACAACCTTGGTACCAGAGCCAGGCTGACTGTAGGAAGCCACTAGGTGTGATCGCTAATCGGTTATTTGCGTAATAGGTGCTATTTTAGCAATTTGCAAATTGTAGCAATTTTCTGTTAGTCATCATAAATTTATGATTTGACTATCTGGAATTTTTGTCTACTTTTGTAGATGGCTGGCAGCGACTGTGAGTCACAGGTGTTCGCCAATGTACCTGAGGGATTTATCAAGCTTCTCGTCTCCATCGCCAAGGTCGCGATCGGGCCATCGGCTCGTCCGGAGTTCACACTCTACCAGCACAAGCTCAGCGACAGCGTGTCTATGCACCAGGCCACGGTGCAATTCAAGGGAGGACGCTCTGAGTCACGCCGCTTCCGATTTGTTGGGAGGGCAATGCCTACGGAGAGGCATGCCATGCAGATGGCTGCCCGTGAGGCAATAGCTCGTCTCCGGGATGCTCTTCCTTCAATGAAGGCTCGTCGCTACCGCTACCTCCCATGCCACGTGCCATACACTTGTCACTATGCATTCGCTTGCACTAGGGGAGAGAGAGATGAGGCTATTGAGATGCTTGTTGAGTATCTCAAAGCTCTTGAGGCAGCTTTTGATAACCTCGTGGATGACTTTGTGGCTGCTCGTATGGACTTAGTTCAGGGCTGTACTGCCAACAGGAGGGAACTCCTCCATACGGCACCACCGCTGTCATACATCTCATCCTCAGCATCCTATGCACCTGCCATTTTAGCCACCGCTCGCCGCCTGCCTACCACTGAGGAGTTTGACCAAGTCATTGCTCCTACCCTAGTTAGTGTTGCACCACCTACCACACCCGCACCAGCTGCTCAGCCCAGTGCTTCGCGCCTAGAGCCTATTATTGAGGAGGAGGTGGAGTCTCCAGCATCACTGGGACTTACCCTTGGCAGGCCGAGGGAAGTTTTTGCCATCTCCGACTGAGTGCGTCGAGCAGCCGTGTGTTGTACCAGCTTGTATGATATGTTTATATGTATATAGGTTTGATGAGAAGTAGTTTGTGTGTGCATCATGTAGGAACTCGGAGAAGTGCACTAGACTAAATAACATGTCAGGAATGTGTACGCACATCCTGAGAGATGTATTGTATAATTACGGCTTGCATGTAAGATATGTACTGAGCGGTCCTTCTCCATGCGCAATCAAGTATTTTCTTGAAAAATCTCGGAGTTTTTAAATTTCTGCCTTTGCAAAATTATTTATGTTTGCTACTCAGATTTTTTTTTCTTTCTCTCATGAGTTCTGCAAAAATACCCCAGAGTGGAAATGCCTCGTCCCTGGACTCGTTCCATGCCAAGTCCGCCAGAAGAAAATTACGGTACCCAGACAAGTAACAATTTCACACAGGGGCAGTCAAGTCAGCAAGGCAGTGAAGCAGTGTTTTCTCAAGTATGCCGCCTTTATGAGCAAAGCCAGCAGCAGCATCAAGAAATGATGAACCATATTATCAATATGGGAAATCACCGCGAACCATACCAGCAGCATTCCAAATTGTCTGAACTACAAAAGACACGTCCCCCAACTTTTTCTCACACTGATAAACCGCTTGAGGCCAATGATTGGCTTCGAGACATTGAGAGGAAACTAATTATTGCACAATGTTCGGACCGTGAGAAGGTACTTTATGCACCTCACTACCTCACTGGAGCAGCTGCATCATGGTGGGAAAATTTCCTACACATGCACCCTATTGAAAACAACATCACCTGGGAGGAATTTAAGGAAAACTTTCGTGGGGCGCACATTCCCAGAAGTGTTATGAAAATCAAGAAAAGGGAGTTTGATGACCTCAAGCAAAGAAGCATGACAGTGACTGAGTACAATAGTCAGTTTACTCAATTATCTCGTTATGCCAACGAAGAACATACGACTGAAAATAAAAAGATGGAAAAATTTCTGGACGGTCTGGCACCAGCACTTAAATGCCAGCTGGTTGTACACACCTTCCCAGATTTCAAAACGCTTGTGGACAAGGCTATTACATTGGAAAATGAGCGCCGCAGCTTGGAGGATTTTCGCAAGCGAAAAAGGGACAAGACTACTCATTCTCACAACAACAGGAACAAGAAAGATTTCCAGAAAAATGGGGCGAACAAATCCGCAACCAATGTTCTCCGCCCAAACAAAAAAATTCATGCAAGGGACAAGGATTTTACGTATCGTCCAGGCGTTTCTTGCTTCGCCTGTGGTGAGGAAGGACACTATGCCAAGCAGTGCCCAAAGCCAAGAAACTCGGCCCTCAAGCCGAACAACAGTGGAAATAATTCAGCCCCCAAGCGTAACAACTTCAACCCCAATAACAATCACAAGCAGGGTCACGTGAACCATGTGACCAAGGAGGAAGCACAGAATGCTCCGGACATCGTACTCGGTACGTTCCCTGTCAACACAATACCTGCCACGGTTTTGTTTGATTCTGGAGCTTCTCACTCGTTCGTTTCCAAGAAATTTGCTTTGCAACATAATTTTCTGATTCTTCCCTTGGAAAATGCTATGACCATCAAGTCCCCCGGGATTAAGCAAATCACTCAGAGTTACTGCCATGGTGTGGTTATTGAGATTGAGGGATTAAAGTTTCGGGCAAACCTCATTGTATTGGAAAATAAGGGACTGGATGTTATCCTAGGAATGGACTGGTTAACCACCAACAAGGGATTTATCGACTATTTCAATCGGACTGTGATCCTCACCCATCATCACGGGAAGACAATAAAAATTGCAGCTCAAGAAAGACCAATATCACTGCGACCAAGATTGAACAAGGTGGATATTTCAGAATTAAGTAAAGTTCCAGTGGTGTGTGAGTTTCCTGATGTATTTCCCGAAGAGCTACCAGGCATGCCACCTGACCGGGAAATAGAGTTCATCATTGAACTAGCACCTGGAACCACTCCCATTTACAAGAAACCCTATAGAATGGCACCCTCCGAGTTGGTAGAATTGAAGAAGCAAATAAAAGAATTACTGGACAAAGGATTTATCCGGGCCAGCTCCTCACCTTGGGGTTCACCAGTATTATTTGCCAAGAAAAAGGATGGGACACTGAGATTATGTATGGACTATCGAGCACTCAACATGGTCACCATCAAAAACAAATATCCGATGCCACGGATAAATGATTTATTCGACCAGCTCGCACAAGCCAAGGTTTTCTCAAAAATTGATTTAAGGTCGGGATATCATCAATTAAAAGTATGAACAGAAGATATTCCTAAGACAGCATTCGCCTCCAGATACGGGTTATATGAATTTACAGTAATGCCGTTTGGACTGACAAACGCCCCCGCATATTTTGTCCACCTCATGAACAAAGTATTTATGAAATTTATGGACAAATTTGTTGTAGTGTTCATTGACGATATTTAAGTATATTCCAAGACACCAGAAGAACATGCTGAACATCTCAGAATTGTACTGGGAGAGTTAAGGAAACATAAATTGTACGCCAAATTCAGCAAATGCGAATTTTGGTTAAAACAGGTTGGTTTTCTAGGCCACGTATTAACCCAAGAAGGTGTCGCCGTGGACCCAGAAAAAGTCAAGGCCGTACTTGGCTGGAAACCACCAGCCAACGTTACAGATGTACGAAGTTTTCTGGGAATGGCTGGATATTATAGAAGATTTATCGAGGGATTCTCCACCATAGCAAAACCTATGACACAGCTACTCAAGAAGGATAAGAAGTTTGTGTGGACTGAAGCTTGCGAGAAAAGTTTCCAAGAACTCAAAAGGAGATTAACAACAGCACCAGTATTGGTCATACCAGACATACACAAAAATTTTGAAGTATATTGCGACGCGTCGCGGAAGGGCCTCGGATGCGTATTAATGCAAGAAGGCAAAGTAGTCGCATATGCTTCCAGGCAGCTCCGAAGGCATGAAGAAAATTATCCTATTCATGACTTGGAATTAGCAGCAGTTATTCATGCTCTCAAAGAATGGAGACACTTTTTGCTTGGGAATCGTTGTGAAATATATACGGACCATAAAAGCCTCAAATATATTTTCACACAACCAGAACTCAATTTACGACAACGACGCTGGTTGGAATTAGTGAAAGATTATGATGTTGGCATACACTATAAATTATGTACCCCTTCATCCATGTTTGTATTCAGTGTGATTTGTACTTGTTTACCCGCATATTAATGAAAAAGAAGTGCCTGCCGGGTGCTTGTGCATGTTCTGTACCCATGCTGAGGAATGACTCCTCTATACTTTCTAAGTAAACAAGATTTTCTGGCGAGACATCCTGCCGGTCCCTTCCGTTGCTGCCGCAGGGCTTAGCCTTAGGAGCGTGGAAGAGACTCGGCCCATTGTCGAACCTTTTTTTCAAATGCTACTGTGACCAGCCTGACTGAAGTAATCTTTGAATCAAAGGATGGGAGCACAAATGTTTGAGGGTGACAAGGTTTTTCCACGCACAACTTTTCACACAGAGGCACATCATGGATGGCTAGGGGAACTTATCTGACTTATGTTGCCGGGGGTCCATACGCAAGCTTGTCCTCACTTTTCCCCCTTGGGAGTTTATCCGCGGCAGGAGCCCTGCAGTTAGTACAGGGAAAAAATAGCAGCATATGACCCTCCCAAAATGATCATAGCAAAGTCATACTAAACTAAGCATGCATGCAAGTTTTAGGCGCCAGCGCTTCGTTTTATTATCTTTGCATAGGGTCTGCACCTGGCTTTGTACAAAGGGTTACATGCCCAGCGGCAATGCTTGTACAAAAGGTGGTTGCCGGGGGCTGAGCCCGACAGCCACGCCTTACGGCTAGAACTTACGAAGATGCTCAATATTCGATGAGTTTTGCACTTGGATGCCATCTTCGGTCTCTAGACGGACTGCGCCAGGTCTGGTGACTCGTACTACCTGGTAAGGGCCTTCCCATTTCGGCGTCAACTTGTTGGACCCCTTGGCGGACTGAACACGCCTAAGGACAAGGTCGCCTTCCTCAAGGCACCGGGCGTGGACCCTGCGGCTATGATAGCGATGCAGAGCTTGCTGGTAGCATGCAGCACGCACAGCGGCCCGAAGACGATCTTCCTCGAGGAGCACAGCATTGTCATGTTGTAGCTGCTCCTGCTCTACTTCATCGTAGGCAAGTACTCGAGGTGACCCGTATATGAGTTCTGTGGGGAGTACTACTTCTGCCCCGTACACTAGGGAGAAGGGAGTCTGCCCGGTAGCTCGATTTGGTGTCGTCCTGAAAGACCAAAGAACCATTGGCAGCTCATCGATCCAGTGCTTGCCGCATCTCCGCAACTTGTCAAAAGTTCTTGTCTTGAGCCCTCACAGCACTTCAGCATTCATCCTCTCAACTTGCCCATTGCTCCGTGGATGAGCAACAGAGGCAAAGGAGACCTTACTTCGAAGGCTTTGGACGTATTGCATAAAGGTGCGACTCGTGAACTGGGTGCCATTGTCAGTGATCACTTTGTTGGGAACTCCAAAACGGCACACCAATCCTTTCAAGAACTTGACAGCTGATTGCGCAGTCACCTTCCTCATTGGCTCCACCTCAGGCCACTTTGTAAACTTGTCGATCGCAACGTACAAGAATTCAAAGCCCCCGGTGGCACGAGGGAAGAGGCCCAAGATGTCAAGCCCCCAGACTGATAACGGCCAGGACAAAGGAATTGTCTGGAGAGCTTGTGCTGGCTGATGAATGTTTTTGGAGTGGAACTGGCAGGCTTCACACTTGGTGACTAGCTCAGTTGCATCTTGGAGGGCTGTGGGCCAGCAGAACCCCTGCCGGAAAGCTTTTCCAACCAGGGCTCTTGATCCAATCCGAGAGCCACACATACCCCCATGTGTCTCTGCCAACAGCTTCAGTGCGTCTTCCCGGCAAATGCACTTCAATTTCACACCATTTGGCCTTTTTCTGTACATCGTATCATCGACAAACTGGTACATATTTGACCTACGGGCTACTATTTCAGCTTCTTCTTGTTCTTCGGGAAGCTTTCCTCTCTGAAGGAAATGGACTATGTGCTGCGCACAAGTTGGAGCTTGCGGCTCGACAACAAGGACTAAAGGCACCTCCATGTCTGTGGGAGAGCTCACCTCGACCACAAGAACTTGTGGTTCCGTGGGAGGGTGCTTCTCACCAACCGATGTTGGGTTGTTCCCGGCAGCCTCTCTATCAGCGGCTTCAGGAAGCCCTGTCGGTAGGTACTTGCCGGAGTCCAACTTTCTTATTTTTCTAGCCATCATTGAAGGGGACACTGATGGTTGAGTCAGGTGGAGGACAAAAGTTCCTGGTTCCACAGGGAGCTTTTGCGCGGCACACTTTGACAAGTGATTAGGAATGTTGTTCTCTGCACATGGCACGTGCTCTGCTTGTAATCCATCAAAGTGTTCTTCCAACTTTCTCACCTCCTCTACATATGCCTCCATCAACGGACTCTGGTAATCTTTATTGACTTGTCTCACTACGAGCTACGAGTCTCCACGGATGATTAATTTCTTGATTCCCAACTCCACTGCAATTCTGAGCCCGGCAAGGAGCCCCTCATACTCAGCAGTGTTGTTGGTGGCCTTCTCCCGTGGAAAATGCATTTGAACCACATACTTGAGATGCTCTCCAGTGGGTGCAATAAGAAGCACGCCAGCTCCAGTGCCCTGCAACGAGAAAGCTCCATCAAAATACATTATCCATTCTTGAGGCGCCTCCTTGCTGGGGATAACTGTCTCTGGTACTTCTTCATCTAGAGTGGGCGTCCATTCTACAATGAACTCTGCTAGTTCTCTGCTCTGAATAGTTGAGGTACTTTCATACTTCAGGCCAAAGCTTGACAATTCTAGCGCCCATTCAACTATCCTGCCGGTGGCTTCGGGGTTCCTCAATATGCGCTGTAGCAGGAAACGGGTGAGAACTGTGATCTCGTGGGCTTGGAAATAGTGGCATAGTTTCCTCGAGGCCATGATAAGGCCGAAGATCATCTTTTGCACTCTAGAATACCTTGACCTAGCCCCCCTATAATAGGGAGCTGACAAAGTACACTGGCCGTTGCACCACTTTCTTCTTTGCCGTGGTTTTGGGATTGCCTTCGCTAACTTGCTCTGCTTTCCTTTGATCTGTGCCCAATTCTGCCGTGACTGCTTCAGTTCCATCTCTAGAGGGGACAGTTGCTGCTGCTGCTTCCTCATCCACTTCTCGCTGCGCCACCAACGCTGTACTAACCACTTGGTTCGTTGCCGCTAAGTATAGCAGCAACGGCTCTTGCGGTTTAGGAGTGACTAAGGTGGGAGCAGAGGAAAGGTCGGCTTTCTGGTCTTGCAGCACTGCTTCTGCCTCTGGGGTCCACTTCATCGGACCTGCGTTCTTCAAAATTTTGAAGAAAGGCAAGGCATGCTCGGCCGACTTGGAAATGAACATACTCAGCGCGGCAACACATCCAGTTAAACGCCTCACATCCTTGGTAGTCTTGGGTGCTTGTATCTGCTCGATCGCTCTGATCTTGTCGGGGTTGGCCTCTATCCCTCGGTGAGACACAAAGAAACCAAGTAGCTTGCCGAAGGGGACACTAAACACACACTTCTCAGGGTTCAACTTTCAATTAATCTTGCGCAAGTTGGAAAGGTCTCTTCCAAATCTTGAATGAGTGTTGATCTGTCCTTGGTTTTGACCACTATATCATCCATGTAAGCTTCTACGTTTCTGTGCAGGTGCAGTTTGAAACCAATCTCTACTGCTCTTGCAAAAGTGGACCCAGCGCTCTTTAACCTGAAAGGCATGCGTACAAAGCAGTACATGCCACATGGAGTTATGAACGCGGTCTTCTCTTCATCTTCCTTGGACATGAATATCTGATGGTACCCGGAGTATGCATCCAAAAAGGAAAGTAGATCACACCTGGAGGTGGAGTCTACAATCTGATCAATGCGCGACAGGGGGAAAGGGTCCTTCGGGCATGCTTTGTTCATGTGTGTGAAGTCAATGCAGAGCCTCCATTTTCCATTTTCCTTGCGCACTACCACTGGGTTTGCTAACCATGTTGGATGCAGCACTCCTCTGACCAAACCAGCTGCTTCAAGTTTCTTGATTTCCTCGGCAATGAACTACTGCCACTTGAAAGCTTGCTTCCTGACCTTCTACATGACGGGCCGAGCGTGAGGGCATACAGCAAGGTGGTGCTCGTTTACCTCCCTGAGAACACCGATGATGTCAGATGGTTGCCAAGCAAACACATCGACATTCACGTGCAGGAAGGCAACGAGCGCGCTTTCCTATTTGTCATCAAGGGTGGCGCTGATGGTGAATGTACCGTCAGTGCTATCCTGCCTCGCCGGGACCTTTTTCACAGCAGGTGAAGCAGCCTTGGGCCTTTTGCTAGTGGAACTCTCCGGCAGGTCCTCAACAGGTGTGGCGCACTCCGAGAAGAGGCGCGCTTCCCGGAGTCCTTGCCGGCATCTCTGCTAGCTTTCTTTCCCTTCTTTGTTTCCTTGGCGGGAGCTGTGGCTTCTGCAGCTTCGGCTACTACCGCGTCTCGATACATCTGATCCACACATATAATTGCATCTCTTTTATCTGATGGAATGGAAGTGATACCCATCGGCCCTGGCATCTTCAAGGTGTTGTACGCATAGTGGGATGCTGCCATGAATTTTGCCAGAGCTGGACGACCAAGAATCCCATTGTAAGGCAAGGGAAGCTCAACCACATCAAACACGACACTCTCGGTTCGGTAGATCAGTTCCCCACCAAATGTTACAGGTAACGTGATCTTCCCCTTGGGCTGGCTCCTACCGGGGTTGATTCCTTGAAATGTACCCATGGCCTTGAGCTCCTCATCAGGGATCTGCAGCTTCGCAACCACCTTAGGGGAAATCAAGTTCAACTCAGCCCCATCGTCAACTAGCATCTTGGTGACCTTGAGGTTGCGGATTGTTGTGGAAACCAACAATGGCAAACATCCAACCGCAGTGGTGTGGTCAGGATGATCCTCTTCGTCAAAGATGATAGGCGTGCGGGACCACTTGAGTGGCTTCCGGGAGTCTGCAGTTGGGCATTGACCTTACGCGCCCACTGCTTGAGCTGGTGGTGAGAGGAGTGCAAAGATGCACCCCCGTCAACACACATGGCTTCGGTTGCTTTCTGGAATTCTTGCTCGCTGGTTTCTTCATCCCCTTCGTCACTCTCACCATCTCCTTCTTTCTTCTCACGGCCTCTAGCAGGTTTCTCCTTTTGCTGTGGGGCCTTGCCGCGGCGGCCCCCTCTACTGCCACGGCCTTTTCCGCCAGCACCCTCTTGGTCTCTCTCCCTGTCGCGCTTCTCATATTCCGCCTTTTGCTTTTTAACAAGCTGCTTAACTTGGTGGCACTCCTGGAGATCATGACCTTTGGTGCGATGGATTTTGCAGTATGGCCCATCGGACTTCCCAGCATTCTCTGCTGCCGCGGCCTCCCGGCAATCAGCGTACATGGCATCTTCCTTGTCGGGGACTTCAGTTTTGTCCTTCTTGCCAGTGCTGAGATCGCCAGAGCTCTCAACGGCCAGTATTGACTTATCCTTTCGCTTCCTACTGCGCCTCTGACTTCTCCCCTTCGGGTTGGCGGTCTTGTCGCCATCATCTGAATCAACCTCAACGCCATCCTCCTCCCAGGGGAGTCACCTCCCTTCCTCAGCCCGAGCACATTTATCCGCCAAGGTGTACAACCCATTGACGGTCTTAGGCAGCCGGACGTTCATTTTGGACTGTATCCTTCTATTGCACACGTTCGAATGGAACGCGGCAATCACAGTTGCTGGATGTATCTCTGGGATGTTATGGTGCACTCGACTGAACCTTTGCATATACTTCCGCAAGCTCTCCCCTTCCTTTTGTGGAAGGACTTGCAAGTCACTGGGCCACCCGGGCTCTTGGTGGCCACCTGTGAAAGCGCCAACAAATTGATTGCACAAATCAGCCCATAATGAAATGGAGTTCTCTGGCAGGTGCATCAGCCACGACCTCACGTTCGGCTTGAGTGCCAAAGGGAAGTAGTTGGCGAACACCTTCTCATCCCTGCCCCCAGCGGCTTGAACGACAATTTGTAAATGCTCAAGAACTCCGCCGGGTTTAACTTTCCATCATATTTTTCTGGCAATTCTGGCTTGAAGACTTCGGCAGATGGCCAGCGGACCTGCCGCAGATCATGAGTGAAGGCAGGGCACCCAACCTCGTAAGGCAAGTACCCGCCATTACTGGGCGCGGGTTCTTCAACGTCTGGGCCATTGCGCCTGTCAGATTGGCGGCGGGTCTCCCGGCGTCGTTCTATAGTGACGCACGCATCTTCCATCTGCCGATCTTCCAGGACCCGCTGCTGATCCTGGTGGGTTCGTGGGTCAGATGAGGCCATCGATGCTTCATCGGGTTCGTGGACATGCTACTCTTGCTGCTATCGCCTCTGGGTCTGTAGTCGTGGAGGGGACTGCACCGTCAGTGTGGCCCCCTCAACATGGCCAGCAGCTCGAGCTATTGGTGTTGCTTACGGGTGTCGCGATGGCTCTGCCTGCTGTGATCTTCCAACTTCAGCGAAGCCGATCAAACTCTAGATGGTGGCCCTCCACTCATCCATTTGATCAGCCGCCGGTGGGAATCTCAGCAGGAGTTGGGCCCGCGCCATGGCTTCCGTACCTGTGCTCGGTATAGCTGATGAGGCAGACCACGACGTCGCTCGATTCCTGGTAGTACCAGCAGGGGCATCGTCGTGCTCTCGCCATCGCGAACCGGTCGCCAAGGCAGTCTGGTGATGAGTGGGTTGCTCCCGGGGGTTGGCAATCCCGTTCGACGCTCCGTCTTGCTCACCTTGCTCCGGGCAAGGCGCGTGCCCAGTAGCCGCGCCCGTGGCAGGCACGGCTAGAGGATCACGACTCGTGCCAGAGCAGGCGTCGTTGTTGCGGCTGCGCCCGCTAGTGCGGCGAGGTGGTGGAGACTAAATGTTCCCTCCACCCACGGCTTGCGGGTCATGACTGTTGGGATGTTGTTGATGCTGCCCTCCCCAGCGCCTCCCGCCCCAGCTTCATCCACGGGGGACACAACAATGGTGCCGCCTATGTTGGTCGTGTCTCCCATGGTACCCGCCTCACCCAACGCTGCCGTGGCGCCTATGACGTCCGTGGCCGCATGCGAGGGGACCTTCAAAGTGGAAGGGTGCGCTCTAGCGCCGGATTTCTTCTTGGGCACCATGTATGAAGACGATGATGAAGATGATGATGGTGGACGCGCTATTCACAACCTTGGGCTCTCGTAAGCGATCCCTCCTACCTGGCGCGCCAAAGATGTCGTGGAGGAACACGATCACCAATGGGGCCATCGACCCCTTTGTGGTTCAGCAAGGGGGAGATCATGTTGCACAAAGAGCGGAAGTCATGATGCAGCACGACGATGGTGACACTGGTGGTTTTTACCCAGGTTCAGGCCGCTAGGAAGCATAAAACCCTACTCCTGCTTTGGTGGATTGGATGGAGGAACACGATGAACACGCAGCGCTCAAGCCGGGCAAGGTAGCCTCGGGGAGAGCTGCTATGCGCGTACAAGTGTACAAGGGTCCGAATCCTTTTCTAGGTAGCCTTGGACCTCCTTTTATAGCTCAAGGGGTAACCAAAGTGGCAAAACAGTCATTATCCTGTGATTAGATAGCTAACAATGTTATCATACCTAACTCTGGCAGTTAGGACAAAGTGCATTAAATGCACTACTAGGTGTCGTCCTGAGGGTGAAGCCTGGAAAGCCTGCCATGCCGCTTAATCATCTTCTGCTTATCTGTTTGACACGCCTCTGCACGGGTGTCATGCGAGGGTAATCTGTCTTCCAACAGGCTACCACGTGCTTAGTGGAAGCCACTTAATCACTTGCGGGCTCGACACTGCACTGATAAGAGACTTGCGTCACCGTGCGGTGGAGCGGTGGTGCCTTGGCGGGATTTCTTGCCCTTGGAGGCCCCGGCAAGCCTGCCGGGGCAATCTTGGACTTGTCCTTGGGGCGGTCTCGACCTGGCTGGGCTCTCCTGCCCAACAAGGGAGACCTTCCCAAGGTGATGCTCCGCTGTCTTTTATGTTGACTTGGTCTTCTTGATCCGCTCCTTCATCTCACAAAGAGCGGCTTCCCTGGCTTAGCCTTGCCTTGTAAACTGGTGTTGGTCATGCGATGCCAGCACGCCTGTGTATAAGTCCGGTCAGCAAACATGAATGTTTGTTGCACTGACACAATGCCAAATTGGTCAATTATGACTCTCAGGCCGGGCGCTCAAAAAAAGAAAGAAAAAGGACTCTTAGGCCGACATGTGGCCCCACCAGTGTTTTTGTGCGCTTGCGCGCCGAGAGCGTATTGGCGCGTGTTCGAAATTCATGCTACCTTTTCATCCCCAATCTCCCGCCCCTCCCCCACCTCTGGAGTCTCGATTCGTACTCCAATGTCCAGTTCCCCCAAATCCCCCTCCGGTACTCCATGTACTTAAGCGCACTATCATGTCGCCGGTCAACGCGGATCTCTGAGATGGAGATCCTAAGATCCGTCCTGCCTTCGGGCGCTGCGTGCTGAGACGTCTCCAATGTATCTATAATTTTTGCTTGGTCCATGTTGTTATATTATCATTCTTGGATGTTTTACAATCATTTTATAGCAACTTTATATCGTTTTTTCGGACTAACCTATTGACATAGTGCCCAGTGCCAGTTGATGTTTTTTGCTTGTTTTTTACTTCGCAGAAAATCAATACCAAACGGTGTCCAAACGCAGCGAAACTTTTTGGAGATTTTTACTGGACCAGAAGACACCTGTTGAGCCAAAGAAGTATCAGAGGGGGGCTCCGAGGGGAGCACAACCCACCAGGGCGTGCCTGGGGGCCTAGGCACGCCCAGGTAGGTTGTGCCCACCTCGGCCGCCTCCCGCACAGCCTCTTTGCTCTATAAATACCCCGAAAATCCAAAAACACTAGGGGAGTCGATGAAACACAATTCCAGCCGCCGCAAGTTCCAGAAACACCAGATCCAATCTAGACACCATCACGGAGGGGTTCATCATCCTCATTGGTGCCTCTTCGATGATGCGTGAGTAGTTCATTGTAGACCTACGGGTCTGTAGTTAGTAACTAGATGGCTTCCTCTCCCTCTTTTGATTCTCAATACAATGGTCTCTTGGAGATCTATTTGATGTAACTCTTTTTTGCGGTGTGTTTGTTGGGATCCGATGAACTTTGAGTTTATGATCAGATCTATTTATCCATGAAAGTTATTTGAGTTTCTTTGATCTCTTATATGCATGATTACTTACAGCTTCGTATTTCTTCTTTGAATCTTTGGTTTAGTTAGGCCGACTAGATCGATTTTTCTTGCCATGGGAAGACGTGCTTTGTGATGGGTTCGGTCGTGCGATGTTCTTTCCCAGTGACAGAAGGTGCAGCAAGACATGTATTGATCGTTGCTATTAAGGATAACAAGATGGGGTCTATTCCTACATGAATAGATCTTGTCTACATAATGTCATCATTCTTATTGCATTACTCCGTTTTTCCATGAACTTAATACACTAGATGCATGCTGGATAGCGGTCGATGTGTGGAGTAATAGTAGTAGATGCAGCCAGGAGTCGGTCTACTAATCTTGGACATGATGCCTATATAATGATCATTGCCTGGATATCGTCAAAATTATTTGAAGTTCTATCAATTTCCCAACAGTAATTTGTTTACCCGCCATATGGTTTTTTTATCGAGAGAAGCCACTAGTGAAATCTACAGCCCTCGGGTCTATTCTTTATCATATTTGCTTTGCGATCTATTTTTATTTGCTTTTGTTTTCAGATCTATTATTCCAAAAACCCAAAAATACCTTGCTGCACCTTTTTGCTATTTATTTTATTTCATGTTTTATCGACATCTATTTATCCAATCTATCACAAATTTATCTATCCTTTACCCGTACAGGGATTGACAACCCCTCCTAATCATCGGGTTGCGAGTATTTGTTATTTGTGTGCAGGTACCATTTACATAGAGTTTCTTGGTTCTCCTACTGGATTGATACCTTGGTTTCATAACTGAGGGAAATACCTACCGTAGTTGTGCTGCATCATCCCTTCCTCTTTGGGGAAATACCGACGTAGCTCAAGCGACATCAAAAGGAATTTCTAGCGCCGTTGCCGGGGAGACATCATCAACATGTAACACCCCATGTCTTTAGCCACTGTAATCACTTTTGATAATGACAAGTCAGCATGTTTAATAGTGCATAATCATCATTAGCATCATATTGCATTTCAGCTCCTAACTGAAATTCAAATTTAAATGAAAGTGGAAAATAAAAGTTATCCAACATAGAAACTAAAATGTTCAATCAATAACAAATAATACAGAGACTATTCTAAAATTGAAACCAACAATTAATAAATTAATTAGGTGGCACTAACATTACCAAAACAGCAAGGATTAATGCATTTTAATTATTATAAAAATTTGTGTGAATTCAAATTGTGACTCAATCGTACACTAATCATACACGCAAACATGTACGATCAAGCTCAGGGACTCACGGGAAGATATCACAACACAACTATAACACAATTTAAATGGAGGTCCACAATATTATAGACCAGGGATCCGAAGATCCGAATACATAAGTCAGTCATACAAATCTTATCTGAGTACAGACATAGTTAGACAAGTTTTGCCTTAAGAAGGCTAGCACAAACAGCGAAACTAGATCGAAAGGCGTTGGCCTCCTGCCTGGGAGCCTCCGATCCTACTCCTGGTCGGCTGGCTCGATCCAGTAGTAAGTACCCTCTGAACCCTCCTGTTAGTACGCTCCGGTGGTGGCATCTGGCTCCTGGACTCCATCGTCTGATGTATCATCAAGGTGGGGTATATGGGGAAAAGAGAAAGTAAAGCAACTGTGAGTACTCATCCGAAGTACTCAGCAAGCAAGGATCTATACTACATATGCAACATTATCAATGGAGAAAGGCTGTATAAGTGGACTGGGCTGCAGAAATGCCAGAATAGAGAGAAGGCCTAGTCCTATCGAAGACTAGCATCTTCAAACATCTTCACGAGGCCATCATCTTGTAGCAATAGAAGGGAGTAGAATAGCATTTTATTTAGCAAACATGTTGAAGTACAGCTTAAAGATCCTTCCTCTACTCCCAAGCGAGAAAGCAATCCCGAGGCTTCAATTAAGTAACAAGTATCCAGTTCAAGTAGTAGATCGGGATACACAAACTGAGCGTCCTTTACCGTAGGACCGGCTATCAATAGAAGATTCATCCCTGCAGGGGTGCACTACTGTTACCCAACACGCTCGATCAACTCTGGCCGGACACACTTGCTGGGTAATGCCCGTCCTCGGAAGATCAACACGAAGCAACGCCCTACCTAGGCTCGGCAGAGAGGTCAGCACGCCGGACTAACCTATGCACCCAGAGGTCTCGGGCCATCGCCCTGGGCACCCTGCGCGTTGCGAGACTGGCCGGGGTGCAGGCGCGACACTGAACTCGTCAGTGAAGTATCCAGCCCAATCCCGACAATCAGCCCGCACGGTGAATCGTGACGTCAAACGAGCTTTCGGGAGAAACGTACATCGCAGAGGGTCCCATAACCATTATCCCGCGTGGTGGTAGTGCGTATAGGGCACGTCGACCCACTCAGATCACACACCCAAATCCAATAGGCTCAATTAGTATCACGCGGAGACAATCAGAGTCTCTGATGCTCCGCCACAATGTCACACTCGAGTGCCCTTCCGGCACACCTGACATCATAGATCCCCAGCGGGTACCCACCAGGGTGGACCCGCCTGTAACAAAGGTCAAGTAATCGTGTGGTCATAACATCAAGAGGGAAACCCGAGGAATCACCCTCGGCGGATTCCACTCGACGAAATCATCAGGGTGAACGTATGAGGTATCACCCTCGAGGTTCACACTGAGGGGTCGCACGACAGAGTCGTATCGGAAGTGGAGAAGGAGGAATCACCCTCGATGACCACGACCGAACAGCTATACTGCAGAGTATTCATCAGGAGTGCGTTACGAGGTATCACCCTCAGCACTCGATAGTTACTACGCAGAGTCGTACAACTAAGGGGGTGTGAAGTGAGGTGTCGGTCTCTGGTCGACGATCACATTGATCGAGTCGTCGATGATCAAGCAGGGGCAACAAGGGTAAGGTGGTGGGGTCACTGATGGTTCATTCCAACCTAAACTAAACAGTTTATCATAGGCAGGTAAGGTAGCAATGAACAGGTTACAACAGCAGGCTATGCATCAGAATAGGAGCATACATTAACAGTAGCAAAATCTAATGCAAGCAGGAGAATAAAATGGGCGATATCTGGATGCTCAAGGGGGGGCTTGCCTGGTTGCTCTGGCAAGAGAGAGAGATCGCCAACGGGCTGCTCGTCGGTAGTGTAGTCTTATCCTGGTGCAGCGTCGTCAGTCTCAGCGTCTATCGAGAGAGAAGGAGGGGGGGAGAGAAACAATAAATTCACGGCAATAATGCAAACAATACGCATAACATGCCTAAATGATATGCCGGGGTGTTCTACTGCCTAACTAAATGATTTAGTTAATTTAGGAATTTATTCAGATTTATTTAATTAAAATTGGGCACTATTCATTTATCGAAATCGGTCTAAAAGTTCAGTGTTCTTATAGTTAGAGGCATCTAACAGGAATACGGAGGACGTATTCGGGTTCGTATCGAAATTCTGAGCAAGTTTCATGTATAAAGTATTTTCATCGGAGTTACGGATTATTTAATATAATTTTCTAAAGTTTTTATTAATTTCTGGAATTTAAGTATTTATTTAAATTAAACATTATCCGAAACAGTAGTTGATGATGTCAGCATGACCTAAGCATGACGTCAGCAGGTCAACTGGTCGGCTGACCAGTCAAACCAGACAGGTGGGACCCACATGTCATACACTGTGGTTTAATCAGAGAGGTTAATTTAATTAACTGAACTAATTAGAGGGTGGGCCCCAGCAGTTAGTGACTGATTAGTATTATAATTAACTAATTACTTATTTATTTAAAATTGTTTAAATGCGGTGGGGCCCATATGTCAGTGACTGGGCCTGCCTAGTCAGCAGGGTTGACCCAGTCAACGGGTCAAAGTGGGGCCTGGGGACCCACTGGTCAGCGACCCAGGAGTGAGCCCCACATGCGCCACATCGGCGGCGTCACCAGAAACACGCCGGCAACGATTTCCGCGGCGGAAGATCGCTGGAGCGGCTCGGGATTCGCCTACGGAGGGCCAAAACGGGCGCGGTCACTTGCGTTCTAGAGCTAGCTCTCGCGCGCATCAAGTGGTGGCGATGGCGGGGCCAAAAACGGCGTGTAATGTCGGCGGCGAGCCTCGCGGCGGGCGCCGGAGTTCGGACGGGGTGGAATCGACGAAGCAGGGCACCGTAGCTCGAGGTAGTGGGCTAGATATGCTCTACATGTGTGGACGAAGCGGTGGGACTCGTGCCCATGACCAAATGGTCACCGGAGCCTCGTCGGCGACGAGATCCGCGGCATCGGGCTCGGGTGCACGTGGAGAGGTGGCTAGCGCGTGTGTGCGAAGCAACAGAGAGATGAGGAGGGGGGAGTAGCTCACAGCGGAGGCGCACGGTGGCCCGGTGAGAGTTTTGGAGCAGCAGAGGCGTCGTTGGCGAGGAGGAAGATCTCCGGTGGCCGAGGAAGAAGACGATGGCGTGGGGGCGATGCAGGGCGCCCGGAGCTCAGGCTCGTGGTCGAGGAGGTCGGGCGCGTTGCGGCGGAGCTCGTGGACACAGAGAGGCGGCAAGAGGAGCACGGTGCCCGTGGCTACGTCGGGGTGGCGGCCATGGTTGCGCTCGGGCGAGGTGGGGAGCGAGGGAGGAAGGTGGGAAACTGGGCTAGGGTTCGTCCGCGAGGTCGAGGGGGTCGCTCATATACCCAACGCGCGCGCGGGCACGCTGTCGATCGCTCGGAGGGGGGGCCTGGCTCACGCGCTCAAGGTGCTCGACAGCAGTGGCGTGAGCAGTGCGGGAGGTGGGGGAAAACGCGGGGGTGGGCTGGGCCGCGGCTGTAGCGGGCAGGCCGAGTGCACAGTAGATGCTTGGGCCTTTTTCTTTTTCTCTTTTTCTGCTTCTTTCTTTTCTGTTTTGTCTCTTATTTTTATTCCAAATAATTTTTGTAAAATAAGGCAACTGTTCCATTAAATGTTTGGCACTATCTACCACTGTCCAAAATTGGTTTGTAGACAATTTGAATTCACACAAATTTTTATAATAATTAAAATGCATTAATCCTTGCTGTTTTCGTAATGTTAGTGCCACCTAATTAATTTATTAATTGTTGGTTTCAATTTTAGAATAGTCTCTGTATTATTTGTTATTGATTGAACATTTTAGTTTCTATGTTGGATAACTTTTATTTTCCACTTTCATTTAAATTTGAATTTGAGTTAGGAGCTAAAATGCAATATGATGCTAATGATGATTATGCACTATTAGACTTGCTGACTTGTCATTATCAAAAGTGATTACTGTGGCTAATGACAAGGGGTGTTACAATTCTCCTCATCTATCAAGAATTCTCGTCCCGAGAATTAAGAGGAAGACTGAAAGAAAGTGGGGTATTCTTCGCGAAGACGATCCTCGCGTTCCCAAGTGGCCTCATCTTCAGAATGATTTGACCACTGAACCTTGAGGAATTTGATTGACTTTTGATGAGTCCGACGTTCAGCTTCATCAAGAACACGGATGGGATATTCTAGATAAGACAGATCTTCCCGTAATTCAAGCACTTCGTGATCCACAGCTCGAATAGGATCCTTGAAGCAGCGACGGAGTTGGGATACATGAAAGACATCATGTACTTGGGAAAGATTAGGCGGCAACTGCAATTGATATGCCACCTCTCCTCGGCGGGCAAGAATACAAAACGGGCCAATGTAGCGAGGAGCTAACTTGCCTTTGATTCCGAACCTATGAGTGCCTTTCAACGGAGTGACGCGGAGGTAAGCTTGCTCGCCAGGTTGATACACCATTTCCTGGTGCTTTCGGTCATAGTTGCTCTTCTGACGAGACTGAGCAGTTTTTAAATGTTCACGGACAATGCGGACTTGGTCTTCTGCTTGCTGAATAATGTCCGGTCCGACGAGTGAGCATTCCCCAGTTTCTGACCAATTCAGAGGGGTTCGACACTTACGTCTGTAAAGAACTTCAAACGGTGCCATCTTCAGACTAGCCTGATAGCTATTGTTGTAAGAGAATTCGGCATACGGGAGAGATTCCTCCCATTTCTTACCGAAGGAGATGACGCAAGCTCGAAGCATATCTTCGAGCACTTGATTAACTCATTCAACTTGACCCTGTGACTGAGGGTGAAAAGCGGTGCTGAAAGACAGATGTGTTCCCATAGCTTCTTGGAAACTATTCCAGAATCTGGAGGTGAAGAGGCCGCCACGATCAGAACTGATCTCCAACGGAACACCGTGGAGTGACACAATTCGGGAAACATACAAGTCTGCCAACTGGCTAGCAGTGATTGTCTCTTTAACTGGCAGAAAGTGAGCAACCTTGGAGAATCGGTCAATGACGACAAAAATAGCATCATGACCCTTCTGGGATTTGGGAAAACCAGTAATGAAATCCATTTGGACCTTGTCCCATTTCCATTCAGGAATTGCAAGGGGTTGCAGAGTTCCTGCGGGCCTTTGATGTTGAGCTTTAACGCGGCGGCAAACGTCACACTCAGAAACATAACGAGCAATATCTCGCTTCATATTAGGCCACCAGTATCTCTGACAAATGTCACGGTACATCTTTGTGCTACCAGGATGAATTGACAGAGGAGTGTCATGAGCTTCCATCATAACGTGTTCTCTCTCATCCTTGAACTTAGGTACGAAGAGACGGTGTTGGAAAAATAGGATCCCATCATTATCAAGATGGAACTCCGACGGTTTTCCTTTTTCAAGGTATCGCTTGATCCTTTCAACCTCAGAGTCATACCGTTGCATAGTTTTGATGCTGTGTTCAAAATCTGGTTCGACAACCAGGGTATTGAGATAACCCTGTGGAACAATATGGAGGTTCAATTTACGAAGCTCTTCATAAAGCATAGGTTGTGATTCCTAAACCACATGGTTGCTGCAATAAGCCTTACGTCTCAAAGCATCGGCCATTACATTTGCCTTGCCAGGGGTATATGAGATATTCATATCATAATCGGCTATTGTCTCGAGCCATCTTTGTTGACGAAGGTTCAGATCCGGTTGAGTATATAAATACTTCAAACTTTGATGATCCGTATATATCTCGCAACGGGTACCGAGAAGGTAATGTCGCCATAGCTTCAGGGCATAAATAACCGCAGAAAGTTCGAGATCGTGCACTGGGTAATTTTCTTCGTGAGGACGCAATTGTCGGGAGGCATAAGCAATCACCTTGCGTTCTTGCATTAGGACACAGCCTAATCCTTGACGGGAGGCATCATAGTATATCACGAAATCCTTTTGGGAATCCGGGGGTGCTAATACTGGGGCAGATGTCAATTTATCTTTTAGTGTCTGAAAGCTTTCTTGACATTTTTCTGTCCACTCAAATTTAACACCTTTGTGAAGCAGATTTGTCAGTGGTTTTGCAATCTTGGAAAAGTTCTCAACGAATCGACGGCAATAACTAGCAAGTCCGAGAAAACTTCTGACTTGCTTCACATTCTTTGGGGGAGTCCAGTCAAGAATAGCCTGAACTCGTTCGGGGTTAACAGCAATTCCATCCTTGGAAATCACATGACCAAGGTAAGTTACTTCAGAAAGCCAAAATTCACATTTGGAATACTTGGCATACAACTGGTGTTCTTGGAGCCTTTCTAGTACCAAACGGAGGTGTTCAGCATGTTCTTCTTTATTCTTAGAATAGACCAGAATATCATCTAGATATACCACGACAAACTTGTCGAGGTAATCCATGAATATATAATTCATTAGACGGGAGAAAGTTGCTGGAGCATTCGTTAGTCCAAATGACATGACGGTGTATTCATAGGAGCCATAACGAGTGACGAATGCAGTCTTGGGAATATCCTCTTCACGGACACAGATCTGGTGATAACCCAACCTCAGGTCGAGTTTAGAGAACACCGACGATCCAACAAGTTGATCATAAAGATCATTGATCCGGGGCAGTTGGTATTTATTCTGGATTGTGGCTTGGTTAATGGGCCGATAATCCTGAACCAAACGGTTAGTTCCATCCTTCTTCTTAACGAAGAGTGAAGGTGCTCCCCAAGCAGAGGAACTGGGGCGGATGAAACCACTCTTAAGCGACTTGTCGATTTCTTCCTTAAGCTCGAGTAGGTGATGCGGAGGCATCTTATAAGGTCACTTGGCAATAGGGATGGTGCCAGGCTTCAAGTCAATGACAAACTCGACAGCTCTAGCCGGGGGTATTCCTGGAAGTTCTTCTGGAAAGACGTCTGGAAAATCTTGAATGACAGGAACGTTCTCGATCCCTTCCAGAGGTGAGGTGTTCAAAGCATTCAGAACATATATCTGAGCTTCAGCGTCCCGAGTAATGCCAGCGGTATAGTTCACTATCTCATCGGTGGGGTGAAGAAGTTGGACGACTTTAGTGGCACAATTAATCGAAGCAATGTGAGCTTTCAACCAATCCATTCCAAGAATGAGGTCTATGGTGGAAGACTTCAAGACGATGGGCGAGGCAAGGAATTCCAATCCTTTAATTTCGACGGTAACGTCAGGTGCTATCATGTCAGCATGACAGTGACCTCCGGGAGTTTTAATGACTAATGGAGTATGCATTTTCTCGTATCGAATGCCATGCATGAATGCAAATTTTCCAGAGATGAATGAATGTGATGCTCCTGAATCAAATAAAACAGAAGCAGGTACTGAGTTAACGAGAAGGGTACCCATCACAGTAGCAGGTTGATCCTGGACTTCTTCAATGTCAATGTTGTAAGCGTGTCCACGACCATGTGCAGTAGACCCAGTATTATAGTTGCAGGTCTGATTGTTGCCACGACCATTGCCACGGCCAACACAAGGAAAGGCTAACTGATTCTGATTCTGGCGGCAGTCTTTAGCCTGGTGACCTGGTTTGCGGCACTTGAAGCACAGACCATCTTCAGGACGAAGAGGAGCATTGTTTTGAATAGCTTGAGCTTTTGGCTGCCTCGGTGGTGGAGGAGGCAGACGTGGTGCAGCATAGTTGTTCTTTGGCACAGAGGTATTGGAACGGATCGCATTGTTGGGAATCCAAACTCGACGCTTCTGTGATGAGCCCGAAGATGAGCCAGCATCACGATAGCGCTTCTGCGAGTCCTTGTATTCCATCTGAGCGGTCTCAACAAGAATTGCCTTGTTCGTTAGAGTTGAAAAGTCATTGAAGTCTTGAGCAGCAAGTGCAAGCTTGAGGTCGGGGTGTAGTCCACTACGGAACTTCTCTTGTCTGCGTGCATCGGTGGCGATGTCTTCTTCAGCATAGCGGGAGAGGTCTAGAAATTCCCGCTGATAAGCTTCGACAGTCTTGTTGCCCTGAGTGAGGTTACGGAACTGGGTCTTCATGCGTTCCATAATTGCCTGAGGGATGTAACATGTATGAAAAGCAGCCTGGAACTCATACCAGGTGATGACTGTTCCAATAGGCAGAGTACGCTTGTGTGTGTCCCACCATTGTGCTACGGGTCCCTTTAAGAAAAAGGCCGCGAAGTTGACGAAGTTGGCAGGGGCGACATTAGCAGAGTCCATCTCGTGAGTGATGTCGCGGAGCCAGTCATCAGCATCTAGTGGCTTGTCAGAGTTGCAGAACTGAGTTGGGTTGAGTCGCATAAACTCTGTCAAAGTTAATGAAGCTGGGTTGTGGTTCTGGTTGTTCTGATGCGGAAACTGAGCCATGATTCCAGTAATGTACTGCCGGTTAAGCTCAAACTGTTGCATCATAGCCGCCATATAGTCTGGCGGTGGTGGGCGTTCAGGGGCACGACCACGACCACGACCACCTGGTCTAACCATCCTGCTAAGTATCAACAGGGGGTAGTTTAGTAAAAGCAATTGCGAGCGTTTAGTGACAAGCATGATGTAACTCGACAACAATTTAAGTAGTGTAATAGATACATAATAGTAGTCAATTAAGACATACAGATCCATACACAGAGTCGGGTACATGCGGACAGCATAACGACGCAAATTCAAAAGCTAGACATACTAGGCGGCGTGCAGGCACGCGGTAAGGAAGTACACAACGTGACATAGCAAAGGCTACATCAACGTCGGAGAAAACCACCGAAACGGGGTAAATGCAAGTGCAGACGAAGAATGTTCATCGCGGAAGGATCCTGCGCTCCATGTGCACTCTGATGCAGAATCCGGTCTCGAGCTGGAAGAAGAGGTCCACATGTGGGTGTATGACCTCCAACAGCAGGCCAATCAATACCAGCATACATCTGAGTCCTGCGCGGATAAAGGATGTGCTCAGGATGTATCCTTGCGTGAACAGCGGGTAGCAACTGCGTCATAGCATCGTAGAGACGTGCTCGAGTGGCAACCAACTCGACGGCAAGAGCCCGAATAGTGCGATCCAGAGCCTGAGTGCACTGAATCAGAACGCGCGGGTCATAGCGATGAGGCTCGTACGGGGCACAGATAGCTGTGTAGTATCCAGTAGCATCTCCAGCAGGGGCATACGAAATGTATCAGAACTCAGAGTCATCCAAGATATCGCTGAACTGTCCTCGGAGACGTGGGACAGCAGAGTAGGCGGCATCATGTACTGCCATCTCAATCGTCACGCCAATACCGTGGAAAAGGTGTAGCTCAGTGTCTGAGTCATCTTGCCGATCATAGATACGAACATCAGCATGGTACTGCTCCTGATTGAACTCGCAGTAATCCTCGTAAACCAAGTACTCAGGATACCAACGGTAGCCAAGTCTGGTCATGAGAGCGATCAGGACAGCTGGAAACCCAGGGGCATCACGAGCCCAAGTGCGAAGCACAAGCTGTGTCGTAGGACGTGGTGGAAACAAACGGTCCATCTGAAACAGAGGAAATTCAGATTTGTCAAATGAAAATGAGAAGTTTAACACAACTCGAAGAGAAAGGTTAAACAAAACAATGGAAAGGAAAATGATTATCAGACTAATCAGATCAATGACAGGGAAATCGCACAGATATCCAGCTCTCCGGGTAGATGGGATTTACGAGATCCTAAGTGTCGGCGTTAGTAAAATTTATTTAACCCGAGTAGAAGAGAGATCAGAGTCCCAGAGTATAGACGAGGAATAAAAGATCCTAATACCACCCAGTTGGCGACGTGGGCCCGTAAGCCACACAGCCAAGTTAGTAAATTAGTTTTTCGATGTCTAGACTCAACTTCGGCCAAGGAATTTGGAAGGGGGCTTCCTACAGGCAGTCGGCTCTGATACCAACTTGTGACGCCCCCGACTCAATCGTACACTAATCATACACGCAAACGTGTACAATCAAGCACACGGACTCACGGGAAGATATCACAACACAACTATAACACAATTTAAACGGAGGTCCACAATATTACAGACCAGGGATCCGAAGATCCGAATACATAAGTCAGTCATACAAATCTTATCTGAGTACAGACATAGTTAGACAAGTTTTGCCTTAAGAAGGCTAGCACAAACAGTGACACTAGATCGAAAGGCATTGGCCTCCTGCCTGGGAGCCTCCGATCCTACTCCTGGTCGGCTGGCTCGATCCAGTAGTAAGTACCCTCTGAACCCTCCTGGTAGTACGCTCCGGTGGTGGCATCTGGCTCCTGGACTCCATCGTCTGATGTATCATCAAGGTGGGGTATATGGGGAAAAGAGAAAGTAAAGCAACCGTGATTACTCATCCGAAGTACTCAGCAAGCAAGGATCTATACTACATATGCAACATTATCAATGGAAAAAGGCTGTATAAGTGGACTGGGCTGCAGAAATGCCAGAATAGAGAGAAGGCCTAGTCCTATCGAAGACTAGCATCTTCAAACATCTTCACGAGGCCATAATCTTGCAGCAGTAGAAGAGAGTAGAATAGCATTTTATTTAGCAAACATGTTGAAGTACAGCTTAAAGATCCTTCCTCGACTCCCAAGCGAGAAAGCGATCCCGAAGCTTCAATTAAGTAACAAGTATCCAATTCAAGTAGTAGATCGGGATACACAAACTGAGCGTCCTTTACCGTAGGACCGGCTATCATTAGAAGATTCATCCCTGCAGGGGTGCACTACTGTTACCCAACACGCTCGATCAACTCTGGCCGGACACACTTGCTGGGTAATGCCCGTCCTCGGAAGATCAACACGAAGCAATGCCCTACCTAGGCTCGGCAGAGAGGTCAGCACGCCGGACTAACCTATGCTCCCAGAGGTCTCGGGCCATCACCCTGGGCACCCTGCGCGTTGCGAGACTGGCCGGGGTGCAGGCGCGACACTGAACTCGTCAGTGAAGTATCCAGCCCAATCCCGACAATGAGCCCGCACGGTGAATCGTGACGTCAGACAAGCTTTCGGGAGAAACGTACATCGCAGAGGGTCCCATAACCATTATCCCGCGTGGTGGTAGTGCTTATAGGGCACGTCGACCCACTCAGATCACACACCCAAATCCAATAGGCTCAATTAGTATCACGCAGAGACAATCGGAGTCTCTGATGCTCCTCCACAATGTCACACTCGAGTGCCCTTCCGGCACACCCGACATCATAGATCCCCAGCGGGCACCCACCAGGGTGGGCCCGCCTATAACAAAGGTCAAGTAATCGTGTGGTCATAACATCAAGGGGGAAACCCGAGGAATCACCCTCAGCGGATTCCACTCGACGAAATCATCAGGGTGAACGTATGAGGTATCACCCTCGAGGTTCACACTGAGGGGTCGCACGACAGAGTCGTATCGGAAGTGGAGAAGGAGGAATCACCCTCGATGACCATGACCGAACAGCTACACTGCAGAGTATTCATCAGGAGTGCGTTACGAGGTATCACCCTCGGCACTCGATAGTTACTACGCAGAGTCGTACAACTAAGGGGGTGTGAAGTGAGGTGTCGGTCTCTGGTCGACGATCACGTTGATCGAGTCATCGATGATCAAGCAGGGGCAACAAGGGTAAGGTGGTGGGGTCACTGATGGTTCATTCCAACCTAAACTAAACAGTTTATCATAGGCAGGTAAGGTAGCAATGAACAGGTTACAACAGCAGGCTATGCATCAGAATAGGAGAATACATTAATAGTAGCAAAATCTAATGCAAGCAGGAGAATAGAATGGGCGATATCTGGATGGTCAAGGGGGGAGGGGCTTGCCTGGTTGCTCTGGCAAGAGAGAGAGATCGCCAACGGGCTGCTTGTCGGTAGTGTAGTCGTATCCTGGTGCAGCGTCGTCGGTCTCAGCGTCTATCGAGAGAGAAGGAGGGGGGGAGAGAAACAATAAATTCACGGCAATAATGCAAACAATACGCATGACATGCTTAAATGATATGCCGGGGTGTTCTACTGCCTAACTAAATGATTTAGTTAATTTAGGAATTTATTCAGATTTATTTAATTAAAATTGGGCACTATTCATTTATCGAAATCGGTCTAAAAGTTCAACATTCTTATAGTTAGAGGCATCTAACAGGAAAACGGAGGACGTATTCGGGTTCGTATCGAAATTCTGAGCAAGTTTCATGTATAAAGTATTTTCATCGGAGTTACGGATTATTTAATATGATTTTCTAATTTTTTTATTAATTTCTGGAATTTAATTATTTATTTAAATTAAACATTATCCGAAACAGTAGTTGATGACATCAGCATGACCTAAGCATGACGTCAGCAGGTCAACTGGTCGGCTGACCAGTCAAACCAGACAGGTGGGACCCACATGTCATACACTGTGGTTTAATCAGAGGGGTTAATTTAATTAACTGAACTAATTAGAGGGTGGGCCCCAGCAGTCAGTGACTGATTATTATTATAATTAACTAATTAGCTAATTAGCTAATTACTTATTTATTTAAAATCGTTTAAATGGGGTGGGGCCCATATGTCAGTGACTGGGCTTGCCCAGTCAGCAGGGTTGACCCAGTCAACGGGTCAAAGTGGGGCCTGGGGACCCACTGGTCAGCGACCCAGGAGTGGGCCCCACATGCGCCACGTCGGCGGCGTCACCAGAAACACGCCGGCGATGATTTCCGCCGGGGAAGATCGCCGGAGCGGCTCGGGATTCGCCTACGAAGGGCCAAAACGGGCGCGGTCACTTGCGTTCTAGAGCTAGCGCTCGCGCGCGTCAAGTGGTGGCGGTGGCGGGGCCGGAAACGGCGTGTAACATCGGCGGCGAGCCTCGCGGCGGGCGGCGGAGTTCGGACGGGGGTGGAATCGACGAAGCAGGGCGCCGTAGCTCGAGGTAGTGGGCTAGATATGCTCTACGCATGCGGACGAAGCGGTGGGACTCGTGCCCGTGACCAAATGGTCACCGGAGCCTCGTCGGCGACGAGATCCGCGGCGTCAGGCTCGGGTGCACGTGGAGAGGTGGCTAGCGCGTGCATGCGAAGCAACAGAGAGATGAGGAGGGGGGAGTAGCTCACAGCGGAGGCGCACGGTGGCCCAGTGACAGTTTTGGAGCAGCAGAGCCGTCGTCGGCGAGGAGGAAGATCTCCGGTGGCCGAGGAAGAAGACGACGGCGTGGGGGCGATGCAGGGCGCCCGGAGCTCAGGCTCGTGGTCAAGGAGGTCGGGCGCGTTGCGGCGGAGCTCGTGGACATGGAGAGGCGGCGAGAGGAGCACAGTGGCCGTGGCTACGTCGGGGTGGCGGCCATGGTTGCGCTCGGGCGAGGTGGGGAGCGAGGGAGGAAGGGGGGAAACTGGGCTAGGGTTCGTCCGCGAGGTCGAGGGGGTCGCTCATATACCCAACGCGCGCGCGGGCGCGCTGTCGATCGCTCGGAGGGGGGGCCTGGCTCACGCGCTCCAGGTGCTCGACAGCAGCGGCGTGAGCAGTGCGGGAGGTGGGGGAAAACACGGGGGTGGGCTGGGCCGCGGCTGTAGCGGGCAGGCCGAGTGCATAGTAGATGCTTGGGCCTTTTTCTTTTTCTCTTTTTTTGCTTCTTTCTTTTCTGTTTTGTCTCTTGTTTTTATTCCAAATATTTTTTGTAAAATAAGGCAACTGTTCCAGTAAATGTTTGGCACTATCTACCACTGTCCAAAATTGGTTTGTAGACAATTTGAATTCACACCAATTTTTATAATAATTAAAATGCATTAATCCTTGCTCTTTTGGTAATGTTAGTGCCACCTAATTAATTTATTAATTGTTGGTTTCAATTTTAGAATAGTCTCTGTATTATTTGTTATTGATTGAACATTTTAGTTTCTATGTTGGATAACTTTTATTTTCCACGTTCATTTAAATTTGAATTTGAGTTAGGAGCTGAAATGCAATATGATGCTAATGATGATTATGCACTATTAAACATGCTGACTTGTCATTATCATAAGTGATTACTGTGGCTAATGACATGGGGTGTTACACAACATCTATCAGGTTCCTAATCACAAATCTCATCTCCTTGCAATTTACATTATTTGCCATTTGCCTTTCATTTTCATCTCCCTCATTTCACAAAAATTTGTAGTTTTATTCGCCCTCTTTTTTCGTTCGCTTTTTCTCGTTAGATCTGTTTTGTGTGCAATTTTGTTTGCTACCTTTCGTCGTTATGGATAGTTCTTCCTCCATTGCATGCACCCCTGAGAACGAGGTTCTTAATTTCAAACAAAGGGGAGGGGAGAATTTGAAAGATGCTTGGTATAGGATTTGCAATGCTCATAATAGATCTATTCGTAAGTAATCTACTGTTGTTCTTCTTTGATGTTTTTATGTGGGCATCACTACTTAGTATAGATTCGTCCTTGATACGATTACCGGTGGGAATTTCTAGATGTGTCCTTCTCTGGATGCTTTTAATGCTATGGGAATCTAGTGGGTTCACCACCTCTTATGATTAATGAAACAGCTTTAACTCTTGAGCATGTTATGGAAAGGCTAGATTCTATTGTAAAGAAAATGCTCACTGAAGAAAACATTGAAAAATTAGATAAAATGATGCACAATCTTGCTAATAGAATTGGGTCAAAAGTGGGAGATGCTCTTAAAGTACTAAAAGAAAAAGAACCCGCATTCAACGAGAGAATAGAGGAGAGCCCCGCTAGAATTGATAAGTTGGAATAAATTTTTAGTAATCTAAGCATGGCTTTTTCTTCCGCTAAAACTATTGAAAAAACTCCAGTAAAAATTGGCAAGATTACTCAAGTCACTAAAAACAAGGGTGCAACTTCTAATAGTAATAAAGAAGATCTTAAGATGATTATTATTAACCCGGTTTTGAAGTGATAAAAGATCCTACTTGCAATAGTGAATTTTTCAAACTTGTACCTAGGAGTATTGTTATTGAAAAATTGTATGCTAAATTTTTGAAGAATTCTAAGTGTTTGATTGAGGAGTTGGAAACTAAAGATGACAATACTTGAATCTATGCTTTATGCCTAGCTAGGGGCGTAAAACGATAGCGCTTGTAGGGAGGCAACCCAATGAATAAAATTTATTTTTGCCTTTTTCTTTCTGTTCTTGAGTGTTTGCACAATTATGACTCTGTTATGATTGTGTTTTTTATGTTTTAATTAGTGTTTGTGCCAAGTAAAGCCTTTGGGATAGCTTTGGTGATAGTTGATTTGATATTGTTAAAAAACATAAACTTTTTCCTTCAGTAAAATAATTGTACATATTCGCAGAAGAGACGAAAAAATTCTGATGTTTTTACACAAGATTAATATGCAAATTGCCTCTGTTTTCCTAATTTTTCAGAATTTTTGGAGTTGCATAAGTATGAGTAAAATTCGAGTCTTTATAGACTGTTCTGTTTTTGATAGATTCTGTTTTATTTGCATTGTGTGCTTATTTTGATGAATGTATGGTTTGTATCAGTTGGTATAAGCCATGGTAAAGTTAGAATACAGTAGATATAATGCAATAACAAAATTTGAATGGGTTTTCTGCAGTACTTAAAAAGTAAAGATTGGTTTCCTTATACTAACGGATCTCCACGAAGGTTTTGTTGAGTTTTGTGTGATTGAAGTTTTCAAGTTTTGGGTGAGATCACGATGGATGAAGGAGTAAGTAGTAAGAAGAGCCTAAGCTTGGGGATGCCCACAGCACCCCAAGGCAATATGCAAGTAGAAACAAGCAGCTAAGCTTGGGGATGCCCCGAGTGGCGTCCCCCCTTTCTTCTAACGACCATCGGTATTTTACTTGGAGCTATATTTTCATTCGCCACATATCATGAGTTTTGCTTGGAGCGTCTTGTATTATATGAGTCTTTTCTTGTTTTGCTTTTTGTTTTATGTCAAGTATCCTTGCTGAACACACCTATTTGAGAGAGCCAAAATTATGCTATGATTTGTTAGAATTGCTCTATGTGCTTCACTTAAATTTTTTGAGCTATGGAATTGCTCTAGTGCTTCACTTATATCTTTCTGAGCACGGTGTGCTTTAATGTTTTTGAAGAAATGCTCTCATGCTTCACTTAGATTTATTTGAGAGTTATTAATTTTTGAAGAAATTCTCTCATGCTTCACTTATATTATTTTGAGAGATGAAAAATTTTATGCTCATGTTCTTCACTTAGATTTGTTTGAGCTATCAAAAGCAACTTATGAAACTAGTCCCGAAGTGATAGATATTCAAGAGGGATATAATAAAAACTTTCATGAAGATCATTGGACAAAATAAACTTGATTCCTTGTAATAGTTTTGCGATATGATGATAGTGATATGTGAGTCATGTTGATGAGTAATTGTGCTTTAGTAAGAATATTGGTGTTAAGGTTTGTGATTCCCTATGCAAGCATGAAAATCAATAGTTATGCAATGAAATTACATCCTACTTGTGTTGCATTATTCGGTGTTAGTTATGCTTAATGCTCGTTTATGAGATTTTTCGTTTCTTGGTTGGTTGCTTCTCAATCTTTTTGCTAGCCTTCACTTGTACTAAGTAGGAATACTACTTGTGCATCCAAAATCCTTAAACCCAGTTTTGCCATATGAGTCCACTATACCTACCTATATGCGGTATTTCCGTGCCATTCTAAGCAAATTTGTATGTGCCATCTCTAATTTTCAAAATAAATTTTCCTTTTTGTGTGCTCGCACCACTCATGAAACGGTAGGGGGTGGCTGATATTTTTCCATGTTAGATGTGTTATTATCCAGATGAGTGTTTATTCACTTGTCATTGCACGAGAGTATGACAGAGGTATTAGGGATGCCCAGTCCTGAAATGAAAAATGAATTTATATTATGTTGTCAAATAATAAATACTTTGGAAAGAGTTGGTATGGACAGCACCCGTGGATACGGCTAGCCGTGGAATGTGAAAGTATGGTGGAAAAAGGAATAAACTTTATTTTCTGTTTGGGAACCGGCTATGAAATATCTAGCATGGAAAGTATTGGGAACTACTCGATCGTTTTCGTTGACAGGAAAAGCATGCCACCCAAAATGTTTTATCTCTATCTTTTTTCGCTTTGAGCTCTGGCACCTCTACAAACCCCTACTTCCCTCTGCGAAGGGCCTTTCTATTTACTTTATGCAATTTTTATTTTTATTTGAGTCTCCATCTTCTCTTATAAAGCACCAACTAGGGGGCAATATGATCGTACTTGAGCATTGGGTGTAGCTAATATGCGAGTGTGTTTCATGAATGGATCAATGATTGAGCATAATGGGCTAGGGATAACTTGCTTTAGTGATGATATTTTGAAAGACATGGTTGCTTGTTGATATGCTTGAGTATTGAAATCTTCATGTCAAAACTAGACTATTGCTTTGAACCATATAAAAAGTCCAAATGTCCATGCTACAAAAGAAAAGAATATGTGATGAACATGTTAGGCAGCATTCCACATCAAAAATTCTGTTTTTAACATTTACCTACTCGAGGACGAGTAGGAATTAAGCTTGGGGATGCTGATACATCTCCAACGTATCTATAATTTTTGCTTGTTCCATGCTGTTATATTATCATTCTTGGATGTTTTACAATCATTTTATAGCAACTTTATATCATTTTTTGGGACTAACCTATTGACATAGTGCCTAGTGCTAGTTGCTGTTTTTTTTTTGCTTGTTTTTTGCTTTGCAGAAAATCAATACCAAACGGAGTCCAAACGCAGCGAAACATTTTGGAGATTTTTTTTGAACCAGAAGACACCTGTTGGGCCAAAGAAGTACCAGAGGGGGGCTCCTAAGGGAGCACAACCCACCAGGGCGTGCCTGGGGGCCCAGGCGCGCCCAGGTAGGTTGTGCCCACCTTGGCTGCCTGCCGCACCGCCTCTTTGCTCTATAAATACCCCGAAAATCCCAAAACCCTAGGAGAGTCGACGAAACACAATTCCAGCCGCCGCAAGTTCCAGAAACACCAGATCCAATCTAGACACCATCACGGAGGGGTTCATCATCCTCATTGGTGCCTCTCCGATGATGCGTGAGTAGTTCATTGTAGACCTACGGGTCCGTAGTTAGTAGCTAGATGGCTTCCTCTATCTCTTTTGATTCTCAATACAATGGTCTCTTGGAGATCTATTTGATGTAACTCTTTTTTGCGGTGTGTTTGTTGGGATCCGATGAACTTTGAGTTTATGATCAGATCTATTTATCCATGATAGTTATTTGAGTTTCTTCGATTTCTTATATGCATGATTACTTATAGACTCGTATTTCTACTTCGAATCTTTGGTTTAGTTAGGCCGACTAGATCGATTTTTCTTTCCATGGGAAGAGGTGCTTTGTGATGGGTTCGGTCGTGTGGTGTTCTTTCCAAGTGACAGAAGGGGCAGCAAGACACGTATTGATCGTTGCTATTAAGGATAACAAGATGGGGTCTATTCCTACATGAATAGATCTTGTCTACATCATGTCATCGTTCTTATTGCATTACTCCGTTTTTCCATGAACTTAATACACTAGATGCATGCTGGATAGCGGTCAATGTGTGGAGTAATAGTAGTAGATGCAGGCAG
Source organism: Thinopyrum elongatum (assembly GCA_011799875.1). NCBI lineage: Eukaryota > Viridiplantae > Streptophyta > Magnoliopsida > Poales > Poaceae > Thinopyrum > Thinopyrum elongatum. The sequence continues at coordinate 311,257,081 of CM022302.1, read as the reverse complement.
GAGTCGGTCTACTAATCTGGGACGTGATGCCTATATAATGATCATTGCCTGGATATCGTCATAATTATTTGAAGCTCTATCAATTGCCCAACAATAATTTGTTTACCCACCGTATGCTATTTTTCTTGAGAGAAGCCACTACTGAAATCTATGGCCCCCCGGGTCTATTCTTTATCATATTTGCTTTGCGATCTATTTTTAATTGCTTTTGTTTTCAGATCTATTATTCCAAAAACCCAAAAATACCTTACTGCACCTTTTTTCTATTTATTTTATTTCACATTTTATCGAGATCTATTTATCCAATCTATCACAAATTTATCTATCCTTTTACCCGTAGAGGGATTGACAACCCCTCCTAATCGTCGAGTTGCGAGTATTTGTTATTTGTGTGCAGGTACCGTTTACATAGTGTTGCTTGGTTCTCCTACTGGATTGATACCTTGGTTTCATAACTGAGGGAAATACCTACCGTAGATGTGCCACATCATCCCTTCCTCTTTGGGGAAATACCGACGTAGTTGAAGCGACATCATGTGCTGTCGCTCAATAGTGGCATGGCGGCGCTTGACGACCAGTTCGCCGGCAAAGTGCTGATGGTAACCATCAATGGCGACCGGCCTCCCATCTCGCCGGACGACCTTGTCAATGCTCTTCGCATTGCGCATGGCATCCAAATAAGCGACTTGCTCATCGAAGTCTGTCCGCCACCGGCTGATTTCTTCGTCAGGTTCCGGACAACTTTCGACTGCAGTCGTGTGTTCGAATCTTCCCAACGTTTGTTATGTGATGGCGCACTAGTGAGCTTTGATCGGTGGCACCCAGGATGGGGCTCGGTGCCCTCTGAGCTTGAGTTTTTAACAAAGCTGACCTTCCACGGCATGCCTCGACGTGCTTGGAATAGCGAGTCCATGAATGAGCTTATCAACGACCTAGGAGGTGAGCTCGTAAGTATATTTGTTCCTCCAGACAGCTGGGCTCTGACGGTTATGGCATGGATGAAGAAGCCGTCCACCATACCGAAGGTGATTGGTGTTGAGATACCGGTGCAGGAACCAAGGTTGTACTATTCGTCGCCACCAAGGCCGTCGCGGACCACGTTAGGGATGTACCTGTATCGAGTGTTCGTGCATGTCGAAGAAGTGGTCAATCCATCAATCGAAGTCATGCCGCCGCCGCTGGTGCCAGGGTCCGTCGATGACTTCCATTACATGATTCAACGTCAGACATTCCCTGTGTTGCTCGGAACGATGGATGGCACTGGGCCTACTCCATCGCGAGGCGGAGGCCACTACTTCTTTGGGAGAAGAGGCAGGGCTGGCTGCCTAGATGTGCTCTAATTTGAGTAACTGAATCTTCTCAGATATTAGTTAAATCCGAGCTATCAGTGTGAAGCACTGATGTGCCAGTACATTTGATTGTGACCTGTTATATTTTTATACCTGAACTTTTTTTAGAAAGGGGTGTACGTCAACTTAATGTGCTAGCAGAACTTATTGTGTTGTCTGTCTGTTTTCTTTGCACAGCATTCAAGATATTTCCCTGTCATTGATAAAGACGATGAACGGTTATGTACGAGTTTGTTGGTTTCAACATAGCCCTACCCATAGCGATCCACTGCTTCCACCCTGATTGTGCCACCTGCGTGAAATTTTTGTATGCAAGTTCAGTGTGCTATGATGTTGTGTATGATTGTGTCAACTTATAAGTTTTTACTGAGCATCAGCAATGCATATGGCTGAAAGATGTATTCACGAGCATCGACCAATGGGTCTCTCTCTCTCACACACACACACATGCGCGCACACACACACAAGTGGGACCCATTGAATTATTTCTTCGCTCGTGACAGCTTTTAATTAGGTTCCACTGTACTCTAACTTTTTTCTTTAAGTTATAAATTGAGCTCAGTGACTTCAAAAAGTTGTACACAAGCCTTGATTGGGCCTTCTCAGTCGTCGTTGAATGTGGGCTGAGTAGCTATGTAAAGTTGTACTGTAATACTACCCAGGCCTTTTTCGTTGAACATCAACAATGCAACTGGGCCGACAATTGTACACAAGATCCTAAATTAAGCACAGCCTAGCCTATGTTTCTTTTAATAAAATGCACAACTCAGTTCATTTTTTATATAATAAGATTACCAAGCCCAACTTAAGTTTTTTTAATAATATTCCTATCTCAATATTTTTTTTTTTACGAAATGCTCAGTCCAGACCATCATTGTTTTTTCACCCATCCCAGAAAATGGGTCTGTTTCTAGTAAAATCAAATGGGTTGTAAATTATCAGAAATAATAAATGGGTTGCATGCACGCAATATTATTTTTTCACCCAGCCCAGTAAATAGGTGTATTCGAATAAATAATCAAATGCGCTGTAAATTATCATCAATAGTAAATCATCTATTATTATTTTTACCTAGCCTAGGTAATAGATTATTTTTGGAGTCAAAGCCCAGGAAATAGATGTATCGACCAATAATATGAAATGGGCTATAAAACCTAAATAAATGGGTTGCATTCCGCCACAGCTTTCGAAGCTGACTTTGTTGGCCCGCTAGGACGAAGCCTACGCAAGGTGTTGTCCATTTAGTGAACAAAATAATTTAATGGTCTAAAACAAAAAGTCAATAAATTATTCTGACATCTGTATTCATTGAATTGACATCCAGCGGCGATCCTGCTTCTTCAATCTCTGATCTAGTTGCTCTTGCTCCAGCCGTCAAAACCATCGCCAGCTGGAGCGCCTGCATCTGCCTCTCATGGTCGGCTGTGCTGCCGTGCAGGCCTCGCCGCCCCACCCTACTCCCAACGGTGGCCAGGTAATACCTGTACTCACCCACACCTTCTGTTATTCTTCGCCGACGGCAGACTCACCCCACAGCCGAAATAGTCCCTCGTACTCCCCTCGGCCAGGGACTCCAGTGACCCTTGTTCCACGACTCCAGATCGTTCCAATCTTAGGCCTCGCCGTCGTCCACCACCATGGTCCACTCGACGATGCGTGGTCAACAACGAGAGCCAACATGGAGTACGTCGAGAGTCTGATAGCGGGGAACCACCACCAACATATTCGCACGCAAGCTAGTGCCTCCTTATTATGCGGGAATAAATGATTCCTCCCCCTGACAGGTTGGACCCACCAACTGCAATCTTCGCACGCAAGGATGTTCCTTCTTATTACGCGAAAAAAAGTTCCCCCCATGACAGCTGGGACCCACGAGCTACATCTTCGCACGGAAGGAAGTGTCTGCTTATTACGCGCAAGAAAAATGATTCCCCCCTTGCTAGCTCGGACCCACCTGATTCTGAGGCTGACTTGTGGGCCTACTAAGTTGACACGTGCGCAGGGCTTTGTTATTTTGCTAACCTAGTCAACAAACGATTCTAGCAGCAGAGACCGTTGGATTAACATCCAACGGTCACGCTGCTTCTTCAATCTCTGATCTTCTTGCTCTAGTCGCCGAAACCATTGCCGGCGGGACCACCTGCTCCTGCCTCCCATGGCCGGCTGTGGTGGCACCGCTGGCCATGCCATCCCTCTACTCATCCACACCTCTTGTTATTCTCCGGCGACGACAGCCTCACACCGTGGCCGAAGCAGTCAACCTTCGTACTCCCCACCGCGTGGGCATCCACTGCCGCATCTTCCCCGGCTCCGCGACATTCCCTTCCTAGGCCTCGCTGTCGTCCACCGCCTTGGTGCTCTCACCGCGGTGTGGTCAACATGGTCAATGAATGAAAACCATCAGAAGACGACTATACACGGTGACGCTGACAGCTTGGACCCACCAGCCATATCTTCGCACACAAGGAAGTGCCTCCTTATCCTCCCTGTCAGCTGGGACCCACCCGGTCGAAGCATACATAGCGTTGTCTATCTAGTCGCGAACATGTACATACATACTGGTCGAACAGTCTCTCTGCAACGATGAACCGTGGCCGATCAAGCAGTGGCACGTGTCATAGTAAAGACCCCGACGTAGCAGTTCAGGTAGTCCCGTCTAAACCGTGTACACGTACGTACAGCCACAGGGGAAAAATATGGTCACGTATGTACATACGGGCGGTTGTCTTGAACGCGTACTTGCGGATACGTACGGCCAGGGCTCGTGTACATGGAGAGGCAATGGACGGCAACAACGGCATCCTGTTCATCGGAAGCCAACCGGCTGGGTCGGAACGGAGAAACTACGTCGTGTTCATTGGGAGGAAACGGAATGCGTCGTGTTCATCGGGAGGCAACGGAATGCGTCGTGTTCATCGAGAGCCAACCGGCTTGGACGGAACAGCCAAAATGGGGTCTGGCGTACCGCAGTGTGGAGGAAACGGCCTTCTGTTCAATCGCCTATGGTCGAAACAGGATCATGTTAATCAGGAGGGGTGTGGCATACCACAAAACGGAGCAAACGGACTTCTGTTCGAGCTCCCATGGTCGAAACAGGGTCCTGTTCATCCACCGTCTACTACCTCGCTCCTGCCTCCACGGGATACTGTTTATCCACCATCGACTTCCTCCAGCCTCCACCTGCTACTGTTCATCCAACGTGTCTTCCTTCTACCTCCACCAGCTACTATTCATCCATGGGCTACTGTTCATCCAGCCTCCACCGGCTACTATTCAACCAGCCCTCCACGGGGTCCTGTTCATCCACCCCAACCGGCTCGGGTGTGGCGGCCTCCTCGATCGGGGTCCTGTTCATCCAGCGGTAACGACCTACTACCAAGGGGTTATATTCATCCAACCTCCATCGGGAACTGTTCATCCAACCCCCAACAATGGTCACTGTTCATCAAGAGGCAGGTTCGATCGGCTTCAGTTAGCAGCAGTAGCGAAAGATTCGCTCAGGTTCAGTTAACAGCCAAGGGATCGATCACTCGGGTTCAGTAACGTAGCTAGTGCAATCGCTCGGGTTCAGTAACGTAGCTAGTGCAATCGCTCGGGTTTAGTAAGCAAATGCCTCGCTCTGGTTCAGTTAGAGCCCAACGCCTCGCACACACACGTGTACGTGTACGAGAGAAACGCGCAAACCTCCATGCATCGCTTGGCCACGACCACCCACCGTTACCGGGAAATCCCTGAAATTTTCCTCGCCCTCGCTTCTACCACAATTTTTTCCGTCATGGACGGCCCAAAGAATGTCATGCAGGTGCGTCCCCGGCCCGCCCAGGATGAAAAGCCCATTTTCTGTCATGATTTTTTGTCATAGAAGTAGGAGCCCACCACATCTATGATGATACGTGGTTTTGTCACAATTATCGTCATAGAAGTGTCATAAGCATGACAGAAAAACTTTTCGTTCGGGCCAAAATGTCACGGATGTGTCTTTTTTTTGTAGTGGATGCATCATGTAGGACCAATCCGTGTAAGAGTGTAGATGAAGAAAGGTCATCAGCTAACATAGAAGATGGAGGAACTCGTATGGTGTATGGGGGCTTACATCTAGTAACGTATATCCACTCTAAATCTAACACATAAAGATCAAAGTCTCCTCGCCATGACTCGCTGGAGTTACGTATCTACGTAGCGGCTGCCACTCCATGGCCACCAGATCCCTACCGCTGCAGCATCGATTCCTTGTCACCATAACCAAGGGTACCTAGCAGCAGCATACATAAGGATATGTACATATCATGAAGCAATTGTAATCAGTACGCAACAGCCTTCTCTGTGTTCCCTGTATAGATGTGTAGTAACCAAGCAGCAGCATGAACAAAATTGCAGCAGCAGGCTGCTGCTCTCCTCTCAGATCTATCTCTATATGCAATATTAGTAGAGCAGAACAACAAAATTAGCAACGCAGAGCAACCTCCAAAAAATAGTAGGAATAATTTAAAAGATTCTAATGTATTTATTTTGGCATATCGGAACATTTAGTGTGTAATTTGAGTTCAGCACCAACTATAATGGTTACACATCTTGGTTAAGTACTGATTGTGACGCCCCCGGCTCAATCCTGCACTAATCATACACGCAAATGCACACGATCAAGCCTAAGGACTCACGGGAAGATATCACAACACAACTCTAAAACATAAATAAAGTCATACAAGCTTTATATTACAAGCCAGGGGCCTCGAGGGCTCGAATACATAAGCTTGCGTACAAGCGTCAGCGGAAGCATCAGATATTAAAAGAGAAACAGAAAGGCCTTTAGAAAGGCGGGGCAAAATAAAACACTACGATCGAAAGGCGCAGGCCTCCTGCCTGGGACCCTCCGAATCCTACTCCTGGTCGATGGCAAGCTCGAAGTAGTATCCATCCTCTGGGTAGTAGTAGTAGCCGATCGACGGGGCATCTGTCTCAGGGGCTCCATCATCTTGGTCACGACAAACTGACATGGGGAGAAAAAGGAAAACAAAGCAACCGTGAGTACTCAGAAGTACTCAGCAAGCAAGGATCTACACTACATATGCAACAATTTCAAAGAGAGGCTGTATATATGGACTGGGCTGCAGAAATGCCAGAATAGAGAGAAGGCCTAGTCCTATCAAAGACTAGCATCTTCAGAGGTCTTGCAGCATTAGAAGAGAGTAGAGCAGTACCATATAATGTAGCAGTATCATTAAGTCTCAACCTCACCCAGAGATCCTTTCTCGACTCCCTGCGAGAAAGCAATCCCAGAGCCATACAGTCATCAACCTCGTTCTGAGATCCCTTCTCGACTCCCTGCGAGAAGCAATCCCAGAGCCATAGTATCCAAGTATCAAGTTCTAATTGTATCAATCAGGATACAACTCCGAGTGTCTTTTACCGTAGGACCGGCTATCGATAGAAGTTTTCTTCCCTGCAGGGGTGCACCAACTTACCCAACACGCTCGATTAACTCCGGCCGGACACACTTTCCTGGGTCATGCCCGGCCTCGGCCAAACGACACATCGCAACCCTACCTAGAGCTCAGCAGAGAGGTCCCCGTCGGTCTACATCCTAAGCGCTCAGAGGTCTTGGGCCATCACCCTGTGCACTCCGAGTCGTTGCGTGCAGGGGGAAGCCAGGCACCAGGGGGGCGCCGGTCCGTCCCGGTTGCAAGGCTGAACTAGACGTCTGACAGAGCTTTCGGCTGATGCTACGATGCAGAACGCCCATACTATGCCCACGTGATGGTTAGTGCTATCAGGCCAAAGACCTGCTCGGATCAAATATCCAAATCGTTAATGGACTAGGGCTTGCGGTAACGAGCAGAGACTCACGAAAGATGTGACCCCATCGCCCCGTCTCGAGGACTTGCGGCAAGGGCCAAGAATGCCCGGCCACGCCTTGTATTCTAACTCGAGCACCACACAGGCACCCGTCTTCACAACACTCGCCTCTCAGGCGCACGCGGGTACCCCTCAGGGTCGACCCGCCTTTCCAAGTAACAACAGTACAGTCCAAGTATCCGTGTGTCCATAACATCAGGGGAATCCGAGGTATCACCCTTGTTGGATTCCTACTCGATGTATCCGTCAAGGTGAACTCGGAGGAATCACCCTCACTGGGTTCACACTTGAGGTGTTGTACGACGGCGTCGTTATCGGAAGCGGTGAAGGAGGAATCACCCTCGATGACCACGACCGAATAGCTACTCTACAGAGTTAACATCAGGAGTGCTACAAGAGGTTTCACCCTCGGCACTCGATAGTAACGCTGCAGTGTCGTTACAACTAAGGGGGGGTGATGTGCGGTGTCGGGGCCTGGTCTTCAATCCCGTTGATCGGGTCTTCGGAAAATCCAGCGTGGCAGTCGGGATAAGTGGGGTCACTAATAGGTCTCTACCCAGCCTATACTAAGCAGTTTAGGATATGCAGGTAATTATCAACAGCAGGTTACAGTAAACAGGCTATGCATCAGAATAGGTAAAGCAGTAGCAGCAGCAATTCTAATGCAAGCATGAGAAATTAGAATGGGCGATATCGGGATGATCAAAGGGGGGGGGGCTTGCCTAGTTGCTCGGCGGCAAAGGCAAAGTCGTTAACGGGGTTGTCAGGCTCCTAAGCTGCGTCGGTACCGGGAACTGCGTCGGGGTCTAACGAGAGAGAAGAGGGGGAGGAAACAGTATAAATACACAGCAAATATGAGCAACACAATGTACGATATGACAATATGCAGTGCCGGGTGTGTCCTAGCGTATGGTTGCACGTCACTGAGGAAGGAGGAATCCATCCGGGAATGTTTTCCCGGTTCCGGGCATTTGTCAGACAGATGACCGGAGGGGAACGGTTGCATGTTCAGATAGTTAGGGACGTGTGACGGACGAACGGACCGCGTATTCGGATTCGTCTCGTCGTTCTGAGCAACTTTCATGTACAAAGTTTTTTCATCGGAGTTACGTTTTATTTAATATGATTTTATAAAGATTTAAACAATTTCTGGAATTTATTTAATCATTTAAACTAGAATTATCCGAAACAGTGATTGCTGACGTCAGCATGACATCATGCTGACGTCAGCTGTCAACCTGACAGGTGGGGTCCACCTGTCATTGACTGGTTAGTTAATTAGGGATTAACTAACTAATTAATGTTTAATTAAACTAATTAACTATATTAGATTAACCTAATCAAGATTAATTAAATTAATTAGCTCACTAATTAATTATTTAACTAACTAATTATTTTTATTAATTATTTTTATTTTTAATTTTAAAAAACGTTTCGGGGCCGTGGGCCCCATGTGTCATATGCAAGGGGGGGGTCCTAGCGGGCTAACGGGCATGGGGGTGCCGGGGCAGAGCCGGGCGTGGCCGTGGGCGCCCGCCCAGTCCAGCAGCAGCTGGGCACGGCCCCGAGCGGCGCGGCACGCGCGGGCCGGGTGGGTGAGGCTTGGCGAGGGGGGGGCCAGAAGGGGCGCGACGGGCGCAGCGGGACGACGAGGCCAGGGACAGGGCGAGGGGAGCAGGCGCGCCGGTCGGGGAGGCGGCGGGGCGTGCGAGACGGGCGGCGCTAGCAGCAGCAGCAAAAGAGCAGCGGCAACAGCTCGGGGAGGGCAAGCGGGGCGAGCGGCGCGGGCGTCACGGGGCACGGCAACCAGGGGCGCGGGTGCGTCGCGCGCGCGGCGACCGGCGCCGGACTAGAGAGGAAAGGGAGGAGGGACGGCGGCTCACCGAGCCCTGCAGAGGTGCGAACGCGGGCTCGGGGAGGAGGACGAGGACGAGCGAGGTCGAGGCGGCGGTGCTCCGGGAAGGTGGTCCGGCGAGGGGGCACTCCGGGCGGCGGCGGCGCGGCGGTTGGCGAGGGGCGCCGGGATCGATCCCTCGATCCAGACCGGATCGAGTGGGGGAGAGCGACGTGGGAGAGGGGGGAAGTTGGGGGCGATGGGGTTAGGTTTGGTCGGGTGGGGATATGGAGGAGGGGAGTGGGCCGAGGCTAACGAGGGGGGTTTCCTTTTTTTTATTTTTCTCTATTTTTTTTCTTTTGCCCTTTTTTTCTTTTTATTAATTCATATCTCTTGTCTGGTAAATTGTTAGGCCTCAAAATGATTTTTGTAGAACATGGCAATTGTTCCAATAAATACTAGGCATCCTCTACCACTATCAAAAATGTTTGGAGTCAATTTGAGTTTTCACACAATTTTTATAATAAAAAAATGCATTAATCCTTACTGTTTTGGTAAAGTTTGAGCCATCTAATTAATTTATTTATTGTTGGTTTCAATTTTAGAATAGTCTCTGGAATATTTGCTATTTATTGAACATTTTAGTTTTTATGTTAGACAACTTTTATTTTCACTTTCAGTTTGAATTTCCAATTGAGTTTGAATTTGAAAAGAGATATGATACTAATGATGATTAAGCACTGTTAAACATGATGACATGGCATAATCAAAAGGGTGATTACTGTAGTTAACCACTGGGGGTGTTACAAATCTCCTCTACTAACAATAATTCTCGTCCCGAGAATTAAGAAGTAGAAGGAAAAAGTTCGGGGTATTCCGCACGAAGATTATCCTCGCGTTCCCAAGTGGCTTCATCTTCAGTATGATTTGACCACTGCACTTTGAGGAACTTGGTAACCTTCTGACGGGTTCGACGTTCAGCTTCATCGAGAATGCGGATCGGATGCTCCTTATATGAAAGATCATCATGCAATTCGAGCATTTCGTGATCCACAGCTCGGTGCGGAGATTCCTTGAAACATTTACGAAGTTGCGACACATGGAAGACGTCGTGGATATGAGAGAATTGCGGCGGCAACTCCAATGTATACGCCACCTGACCACGTCTTGCAACAATGCGAAATGGACCAATGTAGCGTGGAGCTAGCTTGCCCTTGATTCCAAAACGGTGAGTGCCCTTCATAGGGGTGACACGTAGATAAGCTTGATCACCGGGTTGATAAGTCAAACCCCATCGTTTATGATCATAGTTGCTCTTCTGACGGTCCTGAGCCGCCTTGAGATTTTCCCGGACAATACGGACTTGTTCTTTGGCGTGTTGAATAATATCCGGACCCACGAGCGGTCGTTCCCCAGTTTCTGACCAATTCAGAGGGGTTCGACACTTACGTCCATAGAGTACTTCGAAGGGAGCCATTTTCAAGCTGGCTTGATAGCTGTTGTTATATGAGAATTCCGCATAAGGAAGAGATTCTTCCCACTTCTTGCCAAACGATATAACACAAGCCCGAAGCATGTCTTCAAGAACCTGAATGACTCATTCAACTTGGCCTTGGGATTGGGGATGATAAGCTGAACTCCAGGTAATATGAGTTCCCATAGCTGTTTGGAAACTTTCCCAGAATTTTGACGTGAAAAGACCGCCACGGTCCGAACTGATCTCCTTCGGAATACCTTGGAGTGAAACAATTCTGGAGATATATAACTCTGCTAACTGACTAGCAGTGATAGTCTCTTTGACAGGCAGAAAGTGTGCAACTTTAGAGAGTTGGTCGACGACGACAAGAATAGCATCGTGACCCTTCTGTGACCTGGGAAGTCCTGTAACAAAATCCATCTGAACCTTATCCCATTTCCATAGAGGAATAGGAAGTGGTTGCAGAATTCCAGCTGGTTTCTGATGTTCTGCTTTAACGCGACGACACACATCACATTCAGCAACATAACGAGCAATGTCCTGCTTCATTTTAGACCACCAGTACCTTTGACGGAGATCACGATACATCTTGGTGCTACCCGGATGAATAGACAGCGGGGTATCATGTGCCTCCTTCATGACCTTGTCAGTCATGAGTTCGAAGCGAGGTACCACAATGCGGTTTCTGAAATACAAGGTTCCATCTTCAGACAGCAAGAAATCCCTGTACTTTACAAGGTGAAGGTCTTTCTTCATCAGATCAACTTCAGCATCTTTAGCTTGCGCATTCTTAACAGCTTTCTCAAGATCTGGTTGTATCACAAGGTTATTAAGAGAACCCTGTGGAACAATACGCAGATTTAGCTTGCGCAGTTCTTCAAAAAGACGAGGCTGAGCTCGCCTAACCATGAGGTTGTCGCAATAGGACTTGCGGCTTGAGGCATCAGCCATCACGTTAGCCTTGCCAGGGGTGTAGGATATTCCCAAATCATAGTCCGCAATGGCCTCCATCCATCTTTGCTGACGGAGGTTTAGAGATGGTTGAGTAAACAAGTACTTCAGACTTTTATGATCCGTGTAGATCTCACAACGATTACCGAGAAGGTAATGTCGCCACAACTGCAATGCATAGATCACAGCAGCTAGTTCTAGATCATGTACCGGATAATTCTCTTCATGTGGGCGCAACTGACGAGAGCCATAGGCAATCACTTTACGCTCTTGCATTAGGACACAGCCTAATCCTTCACGGGATGCGTCACAATAAATCACAAAGTCTTTGCGGGTATCCGGAGGAGATAGTACTGGGGCAGATGTCAGCTTGTCTTTGAGTGTCTGGAAACTTTCCTGACATTTTTCTGTCCATTCAAATTTAACGCCCTTGTGAAGCAGATCAGTCAGGGGCTTAGCAATCTTGGAAAAGTTCTCGACAAATCGACGGCAATAGCTTGCAAGGCCGAGAAAACTTCTCACTTGCTTGACGTTCTTCGGAGGAGTCCAGTCAAGAATAGCCTGAACTCGTTCTGGGTTAACGGCAATGCCATCTTTGGAAATCACATGGCCGAGGTATGTCACTTCAGAAAGCCAGAATTCACATTTGGAGTATTTGGCATACAACTGATGTTCTCGGAGCCTTTCCAGTACTAGACGGAGGTGTTCAGCATGTTCTTCCTTATTCTTTGAATAGACCAGAATATCATCTAGATAAACCACGACGAACTTGTCGAGGTAATCCATGAAGATGTAATTCATCAGACGGGAGAATGTGGCTGGAGCATTTGTTAAGCCAAATGACATTACAGTGTACTCATAGGAGCCATAGCGAGTAACAAATGCAGTCTTGGGAATATCCTCTTCACGAACACGGATCTGATGATAACCCAACCTCAAGTCGAGTTTAGAAAACACCGATGATCCAGCAAGCTGATCATACAAATCATTGATCCGAGGAAGCAGATATTTTTTCTGAATTGTGGCTTGGTTAATGGGCCGATAATCCTGAACCAATCGGTTAGTTCCATCCTTCTTCTTAACGAAGAGTGAAGGTGCTCCCCAAGCAGAGGAACCGGGGCGGATGAAACCTTTCCTAAGTGACGTGTCGATTTCTTCCTTAAGCTCGAGAAGATGATGCGGAGGCATCTTATAAGGACGCTTCGCAATAGGGGTAGTGCCGGGCTTCAAGTCGATGACGAACTCAACAGCTCTAGCAGGGGGTATTCCTGGAAGTTCCTCTGGAAATACATCTGAAAATCACGAACCACTGGAACGTTCTCGATGCCTTCAAGAGGTGAAGCATTCAATGCATTCAGAACATATATTTGAGTCTCAGCATCCTGAGCTATTCGGGCTGAGTATTTGACTGTCTGGCCAGAAGGGTGAGTGAGCTAGACTGTCTTAGTAGCGCAATCAATCAAAGCATTATGGGCTGTCAACCAGTCCATACCGAGAATGATGTCTATGTCGGAAGGTCCAAGAGCAATAAGGGAAGCAGAGAACATCAACCCTTCAATTTTGATCTGATTGTTGTGACTTACCATCTTGGTTTGCCACCTGGAAGGGGAGTGATAATCTCTAATGGTGTGGGCAATAACTCTAGAGGTAGCTCATGTCGCTGAGCAAATTGTTGAGACACAAAGGAATGTGATGCCCCGGAATCAAAGAGAACCGAAGCTGCAACTGAATTAACTGACAGAGTTCCCATCACGATTTTTGGAGACTCACGAGCTTCTCCCATTTTGACGTGAGTAACCTGGCCTCGGTCCATAGCAGACATCCTGGCCTTACGATTTCTGCAATGATGGGTTCGATGGCCCTTCGGACGACCATCAGGAGGACGTGGTGCATCCTGAGGAGAAGCCATAACATTAGGTGGTCCATCATGAACCGTTAGCTGTCTCGGCGATGAAGGCAGACGAGGTGCAACATATGACGGCCTTGGTGTTGGAGCAGGTCGGTGGTAAACATTGTGGGGAATCCATACTCGATGCTTCTGAACAGGCTGACCCGAGGATGAACCAGCGCCATGAGTGCGCTTGAGCGACTCCTGGTACTCAGTCAGAGCTGTTTCAACTTGGAAAGATTTGCTGACAAGCATTGCGAAGTCTGTGAAATCATGGACAGCAAGTGCAAGTTTTATATCGGTACGCAGTCCTTCACGGAATTTCTCCTGCTTGCGTGCGTCGGTGTCGACGTCATCCTCAGCATAGCGGGACAGTTCAAGGAATTTCCTCTGATAATCATCCACAGTCATTTTTCCCTGAGAGAGTTTGCGGAACTCCTGTTTCTTCTGGTCCATCAGGCCTTGAGGAATGTAACGTGCATGAAAAGCTGACTGAAATTCCTGCCAAGTAGTTACAGTCTCTGCAGGCAACATAGCCTTGTGGCTTGCCCACCATTGAGCAGCGGACCCTTCAAGTGGAATGTCGCAAAGGTGACGTAACTGTCAGGGGCAACATTAGCTGACTCCATCTCAAACAGGATGTCACGAAGCCAATCATCAGCATCCATAGGATTGGTGGAGTTGCGGAAAACGGACGGATTGAGGCGCACAAATTCTGGCAGCGAGATCGGTCCAGGCTCCTGGCGAGCCTCGTTGCATTCTAAACGTCTTACCAGACTCTCGTTGAGCTGACGGTTCAATTCAAACTGCTGCATCATTGCGGCAATATAGGGTGGAGGTGGAGGATCGTCAGCCATCCTGCCAAATCAACAGGGGCAGTTTAGCAAGAAAAACTGCAGGTGTACAGAATGATTCATGAAGTAACACGCACAACAGAAGGAAGTGCAATAGATACTTCAGCATATTCGCACCAGACATTCGAATCCGCACATAGCCTCGATTACAATCCGGCAATACGACAGCTGAAAGGGGAGGGCTAGACATCTAGGCAGCGCGCAGGCACGCGGTAGGGAAGTACACAACGAGACATAGCAAAGGCTACATCAACGTCGGAGAAAACTATTGGAGCGAGGAATCTGCAAGTGACAAAACAGGGTGCCCTCGATAAGAGGATCCTGCGAACAGAACCTGGCCCGCAATTCTTGAAGGAAGGGGGGAAATTTTCAGAACACCGGGTGGATGTGATCACGAGAACCTAATGTTGGAGTTAGTAAAATTTTAACCCGAGTAGAAGAGAGATCAGAGTCCCAGAGTAAAGGTCGAGGAGTAAAAGATACTAATACCACCCAATTGGTGACGTGGGCCCGTAAGCCACACAGCCAAGTTAGTAAAATAGTTTTCGGTTACTAGACTCAACTTCGGCCAAGGAGTTGGAAAGGGGGGTTCCTACAGTCAGTCGGCTCTGATACCAACTTGTGACGCCCCCGGCTCAATCGTGTACTAATCATACACGCAAATGCACACGATCAAGCCTAAGGACTCACGGGAAGATATCACAACACAACTCTAAAACATAAATAAAGTCATACAAGCTTTATATTACAAGCCAGGGGCCAAGCTTGCGTACAAGCGTCAGCGGAAGCATCAGATATCTGAGTACAAATATTAAAAGAGAAACAGAAAGGCCTTTAGAAAGGCGGGGCAAAATAAAACACTACGATCGAAAGGCGCAGGCATCCTGCCTGGGACCCTCCGAATCCTACTCCTGGTCGATGGCAAGCTCGAAGTAGTATCCATCCTCTGGGTAGTAGTAGTAGCCGATCGACGGGCCATCTGTCTCAGGGGCTCCGTCATCTTGGTCACGACAAACTGACATGGGGAGAAAAAGGAAAACAAAGCAACCGTGAGTACTCAGAAGTACTCAGCAAGCAAGGATCTACACTACATATGCAACAATTTCAAAGAGAGGCTGTATATGTGGACTGGGCTGCAGAAATGCCAGAATAGAGAGAAGGCCTAGTCCTATCGAAGACTAGCATCTTCAGAGGTCTTGCAGCATTAGAAGAGAGTAGAGCAGTACCATATAATATAGCAGTATCATTAAGTCTCAACCTCACCCAGAGATCCTTTCTCGACTCCCTGCGAGAAAGCAATCCCAGAGCCATACAGTCATCAACCTCGTCCTGACATCCCTTCTCGACTCCCTGCGAGAAGCAATCCCAGAGCCATAGTATCCAAGTATCCAGTTCTAATTGTATCAATCAGGATACAACTCCGAGTGTCCTTTACCGTAGGACCGGCTATCGATAGAAGTTTTCTTCCCTGCAGGGGTGCACCAACTTACCCAACACGCTCGATTAACTCCGGCCGGACACATTTTCCTGGGTCATGCCTGGCCTCGGCCAAACGACACATCGCAACCCTACCTAGAGCTCAGCAGAGAGGTCCCCGTCGGTCTACATCCTAAGCGCTCAGAGGTCTTGGGCCATCGCCCTGTGCACTCCGAGTCGTTGCGTGCAGGGGGAAGCCAGGCACCAGGGGGGCGCCGGTACGTCCCGGCCGCAAAGCTGAACTAGACATCTGACAGAGCTTTCGGCTGATGCTACGATGCAGAACGCCCATACTATGCCCACGTGATGGTTAGTGCTATCAGGCCAGAGACCTGCTCGGATCAAATATCCAAATCGTTAATGGACTAGGGCTTGCGGTAACGAGCAGAGACTCACGAAAGATGTGACCCCATCGCCCCGTCTCGAGGACTTGCGGCAACGGCCAAGAATGCCCGACCACGCCTCGTATTCTCACTCGGGCACCACACAGGCACCCGTCTTCACAACACTCGCCTCTCAGGCGCACGCGGGTACCCCTCAGGGTCGACCCGCCTTTCCAAGTAACAACAGTACAGTCCAAGTATCCGTGTGTCCATAACATCAGGGGAATCCGAGGTATCACCCTCGTTGGATTCCTACTCGATGTATCCATCAAGGTGAACTCGGAGGAATCACCCTCACTGGGTTCACACTTGAGGTGTTGTACGATGGCGTCGTTATTGGAAGCGGTGAAGGAGGAATCACCCTCGATGACCACGACCGAATAGCTACTCTACAGAGTTAACATCAGAAGTGCTACAAGGGGTTTCACCCTCGGCACTCGATAGTAACGCTGCAGTGTCGTTACAACTAAGGGGGGGGTGATGTGCGGTGTCGGGGCCTGGTCTTCAATCCCGTTGATCGGGTCTTCGGAAAATCCAGCGGGGCAGTCGGGATAAGTGGGGTCACTAATAGGTCTCTACCCAGCCTATACTAAGCAGTTTAGGATATGCAGGTAATTATCAACAGCAGGTTACAGTAAACAGGCTATGCATCAGAATAGGTAAAGCAGTAGCAGCAGCAATTCTAATGCAAGCATGAGAAATTAGAATGGGCGATATCGGGATGATCAAAGGGGGGGGGGCTTGCCTGGTTGCTCGGCGGCAAAGGCAAAGTCGTTAACGGGGTCGTCGGGCTCCTGAGCTGCGTCGGTACCGGGAACTGCGTCGGGGTCTAACGAGAGAGAAGAGGGGGAGGAAACAGTATAAATACACAGCAAATATGAGCAACACAATGTACGATATGACAATATGCAGTGCTGGGTGTGTCCTAGCGTATGGTTGCACGTCACTGAGGAAGGAGGAATCCATCCGGGAATGTTTTCCCGGTTCCGGGCATTTGTCAGACAGATGACCGGAGGGGAACGGTTGCATGTTCGGATAGTTAGGGACGTGTGACGGACGAACGGACCGCGTATTCGGATTCGTCTCGTCGTTCTGAGCAACTTTCATGTACAAAGTTTTTTCATCGAAGTTACGATTTATTTAATATGATTTTATAAAGATTTAAACAATTTCTGGAATTTATTTAATCATTTAAACTAGAATTATCCGAAACAGTGATTGCTGACGTCAGCATGACATCATGCTGACGTCAGCTGTCAACCTGACAAGTGGGGTCCACCTGTCATTGACTGGTTAGTTAATTAGGGATTAACTAACTAATTAATGTTTAATTAAACTAATTAACTAAATTAGATTAACCTAATCAGGATTAATTAAATTAATTAACTCACTAATTAATTATTTAATTAACTAATTATTTTTATTAATTATTTTTATTTTTAATTTTAAAAAACGTTTCGGGGCCGTGGGCCCCATGTGTCATAGGCAAGGGGGGGGGCCTAGCGGGCTAACGGGCATGGGGGTGCCGGGGCAGAGCCGGGCGTGGCTGTGGGCGCCGGGCGCCCGCCCAGTCCTGCAGCAGCTGGGCACGGCCCCGAGCGGCGCGGCACGCGCGGGCCGGGTGGGTGAGGCTTGGCGAGGCGGGGGCCAGAAGGGGCGCGACGGGCGCAGCGGGACGGCGAGGCCAGGGACAGGGCGAGGGGAGCAGGCGCGCCGGTCAGGGAGGCGGCGGGGCGTGCGAGACGGGCGGCGCTAGCAGCAGCAGCAGCAAAAGAGCAGCGGCAACAGCTCGGGGAGGGCAAGCGGGGCGAGCGGCGCGGGCGTCACGGGGCACGGCGAGCAGGGGCGCGGGTGCGTCGCGCGCGCGGCGACCGGCGCCGGAGTAGAAAGGAAAGGGAGGAGGGACGGCGGCTCACCGAGCCCTGCAGAGGTGCGAACGCGGGCTCGGGGAGGAGGACAAGGACGAGCGAGGTCGAGGCGGCGGTGCTCCGGGAAGGTGGTCCGGCGAGGGGGCACTCCGGGCGGCGGCGTCGCGGCGGTTGGCGAGGGGCGCCGGGATCGATCCCTCGATCCAGACTGGATCGAGTGGGGGAGAGCGACGTGGGAGAGGGGGGAAGTGTGGGGGCGATGGGGTTAGGGTTTGGTCGGGTGGGGATATGGAGGAGGGGAGTGGGGCGCCGGCTGGGCCAGCCTGGCTAGCCCAGTGGCCAGCTGGGCTGAGGCTCAGCGAGGAGGGGTTTCCTTTTTTTTATTTTTCTCTATTTTGTTTTCTGTTGCCCTTTTTTTCTTTTTATTAATTCATATCTCCTGTCTAGTAAATTGTTAGGCCTCAAAATGATTTTTGTAGAACATGGCAATTGTTCCAATAAATAGTAGGCATCCTCTACCACTGTCAAAAATTAGTTTGGAGTCAATTTTAGTTCACACAATTTTTATAATAAACAAAATGCATTAATCCTTACTGTTTTGGTAAAGTTTGAGCCACCTAATTAATTTATTTATTGTTGGTTTCAATTTTAGAATAGTCTCTGGAATATTTGCTATTTATTGAACATTTTAGTTTTTATGTTAGACAACTTTTATTTTCACTTTCAGTTTGAATTTCTAATTGAGTTTGAATTTGAAAAGAGATATGATACTAATGATGATTAAGCACTGTTAAACATGATGACATGGCATAATCAAAAGGGTGATTACTGTAGTTAACCACTGGGGGTGTTACAGTAATGCCAAATCAAGTATTTTTTTCAGCCCTAATACTCCGGTTGGTGTGCGAGAGGAGGCATGCAGAGAATTAGACATTGTTACAGAAGCACTCTCAAACACTTATTTGGGGCTGCCCACAATGGTGGGTGTTGACAGAAGTGATTGTTTCCAGCATCTTGTAGATCGTGTCTGCCAACGTCTCAAGGGATGGAAGGAGAAAATTCTGTCTATGCAAGGGAAGGAGATCTTACTTAAATCAGTTGCACAGGCTATCCCTGTGACGCCCCCGGCTCAATCGTGCACTAATCATACACGCAAATGCACACGATCAAGCCTAAGGACTCACGGGAAGATATCACAACACAACTCTAAAACATAAATAAAGTCATACAAGCTTTATATTACAAGCCAGGGGCCTCGAGGGCTCGAATACATAAACTTGCGTACAAGCGTCAGCGGAAGCATCAGATATCTGAGTACATATATGAAACAGAAACAGAAAGGCCTTTAGAAAGGCGGGGCAAAATAAAACACTACGATTGAAAGGCACAGGCCTCCTGCCTGGGACCCTCCGATCCTACTCCTGGTCGTCAGTCAACTCGTAGCAGCATCCATCCTCGGGGTCGAAGTAGTAGTCGATCGACGGGGTATCTATCTCAGGGGGCTCCGTCATCTTGTTACGACAAACTGATATGGGGAGAAAAGGAAAACAAAGCAACCGTGAGTACTCAGAAGTACTCAGCAAGCAAGGATCTACACTACATATGCAACATTTTCAAAGGGAGGTTGTATATGTGGACTGGGCTGCAGAAATGCCAGAATAGAGAGAAGGCCTAGTCCTATCGAAGACTAGCATCTTCAGCGGTCTTGCAGCAGTAGAAGAGAGTAGAACAGTTCAATATAATGTAGCAGTATCAGTAAGTCTCATCCTCACCCAGAGATCCTTTCTCGACTCCCTGCGAGAAAGCAATCCCAGAGCCGTACAGTCATCAACCTCGTCCTGAGATCCCTTCTCGACTCCCTGCGAGAAGCAATCCCAGAGCCATAGTATCCAAGTATCCAGTTCTAAAATTTGTATCAATCAGGATACAACTCCGAGTGTCCTTTACCGTAGGACCGGCTATCGATAGAAATGTTCTTCCCTGCAGGGGTGCACCAACTTACCCAACACGCTCGATTAACTCCGGTCGGACACACTTTCCTGGGTCATGCCCGGCCTCGGCCAAACGACACACCGCAGCCCTACCTACAGCTCAGCAGAGAGGTCCCCGCCGGTCTACATCCTCAGCGCAAGGGGGTCTTGGCCATCGCCCCTCGCCCTCCGGGTCGTTGCGCACAGGGTGGATACCAGCATCGCCTCGGGTGGCCGACACGATCAGACCGTGCCGCCATGCTGAACTGTACGTCTGACAGAGCTTTCGGCTGATGCATACGATGTAGAACGCCCATACTATGCCCACGTGATGGTTAGTGCTATCAGACCAGAGGCCTGCTCGGATCAAATATCCAAATCGTTAGGACTAGGGGCTTGCGGTAACGAGCAGAGACTCACGAAAGATGTGACCCCGTAGCCCCGTCTCGAGGACTTGCTGCAAGGGTTAAGAATGCCCGGCCGCGCCTCGTATTCACCACTCGGGCACCACACTGGCACCCGCCTTCACAACACTCGCCTCTCAGGCGCACGCGGGTATCCCTCAGGGTCGACCCGCCTATCCAAGTAACATTGTAAAGTCTAAGTATCCGTGTGTCCATAACATCAGGGGAATCCGAGGTATCACCCTCGTTGGATTCCTACTCGATGTATCCGTCAAGGTGAACTCGGAGGAATCACCCTCACTGGGTCCACACTTGAGGTGTTGTACGACAGCGTCATTATCGGAAGCGATGAAGGAGGAATCACCCTCGATGACCACGACCAAATAGCTACTCTACAGAGTTAACATCAGAAGTGCTACACGAGGTATCACCCTCGGCACTCGATAGTAACGCTGCAGTGTCGTTACAACTAAGGGGGATGATGTGCGGTGTCGGGGCCTGGTCTTCAATCCCGTTGATCGGGTCTTCTAACGATCCAGCGCGGCAGTCGGGATAAGTGGGGTCACTGATAGGTCTCTACCTAGCCTATACTAAGCAGTTTAGGATATGCAGGTAATTATCAACAGCAGGTTACAATAAACAGGCTATGCATCAGAATAGGTAAAGCAGCAGCAGCAATTCTAATGCAAGCATGAGAAATAGAATGGGCGATATCGGGATGATCAAGGGGGGGGGGGCTTGCCTGGTTGCTCGGCGGCAAGGGCAAGGTCGTCAATGGTGACTTCGGTCTCCGGAGCTGCGTCGGGATCTATCGAGAGAGAAGAGGGGGAGGAAACAGTATAAATATAGAGCAAACATGAGCAACGCAAAGTACGGCATGACAATATGCAGTGCCGGGTGTGCCCTAACGTATGGTTGCACGTCACCGAGGAAGGGGGAATCCATCCGGGAATGTTTTCCCGGTTCCGGACATTTGTCAGACAGATGACCGGAGGGGAACGGTTGCATGTTCGGATAGTTAGGGACGCGTGACGGACAAACGGATCGTGTATTCGGATTCGTCTCGTCGTTCTGAGCGACTTTCATGTACAAAGTTTTTCGATCGGAGTTACGGATTAAAAGATATGATTTTCTAAAGTTTTTATTGATTTCTGGAATTTATTTAATTATTTAAATCAACATTATCCGAAACAGTGTCTGCTGACATCAGCATGACGTCAGGACCAGTGGGTCCCACCTATCATACTCTGTTAGGTTTAATTAGGGTTTAGCTAATTAATTACTGATTAATTAAACTAACTAATTAATTAGACTAATTAAACAGAATTAATTAACTTAATTAATTTACTAATTAATTAATTAATTAACTAATTATTTATTTTATTAACTATTTTTATTTTCGTTTTCTTTTTTTTAAATACTGGGGCGTGGGCCTCGGCTGTCATAGGGCCGGGGCGGACACGTCCGGGCCGTGTCTGTTCGGGCACCGGACACATCCGGGCCAGCGCGCGCGCGTGCACCAGAGGCGAGGACAAGGCCGGAGCGCGGCGCGGCGAGGCCGGCCGGGCGGGCGCGAGGGGAGGCGCAGCGAGCGCGGGCGCGAGTGGCGGGGCCAGGCGACGGAGCAGGGCAAGCGAGGCGAGCGGCAGCGGCGCTGGCGAGGTCACGGCGCGGCGAGCAGCGGCACGGGGGCGGGCGCGGTCGCGCGGCGGCGACGGCGAGCGACTCAGCGGGGCAGTGGCTACGCGAGCGGGACGGCGTCGAGCGGGCAGACGACGGACATGCCTACAGGCTACAGAAGACGGCGCAAATGGAGGGGAGAGGAGGGCGATCTCACCGTGCGGCACAAGGTGGCCCGTGGAATATTAGGAGCGCAGAGGGAGGCCGTGGTCGCCGAAACTTGCCGGAGATGCCAAAGGGAAGCGGTGGCTTGATTCCGATGAAGGAGGCATCCTTGGCTTGGTATCGTAGGCGTAGTCGAAGCAGTAGTCGCCGGCAACCCTCCTGGACAGGGTCCTAGGCGAGGAGGAGCATGGTGGTCGCGAGCTTCACGGTGCCGCGGTCATGGCGGCGCTCGGGCGTGGGGGAACGAGGGAGGTAGGGGGGGATGGTGGCTAGGGTTCGCCAGCGAGAGCGGGGAGCTGCTCTTATCCCCAGCTCCGGCGCGGGCGAGCTGTCGACCGCACAGAGGGGGGGTCTGGCTCGCGCGTGTGAGTTGCTCTACAGCGAGGCGCGCGGTGAGCAGTGAGGTAGGGGATGGCGCGGGGTGGGCCGGGCCGGCACTGTAGATGGTAGGCCTAAGTGCACAGTATGGTCTTTAGGCCTTTTCCCTTTTCTCTTTTTCTATTTCTTTTCTTTTCGGTTTGCAAAATGTTTGAGCACCAAATGAATTTTGTTCAAAGTGTGACCTAGTCCATAATTAGCAGTACAATATACCATACCACCAAAAACTAGTTTGGGCAAAACATCATTTCATATTTGACTTAGATTAATTAAAGGTTTATTAAATATTATTTTCAGCCACTGTTAGAGGAGGTTTGGGTTACCTAAATAATTTATTAAATGTTGGTTACAATTTTAGAACTGTCTCTGTAATATATGCTATTTATTGAACATTTTAGTTTCTATGTAGAACAACTTTTGTTTTCCACTTTCATTTAAATTTGAATTTTGACTTAGGAGTTGAAATGCAATATGATGCTAATGACAATCTTGCATTGTTAAACATGCTGACTTGTCATTATCAAAAGTGATTACTGTGGCGTAACCTCTGGGGGTGTTACACTGATTAAGTAGCATTCGGCTGAGCAAAAGCAATAAACTTTAGTCTTTATGTCCAAAGAAAATTAGGAATAATAGTGAGCAAAGCATATGAACATATCTCATTATTCAAGAATTAAGTTAACAGATCTACAATGTGCATCTTTGTGCACATCCCATCTCTAAAAAATTGTTTGCAACATCATTGATAGAAATTTATTAGCATAATTTGAGCTATAACATTGTAGGCAATACAAAGGAATTCAGATGTAAACTGAATCTTCCTTGAACTTTCAGGCCTGGCCACTCCAACCCATTAGTCATTAGTTTAAAGTTCAACACTGATGATAGAATTGGAAAATGGCATACCTTGGATGGAGCACATGCAGATAGTGTTTTGGCAAACTAAGTGGAGCAGCGAGATTGAAAGCTTTGGGCGCGACTAGAACCGATGCCTGACGACGTACAGGAGGAGTTTACCTGAACCGATTGCAGTCATCCCTTGTCCCGCACTTCCATCTTGTTGAGTCATCATGGCTACTGTTCTCCTGTTCGTATCGATTGCATCATCCAGCCACGCAAATCATATACCAAAAAAATGTAACAATCAATGATTTAATTAGCATGGCACAAAGAGTCAGATTGACCCATAATCAATATGTCGCGGTATGCATGTATCATGAAGATAAATCAAGCAAGGATACATACCTCGAACTCCGCCGTAGCGGAATCCATCTGCCCGAGCATAGTTGTCGCCGCTGGTCGCTCCGTCCTTGTCCTTCGCACTCGAACCAGTCATCACCTATGCCGAGGCAGCCCACACCGTATGGAAGAATCAAGACCGAGAAATTGTACCACGAGAAAATATTTTCAGGCACGCTCACCTTGGCCCAGGGTGGACGGCCATTGACCCTCTGGTCCTCGGTGTCCGGCAAGGCCCAATACGCCATCCCGGCATGGCGGCGGAGCGGCATGGGAGGAGGCACGTGGTGGCTTGGTGTCACATGCGGGGCCGTGGATCACCATCTGCTTCTTCCTCTTCCCCATGAACCCCACCAGTGTCCTTCCTACTCGCTCTCCCAGGAAATCCACCTCAAATCCCTTGGATTCGTAGCGGGGGCACTCGAATCGACCACTGGTTGCTCAGACTGGGTGCCGATGGGCTTAAAGATTGCAGGAGGTTGAAGACGGAGGAGGCCCAGGGTGGCACCGGAGAAGATTGGGGCAGATGGAGACGGGAAAGAGACAGGGAAGCAAACGGCCGGGGAAGAAGATCGGCAGAGCGGCCGCACATGGTGGCGTGTGCTGGTGTATTTCTTTTTACAGATCTACTTGCCCGTGCGTCAACCCAGCCCATGAACGAAAAGTTTTTTACCTCGGACCACTTAAATTAGTACCGCGGGTTAATTACCTAAAACAACAAGGACTTCTTTACAAAAACATCATGACGGTGAGCGAGAAGAAGCGATAGCCGCTTTATTATTAGGGAAAGATATTCGGACGTTCCTTTCTGGATGAAGTATTTGACTCTTCTCCTCTTCCACCCGCAGAGCTGGCTGAAGAGAGCAGAGACGATCGACAGCCCGGCTCCGCTGCCCGAGGGCCCCAGGACGGCCTTACTGACAGTCATGTTGGTCGTGGAGCCGTACAAGGCGGCGGAGAAGGAGAAGAAGGAGGAGTAGAAGAAGGAGACCAGAGAGGGTCTCCGTTCCAAAGGACCCCCGGATGCTAGACCCGGGAAGACCCATGCCCCCTCCGCCCTCGAGGGGGAGGAGGAGCAGGGAGAGGGCGGGGAGGGAAGTGATTCCGCCCACACGAAGAAGAGAGCGGCGTCCGATGATGATAACCCACAAGTATAGGGGATCTATCGTAGTCCTTTTGATAAGTAAGAGTGTCGAACCCAACGAGGAGTAGTAGGAAATGACAAGCGGTTTTCACCAAGGTATTTTCTGCAAGCACTGAAATTATCGGTAACAGATAGTTTTCTGATAAGATAATTCGTAATGGGTAACAAGTAACAAATATAACAAAGGTGCAGCAAGGTGTCCCAATCCTTTTTGTAGCAAAGGATAAGCCTGGAGAAACTCTTATATAAAGCAAAGCGCTCCCGAGGACACATGGAAATTATTGTCAAGTTAGTTTTCATCATGCTCATATGATTCACGTTCGTTACTTTGATAATTTGATATGTGGGTGGACCGGTGCTTGGGTGCTGTCCTTACTTGGACAAGCCTCCCACTTATGATTAACCCCTCTCGCAAGCATCCGCAACTATGAAAGAAGAATTAAGATAAATCTAACCATAGCATGAAACATGTGGATCCAAATCAGCCCCTTACGAAGCAACACATAAACTAGGGTTTTAGCTTCTGTCACTCTATCAACCCATCATCTACTTATTACTTCCCAATGCCTTCCCCTAGGCCCAAATCATGGTGAAGTGTCATGTAGTCGACGTTCACATAACACCACTAGAGGAAAGACAACATACATCTCATCAAAATATCGAACGAATACCAAATTTACATGATTACTTATAACAAGACTTCTCCCATCTCCCTAGGAACAAACGCAACTTCTCACAAAGCATATTCATGTTCAAGATCAGAGGGGTATTGAATATCATTAAGGATCTGAACATATGATCTTCCACCGAATAAACCAACTACCATTAACTACAAGGAGTAATCAACACTACTAGCAACCCACAGGTACCAATCTCAGGTTTTGGGACAAAGATTGAATACAAGAGATGAACTAGGGTTTGAGAGGAGATGGTGCTGGTGAAGATGTTGATGGAGATTGACCGTCCCTCAATGAGAGGATCGTTGGTGATGACGATGCATTCGATTTCCCCCTCACGAAGGGAAGTTTCTCCGGCAGAATAGCTCCGCCGGAGCCCTAGATTGCTTCTGCCCAGGTTCCGCCTCGAGACGGCTCGTCCCGAAAGCTTCCTTCTGATTTTTTCCAGGTAAAAACCCTTCATATAGCAGAAGATTGACACCACAGCAAGGGGCCCACAAGCCCTAGGGGCGCGCCCCCCAGGCTTGTGGCCACCTGGTGGGTCCCCTCTGGTATTTTCTTCGCCCAATAATTCTTATATATTCCAAAATAATTCTCCATAAATTTTCAGGACTTTTGGAGTTGTGCAGAATAGGTCTCTCAGCTTTACTCCTTTCCGGTCTAGAATTCTAGCTGCCGGCATTCTCCCTCTTCATGTAAATCTTGTAAAATAACAGAGAAAAGGCATAAGTATTGTACCATAATGTGTAATAACAGCCCATAATGCAATAAATATCAACATAAAAGCATGATGCAAAATGGACATATCAATTCCCCCAAGCTTAGACCTCGCTTGTCCTCAAGCGAAAGCCGAAATCGATAATCATGACCACATGTTTAGAGATAGAGGTGTCGATAAAATAAAATACGGACATGAGGGCATCATGGTCATCTTTAGAACAACAACATATATTGTCATATAATTTCTTATGCTAAAGTAACAATTCATTCACAAGGTAAAATATGAATCAAAAACTTTATTGAAAACCAACAAACTATGATCTTGGTCATTGAAAAAATTGCAATTTGTCATAACATTGGAAAGAGTCAATGTAAGAGCTTTTGTTTAGCAAGTTCACATACTCAACCATCATATAATCTTTCATAATTGCTAACACTCACGCGGTACTTATGAGATCAAAACCTCAATCAGACACAGAGAAAGATGGGGGCTTATAACTTCGCCTCCCAACCTTTTACCTCAAGGGTAACGTCAATGATAATAGTTCATGAATACCTACATCCGAGTGGATATATATATCTGGATCTTCCCCAACATATAGTGCTTGCCAAAAAGAAAAAGTATAAAAAGAAGAGGTGATGATCACCATGACTCTTGTATAAGGGTAGGAAGTAAAATAAAAGATAGGCCCCTCGCAGAGGGAAGCAGAGGTTGTCATGCGCTTTTATGGTTGGATGCACAAAATCTTAATGCAAAAGAACATCACTTTATATTGCCGCTTGTGATAAAGAACTTTATTATGCAGTCTGTCGCTTTTATTTCTTCCATATCACAAGTTCGTATAAAGCTTATTTTCCTCACACTAAAAGATCATACATATTTAGAGAGCAATTTTTATTGCTTGCACCGATGACAACTTACTTGAAGGATCTTACTCAATCCATAGGTAGGTATGGTGGACTCTCATGGCAAAACTAGGTTAAGGGATTTTGGAGGCACAAGTAGTATCTCTACTTGGTGCAAAAGATTTGGCTAGCATAGGATGAGAAGCAAGCTCAACATGTTGGAGGGTCCATGACAATATAACTTCTATTCGGATATAAGGGAACATAACCCATTATGTTGTCTTCCTTGTCCAACATCAACCTTTTAGCATATAATATTTTAATCAGTTCTCACAATCACAAAGGATGTCCAAGATAGTATATTTATATGTGAGACCTCTCTTTCTTTATTACTTCCTATTAATTGCAACAATGACCAAAACTATGTTTGTCAACTCCCAACAAATTTTATACGACATACTTCTTATATGTGAAGTCATCACTTCCCCGCAAAAAAAACATAAGATCATTATATAAACTTTTTATTTCTTTTATCTCCCTCTTTTTTCTTTTTCTCAAGATTATAGCAAGAAAGCAAAGCCGTCATCTCAAAACTAATCTTTATTATATAACTCTCGGACTCGATTACATAGGGGGAACACAAAGCAAAACTCAAAGCTAGATCATACTAAAAACTTTATTCTAGTAAACTAAGATATAACCAAAAGGATCGAACTAAGAAAAACAATAAATGTAAAAATGTGATGGTGATACGATACCGGGGCACCTCCCCCAAGCTTGGAACTAGCCAAGGGGAGTGTCCTTACCCATATACTCAAGTCTTTTCTTTGGAGGTGGTGGTGATGGAGTTGATGATGTATCTGTTAGTTTTATTAAGGCACCCTTTAGGACCTGTAATTCTTGGAGTACACGTTGGAGCATATTTGCATTCTTCTGAATTTCCTCCAAAAGATGCTTATTTTCAGGCCACCAAGAACCTTTCCCTGCATCACTTTCCCTTGGACGGGATATATCCCAATTGGAGGGAATATGTGCACGAGGAGTATTCTCCACCCCATAGTTATGAACCAAATCATGAAAGTTGTTACGATGTAACCTGTGTAAGGGCCTCCTAGGGGGAAGCCCTTCTTGTATCTCTTGGCCTTCATGGTTGCTTGTGGTCCCGATTGCTTGATGGGGATTTGGAATAGTTGAGATGCCGGCCAGGGTACCTCTCTCCGAGGTAGGAGACTGAACCACAAGCGAATCTCCTCCATCCTCCTCCATCATGACTTCCTCGGCATCATCCCTCCTTAGTTCCATCTGCATCAACCAAGCATCGTCTTCGACCTTGTTGGAGGAGGAAGAAGATATGATGCCCCATCTTGAAAAGTCTGGCAGAAAAATAGCTCGAAACAAGAATAAAGGATATTGCCATGGTACGGTGGTCAAAACCTTCGGGAAATTATATAATGATTTTGTACCAACCAAAAGAAGTATACTGCAAGAAAACGGTGTTCAGAGGGCTCACGAGATGGCCACAAGCCTGGGAGGCACGCCAGGGGGGTAGGGTGCGCCCCCAAGGCTTGTCGCCTCCTCATGCACTTTTCAGACTACTTTTTATTTTCCTAATTTTTTAAATACTCCAAAATGGAGTAAAATTGCTTTTGGGAAAGTTTTGGAGTCAGTTTTCTTACCCTATCACATACCTATTCCTTTTCGGGGGTCTGGAATGTTCTAGAAAGTTTCCCTTATGTACTCCTCTGGTGTTATGGTATTAATAATATTGGTTTCAACATTTATGGGAGTACCTAAGATATAATGTTTGATTCCTTGCCCGTTTACCACCTTTGGGTTATTGCCCTCGGTGTTGTTGATCTTTATGGCACCAGAACAATAAACTTCCTCGATAATGTAAGGCCCTTCCCATTTAGAGAGAAGTTTTCCTACAAAAAATCTTAAACGAGAATTGTATAGCAAGACATAGTCACCTACATTGAATTCACGCTTTTGTATCCTTTTTATCATGCCATATTTTAACTTTCTCTTTAAACAGCTTCGCATTCTCATAGGCTTGGGTTCTCCATTCATCAAGTGAGCTAATGTCAAATAACCTCTTCTCACCGGCAAGTTTGAAATCATAGTTGAGCTCTTTAATTGCCCAATAAGCTTTATGTTCTAGTTCGAGAGGTAAGTGACATGCATTTCCATAAACCATTTTATATGGAAACATACCCATAGGATTCTTATAAGCAGTTCTATAAGACCACAATGCATCATCAAGTTTCTTAGACCAATTCTTTCTAGATTTATTAACAGTCTTTCGCAAGATCAATTTTATTTCTCGGTTACTTAATTCTACTTGACCACTAGACTGAGGATGGTATGGAGATGCAATTATATGGTTAACATCATACTTAGCAAGTATTTTACGGAAAGCACCATGAATAAAGTGTGAACCACCATCAGTCATTAAATATCTAGGGACTCCAAACCTCAGAAAAATAACTTCTTTAAGCATTTTAATGGAGGTGTAATGATCAACACTACTAGTTGGAATAGCTTCTACCCACTTAGTAACATATTCAACAGCAACCAAAATATGTGTATACCCATCGGAGGAAGAAAAAGGTCCCATATAATCAAATCCCCAAACATCAAATGGTTCAATAACAAGTGAATAATTCATAGGCATTTCCTGACATCTACTAATATTACCAATATTTGACATTCATCACAAGACAAGACAAACTTACGAGCATCTTTGAAGAGAGTAGGCCAATAAAACCAGATTGTAATACCTTGTGTGCAGTTCTATCTCCAGCATGGTGTCCCCCGTAGGCCTCGGAGTGACACTTGTGTAGGATCTGTTCCTGTTCATGCTCAGGTACACAACGTCTAATAACACCAACTACTCCTTTATAAAGGTGTGGGTCATCCCAGAAGTAATGTCTTAAATCATAGAAAAACTTTTTCTTTTGTTGGTATGTGAAACTAGGTGGTATAAATTTAGCAACAATATAATTAGCATAGTCTGCATACCATGGAGTGCTACGAGAAGCATTTATGACAGCTAATTGTTCATCAGGAAAGCTATGATCAATAGGTAGTGGGTCATCAAGAATATTTTCTAACCTAGACAAGTTGTCTGCTATGGGGTTCTCAGCTCCTTTTCTATCAATAATATGTAAATCAAATTCTTGTAGCGAAAGAACCCACCTAATAAGTCTAGGTTTAGCATCTTTCTTTTGCATAAGATATTTAATAGCAGCATGATCGGTGTGAACAGTTACTTTAGAATCAACAATATAAGATCTGAACTTATCACAAGCAAATACAACTGCTAAAAATTCTTTTTCAGTAGTAGCATAATTTCTTTGAGCACTGTCTAGAGTTTTACTAGCATAATGGATAACATTTAATTTCTTATCAACTCTTTGTCCTAGGATAGCACCAACAGCATAATCACTAGCATCACACATAATTTCAAAGGGTAGGTTCCAATTAGGTGGTTGAACAATAGGTGCAGAGATTAAGGCTTTCTTAAGTATTTCAAATGCTTCTACACAATCATCATAAAAAACAAATGGAATATCTTTTTGCAAGAGATTAGTGAGAGGCCTAGAAATTTTAGAGAAGTCTTTAATAAATCTCCTATAGAAACCAGCATGACCAAGGAAACTTCTTATACCTTTGATATCTTTAGGACACGTCATTTTTTCATTAGCATCAACTTTAGCTTTATCAACTTCAATACCTCTTTCGGAGATTTTATGCCCCAAGAAAATACCTTCATTAACCATAAAGTGACACTTCTCCCAATTCAAGACAAGGTTAGTTTCATCACATCTCTGCAAAAGTCGATCAAGGTTGCTTAAGCAATCATCAAACGAAGTTCTGTATACGGAGAAATCATCCATGAAAACCTCAACAATCTTTTCACAAAAGTCAGAGAATATAGCAGTCATACATCTTTGAAAAGTAGCAGGTGCATTGCATAAACCAAAAGGCATACGTCTATAAGCAAAGGTACCAAAAGGACACGTAAAAGTAGTTTTTTCTTCATCCTCTTGTGACATAGGTATTTGAGAAAAACCAGAATAACCGTCTAGAAAGCAGAAATGTGTATGTTTTGATAATCTTTCTAGCATTTGATCAATGAATGGCAGAGGATAATGGTCTTTCCTAGTAGCTTTATTTAATTTTCTAAAATCAATTACCATTCTATAACCTGTAACAAATTCTTTGCGGAATCAGTTCATTCTTATCATTAGGAACAATAGTAATGCCTCCCTTTTTAGGGACACAATGAACGGGACTTACCCATCTACTATCAGCAATAGGATAAATTTTACCTGCTTCAAGAAGCTTTAATATTCCATTTCTTACCACTCCTTTCATTTTAGGATTCAACCGTCACTGGTGATCAACGACTGGTTTAGCATCAGGTTCCATATTAATTTTGTGCTGACATAGAGTGGGACTAATGCCCTTAAGATCATCAACAGTATATCCAATAGTTGCATGGTGCTTCTTCAGAGTTTTCAATAATTTCTTTTCCTCATGCTCTGAAAGGTTAGCACTAATAATAATAGGATATATCTTCTTCTCATCGAGATAAGAACTCTTTATCATGGGGTTGTCTATGAAATTTGGAGAAATTAAACTCATGAGACACATCCCTAAAACTTACACTAACAGTTTCTTTCTCACAATCTATTTTAGCATTAACAGTGTTCAAGAAAGGTCTGCCAAATATAATGGGACAAAAATCATCTTGTGGGGAACCAAGAACTAGAAAATCAGTGGGGTATTTTATTTTCCCACACAAGAATTCAACATCTCTAACAATCCCAATTGGTGAAATAGTATCTCTATTATCAAGCTTAATAGTAACATCAATATCTTCTATTTCAGCAGGTGCAATATCATTCATAATTTCTTGATATAAATTAAAGGGAATTGCACTCACACTAGCACCCAAATCACATAAGCCATGATAACAATGATTTCCTATTTTAACAGACACAACAGGCATGCCAACGACATGTCTATGTTTATCTTTTTCATCGGGTTTAGCAATTCTAGCAGCTTCATCACAGAAATAAATAACATGCCCATCAATATTATCGACCAAGAGATCTTTAACCATAGCAATACTAGGTTCAACTTTAATTTGTTCGGCGGTGTAGGTGTTCTAGTATAACTCTTACAAACCACAGCTGAAGTTTTAGCATGTTCTTTTATCCTAACAGGAAAAGCTGGTTTCTCAATATAAGAAGTAGGAATAACAGGATCAACATTATAAGTGATGGTTTCTTCTTCAGCTTTAATGGGTTCTACTATTTTTACTTCAATGGGAGGATGATATTTAAACCACTTCTCCTTAGGGAGATCAACATGAGTAGCAAATGATTCACAGAAAGAAGCTACTATCTCAGAGTCAAGTCCATACTTAGTGCTAAATTCATGGAAAGCATCAGTATCCATAAAAGATTTAACACAATCAAACTTAAGGTTTATACCTGATTCCTTACCTTCGTAGAGCTCCCAATCTTCAGAGTTGCGTTTAATTCTTTCCAAGAGATCCCATTTGAATTCAATAGTCTTCTTCATAAAAGAACCAGTACAAGAAGTATCGAGCATGGATTGATCATTACGAGAAAGCCGGGCATAAAAATTCTGAATAATAATTTCTCTTGAGAGCTCATGATTGGGGCATGAATATAACATTGATTTAAGCCTCCCCCAAGCTTGAGCGATACTTTCTCCTTCACAAGGCCAAAAATTATATATATAATTGCGATCATGATGAACCAGATGTATATGATAAAACTTCTGCGGAAATTCCAATTTCAATCGGTTGTAATTCCAAGCTCCAATATCATCACATAGCCTATATCATGTCAATGCCTTTCCCTTTAAAGATAAAGGGAAGACCTTCTTCTTGACATCATCCTAGGGCAAACCTGCAAGCTTAAATAATCCACAAACTTCATCCACATAGATTAGATGCAAATCCGGATGTAATAATCCATCTCCTGCATAGGGATTAGCTAGCAGTTTCTCTATCATACCCGAAGGAATTTCATAATAAATATTTTCAGTAGGTGCAGTAGGTTGAGGGGAAACTCTTTGCTCTTCCGTTTGAGGTGAAGATAACCCGAACAAACCCCTCAAAGGATGATTTTCCATAGTGACAAGTGACAATAGATTTTAGCATGTAATATAAATGTTTCCATACCAAATTCCACTTTCCAAAGGCACTTCACTCCCCGGCAACGGCGCCAGAAAAGAGTCTTGATGACACACAAGTATAGGGGATCTATCATAGTCCTTTCGATAAGTAAGAGTGTCGAAACCAATGAGGAGCAGCAGGAAATGACAAGCGGTTTTCAGCAAGGTATTTTCTGCAAGCACTGAAATTATCGGTAACAGATAGTTTTGTGATAAGATAATTCATAACGGGTAACAAGTAAAAATATAACAAAGGTGCAGCAAGGTGTCCCAATCCTTTTTGTAGCAAAGGATAAGCCTGGACAAACTCTTATATAAAGCAAAGCGCTCCCGAGGACACATGGGAATTATTGTCAAGTTAGTTTTCATCATGCTCATATGATTCGCGTTCGTTACTTTGATAATTTGATATGTGGGTGGACCAGTGCTTGGGTGCTGTCCTTACTTGGACAAGCCTTACACTTATGATTAACCCCTCTCGCAAGCATCCACAACTATGAAAGAAGAATTAAGATAAATCTAACCATAGCATGAAACATGTGGATCCAAATCAGCCCCTTACGAAGCAACGCATAAACGAGGGTTTAAGCTTCTGTCACTCTAGCAACCCATCATCTACTTATTGCTTCCCAATGCCTTCCCCTAGGCCCAAATCATGGTGAAGTGTCATGTAGTCGACGTTCACATAACACCACTAGAGGAAAGACAACATACATCTCATCAAAATATCGAACGAATACCAAATTCACATGATTACTTATAACAAGACTTCTCCCATGTCCTCAGGAACAAACGTAACTACTCACAAAGCATTTTAATGTTCAAGATCAGAGGGGTATTGAATATCATTAAGGATCTGAACATATGATCTTCTACCAAATAAACCAACTAGCATCAACTACAAGGAGTAATCAACACTACTAGCAACCCACAGGTACCAATCTGAGGTTTTGGGACAAAGATTGAATACAAGAGATGAACTAGGTTTTGAGAGGAGATGGTGCTGATGAAGATGTTGATGGAGATTGACCCTCCCTCGATGAGAGGATCGTTGGTGATGTTGATGGATTCGATTTCCCCCTCCTGGAGGGAAGTTTCCCTAGCAGAATAGCTCCGCCGAAGCCCTAGATTGCTTCTGCCCAGGTTCTGCCTCGAGACGGCTCATCCCGAAAGCTTCTTTTTGATTTTTTTCCAGGTAAAAACCATTCATATAGCAGAAGATGGACACCGAAGACCTGCCAGGGGGCCCACAAGCCCTAGGGGCGCACCCCCAGGCTTGTGGCCACCTGGTGTGTCCCGTCTGGTATTTTCTTCATCCAATAATTCTTATATATTCCAAAACAATTCTCCATAAATTTTCAGGACTTTTGGAGTTGTGCAGAATAGGTCTCTCAGATTTGCTCCTTTCCGGTCCAAAATTTCTGCTACTGGCATTCTCCCTCTTCATGTAAATCTTGTAAAATAAGAGAGAAAAGGCATAAGTATTGTACCATAATGTGTAAAAACAGCCCATAATGCAATAAATATCGACATAAAAGCATGATGCAAAATGGACGTATCAGATGACGCCGAGGTGGATCAGCCCTCTCCCGCCTCGAAGAACCAACGCAGGGCCAAGGTGGCCCTGTCCGGCGACAGCTCGACTTTTGCCGAGGACTCCGAGGCCTCCGAAGAGGTGCTCGGAGGACCCCTAGGGCCAAGCCCCGGGCCCAAAGGTACGCACCTTAAGAGGCACCCATGTAATTTAGCCAAACAAAAGTCAGTAGTTGATGCAATGCCTGCTCTTAATATTGCAGCCCGTCACGCGACCTCCCTACCAACCGAGTCTCGGAGGGAGATTCTCCACCGACCGCACTAGCAGAGAGCGGGACCAGGTCGCACACCTCGCCTCCCCCGGTAATTTGGGAGACCGAGGAGGTCCTATCAAGGAGAACCCCTCCCCCGCCGAACACGGGAGGGGGCGACACTATCATGGCCGAGGCGCATACCTCAGCCACTGAAGACCAGGGGGCAAGACCCTTCTGGGGAACAAGGAGGGGGAGCCTGGTCAGTCCGAGCTCTCCCCAAAAAGTTTTCGGAGCCGCTAAGGCACTAGGAGCCAACCATTCCAGCTACCACCGAGGGAGGAGCCGGGGTGATTCCGCCACCCCAGCCCGCTATAGAGCGGTCTTCGACTGGGTGGCTGGATGTGATTGAGGAGATGCTGAATAACACTTGTGTCACCAAGGAGCACCGTGCCCACAGGGCATGGTTTTGCAAAGTATTCAGTCCGTGGACAATAGACTGAAAGAGGCTTTCGGAGGCCTTCTGATGGTCTTCAAGGTAAACCATGTAATGCCCTTTTTCCTTTAAAAAGTTGTCTTATATGATCATGCAACCTCGTATACAGTAGCCCCCGAACCCTAAGTGAGTTTGAAAAACTCATGCGGGGGTTGAATAGCTTAGAGATATAGATCATATCAATAATGAGCTGAAGCCCTCGAGACTCTAGCTGAATTTAGAAAATGCCGATAGAGGATCAAAAATCGAATATTCGGGAACCTGATATGCTAAGTATAATA
The DNA here is from genome assembly GCA_011799875.1 of Thinopyrum elongatum. Lineage (NCBI taxonomy): Eukaryota > Viridiplantae > Streptophyta > Magnoliopsida > Poales > Poaceae > Thinopyrum > Thinopyrum elongatum. The sequence goes on along the minus strand of CM022302.1, from coordinate 311,221,148 downwards.
TGCAGGCATCGTCTGCGGCGACGATTGTCTGGGCTGAGGAATGGGCCGAGCTTAATCGGAATCTCAAGACCTCCAATGACGAGCTCGATCGGATTAACAAGCGGTTCGATGAGGCGCAAGGTAGGTCCAAACTAAGCTATTTACTGTGGCCATTTGTTGATAGAGTTTTCTGAAGTTAACCTGAACAAGGTGCAACTCACATTACTGCAGCTGTCACCGGGGAGGTCGAGAACCTCAAGGCCGGGTTGAGGAGAGCTCAGCGGGAACCTACCTAGCAGAAGGCGGTGGCTGAACAGACGGCCGCCAAACTAGCAACGGTAAAGATCGCTAGCCAGCAGCATGAGGCCAAGGTGGATGAGGTGTAGCAAGAGCTCAAGGATGCCATCACGAAATACAAGGCCCTTGAGCAGGAAAGTAAGGATCAGGCCACCGAGCTAACCTCATCGAGGTCGGCGGTTAAGGAAGCGCGGACGGAGGCGCGAGGCCACCAGGAGGAGCTCCACCAAGTCAAGCTTATTGCGGATGGTAAGCCATACTTACTATAAAGTGTCTTTGGTGGTAACAGATTCGCTTTGCTCACGTGAGAATGGCGTTCCCCAGGCGGTTTCGTGGACCTTCCGAGGAGTGCTTCTGACGCAGCTAAGTACTTTGCATCTCATGAGGGTCGTGCCGAGCAGATGCTATTTTCGTCGCAGTTTCAAGCCCCCGAGCACCCTCCCCTTCTTAACAACTAGATGAAGCAGTTGATGGAGTTGCATCGGATGGCGGAGCCGGCAATGAGGGACCTCTGCGTGAAGTTGTGGCTTTCGGAAGCACTGCCGAGCAGCTACTTTGGCCTGGTGCAGAGGCTGTGCGACGCTGCGCCCCGGATTGATGCTTGGAAGTGCTCCGTGTGTGTTGAGGGAGCTCGGATGGCCTTCCGCAAGACCATGGTGCACTGGCCGAAGATCAAGCCCACCGAGATGGCCACCGGACCACTGCCCCCTCGGAAGGAGCATAGCCGCCTCAAGCAGTACTTTCCCATTGTAAGGGATGGTGCTCAGGTGATAGAGGCCCAGTGCTCGAAAGATGTAATTTATGACTGGACTTATTGTCGTTTAATGAAGAAGTTCAAACTTTTGTACTCTATAATGCACCTGGATGCCCTTGTATATGGTGTTATGTTTGATTATTTTGACTCCTATGCTATCATTTTTAAACTGAAAGTTACCAGTCGTCGCCTTCGACCCCCTTGCAGACACTGCAAAGGGTGTTTTCTCGTGAACACTTGAACCCTTAGCCAACGCCTCGGTGCCCGGAGGCGGTAGTGTGAGGAAAACAAGGCAATCAGACTATGTAGCTTAACGCTTTCACTTAGCCATAGGGGCTTGACTGCAGGGACTAGTGACTATCCCCCCAGTGTGTGTGATATTTGGGCGTGCCGAGGTTGATGCCATTATCACTTGGTTTCTGTGATAGCAAACCCTTTGTTTGGCACGGAGTAACCGCCATCGGTTTTTAGTTTAACACTTGTCATCGGATCGCCGACCAGTTCTCGCTTATTATGACAGTCAGTTTTCGGCTTTCTCCACTGAGGTACTTAACCAGGTGAGCTAGAAGTACAATCGCAGTGGTTCTCCCATTACCCTCCTAGCCGAATAATGCGGAACATAAGAGGGCAAACACAGGAGCCGGGAAACCCAACTATTGACCAAAGACATAATTCGGAACTGATTCATATAATGCAATTATTGGAGATATGCCCTAGAGGCAATCATGTATGATGATATTTCCTATGTGTTTATGAATAAAGATAGTCCTTGGACATTATCAATGATGTGTATCAACAAGTACGTGACTTGTTTGTGGGACTGTGCATTGTATGATGACTGTCCTAAAAGGTCCCTAGTCGAAAGGGCTGTGTGGACGGGCAGTCGAATAGACTAGCATATGACATGGTCGATGGCTTGGTCTCACTAGCCATGGAGCATTGGATGCTAACCGGATAATATGGACTCGGAAGGATCTGGTCGGATCCGGCATAGTCGAATCTGAGTCGAGATAAGGTCTGAGTTGGATAGACCCAACTATGAGACGCAGCAATATGTCATATGTGAGTCTCTAGCACAACATATGTTCTATGTCCTAAGGCCTGAGCTGGAGCATGCAGTCGGGATGGTGATAGACCTGCTTTGGGACGACCAAATGCTACTCCGTGATTGGGTAGTTACAAAGGTAGGTTCCGGGCTTGTCCAGAACCATGCTTCAAGACATGGTCGAGCAAGATGGGATTTGCCCCTCCGATCAGGAGAGATATTGTTGTAGGGTGAAACCCTAAGAGGGATCTTTTCACACTTGGAGGGGGAAAAGGGATGAACACCAAGAACACAAAGAGGAATTCACTCCAACAAAACCCAATTACACATCCACTAGAATAGCAAACACATAGATCCACAAGAATACGAGCACAATCAAAGGAACCAAGCACTAGGTAAAGTTCTTCCCACTCCTAAGGTGGTGAGGTCTTGATGATAGTCTTCTCCTAAGAGGAGTTCTTGAAATCCACTTGGGATCCTCTCCAAAGTGATCTTGATCTCCAAGAGGAGTGGTAGAAGGAGCAAAGCTCTCTAAATATCTCTCATATACTTTGGTGACCGTAAACATGGCCCTAGGTACAAAATATATAGGTATGTGGGAGAGGGGGATGAAGTGGAGGCCCAAACAGCAGCTCTCGGCCGACCATCCTGATGGGCCCGTGCACATGGGGTAAGTTGGGCCCGTGCGCACGAGGGTCCCGTGTGCATGGTACACGCCCACGCGCACGGGGTGCTACAGCGTCAGCTCCCTGGGTAGCCCGTGCGCACGGGGTCTTGGGGCCCGTGGGCACGGGGTCGCTTGGGAGGTGCAATCTTGCTCCTCTTGGCTCTCTTCTTCTACCTTGATGCCTTGGGGTGCTTCTCCTCCTCCTTTGGGGTCTCCCTCAGCTGCTTGGTGGCGTCGTTCTTCATATCTTGGTTTAAATTGCGCGTGCTCGAGCTCTTGTCATGGGTCCACGTGGTGCTTGATGTGTTGGTGTAGAGTCCATGGGGATGATGGAAGGATGCTCCGCATCATCTCCCCCCTTGGGTGAGATCCATCCTCGGATCATGATCTTCATCACCATGGTATGGGGTCAACTCCTTGACATTGAATGTGTCGCTTACATTGTACTTGTCGCGTGGGATCACTGGTACAACAAGCTGCTATACAAATGGTTTTTAACCCCTTTCCACGATGGCATTTTAAACCGTCGCCAGGCGAGTGTGGGCGATAGGGGGGTCCTTCCCACACGACCCAGAAACCGTCAGGGATAGGGAGCCATGATGCATACAGTTGTCCCTATAAAACTGTTTCTAATATCTCGCAAGTCCCAAATGCTCCATCCTTGCTATTCATTTGTGCTCGCGTTGCCATCATAGTTGGTATTCTGTGGTGCAACATTTATGATGCGTTGACCCATCACAAACAGTTCACGATTATAGAACGTGTACGATAAGTAGATAATCACACACATTTACTTTTCCTCGATTGTATGTGATTCGATGTAAGAGTGCATATAGTTGTCCCTATAAAACTGTATGTGAAGCTTGAATATATCCCACACGATTCATCCATTGTACCCGCGTTGGATGAAGACCTATCGCACGCGTTCTTCTATGTGCAAACATTTGCGATGCGCACAACATCATAAACAATCCATAATTGTTGAAATATTAGGGTGGGCCTAAGGCCCATCTAACAATTTCTGAAAATCTCTAAGGGCCCATGTAGGTTTATTGGCACTAGGTGTAGTGGGAAGTTTAGTCCCACCCCTAAAGTTGGAGAGGAGTTGGACCTCCTTATAATGGTTTCTCTTCCACATGCTATTGGAGCTTGAGAAGAGAAGAGGGCCTCGTGCACTCCTACACCGCCGCCCGGCTCGCCACACCACGCCTTGTCACGATGCGCCACGGGTTGCGGGAATGAGCCGAGCCGAGCTCACACCTATGCGCTTATTTTTGCCAGTCAGTAATGGAGAGTTTCTGATAGCTGGGCCACGATCCGAGACATCGGATCATGGGCTGTCATGGACTAGGACATGGGTCGAGCCCATGTCTCTCCACGCGGCTGCGCCTATATAAGTGTGAGATGTCTCCTAACCCTAGCCACCACGAACATAACAGATCGCATCTGCTCCATGAGCACGCCCACCGTCGTTCCATTGCTGCTGCTGCGCTGGTGACTCTGTCCCATCCGCCGCGTACATGGTCGACGGGAGAGCAAGTCTCCGAAACCCTGCCTGTCAGTGTGAAAACCGGCAGACCTCGGGGTAGGGGGTCCCGAGCTGTGGATCTAGGATTGATGGGTAGCAAGGAACGACGAACACAGTGTTTACCCAGGTTCGGGCCCTCTCGAAGAGGTAATACCCTATGTCCTGCTTGGTTGTATTGATTATATAATGTGGTTTACAGAATAGATCTACCTCGAGATCAGTATGAGCTAAACCATAGGCTACGGGGGGATGAAGATAGATCTAACCCTAATGGCTACAACCCTCTGTTTATATAGACACCGATAGGGTTAGGGTTACCGAAGATAGATTACAACAAGAAGGAAAGAGTTCTCGTCCACCCTTGACTTGGAGGGAACACCACGGCTTCACAAGTCTCCGGTCACCACACGGCTCCACCAGTCCGGCCCATGCACAATGGGACATCGCCCCGAGGACCCCTTAGTCCATGACTCCCTCAGTAGCCCCTGGACTTGCCTCCAACGCCTAGACATGTATCCGGTATCCATTCCGACCAGTATTCGGTTTGCGGGGTGAGTTCCTTAGCAAGTCTTCCCCCTGTTCGGCACCAAGTGATGTCTGGAGTCTGAAACGACTATTTTACTTAACACCGAAGGTAGTAATAAAAATATGGCTCAAGCGCAAATAGTGCCTTTATCTGACAACTTTTTCTCTTTCAGCGAAGAGTTGCTTCCGGCCATAATGCCAAGCAGTTACTATTTCTCAAAGCTTGGTTCGAGGCTGACGCCACACTTGACACGTCCCTTCAAGGTGGAGGTCGTGTCCTGCTTTTTGGGGGATATGGTTAATGATTTCGATTCCCCTCCTCGCTCATAATGTTGCGGAGATATCGGGAAGTGGAGAGGCCAACAGCTTGAAAAAAGGAATCTCGGGCCTGCCCATAGTATATAAAAGGGGGGCCGCTACAGTCTACATTCCACGCCTTCTCCTACCTTCCGCACTCACAATCCTTCAGAGCTCCAGCGCCCTTTCTCCTTGCTTCCATAGCCAATCCCACCTCACCTCCTTCGACCATGGCCGGATCCGGCGCCAATGGGAAGTGGAAGACCTCCTCCGTCACCAACGAGGATATACTGGAGCTGAAGGAGGCCGGTTACTTGTGGGCCAACGTCACCCATCGAGCCCCGAAGAGGACCAGATGATCCCTATGCCCGAGCCAGGCGAAAGGGTAGTTTTCTCCCCCATTTCCTTAGGGGGCTTGGATTTCCCCTGCACCCCTTTGTGCGGGGGCTAATGTTTTACTATGGGCTGGATTTCCATGATCTAGCCCCCAACTCCCTCCTCCACATTTCGACCTTCATTTTCATCTGTGAAGCGCTCCTCCGGGTCCAGCCGCACTTCGGCTTATGGCTGAAGGTTTTCAACATGAAGCCCAAGGTGGTCAGCGGTGAGCACGCGGACTGCGGAGGGGCCAAGATCAACAAGCTGACACATGTCCAGTGGCCGAATGGCCACTTCGTTGACACCGTCCAGATGTGGCAGAAGGAGTGGTTCTATATCACTGAGCTGAGGGAGGCCGCATGGGGAGCGGCCCCCGCATTTCGTCCCGGACCCCCCACCAGATTGGCCTCCTGGACCACCAAGAGTCCGGACTGGGGATGTGTTGCCGACACCAAAGCGCTTCAGAACCGTGTAGACAACGTAATAGAGACCGGCGCGAAGCTGGTCGATGTGTTCCAGATCATGCTCCACCGTGGGCTCCATCCTTGCCAGGAGAGGGCCAAGCCCATGTGGGAGCATGAGCCCGAGGATCCGGCCACTGTGCGGCACCTCTTCGGCATGACTCCTGACAAGATATGGGGCCAACTATTCCAGCCCCAGAAGGAGTGGCCGGCCGAGGGGAAGGACATCGGTCTGGACGCCGCGAATCCCCCAAGGGAGGTGAGTGGCGTGTCTCTTCGAAGAGTATTCGGATATTCATATTACGTGAGATTCGATCTAACATGATTATGTGGATTCTGCAGGGCTGGCTCGCCAAGGCCAAGAAGATCAGCGGCCCGGCGCTGCTGCCAGAGGGGCCCCAATCAGAGCAGCTGGAGAAGATGCTGGTCGTGGTGCCTTTGCAAGACGCCCGCTAAGAAGAGCAAGAAGCAACAGGCACCGGAGGCTAGGGAGGGCCTCGGCCGCAGGATCCGTCCGGGCAACCAGTCCGGAGATGCTGCGGCCTCATCTGCACAGGATGGGGACGAAGAGGAGAGTGCCTCTTCGCACTCCAGAAAGAGGCCGTCATCCGAGGACGCCGAGGAGGTCCAACCTTCCCCGGCCCTAAAGAGACGACATCGGCCTTAGCTGGTTATACCTGGTAGCTCGGATGACGAGAAGTCCGAGGCGTCCGAGGAGCTCCCTGAGAAGGGATCCAGGGTCAAGCCCCGTGCTAGCAGGTAAGGTGTCTGTATTTTCAGCTATTATGCTTTCAATAGTTTGTTTTAGTTGAAGGTTAACCCCTCCGGATTGCAGTCCCCCACATGAGTGCCCCACCGAGCAAATATCGGAAGGGGCGTCTCCGCCTGCCGAGCTGGCGGATAGTGGGTCTATGGCGCACTCCGTGCCCCCTTTGGTCCCCGAAGAGACTGAGGAGGTGCGGTCCCAAAGAACTCCTCCTCCTCCGTACACGGAGGGGGAGGTAGATGCTGTAATGGCCGAGGTCAACACCTCGGTCACCGAAGACCAGGAGGGAGCGTCCCTCCTGGCCGACGAGGGAAAAGAGTCTGGGCCCTCCGGACCCCCTCCGTCGACCGCTCCCGAGCCTCCGAGGCCTTCGACGGCACAGGTTCCTCCCAGCGAGGAGGGGGCCGGGGAGCCAACGCCAACACCGAATGCCTCCGTACAGCGGTGGTGGGCTGGCCGGACACACTGGAGGAGTTGGTGAGCAACTCCGTCATCGTCGAAGGGCACTGTACCCTTATGGGTGCAGTTATGCAGAGTGTTCGGTCCGTCCAATCCGGACTGAACAACGCTGTCCAAGGCCTTCTAACAGGCTTTGAGGTAAGTCAAGTAATGATCTTTCCTCATAATGTAGTTATAGTTCTTAGTTTAAGTAGGCCGCATACATAGCAGCCCCCGAGACTCTGCCAGGATCTGCGACGAGACCTGCAGAGGACCAAATTCAGTAGGTCGGTTAACAATGTTATATTTCTTATGCTAACGCAGGCATCTTCCGTGGCCGTGGCTGCTAATGCCACGGCGTTAGAGGAGATGGATCGGAAGCTCAAGCTTTCCGATCAAGAGCTGGACCTTGTCAACAAACGGCTTGACGAGGCACAAGGTAAGCTATGTAAAAAGATGTGTATTTGCCAGATAGGGACTGGCCAGACCATTGACTGATCCTTTATCTTGATGATCCTGCAGCTGCTACCACCAAGGTCGAGGGCTTAAAGGAGGCCCTTAAGAAAGCTGAGGCCGAGGCGGCCAAGAAGAGGACAGCCACTGAGAGGGCGGTGTCTGAGCTTGAGCAGGCCAAGTGTGCTGCTAAGCAGCATGAATCTCAGGTAACTGAGATCCAAGGGGAGCTCCAGGATGCTGCTGAGAAGGGGCGGGAGGAGCAGTCCTTTCGTCTGTCCAAGGCAGAGAAAGAGCTCCAAGAGGCGAGGAGTGACGCCCGAGGTGTCCGGGAGGAGCTTCGGCAAGCCGCGCAAATTGCCCATGGTAAGAAATATTTACTGCAGAGTGTGTTCGGAGGCAACAGATTCGGCCTGCTGACGAGGGTATGTCGCTCCGCAGGCCTCTTCGCTGAACTTTCAAAGAATGCGGCAGCCGCGGCGAGGCACTATGCCACTCGCGAGGAGGATTCCATGCAGCGGCTCTTTTGGTCACAATTTTTGGACTCTGAGCATCCTCCCCTCCTCAACGATCAAATGAAGCAGCTGATGGAGATGCATTGGATGTCTGAGCTGGCCTTGAAGGACCTCTGTGTCAGCCTGTGGCCTGCCGAGCCCATTCCGGACACCTACTTCGACCTTGTGCAAAGGCTATGGGAGGCGTCACTCTAGATTGATGTCGTGAAGCGGTCGGTGTGCCTTGAGTGGACGAGGCTCGCGTTTGCGAAGACCATGGTTCATTGGCCAAGGATTAATCCTATGGAGATGGCCACTGGTCCTCCGCCCCAGGGGTAGGAGCATCGCCGCCCCGAGCAGTACTTCACGCAAGTGATGACCAGAGCGCGGGCGATAGAGGGCCAGTGTTCGAAAAATGTAATGCTTGAGTATATGTAGCAAGTTTGTATCAAGTGGGATTTATGCTTTATTATGCGCCCGGTGAATTTATTTGGTATTGTAGTGATTAAATTTTGACTCCTGTGTGGCCATCTGTTTAGTTCTGAAAGCTACCAGTCGTTGGCTTTAGCCCCCAAGTGAATATCACAAAGGGTGTTTTGTTTCTGCACTGTTACCCTTAGCCAACGTCTTGGTGCTAGAGGGCGGTAGTGCGAGAATGAAACCAAGCAATCAGACTATTTGATTTTACTGCTTTCACTTAGCCTTAGGAGCTTGACGGTGGGGACTAGGGAATGGCCCCCAGTGTATTTGTGATGTACTTGGGGTTCGAAGCCTGCCCTTTCCAATCACATGGTTTGTTTTAAGGCGAACCCTTCGTGTGACACGGCGAAATCGCCAATGGTTTTTAGAGTCCAACCTCGCCATCTGATCGCAGACACGTTCGCGCTTACAATGACGATCAGTTTTCGGCTTTTTCCTCCTGAGGTACTTGACCGGGCGAACCAGTAGTACAATCGCAGGGTTCTCCCTTTGCCCTCTTAGCCGAACGAGCGGAACATAAGGGGCAAACATAGGAGCCGGGCAACCCAACTATTAACCCAAGACATAGTTCCGAACAAATGCATATAGTGCAATATCCGAGACACCGGACACCTAGCGGGAAGTGGTGCCGGACTTAAAGGTATTGAGCTGATGTATAAATCGAACTCGTAACTGATTAATATATTTTCATGCCGGGTTGTTCGAAGAGTGAGGAGAGAATCGGAAAGGGACAGAAAAATTGCAAGATGCGAATATCCGAACACCATAAAGGGTATTTTTATTATTTCTCATAAGCTCAGGACGTCTAACCGTACAATTCGAATTGCGAAGGCAGTACTTGCAAGAGAAAAAGAAAATTTATAGAGTAAAGGTTGACGCAGGGCCTTGATGCGTGAGTTGAAGCCTTCACTGTGCCCTGCTGCACGTCTGCGCCTTTGCTTCTGATAGGTGGGTGTTGGGACCTTTGATGAGACATTGATGGGCGAGGACCTTCCCGATGAGGCTTTAAACTTGGGGGTATCCGGAATTGGTCCCCGGGTCGTCTGAAGACGAGGTAATTCCGAAGTTTGGTTTAACCGAACATGTGTTTCTTATTAATGTATGCCTCATGGCTGCCCATGGTATTTTAAGTGCAAAGTTGTGCTGATGAGGCACGTGGAGCGTGAAGAATGTGGGCATGCCGTGGGGCGTGTATCCCTATTTGCTGCGAACACATGCGGGTTCCCATGATGGGGAACGGGTTCGAACCCGTTTACTGTTGTCGCCGGCCCTTACAGCGGGTCGGCATCCGGGCCTATATGGGCCCGTGTGGTCTTCGGCCGCTAGGGCCGCAATGTGCTCTTTGGTTTGAAGTGAGCGTTCCGTGTTTCCGTTGATACTTATGACGCCCGAAGGACGAGGCATTTTTAGCTTAAGGTACGTGTAGTGCGGAATGACATTGAATTTAGCGAACGTTGTTCGGCCGAGGATGGCGTGATAGCCACTGCGAAAAGGTCCTATATCGAAGATCAAGTCCTCGCTTTGGAAATTATCCGGAGAACCAAACACAACTTTGAGTGTCACGGTGCCCGTGCAGCGGGCCTCCACTCCCGGAATGACCCCCTTGAAGGTGGTGTTACTGGGTTTAATCTTTGATGGATCGATCCCCATTTTCTTCACTGTATCCTCCTATATCAAATTGAGGCTGCTTCCTCCGTCCATTAGGACTCTAGTGAGGTGGAATCCGTCGATGATGAGGTCCAGCACTAGGGCTGCGGACCCTCCATGGCGTATACTGGTGGGATGATCCCTGCTATCGAAAGTGATCTGGCAGGTTGACCATGGATTGAACTTCGACGCTACTGGCTCGATGGAGTATACGTCCTGTAGCGCTCGCTTCCTTTCCTTCTTCGGTATGTGGGTTGCATAGATCATGTTTACCATCTTGACCTCGGAAGGGAAGGGTTTTTGGCCTCCACAATTCGGCCTGCGGGGCTCATCATCATCCTCGCTTCTTGGGCTTTTGCCCGAGTCTTCGGTTGTGAGTTTGCTTGCCTGTTTGATCACCCAACAATTTCGTTTGGAGTGGTTGGCGGGCTTCTCTGATGTGCCGTGGATCGGGCAAGGCCTGTCCAGAATTGTGTCCAGCCTAGACGGGCCATCACTAGCCTTTAGGGGCTTTCTTTTGGGTTCCGGACTTCTGGTTTCGGAATCCGGCATTTACTGCCGTATCCTCACCCTCGCCGTCATTGTGGCGATGTTTATTCTTGCTGCATTGGGGCGTTCCATTTTCGTCCCAAACCTCGGAGGTACCGGGTGTGTCTGGTTGGTGTTCTTGTGGGCAAGCCAACTGTCTTCGCCCGCGCAAAAGCGGGTCATGATGGAAGTAAGGGCTGCCATAGTTCTTGGTTTGTCCTGGCCGAGCTGCCGTACAAGCCATTCATCCTTGACACTATGCTTAAAGGCAGCCAAGGCTTCAGCATCCGGACAGTCAACGATCTAATTTTTCTTAGTCAGGAATCGGTTCCAAAATTGTCGGGCAGATTCTCCGGGTTGTTGCATGATGTGATTTAAGTCGTCAGCATCCGGAGGCCGGACACAGGTGCCCTGGAAGTTTGCTCGAAAAACATCCTCAAGCTCTTCCCAGCAACCTATAGAGTCTTCGGGAAGGCTGTTCAGCCAGTGTCGAGCTGGGCCTTTAAGCTTGAGCATTAAATATTTAATGGCGTGGAGGTCGTCTCCTCGCACATTGTGGATGTGTAGGAGGAAATCCTCTATCCATACGGCTGGATCTGTGGTTCTGTCGTATGATTCGATGTTCACAGGCTTGAAGCCTTCTTGGAATTGGTGTTGCATTACCCTCTCTGTGAAGCACAGGGGGTGTGCGGCACCCCAAACTCGGGCTATGTCGCGACAGAGGTCTTCGGCCCTCCTACTCTGCTGCTGCTCCTGGACTCTATCGCTTCGGTTTAACCGATCGTAGTATCCTTCCCGGTATGCGGGCGGATCTTCTCTGGGTCCGTAGATGGACTTGGTACAGCCTCCACGAGCGTCTAGGTCATGGCAGAGGTCGTACTCGTAAGTGCGCCGCACCTGATCCTTGTCATGACGGCGAGGTGGGGTGGCTGGATGTTCGGCCTCGTCAGCTTCCCTGTCCCGCCCTCTAGGGGGTCGGTCTGGCTGTTCAGCTTTTGTATACGTCGGGCGTGTTGGCTCTATAGCCTCATCGTCGAACTGGGGCAATAGCCTTCGTTTAGGATAACTCCTGGTTGGGTGATCGCGGCCGTACCCCTCTTCGGCAGCTAGGACTTTAGTCCATCGGTCATTGAGGGTTTCCTGTTCAGCCTCTAGTTTGCGTTTTTGCTTCTTTAGGCTGCAGGCGGTGGCTAAAAGCCTCTGCTTGAACCGTTCTTGCTTCAGAGGGTCTTCAGGGACGATAAAATCGTCCTCCCCGAGACTGGCCTCCTCTTCAGAGAGTGGGAGGTAGTTGCTATCCTCAGAGTCTTCGTTGCTTTCTGGATTGAGCGGATCCTCCTGCCCCGCGGGGTCATCCTAATGATGCTCATTGGCTGCGTCTCCGGCGAGGTCATCCGTATTATTTATGGTGTCGTGCTCCGCCGAGTCTATGTTGCTTGCGTGGCTTCGATGTGGTTTTGATCGACGACGCTGTTTTTGGCATTTGGGAGGCTCGTCTCTGGGCTTACCTCGGTCCTGCTCAGGAGTGTCATTGCCGTCCTTTGGGGTGTCCACCATGTAAATGTCGTAGGTGGATGTGTCCGACCAGCGGCCCATGACGAGGGGGACCGACCTCAGCATTAGCCACGGTTATGTCCTCCTTGTCTATGTATTCGGCATTCTCTGAATTATTGTCTAACATATCGGTTAAATCATCAATAGTTGCTACCAAATGGGTGGTGGGTGGGGCGCAAAATTCCCTGTCGAACGCCTCCAAGGGTCGGTGATTGAAGGAGGAGGGCTGCTTCTCCTGGATAGTCATTTTCTGAATTCAGTCTAGCGCCTCGTTCAACATATCGAGGGTTGCCGGACCTAAGGGCTCTAGGCCGGACTTTGTGGTGTTGAAGCGGAGGTCGGTCTGTGACTCAACCGATCCTTGGTCCTGGACGGACCTTTCTCTAGGATTCGGGACCGAAACCTCGAGGGGCACAGGATTGTCCTCGGAAACTGAGGGTGTGCTTTGACCCTCCTGCGCGCCTTCCATGCCAATATTTGAGGTCGGGTTGTTTTGGGCCGGGGGCGACCCCTAGCCGCTATTCACCGATTCAGGGTGCAGGCTCGAGGCCAACAAGGTGTTGTAGGGGAGGAGCTCGGCCGAGATCGAATCTTGGCTTCTGACCTCTGGTCTGCCTCGAGGACCGGGGATAAATCCTCCGCCGATGTGAGTTCGGTTGACGGTGGGGTAAGGTCCCCTCTCTTAGGGGGTACTTCTTGGCTCAAAGCCGTTTGGTGGACAGGGGCCGATTCACAGATCGGATCGGAGGTCTACGTTGGAGCAGGCGCGGCAAGGCCTGTGGGGGTGGTGAATCCGGTGAAAACCAAATCCCCCCGCGTGTCAGTAATGTACTCCATATTGCCGAACTGAATCCGGTGTTCGGGAGCGAAGTTGTCAACCTGGTCAAGACGGCCGGTCGAATCAGCGTGCAGTACGATGCTGCCAAAAGCGAAGAGTTGTCCAGGGATGAAGAGATCCATGGAACTAATGTCCTCTCCAAGGACTAAGTGAGCCATCAATCCTTCCGGTGATCCAACAGCGGAACTCTCAATGAAAGCACCAATGTCGGTGTGAAAACCGGCAGACCTCGGGGTAGGGGGTCCCGAGCTGTGGATCTAGGATTGATGGGTAGCAAGGGACGACGAACACAGTGTTTACCCAGGTTCGGGCCCTCTCGAAGAGGTAATACCCTACGTCCTGCTTGGTTGTATTGATTGTATAACGTGGTTTACAGAGTAGATCTACCTCGAAATCAGTATGAGCTAAACCGTAGGCTACGGGGGGATGAAGATAGCTCTAACCCTAATGTCTACAACCCTCGGTTTATATAGACACCGATAGGGTTAGGGTTACCAAAGATAGATTACAACAAGAAGGAAAGACATCTCGTCCACCCTTGAATTGGAGGGCACACCACGGCTTCCCAGGTCTCCGGTCACCACATGGCTCCACCAGTCCGGCCCATGCACAATGGGCCGTTGCCCCGAGGACCCCTTAGTCCATGACTCCCTCACCGCATCTCTGGATCCTGTACGGGAGAGGGGCAAATAGGTTTTTGGGAAGCGACTACGCGACTGCTCGCCTCTGATCCGCTACTTCCTCTACATCCGAGTCATCTTATTCAACGCCATGTCTCAGACCGAAGCCGACCATCTCGCCGCCGAGAAGCTCGAGGCCAACAAGAAGGCAGCCGAGGACGCCGCTGCTGCCACCACTGCCATGGCTTCTGCATGGCCTACTGGAGGTATAACTCGTTTATCCCACTCCTATTGTTTTCTGTTATAGCCATGCTAGTGTTATACGTAGATGTGTCTGCCATTAGCGTAGTATGTGCTTGTGTGATTCAATGTTAGCATGTTGTTAATTCTGTCAATGCCATGCTATTTGTCGGAATCAGGGCTCCGCAGACCCAAGAAGGTTCGAACTCTGGGGCATGAACGAAGGATCTCGCTTCACAACCACGCTCAACTCGCCATACCCAAGGCTTGATCTCACCGAGTGCGCGGGATCATAAGGAAGGGATGAACACAGAGATTTACCCAGGTTCGGACCACCTTGCGGTGTAAGACCCTACTCCTGCTTTTGGTGGATTGGCCTCACGAGGAGGTAGAGGATGAACTAGTACAGCGTATTAGCAACCTCGCGAGGGCTCAGGTGGTGATGATGGAACGGTTCGGGGGTCCGGTCCCTTCTACGGTGGTGGCTAGCCCATATTTATAGTGGCCTTGGTCCTCTTCCCTCATCGCTTAGGCAGGAAGGGATCCCACAGTGGCCAATTTTGAATGGGAACAGGAAGTACATATTATCCTGACGAAAGGTGGTCTTCGCCTGCAAAGCTTCTGGCTAAGACACAATGGTGGGCTCGGCGATGACATCCGTCCTGCCGAGCTCGTGGTCTTGGTCTCGTTGCACCGGAATGGAAAGTTTTGGGGCCTTCCTCGGGAACCGGCGCCTGTCCTTGCTCCCTTGGCACCGAAGAGGAAACTGTCCCTTCTACGCCCGCTGGCGCCGTCCTAACCTAGGTTGTCATGGCTCACGTCATCACGTGCCTCGCGAGGCGGGAGGCCTGCATAGAAATCTCTGCTCATCGGGAGGCAGCCTGGGGAGGCCGCTCCTCTGGAGGTCTTGGTGTCGTTCCCCTCATGAGGCCAAGGGCCTTCGCGAGGGGCTTGTTCTTGGGGTCTTGGAGCTGGGCCGTATCGGGCCGTCGATGAGCCGGCATGCTGGGCCGCAAGCAGCCAAATCTGGGTACCCCTGATCCCAGAACGCCGACAGTAGCCCCCGGGACCAAGGCGCGCTCGGGCTGGCTTCGAGGCGAAAACAAGGAGCGAAGGGCGAAGCACCGCGGGCCCTCAATCGCCTGTGGGCCAGGATCAACGTGTGGCGCATGACAGGATGTGGATGCCTCCACTTCCCGACGTCGCCTCGGCAACTGCTCAGGCTGACAAAAAGGCATGGCGCATGCCGCAGGGCCATCCTCTGCAAGCTAGCACTTCGCCCACCGGATCTCACGCCTGCTTCAGCCCGCCTAACTGCCATGGCTCCCGAAAGGAAGAGGGGCAAGGCCTCGTCGGCGATGAGCTACCAGGTGGGGATGGAGCCCGTGCTATGCCGATCCACCGTGCTCAACCTCGAAGGACTAGACAAGGTCCGACAGGTGATCGCCGCCGACTCCAACGAGTGGAAGGTGACGAAGATATGGCCCGCCTCTAGGCCTGCAACTGACCTGGAGGTCACCAACATCCCCCTTCACCTTCATGCCATATTCGCCGGCCTACTGCCGCCGTTTTTGGATTTCTTCAACGCCATGCTCATGCACTACCAGGTCCACGCATTGCATCTTGACCCTGAGTCCATCGTCCTCCTCTCCGCCTTCGCGTTCTTGTGCGAGGCCTTCGTAGGCATCACCCCATCCGTGGCTCTGCTCCGCCATTTATTCTCCCTTTAGATGATCGCCGGCGAGCAGTGCTCGGGGTGCGTGTTGCTCCAAGCGGTGGGCATGGCGATGGGCGCGGGCATTGATGTTGAGCTCCACCCGAAAGCGGAGGGCTTTCGGAGGCAGTGGGTGTATGTTGATGCCGCTATTTACAGCCCCCTGCTCCAGACTCCGATGGCCTCCGTGAAGCCAACCTCCGGTTGGGAGCACGCAAAGCTTGTCAACCCGCGGCTCGTGCGAGTTATGGCCAGGCGGGCTGACCTAAGGAAGGCGGGCGTGACGATGGCGATGGTGGTGAGGGAGTTCATCCAGCAGCAAATCGCTCCTCTCCAGCGCCATTCCCGCCCAATGTGGGCCTTCACCGGTCGCAAGGACACCATGAGGCTTCAAGAGCCTTCCCTTCCCTCCAGTGCATTGCGTGGGATACTCCGCCTCTTGACCGGCGGAGAGGCTGCTGCTCTCCCTCAGGAAGGGTTCCCCTATACAATTATCCGAACGGGGAGGCCTATGCCAAAGCGATGCCGTGCTTCGAAGAGTGGGGGCTGCTCCCCAAAGGCCACACGGGGCCTCACGACAATCCCCTCCTGGTGGCACCCGGCATCGGGGGTCCCGAGGTCGAAGCCTCCGGAGCGACCGCGGAGAAGCATGCCGGGGCGCCTGCCCCATAGCAGTCCGCCTCTGTGACTCCGGTCGGCGAGGGGGGCGCTCCTCCCGAGGACGCGTCCAACACCCCAAGCGCGAGGGACATACGCCGAACTCCGGCGCGTCGACTTCCGGCCTCCATGCTCCCGGAGGAGGGGGAAACACAATGGCCACACCAGCTCGGCCCCACAGGCCCTGAAGAAGAGGAAGTGGGTCACCATGGACGAGTAAGTCTTCTGCTTTTCCTGATCTTTGCTCATTAAGCCCTCCTGAGCCCCCATTTCTCAGGTCTCCGCCAGGCGGAGGGGCAAAGGAGCTCCCGTCACCACCCTCTGGAGCGTTGGAGCACCCAGCGGCCAAGCTTGCGCTTGCCAGAGGGGTCGTGCTCCTCCCGTGGTGACCCCTGGCGGCTCGCGACCCCGAGGCCGCGGCGGCCTCAGACGAGGGCAACGTCAAGCTCACATGGGTGGTGCCACCGCTCATCCCAATGTCACCTGGCAATGCTTGGGGTCGCCATGAGCCGATGAGCGGCCTGATATCGGGCTTGTGCAGGGCCTCGCCTTGGGCCTTGGGAGTAGACACCGAGCCGGCTCGTCCTGGGTTCTGGTCCGATGCTGCCGGACCTTCCGGAGCCTCTGCCGCAGCTGGGGCCACAGAGCAGGTCCCTGGCAAAGCGTTGGAGCTCGCGCGCGGCCGTGGCACTGTCCAGCACGGCCTTCTTCAGGACGCGAGGGGCGCGCTGGACCAGCTCGAGGCTGAGCATGGCGATGTCGATTCCCTCCTCCCGGCTTGAATTGGATGTGAACTTCAGCCACCTCCAACACGAAGGCACCCACGCAAAGGACAAGGCGTCCTCTGCTGTAGCCAAAGAGGCCCGCGACCACGCCTTCGAGGAGGCCGAGGCCGCGGACCGGCGGTGCAAGGCCGCCGAAAGGCACGAGCAGCAGCTTCTGGCCTCCATCACGACCCTGGAGCGGAAAGTCCGAAAGCATGGGGTTACCACGCTCGTCCTCGCGAAAGAGTTGCCAAGCCACGAAGCAGGGCTCCGTGCCCTAGGGGAGGCGTTGGAGCTGGTGGCGTCGAGGCAGGACCTGGAGCGTGATCGGCTGGAGACGATGGAGCGGCAAGTGATGACCGACGAGGCCGCCCTAGCCTCCCGGGAAGCGAGGGTCCAGGAGGAGGTCGGCGAGAGGGTCACGGGGGTCCGCCGGGCCCTTTCCAATGACTATCGTGCGAAGATGAATCTTCAGGAGTCCCGTTTCTGCGAACGGCGTGACGAGCTGAAGGGCAAGGCCGACAGGCTCAAGAAGAAGCTAGCCGAAGTGGAGCAGCGCGAGAAGGCCATGCTGGACGCCCAGCCCGCAGCTGAGGCGGAGCTGTCCTCCCTCTTTGAGCAAGTGTTGGACGTCACTTCCCTTGTGGAGCGGGCGTCGGACGAGGCAAACCGAGCTCGGGGACTGCAGCACATGCGCTCCTAGATGTTCCAAGCCCTTGAGAAAAGGGCCCGCCGGGCTCTAAGCAGTATCTGCGATCAGAGTGTCTCTAGTCCGCTCGTTCCTGATGACCCCGACTATCTCGGCTTCTTAACCAGGATCGTGGAGCGTTTGAAGGAGGGGCTGTGAAGGTAGGCCAGCTCGTCGGAGAGAAGAGTCACGATCTTCTCGCGCGAGCGTCCTCACGCGTCTTCAGTCACCTTCTTCACTTTGATCCCGACTTTGACTTTCGAGGCCGTGATAGCCCCCGTGCCCGAGGTGATTCAGGGTGCCTTGGGAGACTGGGTGGAGGACCACATGGATGACTTGATCGTGGAGTTCACTCCCGCAGGCGGCAAGGGCTAGCCTGAGGCCGAGGAGCATGAGACTGATGACAGCGATGGCGACAGCGCGTCCCCTTAGGTTGTCATTTTCTTGTTTGCCTGTCAAGATTTTGAACATGACCCCACGAGGATGTAAATCCATTTTGGAAGAAACTCCCTTGTGATGTGTGAAGTAACGTTGTACTCCCTTAGGCGGTTTTCCCTTTCCTTATTGCGCGCCCGCGGCCCCTGAGCAGGGTTGGATCATTACTGTTACACCGAGTTGCGATGCCCGGCCAAGACCAGGAGACGGATGCTTGTCAGGGACCTCAGGCAACATGCGCCTGCTGGCTCGCTCGCGAGCGTCGCGCGAGGACTCGGGCACCAAGGCCTTGGTGAGGTGTGCATAGAGGTAGGCCCGCGGCTTGAACGGCCGTGCTCGGGCTGACTTAAACGCAGGCACCGGCCTAGCCCCCGCTCACGGGACGATTGGGAGGCAGGCGTCAGGCAGCCATTGCTTCTCTTAAAAAGCTCAAGAAACAGAGAACACTGTAGAAAAACCCCATCCCCTTTCGAATAAAGAAGCAAAAACTTCAAACTTCATTTCGAGAAGTGGCAAATTAGTTACAAGAGTGAGCGAAAGAAAAAGCCGCGTCCGGCGCCTATACTAGTCTTCCCACCAGCGCGGAGCATGGGGCCACCACTTGGCGTGGGCATAGTCGCTGTTCGACCGTGTCGTCCGCCAGCGCGGAGCATGGGGCTTCCACTTGGGGGTGGGCATAGTCGTTGTTCGACCGTGTCGTCCACCAGCGCGGAGCATGGGGCTTCCACTTGGGCGTGGGCATAGTCACTGTTCGACCGTGTCGTCCGCCAGCGCGGAGCATGGGGCTTCCACTTGGGCGTGGGCATAGTCGCTGTTCGACCGTGTCGTCCGCCAGCGCGGAGCATGAGGCTTCCACTTGGGCGTGGGCAGGAGCTCCCGTGAGGCCATGGGGCGGCACACCGGGAGACTCCCGAGTGTGTACCGCCCCACTCATTATTACGTGAGAGTTTCATGGGTAGAACTTGCGGAGATTCTTGATGTTCCAAGCCTTCCAGACGGGGACCCTGTCCCCCGTCTCTAGGCATGCGGCACCAGGCCTGGAGATGTGGGCGACCTTGAACGAGCCCTCCCACATGGGCGAGAGCCTGTGGAGGCCTTCCCTGGAGAGGACCCGCCTTAGGACGGGGTCTCCGATTTCAAGAGTCCAGGGGCGGATCCGCCTTAGTTCCCCGCATGCCAAGACTCACGGGGAGCGAAGCTTGACCTCGTGCGGGAGGACCGCCTCAACCCTTTAGACGAGGAAGAACGGGGTCCCCCGAGTGTCACAGTCGTGATGGCGCGAAGGAACCGCAATACGGGCCATAGCTTGCCTAGCCCACCCCCGCTGTGAGCTTCCGGATTCCTCCTGAGCCCCCTGGCCTCGGGGCTCCTGGGGGCTCCGTGCCGGTGCGCTCGGTCCGGCCGTTGTTCTGTGGGTGCGCCACCGAATCATGATCTACCTGCATTCCAAGGTTAGCATAATATGTTCTGAAGAGATCGGTTGCAACTGGGGGTCATTACTGTTAATGATGCGGTTTGGGGGTGCTGCATCGGCTCACGAGGGACCCCGGCCTCGTGAGGCCTTGACGATCATGACGGCCGAGCCGGCGGGGATGGTGGGCGTGGGTCTCACTTCTGCCCACTTGGTGAACTCACTCGACGGCGACAAGCAGGTAGTGGTGGCGCTATGCCTGCTCGGTGATATCCTCTTCTTCCTTGCCCATGCGCCTGTGCTTGAAATCAGCCCCCGGTTTCTTCGTCTTACCGACCGCCATTGCCGCCGGCGGACCATGCCGGCCAGGAGGTGGCCCGCCGCAGCGCCTCCCGCGGAGGGTCACCTACCCTGACTGAAACCCCGGGGAGCACCTCCTGGGACAGAAGGGAAATCATGTCCGTAACCTCGCCACTGTGGGGCCCTTCAGGTCTTCTCCGGAAGGACGAGCAGATGCAATATGGGCAGGCACAGATCCGAGGTGGGGGCCGCGACACAAGCGGAGGGCGAAGAGGCACCATGCCCCCGCAAGCAGCGACAAGCAGCTCAACGACTCTGTCGAGCCAAGCGTCATAGTCACCACTGGCAGAGCGGTAGCACAACAATTCACGAGCCACAAGGAGTGCTGCTTGCGCGTCCATTAGCCTACGATGAGTGTGGGGGGATGCCGCCGCGGCGGGGTTGAAGGAGGGCACGGTGGTGCTGCCGCTGTGCTGTGTGAAGAGTGGTAGCGATGGGTCCTGCCGCCGATGAGCGGCAGCGCCAGTGGCAGCGTTAGCCGCGGGGGAATGGGATGGCGAGGAGCCCCTCTGCTGAGGGGCGCCGCCTGGGCGACGCGGGCGGCCCAACACCCAGCGCGAGCTTGGCGAGCTTTTGCCATGGATGTGTCGGAGCGAGAATGGAGTGTGGTCAGTGAAGAAATGCAGCTTCGACACGCCCCTACCTGGCGTGCCAAATGTCGGAATCAAGGCTCTGCAGACCCAAGAAGGTTTGAACTTTGGGGCGTGAACGAAGGATCTTGCTTCACAACCATGCTCAGCTCGCCATACCCAGGGCTTGATCTCACCGAGTGCACGGGATCGTAAGGAAGGGATGAACACAGAGATTTACCCAGATTCGGGCCACCTTGAGGTGTATGACCCTACTCCTACTTTTGGTGGATTGGCCTCATGAGGAGGTAGAGGATGAACCAGTATAGCATATGAGCAACCTCGCGAGGGCTCAGGTGGTGATGATGAATCGGTTCAGGGGTCCGGTCCCTTGTACGGTGGTGGTTAGCCCATATTTATTGTGGCCTTGGTCCTCCTCCCTGATCGCTTAGGTGGGAAGGGATCCCAAAGTGTCCAATTTTGAAGGGAACAGGAAGTACATCTTATCCTGATGAAAGGTGGTCTTCGCCTGCAAAGCTTCTGGCTATGACGGAATGATGGGCTCGGTGATGACATCTGTCCTGCCGAGCTCGTGGCCTTGGTCTCATTGCACCGGAATGGAAAGCTTTGGGGTCTTTCTCGGGAACCGGCGCCTGTCCTTGCTCCCTTAGCACCGAAGAGGAAATTGTCCCTTCTGCGCCCGCTGGCGCCGGCCTGACCTAGGTCGTCATAGCTCACATCATTGTTTGCCTTGCGAGGTGGGAGATCTGCATAGAAATCTCCGCTCCTCGGGAGGCAGCCTAGGGAGGCGGCTCCTCTGGAGGTCTTGGTGTCGTTCCCCTTGCGAGGCCAAGGGCCTTCGCGAGGGGCTTGTTCTTGGGGTCTTGGAGCTGGGCCGTATCGGGTCGTCGATGAGCCCGCGTGCTGGGCCGCAGGCAGGCAAGTCTGGGTACCCCCAATCCCAGAACGCCAACACTAGTAATTTATTCATGGATTAAATTAATCAAAAAATTTCCTACTTATTCAACAATCCAAAAACATATTATGTGTAGGAATTTTTCGGCAAGTGGCTTTGCCGCTGCACTGAAACCCGATAAGTTTACTGGTACATACTTTAAGCATTGGCAGACTAAGACCACTTTATGGCTCATGGCTATGAACGTGTTCTGGGTCGCCGGTGTCTCCACAGGAACGATTGCTCCTGAACAGGAGAAGGCGTTCAGGGAGGCCACCGTCGTATTTCTCGAAGTAGTTCTTAGCGTGATCGGTGATAAATTGGTTGACGCATATTTACATGTGCTTGTTGCCAAGGACTTGTAGGAGGCGCTCGAATCTCAATTCGGGGCCACCAATGCTGGGAGCGAGATGTACATTATAGAGCAGTTCCACAATTACAAGATGGTCGAGAACCGTCATGTATTGGAGCAGGCTCATGAGATAATATGCATCATTAAGGAGCTTGAGCTTCTTAAGTGCGATTTACCGGGCAAGTTTGTCGCGGGTTGTATAATCTGTAAGCTACCTAATTCATGGAGAAACTTTGCTACCGCTCTGAAACATCAGAGGCGTGAGTTCTTAGTAGAGGACGTCATCAGCTATCTGAGTGTTGAGCAGAACTCGAGGGCAAAGTACTCACATGGAAAAGGGGTCGAAGGGACTTCTGTCGGCAACATAGTGAACCAGAGGAACTTCAACTCCCACAAGCCCAAGGGAAAGAATGGTGTACAACACAATACCGACTTTAAGAAGAAGGGCAAGAAGACCTTCGAGAAAAACAAGAAGGATGAGGGTTGCTTCACTTGTGGTTCGGTTGAACATTGGGCCAACAAGTGCCCAAACAAGTATAAGAAGCCAGGACAGGACTCCAAGTCTTTCAACATGATTGTGGGCAACAATGAGAATGGTGCATCTGGGTACGGTAATTTATTTATTGCTTTATCAGTGTTTCAGCCCACCGATTGGTGTGTGGACACAGGTGCAGGCATTCATGTGTGTGCTGACATTTCATTGTTTTCTTCTTACCAGGTCATAGGCCACGGGTCCGTATTGATGGGGAATGGTGTGCGTGCTTCTGTTCATGGTGTTGTCACGGTCGATCTGAAGTTTACTTTAGGAAGGATCGTGCAGCTGAAGAACGTGCAGCATGTCCCCTCCATCAAGAAGAACCTCGTTAGTGGCTCCCTTCTATGTAGAGAGGGGTTTAAGTTGGTTTTCGAGTCTAATAAATTAGTTGTTACTAAGTATGGACTATTTGTTGGAAAAGGTTATGAGAGCGGAGGCATGTTCCGCCTTTCCCTCGCAGATTTTTGTAATAAAGTCATGAACCATATTCATTCGAGTGTTAATGAATCTGAAGTTTGGCATTCACATCTTTGTCACATTAGTTTCGGTGTTATGACGTGGCTAGCTAAGTTAAACTTAATCTCGAGTTTCACTTTAGCCAAAGGTTCTAAGTGCCTTTCATGTGTGCAAGCTAAGCAACCTCGCAAGCCTCACAAGGCTGCAGAGGAGAGACACTTGGCACCATTAGAACTCATACATTCTAAACTTTGTGAGATGAATGGCGTGTTGACTAAAGTGGAAAGAAATACTTCATGACATTGATAGACGATTCCACTAGATTTTGCTATGTGTATCTGTTAAATACTAAAGATGAGGCTCCACACTACTTTAAAATCTATAAGGCAGAAGTTGAGAATCAACTTGAAAAGAAAATTAAACGAGTTCGATCAGATCGTGGTGGAGAGTACTTCTCGAGTGAGTTTGATTCTTTTTGTGCGGAACACGGCATTATTCATGAGAGGACGCCTCCCTATTCACCCCAGTCAAACGGGGTTGCCGATGGAAAAAATCGTACTCTAACTGATTTGGTTAATGCCATGTTAGATACATCGGGTTTAACCAAGGCATGGTGGGGGAGGCTATATTGACGGCATGTCATGTCCTGAATAAAGTTCCAACAAAGGATAATGATATCACTCCCTATGAGAAATGGGCAAAGATAAGCACAACACTCTCGTACTTGCGTACTTGGGATTGTTTGGCGAAGGTCAATGTGCCGATCCCCAAAAAGCATAAGCTTGGACCAAAAACTATGGACTGTGTTAATTTGGGCTACGCTAAGAACAACATTGGCTATAGATTTCTAGTAGTGAAATCAGAGGTACCTGACCGGAAGGTCGGTACAATTATGGTGTCTAAGTATGCTACATTCTTCGAGGATATTTTTCCTATGAGAGATACGCAAAGCACTTCTAGACAGAAATCTGAGGAGACTCCTGAGCCTGCCATTCCTATGGAATATTATGAACAAACACATGATGAAAATCCTGAGGAGGATGACGAGGAAACCCATGGTTGGGGCAAGAGACAAAGGACTGCAAAGACCTTTGGTGATGATTTCTTCATGTACCTCGTTGATGATACTCCCACTTCTATTTCAGAAGCATATGCGTCTCCAGAAGCTGACTACTGGAAGGATGCAGTCCATAGCGAGATGGATTCCATCATGGCTAACAGGACATGGGAGATCACTAAACGTCCCTATGGTTGCAAACCATTGGGATGTAAGTGGGTGTTCAAAAAGAAGCTTAGGCCCGATGGTACGATTGAAAAGTACAAGGCTAGGCTTGTGGCCAAGGGCTATGACCAGAAAGAAGAGGAAGATTTCTTTGATACTTATTCACCTGTGGCCAGACTGACCACCATTCGAGTATTACTCTCGTTGGTGGCCTCGCATGGTCTTCTCGTCCACCAGATGGATGTTAAGACGGCTTTCTTGAATGGAGAGCTAGACGAGGAAATCTACATGCAACAGCCAGATGGCTTTGTGATAGATGGTCAGGAAGGAAAAGTGTGTAGGTTGCTGAAATCTTTATATGGCCTGAATAAGCACCTAAGCAGTGGCATGACAAGTTTAATACGAGTCTGACATCTATTGGCTTCGTTGTTAATGAAGCTGACAAATGTGTATACTATCACCATGGTGGGGGCGAAGGAGTTATACTGTGCTTGTATGTTGATGACATACTGATATTTGAAACCAACCTCAAAGTCATTGAGGAGGTCAAGTCGTTTCTATCTCAGAACTTTGAGATGAAAGACCTTGGTGTGGTTGATGTTATCTTGAACATCAAGCTACTGAGAGATAATGAGGGTGGGATTACACTTCTGCAATCCCATTATGTTGAGAAGGTGTTGAGTCATTTTGGATATTCAGACTGCAAACCATCTCAAACACCATATGATCCTAGCGTGTTGATTCGAAAGTTCGAAGGCACGGCTAAGGATCAATTGAGATACTCTCAAATCATTGGTTCACTTATGTACCTAGCGAGTGCAACGAGGCCTGACATCGCATTTGCTGTGAACAAACTGAGCCGATTTGTTTCCAAATCGGATGATGTACATTGGCATGCTGTTAAAAGAGTTATGCGCTATCTGAAAGGTACTATGAACTATGGACTTCACTATACTAGAGACCCGTCGGTACTTGAAGGGTATAGTGATGCAAATTGGATCTCTGATGCTGATGAGATGAAGGCCACAACTGGGTATATGTTTACTCTTGGAGGTGGCGCTATTTCCTGGAAGTCTTGCAAGCAAACGATCTTAACGAGATCGACAATGGAAGTAGAATTAACAGCGTTAGGCACGTCTGGTGTCGAAGCAGGATGGCTTCGAGATCTTTTGATGGACTTGCCATTAGTTGAGAAGCCGGTTCCGTCTATCCTTATGAACTGTGATAATCAGACTATTATCACCAGGTGAAGAGTTCAAAGGACAACATGAAGTCCAACAAACACATAAGAATGAGATTAAAAGCTGTCAGAAAATTAAGAAACTCCGGAGTGATAGCGTTGGACTATGTCCATATGGCTATGAATCTGGCAGATCCCTTTACAAAAGGGCTATCACGTGTTGTGATAGATAGTGCATCGAGGGAGATGGGTATGAGACCCACATGAGTTTCCATGGTGGTAACCCAACCTATGTGATCGGAGATCCCGTGAAGTAGAACCTGGGAAAACAAGCCAGTGGTGAACTGAGGAGAATAACTATACTAACCCACTCCATTGGAGATGCAATATTCTCAATACTGTATGGTAGGATGACTATTGTCTTAATGTGTTCCAAAGCTTCTGTAAGCAAGATGCTATCCTACAGAGTGATCTTTGGAGGAACACACCTATATGAGCCCGAATGCTGGTCACAGCCTATGAGATTGCGGTGATCTCTAGTAAGCTCATGGATAGGCCAGGAGTGTGACTTATATGCTCCACCCGAAGGGTCAGCCTTCGGCAGCCTAGTACTAGTAAGACATGTGGTGAAGCTTCTTTATGCAAAACTGACAATTCAAGGCTTAGTCCATTGTTCAGTTGTGAAGGAGTGTAGCTACTTGCTCTAGGTGAAGTTCAACCTTAACAGGTCTTCACTGAAACACTAGTATATCGAAACCGCAATTGGAATAGAGTACACAATGGGCCCTCGAGATCTGGTGGGGGATTGTTGAAATATTAGGGTGGGCCTAAGGCCCATCTAACAATTTCTGAAAATCTCTAAGGGCCCATGTGGGTTTATTGGCACTAGGTGTAGTGGGAATTTTAGTCCCACCCCGGAAGTTGGAGAGGAGTTGGACCTTTTTATAAGGGTTTCTCTTCCACATGCTATTGGAGCTTGAGAAGAGAAGAGGCCCTCGCGCACTCCTCCTCCGCCGCCCGCCTCGCCACGCCACACCTCGTCACGACGCGCCGCGGGTTGCGGGAATGAGCCGAGTCAAGCTCACACCTATGCGCTTATTTTTGCCAGTCAGTAACGGAGAGTTTCTGACAGCTGGGCCACGATCTAAGATGTCGGATCATGGGCTATCACGGACTCGGACGTGGGTCGAGCCCACATCTCTCCACGCGGTTGCGTGGTGGCGTAGGCTCGCGGTGAAGAAGAGCGAGGCCGGGAAGGACCCCAACAAGCCCAAGCGCCTTCTTCATTTTCATGTGAGTCCCAGTCCTGGTTCCTGGTTCTATTCATGTTGCTTCTATGGTGTGGCATCGCGTCCTGACCGAGGACTTGGTATGTGTTTCATCCTCGCAGGCACAGCTTCAGGAAGGAGTACAAGGAGAAGCACCCCGACGTCAAGCAGGTCTCCGTGGTAAGCGCCTCGGTCCTGTTCCGGCACCCGTCTGCCTCTGTCTCGTGTTGTTCGTTCGAATTGTTGCTGCGATGAGTTTCCTTGTGAATTATGTGTCCTGATCTGGTTTGGGTTGGTCAAATCGCAGATTGGCAAGGCCGATGGTGAGAAGTGGAAGTCCATGAGTGATGTTGTAAGTTGCACGTCTCCCTCCCCTCTCTGTTACCGCTCAATTCGGTGTTGGTTTACTTGTTTCTGTCTCAGTTTGCCTAGTGTTAGAACCAGTTGGTCAGTTAGATTTC
The DNA here is from genome assembly GCA_011799875.1 of Thinopyrum elongatum. Classification (NCBI taxonomy): domain Eukaryota; kingdom Viridiplantae; phylum Streptophyta; class Magnoliopsida; order Poales; family Poaceae; genus Thinopyrum; species Thinopyrum elongatum. The sequence continues at coordinate 311,194,132 of CM022302.1, read as the reverse complement.
AATATTCAGTCGCTATGCAATTGTTGATCTATTCCCCATGCTTAATTTGGTTTAGATATACTATTCGCTGTGTTCAAATGAGTAGCATCATTAGAAAGTGTATGTCCCGTGTCAATCGATTCAAACTGCTGCCCTTGCTCGCTCGTGCAATTTAGTCTGTATGCAATTGTTGATCTACTGTCCTTTTTTGAAAGGTCTGCTCATAGTATATTGGCTTCAGTTTTTCTGATTCTTTTCTGTTGATTCATGTAATAGGGCGACCGTGGAAGGCATATCACCGTTCTGTTAGCCCAGCCCTGACTATGGTCATCCAGTGAAGCTGTCGAAGGAGCTCCATGCTGAAGAACATAACACTTGTAGAGCTTGTAAAGTATTATATCTCGTTATTAAACATGTGGAGCTTGTAACTATGACTGCCATACTATTATTACACTTGCAAAGCTTGCAAAGTGTATGTTAGAGCTTATTACGTGTTATTTGTACAGCAGGAGCTTTGTATTGAATCTGGCTGATAATATTTGAAGTGTTACTTGTAGAATTGTTTTGTCCAACGACTCTGCCATACTGGGTATTTATTTATGTTAAATTGAAAAATGGAGAATATAACCCTGACAGCTAGGACCCAGTTACCAGAACCTGACTATGGGGACCCACCTGACTAGTGGACCCATTTTATAAAAAAAGAAAAATGAAACTGTTGAGACAAGAAGGCCACAACCCAAAAATAAAAAGGCTAAAATGTTGGGCCTGGCCCATGTAACTGACCAAAATTAATAGGAAAAAATATAAAAGGCTGAATTGTTGGGCTCGGCCCATGTAAATCACCAAATTGGACCGGTTTGACTCTTATCAATGACCAATTCAATTGGTCGCAATTTTGCCACGTCAGCTTGCCACGTTGGATCCGACATGGCTTGGGCAAACAACCAGCGACCAAAACAATTGGTCATCAAAACAATTGGTCGTAGGACCAACGACCTTTTATTTTGGTCGTAACCTTCTATGACCATATCACAAAGAAGGTCGTTAAGTTTCATTAAAGACGGTCAGCTTTTGACCAACTATTTTTGGTCACAAAAAGGTCGCAAATGAAAAACAATGACCATTCAGTGACCAATATTGATGGTTGCAAGTTAGCACATTTCTTGTAGTGCGTAGTAGAAACTGTGTGGCATAGGCTGTCCATCACACACACTTTTTATGTGGTAAACATTTTCGCAAGGTGGCCTAACGCAAACAGTTTTCAAGAGGAAGTCGTGTGTGATTGTTCATTCATCCAACACATTTTATTCCTAGAAACTGTGTGCGTTGTCTGAGGTCATCGCCCACAGTGTTTTCTCAATAATCGTTTGCAATAGAAAAACCCAATTAGCAGGCTAATTGGCCATTAGCAGGCTAATTTTCCTATTATTAATAATCCACTTATTAATCTAATTGACATTTCATATTAAGCACACAATATATTTTATTTTTGTATTAAGGAAGCGGGATTTCACAATTGAAATACATCAGAGTATACCATCATATAGCTTTAGCACTCAGCTGCCCCATTACACAATGGCACCAGCACCAAGTTTCACATGCAACATCTATAACCTTTTGAAGTTAGCATCATAGACGGTACATAGACAGATGAATCTCATCTGGAAAACTGCTGAAGCGGAAGGCGAATATTGAGCCTTCATTGATTTTGAAGGTCTTTGCAACTTTAGATCAGTGCTCGTGGATGATTGACCATCCATCATTTGTCCTCTTCAGGAACACTTCAATATTGAACCATGGGTGTCGTATGAATACCTTCCTCGCCTCCTGACCATACAGGTGGTTTGAGAGGTAATCATCAGTGAAATGCTTTGGAAAGGCCTAAAAACAAGGATGTTCATAAATATTTCTCTAGATTGGAAATGGGGCAAAGGAATAAAAAAGCCAAGGTATAATAGTTAGTACCATCCTGTAGTGAACTGATGTCTTTTTCATTGTGCAGACAAAAATCTTGTTGTTTTTTGTCGCTAATTTCTTTATCCTAACAATCTTTCTTAGTTTCTTGACTTGACTGATATTCATGGACAACTCATTTCCCCATATGCAAAAAGGGTCGAACAGTGGGTCAAAACCTCTGACAGCAGGACCTACATGTGCAAGACCAAATTGTTAAAAACCTAAATATTAGGATGGTTCCTGCAATTGCACAATAATGTGCTATTAGACAAAGGACCATGCATGTGCAAACCTCGATTGTAAACCTCAGTGCTTCCCATTGTTTCCCTGGAACACATATAAGGTAGTTAGTGATCAGGTTAAGTGAGGGCTCGCATGCTATCAGTAAAATATGTTGATGAAAAATAAGCACATTGCAGATTCATCAGATTAATTCGAGCCGCATGGAAAACCCATTTATCCAAACCAAGCATGATTAAGAACTAGGAAATATAGCAATTGTATATGTTTCTCATGTATTAAGTGCAGCCAAATTCAATTTATTCCTCACAAGCACAACAATACAAAATTCTACCCATGACAATTGGACATCGCATTGCATAATTGAACCAAGTTGTTAACTAAACACCACAACAAATGAACCAAACATTAACTGAGCACCACATTGCACAATATAACATACTCCTAATAGAAGACCAGACAGTTAACCAAACCAAGCATGCTTAACAACTTGGAAATATAGCAATTGTATTTGTTTCCCATGTATTTAGTACAGCCAAATTCGATTTATTTCTCACATGGTATACAATAACAAAATGCACCCACAACAATTGAACATTGCATTGCAGAATTGAACCAAATAGTTAACTAAACACCACAATAAATGAACCAAACATTAACTGAGCACCACATTGCATAATATATAACATACTAGAAGATCAGACAGTTAACCAAACCAAGCATGCTTGACAACTTGGAAATATAGTAATTGTATTTGTTTCTCATGTATTTTGAACAGATAAATTCAATTTATTTCTCACTTGGAAGACAATACAAAATTGCAGCCTGAAGAATTGAACATCACATTTGCAGAATTGAACTAAACAGTTAACTAAACACGACAACTAATTAAACCAAACAGTTAATAAGTTAGCACCACATTGCACGACATATAGAACATATACACTAGAGCAACAGATTGCATGGTAAAAGTAGATAGGACAATTCACTAGAATTTGTTAAGGAAAGGAAGGAGCAGCACATGCAACGGGTAAACCGAGCATGCTTAACCGGCTTAGCTAGCAAACTGAAGATAGGTCCTTATAGTGAGCCAATAAGACAAGCTACTCCTCATCATCGAAGATATCGATGATGATTGGCTCTTTGGACATGGAAGAGGGCGAGGCCTCCACATCGTGGGTGCCCTCGTCATAGTGGTGAGTTGCCTGAGCCGCTCCGGGCACCAACCTGCTGGCTCTCGAGTTGAGGTAAGCACGGGCACGCTGAGAAAACACCTCGTAGTCTTTGTCGAAGGCACCGACGGTGGCCCCGAGAAAATGCCACGAACTGTCGTTTAAAGTAGCCAACCGCGTCGTGGCATTGATGGTGGCCTCGATGGCGAGGTGCTCCTCCAAGATCTGGGGGTCGGCATGAATGGCAGCCATGGCGACCTCATCCACGCGTGCGACCGCGATTTGCTTCTTCGCTGCCAAATGCTCCTTGAGCTTCTGGCTATACTGCATGCACCATGGCTTAGGGCGGCGCTTATTTGGGGGAGGGGTCAGTGATTCGGGTGGAAGCTGTCGCGCCGGCGGTCGGGGCATGTGGGATGTGGAAGGAGGAGGAGGATGGGGGTCAGGTGTGGATTACCTGCCTGGATCGATGAGGCCGAGCAGCGTGAAGGAGGGTCGCCGGCGAGGAGGCGGCGCTGCAAGCAAGGAGTGAAGGTTTCAACTTGGAAAGGAAGGCGAAAAAGGGGGAAATGTGGCTTTTGGTAAGGGGAAGGGGGCGGGGAGGTAGATATTTCCGCGGAAGCCAAAATTTTTGGATCGGTGCAGCTAAAAAACTAGCGCGCAAAGTGTCATCAAACACGGTCCCTTATTCACACTGTGTACAATATGTGAACATCACAAACGATTCATATATCTTACCCCGTGTGTGATGAGTTTGAACGTGCAAATTTTGGTCCGAATATCCCTGGTTACAGTGGTCATCCACGTCATTGCATAATTTGGGTACACAAAGGAGCCTACAGCACACCCACACTTCTTAATCGAGCAAGTTCAGCAATTAAACAGAGCTAGCTGACCTAAACATTAACCTAACAAATTAAAGACCGGCGCTCTAAATTACACAAAGAGTACTACTCCAGCTGGCGCTCGTCGATCTGCGCCGCCTCCTACATGTCCAGCTCGCGCCCGACGATCTCCTGGGGAAGGGGCTCCATGGCAATAATAGCACCATACTCAGCAAGCATCTCGCCATCCGTGTCTGCCATCTCTTTGGAAAAGGCCAACACGAGCTGGGTGTGGGCGGCCGCGATCTGGGCTTGGACGGGCTCCGTTGTGGCAAGGTATGCCGCGAAGGAACGGACGGCTGCTCGAACGCTCTCGGCGATTGCCAACTCTTGGTGGTTGACGGCCGTTGTCGGAGAAGCTTCGTTCGATTTGTGCGGTGACCACCACGAGTTGGGCATGGGCGGACTCGACATGGTCATGGGCGGCCTCCATCAGGGCTAAGGCCGCCACTGCGGAACGGACAGCTGCTGTGCCGCTCTCACCAGTTGCTATCCCCGAGGCAGATGTTGCTGCCGCCACCTGAGAAGCAACAGCGGCCGTTTGGGCTGCCTTGGCCTCCCGGTTAGCATGCGCATGGCGGCTGCAGCTGCACTCTCGCTGGAGTGGGCCACCGAAGTTGCCCTCACGACGTGGGTCCATGTCCCCATCTTTCACCGGCGCCGATTGAACAGTGAAATGATATTCGGGGAGCGAGCTAGTGTGCTTGACACGCCGGCTGTGGACTGTAGACGACGCACCTTCTCGCGTTATCCATATGTGTACTATACTCCAACGGTGCTCCAAGATATTTTGTGCTGCATCTCACACGGTTGGTGATAATAAACTTTGTGCGGTCTACTTGATTTTTCGTCTTGATTTGAATTACATAATGAAGTCACAGCGGCAAAGGAGGGTGTTTGAATTGCTAGAACTTTTTATCTGCAGTGAACATGCAACTATAGGTGTGTTATCAAAAATGTTGGAATTATTTAGGGTTCGTTTGGACATTTTTATACATTAACTTGGTTTTCTAGGCATTTCAGGTGCACAATTCAAAATTAAACTACATGCACATGCTCCGGTGCACCAAAATGGGTTGTAAAATCATATATGTGTCCATGGGTTGATGCTTATGTCCCATGCAAGAAATGGGGATGAATTTCAAACACCACGGCACCGTGTCTCTCCGGCAAACATTGAGGTACTTGCTTTTGTAATTCTAGTAAATCCAAAACTCATCTGAAATTCATGAACCTTGGCATGCTATCATGGAATGGCATCAACATGTTGGGGTAAAAAGTATTATCCCATTTGGGGTAGGCTATGGTATAAGCTTCTCACAAACCAGAGCTTCTCACAAACCAGAGCTTCTCACAAGAAGCCTCATGGTTCTGGTAGGGAAACGTGTCACCTTTGTGGACAAAACGATATTCGTCGCCTCTTCTTGCTTTCAATTTTTTCTGGTGTCAACATAGAACAACAAGAGTGTCGTGTTAAATTTTGTAATTTTTTGGGGTTCGTTTGGACATTTTTATACATTAACTGAGTTTTCTAGGCATTTATGTGCATAATTCAAATTTGAACTACATGCACATGCTCCAGTGCATAAAAATGGGTTGAAAAGTTAAATGTGTGTCCTTGGTTGCATGCTTAGGTCACATGCAAGAAATGAGATTGAATGTCAAACACCTTAACACTGTCGCTCGGCCGCTAACATTGAGATACATGGTTTGAAAATTCTAGTAAATCGAAAACTCGTCTGAAATTCATGAAACTTGACATGATATCATGGAACGGCATCAACATGCCGTGGTAAAAATATTGTCCCATTTGGGGCTGGTTTGGGTATAAGCTTCTCACAAAGCAGAGCTTTCTCACAACAAGCCTGATGGTTTCAGTATGGAACATGGCACCTTTTAGGATGAAACGATATCCGTTGCCCCTTCTTGCTTTCAAAAATTTTCTAGTGTCAACATAGAGCAACAGTTGTGTTGTGTCAATTTTTGGGATTTTTCGTGGTTCGCTTGGACAGTTTTATATATTAACTAAGTTTTCTATGCATTTATGTGCATAATTCAAATTTGAACTACATGCACATGCTCCGGTGCATATAAATGAGTTCAAAATTCAAATGTGTGTCCTTGGTTGCATGCTCAGGTCCCATGCAAGAAATGGGAATGAATGTCAAACACCTTGCCACCGTCGCTCAGCCGCTAACATTGAGATACATGGTTTTTAAATTCTAGTAAATCAAAAATGCGTCTGAAATTTATGAAACTTGACATGCTATCATGGAATGGCATCAACATGTTGTGGTAAAAATATTGTCCCATTTGGGGCAGGTTGTGGTATAAGCTTCTCACAAACCAGAGCTTCTCACAACAAGCCTCATGGTTATGGTAGAGAACGTTTCACCTTTCTAGATGAAACGATATCCGTTGCCTCTTCTTGATTTCAATTTTTTTCTAGTGTCAACATAGAACAACAGGAGTGTTGTGTTAAATTTTGGAATTTTTCGGGGTTCGTTTGGATATTTTATACATTAACTGAGTTTTTTATGCATTTATGTGCATAATTCAAATTTGAACTATAGGCACATGCTCCAGTGCATATAAATTGGTTGAAAAATCAAATATGTGCCCTTGGTTGCATGCTTAGGTCCCATGCAAGAAATGGGAATGAATGTCAAACACCTTGCCACCGTCGCTCGACTGCAAACATTGAGATACATGGTTTTTAAATTCTAGTAAATCCAAAACTCGTCTGAAATTCATGAAACTTGGCATGCTATCATGGAACGGCATCAACATGGTGTGGTAAAAAATTTGTCCCATTTGGGGCAGGTTTGGGTATAAGCTTCTCACATACTAGAGCTTCTGACAACAAGCCTCATGGTTCCGGTAGGGAATGTGCCTCCTTGGTGGATGAAACGATATTCGTTGCCTCTTCCTGTTTTCAAATTTTTTCCTAGTGGCAACATAGAGCCACAGGAGTGTCGTGTTAAAATTTGCAATTTTGGGGTTCGTTTGGACATTTTTATACATTAACTGAGCTTTCTAGGCATTTTATGTGCATAATTCAAATTTGAACTACATGCACAAGCTCTAGTGCAGAAAAATGGCTTGACATATCAAATGTGTGTCCTTGGGTGCATGCTTAGGTCCCATGCAAGAAATGGGAATGAATTTTAAACACCAGGGTACTGTTGATTGCCGGCAAAACGTTGAGATACTTTGTTTTTAAATTATAGTAAATCCAAAACTCATCTGAAATTCATGAAATTTGGCATGCTATCATGGAATGGCACCCGACATGTTGTGGTATTTTTCGTGTCCATTTTGAGAGAAGGTGCACTCGAATAACAACCAACAAAGGCATTTTGAAACAAATAGCTGCCACTTTAAAATCTCAAACATTTTGTATAATTTAAATCGTGTGTGTTTTGTTAACCATTCACGCGACGCCACGCGTCACTCTTTTAATGGCTAGGAGGTGCCGTGCAGACAGCTGCTTGACTGAACGGGAGAAGTGCGAGCGCAGTCCATTGCGCAGGCTGACCGAGAGGCGTGCAAGCTATCCTCCAATGTGTAGGCTCACCGGGAAGCGTGCGAGCTATACGCTGCGCAGGCTCGCTGGGAAGCAAGCCCTTTGACTTCCATGGTCGCCTGCCTTGCTCGCATCCTCTCCATTAATGGCGCCCGAGCCGCTGTTTAATACGGGCGGCCTTACTATTCGCCTCCCATTCCCCTCCCGCAGACCTCCACCAACGCCATGGCGCAGAAGGATCATTTGCCACTAGTCTTCCAGTTTGGTGAAGTCGACTCCGAGCCGGACGAGATGCAAAATAAGGAGGAATGGGGCCTCATGGACATGGCCCTAAACGAGCTGGCCGCGACGGTTGCTGCCCCCGCGCTCGTCCTAGCTCCCATCCCCGCGCCTGCGCCTGCGACCATACCCATAGCATTGACGGGCTGGTCGCCGAGCACTATCGCAGAGCTAGAAGCCGCAGGCGTCAGCGAGGTCTCCGCGGACCCACGCGAGCTCGTGGACATGCCAGCCCCAGCGCCCGTGCCCATGCGCACCCCTGCACCCATCATGGCGCCGGTCCCCGTGCATTCGCCTGCACCCGCCGCGCCCGTGCCCATGCGCACGCCCCCTCAGCAGCATGGGACGCCGCCGTCGACCACTACCTCACAGCGCTGCGAGTTGCCGTCCTCCCGTGCCCCACCCGTCGATCGCGCGATGACATGATGTTTGATTTCCAAGTGAAGAACATTCTGTGCTACCTGGAAGACTTCAACAACGGCGTCCCGAAGGATGACAACGACAACGCCGGTGCGGCACGCTGCCTCCGCCGCCGCCGGAATTAGTTTTTTTGGGTTTAATATTGTATCTCGATCATATGAATATAAATTCACAGTGTGACTGAATGAAAGATATGGTTTGAACGAACTAGCATTTCTCTCTCTGAATGTACAGACTTATCAAACGATTTTCTTTAAAAAACATCAATGGTTTTTAAATATAAAACACTCATCGCAAACGTTTTAGATAGAACACCCGTATGCAAACCGACAGCTTCCCCAGGAAGCCAAGGGAAAATGTGCCGAGCAGGATTTGTGCAGCTCTTGATCGCAAACGCTTTAGATAGAACACCCGTATGCAAACCGACAGTTTCCCCAGTAAGCCAAGGGAAAATGTGCCGAGCAGGATTTGTGCAGCTCTTCATCTCGAACGCTTTAGATAGAACACTCATATGCAAAGTGAGAGCTATGGTCTTCCCCAGTAAGCCAAGGGAAAATTCGCCGCGTGGGATTTGTGCATCTCTTCAACGCAAACGGTTCAGATTGAATACGGTATGCAAAGCGAGACTTCGCCGCTAAGCCAAGAGAAAATCTAGCACGCAGGATTTGTACATCCCTTCAACGCAAATGGTTTTTTTGTATGATCCGTGTGCAACCACGTACAGACAATTTGACAGATTTGCATCTGTCATACCGTGTATATTGCCATTTGTCAAACTGGAATGGTTGACATTTGTTGATCTAGTAACATTGCCCTTTGTTAACCTTGTAACCCTGCCATTTGTCAAAATATGCAGCTCAAAATCACTAGCACTATCTAATTTTGCATCTAAAATTCAGTAAGCATAGATTGCATTCATAGATTAAGCAGTCGTTCTTTATACAAACAGTTCAACTTGACAGCTGAACCGACCAAACTTTTCCCCAATTGTTGCCAACCACGTACTGAAATAGCTAGTTCAACTTTATATACTAGCTAATTTTAAGTGCGTAGTACAGTTCAACCACATCTATAGTCAGATGAACTGAACAAAATAGCCCCTAAATACTACTACTACGGAGGGGCTTTGTACTACTTCCGGCAGCCTCTCCTCTGCCGAGCACGCTCAGTAAGAGGCAGAGGAGGAAGAGCCTACCGACGAGCTGGACAACTGCAATAAGGTGCCAGCCGCTGCTGCACCTTCAGCGACGCTCACCTCGAACGCCCTCTGCCGCTCCAGACGACCCCTATCAAAGCGGCAGGACTACTCGTAGATCTCCTGATTCCTCGCCTCTGCGGTGGCATGTGCTGCGACCACGGTGGTGGTAAGGCTCTTTGCATGCTCTATGAGGCGCTCCTCCTCCTCCCGCAGAAAATCGATGTAGCGTGCAAGGTCGCTGACGCACGTGCGGGCCTCCACCTCCACCTCCCGCCTTCGGGCGGTGGTGCCGGAGTGGGTGATGACCCCGGCGGTCGACGGTGAGCTAGCGGTCAAGGCGGCCGACGATGGGGTGGCGGCCACGACCACCACCTCCCACCTTCAGGCCGCGATGGCGGAGCGGGTGATGGCCAGGGTGGCCGACAGTGGGGCGGCAGCCACGACAGCCACCTCACGCTTTCGGGCCGCGGTGGCGGAGCGGGCGATGGCCCTGGCTTTCGACGGTGGTGTGGCAGCCACGGCGGCAGGCGGTGGGGTGGCAACAACAGCTGCCGACAGGCAACGGCGACGGAGCATGTGGTGGGTGTTCCGCGCAAACCCAACAGGGACGCCACGTGCACTACACTAAGCCGGGGACTGCGTCGCCGCCGTGGTGTAACCTCCTAGCTGAAGCTGTCCTCTGATGACGGCGGAGTGGCTGAGCGACGACGACAGACCAGTGCCATTGGCGATTGTGGGAGAAGCAAACAAGATAAGCTACAGGGAGGGAGGGGAAAATGTGACGCAGGACTCGCCGGCCGTGAGGGTTTATATAGCATGCTGGTAAGTATTGGGATTTGGGGGATTTCACCGAGTCGGGCGGGAAGCTTGCGCGGGAACCTGCGCGGTTGCGCTGGAACGGGCTCACCGATGATTCATTGGCGCCACTTCGAGCCATCGTTTGACCAAAAAACGCCCCCGCGCGCTACAAAAGCTTGCGCTCGAAGCCGTCTGCGGCAGCGGGGTGACAAGACGTGCGAGAAGAGGACGAAAGGACTCGTACACATAAGGTTAATAAAAAACCGTTTGCGATTTAATTACCTACTACCCCCGTCCTGGTTTATAAGTCGTCTTTGTATTTTTGTGCCAAATTTTGACTAGAGATTTAACTAATAAAATACGAATGCATGTCGCCAAAGATTATATCGTTGGATTCGTATTTGAACATAGTTTCCAATTATATAAATTTTATAAGATGCATTAACATTTTGTTAGTTAAATTTAAGGTCAAAATATGGCACAGAATATAAAGGGGACTAATAGACCAAGACAGAGGTAGTAGCACACGGCCGCTCTCCACGTAGCGTCGCAACTGCCGGCCAGCTTGTAGACGACCATTCCCTGCGTGTTCAACTACTCTATGTGTGTGGTTGCTGCGGTTGAGGCGGCCGTGACGCGCTCTGCTCGTGTCCCGCCATGCGCGCTCTGCTCTCGCGTCCCTCTGGGCACTCTACCCTCGTCCCTCCACGCGCGCTGCCAGTGTTTGGGGCCGATGCACGATCACGTACGTTCGTGCTACCATTATGCATGCGGTTGCGTCGGGCGCGGCACCACGATGTAGTTACCCGCTGCAAAAACTGCCATGCGGACATGCCGAGAATCCAGGCCGCCCGTCCCCCATTTATTCCTGCGGCCATTCACCTTCATCTCTCGTGCCACACGAGACAATAAGCACACCCACGACGACACATACAAAGAGGACATCCAGCGGTTCCAATGGCGCTCAACATGGCTCCAATGGCACTCCCAGCGGCCGACAACGACAACGGGGGGGCAGTTCACCATGCATCACGTAGTGGACACCCACGTGAGGGGGAAGGCCCACTCAGTGGTGTACACGAACGAGCCGGTCTTGGTGGAGAGCTCCATTCAAACTATGGAGCAGTTGCTTGCTGAGGACAAGTACCAAGTGGTCGGCTTCGACCTCGAGTGCCACATCGGTCGTGCCGGGCACGATCAAAAGGTTGCCGTCGCCCAGTTGTGTGTGCGACATGACGTCCTTGTCTACCACTACCACCTGGCCACAAGGCCTTGTGAGCGTTTCTCCAGGTTTATCAATAGCTCCAACTACAGTTTCGCTACGGTGGACAGCACCAACAATCTAAAAGCGCTCAAGGTTTCGGGCTTGACCTGCCAGAATCTTGTCAACATCCATGATCACTACAAGGTCTGGGGCAACGACAACAACAAACCGAACTCCCTGGTTGACCTCACCTCGGCCATCATCGACCCCTACTACATGAAGATGAAGGATGAGAGCAAGAAGGACAAGAACGCCTAGCACAGTGTCTGGCATCAGAGACTAGATGAAGAACACGTCAAGTACACGACCAAGGACGCGTACACAACTATGAGATGTACAGGCGGATCGTTGACATGAGGAAGTGTTTTCTTCCTGCCACATACGAGGGATCGAGCCATAGAGCAGTGGTGGGAGCGTCACAAGAAGCAGATGACTCGACGATCGTTTCTCCTAGTTTAGAATGCATGCAATTGTTTATTGAGGTATGTGCGAATGATCTGCATAGTCACATATGTAATTGGATGTTTATTTTAGTTTTATATATATATATATGTTATTCTTCTATAGATAGAGCAAATCACACGGCTTATTAGCATCAATCGTCTTATTATTGGTCTTCGCACACATTTCTTATTACGGACTTGTCTGCCACGTATCACACACATCTTGTTCAGTTGAACTGTTTCTGTTGTCTTGGCTCATTGCAAACAGTTCATCTGAGTGAACTGTATGCCCTCCATCGCACACACCTTGATCTGGCTGACCGTTTCTATTGTGTTGCCTAATCACACACAGTTCATCCTAGTGAACTCTATGCCGTATATCGCACACACCCTCATCTGGCTGCTCGTTTCTGTTGTTCTGCCTCATCGCAAACAGTTCTACTGGATTAACCATTTGCCACGCATCGCACACGCAACTCTAATCTGAATCATGTTCGATGTCACCGCCATCGCAAACATTTTGTATCTTTTTTGACGGTTTCATTACATCACCGTTTGTGATTAATGCATCGCACATAGTTTCGTCGAAGGGTCTCTGATTGGACTGTCGCGTTTGGACCAACCTGCAGTAGTGGGATGCTGATATGTCTCCAACGTATCTATAATTTATGAAGTACTCATGCCATGTTTACAACAATTTTATATGGTTTTGGTATGATTTGAATGGAACTAACCCGGACTGACGCTGTTTTCAGCAGAACTACCTTGGTGTTGTTTTTTGTGCAGAAATGAAAGTTCTCCAAATGCAACGAAACTTTTTGTTAATTTTTTTGGAACAAAAGAGGCATTAGAAGCTTTGTGGGAGGGCCAGAAGAGCCACGAGGTGGGCAGAACCCACCAGGGCACGCCTGAGCCCAACCCGTGTGTAGGTGGGTTGTGCTCACCTCGAGGCCCATCTTCGCGTGAAACCGACGCCAAAAAATCCTATAAATACAGAAACCCCCAGAAATAACCATAGATCAGAAGTTCTGCCACCGCAAGCCTTTTTAGCCACGAAAAACCAATCTGGACCCTGTTTCGGCACCCTGCCGGAGGGGGAATCATCACCGGTGGCCATCTTCATCATCCCGGCGGCCGCCATGATGAGGAGGGAGTAGTCCAGCCTCGGGGCTGAGGGTTTGTACCAGTAGCTATGTGTTTAATATCTCTCTCTCTCTCTCGTGTTCTTGAGTTGGCACGATCTTGATGTATCGCGGGCTTTGTTAATATAGTTGGTCATATGGTGTTTTCCCCTCTCTATCTTGTTGTGATGAATTGAGTTTTCCCTTTGAGATTTCATTTTTATCGGATTGAATACTTTTATGGATTTGAGAGCACTTGATCTATGTCTTGGCACTCAAATCGCGGATTCTCGAGGTGACATTGGGGTAATCTATGCATAGGGGTTGATACACGTTTTCGTCCTTGTTTCTCCAGTAGAAATCTTGGAGCACTCTTTGAGGTTCTTTGTGTTGGATTGAGTATTATGAATCTGAAATTGTTTGATGCATATCGTATAATCAACTCACGGATACTTGCGGTGACATTGGAGTATCTAGGTGACATTATAGTTGGTTGATGTGTATCATATGGTGTTATTTTTGTATGAACTCTTGGTTAGATCGATCGGAAAGAATAGCTTGGTGTTATTTTAGTACGAACTCTAGGATAGATTGATCAGAAAGAATAGCTTTGAGGTGGTTTCGTACCCTACAAACAATTTCTTCTTATGTTCTCCGCTAGATAGGAACTTTGGAGTGATTCTTCATCGCACGTTGAGGGATGGTTATATGATCCAATTATATTAGCATTGTTGAGAGATTGCACTAGCGAAAGTATGGACCCTAGGCCTCATTTTCAAGCATTGCAATACCGTTTGTGCTCCGTTTTATCAATTGCTACCTTGCTATTTTTTATTGTTCCTGTTACAAAAATCAATATCTACTATCATTACTACGCTTGTATCACCATCTCTTCGCCGAACTAGTGCACCTATACAAATACCATTGTGTTTGGTGTGTTGGGGACACAAGAGACTTCTTGTTATTTGGTTGCAAGGTTGTTTGAGAGAGACCATCTTCATCCTACGCCTCCCACAGATTGATAAACCTTAGGTCATCCACTTGAGGGAAAATTGCTACTGTCCTACAAAACTCTGCACTTGGAGACCCAACATGAGTCTACAAGAACAAGTTGTGTAGTAGACATCAATTTCGAAGACCGACTACTGGAATCGTGATCAAGACTGCATCTCCCGAAGACTTGACGTATACTCCAAGATCTCTGCCGCCGCCTAGCTCCTAGTTACCGACCTTGTAACCCTAGATACCCTCCCTAGCGTGTATATAAGCCATAGGGTTTAGACCGTAGAGGGGACATCAACACAAATCATTCACCTAGCCCTAAAGTTAGACCACACATTACGATCTCGAGGTAGATCAACTGTGTACTCGATACATCTTCATCAATATAAACAAGAGCAGGACGCAGGGTTTTACCTCCATTAAGAGGGCCCGCACCTGGGTAAATAGCATCTCCTTCATCCCTGTTACCCTCGATCCAAGATCCACAGCTCGAGATCCCCTACCCCGAGGTCTGATAGTTTTGACACCGACACTGGTGCTTTCCATTAGAGCTCTGTTGTGCAATCACCAGAGATTGATGGCTCATCTGCAGATCAACTGCTCCAATGGTCTTGGGAGCGTTTTCGCCCCGGCCAGCTCTTTGTGTTCGGCAGCATGATCTTTTGCATCGACTCGACGGGCCATCTGTCCTCCATCGAGAACTATGCCCCAGGTCAGATCATGACCTTTGGTGGCCTTGAGTACATCGCGGATTCCCGTGGAGAGCTCATCTTGTCGGGATGGGCTCCCGGCCAAATCGAGAACGCCCCTGGCCCAGAGGCTCGACTCTGGAACCGATTTCTGTCGCAGCGTTGTTAGAAACCTTGGACTTAACTATCTCGCTGATCCCCTCCCAGTCTCGAGTCCGGACATGGATCTGGCTCCCACTTTGGAAACTATGTCAGGATCAGAACTGACCTCGGCGCAGCACCCAGAATCACTCCCGGATCCCCTTCGCGCCGAAGACACGTCAAGTTACACTCCGGGCATACTTCGAGCCAGCCTAGCCTATAACGCAGCAATAGATCCCAAAGAGCTGTCTCACCTCAATGAGATGGTCGATCATATCCAGAGCATCTCCATCTCAGACGGCAAGATGTCGGTCTATGATTAGATCAGACTTAAAGCCGACGATCGGGAAATTTACATCCCACCCACCACCCACCTAGTCGCCACGGTCGATGATTTAACCGATGTGTTAGGCTACGATGAGGCCACAGACATGGATGAAGAGTTGAAGACGCTGACGGCCCCATAGAAGACACCTCACCCATGGTAAACACTGGCAGGTGGACTGCTACATCCACTTACGATGTTTATATGGTGGACACTCCCAATACCCCTCCAAGACGTTGGCGAAGACGTAGAAGAGGCAACAATGGGGAGCCTAGCAGCAATAATACAATAGTCGATAATGGCGACGCAGAAGCAGGCGACGCTGATGACCCCGAGGAAGACCATCAAGCTTCCCCAGGGCGGAACGGCATGCCCAATGTACATCTCGAGGATTCAGATCCCGACGAACTCTTTGAAGGGGCCGATGACAACTACATGCCGGAATCCAAGGAGGACGAAAGCCTCGGTACCGAGGACTTTGTCGTCCCCGAAGACCCTTTCGAGCAAGAGCACTTTTGGCGGCGCCTCATTGCGACCGCTCGGAGCATGAAATGTAAACAGCGACAGCTGAAGGCCAACACCGACGCACTAAACGAGAAGTGGGTCGAAGTGCTCTCTGTCGAGCAAGACATGGAAGACCGGCGCCACAGTGCCCAAATCATACCCACATAGGCGTCTCCTACCGGAATTCGATGAGGAGCTCGCCGACGACCATGTCCGACCCCCTAGAGGGCGAGATAGGCCAATACGGGAAAACCTCGGCGACCGGCCACCTCCACGCTGTTATGGCAAGGACCCCGTGTATTACTTAGACCTCCATGATGTTCGATGTCGCATCGAAGCAAACAGGGCACCCCCTTGGTCCATTTATGGATCAAGGGGATGCGCGCCCGCAGGGCTCGACGGCTACGATGCCTGGATGGACAGGAATGGCCGTGCCCAAAATCAGGCCTATTCATGGCTTTCACCCGTCAGAACCCGACGCGAAACAGAAGCAGCCACCACGGGAAATGAAAATGAGATGGGGAGACGAGGGAGGGAGGGGTCAGGACACTGACCTGGAGTCGCCGACGCGGGAGCCCACCTTTGTTACTATGTTAAAGAAAGTTGATTTGCCAACATTGGGTAACCTGACCTGCATGAAACATCAATAGTAAACTTCATATCTCCTCTTATTCCTCAATAGTAAATGTTGATAGTAAACTACTATGTTAAAGAAAATAGGATGATGGTTCTGGAAATAGTAAACTTGCAACTCAATAAGACCATAAACACACTATTGCGTTCACAGTTATTCGTAAAGTAGCGATCAAAACTAGTGATAATGCACAGGCAACTTTTGCATATGTCTATGATCAAACATTACAGAAGTATAATTGTTATTCTCATCTCACTCCACAAGTGGCTCTATGAACATGCCAGACACAACACTGAACATGTGAGAAAAAACTATAAAGAAGATATTTTACAGATTTACGATGACATATCTACCCTACATGTGAAATATTTTTCAATGAATGAACTAGTCAAAGAGGACATGAAACAATATCTACTAGCACAGTTAAAGAGGACACGACACAATATCTACTTGTCAAAGAGGACATGACACAATATATACCAGCTACAAATCCCAGGCAATATCTACTAGCACAGTTAACCAGAACAATTACAAACAGCAAAGGAAATCATGAATGTGTAAATCCATGAATGGTTCTTTAGATCAACTTTAAAGCTAACAGCAAGCATGTTTATACAACTTAACAACATTAGTAATATTGCGAGCAATATTGTTGAAGCACAAGTGAATCTGAAGCTGAAGCTAATGCTTCAACATTAGTAATATTGCCAGTAATATTCACAGCTTCAGCTTCCTATTCTGCATGTGGATGATGTTGGTGCACACTCCATTCAGGAAGTCCTGAGAGTGTGATATCACAACAAGTATACGGTCAAATTTCTTGAGTGTTTCTTCCAGCCACACGCAAGCCTCAAGATCTGCAAATGTTGCCACAGAATGCCAACAAAAAGTATATCAGTCAGCTATAAGAAAAATGCAAAGCTTCAAATTTGTTTCAACCAAGAACCAACTTGGATCATTATGCAACAATGTTATTTTTAATCTGGACAAGCATTCCATATTTTGTATAATAAACCGAATCATGTATGCTTGCTGGCATAGGGGAATTGGATTGCCGCAGATCCTTGGTTGGCATGTTTCACCCGCAAGATGACAAAATCAGAAACTCAAAAAAGAAATTGGGTATAGCTAATGCTTTGTTGATGTTTTTTCCTTCTGAATTTCATTCTCCTATAGAATGTTGAGCTTACTGATGTATAAAATATCTTGATGAACACTACGTGAATAAAAACATGTGTTTTCTCCAGCCTTAAGACCTTTGAAATCAACAAATTAGCATGCGATTTAGTAATGTTGCTTATGTTCATAATGTAAAACTGAATGTACAAGACTGTCATCAGGATGTGATTTGTAACACCCTGGATTTTGCCCATTTCCTTTTTCTTTTGATTTTGGTCTAGATTTGCTTTTCAGTGGCTTAGTGGTCTTGAAACCTGGAAAGATCACCTTTGATTCCTCTCCCAAGTGGCTTGTCAACCTCAAAACCATCCCGAGACCTTTCCATTTCCATCTTGGACCCAATCCAATATTCTTTTCTTGGGAATATTCCTTTTACTATTAAAGGAATAACCCTATTTGCCCTGGGTTGTGAAGCAACCCACATTTCCAGCATTCCGAAGATTCCAAAATAATTCTCATAAATTGTTTGGGTCATGTCTTCTTCAGATATGTCAAAACCCATCCTTGCCATGTTCAAATATATTTCATCAATATTCATTTTCTGATTCTGCCCCAGCTGGCAGTTTGTGAAGCAAGTACCCTTTATCTTTCCTTCCTTGCTCTCAAACTTTTTGGGCACTCTTTACTATCCATATCATTGCCACATGACAAAATTCAACTCAATTTGGCAATTAAATATTTCTTGGCTAATTTCCAAAGTTTCTGGTCAGCTGGAAGCTTAATGAAGGAAGTGCTAGCTAGGAGTATCCAAATGAGTTGAAATTTTGCAAGCATCTTCATATGCTCAAATTAACACTCTCCACAAAATTTGAGCATCATCCCTCCAACTGTGTGAGCACAGCATCAAATCTTTGCTTCTGGTCATATTTTTCTGTTATGAAGCAACTATATTTTATATTGCTTCATAATTGCTGAAAATTTCCAGAACATTCCCCTACCCATATAACACCTCTCCAACAAATTTGGGCTCATTTAATCTAGCCATTTATCCTCAGTTATTTTTCTAAAATTCTGTCCAGTGGGATGCTGTGTGAAGGAAGTACCATTTTGGTTTATCCAAATGGTATGAAATTTATACAGTGTCTTCATATGCCTAAATAACTAGCCTCCTCGAAATTTCAGCTCAATCCAAGCAAGTATGTGAGGGCCACTTCAACATTTGCATTCCTGTCCAGTTTGGCACATTTACAGCAAGTGCTAGTTAACTTCATTCAAATGAGCTGAAAATTTGCAGAGATGGTCATCTTAGTGGTTGATCACCCTCAGCAAAATATCAGCATCTCCTTCCTGACCAATCTTCCTCTCCATGGCAAAAACACCTTGCTGTTGCTGAGAAGACCTGCTAGCTGTGGTCACCTCAAGTGCCACTATGCTTGTTTCTTTCTTCCTTGACCCTATCCTTCGAATGACAGATCTAGTTTACATGGTGGGGTTGACCAGAACACGTGGCATCGCCGTGTCCACGCGGTGACCACTGCCCTCGCACGCCATGGACGCGAGCCGCGTGATTTCTAGCTCGGGCCCCTCCTCTGCTCGAAGTATCCGCGCACCTCATCATGTCTAGCAGCTCCCCCTCGCCGTCCTCTTCGCTCTGGAACCCTCTGCCCCCTCCGGATTCTTCCTCCACATGCCATGGCAATCGCCGCCGAGGCTCTGTCTCGCTCGTGACCATCGTCGTTTTCCCTCCCGAGCTCTCTCGACCTCGCCTGAACCCTCTACGCCCCTCCGCGACCCCTCTGGATGCTACTCCACTCCTCCAGGCGAGCTCCCGAAGCTTCGGGATGACAGAGCACGTGTCACCGCGGCCGTGCTCGGCCTCCTCTACCGCTCGCCTATATATAGTCGTCGCGAGCCCTTCCCGAGCATCTCATCGCACTCACCATCCTCCACTACCCCTCCCTAGCCTCTCTTCCGATCCTCGGAGCTCCTCCATGCCCCATTTGGCCACCATGGCCACCGCGGGCCTCCTCCTAATTTCCGGCGAGTCCGGCCATCCCTCCCCCTCATTCCACCACTAGAGGCCTCCACCACCACCCCGGAGCCACTCCAGCATCTCCCCTTCCCCTACGGTGGCCTCTAGCCACGAGCTCACCGACGGCCATAGCCGGTTTCCGCTGCGGCTGGCGCCGTGCCTGCTCCAGTGCTCCCCGGCATGCGCTCGGCCTCTGGATGGATGCGGAATTTCTCTCTGAGCACGCCGGTACCCTCCCCCACGGCCGGAGATGGCCAGAGCCGCCCGGGCCCCTCGCCGGAGTTCGCCTCTGTTCGCTGCAGCCGCGGACGCCACACCCTCTCCCCGCCGATCCTGTTGCCTCCCCTGGACGCGGTGCTCCACCCCGAGCGCATCGGTGCCCGCGCACTCGCCGGCGGTGGCCGGAGCCGCCGGGGCCAGCGCCGATCGCTCCCCTGCCTCGCCCCTCTGTTCCGTGCGGGGGAACGGCGAGAGGAGGGAGACGACCAGGCCAGGCGGGCCCCGCCTCCTCTCGGCCCTACTTGTCGGTCTCCAGCGTTGACCTGAGCCCGGGCCCACACGCTTAAGTGGAAGCACACTTTGCAAAGTGTGTTTTCCCCGTTTGAATGCATATTTCTTAAAATACGTTTTCTGTTTTTTTTCAGCCGGCGCCGAAAGAGTTAGATTGCGGGCGTTCGTCGGTTAGCAGCAGAAAATGAATATTTTTTATTTATTTTTCTGCTATCGAACGAATGGCCACAACTTTCTAACCGTGACTCCGATTGAGGTGATTCCAAAGCCCACTTCTTCGTCTCGTCGAGCCCGTTCTGTTGGCACCATTTTCATAATGTTTTGACATAGTGGAAATGACCATTTTGCCCTTGCCCGTAAACAGACCCCTCTGGGAGAGAACTGTTTCCGGCAATCGTATCCGCGGATTCTCCGCACTTCTCCTTGATGGTTCCTTCGTCCCCACGCAAGCCACGACAGCCACTTGCATGATGGATTTGCAGTAGCTATGGTTTCCTACTTGAATAGTTATTTAATGTGTGCATGTTATTCTGTCTGAAAATACTATATATGCTCATCCTTACATTCTGTCCATGTGCATCTTGCTAGTTATCAAGTAGTCGTTGGTAACATTATGCTCATGGTTAATACTGGCAGTAGTTCATGCTAAGATGATGACATGTCTGCTTGTTTCTTTATCAGTTGTTATGGTTCATCCTGTTATCATGGCTCAGCACATCACCATTCATATTTAATCAGATGTTAATCAAACTTGAACACCTGTTGGCTGAGTCATAGTGCGGACTAAACCGAGCTGACCAGTGCAACCACACTTGCTGGGATGGGGCAGCCCTAATTCAGTCTATTGTCATGCCTCTCGCTGGTACCTCCAACCAGGGAAGGTTATGAGCGCGTGCTACCCTGATCAGGTAGGCGGCTATAACCTTGTGAACCCAGTTTTGGTATTGAGCTCAGGTCCCTGTTTGGGACAGTTTTGTTTGGCCACGACGGTGGCAGGTGTCGGAAGGACACAGGGGTCACCCATGACATAGCCCAAAGGGGAGTTTGTCGGAATGGCCGGGAGAGTGTCATGCAATAGATTGGGTTTTGTCGGAACGTCGTTGGTCCACCCGAATGGGAGCACGAGGCCATGAGTTCCGTAGTGTGGGTACAGTGTACTAACCTCTGCAGAGTGTATAATCTATCGATAGCCGCGCCCTCGGATATGGGCACGGTTCATAATAGGACACACTATGGGTCAACAGTATAATAATCTTCCTTATAACAACCCAGTTCGATGAGAAAGAAGTTGGTTGATCTTTATGTGATCGCGAGAGGATCACCGTGGTATCGAGGATACCGATGTTGGTTGATCATGATCACAAGATGATCACCGTGGTTTGGTGTTGTGTGGTGATCTCGGGTAAAGACCAAGCTCCTTGTGATCATGCAATCACTACGGTATTGCAATACCAAGTTTGGTTGGTCCCGAGGTTATCATGTGGCACACTCGATGGCAAGTTCTTACATGTGGTGGTTACGAGGTAACCCCGAACAGAGTAAGTTACATCATGATAGCTTTAACCTGTTGCATGTAGTCTATGCCAAGCCATGTTTATATTGTTCTAGCATCATCATGTTTACACCTGCTTCACCTGTAAATGCCATGTTGTTGCTTGTCTTGACTGCTTTGGTTGCTGTAGGCTTGCGAGTACATTCAAAGTACTCACCTGGCGTGTCTTGCCATGATTGCTTGCTTGTCGAGGATTCCGAGTTTGCGAGCTAGGATACGCGTTCCAGCCAGAGTCCCTGCGGAGTGGAGTTCACCACCGCCGTCGTTGTTCCGCTGCCGAGGATACTCCGATTGCTCGGGTGTTCCGCTGTTAGCATAGAGCTACCCTGGGCAGGCGTAGCATTGCCGTGCCGATGTAATCCATGTACCCTTGTAACCTTTTTCATAGTAATAAAGAGCTGATTTTTTCTATGCCAATAGTGCCGTATTCCAGAAGACTTGTCTCTGGGCTGGAATACGGGGCATTCCAGTTTCCTCTGAGCCGGGGTGCCACAAGCGTTGGTATCAGAGCAGGTCTGGCTGTAGGACGCCCTAGACCGCGCGAACATTAGAAATAGGTAGCGCAGGATTCAGTTGGTTTGCTGCACTTGGTTGCTGCATTTGTTTGTGCATAGCATGCATATAGACTAGATATCTTATCTCTAACGATTGATCTGGTGAGTGTAGGTGGCATCGGTTTCGATTCACTACCTGCACCCTCCAGTTGCATGCTGGTTCCTTGGTGTGGTGTCATCTTCATCCCAGCGGAGTGATGCCAAGGTGCTTGGCGGTGTCGATCCCTTGTCGGATTGATGCACATGTACCACACCAATATATTCTCTTCAGCCACCCCTATTGTTTCGGTGATAAACATGTTTTTATCCTGGATCTGGCCATTCTTTTAGCCGCGTTGGCAACCCTTACTGATCTTAGTTATCAGAAAAGGGCAATGCCTCAAGCCTTTCTTTCCATCAATTATCCCACTCTGCCATCCATTCCCTGGACAAGTACGGTTTCTTCCGTACGCTTGATGATGATGTGGTTGTGACCTCCGTGTTTCGACCCCCGATCACCAAGTCTGTCCTCGCCTCCATCTTCGTCCAGCTGCAACCAGTGTTAAGCCCGTGTTTGGTGTAGTTTTGTTTACACCAACCCCTTCCACATGTGGATTCACTTTCGTGCACACCGCCACAGCATGTTAGAACGTAGTACCGGAGTTTCCGCGAGATTTGTGTGCTTAGGTAGGCATGCATACTATTGCTGTGGATAGCTGTATATTATGATATTGCCTATGTGTTATCTTGTTGCTTTGTGTGCTTTAGTCTTTTCTTTTGCTTCTTTCTTTGGGCCCATGGTGTTACCTTATTTTCCCCTTATGGAAGTTGCTCACCGACACTAGACTCAAAGAATCAGTGAAGAGGCAAACATTTGGAAGCTCAGCTCAACGATATGGAAATTTTTCGCCGATTGCCTGATATTGGGAGTATCTGGTCTGACCACAAATGGTATTCTAGATGGATTATCAGCATCAAGTATACATCAGTGTGCAATTTTCACAACAGTAATGACCAAATCAGCAAGAAGGCAAAGATGTGTGCATGATCAACAGTACATTTCGCGTCAAAGGCTACCTGAGAAGCATACGACACAAGTATTCCTGTGTCTTCCTCATGGACATCCTGCGATGCAAGCATGCTGTCCCAGCAAAGGCTTCAGGCACAAGCTATTCTGCCTTCCTCATTGGCACCATATGACAATGCATACCAAGAGTCAGGTCCGCAACCGTTGGACGGAAGGCAAGAATCAGTCAGGACACAAGTCTGCATCAGAAATCACGTGCCCAGCTACACATGTTTCCATAGATATGGTGAACATGTTGCCAAGGTTATACGGGTTACTCATAAAATGATGACAGCCCGTGAGCTGTATGGGACGCTACTGAACCCTTGCCTGCCTTTCTTTAGTAACGGCACCACGCCTGTGTTCTGAGCTATTTCCGGCTGTCTGGGGTGGATGCCGACTTTTATTTCTCTTGTCAGTAGCTGGCCGTGTTCTGAGCTGCTTTTCGGCCGTCTCGGGCAGCTGTTGAATTTCTTTCCGTAGCAGTGACCTTATGCTCTGAGCTGTTTCTCAGCCGTCTTAGGGAACTGCTACTTTCTTTTTATCGACACCGTCTCATGCTCTGAGTTGTTTTTCAGCCGTCTTGAGTCGGGGTTGAGTTACTCCAGTAATGTCCCAGATCTGAGTAGTAAAGACCGTTCTGGTGGCTACTGGTTTATTTGCCGGTTTCATTCAAGGGTTCAGATGATCGTTACCCTACAGCCACAACTAGTAAGGTAATATGTCTGCCGGAATATTGTACCTGGCAGTACCCATGGTCACCCGAAGAATCAAGAACACATAAGGCCAAACTCTTTCAGTTAAGGATCCAAGCAAAGAAAACCACAATAAGAGAACAAGATTGTCCATATAGGTAGGGCAATGGATGCATGGTACAGATACTCAGAATAGTCTGGTTCGATACCGATCACCATGGGTACACACCCACGGGGTCTATCTCATTTGCAAGGACCCCATATCGAGTCAACCCACTCAGCCAGCTATTTATTCTCGGAATCGTCAGAAGAGGATATTCAAGCTTGTCAGGTAAGACTGAAGTGTCAATTCAGCAGTTTGATTGTAGCAACAGTGTTAAAGCATTACATGGCCTACCATCCACATAGAAATGCCGTCAGACTGAGCACTCAGAAGGATGAATAACAGTCTCGAAGCATGAGTCCTCACATATGGGAATCAGTTAAAGAAGAACCTGCCATGCACAAAATTCTGCTGCCAGGACCACTGTCAGTCAGGTCTATGGATAATATCGTAAAAAATAGACTGTACACCTTTATGCTGGTCACGACAGGTGACAGTCAAATCTTTGGTACGAATGTGATACCCGAGACAGTGAAGATACCCAAGATGTTACCGCCATTCCTGCAAGGAGTCAGATACCGCCAGGAGAACAGTACGATTCATAGTACTGTTTTGAACTTGGAGGACACACAGCCATTTGAAGCCACCCAATGCAATGAGTAAAAGATTTCATGTCCACCGAGAGAATCTGTTCACAACTCAATGGATGGTCGTCCGTATTGGACTTCATTACGGCACGTCCATAAGAAACAACTCTCGGACTTGCGAGAAGGACAGGTATTTCAGGATAATTCATCGCACCCCAGATAAGGCAACAGACATAAAAGGAGTGAAGTCAGAGTAACATATGAGGTAAGATTTGCCAAAAAAAGGATCCAGTGAAACAAACCACCCTGAAGTCAGGTAGTCAGACAGATGATATTTAATGGGAGCATTATACAAAGGCAAAAAGGAAGCCCGGGTTGGAAACAGTTTCCTTAAGTCAGAATATTCATGCTTAACCCCTGAGCAACCAAATCTCGAGGACGAGATTTCTTTAAGGGGGGTAGGTTTGTAACACCCTGGATTTTGCCCATTTTCTTTTTCTTTTGATTTTGGTCTAGATTTGCTTTTCAGTGGCTTAGTGGTCTTGAAACCTGGAGAGATCACCTTTGATTCCTCTCCCAAGTGGCTTGTCAACCTCAAAACCATCCCGAGACCTTTCCATCTGCATCATGGACCCAATCCAATATTCTTTTCTTGGGAATATTCCTTTTACTATTAAAGGAATAACCCTATTTGCCCTGGGTTGTGAAGCAACCCACATTTCCAGCATTCAAAAATTCCCACATAATTCTCATAAATTGTTTGGGTCATGTCTTCTTCAGATATCTCAAAACCCATCCTTGCCATGTTCAAATATATATCATCAATATTCATTTTCTGATTCTGCCCCAGCTAGCAGTTTGTGAAGCAAGTACCCTTTATCTTTGCTTCCTTGCTCTCAAACTTTTTGGGCACTCTTTACTATCCATATCATTGCCACATGACAAAATTCAACTCAATTTGGCTAGTAAATATTTCTTGGCTAATTTCCAAAGTTTTTGGTCAGCTGGAAGCTTAATGAAGGAAGTGCTAGCTAGGAGTATCCAAATGAGTTGAAATTTTGCAAGCATCTTCATATGCTCAAATTAACACTCTTCACAAAATTTGAGCATCATCCCTCCAACTGTGTGAGTACAGCATCAAATCTTTGCTTCTGGTCATATTTTTCTGTTATGAAGCAACTATATTTTATATTGCTTCATAATTGCTGAAAATTTACCAGAACATTCCCCTACACATATAACACCTCTCCAACAAATTTGGGCTCATTTAATCTAGCCATTTATCCTCAGTTATTTTTCTAAAATTCTGTCCAATGGGATGCTGTGTGAAGGAAGTACCATTTTGGTTTATCCAAATGGTATGACATTGATACAGTGTCTTCATATGCCTAAATAACTAGCCTCCTCCAAATTTCAGCTCAATCCAAGCAAGTATGTGAGGGCCACTTCAACATTTGCATTCCTATCTAGTTTGGCACATTGTACAGCAAGTGCTAGTTAACTTCATTCAAATGAGCTGAAAATTTGCAGAGATGGTCATCTTAGTGGTTGATCACCCTCAGCAAAATATCAGCATCTCCTTCCAGACCAATCTTCCTCTACACGGCACAAACACCTTGCTGTTGCTGAGAAGACCTGCTAGTTGTGGTCACCTCAAGTGCCAGTATGCTTGTTTCTTTCTTCCTTGACCCTATCCTTTGAATGACTAATCTAGTTGACATGGTGGGGTCGACCAGAACACGTGGCATCGCCGTGTCCACGCGGTGACCACTGCCCTGGCACACCATGGACGCGAGCCGCGTGATTTCTAGCTCGGGCCCCTCCTCTGCTCGAAGTATCCGCGTGCCTCGTCATGTCTAGCAGCTCCCCCTCGCTGTCCTCTTCGCTCTGGAACCCTCTCCCCCTCCGGATTCTTCCTCCACAAGCCACGGCAAGCACCGCCGAGGCTCTGTCTCGCTCGTGACCATCGTCATTTTCCCTCCCGAGCTCTCTCGACCTCGCCTGAACCCTCTCCGCCCCTCCGCGACCCCTCTGGATGCTGCTCCCCTCCTCGAGGCGAGCTCCCGAAGCTCCGGGACGCCAGAGCACGTGTCACCGCGGCCGTGCTCAGCCTCCTCCGCCGCTCGCCTATATAAAGTCGTCCCGAGCCCTTCCCGAGCATCTCATCGCACTCACCGTCCTCCACTACCCCTCCCTAGCCTCTCTCCCGAGCCTCGGAGCTCCTCCATGCCCCATTTGGCCACCATGGCCGCCACGGCCCTCCTCCTAAATTCCGGCGAGTCCGGCCTTCCCTCCCCCTCATTCCACCACTAGAGGCCTCCACCACCACCCCGGAGCCACTCCAGCATCTCCCCTTCCCCTACGGTGGCCTCTAGCCACGAGCTCACTGACGGCCGTAGCCGGTTTCCGCTGCGGCTGGCGCCGTGCCTGCTCCAGCGCTCCCCGCCGTGCGCCCGGCCTCTGGATGGATGCGGAATTTCTCTCTGATCACGCCGGTACCCTCCCCACGGCCGGAGATGGCCAGAGCCGCCCGGGCCCCTCGCCGGAGTTCGCCTCTGTTCGCTGCAGCCGCGGACGCCACACCCTCTCCCCGCCGATCCTGTTGCCTCCCTTGGACATGGTGCTCCACCCCGAGCGCATCGGTGCCCGCACCCTCGCCGGCGGTGGTCGGAGCCAGCGCGGGTCGCTCCCCTGCCTCGCTCCTCTATTCCGTGCGGGGGAACAGCGAGAGGAGGGAGACGACCAGGCCAGGCGGGCCCCGCCTCCTCTCGGCCCCACTTGTCGCTCTCCAGCGTTGACCTGAGCCCGGGCCCGCGCGCTTAAGTGGAAGCGCACTTTGCAAAGTGCGTTTTCCCCATTTGAAAGCGTATTTCTTAAAATACGTTTTGTATTTTTTTCAGCCGGCGCTGAAAGAGTTAGATTGCGGGCGTTCGTCGGTTAGCAGCAGAAAATGAATATTTTTTATTTATTTTTCTGCTATCGAACGAATGGCCACAACTTTCTAACCGTGACTCCGATTGAAGTGATTCCAAAGCCCACTTCTTCGTCTCGTTGAGCCCATTCTGTTGGCACCATTTTCATAATTTTTTGACATAGTGGAAATGACCATTTTGCCCTTGCTCGTAAACAGACCCCTCCGAGAGAGAACTGTTTCCGGCAATCGTATCCGCGGATTCTCCGCACTTCTCCTCGATGGTTCCTTCGTCCCCAGGCAAGCCACGACAGCCACTTGCATGATGGATTTGCAGTAGCTATGGTTTCCTACTTGAATAGTTATTTAATGTGTGCATGTTATTCTATCTGAAAATACTGTATATGCTCATCCTTACATTCTGTCCATGTGCATCTTGCTAGTTATCAAGTAGTCGTTGGTAACATTATGCTCATGGTTAATACTGGCAGTAGTTCATGCTAAGATGTTGACATGTCTGCTTGTTTCTTTATCAGTTGTTATGGTTCATCCTGTTATCATGGCTCAGCACATCACCATTCATATTTAACCGGATGTTAGTCGAACTTGAACACCTGTTGGCTGAGTCATAGTGCGGACTGAACGGAGCTGACCAGTGCAACCACACTTGCTGGGATGGGGCAGCCCTAATTCGGTCTATTGTCATGCCTCTCGCTGGTACCTCCAACCAGGGAAGGTTATGAGCGCGTGCTACCCTGATCAGGTAGGCGGCTATAACCTTGTGAATCCAGTTTTGGTATTGAGCTCAGGTCCCCGTTTGGGACAGTTTTGTTTGGCCACGATGGTGGCAGGTGTCGGAAGGACACAGGGGTCACCCATGACATAGCCCTAAGGGGAGTGTGTCGGAGTGGCCGGGAGAGTGTCATGCAATAGATTGGGTTTTGTCGGAACGTCGTTGGTCCACCCGAATGGGAGCACGAGGCCATGAGTTCCGTGGTGTGGGTACAGTGTACTAACCTCTGCAGAGTGTATAATCTATCGATAGCCGCGCCGTCGGATATGGGCACAGTTCGTAGTAGGACACACTATGGGTCAACGGTATAATAATCTTGCTTATAACACCCCAGTTCGATGAGAAAGAAGTTGGTTGATCTTTATGTGATCGCGAGAGGATCACCGTGGTATCGAGGATACCGATGTTGGTTGATCGTGATCACGAGAGGATCACCGTGGTTTGGTGTTGTGTGGTGATCTCGGGTAAAGACCAAGCTCCTTGTGATCATGCTATCACTACGGTATTGCAATACCAAGTTTGGTTGGTCCCGAGGTTATCATGTGGCACACTCGATGGTAAGTTCTTACATGTGGTGGTTACGAGGTAACCCCGAACAGAGTAAGTTACATCATGATAGCTTTAACCTGTTGCATGTAGTCTATGCCAAGCCATGTTTATATTGTTCTAGCATCATTATGTTTACACCTGCTTAACCTGTAAATGCCATGCTTTTGCTTGTCTTGACTGCTATGGTTGCTGTGAGCTTGCGAGTACATTCAAAGTACTCACCTGGCGTGTCATGCCAGTTTGCAGGTCTTGCCATGATTGCTTGCTTGTCGAGGATTCCGAGTTTGCGAGCTAGGATACGCGTTCCAGCCAGAGTCCCTACGGAGTGGAGTTCACCACCGCCGTCGTTGTTCCGCTGCTGAGGATACTCCGATTCCTCGGGTGTTCCGCTATTAGCATAGAGCTACCCTGGGCAGGCATAGCATCGTCGTGCTGATGTAATCCATGTACCCTTGTAACCTTTTTCATAGTAATAAAGAGCTGATTTGTTCTATGCCAACAGTGTCGTATTCCGGAAGACGTGTCTCTGGGCTGGAATACGGGGCGTTCCGGTTTCCTCTGAGTCGGGGTGCCACATAATTGAGGCTCAAACCTGAATATAGTAGGTGCAGCATTTAAGCTTCCTCAATGGTCACATACCTTTTCTTGCTCCGGGTGAAATATTCTCAATGACCGACCAGCCTGAAGGCACCTAATTAACAACTGAACAAGACGTCTTCGAATAAAGAAAAACACTGGTAGTGGCAGAGCACCTGCATTTGACACAAAACTGCTATGGATCAATGCAAACCAAACACACTATTGATATTGTACAGAAATGGGTAGTAGGATTCATACAGTGTGAATGTGAATTATGTGATAGAGTAAAAAATTGCATGCTATGTACATCAAGTTAAAAGGCACAAGTTATACAGTAGCCTCAAGCAGAGCAAGTGTACAGCAAGTTGATAAAAGAATGCTCAGTCATGGCATTTGATTTCACAAGAAAAGAACATGTAAGGTGCAATATTGTGTACACTTTGTAATTCTATAATAATTTGTAGTGCACTATGGCTAGAAGCCAGAGTACACTTGAAGCTACAAACTATGCAACAAGCCTGAAACTCCAACAACAGGAAGCAGAGCTGAGTTCCTAGCCATCAGACAAGAGTGAAACTCCCAGCATTTGCCTCTCAAATTTTTATATAAAGTGAAAATTCCCATCAGGGTAGATAGACATATGCTACTATTTAGAATTGCATGATAAATTGCGAGAAGTCTTCGAATACAGAGTCTTATGCAAGTTATTACAATCAGTATGATGTTGTCAAGGTCATCCAAGTACTTGCCCTTTCAGATGCATATGTAGCTATATGTAGGAGAATAACAGAGTACTGGACGCACCTGCTAGATGTATTTCAGAACGAGAGGTCAAAAATAGGTAAAAATACTGATGCAAGCTATGCTCTACATGGCGCTACAGGACCTCCACGTCATGCTGTGGCCTGCCGATGCCCTTCCGAGCAGCCTCTTTGGCCTCATGATGCACCTGCAGGGGGCTGTTGCGCGTGCCAATAACTGGAGGAGGTTTGCATGCTTTGAAGGAGCATAGAGGGTGTACGCCCTGCGTGAAGACGCATTGGCGCAAAGTCGACACCATGACAGTGGCCACGGGTCTGCCTGCAGACAAGCCTCGCACCACGAAGAGTTCTATCCCGAGGTAGAGCAGGGAGCTCGGATGACCAAGGAGGCGTGTCCAAAAGACATGTTATATTATTAGATAGCACTTCGGAATGCCAAAGTTTGTATGAATGTGTAAAACATTCTTTTTTGCTTGAATGACGATGGCTTTAAATTCCATGTATGTTGTTTGGTTATTTTTACCTCCTGGGTGACTTTTCAAACTGAAAGTGGCCAGTCGTCGGCTTCAGCCGCAGTGTAAATTATACAAAGGGTGTTCCAAGATGCAGGTAGCTGATGTCTCGGTGCGCAAAGGTGGTCTTCTGCTCATAGGAACAAGGCAATCAGACTATAGTGGCTTGAGAACTTTCAAATAGTCTGAGGAGTTTGACTGTGGGGGCTGATGACCAGCCCCCGATACAGGAAGTGGTCGGACTGATAGGCCGAAGTTTATGCCATAACACACTTCGGCTAAGTGAAAGCCCTTCATTTGACACGGGTGATCTCTATCATCACATCGATTGACATGTTCCACGGAAGGCCGACCAGTTTATGCCTACCTAGATAGTCAGTTTTCGGCTTCCTCCACTGAGGCGCTCTGCCAATTGACCTGGCAGCACTATCATAGTGGTTCCTTCGTTAGACCCTTAGCCGAATTCATCGGGAATGTAAGGGGTACACATAGGAGCTGGGCACCCAACTATTGACCAAAATCTAGGTTCAAAACTGATGCATATAAAGCCAACTAATTCATCGGGGATGTTTGGTTATTTTTACCTCATGGGTGACTTTTCAAACTGAAAGTGGCCAGTGGTCGGCTTCAGCCGCAGTGAAAATTATACAAAGGGTGTTCCGAGATGCAGGTAGCTGATGTCTTGGTGCGCAAAGGTGGTCTTCTGCTCATAGGAACGAGGCAATCAGACTATAGTGGCTTGAGAACTTTCAAATAGTCCGAGGAGTTTGACTGTGGGGGCTGATGACCAGCCCCCGGTACAGGAAGTGGTCGGACTGATAGGCCGAGGTTTATGCCATAACACACTTCGGCCAAGTGAAAGCCCTTCATTTGACACGGGTGATCTCTATCATCACATCGATTGACACGTTCCATGGAAGGCCGACCAATTTACGCCTACCTAGATAGTCAGTTTTTGGCTTCCTCCACTGAGGTGCTCTGCCAATTGACCTGGCGGCACTATCATAGTGGTTCCTTCATTAGACCCATAGCCGAATTCATCGAGAATGTAAGGGGTACACATAGGAGCCGGGCACCCAACTATTGACCAAAATCTAGGTTCAAAACTGATGAATATAAAGCCAAAATCTGAGACACCGAATACTTCGGACTTGTAGTATGATTGTACCTTTTTTAAGGAGGCCTCTCTGTAGTGTAGGGGGCGTGCTTATAAAGAAATACAATAAGGACTTTAGAGGGCATGGTTTCTTTATTTCATAATTTCAATCCTTTACATGCCCAGCTACATCGAGAGGAACTAAAAGTATACAACGTAAAGCAAAAAAAGAAGAGGGAAGAAACAGGGCGGATATATGTCTTCAGATTTTTAGGAACCCAGGCTGCTTCCTACCGCACGTCTGCGCTTTCAAGTTGTTGATCAGCTTGTCACCATTGATGGTGGAGACTTGTGGCGGCTAATGCCCTTTTGGCCTTTTATACGCTCCAGGTTTTTGATTGACCGACCTCCTTGAAGGGGGTGCTCCGAAGTCCGCTCTGTGGTTGAAGACATGTAGTCATGTTTTGATCGTTTCTTTTACAGAGACTTGCCTATGTGATGGTTTTAAAACCACATCGTTACTTGGTCGAATCGTTCTGATGTTTTAACAAAAAAATTGGCTCCTTGGTGACCCATGGAATCTTGAGTGCAAAGTTATGTACTCTGGGGACGTAGTGTCCTATCTAGAGAGGGCATGCCAGGAGCCCGTACCCCTATTTAGTGTGCGGGGGTATGTGGCCGAGGTTGATATGTGTAGCCCGGGTGCGTTTCGAAGAGCTAGCGATGCGTTTATCGCTGCGGGCTGCCTCCTCGGACGCTTGTACCTCGGCTGCAAAAGTCGCGGTCTGCTCCTCCATCTAGAGAGAGCGCTTGGTGTTACCATTAACTGTGATAACACCGTTTGGTCCTGGCATTTTGAGCTTGAGATAGGCATAGTGCGGGACCGCATTGAAGCGTGTGAAGGCAGTGTGTCCTAATAGTGCATGGTATCCGCTCCGGAAGGGGACGATATCAAAGATTAACTCCTCGCTTCTGAAGATCTCGGGTGAGCCAAAGACGACTTCCAAGGTGACCATTCTGGTGCAGCATGCTTCAACGCCTGGAATGACACCTTTAAAGGTGGTGATGCTCGGTTTGATCCGGGATGATTTGATGCCCATCTTCTTAACCGGATCCTCGTAAATGAGGTTGAGGCTGCTCCCTCCGTCCATGAGGACGCTTGTCAGGTGGCAACCATTGACAATTGGGTCCAGGACGAGTGTCACCGAACCGCCGTGCCTAATGCTGGTCGGATGGTTATGTTTAACGAATGCGATCGGGCAAGCTGACGAGGGGTTGAATTTCGGAGCGACTGGATCCATCGCATAAACGTCCCGAAGTGCAAGCTTCCTCTCCTTTTTAGGGATGTGAGTGACATACATCATATTGACCACTATCACCTCATCGGGAAACTTATTTTGGCTTCCATTATTGGGCCGCCGAGGTTCATCCTCGTCTTCAATGTGGTTTTGGGTTTTACTTTGACCCTCGTTGCTACCTTGTTGGCTTGTTCGAAGACCCATCGATTCTTGTTAGTGTGGGTTGCTGGTTTGTCCTGAGTGTCGTGGATTCCACATGGGCGGTTTAGGAGTCCGTCAAGCTAGCTAGGTTCATCTTTGTTCCCTTTAAAGGGCTTCTTTTTATGTCCAAATTTAGGTCTGGTGAAGCCTGCGTTTACCACGATGTCTTTTGTGTCACTGCCGCCATTTTTATACATGCGATTGTTTTTATTGTGCTTCGGTTTTCCATTGGCATCGCGTGTTTCCGAGGTGCCTGCCTTGCCATTGTGAGAACTGCGGGCGAGCCAACTATCATGTCCCTTGCAAAAGCGAGTCATCAGCGAGGTAAGGGCAGCCATACTCCTCGGTTTATCCTGGCCGAGTTGACGGGCTAACTACTCATCTCTTATATTATTTTTAAAGGCGGCGATAGCCTCGGCTTCGGAGCAGTCTATGATTTGGTTCTTCTTGGTGAGGAACCTGTTCCAAAATTTCCGGGCTGATTCGCTTGGCTTCTGGGTGACACGGCTAAGATCATCAGCGTCCGGAGGTCGATGGTATGTGCCCTGGAAGTTTGCTCAAAAGGCGTCCTCTAGGGCCTCCCAAGTGCCAATAGAGTGAGGAGGCAGGCTATTAAGCCAGTGCCTAGCTGTCCCCTTTAGTTTGAGCGGCAAATACTTAATGGCATGGAGATCGTCTCCATTGGCCATGTGTATGTGAACAAGGAAGTCCTCGATCCATACTGCTGGATCAGCGGTGCCATCGTATGATTCGATGTTGATAGGCTTAAATCCTTCGGGGAATTGATGTTCCATCACCCTGTCTGTGAAACAGATTGGGTGAGCTGGACCTCAAAACCGAGGAGCACTCTACTCGGTGGAATTCGCCCGAGGAAATAAATGGGAGACGCGAAATTACAGGCCTATATGGGACACGCATCAATTGGCCCGTTGTACATCGAGGGTAGGTTTGTAACTTCATCCAAGCGCGCGTTCTCCTCGGCCGAAATGACAGGTGCCGAATAATTCATAAACCATGGGCGACAAAACACCCTCTCCTTGCCCGAAATCGCTCGCGCCGACTATTTCAAAACACGCCCTCCTCGCCCGAAATCGCTCGCGCCCACTATTTCAAAACACGCCCTCCTCGCCCGAAATCGCTCGCGTCCAGTATTTGGGAGAAGCAAAGTTACTCTACTATCCCCGACCCTCAGTACACAGACCCAAGCCCAGAAGCCTAAAGGCAGGGGTAGAACTGTAACCCCCCCCCCCACACACACATTTCAGACAAATGCGTCCGTAAGACATGGTTCCCCCTCCCAATTCCCCATTCATACATCGTGGGCGCCAAATCACCTTCTCCCCGGAAGCTCCCTTCTCCCCAGCAGCGAAACCTCAGCCCCTCCTCCATGGTGCCCCCACTGCACCAAATTCACCGCCGCCCTCCTCCTCAATGCCGGAGACACTGTCCATTTGCCGTCGTGCACTGGGCCGTGTGCCTCTTACTCCGTGCTGCCGGAGCTGCCTCGACGACGGCCGCGTGAACCATAGGAGACGATTCACCCCCGCTGTTGTGCACAACGCCGGAGCAGCTCCAACTTCAGAAGCGTCCAGGGCCCCAGCGCTGCTTCCTCGTAGCCGTCGACCGTTGCGACATCTTTGCTTTCCTGCCACCGGTAGCCACCGCAATCGTGCCGGCCTCACCGACTCGGCAGCTGGAGCTGCCTACTTCACCGGGCCACAACATTGGTTGTACACTCATCTTAAATCACTTTATTTAGGTGTCAGTTGTTTGAATTTTTATTCTGGGCCAATTGATTCCCAATGGGAAGCAGCACCCCTCGAGGCGGCGGAGCTCCTAGGCTGCCGGTTGGCTGGTGTCTAACGTAATGGTGCGGGGGCGCAAGTTCGCCACGGAAGTAGCGCTTAGGTGGCTATCTTAGAGTTGCGTGGGTTGAAGGTACTACCGTCACCGGATCTGGATGACGACGAGTCTTTGTGGATTAGCCGGGGGCGACGCAACCATGGCAGTGCGGTGGGGCGGGAAGCAGGGTTATGGTCGGAGCTCTCGCGGCCAGGGACGGTGGAGGCAGGCTGCTCTGCCGGTGGTCGCTGGCTCTTCTGGGAAGATTCTAAACAGTGTCAGTCGGGAGGCACAAGACGGCCATCAAGCCATCCGGCATAGATCGGACAGTACCAAAATAAAATAAAATCGTGTGACCCCAATTTAGTTTTCAGTCAACAGACGTGTGACCACTCTCGTACCTTACTGTTGATCTCTTAGGGTATTTCTTCAAATCAGAGATATGTGTCGTTCTTAACATTTTGCGTTTTCTGCATCTTCAGCCACACCGTCTTCCTTCTCACCGCAGCTGCTCCAACAAGGTAAGCATACACTAGAAGGGAGCTATAGTCCCCACTCAACTGTTCCCTGCATCGAATGTGCATGCCCGACATGGACAGCCACAACAACTGCAGGGCCATCGACAAGTCAGCACATGATGCTCACTCCTATGGATGGCGGCCAGATAGGTTGTACTCTCATCTTACTTGTGTGCAACATTTATGGCTTTGTTATTCATCTAAGCATGGAAAATAGATTATCACATTTCACTGTATATTCATGCTGATCTCTTAAGAGTCTTGTTCAGGAGTTAACCCTGTTCCATAGTTCAGATAAGAGACTTGTTCTTTAGGTAACGCTGTTCCATAGTTATCGTCCATCAGCCAATGTTATCCCACAGGCTGATGATTATACCACTTCTAGTATTACCTATGTTGTTCTTTAATACTTTTGTGTGCCATCTAGTTAATCTCGAGTACAAATGATACATATTCTGTAGCTTTCATCTGTGTTCTCCCTTTAGTTTTTGAGACCTGTTGCTGCTAGTTAAGCCCAGTCCTACTATTTATGTCATCTCCTATAGGCACTCATTACATAAATCTAACTACTAGTTGTCTTCCATGCATGTCAGATATAATTGCACACACTGATATATCCAAAAGAACCTCACGGAGCAATGTAACGGCCAACAAACTTGACGTCAATGATACCCAATATGATGGAACATGTAAAGGAAGTTCTTCAGAAGACTTGCAGAAAGATGACGAATCCTATTCACCCCACAAGGTCCTTGCTCTAACTTGGCCCTTGATATGGGCACAGCATGCATATAATGTTCTGGAGTGCATCTACTCTGTTGCAATGCCATGTGATTAGCCTGCTGATCATGCATGTAAATATGTCACGCCTTCCTATTTTTCAGTACCTATTCCATTCATGATAACATGTTTTCAAATTCAAGTACTATCATTCTACTCTGTCGCAATGCCATTTGCTTAGTTTGGACATCATGCTTCTGAACATCTTATGCATTGTTATTCATCAGTATGTACTTCATCTATCTACCATACCATGTTTTTTTTACATTGAAGTGATGTTCTAGTGGTCTGTTGCAATGCCATCTTAGTTTCCCAATCATACACGCATATGTTGCCTTACTGTTTTTCTGTATGTATTCCGCTATCATACAGTTTTAAATTCAACTAGTGTTTTTTACTCTGTTGTCCTGTTGTATCCCTAGCTCTTACATCATACTCCCTCCGTCCGGATTACATGTCGCAGAAATGGATAAAAATGGATGTATCTAGAACTGAAATACGCCTAGACACATCCATTTATTTCCGGATGGAGGGAATACATGTCAATATGTCATGGCTTTCTATTCTTTAGTACCTATTCCATCTCTTTGCCGTAGCATGTTTTATAACTGAAGCACCATTCTTCTATATAAGGCATGCAAGGGGAAGACGGCTATGTTAGAATCTGAAGGGTTACAAACAAGGTCTTTCCAAAAGATCAAAACGCCATGAGATAGTAAACCAACTCCAGTGTTTATACATACTTCTCCAGCACAGAGAAACCCAACTCCTACTGATAATAAGCAGATTCAAGTGGCTAAAGAACTAGTCCACTCCAGTCCAGCAAAAATATGTCAACTCCATTCTAA
Source organism: Thinopyrum elongatum (assembly GCA_011799875.1). Taxonomy (NCBI): domain Eukaryota; kingdom Viridiplantae; phylum Streptophyta; class Magnoliopsida; order Poales; family Poaceae; genus Thinopyrum; species Thinopyrum elongatum. The sequence continues at coordinate 311,156,669 of CM022302.1, read as the reverse complement.
AAAGCATGTGTGTATCCTCACATCATGAAATTGTATAGCATTCAGATCATATTTTCTACATGTTTCTTACCCATCTCTCTTTTAAAAAATAAGCTTAAAGGATAGAAGACTTTCTAAACTGGGATCGTGTTCGAGGAAAGTATCTTGCGGGAATTCCCTGTGCTCCAATGCTGATGTAAGTACCTGTTGTATATCACTAAATTTTTACATCAGCATGTATTTTGTTAATCGGCGTGAATCCAACCTTTATCTAATCTAAATTTACTTGTAGAAAAATGTATAATTAAAGGCGACAATGTTGATTTTTGTAAGGAAAACTGCCTGGTAGTTTTGCATTCTGGGCTGCATGAGTGTACTATCTCATATCATGCACATTACTAAATTGTAGTGCTGTTCTGGTTGCCCAATCATTCATTGTGTCAATGTTGCTTTCCTATTACCTTACCTGGCTGATGATAGTTGTGCCATATTGTGTCAATGTTGCTTTCCTATTATCTGACCTGGCCAATGATAGCAATGCTAGTGTGTTAATTTGGTGCAGGCTGCTGAAGATAAGAAGACAAACTCTGAAAATAGCAAGGCAACCCCATTGTTTCTTTCCAATAAATCTAGGCCAGGTAATATGGCAATAACTCTTGATTAATCTGTTCGGTTCCCCTCCTAATTTATGTTATGATACAGTGGTCGAGACACTCCACTATCAATAATACAAGTCTGCCAAAATTGCCATCTGAATCTGTTAAGTTTCCTCTGTCTCGAATCCAACGGAAAATATGTATGTTTGTGAACGAATTACTGGCTGAAGCAATCATGGAAATCATGGAGGAATCAGAGGTGCACATTCTTGCGCAACAACAACTGATCAATGTTTTCAGAGACAGTGTAGCAAAGAAGGAAGAACTTGCTCACATGCTTATGGGCGTCATCCGCGCTGAGGTTGCAGATTGTGAGGTTGTAGATCGTTAAGTTCTGCTCATTTATTTGCACTAGCATCAATCTTTGATTGCCCAGTGGATGTAATTTCCTGTAATATATGCTGGATGTGCAACGTTTTTCCTTGTATGCCGTACGTTTGCTTAGCGCGCCTCGTATTCCAGCTAACTGGTCGCTAGGAAGGAAAAAAAGAAGTGAAATTATTAGTTAGCACGAACAGTCGTGGGCCCTATATGAAGGAAGCGGCCCAGTGCCCGTAATGGGCTCTCATGGGCCAAAATTCTCATAGGCCTTTGATTGTTTGATGTTTGTCCTATCCATAATTGCTCATCGTAATGGGCTGAAATTATAGCTGGGCCGGAATCGACGTTATCTAATTGGGCCTACTGACATGTTCGGACTTTAGCAGGCCCATCAAGTTAATGGGCCGTAACCAGGCCGAAAGCACTATTAGGCCGCTATAATTGAAACGAGCCAACAGTTAATGCTCGGCCCTGTTAGCTCCCGGGTCGTTAACAGGCCGACATCGAAGCGGGCAATAAGTGGGCCCATTCGACTTCACGGGCCGTTAACAAGCCGATACTAAGGTCGGGCTATATATGGCCCAACAGTATTTTGGGCCTTTAGCAGGCCGAAAGAGACAGCGGGCTCATACTGGACCATGAAGAGCATGGGCCGCTAAGAGGCCGAAAGTCAGGTCAGACTTTATATGGCCCAACTGTGTTGTGGGCCTTTAGCAGGCCGAAAGAGAAACCGAGCTGGTATTGGTCATGAAGAGCATGGGTCGTTAAGAGGCCAAAACTCAGGTCCAACTGCAAATGGCCCAACTCATTTATGGGCCGTTAACGGGCTGAAAGACACACCGGGATGGAAATTGGCCCAACACTTAAATGGGTCGTTAAAAGGCCGAAAGACGTACATCCTGAAAATTGGCCCATCCCTTGAATGGGCCGTTAACAGGCCGAAACCACATGGGGCCGATATTGAGCCCAAATATATAGTGGGTTGTTAACGGGCTCGAACTGACGATGGGCTGCAATGGTGTCAAATAGTTAATGGGCAGTTGACGGGCTGAATTGGCACATCTCGTATGGGCCGTGGGCTTAAATGGACCAGACACAAGTAGGCCCTATATGGGCCAGCCTGCTAATTTTGACTGGGCCGACCTCTTTCACCTAAATGGGCCACTGTTGGGCCTTGCCACGTGCCAACGTATCATTGGCGCCTCCCGTACAATGAGTGGATGACATCTGTCCCAACGCTGAGCCGACACGTGGATCCTCTGGCGAATGAGAATTTTACACGTGGAAAATCCCCATTGGTCGGGGCTGTTAACGGGTTATCGGATCCAAACCGGAACCCGATAGCTTAATGGCGACCCGTTACGGTGGATGCCACATGTCAGTTACCCTTGATGAAAACACCTCCATGACGCGCCATTTATCGTCATGGAAGTGGACACTTCCGTGATGATAATTTTGGTATTGTCATGGAACACTTCTATGATAGCACAGGTATGACTATCTTGATTCTGTCATAAAATCATCATGGATGTACATGCATGACAGAAAATGTGACCTACTGTGACAAACACGTATCATCACGGAAGTGTATTTTTTTTGTAGTGCCCCCTCGATCCCTAGCTCGCCGCCACCACCGTCGCCACCAACCCCTGCCGGTCTGCCCGTGCCTCCTAGCTTAGATAATAAAGTTCAGGTTAACCAGCGATTCCCATACCATCGCCCCCCTTAGTTTTTTATGAGGCTTGCGGTGTCCCTCCCCGCCAGATCCACATCCCCTGCTCTAGAGAGTCGCAACCTAAGCCCGACCATGTATCCCGGGGAGCCCGACTAGCGTTCGGCCAAAAAGAGGTTTATCATGGCCTCTTCGGCCGACATTGGTGAGGTGGCCGCCGTTCATCCCGACCTGTCGATCCTGGAGCAACACCTCGCCGTGGAAGCCGGCGAGGACGTTGAATATGTTGCCATGCCGAAGGCTTCACGTTAACCAGCTAGCGTATTACTGTATCTCGGGAAAGCTGGCTATGACATCAAGCTCGTCGACAGCAACGGCTTTACGTGGGCCATCTCACAGGTTAAGTGGGTCCATCCCCAACCCCTCTGGTTCAACCACCGTCGATCTCTTTGACGGCCCTGCCGCTGATATCGTCCGCCACGCGGTCAAGGATTTGCGATCCTTGTATGCCATCGAGCCCATTTTGTCATTTCTGAAGGACATGTTCTATGCCGACGGCTTGGGATCCTCAATTGCCAAGTCAGATCTCATCGACCACGACCACGAGGAGGGCACCCACAAATATTCTTCCAAGGTGAAACATCCCATCTGCGACATCAGAGAGTGCACCATGGGTCTTTTCTCTTCCAACTAGAAGGATCACGTCCATGAAATGTGAGGCAACATCCTATCAGCAAATCTTACCTTCTCTAGCTAGCCAACCCATACCCTTTGTTGTAGTAACTTTTGCCATGCGGTGTTTTAAATGTGCCGTGTTTAATTATTTCAGTTTTGGAAAAATGTAATGTTCAATAGGGCTATGTGATGTTTAAGTATGAATTGTCTACTTCAGTTTCACGAATGGCTATATTTGGTTGTTTATAGTGAGTAGATGCCTTGTTTATCTATATTTGGTTGTTAGGTTGGTTACAGTGAGCATTTGTCCAGTTATCAATCAGATGCCTTGTTTATCTGTATTTGGTTGTTAGGTTGGTTGTAGTGAGCATTTGTCCAGTTTTCAAGCAGATGCCTTGTTTATCTGTATTTGCTTGTTAGGTCGGTTGCAGTGAGCATTTCCCCAATTTTCAAGCATATGCCCTGTTCATCTGTATTGCTTGTTATGTTGGTTGCAGTGAGACTATGTCTAGTTTTCAATGGCTATATTTGGTTGTTATACTAATCATTTATGCCTTGTTTATTTCAGTCATTCATAATGTGATGTTCATTTTGTGCAAGTCAGAACTGTGCCGCTCGATTTCATCAATACAAGTTTGAACGGCTATATTTGGTTCCAGTTATGCCTGGTGTAGTTAACACATGCCCTTTATTTTAGTTTTACACATTTATCCAGTGTGATGTTTAAGCATGAGCTACGTTCTATTCATTTTCAACAAATACCAGTTTGAATTGCAATATTTGGTGGATGTTAAGCCTGTTGTAGGTAACATTCCCTTCCATTTTATATCCGCTTTAACAACATGCTGAAACCAACACATTCAAGCTATCATTTGGAGATGATGTTGTTTACCTTGGCTATATTTGTTTGATGTTAAGGTTGCTGTACTTATCATGACTTTCCACTACTTATGCAGGACAACAACAGGAGTGGCCAGCATTTTCCGCCGAGGTTAGTTTCATCCCTTGACTTGTACTCCCCCCATCATTCCATAATGTAGTGCATATAGATCCAGGCCTGGACACTTTTTAGCTTCTAATATTGACTTGTTGCTTGTAGGTACATATGCCCTTGGCAAAGATCCATGCATCGACCCTTTTTGCATATGGGGCAATGAGATATTCATGAACAAGCATCAAGTGAGGAAACTAATAAGGTTTATTAGCAAAAAGATACGAACGGTGGCAAGCAAATTATTTGTTTACACTCTATCCAACACAACAGTGAGCTGTAGGATTGTAACTACAAACCCTACAGCCTTCTCTTTTTACTGCCCATAATGAGTTGTTGGACAACAATGTCTGAATCTTTTTTGTTTGCAGTGGTTCCCAAAGCAGTTTACTCAAGATTACCCCGCAAAGTACATGATTGGTGGACACGCAATGAAGTTTAAAGTATTTCATCGAGACTACAATGATCATCGAGAAGTCCTAATGAAGACAGTGAAGGATGGGTGGGCAACCATGACAAGGGGTTGGCCTAGAGTCGTGCACGCATTACGCATGTAGGAGGGCACAATATGGGCATTCCGCTTCACCTTCTCGAGCAACCAGAATGTCTTTCGCCTCTCTCTTTACAGTCTTTAGTACAACTGTGGTTCATCATTCTTTACTTGGTGCTTCTGTAGTTCTTCAGTATATGTACCTGTGCATCGAATTATGCACTCGTGCTTGAACCTATATTTGTAATAAACATGGTTCGATATGATATAAGTGAGTGACTACTTTCAAATTCAAAATCTGTGATTTTAAAATGCAGGGATTAAATTAGGGATTACACTGCACACGGTTTGCGAAAGCAAAACGTTTGCGATAAACGTGGAGATCATACACGTTTCTCGGATCCGCTAAGTGTGTGATCAATCTCTACTGCACACACAATCATCCAAGAAAAAATGTGTGAGATTAACAACAGCATCGCACATAGTTCCTTCTTATTAAATGTTTGCGAAAGTCACCGTATCACACACGCTTGGAAATTATTGTTGAATAAGTAGGCAATTTTTCGATTAATTTAATCCATGAATAAATCACTAGCATGGCATTGATAGAATTAACAACATGCTGGTATTGAATCATGCAAGCACATACTACGCTAATGGCAGACACATCTAAGTACAACGCTTGCATGGCTATAACAAAAAATAGTAGGAGTGCGATAAACGAGATACCCTCCAGTAGGCCATGCAGAGGCCGCGGCAGCGGTGGCAGCAGCGACGTCCTTAGCTGCCTTCTTGTCGGTCTCGAGCTTCTCGGCGGCGAGACGGTCGGCTTCGGTGTGAGACATGGTGTTGAAGAAGACGACTCGGACGTAGAGGAAGTAGCGGATCGGAGGCGAGCTGTCGCGTAGTCGCTTCCCAAAAACCTATTCGCCCCTCTCCGTACAGGATCCGGAGAGGCGGGGTTTCGGAGACCTGCTCTCCCATCGATTGTGTACGCGGCGGACGGGATGGAGTCACCGGCGGCAGAAGCAACAGCAATGGAACGATGATGGGCGTGCCCATGGAGCAGATGCGATTTGTTCTGTTCGTGGCGGCTAGGCTTGCTTTTACATGCTCGTTGCTAACAATTTATTATATGACAAATAGTTGACCCACTCAAAAACGGGAATCAAACCCAAAATGAAATATCTCGATTCAATGAAATAGCTCGTTCACCAGGTCAAAATAGTGAACTAAATCCAAAATTGAACACCTCAATTGAGTAGCATGTTGTACTGTATTATAGTACTCCATGAACATGTTGAAAGTCAAATTAATGAATTTGTTTGATACGCATATCTCCGTTCATGTGTGTATTGCACACAACATGTTCTCCAATTCAAATATTTGAATGCAATTTTATATCGAAACATGGTTTATATCAGTCTTCGATGCGTAAACGCGACCTCCCCCTCTCCCGGACTCCTGTTCTCTCTCTCGCCGACAATCTTCAATTCTATCGCACGCATCCAAACACAAACCTTGTCGGTCCCTCTCCCTCTCTCTTTATCTCTCTCTCTATGTGGGGTGGAGGGTGTCTTTCTAGTTCGCATGCACACTCCATGTATAGGTCTCTCTGGCACACTATGTATGATTCTCTACTCCAAGCTAAATATCTTGGGTGCACTCATCGTACGCACACAAATTCCCTAGCTCATTGCCCGTAACTCTCTCACGCACCACTCTGCCATCTCGGAGCTCTTCCCTCTCTCTCTCAAACTCTCCATCTCCCTGGGTCACACATACACATGCATATCTCACTCGCAGTCTATAGACCCATCTAAAACTCTCTCTCTCTCTCCCTCGTTCTCTCTCCATCTCACACGCACACACACACAATCTCATGCCTAGCTAAGTATGATTGCCTCTCACTCAATTGTAGGCACACGCAGTCCCCCTATGTATATGACTAATACTTAGTCTCCATCACAAACATGTGCATTGTCTCTTTCCCTCACTTGGTCTATCTCGATTTCTCTCGGGAATCTTTCTATCGGACACACACCTCGTCCCTCGATATCCCACCCATATAGTCTCCCCACGATCTCGAGGGGATCTCTCTATGACAAACACACCCTCTCTCCCTCCCCATGCATCCATCTTCTCCATGCGTCCCTCTCGGCCTTTGTCCCTTGTTGGCCAGACCTCTATTGGACATGTGCTATAGGGGTGTCTCTCTCCGTTGCAAACAATCACGCACTAGCTATCTTCGTGTATCTCCTCACCTCGCTTTTCTATCTCGGAGATGCATGCATGATATGTTTGCATAAGAAATGAACACACACTCTCTCTCTATTTTATCATTTGTTGTCCCTCTCTCTTTCACACACACACACACTCTTTTTGCACACTCACTCATTCTCCTTCACACGCACTTGATCTCTCTCGACTTAGGCGCTCTCTTTAGTCCATAGCATATAGATTTATTGAAAAGTCAAACATCACAAAGTTTGACAATGTACGTGGAGAAAAACATTTACATCTAGAATGTCAAACATATATCATTAGATTCATCATGAGATGTAGTTTCGTATGATGTATCTTTGGTATTGTAGATATAAATAATATTTGCGTAAACCTGGTCAAAGTTTCCAAAGTTTGACTTCTAAAATATTTATATGCACTGCATTATCGAACGGATGGAGTATCTCTTTCCCCCTCTCAGCTATCTGACGCACCACTCAGCCGTATCGGGGCTACCCTATCTCTCTCAAACTTTATATCTCCCTGGTTCACACATACACATATCTTGCTTGCACTACATAGACTTGTCTAACACTCTCCGCCCTTGTTCTCCTCTATGTGACACGCACCCCCCCCCCCTAAGTACCATAATCCCTCACTCCATCATAGGCACACGCACTCCCCACCTAAGTATGACTATCTCTCACTAGCCATCAGGAACACACGTATTGTCTCCTTCCATCCATACGTCTATCTCGATATCTCTCGGGGTATCTTCTATCGCGCACACACCTTGTCACTCGATCTCCCACCCACGTAGTCCCATCACGATCTCCAGGGGATCTCTCTATCACAAACATACACTCTCTCCTCCCCATGTCTGCATTTTCTCCATACGTCTCTCTCGACCTCTCTCCCTTGTTTGTCAGACCTCTCTCGGCCACTTGCTAGGGGTCTTTCTCTCTCGGTTGCAAACAACCACACACTATCTCCTCACCTCGCTTTTGCTGTCGAAGATGCATGTGTGATATGTTTGCATAAGACACACACGCTTTTTCTCTACTTTATCGTGTGTTGTCCATGTCTCTTTCACACACGCACACACACTTTTTCCACTCACTCTTTCTATTTCACACACACTCTCTCTCTCTAGTTAGGTACTCTCTCACGTCCATAAACATATGGATGTTTTGAAAAGTCAAACCTCAGAAAAGTTTGACCAGGTATATGTGGAGAAAAACATTTACATCTGGAACGATCATTAGATTCATCACAACATGTATTTACTTCATACTATCATTTATCTTTGGTATTGTAGATATAAGTAATTTCTTTATAGACTTGGTCAAAGTTTCAAAAGTTTGACTTTAAAAAATATATAGGCACTACATTATCGAACAGAGGGAGTAGCTCTTTCTCTCTCTCTACTACTCCCTCCGTTCCATAATATCAGAGCGTTTTTCACACTACACTATTGTGAAAAATGCTCTTATATTATGGGACGGAGGGAGTATCTCTCACGGGCCTCCCCTCTCACTCGATCTCTCTATACCAAGGGATTATACGGTCACAGTGTCAGCGTATAGCTCCGTATATTGTTTAGTTGACCGGTCAACCAGTCCACATGCTGCCTTGTCAGCTCATGTTCTCTATCTTCGTGTGCTGGCCCATGTGGCAGTGGGTGAAAATAAGTAAACTAGAGGCCCATCTGACACGCGGTGAAGTAAAAAAAGTTGAAACCACTCGCGGTAGCACCCCGCACGCTAGTAAATTGAGGGCACACTTCTTCCGCACGAAGGACGCACTCGCGGCGGCATGCACACAAGGACGCACTCGCGCATACCCAGCACACAATACACACCAAGCACACATGTACACCGGCGTCGCCGCCGGCTGAGATGGACAGCGAGGCAGCCAACAAGAGGAGGCGGCTCGAGCCAAAACCGCATCCGGCGAGCCTGGACTTCATCTGCAGCCTCCCCGACGACATGCTGCTCGTCATCATCGGCCTCCTCCCCACCAAATCTGCCGTGCGTGCCACCCTGCTCTCCCGGCGTTGGCGCCCCCTCTGGCGCCGCATCCCCCTCATCCTCACCATCGACAGCTGCCTCTGCGACGGGGATTGCAAACGCATGGCCGCAGTCTCCAAGATCCTTTCATCGCACCTTGGGCCAGCCAGATGCCTTGACATCCGCATGTTCAGTACCAACTGCAAGGTCCAATCCAAGTTCGACGAGTGGTTCTTATCCCCCACCCTAGATCAGCTCGAGGAGCTCAGGTTTGAAGCTGGATGATGTCGCTCTCTGCCGCCGTCCGCACTCCGCCTCACACCAACGCTGCGCCGCGCCAGCTTCAGCTCCTACTATTTTCCCTAGATTAATGCTGCGCCCGCCCTTCTTCTCCCTCAACTCAAGCAGCTCGACCTCTTCGACGTTGGCATCTCGAAGAAGGCTATGGAGCACCTGCTTCGCAGCTGTACTGCGCTCGAGTACCTTCCTCTTCGGCAGATCCACGGGTTCATTAGGCTCCACATCGCCTCGACGAATCTCCAATGGATTTATGTGTCTTGCTGGACCCGCAACAGGACATCAATTGGGAAGAGATCACTCCAGCCATTCCACGTTATGGTCATTGAGAATGCGCCTTTCCTTGAGAGATTGCTTGTATCTGATCTAGAAGGTCCAACAAAAATCAGGGTCATTGACGCGCCGAAATTGATAGCGTTGGTGTACTCGTCTGCCAAATTCTCTGAACTCTTTATTGGATCCGTAATCGTTCAGGTACAACACTCATCTTCTTCTCCGTCTTCTTGAAATTCACATTTTTAAATTTCTTCTTGATGTATTTTTGACAGTCATCTAGAAAATGATTCCCACAAGCTTGACCCAGTCTGTGCGCACAGTGAAGATCTTGGCAATAAAATCTATCGGCCCCAATCTGGATCAAGTTGTTGGATTCCTTACATGCTTTCCATGCACAGAGAAGCTACTCATCAAGGTGAAACTTCTTTCCTATTAGTAAACGGTAATCACAACGTAGCCCAATTCTTTTGCAATTTTCCCAAATTATGATGACAAGTGTAGTGTTCAAAACGGCATCTACGCACTACACCGAAAGAAATGTTTTTAGTATTTTTTTCTCGCGTGATCACCTGCATCGTTTTTTTTGTTGTACTACTAGTAGCCTAGGCTAGTCATAGTGGCAAGCAACTTAGACTAGTAACTCTATGGTTAGCCTAAGCGCAAGTACTACCTCCGTCCTGGTTTACTCTTCGTATTTTGCAGTATCAAAATTTGACCATAGATTTAACTGACAAAATGTTAATGCATGTCACTAAAAATTATATCGTTGGATTCGTATTTGAACATAATTTCAAATGGTATAATTTTTGGTGACATGCATTGGCATTTTCTTAGGTAAATCTAAGGTCAAAATTTTACACTAAATACGAGGTAGTACAAAAGTGGGCTATAACGGCCCTCCACTATGTAGGCCAAAACACGTGCCAAATTCACTTGTGATGCATTTGGCATCGATGCCCCTCCATTGCTCACCTGGTGCCCCAATCTGGATCACCTACTTTGCTCTGGTGCCAAATTAACTCACGCAATGAAAAAACACTTGCGTGGGAGAGGGAGAGGACTGAGGCAATAAAAGAACACTTGTTTGGGAGAGGGAGAGGCTGGTGTAGTTGGTTTGATTGATTTGTTTATACATGTGGGTCTGTGTGCACAGCGGTGCCAACTCTCTCACATCGCTAGAGCGGTGCCAAAATATTTTGATTTACATCGATGCGTATTATGTGGCATACTTTTGAGAAATATGGCATCAGCCACATAGTGGAAGGCAACAAATGCCCAAGCTCTTCACGTTCTCCTAGGTAAATGAGAGGAAAGAGAAAGAGAGAGAGAGAGAGAGAGAGAGTGAAAAAATATCACTAGCCTTAGAGCCAACCCTATCGTATGAGCGAATGATATTGGTACTCTTGATGACACGGCAATCTTATACAGCCAGCTGCTCTAATATGTCCTCTTCTTTTGTAGATAAAAAAAGACTCGAAAGTGAAAAATGTGCTGCACTATAACAATCTCATCGAATGCCTTGATCTCCATCTTACAGAAATTGATTTGATCGACTACTTAGGTAGCACATCTGAGATTAAATTGGCCAGGTTCTTTGTTCTAGAGGCAAGTGTGCTCAAGGTAATGAGGTTTGGCGTTCTCTGGCGCAACAATGAATGGCGTGCTGATCACCGCAAGCGTCTAAGCCTAAATGACAAAGTCTCCGCAGAAGCTGAATTTGTTTTTGAAACATCAAGTCGCCAGAGACTCAAAAATTTATTTGCCCATTAGTGACTTGTCAGGGCGGTGGATTTTAGTTTGTACGATAATACTGTATCCACCTAAAGTAACGAAAGTTCTTACGTAAACTTCCTAATAATTCCCTCTTCGTAGGTGCAGCATTACTCCTAGCATTTGTAATATCAGTTTGAAATTGTAATATTATGACTATCCAGCACGAGGTAGTACTATGTTACGATAAAGTTCGCGTGCATAGGTGCGGCAACGATATACCCATTACTCGAGTACAATATTTATTATTACCAGCAAGAGGCCCATGCATTGCATGGAACATCAAGATGCATTTATACGAGTTGTTTATCTTGTGGGAGACGAAGATGAACGAGGGAAGGCCTTATCTACAAATGTGGAGAGGGGTGCGGGTATCTTTTTGGAAAATTGCCATAGTTTGCTTTCTATCCGTCGGATATAGATCGGACGGTCTATATTGCAGGATGGCAGGCACACCATCATCACCAACTCAGTTTTTTATAAGAAAAAAAGTTTCTCTATTTCTCTGTACTACTCCTATAAAAACCTGAGGGCTCCTTTGATTCAAGGGAATTCTATAGGATTTTTGGAGGATTAAAATCCTTTGAAATTTTTCCTACGTTTGTCCTTTGATTCATAGGATTGAATCCCATAGGAATTTTTCCAATGGAATCTTTTGTACTACATTTCATAGGAAATCTAACATCCACTCTAACCTCTTTTTACAATTCCTTTGCTTTTCCCGTGAAATCAAACGCTCCTTGCTAATCCTATATGATTCAAGTGGGCATGACACTCCAATCCTATACTTTTCCTATTCCTGCGTTTTCAAAATCCTGCAAATCAAAGAGGTCCTGAGTTGGTGATGATGGTGTGCCTGCCATCTTTCACCAATAGCCGTCGGATCTAGATCTGACGCATACAAAGCAAACTGCTGCAGTTTTGCAAAAAGATGCCTGCACTTGTTCCCTATTTACAAACAACTCCGTGTCTCTCACAATCAGCCTTATCTCTACCCCACCACATCTAGAAAGCCATGGAACAATCTGGCACGATGGCCGCTACCGGCGCCGTCCACCCCCAATCTTGGTGTTTCGTGCAATGCACGAGCATCTTACTCGTACTATAAGAAAAGAGTAGAGATACTCATGGCAATGCACGGGAAATTATGGCAAACACGGCTAGTTGTAAGCAGGCTAGCTCTACAGCCATGATGATAGTGACTGCACACGGTGAGGCTGACTTTGGTATGCCGAACACGGCGCCTACACTCAGGTGTCATCTCCGGTGCAGGGTCTTGTCACTTCATTGTGAGGAGCAGCACATAATAATTTGATCAACGGGTAGTACAGTACTACTGCATTGGTAGTACTACTACTAGTCTAGCACCACTGTCTGGATTTAGTAGTACTACCACGTCCGTCTGGATTTAGTATTTGACTAGCAATATCTAGTAATGCATGTCACAAAAAATATACTACTCCCTCTGTAAATAAATACATGGAGTATTGTTTTATTCGGTTTTGAATGTAGTTCCCGATGATATTATACACTCTCCCTTCCGATAGATGCCTCAAATATGAAGTCTCATCAATCAGACTACTATTGTACTCACCGAGCGGTCAGCTTGGTAAGCTACCAACAAAAAATTGCAATCAAAGACTACTATTGTACTCCCTCCGTACTGGTGCATTAGGCTGGTCGTAATGGGAGTATCATAGGTAGTATCATGCATGCCAACTAGGCAAATTTGATGAGGTGGCATAGAATTAAATGAAGAAAGAGTGGGGTGAGTATCATATCATGATACCGTATCATATTAAATGTTGTGCTAATATGTGTCATGCATGTCAATAAATGAAGTTATCTATGATACTAACACATGATACGATGCACTACGGGTGTAGTATCATACACTAGTATCATATACATGATACTAGTATATGATACTCACCATTACGACCAGCCTTAGTCACGTTACGAAAACCAATTAATCCCAAAACTTTTAGGCGCGGTGCATTAACTACCCACCTCGGTCCCTGTTTTTTGCCACGAAAAAATAAATCACTCAATAAGAGACATGGGGTGACATTAATTACAAAATATTACTCCTACCTCCGTCCTAGTTTATTGGTCCACTTAGTATTTTGTGCCAAATTTTGACCATAGATTTAACTAAAATAATAATAATGCATGTCACCAAAAATTGTACCATTGGATTCGTATTTGAACATAGTTTCCAATGATATTATTTTTGGTTACATGCATTAACATTTTATTAGTTAAATCAAATGTCAAAACTTGGCGCAAAATGCAAAGGGGACCAATAAACCAGTAAACATCAAAGTTCTCTCATTTTGCCCCAACTTGGTCTTGGTGAGATGACTATACTGCACCGGCACGGAGGGAGGGCCGAGGAGTAGATGGCCAACACACACGTGAATGCAATGCAGTCTGCACTTCTCATATAAAGGCTCCCCGCCAGTCCAATCTACGAAACCCTACGCACCTATGCACCCTAACCAAGGGCAAGAGTGATCACTCCAATCGCAAGATTAGTTGACTAGAAGCTAGACCAATGGAGGCGATGAGCGCGAGTATCAGCCGGCTGTGCCAGATGGTCCACGACGCTGGCCTACAGCCCAGCACCGAGGAATGTCTTCAGGTCGTGCTTGAGGCCGCCAGGGTAAGAGGCCTCTTGGATGACAGCTTCGTCTCCTTGTTCGACGAGGTCCTCGTCGGCTTCCTTGACAAGTTCACCATCGTCAAGAAGCTCGCGGACGACCTTGACGTATGCCTCCAGCCCACGCGCCCAGGCTCTGTGATGCCCGCCACCCTCAACGGCCTATATGGTGACAACCTCTTCGACGCACTGGTGGCCCTGCGACTGCCCGCCGTCGAGCCAGAGAATGTCCACCTCGAGGTCGCGCTTGTCGTGCAGTGCCTGGCGCAGCAAGACACCATCGACATAATCACCCACGTCTACACGCAAATCGTCCACAAGGACTACTACGTGCAAGAGGAGGACGATAGGACGCTGGCCTTCTTGGACTGCAGGGCAACCTTGGACGGCATTGTTCAGACGCACGTTGAGCTCGCCACCAACGCCGCTGCTCCTCACACGTCGGTTGGTGACCCGGCGCACTAGGGCATGAGAATGTCATTGATGGATCCGTATGTATCTTTATATTTCCGTCAATTCCATGTAGTAGTATATTGTACTACTAATTATCTTACCTTTCGCATCAACTTCATAATTTTCATACGTACTCCATGCATGAACCGCGCCAGAACCAAACTTCTCACTACACTAGGGAAAATCGTTATTTCTATCTATCGGTCGCGCCATGGAGCAGAACCAAATTTTACAAGTTACAAGTTCAAAAGGGAAAGCCTGCCGTGTTCGCGTCGCACCCCCACACAGTTGGTCCGGCACGCCGCTCAAGGGGGAATGCGTGATGTATTGCATTTTCACTTACAAGTGGGACCGCAGTTGAGCAAACCGACTATCGACAATCCCCCACCCTGCCCACCGCGCGATTGCTGAGTTAGAGAAAACAGGAGGGAGAAGAGATAGTTGTAGCACGAACTCCAAGAAAATTGGTGTCAGATGGGACTCATGTGGGTGCCGTGTGTCGTACTGCTAGACGTGAATGCTAGTTATGGCCCATGCAACCCCACTATATCGAGGTGCTGGTTACGTAGAGCGAACACATTATCTCTCCAGGAGTATGGCACACCACTAGTACTACTCACATTTTCGCGAAATTTCCTGGAGTCCGTGCTCAGCCCTCCTCTCTCTCTCTCTTCTCAGCCAGCCAGCAGACGCGTGGAGTGTGCCCATCGTTTGTTTGCTCACATGCGGTCCCACATGTCAATGAAAACGCAAGACGACCCACTGAACCTGCACATCTTTCACCTCGACGTGCTGGTGATGAAAAACACATCCAATAAAGATCTTCGGTGGATGCTTTTGGAGTTACTCCAGAGTAAGATTCTATTTATAGTTTAACCCAAGATGCACATCACGTGGCTTCAACTAGCACTCCATTTTCTTGCATGACACGACCTGGTTGCTGGATGTCCCACGTGTCAGCAAAAGGAGGAAGAACTCGACCAAATCTTCTCCACATTTAGACCGGAGGAGTAGGAAACACGACAAGCCTTGTGCCTACATCATACTACGTACAAGCCCACCTCACGCAGTCACGCTATCACCATATTTCTTGGCCTCTGTGCGACACCTAGCTCTAGTTGATGGTATACTACTACTAGGACTAACTATTGCACTAGCATACTCCACTATTAGGTTGGCTCTATGTGATGTGGCAACTTCATATAACCGGATGGTGGCTATACTACTACGGTACTCACACTCCAAGAAGTGACTCGAAAACCATTCATAAATTGAGTTTATGACATGCATATGCAAATGTACCATTCATTACATACAACAAGTCATCAACACACAACGACAACGAGGATACATGTTGGATTATAGATTATTTCCAACAAAACATTCTAGTAAATACTATAGTTTTTATCACATAACAAATAACAACCAATGAAATGAACTTCAGCTCAACCAATTCTCGGCGTTGGAAACGCTTGCTTTGAACCATAAGTAAGCCTCTAGGAAGGGGAAGCTATTGTTAATATCGAGACCAACGCAGGACTCATCATCTAGGCTGAAGCGGCCTATATCAGGACGCATATTGTGATAGCCAAGGTAGGGAACAGTAGCAATGTCTGAGGTATAGATACAGTTGCTTCTCATAAACGGTAGTAACGTTGTGCCAACAGCAGCTGGATCGCCTTTCACCATCATTGGATAGTTTTGTCCAAGGAAGAGCAAGTTTTCTCCAAGACCATCAATACGGAACCAGGCAGAAGGTGTTGGCGCTAGCACATTAGTATCCATCCCGAATACCCTGCAACGGATGTTGGAATAGGTCCGGAGAGGGCGACCATGGGAGACAACACCTACTTCCTTAGTAACATCAGCAGTGCCCTGTATACATACAAGAAGAGGTGATCCATCGGAATAAGTTGCCAGGTGCCACTGAGTATGTAGGTCCTTCTTGTCCTCATGTTCGTGATCATCACCATCGTCATCTCCCCCTTGGTTATAAATTTTTTCAAGTATAGGTGGTGGAATGTTCACAGGACCTTGGAAACACAAGAAGGTTAATTAGTACGGGGATACTAACTCACATGCACGTGGATGAAACAATTCTAATTACAGTGGAAGACAAACGTACCGAAACAATAAGGATTCCATGCAAAAACAGTGCCACGAGCGGTGGCAGCAAACACAAGACTCTTGTATTGAATTGCATCACAGTACTCATCCATGTACAGAAATTGATTTTTGAGCAATATCCATCGAGGCGTGGAAGTAAGGATGGCAACAAGCTTGTCGAAGATAGCAACAACATGATAGTTCGTGTAATCCCAAGAGCGGTTGGGAACTCGACAAATTGCTATCTTCTGTAGACGACAGTCACCATGATCGTATTTGAACCTACGTAGATAATCTGTGTGCTCAACCTCAGGGCACTCTGAGATTTTTGGAAGTGGAACCCGGTGACGAGTGTACACATTCACAAGTTCCCACTCGCAGTTGTACCCAATATAAACAACCCAATCTCCATTTGCGCCTGCCCAGGCCTTACCCTTAAGCGATGGCATCTTAACATCACACGTATCATTATCAAGCGGCATCAACTTGCACAAGGCGAGGCTTCGGTCGTCCCCGCGCCAGCAAGCAGGGTCATGGCAAAGAAGATAGGGGAGATCAAACCGCTCCTGAACCCTTGGGTTCTTTGTAATGATGTTATTTGTTGAGTCGAGAATGGTCTTGAACGAACCTGCCATGCTAGCCGAGGTGATGATGTCGCACCAATCAATGAGTTCCTCCACCACGTCATCTTTCAGTTCGGGGCAAGAATAACGGGGTCATTTCCGGCCTGTTCCCTCCATGGATAAGATGATCGAACAATGGCAGAAGGAAGGGTGAAGGAAAATGGAGGGAGGAAGAGCGTGCGACAGTAGTTCCAAATTGAGAGGAAAAGGCGAAGAGGCAATGGATGGTTGCCACGGTACAGGAAGAGGCGCCCCGGCCTACATAGACGCATGTTCGGAAATTGTACAAAAGGACTCGCCGTTGTCTCACTGACATGTTGGAACGGGACCACATGTCAATGAAACATGGTGTGTCATTTCTCGTGCAAAATGCAATCTGGCCGCGTTGGCCTGAGGTGCCGCATTAATTCTCAACTTTATTTTTTTAATGGCGTGCCATTCAGTTTTGAAGCATGACTAACTGGTACTGTATGCAGAGAAAATATAAACTACTCTACCACTACTCCACCTACAGTACTAGTATCAAAAAAGATATATAGGCTGGAGCTTCAGCGCTTGCTTGCTAAGGGCTACCCACTTGCTTCTCACACTATCACCCTCTCTCCAGATCTAAAAAAGAAGGCGGTGCCCCTCTCTCTCCCTCCTCACCGGTGGTCACAGATCCGCCGGGGAAGAAAAGGACGTGCAGCGTTGACGCACTCATCGTCGGCGAGCGAGGTCACGCACTGACGACAAGGCCGTCCTCTCAGACCTAGCACCAGTGCGGGATGGCCTCCGTCCCCAACCTTGCTGCCGTAGTGTGTGCGGAGGACGACGACCACGACCAAAGCCACTTCCCGCCGACCCTCAGGTATGCTACCTCTTTTTGAACCATACCCTTGTTCTATTGCCCCATCTGCCACGTCACTGCATGTGGATCTTTTTCCACTCCACCATCTCCCCAATTTTCTATCCTCTGCTCTGCTGGTCACGCAGACGAAAACCTTAATTTGCACTGTTAAAGGAAACCCTACTTCATGCAGACTAATCCTTGTTTGGGTTGAATAAGGAAAGGAAGGGAGAAAGTACTGTCGAAGAGACTATGCATCGAACCCGCATCTAGGTTGAAAAGGGGAAAATCAGTAGATAAGGAATGAGTCTCATGTCACTTGGTTTAAAAAGGGTAGAAAGGCATGACAACGCAATAGAGAATGACCAGGTCGATCGGTTTGTTGTCCTCACATAGGAAAAAGGTGGCTAAAGAGAACAAAAATGGGACGTAATCCACATATGCTGCCTGGATATTTGTTGCTCTGGGCAACCATCCCCCCATCACCACTCTATGCGTCCGTGGAGGTACATCGTACTGGTGTGCCCACTATCCGAATGGGCCTCCCATGCTCTTATTGCCAATTTTTTGCTGTTAGTATAACGCCAGTGGTAAAGTCAAGCAATGCTACTGCTAAAGTGATGCCACATTTAACTAATGTCGCACTCAGTCTAATGCCACCGATAAATTTAAGCAATGCCATTTAATGTCACTGGATTATTTCAGGGTTAGCTGTTGATT
Organism: Thinopyrum elongatum; assembly: GCA_011799875.1. Classification (NCBI taxonomy): domain Eukaryota; kingdom Viridiplantae; phylum Streptophyta; class Magnoliopsida; order Poales; family Poaceae; genus Thinopyrum; species Thinopyrum elongatum. Next base: position 311,137,917 of record CM022302.1, on the reverse strand, counting down.
GTGGATGTATTAAAGATTTTTCAGCTAAGCCATTCTAATGCTGTTGCACAGCCAGTATACCAATGATGAAACTTGTTACTACCTTCAGATTTTTGCATTGTTAATGCTTATAGATTACATACCTCACTTTCATGAGATAAGTCAATTTTTTTTGTATAGTGTCACTAATATGCCAAGGCGCTGATGTCATTTTATTTTGGTTAAACTGCACAAAAAATTATGAAGAGAAGAGGAAAGGTCAAGAGTGGGCACCTCCTCCTCCAGCTGTTTTCTTGATTCGGTTGATCAAGTTTTTATGTTTGATCGATTATCAAGATTGGGATAGCAATTTTTCAAGTCCCCTCGAGGTCAAAATGATATTTAACTTGAAGATCATGGTTTGCAAAAAAAATTATACTGTCATTAGTTAATAATGCTAGTTACCTTCAGACTTTTGTATTTGGCTTAATGCTGTTACACAGCTAGTATACCAATGCTGAAACTTGTTACCTTTACATTTTGTATTGTTAATGCTTATAGAAATCTTCCAGTGCTAGCTTATGGAAATCTGTTCAGTAAAACCATTGTACTGTAGCCCATAATAAAAAAACTACTCTACTGTGGCACTAGCCACTGTATTAGTGTATATTTGTACTATTCGAATGGTGTTGCATTAGCATATGGACATATATAAGGTGTGGCAAGCTTTCCCAGATATGTGCTCAAGAAAACTACTACCTGTTTTTCTAAATACTAGATGTTTGGGTACTTTAAATTGAACTACAAAAACGTCTTATATTAAGGAACAGAGGGTGTAGAGTTCACTCAAATTATGCCGGTAAAGCTTGTCACACCTTTGTTAAAATTAATGTTCATTATGTTATCGGAGGAGGTCTGCATGTTTGTCTCTAATGCCAGTCGATCACATACCTGACATCATGATGTAATGGTAAGTCATTTCTTTTTGTACAATGTCACTGAATTGTCAAGGCGGTGATGGCATTTTATTTTAGTTGAACTGCACAAAATATGCTTAAAAGAAGAGGAAAGGTCAGGAATGGTTCAGTTTTTAAGAAAATACTATGTACGCCTTCCTGACATCAGCCGTTGTTGCCTTATTTATTCCTTCAAACAGGTGGTTAGAAACAGTCTTGCTACCTTTTCCCATTAAGAAATTGGAATGCTTATATTTGTGAGTCTATGCTTCAACTAGTGCCACTTTTATAGTAATCACACTTTCAATATCTGTGCAAACAGGGATGCTCGATTTTAGTGGAACTGCACAAAAAGTCCAAATGGTTCAACATTAGGAGCATGTTTTCTTCCAAACCGTTATATCCAATTGGTGGCACTATGAGCTGTTCATTACGAAGGTACATGGTTTGCTACTATCTTGCTACTCTTTTTGTACTGTCATTAGATAGTAATATTAGTGGTTTGCATGTGAATATATTGGCAGGGTGGACCTACATTGGAGGTGCAGGACATGATTCAATGATTGGATGCTCAATTTCGGTTGTATCGATTTCACCTCTTCCATCACTGCGAACATGGATATCCTTGGTCTGATGAAGAATAGGCGCTATATTTCTGCTCTGTACCAGCAAATCAATTCAGTACGAAATTGTCCAGGACAAAACATGACAGTATCAAATTGTCCAGTGCAAAACATGACAGATGCTAAGTGGAAGAGACGTGTATAAACCGAAAATACAAGGTGGGGTATATGTTTACTAGCTGCTTGATATTTGTGCAGACAGATGTCTGCCCGTTGCTATTTGGGAAACAAACAAAGTGACCTCAATTTTGGTGGAACTGCACAAGAGAACAGTATAGTCACTGCATGCATGCCATTTGAAAATAGACACAGAAAGATTGGATAGTCACTTCATGGACTGCACAAAAGTAGTACTGTACTATTTATTGGCCAACACTAGGTGCTTCATTGCTTTGGTCTAATTATGCAATGGGCATCATTTTGCCTAAGTTAAAGTTTGTATTCCAAAAATAGTCTCGCCATGTGATCAAGAGTAGACCAAATCATATTGCAGTGGATGTTCCTCCATCATGTGTGGTTCATTCTCATGGTTCCAGCTGTTGGTGAAACCACTTACGTTTGCAAGAGGAATTGTAGACTTCACAAACAAATTTGTCTTTCACTCTGTACTGAATGTTGGCCCAGAGAAGCATCCATGTTAGTAGTTAGAACAGATGTTTTTTCTAGATCTTTGCTTTTGGAGCTACATATTTGTATATGATCTGTGAATCATTGAGATGCATTAACATGTTGATCTTATGTATGGGAATCATACTAGTTGGTTGTAAATTTGGGCTACTAATGTGAACATATTACAATGCCAGGCCTGTGAGTCTCGTGTGAACATTTCGAATGGATCGGCTCTTACTACTGTGCACAGCATGATCCTTATTTCTATGTGCTCAGTGTTTACAAGTTACTAGCAGTTCCTTATTTCTGTTCGCTCAGTGTTTACAAGTTATTGATCGATCACTAGCTAGCCTACTAATACGCTCCTGGCAGTTTGAGTTGCGACGCAAGATCCGAAGGTGGCAGTTTTTTGAATAAAAATGCCTATCTCTGAAGAAACTGGCATGTTGTTCTGAAGAAAATGCCGTGCGAATCTGAAGAAACTGCCGGCAAAAACGTTCGCAAATGCCTTATCTCCCAGCGAACGTTCATTAGCTATTGCGATCCTACACGTACACTATCCGACCGACTCGATCCTACGCGATTAACCAGCGGATCACGCACGTACCTCATCTGGATGAATCGAGCGCACTGGTTTGACCGTCATGCCGACGTGCGACCCAGCACGGATGGGGCGCACCACTGACGGGACAGGACGGGACGGCACAGTCATAATTTAAGTTTTTCTAATTTTCCATGGTAAGCTGGCGCACTAAGCCATGCCTGCTTATGCATTGAATTCTGATGACCGCGATGACCATCATGTTTCCCACGACACGCTGGTTCACCTACCTTCCGCTTATAATTACTGGTTCCCGGCGTTCTCTGGTGGCACCATCACCCAACTCGCCCTATCCTCATAAGCCCCCACCGGCCCGACGTCGCTCGCCACTTGCCCTCGCTCTTGCCACTTCGGTCATGCCCTCGCCCGTCCGCAATAAGCGACGCCGGAGGCGGTCACCACCGGAACTAGTGTTCAGTTTTTCACCGGAAGGCAGACGGAGGGAGGAGGCATTCTATCGGTCTTTAGATGGCAATGCTGAGTATGAGGACTTGTTGGAGCATGACCGCCTGGTGGAGGAGCAGCGTATCACCGATTTGCACCGCCAGCGGGGCACGGAGCAGCAGCGCACCGATGCTCTGAGTCGTGAGTAGAGCGCCCACAACTGGGCCGACTACATGGAGGCCGGCGCCCGGCAAATAGCCCTGTAGGCTATCGGGCACGCACGCGTTCGCGACGCCGAATTTTACTACTAGCTCGTCAAGTGGGTTTCCCGCTTAGAAGCCAAAGCTTCGGTGGACCACGCCGGCATGGAAAGAGCCAACGCGCGCGAGCAACGCGCCATGTCGTACCTCTGGCAAGTCCGAGGTGAGGAGGAGAACGTTGGTGCCGGCGCTTAGCGTGTACCACATATGGCTGCCGGCATCGTCTAGTTAGGTAAGAGTAAGTTAGTACTTGTACACTACTAGAGTATTAGTGAGAGTAGATAGTTAACCTAGCTATGATGGTTGTCAACATGGAAGTTTAGTACTCTATATCTGGATCAGACCTGTTACTTTGCTCTGAACGTTGAACTTTCCATTTGAATGTATGGAATGGTCTGTTATTTTTTTTAAATGGGTTGTATTTGTCTGGCACGGGTTTAGAGGCTGACTTGTGGGCCTACTAGGTTGACACGTACACAATCATGAGATGATTGTATGTGGAGAGGATGACAGCAGGGACCCACCAGGGTCATGGCAGTACGCAAGCAAGTGCCTCCTTATTTCAAGCCAAAAAAATGGTTCCTCCTAATGGATTTCTGACATCTGGGTCCCATGCCATGGTCAACGTAGTCAATAAACGAGAGAATTGCACAATGAGCGGCTGACATCAGGGACCCAGCAGCTCGCCCAGTTCTTTTTGTTTTTGAGACGGAAGCAGGGTTTCAACTGGGCTGTGCGGGGCACTCTGGCCTGTCTAGCCAGCCTTTTATTTTATGTTTAACACAAGACTAGCCTAGTAGTTTTTTTCTTTCTGAAAATGGCTAGCCCAGTTTTTTTGTTCTTTTGCAGAATACCCAACCGAGGCCTACTTGCTTTGTCAGCCCTGCTGGGCTGCAAATCTTTCAAGACGAGGAGAGTTTCATTCGGCTTGCCCAGAAAATGGGTTATCACTAATGAGAAATGGGCTGTACATTTTTAAAACACATCAAACCGGCAATTAGTTTTAAATTTCTTTTTTTTTCATTTCAAGATTTTAAATTCCATTGATTTTTATGCGTGGACAATTATTTGGATTTTATATTGATATAAATTTATTTTTCAAATTAGTTTGAACGTGACTCAAAATTTTGGGATTAAAAACAGTTGGGACCGCACTGAAATATGCAAAGTTTCGTATAATTTTTTAACCGTGGCCACAATATGGGCTATAATGCTAACAAAAAGAATATGGGCTCCAAAAAAATCCTTAAGAATTAGCAAATGGGCTATAAATTATTAGAAATAATGGCAGATGGGCTGTATGCTATTTTCCACACATTTGAGGCTGACTTGTGCGCCTTGACGCGTACGCTTTCCTAAAAAAAGGTTGACGCTCACGCAACGCCGTGTCAACTTAGTCAACACACGAGAGCAGTGACTGTTGGATGTCCATCCAATGGCCGTCGTGATTCTTCAATCTCTGCTCTTCCTGCTCTAGCCGCTCAAACAAGCGCCGACGGGACTGCCTGCTCCCTCCTCCCGCGGCTGGCTGTGCTACCGTGCAGGCCTCACCATCCCACCGTACTCCCATCGCTGGCCTAGCCATCCATCTACTCACCCAGACCTCCTATTATTCTCCGGTGACGGCAGCCTCACACTGCAGCTGAAGCAATAAACCCTCGTACTCCCCTCCGCGTGGGAAACAACTACTGAGTCTTCCCCGGCTCCTGGTCATTCCCTTCCTAGGCCTCGCCATCGTCCCCGCCTTGGTGTTCTCGATGCGGCGTGGTCAAGGAACAACTTCCATCAGAAGAGGACTATACGTGGAGAGGCTGACAGTTGGGTCCACGGCCGCAGCAAGGAAGTGCCTCCTTATTACGCGCAAAATAATGATTCCTCCACCTGACAGCGGGGACCCACCGGAAGGGCCTCCGTATTTCATGAAAAAAACATTCCACCCGCTGACAGCTCGGACCCACCAGCTATATCTTCGAACGCAAGGAAGTGCCTCCTTATTACACACAAAAAAATGAATACGCCAGCTCCTAGGTGGGACCCACCATATTTGAAGGCTGACTTGTGGGCCTACTAAGTTGACGCAGACGCAGGGCTTTGACAACTTAGTCAATATAAATGATTCTAGCTGCGGTGACCATACGATGTCCATCCAACGGCTGTCGTGCTTCTTCAACCTCTGGTCTTCTTGCTCCAGCCGCCCAAACCTTCGCGGGCCGTGCCGCCTGCTCCTGCCTCCCGTGGCCGGCTATGCTGCCGCGCAGGCCTCACCGCCCCACCCTACTACCATCGCTGGCCTGGCCATCCCTGTACTCACCCAGACCTCTTGTTATTCTCCGGTGATGGCAGCCTCACACTGCAGCCGAAGCAGTAAACCCTCGTACTCCTCTCCGCGTGGGCATCCACTACCGCGTCTTCCCTGGCTCCACGTCGTCCCCTTCCTAGGCCTCACCGTCGTCCACCGCCTTGGTGCTCTCGGCGCGGCGTGGTCAACGTGGTCAAGGAACGACTTCTATCAGAAGAGGACTGTACGTGGAGAGGCTGACAGGTGGGTCCACGGCTGCAGCAAGGAAGTGCCTCCTATTACGCGTAAAATAATTATTCCTCCACCAGACAGCAGGGACCCACCGGAAGGGACTCTGTATTTTGTGAAAAAAAACCGTTTCCCCCTTGACACCTGGGACCCACCAGCTACATCTTCGCACGCAATGAAGTGCCTCCATACTACGGGCAAAAAAATGATTCTTCCCCCTGACAGCTGGGACCCACCAGCTATATCTTCGCACGCAAGGAAGTGCGTCCTTATCCTCCCTGACAGCTGGGACCCACCCGGTCGAAGCGTACGTAGCGTTGTCGTGAACATGTATGTACATACTGGTCGATCGGTCTCTCTGCAGCAATGAACTGTGGCCGAGTAAGGAGCGGCACGTGTCATAGTAGAGGCGCGGATGTAGCATGTCACGCAGTCCCGTCTATATCGTGTACACGTACGTACAGCCACGCTGCAAAAAAGTAAATACGGCTACATACGAACATACAGGCGGGATCTCAAATGCGTACAGCGACGTCGTCATGTTCATCGGCAGCCAATCGGCTGGGTCGTAACGGAGGAAACGGCGTCGTGTTCATCGGGAGGCAACAAAATACGTCGTGTTCATCAGGAGCCAACCGGCTTGGACGGAACTGCCGAAACGAGGTCTGGCGTACCGCAGAACGGAGGAAACGGGCCTTCTATTCGACCGTGTTCGGTCAAAACGGGGTCCTGTTCATCGGGAAGGGTCTGGCGTACCGCAAAACCGAGGAAAAAGACTTGTGTTGGAGTGCCTACGGTCGAAACGGGGTCCTGTAGATCGGGAGGGGTGTGGTGTACCGTAAAATGGAGGAAACGGACTTGTGTTGGAGCGCCTACGATCGAAACGGGGTCCTGTTCATCCACGGTCTACTGCCTCGCTACAGCCTCCACGGGCTACTGTTCATCCCCCGTCGACCTCCTCCAGCCTCCACAGGCTACTGTTCGTCCACGGCTACTGTTCATCCAGCCTCCACCGGCTGTTGTTCATAGAGCCTCCACGGAGTCCTGTTCATCCACCCCCAACCGGCTGGGGCGTGGCAGCATCCTCGGGGTCCTGTTCATCCAGCGGCAACGGCCTACTACCACGGGGTCATGTTCATCCAACCCCCACCGGGAACTGTTCATCCACAACCAACCAACCGGTTTGACTCACCACGTCTCGAATCGTTCTATGTACCGCGCGCACGGTAGCAACGGTCACTGTTCATCGAGAGGCAACCAACACCGGCTAGCTAGCTATGTCTCGCACGGGGGCTCGACCGGCTTCAGTGTAAGCAGCAGCAGTGATTGATCGCTCGGTTCAGTTAGCAGCAGCAGCGAAGGAATCGCTCGGGTTCAGTCAGCAGTGAATGAATCGCTCGAGTTCAGTTAACAGCCAAGGATTGATCGCTCGGGTTCAGTAACGTGCGATCGCTCGGGTTCAGTTAGCCAACGCCTCGCACACACGAGCGTACATGAGAGAAACGCGCAAACCTCCGTGCATCGCTCGGCCCCGACCACCCACCGTAACCGGGAACTCCCCGATATTTTCCTCGCCCTCTCTTCTACCACAATTTTTTCCGTCATGGACGGCCCAAAGAATGTCATGCAGCTGCATCTCCGGCCCGCCCAGGACGAAAAGCCCATTTTCTGTCATGATTTTTTGTGATAGAAGTAGGAGCCCACCACATCTATGATGATACTGGTTTTTATCACAATTATCGTCATAGAAGTGTCATAAGCATGATAGGAAAAAAATTCGTTCAGCCCAAAATGTCACGGATGTGTCTTTTTTTGTAGTGGGGGAGGGGGTGGCTGGGGTGGTGTTTGAGGATAGGCCGCGGCTATTGAAAATTTTAGTAATGGTGGGTGGAGATGGTGGTGGGCGAGGGAGGGCGACGGTTCAAATGCCTCAGCTACTGGAATTTTACTATAAGGTCGGTGGTGGAGGAATGGGGGCGACGGTTGAAATACCACGGCTACTAAAACTTTGGTAAAGGAATTGATGCGGGGCGGGAGCACCCAAGATCGCACACGGTCCAATAAGAATATGCATGTATGACAATATGGAAAAGCGGTGGAATCGCCGATTTTTGCATCGCTCAAGGTGGGTAGTTTGTTTTTAGATTTCTAGCTAGCTGGTCTATCGCACATGGTTCGTCCTAATTTTTAGATGCAGACGTGGAATTCATCCTAAATAAACTACCCGCCTTTAGCTTGCGCAGGTGGTGATTTTACAGTGCACTTGCATCGCACACGGTTAAGCCAGTACCACCGTTGCTTGCGCTTGCGCAGTCGTGGTGATTTCATAGCGCACTTGCATCACACACAGTTAAGCCACTACCTCCACCCTTGCTCGCGCTTGTGTAGTCGTGGTTATTCACAACGCACTTGCATCGCACATGGTTAAGCCACTACCTACACCCTTGTGCGCGCTTGCGCAGTCATGATGATTTCATAGTGCACTAGCATCGCACACAGTTAATCCACTACCTACACCCTTGCTCGCGCATGCATAGTCGTGGTGATTTCACAGCACACTTGCATCATACACGGTTAAGCCAGTACACCCATGTCCGTTGAGCGTCATCCGAGTCTTTGCATAAAAAAACATGAGAGAGGGTCAGAAGACAGCCACACCAGCATGTGGCCCAAATATATATGAATGAAAAGGGTGGTGTGTGATGTTCAAAATTCCAATGCACAACTTTGACCACCCGGGCCCACAGTTGGGCGCATCATCGAAGATTGATGAGAGGGGCCAGAAGTCAAGAACCACCTGGAAGTGGCCAAATATATGTAGGAATATAGGGTGTGATGTTTAAATACACAATGCACAACTTTGGTGGCACCTACCTCGCAAACTGGAAAGCCCCCTTGGATATATCTATAATGACATAATGTCGTAGCTACCGAGCTAGGGTGCTTGACCCACCTCCCACTCCGTGTCGGTGGGACGGATGCACGTACTGATACTTTGGTCATACATGCATGTCGCCATGACCTACCATAAGACGGACCAGTGAATCTATCGCTTGGTCAAACGATAACTGTTGTTGTTGATCAAAAATGGATTGGACCATCATCAAAAATCACACGAGAGGGGCCACAAAACCAGCACCGCCTGCATGCGGCCCAAAATGATGTACATTGGAAGGGGTGATGTGTTTACAATATCAAATAATGTACAATTTAGATGTGGCGCCTGCCTCTCGATATAGACAACCACCATGAAAGCTAGGTAATTAAGGACGAGATACGCAGGGTACGATGTCGGTCCAACCCACCAATCCGAGCGTGTGGGAGGGAATCGTAAGAACGCATGAGCTCGAACTTTGCTCAAAAGACATGTGACGGTGACCGGCCTTGACACGAACTATGAGGAATCCATTCATGGCTAACATGTACCCCTCATTATCGGTCAAAGGGATGATATATATAGATCCGGGGAGCCCATAGATATGCATGTATCGTCGCTAAAAACTGCACAGGGAGACATGGTCGATCAGAAGACCCCCTATACCCTGCATGCGGCCCGAAAATTTGTATGGGTGGTGTGTGATGTGTTCAAGTTGTCACAAAAAACCACACAGGGAGACGTGGTCGATCAGAAGACCCCCTAAACACTGCATGCAGCCCGAAAATATGTATGGGTGGTGTGTGATGTGTTCAAATCCCCAATGCACAACTTGGATGGGGCACCAACTACATTACAAACCAAACACCGTTCCCGACCCCAAGCCAGGTTCAATATGTACGATGCTGGTTCCCCAACTTCAAGGCAGGGGGAGGGGGTATCGTCCAACGCATGTGCTCAAACTTGATTTAGTCTAACATGGCACACACAGAGCAATAGGAAACCATCATGGTCAAACCCTTCTCGTATGTTGGGTCAAAGGGATAGATTGTGTTGGGTCCCCTCATTATCGGTCAAGGATGATATATATATATAGATGTCGAGGTCGGGGCTCCGTAGACCCAAACTAGGTTCAAACTCTGGGGCGTGTGCGAAGGATCTGGCCTAGCCATGGCTCACTGCTCACCACCCCACGGCTTGGCTCCGGCGAGTTCGTGCGAGCGAGAAGAAGAAGTTGACACGGTGGTTTTCCCAGGTTCGGGCCACCTTGCGGTGTAAAACCCTACTCCTGCTTTGTGGTGGATTGCCTCACGAGGAGGATGAGGATGAACTAGTACAAGTGCGAGCTGCCTCGGGCAAGCTCAATGGACGAAGGATTGGATCTGGTCCCTCTCTACGGTGGAGACTAGCCTATCTTTATAGTGGCCTTGGTCCTCTTCCCTCATAGCTTAGGCGGGAAGGGATACCACAACGGCTAATTTGAAGGGGGGCAGGAGTACACCCTATCCTAACTAAAGGTGGTCTTCGTCTGCAAAGTTTCTAGTCGTGACGCCATGGTGGGCTCGGCGATGACCTCCGTCCTGCCGAGCCAGCGGCCTTGGTCTTGTTGCACTAGAATGGAAACCTTTGGGGGATTCCTTGGTAACCCGCGTACGTCCTTGCCTCCAGCACCAAAGAGGAAACTGTCCTCTCCTGCGCCTGCTGGTGCCCTCCTGTCCTTGGTCGTCATGGCTCACATCATCACGCACCTCGCGAGGTGGGAGGCTTGCATAGAGATCTCCACTCCTCGGGAGGCAGCCTCAGTAGGCCGCTCCTCGGGGGGCCTTGGTGTCGTTCTCCTCGCGGGGCGGGGGCCTCGCGAGGGTCTTGTCCGTGGAGTCTTGTAGCTGGGCCATACTCGGCCGTTGATGGAGACACGCGCTGGGCCGCAGGCAGATGGGTCTGGGTACCCCCGGTCCCAGAACGCAGACAGTAGCCCCCGGGCCCAAGGTGCGCTCGGCCTGGCTTCAAGGCGAAGGCAGCGAAGGGAGGGTGAAATGACGCGGGCCCTAAACACTGGCAGGCCAAGCTTGACGCGTGGCGCACAACCGGGCACAGACGCCCCCACTTCCCCACGTCGCCTCGGCAACCAGCCAGACTGAGAAAAGTCTAGCGCGTGCCGCGGGGCCATCATTGCTCCGCCGCACGCCCGACTTCTGATGTTTCCTTCTCTAGCAAGCTCGCACCTCAACCGGCTGATCATGTGCCACCTCAGACTCATCGCATCGCCATGGCCTGCGGGTGGAAGATAAACGGGGCCGTGGCGACGATGGACCACCAAATGGGACCGGAACCCGCCCTGGGTCGGTCCACCATGCTCAATCTCGAGGGGTTGGACAAGATCTTCACCGTGATCACAGCGGATTCCAACGAGTGGAAGGCGTTGAAGGTCTGGCCTGCCTCCCGGCCATCCATCGATTTGGAGGCCACCACCATCACCCTTCACCTTCCTACCCTCTTCTCTGGCTTGCTGCCACCATTCTCAGATTTCTTCAACGCCGTGCTTTTGCACTACCAGGCCCATGCGCTGCATTTTGACCCGGAATCCATCATCCTCCTTTCTGCTTTTGCGTTCTTGTGCGAAGCCTTCATGGGCATCACCCCCTCGGTGGCACTGCTATGCCACTTCTTTTCTCTACGACTAGTCGCCGATGCACAGTGCTCTGGGTGTGTGGGATTCCACGCAGTGAGCACGGCGGCGGGCGAGGGCATCGACATGGAGATCCATCCAGACGCAGGGGGCTTCCGGAAGCAATGGGTGTACGTCGACGCAGCCCAGTACAGCCGCCTGCTCGAGACTCCGTCGTCTCCGGCGAAGGTGAGCTTTGGGTGGGAGCACGAGAGGCTCGCCGACCCGAGGCTCTCGCGAGTCGTGGCGAGGATGGCCGACCTCAGAGCAGCGGGCATGACGGTGGCGATGGTGGTGACTGAGTTTGTCCGACGGCGAATCGCCTCGCTCCAACGCCATTCTTGTTCGATGTGGGCCTTCACCGGCCGCGAGGACCCCATGAGGCTCCAGGTGGCCTCCCTGCCTCCCAACGTGCAGCGCGGGATCCTTCGCCTCCTGACCAGTGGGGAAGCCAGAGCGCTCCCTCAGGAGGGGCTCCCCCTTTACGGCTACACAAGCGGGAGAGACTTCGCTAGGGGGATTCCCCGTTTCGATGAGTGCGGGTTGCCTCCTGAAGGCCTCGAGGGGCCTCAGGACAACCCCTTCCTGGTGGAGCCATCCTCCGAAGGCATCGAAGATGGAGTGCCACCGACAACGATGGAGGGGCGCGCTGACACGCCTGCCGGGAACCAGCCTGCTCCCGCGCCTTCGGATGGTGGCGGCATTATCCCGCCCGGGGGCGCGGCCATCGCCACGAGCGCGTGGAGAAGCCAGCCGTACCCTAGGGCACCGTCCCCTGGGGTTCGTGGCTCCTTGACGAAGAAGCGGCTTGAGGGCGATGCCGGCTCGCCTCCGCAGGCCTTGAAGGGAAGAAAGTGGGTCGCCACGGATGAGTAAGTTCTCTGCTCTCATTGATCCTTATGTGACAAGCCTCCCTGAGCTCCTGCTCCTCCGGTCTTCTCCGCGCGAAGAGACAAGGGCGCTCACGCCGCTGCCTCCTGAGGGCTCAGGGCGTGCAGCAACCACGCGCTCCGCAAGCCTGGTGGACGAGGCCGCGCACATTGGAGGGACCGCGCTTCCCCCGAGGCAATCCTTGGTGGGCCTCGGGACTGCGCCCTCCATCGGGGGCAACATCAGGCTTGCGTGGGTGACACCACTGCCCGTCCCGCCATCTCTCATTAGTAGCTGGGTCTGCCGTGAGCCGACGGTCAGCACGGTGTCAGGCCTATGCAGGGCCGCGTCCCGGGACAATGAAACGGGCGCGGGACCGATGGGCCCTGGAGCCCCGCCGAGCGCGGCCGGATCTTCGTGGGTCTCTATCACGGATTGGATTGTGGGTCGGAGCCCAGACTGGGCATTGGAGCTCGCGCGTGACTGAGGCGCCACCCGGCATGGCCTCCTTCAAGACACGTGAGGCGCGCTGGACCGGCTCGAATTAGAGCTTCGCGACGTCGATTCGTGCCTCGAGGGCGAGCACCAGCACCTAGCTCGCGGGTGGCGCCAGCTCGAAGTGGCCCTCAATTTGAGCCGCCTATAGCGCGAGGCCGCCCACTCGAAGGACGAGGAGTCCTCCTCCGCGGCGAAAGAGGTCCGTGATCGTGCTTTCAAGGAGGCCGAGGCCGCAGACCGACGGCGCGAGGTCGCCGAAAAGCGCGAGCGGGAGCTCTTGGACTCCATCGGCGCCCTGGAGCGGCGGCCTCAGGCGTGCAGGGCTATCACGACCGCCTCTACAGAAGGGTCATCGCCCCGCGAAGCGAGGCTTCGCGCCCTTGAAGAGGCGTTGGAGCTGGTGGCGTCCGAGCAAAACCTGGAGCGCGAGTAGCTAGAGGTGATGGAGCGCCAGGTGACAGCCGCCGAGGATCCACTGACCTCCCGGGAGGTGAGGGTCCAGGCGGAGATCAACCTGGGGATCACGGGAGCCCGTGAATCCCTCATCAAGTACCATCGCCAGAAGCTGGAGCTTCAGGAATCCCACATCCGCACACGGCGTAAAGAGCTGACAGATGAGATTGATGGCCTCAACAAGCAACTGGCTAGGGTGGACAAGCGCTAGAAGGCCACCGTTGATGCCCAAGCCGCGGCCGAGGCTGAGCTGGCGTCCCTTTATCAGTAAGTGGGGGACGTCACCTCCTTGGTGGAGCGGGCAACAGACGAGGCGAACCGGGCCCGGGGTTTGCGGCATACACGCTCCATGATGTTCCAAGACCTCGAACAGAGGGCCAGCCGTGCCACTAGCTCCATCTGCAAGGAGAGCGTCTCCAGCCCCCTCGTGGCTGACGACGCCGGCTACCTTGCCATTTTTACCAAGATCGTGGAGCGGCTCGAGGGGGGTGCAGAGAAGGTGTGTAAGCTTGTTGAAGAAGAAAGTCGCGACCTCCTTGCGCAGGCGTCGATGCGTGTCTTCGGCCACCTCCTTCGCTCCGACCCTAATTTCAATTTTGAGGCTGTGATCAATCATGTTCCCAGGGTCATCCACGACGCCCTGGGGGAATGAGTGGAGGATCATTTGGATGACCTGATCGCTCGGTTTGCCACCGACAGCCATGAAGATCAGCACGGGGCCGATGAGCACGGGGCTGCCGACAGTGACGACAATGATGCGTCCCCTTAGGTCACTTTTCTTCTGTTTTACCTGCCGACATTTTAAGTAAGGCCCCACGGGGATATAAAGGGTATTGGTGGGAATTCCTTAATGATGTATGGAACAATGTTGCACTCCCTTAGACTGCTTCTCCTTTTCTGCTTATTCTGTACCCACAACCCCCGAGCGAGGGTTGATCATCGCTGGTATGCCGGGTCGCGATGCCCGGTCGAGGCCAGAAGATGAGCGCTCCTGAAGTCAGAGACCAAGGGAAACACATGCCTGTTGGCTTGCTCGAGAGCGTCGACCGAGGACTTGGACACCAGAGTCTTGGTGAGGTGTGCACAGGGGCAGACCCGTGGCTGCCGTGGCCCGGGCTCCCATGCCGCTGGGGCTGGCCTGAGCGCAACACCGTCCCTAGCCCCCACTCGCGGGACGCTCGGGAGTGGGCAGTAGGCGGCCGTTGCTGCTTTCCGAAAAACTCAAGAAAGGGAAACACCGCAAGAAAAACAAACCCCCACCCTCCATTGAGCAAATACATAAAAACTTCACATTTCATTCAGGGAAATCGTGAAACGGTTTACAAGAAATAGGGGAAATGCTGCCGCGTCCAGCGCCTACATTAGTCTTCCCACCAGCACGGAGCATGGGGCCTCCACTTGGGCGTGGGCATAGTCGTTGTTCAACCGTTCCGCGAGCACGGAGCATGGGGCTTCCACTTGGGCGTGGGCAGGAGCTCCCGCGAGGTCATGTAACAGCGCACCGGGAGACTCCGGGGCGTGTACAGCCCCACTCATTATTATGTGAGAGTGTCACGGGTAGAACTTGCGGAGGTGTTGGATGTTCCAGGCGTTCTGCACGGGGACCCCGTCCTCCGTCTCCAGGCGCGCGGCGCCAGGCCTGGAGACGCGAGCAACCCTGAACGGGCCCTCTGACATGGGTGAGAGCTTGTGGAGGCCCTCCCTGGAGAGGACCCGCCTCAGGACGAGGTCTCTGACCTCAAGAGTCCAGGAGCAGATGTTGCGGCTGTGGTAGCGCCACAGGGCCTACTGGTACCTCACGGCGCGGAGGGAGGCTTGGCGGCAGGCCTCCTCACCGAGCACAAGATCGGTTCCCAGCGCGGTATCCTGACGCGCCTCGTCAAACGCCAAGACCCGTTGGGAACCATGCTTGATCTCAAGAGGGAAGACCGCCTTGGCCCCGTAGATGAGGAAGACCGAAGTTTCACCTGTGGGATTAGTCATGGTGGTGCGGATAGACCACAGCACGGACTACAGCTCGTCCAGCCAACCTTTGCCGCAGGCCTCAAGCTTCTTCTTGAAGCTTCTAGCCTTGAGGCCCCTTAGGACCTCTGCGTTGGCATGCTCGGCCTGGCCATTGCTCCACGGGTGGGCCACCGAAGCGTAGCATATCTGTGTTCCAAGGTTAGCACAATATGACCTGAAGAGGTTGCTTGTAAACTGGGACCCATTATCGGTGATGATGCGGTTGGGGACACCGAAACGGCTCATGAGGCCCTTGACGAACTTGACTGCCGAGCCTTCTAGAATGGTGCGTGTAGGTTCCACCTCCGCCCACTTGGTGAATTTGTCGATGGCTACCTAGAGATAATGGTAGCCGCCGGCCGCCCGAGGGAACGGCCCCATTATTTCCAGCCCCCAGACCGCAAAGGGCCACGAGAGTGGAATTGTCTAGAGCCCCTGTGCTGGCTGGTGGATCTTCTTGGCGTGGAATTGGCAGGCTTCGCAAGACCGAACCAGCTCGGTGGCATCGTGAAGCACTGTGGGCCAGTAGAAGCCGCTGCGGAACACCTTACCCACGAGAGTGCGTGACAAAGAGTGGTGCCCGCAGTCTCCCCCGTGGATATCAGCCAGCAGCTTGCGCCCTTGGTCTTCTGAAATGCACCTTAGCGAGACGTCGTTAGGACGCCTGCGGTACAGCTTGCCATCTTGCAAGCAGTACGCGGTGGCCGGGCGACCGACGCGCTCCGCGTCCTCCTCCTTTTCCGGAGGGTGCCGTGAAGTAGGTATGCCTCGAACTCCTTGGTCCAACTGTCTTCCTGAGGTGTCAATGCCAGGAGCAGGCGGGCTCCTGAGGTCGGGCCACAGGCCAGGGCGCCTGTGAGTGGCGCAGGAGGCAGCGTTGCGCCAGCCATCAGGGGCGCAGCTGATGGCTTGAAGAGCCTTTCTTAGAAAACGCTAGGGCCTTCGGGCTCACGGCGCGACGCCCACTTGGCGATGTCGTTCGCTTCCTTTTTCGCGCCTCGAGGGATGTGCTGCAACTCCAAGACCAAGAAACGCTTTTCAATTTTACGTACCTCCTCCAGGTATGCCATCATGTGCTCGTCCTTTGGCTTGTATTCCTTCTTGGAGAAGTTGACGAGGAGCTGGGAGTCGCCCCTTGATGGTGAGACGCTTGACCCCAAGGGTGGCCGCAGCCTTGAGCCCGGCGATCAAGCCCTCGTATTCTGCGATGTTGTTGGAGACCTTCTCGCCGTGTTGGAAGCAAAGCTGGACGTCCTAGTAAAGCTTGTCTTTGGCCGGAGAAATGAGCATAACCCCGGCTCCCACACCTTGCCCCGCGAAGACTCCATCGAAGTGCATGACCCAGCCGTCGGGCGCCTCATTGCCCAACGCAAGGGACCAGTCCTTGCGCAGCTCCTAGTGGCACGTATCCTGTCAGCGTTCTGGGATTGGGGCTACCCAGACTTGCCTACCAACGGCCCAGCGCATGGCCCCGTCGACGGCCTGGTACGGCCCAGCTACATGATACGTCTCCAACATATCTATAATTTTTTATTGTTCTATGCTATTATATTATCTGTTTTGGATGTTTTATATGCATTAATATGCTATTTTATATTATTTTTGGGACTAACTTATTAACCTAGAGCCTAGAGCCAGTTTCTGCTTTTTCCTTGTTTTTGAGCTTCGCAGAAAAGGAATACCAAACGGAGTCCAAACAGAATAAAACCTTCGCGATGATTTTTCTTGGACCAGAAGACACCCAGGAGACTTGGAGTACAAGTCAGAAGGGCCACGAGGCGGCCACAAGGGGGAGGGCGTGTCCAGGGGGTAGGGCGCGCCCCCTCCCTTGTGGGCCCCTCGGTGACCCCCTGACCTAGATCTTCCTCCTATATATTCACATATATTCCCAAACCACCAGAAGCATCCACGAAAACACTTTTCCACCGCCGCAACCTTCTGTTCCTGTGAGATCCCATCTTGGGGTCTTTTCCGGCATCCTGCTGGAGGGGGATTCGATCACGGAGGGCTTCTACATCAACTCTATTGCCCTTCTGATGAAGCGTGACTAGTTTACCTCAGACCTACGGGTCCATAGCTAGTAGCTAGATGGCTTCTTCTCTCTCTTTGTTTCTCAATGCAACGTTCTCCTTGATGTTCTTGGAGATCTATCCGATGTAATCTTCTTTTGTGGTGTGTTTGTCGAGATCCGATGAATTGTGGATTTATGATCAGCTTATCTATGAATAATATTTGAATCTTCTCTGAATTCTTTTATGCATGATTTGATATCCTTGTAATTCTCTTCGAACTATCGGTTTGGTTTGGCCAACTAGATTGGTTTTTCTTGCAATGGGAGAAGTGCTTGGCTTTGGGTTCAATCTTGCAGTGTCCTCTCCCAGTGACAGTAGGGGCAGCGAGGCACGCATTGTATTGTTGCCATCGAGGATAAAAAGATGGGGTTTACATCATATTGCCTGAGTTTATTCCTCTACATCATGTCATCTTACTTAAATAGTTACTCTGTTCTTCATGAAGTTAATACTCTAGATGCAGGCAGGAGTCGGTCGATGTGTGGAGTAATAGTAGTAGATGCAGGCAGGAGTCGGTCTACTTGACACGGACATGATGCCTATATTTCATAATCATTGCCTTGGATATCGTCATAACTTCGCGCTTTTCTATCAATTGCTCGACAGTAATTTGTTCGCCCACTGTATTATTTGCTATCTTGAGAGAAGCCTCTAGTGAAACCTATGGCCCCCGGGTCTATTTTCCATCATATTACTTTCTGATCTACTATTTTGCAATCTTTTGTTTTCAGATCTATAAACCAAAAACCCTAAAAATATTTACTTTATCTTTTGTTTAGTTTTATCTATCTCTATCAGATCTCACTTTTGCAAGTGACCGTGAAGGGATTGACAACCCCTTTATCGCGTTGGGTGCAAGTGTTTGATTGTTTGTGCAGGTATTGGTGATTTGTGCGTTGTCTCCTACTGGATTGATACCTTGGTTCTCTAACTGAGGGAAATACTTATCTCTACTTTGCTGCATCACCCTTTCCTCTTCAAGGGAAAAACCAACGCAAGCTCAAGAAGTAGCAGGAAGAATTTCTGGCGCCATTGCCGGGGAGATCTATGCCAAGTCAAGACAAACCAAGTACCCATCATAAAACTCTCATCTCTTGCATTACATTATTCGCCATTTGCCTCTCGTTTTCCTCTCCCCCACTTCTAAAACGATTTTCAAAAAGATTTGCCTTTTTATTCGCCTTTCTTCCGTTTGATCTTTTGTTTGCTTGTATTACCATGTGCCTTCTTTTTGCTTGCATCTTCGCTTGCTAAAAGTTTATGGATCCTCATCCACTTACTAATCTTTTTAAGAGATCCAATTATGATGAACCAATTGCTAGTGAGTTTTGTGCACTAGATTATCTTTATGAAGTTTTGCTTGAAATTCGTGAATCTAAAAATTGTGATGAAGAAATTTACGAAGTGATTCACAATAGCTCCTTGAATAAAAAGCATGATTGCAATGGTTTTACTATAAATTCTATTGATGTCAACTATGCTAATAATATGCAAAACCCTAAGCTTGGGGATGCTAGTTTTGCTATGTCCACTACTTATTGCAATGATCATGATTGGGGTGATTATTCTTATGATCTTGAAAATTTATTTAAGCCTCATGATAACAGTGTTTGCAATAATATTGAAAGTGGGTTTGGAAGAATGTCAACTCTAGGTAATAATGATCCTACTACTTTGGAGAATGATCAATCTCATGAATTTTTTGATAAAAGTGGGTTTGGAGAAGTCATGACTTTATTTGATGATAATCCCACTATTTTGGAAGAGTGTCAACTTTGCATGCATGTGGATCATGAAGAGAATATTTTATGTGATTGTTATATTGTTGAATTTGATTATGATCCTATTTGTAATTATTATGAGAGAGGAAAATATGGTTGTGGAAATCTTCATGTTACTAGATTACCTCTCGTTATGTTGAGTTTGCTATTGTTTCTTTCTTCTTCTTTGCATATGCTAGGATTTGCTTGCCTTGATAATTTGTTTGCCTATAAGATGCCTATGAATAGTAAGTATGTTAGACTTAGATGTGTTTTTCATGTAGTTTATGATGTTCTCTTTGTGCTTCAATTCTTCTCTTTTATGTGAGCATCATTGAAATTATCAATGCCTAGCTAAAAGGCTGTAAAGAAAAGCGCTTGTTGGGAGACAACCCAATATTTTTCTTTCCTATTTTTCAGTAAAATTTTCATCTAGCCTCTGGTTAGATGTGTTTTGTTGTTTTCATTAGTGTTTGTGCCAAGTAAGACCTTTGGGATGGCTTACGGTGATAGTTGATTTGATCTTGCTGAAAAATAGAACCTTTTGTGTCCATTCACAGAATTTTAATAATTCACTGGAGCGTTAAAAAATCCTGAATTTTTTAAATAAGCTTTATGTAGAAATTTACTATGTTTTTCTAGTTTTTTAGGATTTTTGGAGTTACTTAAGTATTATAAAAATTCAGATCTTCGCAGACTATTCTGTTTTTGACAGATTCTGTTTCTATGTGTTGTTTGCTTATTTTGATGAATCTATGGGTAGTATCTGGGGGTATGAGCCATGGAGAAGTTGGAATATAGTAGATATTACACCAATATAAATAAAGAATGAGTTCACAATGGTACCAAAAGTGGTGATTTATTTTCTTATACTAACGGAGCTTATGAGATTTTCTGTTGAGTTTTGTGTTGTGAAGTTTTCAAGTTTTGGGTAAGGATTTGATGGACTATGGAATAAGAAGTGGCAAGAGCCTAAGCTTGGGGATTCCCAAGGCACCCCAAGGTAATATTCAAGGACAACCAAGAGCCTAAGCTTGGGGATGCCCCGGAAGGCATCCCCTCTTTCGTCTTCGTCTATCGGTAACTTTATTTGAGGCTATATTTTTATTCACCACATGATATGTGTTTTGCTTGGAGCATCTTGTATGATTTGAGTCTTTTATTTTAGTTTGCCACAAGTATCCTTGATGTACACACCTTTTGAGAGGGACACACATGAATCACGATTTATTAGAATACTCTATGTGCTTCACTTATATCTTTTGAGCTAGGCAATTTTGCTCTAGTGCTTCACTTATATCTTTTTAGAGCACGGCGGTGGCCTTATTTTGTAGAAATTATTGAACTCTCATGCTTCACTTATATTATTTTGAGAGTCTCTAAACAGCGTGGTAATTTGCTTTGTTTATGAATTTAGTCCTAATATGATAGGCATCCAAGAGGGATATAATAAAAACTTTCATATAAAGTGCATTAAATACTATGAGAAGTTTGATTCCTTATGATTGTTTTGAGATATAGAGATGGTGATATTAGAGTCATGCTAGTGAGTAATTGTGAATTGGAGAAATACTTGTGTTGAGGTTTGTGATCCCGTAGCATGCACGTATGGTGAATCGTTATGTAACAAAGTTGGAGCATGAGGTATTTTTTTGATTGTCTTCCTTATGAGTGGCGGTCGGGGACGAGCGATGGTAATTTCCTACCAATCTATCCCCCTAGGAGCATGCGCGTAGTACTTTGTTTCGATGACTAATAGATTTTTGCAATAAGTATGTGAGTTCTTTATGACTAATGTTGAGTCCATGGATTATACGCACTCTCACCCTTCCACCTTTGCTAGCCTCTCTAGTGCCGCGCAACTTTCGCCGGTACCATAAACCCACCATATACCTTCCTCAAAACAGCCGCCATACCTACCTATTATGGCATTTCCATAGCCATTCCGAGATATATTGCCATGAAACTTTCCACCGTTCCGTTTTATTATGACACGTTCCATCATTGTCATATTGCTTTGCATGATCATGTAGTTGACATCGTATTTGTGGCAAAGCCACCTTTCATAATTCTTTCATACATGTCACTCTTGAGTCATTGCACATCCCGGTACACCGCCGGAGGCATTCATATAGAGTCATATTTTTGTTCTAAGTATCGAGTTGTAATTTTTGAGTTGTATGTAAATAAGAGTGTGATGATCTTCATTATTAGAGCATTGTCCCATGTGAGGAAAAAAATAAAAGGGAGGCCAAAGAAGCCAAACAAAAAAATGAGAGAAAAAGAGAGAAGGGGCAATGTTACTATTTTTTTCCACACTTGTGCTTCAAAGTAGCACCATGATCTTCATGATAGAGAGTCTCCTATGTTGTCACTTTCATATGCTAGTGGGAATTTTTCATTATAGAACTTGGCTTGTATATTCCAACAATGGGCTTCCTCAAATTACCCTAGGTCTTCATGAGCAAGCAAATTGGATGCACACCCACTTAGTTTTCTTTTGAGCTTTCATAAACTTATAGCTCTAGTGCATCCGTTTCATGGCAATTCCTACTCACTCACATTGATATCTATTGATGGGCATCTCCATAGCCCGTTAATATGCCTAGTTGATGTGAGACTATCTCCCTCTTTTTGTCTTCTCCACAACCACCATATTCTATTCCACCTATAGTGCTATGTCCATGGCTCACGCTCATGTATTGCGTGAAAGTTGAAAAGGTTTGAGAACACCAAAAGTATGAAACAATTGCTTGGCTTGTCATCGGGGTTGTGCATGATTTGAATACTTTGTGTGATAAAGATGGAGCATAGCCAGACTATATGATTTTGTAGGGATAAACTTTCTTTGGCCATGTTATTTTGAGAAGACATAATTGCCTTGTTAGTATGCTTGAAGTATTATTGTTTTTATGTCAATATTAAACTTTTGTTTTGAATCTTATGGATCTGAACATTCATGCCACAATAAATAAAATTACATGGATAAATATGTTAGGTAGCATTCCACATCAAAAATTCTGTTTTTATCATTTACCTACTCGAGGACGAGCAGGAATTAAGCTTGGGGATGCTTGATACGTCTCCAACGTATCTATAATTTTTGATTGTTCCATGCTATTATATTATTTGTTTTAGATGTTTTATATGCATTAATATGCTATTTTATATTATTTTTGGGACTAACTTATTAACCTAGAGCCCAGTGCCAGTTTCTGTTTTTTCCTTGTTTTTGAGCTTCACAGAAAAGGAATACCAAACGGAGTCCAAACGGAATAAAACCTTCGCGATGATTTTTCTTGGACCAGAAGACACCCAGGAGACTTGGAGTGCATGTAAACATCCTGGGCCTCAACAGGGCCGCTTCGTAGGACCTCTTCTGGCCGTCACGCGTCGGCCGAAGTGGGGGCCACCCCTGCAGCAACGTCTGCATGTCGTTTAGCCTGCTAAACGTGGGTGCCTCATACCAGCGCCTGGCGCAGCGTGCTATGGCGTCTCACGAGGCCAGGCGCTCGGCGGTCGCGTCTCTGGAAGCCTCGGACCCTCGTGAGCCCTCTGGGCCTTGCGTGTCCCCCAGGCCTCCGGAGCCGCCCGGCTCATGAGGAGCAATCTCCATGGCACGCTTCTTCAGCTACCCCGACGCTTCTATGACATTGGTGCCAGGTGACTTTTTGGTTTGTTCAGTTGAGGGCGCCCCTCGGGCTGCATTATCCTCAAGCTGTCGGGGGCCGCCCCCGCAGCTGTATCATTTTGCGCATGTATCACAACTAGCTCTGCCCTTGATAAAATTTCCTTAATATTCCAACCTGCGTGCCCAGCGCTTCGTCGCCATGAATGTCGCCGCGCTCTCACAACCCCACCCTCGACCGCCTCATGATTAAGGGTGGACACGGCGTCTGTGCTCGGGTTCGTCCCTGCGGCATTGTTAAATCCAAGCGATCGAGCTCTGTCTAGCGGGCCAGTTCCCATGCACGTCACCTCCCGGGGTCCTTGGTGCCTTGTCCTCGCATGAGCTAATTGTGAGTGGGCGAGTTAGGGCGCGTGGCCCGGTTCGATCGACCGCAGTCCGGCGCTTCGCTGTCGCGGGAGCCGTGCGCTGGATGTCCTTCCTCAGGTTGTTGCATGAGAAGATTTGGCATGGCGTCTGTGCTCGGGTTTGTCCCTGCAGTGTTGATAAACCCAAGCGACTGAGCTCTGTCTAGCGGGCCGGCCCCATTCACGTCACCTCCTATGGGTCCTTGGTGTTCGGCCTTCTCATGCGATGGCCTCCAGAGGTTCACTCGGCGCAGGTCGCCCTCATCACTCAGGTTCATAAGCGCGCTCTGTGCCAAAAGTTCAGGTGCAACCCGCCTTGAGGTAGGGCCTCCTGAGTCCCGCGCTGGCTCACGAGTGCCCAGATACACCTCCTCAAAGTTCTGCCATGCCGGTCACGCGTACGAACGAAATAGGGCTGTACACACCCGGAGACTCTAATACAGAGCTCCCTACCCACGCCCAGTGGAAGCAACATGCTCCATGCTGGCGGAATACGGTCGAACCGCGACCATGCCCATGCCCAGTGGAAGCCCCATGCTCCGCGCTCGCGGAATACGGTCGAACCACGACCATGCCCACGCCCAGTGGAAGCCCCATGCTCCGCGCTGGTGGAAAAACAACTGAGGGCACCCTATGGGTTGCATCAACCTCAGGATGGCCTCTCAGCCCTTCACGCGACACTGGTCGCAGCCTTCCCATGGGATGCATGCGCGAGGGGGCTAGACATGGTGCCAACACTCAGGCCAGGCCTGGTGCACACCACCTCACCAGGTCCCTGGTGCCTAGTCTTCCCGCATCCCTCCCAGGCGAAGACTGACAAGGAAAGGTACAAAGGGCCCCGAATAAACCTCGCCGCTGCCCATGTTTCCTTCATGACGGCCGCTCGCATGTCAAGGGGGACCCCTGAGCATCGCGACTCAGGGGCCTCACTAGTCACGTAGCCCCTCGCCCCTTGGTTTCGTCCTGGCATCGCGACCAGACATCCCAATGGCGGCCGAGGTATGTGCGGGGCTGGGCCCTATCGACGTAAAGCACATAGGCAAGCAAGAAGGAAACCAAGCGCGAAAAGGAAATCACGGAATCCAAACAGTTATTACAGGCATCAAACATGCTGCAAATTCAAACAAAGTTTTACGCCTCCACGAGGCATGATAAGTGTCGCGGGATAAATTTTAAGAGGATGGATCGCTGTCGCCATGGCTGTTGCCGCCACCTGCCTCAGCTGCGACGGACTCGTCTTCAACATCGCTGCCGCCGCCATCGTCGCCGTTGCTACCGCCCACCTCAACCGTCGCAGGGCCGACGTCAGAGTTGCAAATAAACTTCTTCAGCAGTGTGTCCACAAGGTCTTTCACGGCCGCCGCCGTGGTGGCACGGAGTTCAAGAGCAACCGGACCGATCGCCGCGTCGAAGTTGAAGCCAGGATCACGGAGGAAGAGGTGAATGAAGACACGCGTTGCTGCCATGGAGAAGAGGTCGCGGCACTTCCCCTCCAGGATGGAGTCCACCTTGGCGGCAACGCCTTCGAGCTCCTCGGCAAGTTTGGAAGAGAGCCCAGCATGGCCACCCTCAGGGTGGCGAGCGGGTCCTTAATCCCTCCCCTGCAGATGGACTACAGCGCCTGGCGAATCCTGAGCTCGAGGGAAGGGAAGGCGTCATGCTCCATGGCTGCTCTTCCCTCGGCGTCAGCGAGAGTCTTCTCCCTGCCGTCCAACCGGGTCGTTGCCTTGGAAATGTGCTTTGCGTGGGACGCTTGGGCTCCGTCCACCTCCTCCTTCAGCTTAGCCAGGCGCTCGCGCTCCGTGGCTTGGTCGTCAGCTGTTTTTGACAGCACGGAGTTGCGATCGGCGAGCTGCTCCTCGCGAGCCTTGAGGTCGTCTTCCTGCATTTGAAGCTGCTGCGCGCGCATGGCCTGCTCCTCCTGGAGCGACTTCAGATTGGCCTCTGCATCGCCGCAGCACTTGTTGGCCGTGTCCGCCTTGATACGCGCCGCGTCACAGGCAGCCTTTGCCTCGTCGGCCTCCCTCCTGCTCTTGGTGGTGAGGGCCTCAGCCTGATCCTGGGCCACCTTGCTGGCCGTAGACAGATCACGCCATCCCGCAGTGAGCTTCAGGCGCTCCTGTTTGAGGCACTCGTCGGCGCCTTGGAGATCCACCTTGAGCCAGTCGAGTGCGGCATGGGCGTCGGTCGTGGCCCCGCATCTGATCAGGGGGGCGTAGCTCATGAGCTCGAGGGCTGTCTGTGGAGGAATTGCCGCAACATCCCAAGTTGACATCACTGTCGGATTCAGGGCTCCGCTGACCCAAGAAAGGTTCAAACTCTGGGGCGTGTGCGAAGAACTTGACCTCTCCAGCCAACCGATTCGTCGCTCTCACGGCCTGGCTTGATGAACAAGAAAGGAAGGAGGCATGGCAGTTTACCCAGGTTCGTGCCACCTTGCGGTGTAAGACCCTACTCCTGCTTTGGGGTGGATTAGCCTCGCGATGGGCTGAGGACGAACTAGTACAGAGGAAGAAAAACCTCATGAGGTCTGTTCTTGTGCGGGTTTGAGCTGAGGATTCGATCTCTCCTTCCTACGGTGGTGGCTAACCTATATATAGCGGCCTTGGTCCTCTTCCTCCAAAATGAAGGCGGGAAGGGATCCCACAACGGCCAATTTTGAAGGGGGACAAGTAGTACATCTTATCCTAACAAAAGGTGGTCTTCGCCTGCAAACCTTCTGGTCGTGACGTCATGGTGGGCTCGATGATGACATCCATCATGCCGTCCTGGCGGTCTTGGTCTTGTTGCACGGGAATGGAAACCTTTGGGTGATTCCTCGGGACTCCGCGCCTGCGCTTGCCTCCTTAGCACAAAAGAGGAAACCTGCTACGCTGCGCCCGCTGGCGCCCGCCTGGCCTTGGTCGTCATGGCTAGCGTCACCCGAACCTCATGAGATGGGTGCTTGCATAGGAATCTCCACTCCTTAGGAGCCAGCCTAGGGAGGCCGCTCCCTCCGGAGGTCTTGGCGTCTTCGGCCTCGCGAGGCTTGGCCCCTCCCAAGGGTCTTCTCTTGCCGATGCTAAAGATGGGCCATACTAGGCCGTCAATGGAGCCATGCCGTGGGCCACAGGCAGGCAAGTCTGGGTACCCTGGTTCCCAGAATGCCGACAGTAGCCCCCGGGCCCAAGGCGTGCTCGGACTTGGCTTCGGGGCAAAGCCAAAGGGCAAGGGCGAAGCGCCGCGGGCCCCAATCGCCTGCGGACCGAGTTGATGCGTGGTGCCTGACGAGACGTGGGCGTCTCTGCGTCCCCATGCTGCCTCAGCAACCATCCGACTTGACAACTGCCTGTTGCATAAAGAAAAGCCATCATTACTCGAGATCGTGGAAGGCCGGCGGTTGGCCTTCCTTCGGCTATAAATGGGAGAGGGGGCGGAACCCCCTACTCATCTCCGTCTTCCCGCTACTTGCTCCTCCTTCTTCCTTTCCATCCCATCGTCTTGCCAGTGAGTCCATGGCGCCAACGAAGAAGTTTTCCGCCGCGGAGAAGGGGAAGGCCCCCAAGGAGGGGCCAGGCTCGCCGCTGCCCAAGAGAGGCCACGGATGCCCCCGCAAGTACGCCGCGACTCCAGCGGTGGCCCCTTGGGGGCGCGGGCGCACCCCTTCAAGGGCCGGCGTCGCCTTAGGCAGCCGCGGTGGTGCTTCCTCTTGTGGTGGGAGCTGTCATGGACGGGGCGGCCTCAGCGATGGGGGGAGGCGCACGGCGATCACCCGGCCACCGCGGCCGCACTCCCACTCGGCCGACACGTCCCTGGAGTTCGTCGTGTGGTCGGAGAGGCCCGTGGGCATCTGGTTCCAGCTTCCGCGTTTCTTCGTGGGTGTGCTGCCGGCCTGGGGGGCTGGCAGCCATTGGCTGCAGGCCGACGGCTGCTGTAGCAAGGCCTCATGGGTGGAGGTCGAAGTCACCGCCACTGGCAACGTGTTCCTAAATCGCGGGTGGCAGTCGTTCTCCCGCGCACGGGGCTTGCACGGGAAGTGCACCCTCCGCTTCAGGTACGATGGCGTCGCGACCCTCTATGTCAGGGTGTTCGGGGAAGACGGCCTGCGCTCGGGGTGCTGCCCGGAAAGCGACAACGACGATGATGATGGTGACGATGATGATGACCGGAGGGGTGGCGCCATCGCTGGCGGTGAGCTTGCCCTTGGCAATGGTCGCACTGCCTCTAGCAGCGGCGGCTCCTCCTCCGAGGAGAGCACCAGCGACGTTGACTATGATTAGCCGCCGCATCGCCGGGCTCGAACTAAGGAGGGTGACGAGCCGCGTTGCCATCGTGCCTCGGTGAAGCAGGAGGAGGACTCCGACTGAGCTCGAGTGCTGCTGGAGCCGGGCCTCAAGAGCCGCTGTAGTCGCATGGCTTGCTTTTGTTTCTTTCTTCCCCCTGCATTAAAAAAGGTAGAGGGCCCTGTCGGGGCATGTAATGAACTATGGCGCTTGCGCCGTTACATTACGTTTTCGTGTTGCATCATTGCCGCTGATTGGTTGGGGTGACTTAGCTTGATATTCTTGTGGTGCACTCCCCTGCCGCAAGAGCGTGCCTTGCCGCGAGGAGACTCAAAAGTCGCTGAGCCTCAGGGGGCACCCTGCAGCTGTAGGATTAGGAAAACTCCAGAGGCGTCGTGCCCGTGAGCTTGTTTGAGACCGTCGCGCGAGGACGAAGACGCCAAGAGGCCAGGGTACTGAGGCTTTGGCGAGGTGTGTTCACGGGCGGGCCCGAGCGCAAACACCTACCCAGCCCCCGCACGCGGGACGCGCGAGGAGGAGCGACGAGTAACTGCCACTCCTCCTGAGGCAAGAGCTGGAAGAGCGAACGGTGCAAGGAGAAGAAATTTCCCAACCTTCAAATGAAACGCGAAAAATCTCAAATTCCATTCAAGAAGTTGCAAACCAACTACAGAAAGCAAGCAAATGAACAACAGCGTCCGGCACCTATACTAGTCTTCTTGTCTTCCCACCAGCATGGAGCATGGGGCCTCCACTAGGACGTGGGTGGGAGCCCCCGTGAGGCCCAGGGGCGGCGCTCAGGAGACTCCGGGACGTGTACAACCCCAACTCATTATTACGTGAGAGTGTCACGAGCGGAGATCTTCACGGGCGCATGGCCTTGGTCATGGGTAGAATTTCCAGAGGTGCTGGATGTTCCAGGCATTCTGGATGGGGACCCCGTCCTACGTCTCCAGGCGCGCGGCACCAGGCCTGGAGACACGGGCGATCCTGAACGGGCCCTCCCACATGGGCGAGAGCTTATGAAGCCCCTCCCTGGAGTGCACCCGCCTCAGGACGAGGTCACCCACCTCGAGAGTCCTGGAGTGGACGCTATGGTAGTGATACCGCCGCAGTGCCTGGTGGTACCTCGTTGCATGGAGCGAGGCTTGGCGGTGGCGCTCCTCCCCCAGCACAAGGTCCATCCCCCGTGAGTCGTCCTGGCGCGCCTTGTCGAACGCCAAGACCCATGTGGAGCGATGCTTGACCTCGTGAGGGAGGACCGCCTCAGCTCCGTAGACAAGGAAGAACGGAGTCTCGCCCGTGGGCTTGGTCGCGGTGGTGCGGATGGACCATAGCACGGACGGGAGCTCATCGAGCCAGCCCCTGCCACAGGCCTCGAGTTTCTTCTTGAAGCTCCTCGCCTTGAGGCCCCTCAGGACCTCCGCATTGGCGCGCTCGGCCTGGCCATTGCTCCGCGGGTGTGCCACCGAAGCGTAGCATATCTGCGTTCTAAGATTAGCACAATATGTTTTGAAAAGGTTGCTCATGAACTGAGAGCCATTGTCGGTGATGATGCGGTTGGGAACCCTGAAACGGCTAACGAGGCCTTTGGTGAACTTGATGACCGAGCCAGCTGGGATGGTGCGGACGGCTTCCACCTCCGCCCACTTGGTGAACTTGTCGATGGCGACGTAGAGGTAGCGGTAGCCCCCGGGCGCTCGAGGGAACGGGCCCAGGATGTCCAGCCCCCAGATCGCGAACGGCCACGAGAGCAGGATGGTCTGGAGGCCCTAAGTGGGCTGGTGGATCTGCTTGGCATGGAACTGACAGGCCTCACAAGATTTCACCAATTCAGTGGCATCATTGAGTGCCATGGGCCAGTAGAATCTGCTGCGGAACGCCTTGCCCACATGGGTGCACGATGAGGAGTGATGCCCGCAGTCCCCACCATGTATGTCGGCCAGCAGCTCGCACCCCTGCTCCCTGGAGATGCATCGTGGAGAAACATCGTTCGGGCGCCTTTAGTAGAGCTCACCGTCCTGGATGCAGTACGCGGTGGCCTGCCGGGCCACCCGCTCTGCGTCTTCCTCCTTCTCCAGCAAGGTACCCCGGAGCAGGTACGCGTTGAATTCCTCGGTCCAGCACCCCTCCTGAGGCTCGAGCACGAGAAGCAGGCGGCCTCCAGAGGTCGGGCCACAGGCTGGGGTGCCCGAGGGGGGTGCCGGGGGCAGCTCCTTCTGAGGCAACGCCAGTTCCGCAGTGGGGGGAGCTGCTGATGGCTTGAAAAGCCATTCCTCGAAGACTCCAGGCTCCTAAGGGTGGCGCCGGGATGCCCTCTTGGCGATGTCGTCCACCTCCTTGTTTGTGCCACGCGGCACGTGCTGCAATTCCAAGCCTAAGAATCGTTTCTCGATTATGCGTACCTCCTCAAGGTATGCCTCCATGTGCTCATCCTTTGGCATGTACGCCTTGTTGGAGAAGTTGACGAGGAGCTGGGAGTCGCCCCTGATGGTGAGGCGCCTGACCCCCAGAGCCGCCGCAGCCTTGAGGCCGGCGATCAGGCCCTCGTACTCAGCGATGTTGTTGGAGACCTTCTCGCCATGCTGGAAGCAAAGTTGCACGGCGAAGTAGAGCTTGTCCTTGGTAGGTGAGATGAGCACGGCTCCAGCCCCCGCGCCTTGGCGTGCGAACGCGCCGTCGAAGTACATGACCCAACCATCTGGTGCCTCATCTCCGGGCGAGAGAGAACGGTCCTCGCCCATTTCTCGCCCAGGGGTGTCGGTCCATTCTGCCACAAAGTCAGCGAGGGCCGCACCCTTGATGACTCTGGTGGTGCTGAACTCTAGCTGGAACACCTGCAGCTCAACGTTCCATTCGACGACCCTTCCCACGGTGTTGGGGCTCCGGAGCACCCTCTCCAAGGGGTAGGCTGAGACAACCTTGATGGGGTGGCCTTGGAAGTACTGATGCAATTTCCTGGAGGCAACGAGGAGTGCGAGCAGGAGCTTCTGTGGCATGGGGTAGCACGCCCGTGCATCCCACAGCACTGTGCTGACGAAGTACACGGGATGCTCGACGAGGGAGGAGGCGTTGGCGGTGTCCTGCCCCTCCTGAGGCTGGGGAGTCTCAGGAGCTTTGTCATCTGGCGGGGCAGCCGTGGCCTTAGGAGCGCCATCCTCGGCAGCCCTGCCGCCTGGAGGGGCGGCCAAGGCCTCAGGAGCGCCATCCTGAGGCTGCGGCGCCCCGGTCGGGTGCGGGGTGCTGCGCCGCGCGCCCCCAATTGCACGCTCTTCTCGGACCGCCACAAGTGCCGCGCTGGCCGAGTGAGGTGTGGCGGCCAGATAAAGTACCAGGGGCTCAAGAGGGCGAGGCGCTATCATTACCGGTGGGCTGGTGAGGTATCTCTTGAGGTCTTGGAAGGCCGCTTCGGCCTCTAGAGTCCACTCGAACGGGCCCTTCTTTCTCATCAGCTTGAAGAACAGGAGGGCGCGCTCATATAGCTTGGAGATGGAGCGCCCCAACAAGGTTACGCAGCCCGCGAGCTTCTTCATCTCTTTGAGGGTCTGCGGCGGGCTCATCCTCTCTATTGCCTTGATCTTTTCTGGGTTGGCCTCGATCCCTCTATGCGACACTAGGAAACCCAACAGCTTGCCGGACGGGACGCCAAACACGCACTTCTCCGGTTTGAGCCATAAGTTTACCTTGCACAGGCTGGTAAATGTTTCCTCCAGATCTTTAACAAGAGTTCTTGCCTCCCGAGATTTGACCACTATGTCGTCGACGTATGCCTCAGCGTTCCTCCCGAGCTGCCGGCCCAAGGCGATGTGCATTAGTCACTAGAAGGTCGCCCCAGCATTGCGCAGCCTGAACGGCATGCAGGTGTAGCAGTACACCCCGCACGGGGTCAAGAAAGCCGTCTTCTCGACATCCTGCACAGCCATCTTGATTTGGTGATAGCCTGAGAAGGTGTCCAGGAAGCACAGCAAATCACACTCGGCGGTGGAGTCGACGATCTGGTCGATGCGCGGAAGAGGGAAAGGGTCTTGAGGGCAAGCCTTGTTGAGGCTCGTAAAATCGACGCACATGCGCTCCTTCCCGCCCTTTTTGGGGACGATAACCGGATTCACCAGCCAATCCGGGTGCCGCACCGCCCGAATAATGCCAGCTTCTTGCAGCTTGTGGGTCTCGTGGACGATGAACGACTGCTTCTCCGGGGCTTGCCGCCGTGCCTTCTGCTTTACGGGGCGCGCGTTGGGGCACACCATCAAGTGGTGCTCAATCACCCCGCGCGGAACGCCAACCAAGTCCGTTGCCTCCCACACAAACACATCCTTGTTCGCGTGGAGGAAGTTGGCCAGCGCCTCTTCCTGGTCTGGGAGAAGGCTGGCGCCTATGATGAAGGTAGGGCTTGATCCCCCATCTTCATCCACTGGCACCTGCTTCATCTCGGCCCGGTCTTGAGAGAACAACTGCTTCTTCTTTGTCGGTGCTGCCCCTGAGCCCTCCGGAGCGCTCTCCGCATCCGACCGCGCGGCCGCCGCGGCCTTGAAAGTGAGCTCGAGGGCCATGAGTGCATCCCTGGTGTCCCCTACCATGGTGAGGACACCGCTGCTACCTGACATCTTCATGACATTGTAGCCGGGGTGAGTCGCCGCCATGAACTTGGCGAGGGCCTGGTACCCGAGGATGGCGTTGTACGGGAGACCAATGCGGGCGACGTCAAAGTCGATGAGCTCGATGCGGTAGTTGCTGTGCGTGCCAAAGGTGACGGGGAGGCGGATCTGCCCCAGAGGACAGGTGGAGCCATCGACGACCCCAGAGAAGGGCTTGGTGGGGATGAGCCAGTCGTAAGGCACATGAAGCAGGCCGAACGCCTCCACAGAGAGGACGTTGAGGCCTGCGCCACCATTGATGAGGGTCCTGGTGACTGCTACATTGCAGATGGTGGGGGTGCAAAGCATAGGGAGCACACCGGCGCCGACCATGGTCTTGGGGTGGTCCCTTGAGTCAAAGGTGAGGTCGGCCTTGGGCGCCGCCCAGCCCAGAGGGGCCCCCGCCGCGACTGGGCGGCCCCCGCCTGGCGAAAGAGCTGCTTGATGTGGCGGTCTGAGGCCGGCGCCTGCGACCCGCCGAGGATGGCCGTGACGGCGTGGGGCGCCGGCGCCGCGAAGCATGCGATGAATAGGCCGTGCAGCTCTTCCCAGGAGGCCACTGAGGACTCCGGCAGGTCGAGGAGCCAGGCGCGCGGCACACCTGTAAGGGCCATAGGGAGCCAATTCGCCATGGCCTTGTCATCACCGCCGGCCGCCCAGATGGCCTCTGCATATACCTGGAGGAACTCCGCTAGATCTGCTGCGCCATCATATCACGGCGGCAACTCCGGCCTGAACTTTGGCGGCCATTGCACTCGCCGTAAGGCGGGGGAGAAAGCCCGGAGGCCTGCGACGCCTCCAAACGCGCCCGGCGGCCTGGCGAGAGGAGCGACGCCCGCCATGGAACCGAACGGCGAGGGCGGAGCACGGTTAATGAGGAGGCGAACCTTCGACACGCCCCTACCTGGCGCGCCAAATGTCGGATTCAGGGCCCTGCTGACCCAAGAAAGGTTCTAACTCTGGGGTGTGTGCGAAGAACTCGACCTCTCCAGCCAACCGATTAGTCGCTCTCACGGCCTAGCTTGATGAACAGGAAAGGAAGGAGGCACGGCAATTTACCCAGGTTCGGGCCACCTTGCGGTGTAAGACCCTACTCCTGCTTTGGGGTGGATTAGCCTCACGATGGGCTGAGGACGAACTAGTACATAGGAAGAACAACCTCACGAGGTCTGTTCTTGTGTGGATTTGAGCTGAGGATTCGATCTCACCTTCCTACGGTGGTGGCTAACCTATATATAGCGGCCTTGGTCCTCTTCCTCCAAAATGAAGGCGGGAAGGGATCCCACAACAGCCAATTTTGAAGGGGGGCAAGTAGTACATCTTATCCTGATGAAAGGTGGTCTTCGCCTGTAAAGCATCTGGTCGTGATGTCGTCGTGGGCTCGCTGATGACATCCGTCCTGGCGGTCTTGGTCATGTTGCACGGGAATGGAAACCTTTGGGTGATTCCTCGGGACTCCGCGCCTGCACTTGCCTCCTT
The DNA here is from genome assembly GCA_011799875.1 of Thinopyrum elongatum. Taxonomy (NCBI): domain Eukaryota; kingdom Viridiplantae; phylum Streptophyta; class Magnoliopsida; order Poales; family Poaceae; genus Thinopyrum; species Thinopyrum elongatum. The sequence continues at coordinate 311,104,389 of CM022302.1, read as the reverse complement.
AGCACAAAAGAAGAAACCTGTTACGCTGCGCCCGCTGGCGCCCGCCTGGCCTTGGTCGTCATGGCTTGCGTCACCCAAACCTCATGAGATGGGTGCTTGCATAGGAATCTCCGCTCCTCAGGAGCCAGCCTAGGGAGGCCGCTCCCTCCGGAGGTCTTGGCATTGTCCGCCTCACGAGGCTTGGCCCCTCGCGAGGGTCTTGTCTTGCCGATGCTGAAGATGGGTCATACCAGGCCGTCGATGGAGCCACGCTGTGGGCCGCAGGCAGGCAAGTCTGGGTATCCTGGTTCCCAGAACGCCGACAGTCACCACGGTGGGAGGACTCGTGATGCCCTCCGCCGGAGGCGTACGGTGCTCCGCACCGCTCCTTGTGGCTAGCCCTAGCGCCGCGCCGCTGGAGGTCACCATGTTGACCGCCATGATCGCGGGCGTCGGGTCCTCTTGGGGCTGCGCCGCGGTCTGCGGGTCGTTGCTCCCCGAAGCGGGGGCTGGAGCGGCACAAAGGACCAAGGCAGCCGTCCCCTCCCCCGAGGTCGGAGGTGTCGCGGCCGAAGCAAGCGGCGCGGGGGACTGGATCGCCATGGCCTCTACGACCGGCCCCCCAAGCAGCGCCTGTAAGGCGCCAGGAGCGGGCGCGCACACCCTGGCACGGCGCTGCCTGCACGTCCGACGATTGCGCCTGGCCGACGCGGTGTGCCTCCGCGCCCTCCAAGGCCGTGACCGAGTGCTGACGGCGCCTTCAGGACAAGGGGCCCCTTCGACGTGACTACCATCTTCTTCTTCTTCTTAGCTGCGTCACCACTTATGGTCATCAAGAGGGGAATAATATGAACACACGCGCAACTAGTGCCCGGTCAGAAAGTGGGGAAGGTCACTTACTCGTCTGGCGCGGCCCACTTCCTCTTCTTCTCCTCTTCAGCAGAGGCCGACGCACCCCCGCTCTTCTCCGGCGTGGCCTTGGTCGTGTCCTAGGGGCTGTCGGAGTAGCCATCGACGGCCCCACCGCGACATCGCCGCCCGGAAGGGTGAGGAGGCCAGCCTGTGGGGCCATGGCCGAGGAGGCCATGTCCGCCCCGGCAGAGGCCGTCCCGTCCTTCGACTGGGTGCCTGTCGAGGACGGTCCTGACTCCTTGGCCGCAGCACTGAGGCGTGGGGAGCCCACCGAGGAGGGCACTACCGCGCCTCTGCCCGAGGCTGCCCAGCCAGATGCTCGCGTCGTCCGGGGGGCGGGCTCCGGCCACCTGGGGACCCTAACGAAGCGCGGGGGGTCCACGGCCGGAAGCTCGTCGGCATCATCGTCGTCTTCAAGATTGCGGAGAAGCTCACATTGCGACGGGGGGACACCTCCTCCAGGTCGTCGTCCTCAGTCCCCTCTGAGTCCTCTTCATCGCCGCTGTCGTCGGCGGACACCGGCACAGGGGAATTGGGGTGGTCAGACGGCTCGAACCCAGCTCGTTGAAGGCGGGCATGGCGGCAACCAGGCCCTCCCTGTCGTCACGGCGGTACAAGGGGGCATAGGCCTTGGGGACGTCCCCTGGATCACCGCCGAGCAGAGCCATTACGGCTGTGTCCAGCTCCTCACATGTTAGGCCAGTGGGGCATAGCCTTATGTCGTCCCTCGCGCCCTGGTACTCCCACAGGGGCTTCGAGTGTGACTGGAGTGGCGCCAAGCGCTCCGTTAGGAACTCCTTCACGATCATCGCCCCCGTCAGCAGCTTGGCCTCCATGTCTGCGGCAATCCTCTCCAGGACAGGCTGCGCCCGCGGGTCCGCGAGCTTTGCGGAACCCCACTCCGAGGTTCGGTCGGGCAGCTTCGTCGGGGACTCGAGCAGTAGATTGGAGCCTTGGACGTCCATGAAGACCCAGTGGTGCCGGAAACCTTCCACCTTCTTCCTGGCCTTCAAAAGCAGATTCCCCTTCTGGACTGCGATGAAGGAGACGCACGCGGACCGCTGCTCCTGGTCATGGAATCGGAAGCTAAAATGGTGGCAGCAAAGGGCCATGGAAGGCGTCACGCCCACGAAGGCCTCGTAGTAGAAGGTGAAAGTGGACAGGAGGAGAATGGAGTTATGCTGGACATGGAGCGCATGGATCTTGTAGTGCCTGAGGATAGCGCAGAAGAACTCTGAGAAGGGCGGAACGAGCCCTGAGAAGATGTTGTGAAGGAAGAAGGAGTAGACTGGCTTTGCCAAGTTGCTCCGCTCTGCAGAGCCGGCCCAGACCAGGGTCTCGCCCCATTTGTTCGTCTCCCCCGCCGTCAGTGGGAGCACGGTGCCGAGGTCCTCCTGCTTAGCAATGGTGGAAACTGCAAGCGCCGGCGGGAGAGACGAGGAGGTCGTGGCCTGAGCCGCAGGCTTCGATTTCCTGGCAGGCGCCATCTGAGAAATCCTTCATGGCGGGGGAGCGGTGAAAAGGATGGCAATGCGATTTGATCCGGAGGAGCTTCTGGATGAGAAGGGGATCAGAAGCAAGGCGAAGGAGGGCAATGATGGCTCCATGGCGCACGCCAGGCTTTTGTCAGTCTGGGCAGTTGCCGAGGCGACCTGGGGAAGTGGAGGCGCCCGCGTCCCATCACGCGCCACGCATCAAGCCTGGACCGCAGGCGATGGGGGCCGCGTCGCTTCGCCCTTCACTTCTTGCCTTCGCTTTGAAGCCAGGACGACCGCGCCTTGGGCCTAGGGGCTACTGTTGGCATTCTGGGATTGAGGGTATCCAGACTTGCCTGCCTACAGCCCAGTGCATGGCCCCGTCGACGGCCTGGTACGGCCTAGCTACAAGACTCTGCGAGCAAGACCCTCGCGAGGCAAACAACGCCAAGACCTCCCAAGGGGCAGCACCCCGAGCCTACCTCCTGAGGAGCAGAGATTTCTAAGCAGGTACCCCGCCTCACGAGGCTCGCAGTGACGTGAGCCAAGACGGCGAAGGCTAGGCGGGTGCCAGCGGGTGCAGAGGAGGATAGTTTCCTCTTTGGTGCTAAGGAGGCAAGGACCAGCGCGAGTTCCCGAGGGATCCCCCAAAGGTTTCCATTCCGGTGCAACGAGACCAAGACCACGAGCTCGGCAGGATGGATGTCATCACCGAGCCCACCACCGCGTCATGGCTAGAAGCTTTGCAGGCGAAGACCACCTTTCGTCAGGATAAGATGTACCTCTTGTCCCCTTTCAAATTGGCCATTGTGGAACCCCTTCCCGCCTAAGCTATCAGGGAAGAGGACCAAGGCCACTATAAATATAGGCTATTCTCTACCATAGAGGGAGATCCGATCGATCCTGATTCTGGTCTTCTAGAGACAGATCCATTCTCACCCACTGAGCCCTCGCGAGGCCGCTCGCCCACTGTACTAGTTCATCCTCAACCTCCTCGTGAGGCCAATCCACCACAAAGCAGGAGTAGGGTTTTACACCGCAAGGTGGCCCGAACCTGGGTAAACTGTCATGTCCTTCCTTTCCCCGTTCACACGAACTTGACAAGGCCAAGCCATGGAGTGATGAGCTTGAGGCTGTGGCTAGGCTAGATCTTCGTACACGCCCCAGAGTTCGAACCTTGTTGGGTCCGCGGAGCCCCAATTCCGACATATCCATCCACTCCACCATGAAGTTGGCGAGAGCCGCTCCCTTGATGACCCTGGTCGTACTGAATTCTAGCTGGAAAGCCTATAGCTTGATGTTCCACTCAGCGACTCTACCAGCAGCGTTGGGGCTGCGCAGCACCTTTTCCAGAGGGTATGCAGACATGACCTTAATGGGGTGGCCTTGGAAATAATGGCGCAGCTTCCTTGAGGAGACCAGGAGCGCGAGGAGGAGCTTCTGTTGCATACGGTAGCGCGCGCGTGCATCCCGCAGCACTGTGCTGACAAAGTACACCGGGTGCTCGACGAGGCGTGGGGCGGCGGCGGCCTGCTCCGTGCGGGGTGCATGGGGCCCTGTTGCCTCATTAGGCGACCGAGGGGCAGAGCCCCCAGGGGCGCCGTCCTATGGCGACAAGGGCTGGGGGGCGTCATGACCTCGCGCGGGCCGTCGGACCTCCCTCGGGTGCTGACGCATTCCTCCCGAACCGCCACGAGGGCTGTGCTGGCCGAGTGCGGGGTGGGCGCGAGGTAGAGCACCAAGGGCTCGCGAGAGCGGGGTACCACCATGATAGGCGGGCTCATGAGGTACTTTTTTAGGTCCTCGAAGGCCGCCTCCGCTTCAGGGGTCCACTTGAAGTGCCCCTTTTTGTTCATCAACTTGAAGAATGGCAAAGCGCGCTCGCCCATCTTGGAGATGAAGCGCCCCAGGGACATCACACATCCTGCCAGCTTATGCATTTCCTTGAGGGTCTAAGGAGGGCGCATCCTTTCGATAGCCTTAACCTTCTGAGGGTTGGCTTCTATCCCTTGGTGCGAGACTAGACAGCCGAGCAGCTTGCCGGATGGGACCGCGAAAACACACTTCTAAGGGTTGAGCCTCAGGTTCACCCTGCGTAGGTTGGCGAACATTTCTGCGAGGTCCTCGATCAGGGTTCTTGCCGCGCGCGACTTGACCATCATGTCATCGACGTATGCCCCCGCGTTCCTTCCCAACTGTGGCCCCAGCACGATGTGCATCAGCCACTGGAAGGTGGCGCCAGCGCTTCTCAGCCCGAAGGGCATGCAGGTGTAGCAGTACACGCCACACGGGGAGATGAAGGCCGTCTTCTCGACATCCTCTGCCGCCATCTTGATATGGTGATAACCCGAGAACCCATCCAGAAAGCACAGTAGATCACACTCCGCGGTAGAGTGCACGATCTGGTCGATGCGCGGGAGCGGGAAGGGACCTGGAGGCAGGCCTTGTTGAGGCTTGTGAAGTCGACGCACATGCGCTCCTATCCGCCTTTCTTGGGGACAACCACTAGGTTGGTGAGCCACTCCGGATGCCACACCTCTCGTATCACCCCTGCTTCATGTAACTTGCAAACTTCTTGGATGATGAACGCCTGCTTTTCCTGTGCCTGACATCGTGCCTTCTGTTTTACTGGACGCGCGTCGGGACACACCGCCAAGCGGTGCTCGATCACCTCCCTCGGGACGCCAACCAGATCGGACGCCTTCCATGCGAACACATCCTTGTTCGCTCGGAGGAAGCGGACGAGCGCCTGCTCCTGCTCTGGGGGCAGGCCGGCGCCAATGGTGAAGGTGGGGCCTGAGTCAGTGTCGTCCGCGGGCACCTTTTTCGTCTCAGCGTGGTCTTGAGAGAACAGCTGCCTCTTCTTCGCGGGCACGGCCTCCGGAGCCCCCGAGGTGTCTTCGACGTCCGGGCGTGAGGCCGCCATGGCCCCATATGCGAGCTTGAGGGCTCGGACGGCATACTTCCTATCCCCAGTCACAGTGATGACGCCACCGCTGCCTGGCATCTTGATGACGTTGTAGCCCAGATGGGTCGCCGCCATGAACTTGGCGAGAGCAGGGTATCCCAAGATGGCGTTGTAAGGGAGGCCGATCCGGGCCACGTCAAAGTCGACCAGCTTGATGCGGTAGTTGTTGCACTTGCCGAAAGTGACGGGAAGGCGCACCTGCCCTAGGGGGGTGGTGGAGCCCTTTGTTACCCCTGAGAACGCCCTGGTTGGGAGGAGCTGGTCGTACGGCACTTGAAGCATCTCGAAGGTCTCCACGGAGAGCACATTGAGGCCAGCGCCACCGTCGATGAGAGTCTTGGTGACCGCGACATTGCTGATGGTGGGCGTGCACCGCGTGGGGCGCACCGGCAGCGGCCGTAGATTCGGGGTGGTCCCTGGAGTCAAAGGTGATGATGACCTCGTGCCGGGCGTGGCTTCGCTGGGTCTCAGGCCGAAGCTGAGCGGCGTTCGCCTGGTGGAAGAGCTGCTTGGCATGGCAACCAGATGCGAGAGCCTGTGACCCGCCGAGGATGCAAGCGACCGCGTGGGGCCTCGGAGCTGCGAAGCGTGTGATGAACTGACCGCGGAGCTCTCCCCAAGAGGACACCGAGGCCTCCAGGAGGTCGCGGAGCCAAGAGCGCGGAGCTTCTGTGAGGGCCAGAGGTAGCCAGTTCGCCATGGCTTTGTCGTCGCCTCTCGCCGCCAGAATACTCTGGGCATACAGCTAGAGGAATTCCTCGGGGTCGGCCGCGCCGTCATAGCGCGGGGGCAGCACTGGCCAGAACCTGACCAGCCATCGCACTCGGCATAGGTCAGGACTGAAGGCCGGGCAACCCGCGGGGTTCCCAGGGACGGCGGATCGAGCAACAAGGCGAACAGCGTCGTCCATGGAAGCGATGAGGCGAGGAGGAGCGAAGTAGAAGGGAGAACTTCGACACGCCCCTACCTAGCGCACCAAATGTCAGGGTCGGGGCTCCGCAGACCCAAACTAGGTTCGAACTCTGGGGTGTGTGCGAAGGATCTTGCCTAGCCGCGGCTCACTGCTCACCACCCCATGGCTTGGCTCCGGCGAGTTCATGTGAGGAGAAGAAGAAGTTGACATGGTTGTTTACCTAGGTTCGGGCCACCTTGCGATGTAAAACCCTACTCCTGCTTTGTGGTGGATTGCCTCGTGAGGAGGATGAGGATGAACTAGTACAAGTGTGAGCTACCTCGAGCGAGCTCAATGGCCGAAGGATTGAATCCGGACCCTCTCTACAGTGGAGACTAGCCTATCTTTATAGTGGCCTTGGTCCTCTTCCCTCTTAGCTTAGGGGGGAAGGGATACCGCAACGGCCAATTTGAAGGGGGACAGGAGTACACCCTATCCTGACTAAAGGTGGTCTTCGTCTGCAAATCTTCTGGTCGTGACGCCGTGGTGGGCTCGGCGATGACCTCCGTCCTGCCGAGCCAGCGGCCTTGGTCTTGTTGCACTAGAATGGAAACCTTTGGGGGATTCCTTGGGAACCCGTGTACGTCCTAGCCTCCTTAGCACCAAAGAGGAAAATGTCCTCTCCTGCGCCTGCTGGCGCCCTCCTGGCCTCGGTCATCATGGCTCACGTCATCGCGCGCCTCGTGAGACGGGAGGCTTACATACAGAACTCCGCTCCTCGCGAGGCAGCCTCGGGAGGCCACTCCTCGGGGGGCCTTGGTGTCGTTCTCCTCGCGGGGCGGGGGCCTCGTGAGGGTCTTGTATGTGGAGTCTTTTAGCTGGGCCGTACTAGGCCGTTGATGGAGACACGCGCTGGACCGCAGGCAGACGGGTCTGGGTACCCTCGGTCCCAGAACGCCGACAATAGACCCGGGGAGCCTACAGATATGTGTGTCATCTAAACCGCACAAGGGAGACGTGCTCGATCAGAACACCCCCTATACCCTGCATGCAGCCCGAAAAAATGTATGGGTGGTGTGTGATTTGTTCAAATCCTGAATGCACAACTTCGATGGGGCACCAACTACATTAGTAACATTACAAACTGAACATCGTACCCCCTAGCCAGGTTAAAGACATACAATGTCGGTTCCGCAACTTCGAGGCAGGTGGGGGGTAGGGCTTGTGGTCTGATACGTCTCCAATGTATCTATAATTTTTTATTGTTCCATGCTATTATATTATCTATTTTGGATGTTTTATTTGCATTAATATGTTATTTTATATTATTTTTGGGACTAACCTATTAACCTAGAGCCCAGTGCCAGTTTCTGTTTTTCCTTGTTTTTGACTTTTACAGAAAAGGAATATCAAACGGAGTCCAAACGGAATAAAACTTTACGATGATTTTTCTTGGACCAGAAGAAACCTACGTGACTTGGAGAGAGGGTCAGAAGAGTCCTGAAGGCTTGTGGGCCCCTCGAGTGTCCTCCAACCCTAAATCCACCTCTATAAATTCAGAAATATTCCCCAAAAATCAGAAGCATCCACCAAAATACTTTTCCACCGCCGCAAGCCTCTGTTCCCGTGAGATCCCATCTTGGGACCTTTTCCGGCACCCTGCCGGAGGGGGATTCAATCACAGAGGGCTTCTACATCAACCTTGCTGCCCTTCCAATGATGCGTGAGTAGTTTACCATAGACCTACGGGTCCATAGCTAGTAGCTAGATGGCTTCTTCTCTCTCTTTGATCTTGGAGTTCTATCCGATGTAATCTTATTTTGCTATGTGTTTGTTGAGATACGATGAATTTTGGATTTATGATCAGATTATCTATGAATATTATTTGAGTCTTTTCTGAACTCTTTTATGCATGATTAAGATATCTTTGTATTTCTCTTGCAATGGGAGAGGTGCTTAGTTTTGGGTTCAATCTTGCAGTGTCCTCACCCAGTGATAGAAGGGGTAGCGAGGCACATATTGTATTGTTGCCATCAAGGATAAAAAGATGGGGTTTATATCATATTGCTTGAGTTTATCCCTCTACGTCATGTCATCTTACTTAAAGCATAGCTCTGTTCTTACGAACTTAATACTCTAGATGCAGGCAGGAGTCGGTCGATGTGTGGAGTAATAGTAGTAGATGCAGAATCGTTTTGGTCTACTTGTCATGGGCGTGATGCCTATATTCATGATCATTGCCTTAGATATCGTCATAACTATGCGATTTTCTATCAATTGCTCAACAATATTTGTTCACCCACTGTATGTTTTCTTTCAAGAGAGAAGCCTCTAGTGAAACCTATGGCCCCCGGGTCTTTTTCCATCATATATGTTCAGATCTATATACCAAAAAAACCCAAAAATACTTTGCTGCAATTTATTTATATTTAATTTAGTTTGTTGTTTCATTTCTCTTTTATACCTATCTCTATTAGATCTCACTCTTGTTCGTGACCGTGAAGGGATTGACAACCCCTTTTCGCGTTGTGTGCAAGTGTTCATTAGTTTGTGCAGGTTCATAGATTGGAGACTTGCTTGTGCCTCCTACTGGATTGATACTTTGGTTCTTAACTGAGGAAAATACTTATCTCTACTTTGCTGCATCACCCTTTCCTCTTCAAGGAAAAATCAATGCAAGCTCAAGAAGTAGCATGGTCCAACGCATGTGCTCAAACTTGATTTGCTCTAACATAGCACACAGAGCAAGAGGAAACCGTCATGGTCAAACCCTAGATTGTGTGGGCCTACAAATCTTGATTATTCTCTGATATTTTAGAATAAGAAATAATGAATAAAAAAATATTCTGCAAATTACCAAAACAAGGATCCCAAGGTTTATATAATCGTCATGACAAGTCACTATTGACACATTTAGATGATAAATGTCTATAATGACCGTATCATGGCGCTTTAATGAAGCTTGCAATATGCAACTTCCCACCGGGTCACCCATATTTAGACTCCTCCAGCCCGAGCATGCTTAACTTATGCGTTCTATTCGACTCGGTTAGCGGATGGGAAGCCGCCCCTTGCTGATAAGATTTGCCTCCTTGCCTTCAAGGCTTTTCACGCTGGTCACCATATGGGACCTACTCCCTACTATCACACACGTTTGTGCTTTTAGAAACTGTGTGCAATATCTACATGGCCGGTGTGTCACCGCCTAGCCTTCTATGAGCACTGACACTGGCAGCCGGAAACCGATGGGAGAAGAGGCGAGAAACTGATGGGAGGAGTGGCGGGAAATGGTAGCGTGTTTGGATATCTAACCCCAATAATATGGAAAACTTAGTAAAGAAGGAAGCATGAGCTAGCACGATGCATGCGCACAGTGCTTACCCATGGGTGACAGATGGTTGACCGGAACCGCTTTAAATATTCAGGGTTCATTTGGCCTTTTTTATAACTTATCATTAAGTTTTATAAGCATTAATTTAATGTGCATAATTCAAATTAGTGCACAAAAATGGCTAGAAAATTCATACATGCGTCCTTGGGTGTATGTTTAGGTCCCATGCAAAGAATGGGAATGAATTCAACCGTCTCGGTGTCTGGCTCGGCCTTAGACATTTTGAGAATCTCGGTTTTTAAATCCCCGTAAATCCAAAACTCACCCAAAAATCATGAAACTTGGCATGGTGTCATGACATGGCACATGTACGTCGTGGAAAAAAATTGTCCATTTTGGGGCAAGTTTTATAACAAGCCTCTTACAAACCGTAGCTTCTCTCAAGAAGCCTCGTGGTTCCGATAGGGAAATGTGTCCCCCTTGTGGGCGAAATGATAATCGCTGCCTCTTTTCGCCTTGTATTTTTTCTATGGGCAACATGGAACGACAGGATATCCGTGCTGAAATTTAAAATTATTCAGGGTTCATTTGGCATTTTTATACATTAATTGAGTTTCCTAGGCATTTAATGTCCATAATTCAAATCTGAACTACAAATACATGCTCCAGTGCACCAAAATGGCTAGAAAAATCATACATGTGTCCTTGGGTGCATGTTTAGGTCCCATGCAAGGAATGGGAATGAATTGCAACCGTATCGGCATCCTGGCTCATCCTCAAACATCGGGAATCTTGGTTTTTAAATCCCCGTAAATCCAAAACTCACCAGAAAATCATGAAAGTTGGCATGGTGTCACGTCATGGAACATATATGTCGTGGTAAAAAAAATTGTCCAATTTGGGCTAAGCTTTATTACAAACCTCTTACAAACCGAAGCCTCTCACGAGAACACTCGTGGTTTCGATAGGGAAACATGTCCCCCTTGTGGGCAAAACAATAATCGCTCCCTCTTCTAGCCTTGTATTTTCTTCTACAGGCAACATGGAACAACAGGAGATTCACGCTAAACTTTGAAATTATTCAGGGTTCGTTTGACCTTTTTTATACATTAATCTAGGCATTTAATGTCCATAATTCAAATCTGAACTACAAATACATGCTCCAGTGCACCAAAATGGCTAGAAAATCATACATGTGTCCTTGGGTGCATGTTTAGGTCCCATGGAAGGAATGAGAATGAATTCAACCGTCTCGGTGTCCTGGCTCGGCCTCAAACATTGCGAATCTCTGTTTTTAAATCTCATTAAATCCAGAACTCACCAGAAAATCATGAAACTTGGCATGGTGTCACGGCATGGCACATATATGTCATGGTAAAAAATTGTCCAATTTGGGCCAAGCTATATTACAAGCCTCTTACAAACCAGAGCTTCTCGCAACCCTCGTGGTTCCGATAGGGAAACATGCCCCTCTTGTGGGTGAAACGATAATTGATGCCTCTTCTCGCCTTGTATTTTGTTTTCTATAGGTGACATAGAATACCAGGAGTGTCGTGCTGAAATTTGAAACTATTCAGGGTTCGTTTGGCCATTTTATATATTAATTGAGTTTTCTAGACATTTAATGTCCATAATTCAAATTTGAACTACAAGCACATGCTCCAGTGAAGCAAAATGGGTGGAAAATCGTACATGTGTCATTGGGTGCATGTTTAGGTCTCAATAAAGGAATGGGAATGAATTACAAACGTCTTGTCGTCCTGAAACATCGAGAATCGGTTTTTAAATACCAGTAAATCCAAAACTCACCCAAAAATCATGAAACTTGGTATGGCTTCATGACATGGCACATATATGCTATGGTAAAAAAATCTTCCTATTTGAGACAAGGCGCACACATTAATAGCCAACGAATTCTTTTTGAAACAAATACCTGACACGTTAATATCACAAACGATTGTATTATATTAACCGTGTCTGTTCCCGTAACCATTTAAGTGCGGTCACGCGTCCCTCTTTTTTTATGGGAGATTACTACCTCGGTCCTTGTTCATTGGTCATCTTTGTATTTTGTGCCAAAATTTAACCATACTCGGTGGCATGCGTGCAGCTGTTTGATTAGACGGGACGAGCACGAGAAGTCTGCCGTGCATGCTTGACGGGACGCGTGCGAGCAGTCTGCCGCGCAGGCTTGACGGGACACGTGCGAGCAGCCAAGGTCATGCATGCTCACCAGGAAGCAAGCTCTTTGACCTCCATCCACCAGCCGCCCGCCTTGCTCACAACTTATCCATTAATGGCGGCCAAGGCGCTGTTTAACACGCGGTTAATTAAAGCACCTAGACGAAGGGTGTTTGTTTGTGATCCCATGGCCCCGCTCAATGTTAGCATTTGCTTTGTTCATGTTTTCAACTCGTATTCCGGATAATTTCAAATGCCAGATGACAAACAAAATGGCAACGGATAATACGATGACAAATTTACAATGGCGCGGATAATAATTGTCTTACATATTCTAAATAATTTAAAATGCCACATGCGGCAATGCCCAGAAGACACGGGGGCAAGAGAAGAAGGAAATCGCAGACAACAATCTGGGTTGCTACTGTCTCTACTCCTTGATGGATCGACGGGCGACAAGATCCTCCAGCTCCTTCATCAATTCCTCACGACTTTGCTTGACAGCAGCCATGGATTCCTCCACCTCCTGCTCGCACTCGATCCAGAGCTTCCTCAAGTCACCCATCAGTTCCTCGATGACCGCTTTCAGCGTCATCCCTGAGGCACTGCTCTGCTCATGCAGCTTCTTCCATCCGGCGGGCTCTTCTCCGACTTGGCGAGTGCCTTGAGGAGCTTTGCATTGTCACCCATGAGTTGCTCGACGAGGCCGGTCGCCTTTTCAACCGAGGCATCGCTAATCTCGAGCAGCTTCATCAAGCCGTTGACTAGCTCCTGCTGCTTAATTAGGCTAGCGAGAATGTCATTGTCGCTGGCCAAGGACTTAAGCACCGCCAGCTCATCGCGATCGTAGACGCGGCAAGTGCGCTTGTGAGAGCCCTCGCGTGCCGGTGAGAGCTCGTTCGAGGGCTCCGTGGCGCGCTAGGACATCGCTGTTGCGGCTGCCGCGTAGCGGCGGGACCTCTCTAGTGCTTCCGCAGCCTTGGCCTTTGCTCCCTGGTTATATGTCGACCTGAAACCTGTCCTACCGGCCATGGCAAAGACCTATTTTTTGGGTGATGAGGAGAGGAATTGTTAATTAATTTTTAACTGGGTAGTTTTTATAGCCCAGTGCTAAGTGGGAACACGTTTAGGTTTGATCTGTTTGAACAGATTTGCAATTACTTATTGCATGGTAATCTGGAATGTGACGAGAAACAAGCTCAAAATTTATTGATGGTTGTGGGCTTGAAGCCCGAAACGGTTCCTGGATGGCGTACATGGGCGCACGTTCTCAGATGTGTATGTATATGCCCACTATCACACATGGTCCAGATATCACCATCGTGTTCGATGGATGGGCCGTTGCACCTCCCATGTGGTGCCAGAAGGTTGACCAGAATTGCAATATGCAGGTGTGGTCGCTCGCCGTTCAGGCGGCCACGGCGCGCTCTGCTTGTCATTGAGGCGGTCGCGGCGCGCTCTGCTCGCGTCCATCCGCATTTTTTGCTCGCCATTGAGGCGGCCGCGGGGCACTCTACTTTGGCGTCCCTGCGCGGGCTCTGCTCACCGTTGAGGCAAATTTACAATTGCAACGGTTAATAATTATTTTACATATTCAGGATAATTTAAAATGCCACATGCGGCAACGCCCAAAGCACACACGAGCTACATATGCTTAGTGACATAAAATGTCGATATGCGACATTTCCATACAATTATAATAAAATATAGGCTGAAAATCTGAGCTGGCGGCCTTCCAACGACGGTCTTCTCGGACTCCACCATGATCAACATAGCACCCTTGCGGCCATTCATTCCGAGTGTCCCCACCCACGGTTGATACGTCCATTTTGCATCATGTTTTCCTACTATAATTTATAATGTTTTTATGCATAATAATGCTTTTGGAGTATTTCTAATACCTTTTCTCTCATATTATGCAAGGTTTAAACACAGAGGGAGAATACCGGCAGCTGGAATTCTGGACCTGAAAAAACTATGTCAGAGGTACCTATTCTGCACATCTCCAAATGAGCTAAAAATTTATGGAGAATTGTTTTGGAATATATGCAGAATATTGGAGCAAATAACTACCAGAGGGGGCCCACCAGGTGGGCACAACCCACTTGGGCGTGCTAGGGAGCCCAGGCGCGCCTTGGTGGGTTGTGCCCTCCTCGGCCCACCTCAGATGCCCCTCTTCTAGTATATAAGTCATTTTGACCTAGAAAAAATAAGGAGAGGAGTTTCGGGATGAAGCGCCGCCGTCTCGAGGCGGAACTTGGGCAGGAGCACATTTGCCCTCCGGTGGAGCGATTTCGCCGGGGGAACTTCCCTCCTAGAGGGGGAAATCATCGTCATCGTCATCACCAACAAATCTCCCATCTTTGGGAGGGCCATCTCCATCAACATCTTCAACAGCACCATCTCCTCTCAAACCCTAGTTCATCTCTTGTGTTCAATCTTTGTACCAGAACCTTAGATTGGTACTTGTGGGTGACTAGTAGTGTTGATTACATCTTGTAGTTGATTACTATATGGTTTATTTGGTGGAAGATTATATGTTCAGATCCATTATGCTATTTAATACCCCTCTGATCTTGAGCATGATTATTATTTGTGAGTAGTTACTTTTGTTCTTGAGGTCACGGGAGAAATCATGTTGCAAGTAATCACGTGAACTTGGTATGTATATTGTGATTAACTTAGTGGTGTCATGTGAACGCCGACTACATGGCACTTCACCATATTTCGGCCTAAGGAAATGCATTGTGGAGTAGTTATTAGATGATGGGTTGCTAGAGTGATAGAAGCTTAAACCCTAGTTTATGCGCTATTTCGTAAGGGACTGATTTGGATCCAAAAGTTTAATGCTATGGTTAGATTTTATCTTAATACTTTTCTCATAGTTGCGGATGCTTGCGATGGGGTTAATCATAAGTAGGAGTTTTGTTCAAGTAAGAACGGCACCTAAGCACCGGTCCACCCACATATCAAATTATGAATGTAGCAAACACGAATCAAATCAACATGATGAAAGTGATGTGATGAAATTCCCGTGTAGCCTAAAGAACACTTTGCTTATCATAAGAGACTGTCTTGGCCTGTCCTTTGCCACAAAAGGATTGGGCTACCTTGTTGCACTTTATTTACTGTTACCGTTACTTGCTCGTTACAAATTATCTTGCTATCAAACTATCTGTTACCGACTATTTCAGTGCTTGCAGAAAATACCTTGCTGAGAACCACTTGTCATTTCCTTCCGCTCCTCGTTGGGTTTGACACTCTTACTTATCAAAAGGACTATGATTGATCCCCTTTACTTGTGGGTCATCAAGTCTCTTTTCTGGCGCCGTTGCCGGGGAGTGAAGCGCTCTTGGTAAGGGAAAACTATTACGACGTGCTGAAATTTATTGTCACTTGTTACTATGGAGAATCATCCTTTGAGGGGTTTGTTTGGGGTATCTTCACCTCGACCGGAACCATAATTAGCTACCCCTCAACCTACTTCACCTACTGAAAATATTGGTTATGAAATTCCTTCGGGTATGATAGAACAACTGCTAGCTAATCCTTATGCAGGAGATGGAACTGAACATCCTAATATGCACTTAATATATGTGGATTATTTAAGCTTGCAGCTTTGCCCGGAGATGAAGCTAAGAAGAAGGTTTTCCCTTTATCTTTGAAGGGAAAAGCATTGGCATGGTATAGGCTATGCGATGATATTGGATCTTGGAACTGGAATCGATTGAAATTGGAATTTCACCAAAAAAAAATATGCTATGCATCTAGTTCATCGTGATCGGAATTATATATATAATTTTTGGCCTCATGAAGGAGAAAGTATCGCTCTAGCTTGGGGGAGTCTTAAGTTAATGTTATATTCATGCCCCAATCATGAGCTCTCTAGAGAAATTATCATTCAGAATTTTTATGCTCGGCTTTCTCGTGATGATCAATCCATGCTCGATACTTCTTGTACTGGTTCCTTTATGAAGAAGACTATTGAATTCAGGTGGGATCTTTTAGAAAGAATTAAATGCAACTCTGAAGATTGGTAACTCGACGAAGGTAAAGAGTCAGGTATTAAGCTTGAATTTGATTGTGTTAAATATTTTATGAATACCGATGCTTTTCACAAGTTTAGCACTAAATATGGACTTGACTCTGAGATAGTAGCCTCCTTTGTGAATCATTTGCTACTCATGTTGATCTCCCTAAGGAGAAGTGGTTTAAATATCACCCACCTATTAAATAAGAAATTAAAGAACCCGACATAGCTAAAGATGAAACTATTATTTACAATGATGATGTTGTTCCTACTGCTTATATTGAAAAACTACCTTTCCCTGTTAGGATAAAGGAGCATGCTAAGGTTTCAACTGTGGTTCGCAAAAGTAATATTAGAGCACCTAAACCTGCTGAACAAATTAAAGTAGAACCTAGTGTTGCTATGGTTAAAGATCTCTTGGTAGAAAATATTGATGGGCATGTTATTTACTTCTGCGATGAAGCTGCTAGAATTGCCAAACCCGATGAAAAAGATAAACATAGACATGTTGTTGGCATGCCCGTTGTCTCAGTTAAAATAGGAGATCATTGTTATCATGGTTTATGTGATTTAGGTGCTAGCATGAGTGTTATTCCTTTTACCTTATACCAAGAAATTATGAATGACATAGCATCCGCTGAAATAGAAGACATAGATATTACTATTAAACTTGCTAATAGAGACACCATCACACCACTTGGGATTGTTAGAGATGTTGAAGTCTTGTGTGGGAAAATAAAATACCCTAATGATTTTCTAGTTCTTGGTTCCCCGCAAGATGACTTCTGTCCTATTATCTTTGGTAAACCTTTCTTGAACACTGTCAATGCTACTATAGATTGTCATAAACAAACTGTCAGTGTTAGCTTTGGTGATGAGTCTCATGAGTTTAATTTTTCCAAGTTTAATAGACAACCTCATAAGAAAGAATTACCTAGTAAGGATGAAATAATTGGTCTTGCTTCTATTGTTGTACCTCCTACTCATCCACTAGAACAATATTTTCTAGACCATGAAAATGATATGCACATGCATGAAAGAAATGAGATAGATAAAATTTTCTTCGAACAATGACCTCTGCTGAAACATAATTTGCCTATTGAAACTCTAGGAGGTCCTCCTCCACCTAAAGCTGATCCTGTGTATGAATTGCAACAATTGCCTGACACTTTGAAATATGCTTATCTTGATGACAAAAAGATATATCCTGTTATTATTAGTGCTAACCTTTCAGAACATGAAGAAGAAAGATTATTGAAAATTCTGAAGAAGCACCGAGCTGCTATTGGATATACTCTTGATGATCTTAAGGGCATTAGTCCCACTCTCTATCAGCACAAGATTAATATGGAACCTGATGCTAAACCCATTGTTGATCATCAATGATGTTTGAATCCTAAGATGAAAGAAGTGGTAAGAACTGAAATATTAAAGCTCCTGGAAGCAGGTATAATCTATCCCATAGCTGATAGTAGATGGGTGAGTCCTGTTCATTGTGTCCCTAAGAAGGGAGGTATTACTATTGTTCCTAATGATAAGAATGAACTCATTCCACAAAGAATTGTTACTGGCTATAGAATGGTAATTGATTTTAGAAAATTAAATAAAGCTACTAGAAAAGATCATTACCCTTTGCCTTTTATTGATAAAATGCTAGAAAGATTATCAGAACGCACACACTTTTGCTTCCTAGATGGATATTCTGGTTTTTCTCAAATACCTGTTTCGCAGCCTCATCAAGAGAAAACCACTTTTACTTGCCCTTTTGGAACTTATGCTTATAGACGTATACCTTTTGGTTTATGCAATGCACTTGCTACCTTTCAAAGATGTATGACTGCCATATTCTCTGATTTTTGTGAAAAGATTGTTGAGGTTTTCATGGATGATTTTTCTATTTATGGAACTTCTTTTGATGATTGCTTAAGCAACCTTGATTGAGTTTTGCAGAGATGTGAGCAAACTAATCTTGTCTTGAATTGGGAAAAGTGCCACTTTATGGTTAATGAAGGTATTGTCTTGGGGCATAAAATTTCTGAACGAGGCATTGAGGTGGACCAAGCTAAAGTAGATGCAATTGAGAAAATGCCATGTCCTAAAGATATTAAAGGTATTCGTAGTTTCCTTGGTCATGTTGGATTCTATAGGAGGTTTATTAAAGACTTCTCTAAAATTTCTAGGCCTCTTACAAATCTTTTACAAAAGGATGTTCCATTTGTTTTTTATGATGATTGTGTAGAAGCCTTTGAAACACTTAAGAAAACCTTAACTTATGCCCCTATTGTTCAACCACCTGTTTGGAACTTGCCTTTTGAAATCATGTGTGATGCTAGTGATTATGCTGTTGGTGTTGTTCTAGGACAAAGAGTTGATAAGAAATTAAATGTTATCAATTATGCTAGCAAAACTCTAGACGGTGCCCAAAGAAATTATGCCACTACTGAAAAAGATTTTTAGTAGTTGTGTTTGCCTGTGACAAATTCAGATCTTACATTGTTGATTCCAAAGTAATTGTTCACACTGATCATGCTGCTATTAAATATCTTATGGAAAAGAAAGATGCTAAACCTAGACTCATTAGGTGGGTTCTTTTGCTACAAGAGTTTGATTTACATATTACTTATAGAAAAGGAGCTGAGAACCCCGTAGCTGATAACTTGTCTAGGTTAGAGAATATTCTCGATGACCCACTACCTATTGATTATAGCTTTCCTGATGAACAACTAGCTGCAATAAATGTTTCTCACAACACTCCGTGGCATGCTGACTATGCTAATTATATTGTTGCTAAATACATACCACCTAGTTTCACATACCAACAAAAGAAAAAAATCTTCTATGATTTAAGACATTACTTTTGGGATGACCCACATCTTTATAAATAAGGAGTAGATGGTATTATTAGATGTTGTGTACCAGAGCATGAACAGGAACAAATCCTATGGAAATGTCACTCTGAAGCTTATGGAGGGCATCATGCGGGAGATAGAACTGCTCAAAAGGTATTGCAATCTGGTTTTTATTGGCCTACTCTCTTCAAGGATGCCCGTAAGTTTGTTTTATCTTGTGATGAATGTCAAAGAATTGGTAATATCGGTAAGCGTCAAGAAATGCCTATGAATTATTCACTTGTTGTTGAACCATTTGATGTTTGGGGTTTTGATTATATGGGACCTTTTCCTTCCTCTAATGGGTATACACATATTTTGGTTGCTGTTGATTATGTTACTAAGTGGGTAGAAGCTATTCCAACTAGTAGTGCTGATCATAACACTTCCATTAAAATGCTTAAAGAAGTTATTTTCCCGAGGTTTGGAGTCCCTAGATATTTAATGACTGATGGTGGTTCACACTTTATTCATGGTGCTTTCCGTAAAATGCTTGCTAAATATGATGTTAACCATAGAATTGCATCACCCTATCATCCTCAATCTAGTGGTCAAGTTGAACTTAGCAATAGAGAAATAAAACTAATATTACAAAAAACTGTTAATAGGTCCTGAAAGAATTGGTCTAAGAAATTGGATGATGCACTTTGGGCCTGCAGAACAGCATATAAAAATCCTATGGGTATGTCTCCTTATAAAATGGTTTATGGAAAAGCTTGTTATTTGCCTCTTGAGTTAGAACATAAAGCATATTGGGCAATTAAAGAACTCAACTATGATTTCAAACTTGCCGGTGAAAACAGGTTATTTGATATTAGCTCATTAGATGAATGGAGAACCCAAGATGATGAAAATGCCAAATTATTTAAAGAAAAAGTTAAAAGATGGCATGACAAAAGAATCCAAAAGCGGGAATTCAAAGTTGGAGAATATGTTCTTCTGTACAACTCTCGTTTTAGATTCTTTGCAGGAAAACTTCTCTCCAAATGGGAAAGGACCTTATATTATCGAGGAAGTTTATCGCTCTAGAGCTATTAAGATCAATAATGCCGAAGGTAATAACCCGAAGGTGGTCAATGGGCAAAGAATTAAACACTGTATCTTAGGTACGCCTATTAATGTTGAGAGCAATATTATTCAAACCATGACACCGGAGGAACACATAAAAGAAACCTTCTGGAACACTCCAGAATACTAAAAAAGAGGAGGTACATGATACGGTAAGTAAACGGACTCCGAAAAATCCACAAAAATATTTTCTGTCAGTTTTGGAATATTACAAAAATTAGGGAAACAAGAAACAACCAGGAAGGCAACCGAGGTAGGCACAAGACACCAGGGCGCGCCTGGCTTGCCTGGCGCGCCCAGGTGGGTTGTGCCCACCTCTAGAACCTTCCCGACTCCGTTTTCCTCTCGTTTGCTTGTTTCCCAAGATAAAAAGTCTTTATATACCCCCCGAATGTATTGACCACCGTATCACGGAGAAATCTTCTGTTCTTCTTTCTTGCCGTTTTCTGACAGATCTAGATCGCCATGGACGCTTCGAGCTCCTCCAAGGACAAGTTCTTCGAGAACGTCATCAACCTGTATTTGCGGGAGGTGATGCAGCACCCTCAAGCCATTGAGATGCGTGAGGGGGTGCTCCACATCCGGGACGTCCAGGGGCCCAAGAGGATGGGAACCATGGAGGCTAGGCTCGAAGCCATGGAGCAGGAGGTCTTCAAGTGCAAGGGGATGGTGGAATGTGGGCTCAGTGCCAATCACCTTATGATTACGGCGTTCACCCGTGATCACAAGGTGGATGTCCGGTCCATGAAGCACATCGTCTTCACCCTCAATGAGCAAATCAATTTTCTGCAAAGCCAAATCCATGATCTCCAAAATCAAGTCTTTGAATATGAGGCGAGATTTAAAGGTG
Source organism: Thinopyrum elongatum (assembly GCA_011799875.1). Taxonomy (NCBI): domain Eukaryota; kingdom Viridiplantae; phylum Streptophyta; class Magnoliopsida; order Poales; family Poaceae; genus Thinopyrum; species Thinopyrum elongatum. The sequence goes on along the minus strand of CM022302.1, from coordinate 311,083,815 downwards.
TGAGTTTAGCTACCAGTTGCAGGACTCGTGAGACTCGCGCTTCTTCTTATGATGGTGAGCCGCTGCCATGGAAGCCGGAGGATAAGCCTGCTACTGCTTCACCACCACCATCATCATCTTCCCCAACAAAGGAGACTTGAGTTCATGGTATGGGCACTCCCCTTGGCTTGTGCCAAGCTTGGAGGAGGTACCCCGTTATCGTATCACAACCACTATCTTTGCCTTTATCTATTTTAGTTCGATCTTTAGTTATCCTATGATTTAGTTGAATAAAAGTTTAGTTCGATCCTTTCTTTTCGAGTGCTTCCTTAGTGATCTATCTATCTATGTAATCGTGTGCGAGATATATAATAAAGAGTAGTTTGAGTTTTGTTTCTTCACTCTTTTGTTCCAATAAAAAGAAAGGAAAATAAATGAAAAAGATCATATGCTAATCTTATGGTAAGTAATGACATCACATAAGGAAAAGTAGAAGTGGTAAAATTTATTGGAGATTGACAAACATAGCATTGGTCAATGATGCAATTCATGAAAGAATTAATAAGGGAAGAGAATATTCACATGCAAATACACTATCTTGGACATCTTTTATGATTGTGAGCCCCCATTAAATATTATGTGTCAAAATTGTTGACGTTGGACAAGGAAGACAACGTAATGATTTATGTTTGTTCATATTCCCATAGAAGTTATATTGTCATAGACCCTTCAGCATGTGGTGCTTGCTCAATATCTTTGCTAGCCAAAAATTCCTCACTAAGTAGAGATACTACTTGTGCATCCAAAACCCCTAAACCCAAAATCTTATTTTGAGAGTCCACCACCTATGGATTGAGTAAGATCCTTCAAGTAAGTTGTCATCGGTGCAATAAGGCAATAAAATTGCTTCTAAATGTGTTGGATCATTTAGTGTAAGAGAAAATTGAGCGTTGTACGAACTTGTAATGGAAAAGTAATAAAAGCGACGGACTACATAATAAAGGTTGCTATCATAAGGGGCAATATAACGTGACATTCTTTTGCATTAAGGGATTTGGCATACAAACAAAAAGCGCATGGCCACCTTTGCTTCCCTCTGCGAAGGGCCTATCTTTTACTTTTATGCACTTACTTTTATGTATGAGTCAAAGTATTCTTCCCTATTCCTTTTATTTTCTCTTTTTGCAAGCATCATGTGGTGAGGAAAGATCTAGGCACATATATCCAATTGGATATGAGTGAGCATGAGTTATTATTGTTGACATCACCCTTGAGATGAATATGTTGGGAGGTGAAACTATAAGCCCCTATCTTTTCATGTGTCCAGTTGAAACTTTTTGTTCATGGGTATGCTGTGAGTGTTAGCAATCATAGAAGGTTAGATGATGGTTGAGTATGTGGACTTGCAAAGGCTCCAATACAGGACCCTTCCTGAAAATATGATGAATTGTAGTTGCAAAGTTGACTGAGAACATAGTTAGCTGGTTTTCAATAAGGTTTATGCTTTATACTTTAATGTTGTGATGAATTGTTACTTGTTCATGAGAAGTTATATGATAAAAGTTGTGTGATAAAGTTTTATGTTAAAGTTCTTTGCTGTTATAATAATAATAAGCATGATGCTTCTATGTCCGTATTTTGTTTTTATCGACACCTCTCTCTCTCTCTAAGCATATGGGCATGTTTTTCGATTTTGGTTTTTCGCTTCAGGACAAGCGAGGTCTAAGCTTGGGGGAGTTGATACGTCCATTTTGCATCATGTTTTCCTACTGTTATTTATAATGTTTTTATGCATAATAATGCTTTTTGGTGTAATTCTAATGCCTTTTCTCACAAAGATGCAAGGTTTACACAAAGAGGGGGAATGCCGACAGCTGGAATTCTGGACCTGAAAAAGCTACATTAGAGTTACCTATTCTGCACATCTCCAAATGAGCAGAAAATTTACGGAGAATTATTTTGGGATATAAAAAATACTGTAGCAAATAACTACCGGAGGGGGCTACCCTGGTGAGCACAAGACACCAGGGCGCGCCTGGGCCCCCAGGCGCACCCTGGTGGGTTGTGCCCAGCACGGCCCACCTCCGGTGCCCATCTTCTGGTATATAGGTCATTTTGACCTATAAAAAATAAAGGGGGGACTTTCGGGACGAAGCGCCGCCGTCTCGAGGCGGAACTTGGGCAGGAGCACTTTTGCCCTCCGGCAGAGCGATTCCACTGGGGGAACCTCCCTCCAGGAGGGGGAAATCATCTCCATCGTCATCACCAACAACCCTCTCATCTTTGAGAGGGCAATCTCCATCAACATCTTCAACAGCACCATCTCCTCTCAAACCCTAGTTCATCTCTTGTGTTCAATCTTTGTACCGGAACCTCAGATTGGTACCTATGGGTGACTAGTAGTGTTGATTACATCTTGTAGTTGATTAATATATGGTTTATTTGGTGGAATATTATATGTTCAGATCCATTATGCTATTTAATACCCCTCTGATCTTGAGCATGATTATCATTTGTGAGTAGTTACTTTTGTTCTTGAGGTCACGGGAGAAGTCATGTTGCAAGTAATCATGTGAACTTGATATGTGTTCGATATTTTGATGATATGTATGTTGTGATTCCCTTAGTGGTGTCATGTGAACGTCGACTACATGGCACTTCACCATATTTGGCCCTAAGGGAATGCATTGTGGAGTAGTTATTAGATGATGGGTTGCTAGAATGATAGAAGCTTAAACCCTAGTTTATGCGCTACTTCGTAAGGGACCGATTTGGACCCAAAAGTTTAATGCTATGGTTACATTTTATCTTAATACTTTTCTCGTAGTTGCGGATGCTTGCGAGGGGGTTAATCATAAGTAGGAGGTTTGTTCAAGTAAGAACATCACCTAAGCACCGGTCCACCCACATATCAAATTATCAAAGTAGTGAACACGAATCAAACCAACATGATGAAAGTGACATGGTGAAATTCCTGTGTACCCTCAAGAACGCTTTGCTTATCATAAGAGACTGTCTTGGCCTGTCCTTTGCCACAAAAGGATTGGGCTACCTTGCTGCACTTTATTTACCGTTACCATTACTTGTCCGTTACAAATTATCTTGCTATCAAACTACTTGTTACCGACTATTTCAGTGCTTGCAGAAAATACCTTGGTGAAAACCACTTGTCATTTCCTTCTGCTCCTCGTTGGGTTCGACACTCTTACTTATCGAAAGGACTATGATTGATCCCCTATACTTGCGGGTCATCAGTCATCGATCATGCCGCCGAGCAGCTCTAGATCTTTTGCATAGTGGATGGCAAACTGCTTATCACACTTCCTCTTCAAAGTGTCCATTGCGCCCTCAAGGACTGGCACGGCGATATCGCTGCCAATGGGCCATGGCGCTTGCACCGGCCAATGAAGCTCTTGTTCCCCGACCTGCTCCGGCTCGTTCTCCTCGCCGAAGATGTAACGCAGGAAGGGGTCGACATCGAAGCTTTCGTCGATGCCTGGCCTGCTTGGAATAACTAATGGTAGATGGGTGTGGACTAGATCTGCGCATAGTGTCGCTACGGTGAGTTGTCGCCTGGGTTATATGGAGCAAGCCACTTGCTGGTGGCGGGAAACCGATGAGGGAAGAGGCAGGAAGCATTGGTGTGGATTGCGGGACACATATATAAAATCATTTATTTCTGCACTGGGCGTCTGTGTTCGTATAGGTACTACCTCCATCGAGGTTTATTGGCCCCCTTCGTATTTTGTAGTACCAAACTTTGACCTTAGATTTAACTAAGAATATATTAATGCATGTCATCGAAAATAATATTGCTGGACGACAATTCCCGGCTATGTTCATCTGCTATATGCAATAATTATGCATGTTCTTGCTCGCCGTTTAGGCGGCCGCGGCGTGCTCTACTCGCCGTTTAGGCGCCAAGGCTCGCTCGGGTCGCGTCCCTCCACGCGCGCTCTGCTAGTTTTTTCTACACACAGAATCGTACACGAATTGACTGTATTTACCATCTGTGTTATATTTTCTCATCGCAAACAGTTCATCCGAGTGGGTTGTTTGCCGTGTATCACACACATCTTGTTTACACGAATCATTTGTGTTCTTTTGGCTCATCGCAAACAGTTCATCTATGTGAACTGTATGCCGCATATCACACACATCTTGTCAAACTGAACCGTTTCTGTTGTGTTCCCTAATCGAAAACAGTTCGTCCACACACCCTAATCTGCTGACCATTTCTGTTGCATTCCCTAATAGAAAACAGTTCATCCAAGCAAACTGTATGCCGTGTATCGCACACACCTTGATATAGCCACCCGTTTCTGTTGTTCTGTCTCATCGCAAATAGTTCTTATGGATTAACCGTATGCCACGCATCACACACGTATTTAGAATATGAACCATGTTTGATGTATCCGTCATCGCAAACATTTTGCATCTTTTTTGACAGTTTTTTTACATCACCGTTTGCGATTAATGCATCGCACATAGTTTCGTCGAAGGGTCTCTGATTGTATTGTCATGTTAGTAGCATCCTGCAGTAGTGGATGTCCATCTTGTAGGCATTGTCATTGTATCATGCTAGCACCTTGAAGAGTCCATAGGCTCGTGGTAGTAGTTTGGACTTGCGCTCGTTGGGGAAGCGGTCCTTTCGGAGATGTAGCCATACGAGATCTCTCGGTTTGAACATCATTGGGGTCTTGTTGATGTTGAGCTTGGTGGCGAGGCATTGTACTTAACGCTCGATCATGGCCCTTGTATCTTCATGCACCTTCTTGAGATAACTTGCTCTTGCACTTGCGTCCATTTTTTGCTCGTTCTTGAAGTGGAAGCGGTAGGATGTCCAATGGGGACAATGGATTGAAGCCATAGACGACCTCGAAGGGGGACTTGCCGGTAGTAGAGTGTCTTGCTCGATTGTAGGCGTACTCGGCGATGGGTAAGCACTCCTCCCACTCCTTGATGTTCTTCTTAATCAACACGCGTAGGAGAGTAGATAGCATCCGGTTGGTGACTTCCGTTTGGCCATCGGTTTGAGGGTGATAGGCCGTTGATAATAGTAGCTTGATGCCAAGCTTGGCGCATAACGTCTTCCAAAAGTAGCTTAGGAACTTGACGTCACAGTCCGACACTATGGTCCTTGGCACTCCATGCAACCTCAAGATTTCCCTACAAAAAAGATTTACAACATGTGAAGCATTGTCTCTCTTATTGCATGGGATGAAATGTGCCATTTTAGAGAATCGGTCCGCAACAACAAATACGGAATCCTTGCCATTTTGGGTCCTTGGCAAACCAAGCACAAAATCCATGCTAATATCTTCCCATGGTTGATATGGAATCGGAACTGGCATATGTAAACCATGAGATTGAGCTTGTGACTTAGCTTTGCTGCATGTACAACACCGGTTGGTGAAGCGTGCGACATCGTGGAACATCTTTCACCAAAAGTACTTGAAGGAGGGTGTGGCGAATGTCTTATCGCGCCCGAAATGTCCCATAAGTCCTCCGCCATGAGCCTCTTGCAAAAGTAATAAATGAAGCAAAGACTCGGGTATACAAAGTTTGTTAGTGCGCATAAGGTAGCCATTCTAGAGATAATAGTTCTCCCAACAAGTGTTAGCAAGACATTTGGCATAAGGAATCGAAAATGAAGTATCAAGTGCATAGAGATCTTTAACATGCTCAAAGCCAATAAAGTTCAATTCAAGTTGAGTAACTAACATGAACTTGCGGGAAAGAGCATCCACCACTACATTTTCTTTGCCCTTAATGTACTTGATCACATAAGGAAAAGATTCAATGAATTCACTCCATTTGGCATGTCATTTATTCAACTTGGTTAGACCTTTAAGGTACTTTAGTGTCTCATGATCGATATGTACGACAAATTCATGTGATCGAAGATAATGCTCCCAAACATGTGGTGACCCACAAGTATAGGGGACCAATGGTAGTCCTTCCGATAAGTAAGAGTGTCGAACCCAACGAGGAGCAGAAGGAAATGACAAGTGGTTTTCAGCAAGGTATTTTCTGTAAGCACTAAAATAGTCGGTAACAAGTAGCTTGATAGCAAGATAATTTATAACTGACAAGTAACGATAACGGTAAATAAAGTGCAGCAAGGTAGCCCAATCCTTTTGTGGCAAAGGACAGGCCAAAACGGTCTCTTATGATAAGCAAAGTGTTCTGAGGGTACACGGGAATTTCACCATGTCACTTTCATCATGTTGGTTTGATTCGTGTTCGCTACTTTGATAATTTGATATGTGGGTGGACCGGTGCTTAGGTGATGTTCTTACTTGAACAAACCTCCTACTTATGATTAACCCCCTCGCAAGCATCCACAACTACGAGAAAAGTATTAAGATAGAATCTAACCATAGCATTAAACTTTTGGATCCAAATCGGTCCCTTATGAAGTAGCGCATAAACTAGGGTTTAAGCTTCTGTCACTCTAGCAACCCAGCATCTAATAACTACTCCACAATGCATTCCCTTAGGCCCAAATATGGGGAAGTGCCATGTAGTCGACGTTCACATGACACCACTAAGGGAATCACAACATACATATCATCAAAATATCGAACACATATCAAGTTCACATGATTACTTGCAACATGACTTCTCCCGTGACCTCAAGGACAAAAGTAACTACTCACAAATGATAATCATGCTCAAGATTAGAGGGGTATTAAATAGCATAATGGATCTGAACATATAATCTTCCACCAAATAAACCATATGGTAATCAACTACAAGATGTAATCAACACTACTAGTCACTCACAGGTACCAATCTGAGGTTCCGGTACAAAGATTGAACACAAGAGATGAACTAGGGTTTGAGAGGAGATGGTGCTGTTAGAGATGTTGATGGATATTGGCCTCCCAAAGATGAGAGGGTTGTTGGTGATGACGATGGCTTCGATTTCCCCCTCCGGGAGGTAAGTTCCCCCGGCGGAATCGCTCCGCCGGAGGGTAAAAGTGCTCCTGCCCAAGTTCCGCCTCGAGACAGCGGCGCTTCGTCCTGAAAGTTCTCTCCTGATTTTTTCTAGGTCAAAATGACATGTATACCATAAGATGGGCACCGGAGGAGGGCTGGGCTGAGCACAACCCACTAGTGTGCGCCTGGGGGGCTGGCGCGCCCTGGTGTCTTGTGCTCACCAGGTGGCCCCCCTCCGGTAGTTATTTGCTCCAGTATTTTTTATTTATTTAAAAATAATTCTCCGTAAACTTTCAGCTCATTTGGAGATGTGCAGAATAGGTAACTCTAACATAGCTTTTTCAGGTCCAGAATTCCAGCTGCCGGCATTCTCCCTCTTAATTTGTGTAAACCTTGCATATTATGAGAGAAAAGGCATTAGAATTACTCTATAAAGCATTATTATGCATAAAAACATTATAAATAACAGTAGTAAAACATGATGCAAAATGGACGTATCAACTCCCCCAAGCTTAGACCTCGCTTGTCCTTAAGCGAAAAACCGAAATCGAAAAACATGCCCACATGCTTAGAGAGAGAGGTGTCGATAAAAACAAAATATAGACATAGTAGCATCATGCTTATTATTATAACAAAAAAGAATTTTAACATAAAACTTTCTCACACAACTTTTATCATATAACTTCTCATGAACAAGTAACAATTCATCACAACATTGAAGTATAAAGCATAAACTCTATTCAAAACCAACAAACTATGTTCTTAATCAACTTTGCAACTACAATACATCTTATTTTCAGGAAGGGTCACGTATCGGAGCCTTTTGGCAAGCCCACATACTCAACCATCATTTATGGGACGCCCCTGGCTTAATCGGGCGCTAATCATACACGCAAATGCACACGATCAAGCCTAAATACTCACTTGAAGGAATCACAACACAACTCTAAAACATAAATAAAATCATACAAGCTTTATATTACAAGCCAGGGGCCTCGAGGGCTCGAATATATAAGCTCGCATACAAGCATCAGCGGAAGCATCAGATATCTGAGTACAGATATGAAACAGAAATAGATAAGCATGTAGCAAAGGTGGGGCAAAATAAAAGCTACGATCGAAAGGCGCAGGCCTCCTGCCTGGGACCCTCCGAACCTACTCCTGGTCGTCGGCCAGCTCGTAGTAGTATCCACCCTCAGGGTAGTACTAGCGATCGCCAGCGGGTGCAGCTGTCTCAGGGGCTCTGTCATCTGGTTGCACCAAAAGGATATGGGGAAAAGAAAGCAAAGCAACCGTGAGTACTCATCCGAAGTACTCAGCAAGCAAGGATCAACACTACATATGCAACATTATCGAAGGAGGGCTGTTTAAGTGGACTGGGCTGCAGAAAGCCAGATTAGAGAGAAGGCCTAGTCTTATCGAAGACTAGCATCTTCAGCGGTCTTGCAGCATTAGAAGAGAGTAGATCAGCACAATATATAATAGTGGTTGTGTCAAGTAACAGTCTCGCCCAGAGATCCTTCCTCGACTCCCTGTGGGAAAGCGATCTCGGAGCCATCATATCCAGTTATCATCACAAGTGTCCAGTTCTAGTTGTATCGATCGGGCTACAACTCCGAGTGTCCGTTACCGTAGGACAGACTATCAATAGATGTTTTCTTCCCTGCAGGGGTGCACCAACTTACCCACCACGCTCGATTAACTCCGGCCGGACACACTTTTCTGGGTCATGCCCGGCCTCGGCCAAACGATACACCGCAACCCTACTTAGAGCTCAGCAGAGAGGTCCCCGTCGGTCTATATCCTAAGCGCTCAGGGGTCTTGGGCCATCGCCCTGTGCCCGCCGAGTCGTTGCGCATACGGCGAATCTCGATACCACCCCTCAGGATGGCGCCGGCCCAGCCGTGTCGCGATGCTGAACTGGACATCTGACAGAGCTTTCGGCTGATGCTACGATGCAGATTGCCCATAACTCTTCCCACGTGATGGTTAGTGCTATCCGGCCAAAGGCCAGCTCGGATCAAATATCCAAATCATTAGTGGATTAGGGGCTTGCGGTAATGAGCAGAGACTCACGATCGATGTGACCCCATCGCCCCGTCTCGAGGACTTGTGGAAAGGGCTAAGAATGCCCGGCCACGCCTCGTATTCATCTCACGGGTAACTTCCAGGTCAACCCGACATCCCATCATTCGCGGGTACCCCTCAGGGTTGACCCGCCTCCAAGTATCAGTTGTAAAGTCCAAGTATCTGTGTTTCCATAACATCTGGGAATCCGAGGTATCACCCTCGTTGGATTCCTACTCGATGTATCCGTCATGCTGAACTCGGAGGAATCACCCTCGATGGGTTCACACTTGAGGTGTTGCACGACAGCGTCGTTATCGGGAGTGGTGAAAGAGGAATCACCCTCGATGACCACAATCGATGAACTAACCTACAAGGTTAACATCAGAAGTGCTGACGAGGTATCACCCTCGGCACTCGATAGTAACCCAGTAGTGCCGCACAACTAAGGGGGTGGTGTGCGGTGCCGGGGCCTGTCTTCGATCCCGTTGATCGGGTCTTCTGATAATCCAGCGGGTCAGTTGGGACAAGTGGGGGTCACTGGTGGGTCTCTAACCAACCAATACTAAGCAATTTGAAATAGGCAGGTATGGTAACAATAAGCAGGTTACAAAAGTAGGCTATGCATCAGAATAGGAGTAATCAATTACAGTAGCAAAATCTAATGCAAGCATGAGAGAACAGAATGGGCGATATCAGGATGTTCAAAGAGGGGGGCTTGCCTGGTTGCTCGGCGGCAAAGGCAGGGTTGTCAGGTGTCGTCGGTCTCCTGAGCTGTGTCGGTCTCGGGGTCTATCAGAATAGAAGAGGGGGAAGAAATAGTAAATACGAAGCACACAGATGCATGACATGACAATAAGCGGTGCTAGGTGTGTTCTAACGCAGTGCTACACGATACCGGCGAAGGGGGAAAACATCCGAGAATGCTTTCCCGAAGTCTGGCCTTTTCGGACAGACGAATCGGAGGGGGACGGTTGCAGGTTCGCTATGCTAGGGACGCGTGACAGACGAACGGACTGCGGATTCGGGATTGTCTCGTCTTTCTGAGCAACTTTCATGTACAAAGTATTTTCATCCGAGCTACGGATATTTTTCTATGATTTTTCAAAGATTTAACAATACCCGGAAAATCCCTGAAATTTTGCCAAGTCTGAGAATTCGTCAGTTTTTTAAACATCACTTAGCTGTTTTCAAAAGGCTACAACTATTGTTCTGTACATCCTATGATTTTGTGCCTTATATCAGTTTTGGGTATTCTCTGTGATCTACAAGATAGTATCACTTTCATCCATATTAGAGTTCATTTGCTTGATCATCAACAGCTCTAAAGTAGCTATCCCAATAACTCTGTTTTCAGTCTTTTCTGTTAACAGAACATAGATTTTTGTCATTTTCATAGGAATTAATCCAGGTGACTTTTGGATTTGGTCCAATGGAAAGAATTGAACCCTGTCAAGTGTACTACACGCCCATATAATTTTTATCTATGTTCGAGCTTGTTTTGCTGCTGTTTAAGTGTTGTCTAGAGGGCTAGTCAGTGTAAAAACAGTAAAGCTAGCTACTGCTACAGTAACTGAATGTTACTGTAGAGAGCAGCAGACAGAGGAGCAGCGGCTAGCAGGCGGGCGTGGGCGGTAGCAGTCGCGGACGGCAGCGCACGGGGGCAGTGCGGGGAGCGACGGGGCAAGGCCAGAGTCACACACACACACTGCACGCACCACACACACACACCAAGCACGCACACACACAGACAACACGCACACCTAGCACACACACAGCCACACATGGCCGCTCGGCCATGGCTAGCAGCAGCAGCAGCCGGTGACGGCAGCACGCCGCAGAGCAGCGGCACAACGGTAAGTGCAGTAGCAGTGCGGGAGCGAGCAGAGCTGCGGAGCAGCAGCAAGCCGTGGCGAGGCCACACGCGGCCACGCGCGCATAGCAGGAGCAGCAACCGCACGCACGTACGCGTATGCGGGGGTTCGGGCACAACGGTGACGGCGGCCTACAGCATTCAAATCGAAGGGGGTGAGGGGGATCCGAGGGAGAAGCTCACCACGAAGCCGGGGACGTGGTCGGGGAGGCCAGGGGCGGATCGGAGCGGCCGCGAACGTCGTCGATTGCTGACGATGTACCGACAAAGATGTGCTCGATGCCGAGTGCACGGGGCGTCCTGGCTCGAATCCTTCGGGGTGGTGATGAAGCCAACCATGACGGAGCTCCCAGACCTGGTCTCGGGAAGTGGGGTGGCCATTGGCCGCGACTACCGCAACGGCCATGGCGAGCAGAGCTCGGGCGCGATAGATTCGAAGGGGGCGACATGAGGAGAGGAAGGAGGACTAGGGTTGTCTCACGCATCGGGGAGGGCCTAATATGCATCGGGGGCTCGCTAGATGGTTGACACGACGGCCACGGTGGCGCGGATGCGTGCCACGCACAGCCCCTGCCTTCTCCTCTGTACTGAGATTGAAGGATGCCTGTGGCGGGCTGGGCCTAATACTGTAGCAATAGGCATTTAGTGCACAGTAGACCTTTAGCATTTTCCCTTCTCCCTTTTTCTGCAATTCAAGCAGCTACGGGTTTGCAATTATTTGGGCTACCAAATGATTTTTGAAAAGCGTGAAACTTGGCAGATAATTCAAGCACAATATTACCAGGTTGCACAAAAAGTTTCAGAGTAATTGGAATTGTTTAGCTATTTTTAGAAATTGAAACGGCCAAGTTAATTGCTGCTAGTCCACAAAAATGGTTGCTAAGGTCAATTTAAAAATCTCACTAATGTTGGTTTTATTTTTATAATTGTTTTAGGAATATTTGTAACATTATGAACATTTAGTTTTGCAATTTGAAGAAATAATTATTTGACATGCAATTTGAATTGGAAAATGACTTCGATTTTGGACAAGTGGCAGATTAGCTTAGTGATCAAGATGACAAGGAAACTTAATTAGCTTAATGACAGGGTTAAGATCTGGGGATGTTACAAATCTCCTCCACTACAAGAAATCTCGTCCCGAGATTTAAGTGGGGAAGAAAAGAGTAACTTCGGGAGATCTGACCCTCGTAGGGTCGATTATCTGATGAACAATTCAGGGAATGTGGCAGAAGTATCTCTCGAGTTGAAACTTAGGAAACATCGAGAGCAAAGTATGAAGGTACAATAAAAAAATCGGGCGAATGGATGTCCGATCGATACCTGAACAGAGTGTGATGATGGGTTCATAGCATCGGGAATAGATCATCTCTCGGAGGGTGGCTCGTGACAACACGCAAAACCAAGAGCATATGATAAGGATATACAGGAGAGTCAGGTTCCGATCCTATGGAACTATGGGGGGTGTCGATCGAGAGTAGGGAGGATGGTGTCAGCTTGCTCGGATATGACAGCAAGGCCTGTCAGAGGGTATCCTGTCAGTTATGTTGGCAACAACGTCGGTACCAAGGGCGAGGAACGAAGAGAACCATTTTCCTGCTCGTTGAACGAGGCGGACCAATAGGCAAAGTTCTCGTCCATCAGTGGTTACCGGAATGTCATCAACAATAGTAACAGGGTCTCACTGACAAGGTTATTCATCGAGGTGTTTTTCATAAGCAGGGAATTATTTCTGCTTATATCATATAGATCACCAGAAAGTTCAATCAAACCAATGGAAAGGAAAATGTGATTAAACACAAGGATTAGGAGTATATCCTTCTCAAGGAAAAGCGAAACATGGTTTACATGTCGGGACATCAAGTTCAAGAGCGTTTATATAAAGAGGCGAAGGAAGAATCATGATATTACCCATACAACGGTGTTTGAATAATAAATCAAGAAACATTTAGCATTTCGCTTCAAATGTTCTTGTTGATATTCGGAGTGCCATAGTCATGCTTCGAGGTAGCAATAACATGGTGTTTCGGGTAAGAGTTGGATATGAAGATCACAAGAGATACAAAGGATTACTTCCAAGATTATCTCAGAACGTAAGGATTAACCAAACACAACCAGGACTGTGTTGGCAGGAAGTCAAGGATGTCATCGATGATATCACAAATCATCGAGGGGCAGGGATTGTATTTCTAGCCATGAATTCAATTGACATCTCTCAAGAAGCCAAAGTGTTGGCGGTGATCACGACAAATTTTGTCGAGAGACTCTAAGAAGATGCCATCGAGCAGCGACGACAACAAGCAAAAGGAAGGATGAAACAAAGGGTTATGGGAACCACGGATACGACACAAGCTCGAAATCAAGCTTGCTGTTCAAGGTGAAATTATATGACGAGGAGGAGCGACGTAAGCTTAGCTCATCATCGAAAGTTGCTCCGGGCATAAGGGCCAGGTAGCATATTTAAAAAGCGATACGATAATGATATAGCCGATCAGGCTAGGATTGATGTGATGGGGTATTAAGGTTCCCAGTAACAAGTACTAGGGGTAATACCGAAAGGTAAATCGGAGTAGAGGTTGGACGGGTGAAATGATCTGCAGAGGACAAGTATTTTAACTTATCCGGGAAATGGAATTAAGGAGGAAATAAGGTCGGAACCATGATTGCAAAGGATCAATTCATAGATTCAAGATGAACTTGTACCAAGGAAATAATTATTTTTACGAGTAGCTTCCATGATAAGTTCTACATCGGGTCCATGGGCATGAACACAAAGGTTCAAGGTCGACTCCCACTTCTTCAATGAACAACTTCTCATTCACTGCTCTTTGTTAAAAATGTTTAGAGTTTGAAAGTTTAACTGGTGGAATACCAAAAGGCATGGCACATGAACCCTTGTGGGTTCTCACAGCTAGCGAAGGCATAGACACAACCCATAGGGGCATTTTACGGATCTATACCACACGCTTATAGAAGCAACAGACAACATTTCAAAATAGGATATGGACGAAAAGAATTAAATGACATCGCACTGCCAAAGGCAATTGTAACAGGGGAAGAACTCTCAAAGATAGAAGATGAAGGGCATTGTCGGATAATAATCCAACAAAAGATCAGGTGGTCGGCAAAGGATCTGATGGGAGTATCGGTACTCAGCCAGAGGAAGAAGATTGCAAATGCATCAGTTTTATGGAAACATCTGATTAAGCCGAAGCTTAAATGCGAAGGGTTTACGATTTCAAAATCGGGGAATCAGAGGCAGAGGCTCTGATAAAAAGATGAGTATGTTGAATAGAATTAGATGGCGAGAACCAGCTCATGTCCAGAATGACGCCAGAGCCGGAAGAATGAATTAATAGGAAACAACTGATGATTGCGAGTATTAGTAGCAGATTGAATCAAGGGGCTCAAAATGGTAATGAGAAGAGATGTCAACGGAGATTACTAGACATAGGGAATTAACCATAAGTGAAGTAGGCAAGAATTTCAAGAGCAATAGGTTGTAGAGGATTTTCGAAAGTTCGTATAGCAATACGAAGTATTTTGTGAAACACAAGAACAACTGGGGATGAATGGATCCCCGGAAATGTGAGGAATTATTCATAGGTATGTTCATGCGGAGAGGAACTGCAAGGCAATAGGTTCAGAGAATTCTCAAAATGTCGGATAGTGTTTCAATATGTCGGATAGAACCCGAGAGTAACTGGAATGAATATATGAACGATAGTTGTAAGTAGTTATCCATCGGAGTTTATCGGTGGTCAGGAACTGCAAAGCAGTGGGCACAGGGTCTCGGGAAACATCGAGAAGTATTTTCGAAGTCTTCTGATGAACCAATCGATCACCTGGCATGCGGGGCTCTCCGGGAGGAAGGGATTACGAGAACCTAGTGTTAGAGTTCGCAAAATCTTTAACCCGAATAGAAGAGAGATCAGAGTCCAAGAGTAAAGACGAGGAATAAAAGATCCTAATACCACCCAATTGGCGACATGGGCCCGTTAGCAACACAGCCAAGTTAGTAAATTAGTTTTTCAACGTCTAGACTCAACTTCGGCCAAGGAGTTGGAAAGGGGGATTCCTACAGGCAGTTGGCTCTGATACCAACCTGTGACGCCCCCGGCTTAATCGTGCACTAATCATACACGCAAATGCACACGATCAAGCCTAAGGACTCACTTGAAGGAATCACAACACAACTCTAAAACATAAATAAAATCATACAAGCTTTATATTACAAGCCAGGGGCCTCGAGGGCTCGAATACATAAGCTCGCATACAAGCGTCAGCAGAAGCATCAGATATCTGAGTACAGATATGAAACAGAAACAGATAAGCCTGTAGCAAAGGCGGGGCAAAATAAAAGCTACGATCGAAAGGCGCAGGCCTCCTGCCTGGGACCCTTCGAACCTACTCCTAGTCGTCGGCCAACTCGTAGTAGTATCCACCCTCGGGGTAGTAGTAGCGATCGCTGGCGGGTGCAGCTGTCTCAGGGGCTCCGTCATCTGGTTGCACCAAAAGGATATGGGGAAAAGAAAGCAAAGCAACCATGAGTACTCATCCGAAGTACTCAGCAAGCAAAGATCTACACTACATATGCAACATTATCAAAGGAGGGCTGTATAAGTGGACTGGGCTGCAGAAAGCCAGATTAGAGAGATGGCCTAGTCCTATCGAAGACTAGCATCTTCAGCGGTCTTGCAGCATTAGAAGAGAGTAGATCAGCACAATATATAATAGTGGTTGTGTCAAGTAACAGTCTCGCCCAGAGATCCTTCCCCGACTCCCTGCGGGAAAGCGATCCCGGAGCCATCATATCCAGTTATCATCTCAAGTGTCCAGTTCTAGTTGTATCGATCGGGATACAACTCCGAGTGTCCGTTACCGTAGGACAGGCTATCAATAGATGTTTTCTTCCCTGCAGGGGTGCACCAACTTACCCACCACGCTCGATTAACTCCGGCCGGACACACTTTTCTGGGTCATGCCCGGCCTCGGCCAAACGATACACCGCAACCCTACCTAGAGCTCAGCAGAGAGGTCCCCGTCGGTCTATATCCTAAGCGCTCAGGGGTCTTGGGCCATCGCCCTGTGCCCTCCGGGTCGTTGCGCACACGGTGAATCTCGGTACCACCCCTCAGGATGGCGCCGGCCCAGCCGTGCCGCGATGCTGAACTGGACATCTGACAGAGCTTTCGGCTGATGCTACGATGCAGAGTGCCCATAACTCTTCCCACGTGATGGTTAGTGCTATCCGGCTAAAGGCCGGCTCGAATCAAATATCCAAATCGTTAGTGGATTAGGTGCTTGCGGTAACGTGCAGAGACTCACGATCGATGTGACCCCGTCGCCCCGTCTCGAGGACTTGTGGCAAGGGCTAAGAATGTCTGGCCACGCCTCATATTCATCTCATGGGTAACATCCAGGTCAACCCGACATCCCATCATTCGCGGGTACCCCTCAGGGTCGACCCGCCTTTCCAAGTATCAGTTGTAAAGTCCAAGTATCTGTGTGTCCATAACATCTGGGAAACTGAGGTATCACCCTCGTTGGATTCCTACTCGATGTATCCGTCAAGGTGAACTCGGAGGAATCACCCTCGATGGGTTCACAATTGAGGTGTTGCACGACAGCGTCGTTATCGGGAGTGGTGAAAGAGGAATCACCCTCGATGACCACAATCGATGAACTAACCTACAAGGTTAACATCAGAAGTGCTGACGAGGTATCACCCTCGGCACTCGATAGTAACCCAGTAGTGTCGCATAACTAAGGGGGTGATGTGCGGTGCCGGGGCCTGTCTTCGATCCCATTGATCGGGTCTTCTGATAATCCAGCGGGGCAGTTGGGACATGTGGGGGTCACTGGTGGGTCTCTAACCAACCAATACTAAGCAGTTTGAAATAGGCAGGTAAGGTAACAATAAGCAGGTTACAAAAGTAGGCTATGCATCAGAATAGGAGCAACCAATTACAGTAGCAAAATCTAATGCAAGCATGAGAGAATAGAATGGGTGATATCGGGATGTTCAAAGGGGGGGCTTGCCTGGTTGCTCGGCGGCAAAGGCAGGGTCGTCAGGTGTCGTCAGTCTCCTGAGCTACGTCGGTCTCAGGGTCTATCAGAATAGAAGAGGGGGAAGAAACAGTAAATACAAAGCACACAGATGCATGACATGACAATAAGCGGTGCTAGGGGTGTTCTAACGCAGTGCTACATGATACCGGCGAAGGGGGAAAACATTCGAGAATGCTTTCCCGAAGTCTGGCCTTTTCGGACAGACGAACCGGAGGGGGACGGTTGCAGGTTCGCTATGCTAGGGACACATGACAAACGATCAGACTGCGTATCCGGGTTTGTCTCGTCTTTCTGAGCAACTTTCATGTACAAAGTATTTTCATCCGAGCTACGGATTTTTTTCTATGATTTTTCAAAGATTTAACAATACCCGGAAAATCCCTGAAATTTTGCCAAGTCTGAGAATTCGTCAGTTTTTTAAACATCACTTAGCTGTTTTCAAAAGGCTACAACTATTGTTCTGTACATCCTATGATTTTGTGCCTTATATCAATTTTGGGTATTCTTTGTGGTCTACAAGATAGTATCACTTTCATCCATATTAGAGTTCATTTGCTTGATAATCAACAGCTCTAAAGTAGCTATCACAATAACTCTGTTTTCAGTCTTTTCTATTAACAGAACATAGACTTTTTTCATTTTCATAGGAATTAATCCAGGCGACTTTTGGATTTGGTACAATGGAAAGAATTGAACCCTGTCAAGTGTACTACACGCCCAAATAATTTTTATCTATGTTCGAGCTTGTTTTGCTGCTGTTTAAGTGCTGTCTAGAGGGCTAGTCAGTGTAAAAACAGTAAAGCTAGCTACTGTAGCAGAGCAGCGGCTAGCGGGCGGCAGCAGTCGCGGACGGCAACGCACGGGGGCAGTGCGGGGAGCGGCGGGGCAAGGCTGGAGTCACACACACACACACTGCACGCACCACACACACACACACCGAGCACGCACACACACAGACAACACGCACACCTAGCACACACACAGCCACACATGGCCGCTCAGCCATAGCTAGCAGCAGCAGCAGCCGGTGACGGCAGCACGCCGCAGAGCAGCGGCACAACGGCGAGCGTAGTAGCAGTGCGGGAGCGAGCAGAGCAGCAGCAAGCCGCGGCGAGGCCACACGCGGGCACGCGCGCATAGCAGGAGCAGCA
The DNA here is from genome assembly GCA_011799875.1 of Thinopyrum elongatum. NCBI lineage: Eukaryota > Viridiplantae > Streptophyta > Magnoliopsida > Poales > Poaceae > Thinopyrum > Thinopyrum elongatum. Next base: position 311,065,728 of record CM022302.1, on the reverse strand, counting down.
ACCGCACACACGTACGCGTACGTGGGGGTTCGGGCACGACGGTGACGGTGGCCTACGGCATTCAAATCAAAGGGGGTGAGGGGGATCCGAGGGAGAAGCTCACCACGAAGCCGGGGACGTGGTTGGCGAGGCCGGGGGCGGATCGGAGCGGCCGCAAACATCGTCGATTGCCGACGATGTACCGACGAAGATGTGCTTGATGCCGAGTGCACGGGGCATCCTAGCTCGAATCCTTCGGGGTGGTGATGAAGCCGACCATGACGGAGCTCCCGGGCCTGGTCTCAGGAAGCGGGGTGGCCATTGGCCGCGACTACCGCAACAGCCATGGCGAGCAGAGCTCGGGCGCGATAGATTCGAAGGGGGCGATGCGAGGAGAGGAAGGAAGGAGGACTAGGGTTGTCTCACGCATCGGGGAGGGCCTAATATGCATCGGGGGCTCGCTAGATGGTTGACACGATGGCCACGGTGGCGCGGATGCGTGCCACGCACAGCCACTGCCTTCTCCTCTGTACTGAGATTGAAGGAGACCTGTGGCGGGCTGGGCCTAATACTGTAGCAATAGGCCTTTAGTGCACAGTAGACCTTTAGCATTTTCCCTTCTCCCTTTTTCTGCAATTCAAGCAGCTACGGGTTTGCAATTATTTGGGCTACCAAATGATTTTTGCAAAGCGTGAAACTTGGCAGATAATTCAAGCACAATATTACCAGGTTGCACAAAAAGTTTCAGAGTAATTGGAATTGTTTAGCTATTTTTAGAAATTGAAACGGCCAAGTTAATTGCTGCTAGTCCACAAAAATGGTTGCTAAGGTCAATTTAAAAATCCCACTAATGTTGGTTTTATTTTTATAATTGTTTTAGGAATATTTGTAACATTATGAACATTTTAGTTTTGCAATTTGAAGAAATAATTATTTGACAGATGATAGAACCCGAGAGTAACTGGAACGAATATATGAACGACAGTTGTAAGTAGTTATCCATCTGAGTTTATCGGTGGTCAGGAACTGCAAAGCAGTGGGCACAGGGTCTCGGGAAACATCGAGAAGTATTTTCGGAGTCTTCTGATGAACCAAGCGATCACCTGGCATGCGGTGCTATCTGGGAGGAAGGGGTTACGAGAACCTAGTGTTAGAGTTAGCAAAATCTTTAACCCGAATAGAAGAGAGATCAGAGTCCCACAGTAAAGACGAGGAATAAAAGATCCTAATACCACCCAATTGGCGATGTGGGCCCGTAAGCCACACAGCCAAGTTAGTAAATTAGTTTTTTGACGTCTAGACTCAACTTCGGCCAAGGAGTTGGAAAGGAGGATTCCTACAGGCAGTTGGCTCTGATACCAACCTGTGACGCCCCCGGCTTAATCGTGCGCTAATCATAAATGCAAATGCACATGAACAAGCCTAAGGACTCACTTGAAGGAATCACAACACAACTCAAAAACATAAATAAAATCATACAAGCTTTATATTACAAGCCAGGGGCCTCGAGGGCTCGAATACATAAGCTCGCATACAAGCGTCAGCGGAAGCATCAGATATCTGAGTACAGATATGAAACAGAAACAGATAAGCCTGTAGCAAAGGCGAGGCAAAATAAAAGCTACGATCGAAAGGCGCAAGCCTCCTGCCTGGGACCCTCCGAACCTACTCCTGGTCGTCGGCCAGCTCGCAGTAGTATCCACCCTCGGGGTAGTAGTAGCGATCGCTAGCGGGTGCAGCTGTCTCAGGGGCTCTGTCATTTGGTTGCACCAAAAGGATATGGGGAAAAGAAAGCAAAGCAACCATGAGTACTCATCCGAAGTACTCAGCAAGCAAGGATCAACACTACATATGCAACATTATCAAAGGAGGGTTGTATAAGTGGACTGGGCTGCAGAAAGCCAGATTAGAGAGAAGGCCTAGTCCTATCGAAGACTAGTATCTTTAGCGGTCTTGCAGCATTAGAAGAGAGTAGATCAGCACAATATATAATAGTGGTTGTGTCAAGTAACAGTCTCGCCCAGAGATCCTTCCTCGACTCCCTGCGGGAAAGCGATCCCGGAGCCATCATATCCAGTTATCATCTCAAGTGTCCATTTCGAGTTGTATCGATCGGGATACAACTCCGAGTGTCCGTTACCGTAGGACAGGCTATCGATAGGAATTTTCTTCCCTGCAGGGGTGCACCAACTTACCCACCACGCTCGATTAACTCCGGCCGGACACACTTTTCTGGGTCATGCCCGGCCTCGGCCAAACGATACACCGCAACCCTACCTAGAGCTCAGCAGAGAGGTCCCCGTCGGTCTATATCCTAAGCGCTCAGGGGTCTTGGGCCATCGCCCTGTGCCCTCCGGGTCGTTGCGCACACGGCGAATCTCGGTACCACCCCTCAGGATGGCGCTGGCCCAGCCGTGCCGCGATGCTGAACTGGACATCTGACAGAGCTTTCGGCTGATGCTACGATGCAGAGTGCCCATAAATCTTCCCACGTGATGGTTAGTGCTATCCGGCCAAAGGCCGGCTCGGATCAAATATCCAAATCATTAGTGGATTAGGGGCTTGCGGTAACGAGCAGAGACTCACGATCGATGTGACCCCATCGCCCCGTCTCGAGGACTTGTGTAAAGGGCTAAGAATGCCCGGCCACGCCTCGTATTCATCGCACGGGTAACTTCCAGGTCAACCCGACATCCCATCATTCGCGGGTACGCCTCAGGGTCGACCCGCCTTTCCAAGTATTAGTTGTAAAGTCCAAGTATCTGTGTGTCCATAACATCTGGGAATCCGAGGTATCACCCTCGTTGGATTCCTACTCGATGTATCCGTCAAGGTGAACTCGGAGGAATCACCCTCGATGGGTTCACACTTGAGGTGTTGCACGACAGCGTCGTTATCGGGAGTGGTGAAAGAGGAATCACCCTCGATGACCACAATCGATGAACTAACCTACAAGGTTAACATCAGAAGTGCTGACGAGGTATCACCCTCGGCACTCGATAGTAACCCAGTAGTGTCGCATAACTAAGGGGGTGATGTGCGGTGCCGGGGCCTGTCTTCGATCCCGTTGATCAGGTCTTCTGATAATCCAGCAGGGCAGTTGTTACAAGTGGGGGTCACTGGTGGGTCTCTAACCAACCAATACTAAGGAGTTTGAAATAGGCAGGTAAGGTAACAATAAGCAGGTTACAAAAGCAGGCTATGCATCAGAATAGGAGCAATCAGTTACAGTAGCAAAATCTAATGCAAGCATGAGGTAATAGAATGGGCGATATCGGGATGTTCAAAGGGGGGGCTTGCCTGGTTACTCGGCGGCAAAGGCATGGTCGTCAGGTGTCGTCGGTCTCCTGAGCTGCGTCGGTCTCGGGGTCTATCAAAATAGAAGAGGGGGAAGAAACAGTAAATACAAAGCACACAGATGCATGACATGACAATAAGCGGCGCTAGGGGTGTTCTAACGCAGTGCTACACGATACCGGTGAAGGGGGAAAACATCTGAGAATGCTTTCCCGAAGTCTGGCCTTTTCAGACAGACGAACCGAAGGGGGACGGTTGCAGGTTCGCTATGCTAGGGACGCGTGACAGACGAACGGACTACGTATTCGGGTTCGTCTCGTCTTTTTGAGCAACTTTCATGTACAAAGTATTTTCATCCGAGCTACGGATATTTTTCTATGATTTTTCAAAGATTTAACAATACTCGGAAAATCCCTGAAATTTTGCCGAGTCTGAGAATTTGTTAGTTTTTTAAACATCACTTAATTGTTTTCAAAAGGCTACAACTATTGTTATGTACATCCTATGATTTTGTGCCTTATATCAATTTTGGGTATTCTCTGTGATCTACAAGATAGTATCACTTTCATCCATATTAGAGTTCATTTGCTTGATCATCAACAGCTCTAAAGTAGCTATCACAATAACTCTGTTTTCACTCTTTTCTGTTAACAGAACATAGACTTTTGTCATTTTCATAGGAATTAATCCAAGTGACTTTTGGATTTTGTCCAATGGACAGAATTGAACCCTGTCAAGTGTACTACACGCCCATATAATTTTTATCTATGTTCGAGCTTGTTTTGCTGCTGTTTAAGTGCTGTCTAGAGGGCTAGTCAGTGTAAAAACAGTAAAGCTAGCTACTGCTACAGTAACTGAATGTTACTGTAGCAGAGCAGCAGACAGAGGAGCAGCGGCTAGCAGGCGGGTGCGGGCGGCAGCAGTCATGGATGGCAGCGCACGGGGGCAGTGCGGGGAGCGGCGGGGCAAGGCCAGAGTCACACACACACACTGCACGCACCACACACACACACCGAGCATGCACACACACAGACAACATGCACACCTAGCACACACACAGCCACACATGGCCGCTCGGCCATGGCTAGTAGCAGCAGCAGCCGGTGACGGCAGCACGCTGCAGAGCAGCGGCACAACGGCAAGCGCAGCAGCAGTGCGGGAGCGAGCAGAGCAGCGGAGCAGCAGCAAGCCACGGCGAGGCCACACACGGGCGCGTGCGCATAGCAGGAGCAGCAACCGCACGCACGCACATACGCGTACGCGGGGGTTCGGGCACGACGGTGACGGCGGCCTACGGCATTCAAATCGAAGGGGGTGAGGGGGATCCGAGGGAGAAGCTCACCACGAAGCCGGGGACGTGGTCGGGGAGGCCGGGGGCGGATCGGAGCGGCCGCGAACGTCATCGAACACCGACGATGTACCGACAAAGATGTGCTCGATGCCGAGCGCACGGGGCGTCCTAGCTCGAATCCTTTGGGGTGGTGATGAAGCCGACCATGACGGAGCTCCCGGACCTGGTCTCAGGAAGCGAGGTGGCCATTGGCCGCGACTACCGCGGCGGCCATGGCGAGCAGAGCTCGGGCGTGATAGATTCGAAGGGGGCGACGCGAGGAGAGGAAGGAAGGAGGACTAGGGTTGTCTCACGCATCGGGGAGGGCCTAATATGCATCGGGGGCTCGCTAGATGGTTGACACGACGGCCACGGTGGCGCGGATGCGTGCCACGCACAGCCCCTGCCTTCTCCTCTGTACTGAGATTGAAGGAGGCCTGTGGCGGGCTGGGCCTAATACTGTAGCAATAGGCCTTTAGTGCACAGTAGACCTTTAGCATTTTCCCTTCTCCCTTTTTCTGCAATTCAAGCAGCTACGGGTTTGCAATTATTTGGGCTACCAAATGATTTTTGCAAAGCGTGAAACTTGGCAGATAATTCAAGCACAATATTACCAGGTTGCACAAAAAGTTTCAGAGTATTTGGAATTGTTTAGCTATTTTTAGAAATTGAAACGGCCAAGTTAATTGCTGCTAGTCCACAAAAATGGTTGCTAAGGTCAATTTAAAAATCCCACTAATGTTGGTTTTATTTTTATAATTATTTTGGGAATATTTGCAACATTATGAACATTTTATTTTTGCAATTTGAAGAAATAATTATTTGACTTGCAATTTGAATTGGAAAATGACTTCAATTTTGGACAAGTGGAAGATTAGCTTAGTGATCAAGATGACAAGGCAACTTAATTAGCTTAATGACAGGGTTAAGATCTGGGGATGCTACAATTTAACCTTCCATGATTGCTAACACTCACAACATACCCATGAGCAAAAAGTTTCAACCGGACACATAGAAAGATAGGGGCTTATAGTTTCGCCTCCCAACGTATTCACCTCAAGGGTTATGTCAACAATAATAACTCATGCTCACTCGTATCCAACTAGATTTATGTGCCTAGATCTTTCCTCACCACATGATGCTTGGAAAAAGAGAAAATAAAAAGGAATAGGGAATAATATTTTGACTCGTGCATAAAAGTAAATACATAAAAGTAAAAGATAGGCCCTTCGCAGAGGGAAGCAGAGGTTGCCATGCGCTTTTTGTTTGTATGCCAAATCCCTTAATGTAAAAGAACGTCACGTTATATTGCCCCTTATGATAGCAACCTTTATTATGTAGTCTGTCGCTTTTATGACTTTGCCATCACAAGTTCGTACAACACTCAATTTTCTCTTACACTAAATGATCCAACACATTTAGAAGCTATTTTTATTGCCTTATTGCACCGATGACAACTTACTTGGATCTTACTCAATCCATAGGTAGGTATGGTGGACTCTCAAAATAAGATTTTGGGTTTAAGGGGTTTTTTGGATGCACAAGTAGTATCTCTACTTAGTGCAGAGTTTTTGGCTAGCAAAGATATTGAGCAAGCACCACATGTTGAAGGATCTATGACAATATAACTTCTATGTGAATATGAACAAACATGAATCATTACGTTGCCTTCCTTGTTCAACGTCAACAATTTTGACATATAATATTTAATGGGGGCTCACAATCATAAAAGATGTCCAAGATAGTGTATTTGCATGTGAATCTTCTCTTCCCTTATTAATTATTTCATGAATTGCATCATTGACCAATGCTATGTTTGTCAATCTCTAATAAATTTTACCACTTATACTTGTCCTTATGTGATGTCATTACTTACCATAAGATTAGCATATGATCTTTTTCATTTATTTTCCTTTCTTTTTATTGAAACATAAGAGTAAAGAAACAAAACTCAAACTACTCTTTATTATATATCTCGCACATGATTACATAGATAGATAGATCACTAAGAAAGCACTCGAAAATAGATCGAACTAAACTTTTATTCAACTAAATCATAGGATAACTCAAGATCGAACTAAAATAGATAAAGCCAAAGATAGTGGTGGTGATACGATACCGGGGCACCTCCCCCAAGCTTGGCACAAGCCAAGGGGAGTGCCCATGCCATGTACTCAAGTCTCCTTTGGTGGGGAAGATGGTGATGGTGGTGGTGATGAAGTAGTAACGTCCTTTCTCCTCAGCTTACGCTTGAGGATGGAATTTTCCTCCCTCAAGTCATCAATCTTCTGCTCCAGCATTAATATCTTTTTGCATAATTCTTGCTTGTTTTCCTGCAGAAGACGAAAAGGGATAAACTGGATCTTAGGTTTCTTTGCTTCATTGGGGAGACTTGACTTATTGAATTCCACGTGCATGTCCCCCAGGTTGGGGCAGTGGGATTTCATCCTCGTCTGAGCTTGTCTCTTCTTTTCCTTTCAGATCATAATCTTCTTCTTCCTTCGTGGTCCAGCCATAATGCTCCGCATCTCCGTAAACCTTTGGGTTTGCAATATAATCAGCAACATAGCTCTCACCCTCCGAGTCTTGAGACGACATATTTTTAGATCTGTCAGAAAAATAGCATGAAACAAGAACAGAAGATTTCTCCGCGATACGACGGTCAATACGTTCGGGGGGTATATAAAGACTTTTTTATCTTGGGAAACAAGCAAACGAGAGGAAAACGGAGTCGGGAAGGTTCCCGAGGTGCGCACAACCTACTTGGGCGCACCAGGCAAGGCAGGCGCACCCTGGTGTCTTATGCCCTCCTCGGTTGCCTTATATAGTGCTTAATTCTTTGCCCATTGACCACCTTTGGGTTAGTACCTTCGGCATTATTAATCTTGATAGATCCAGAGCGATAAACCTCCTCGATAATATATGGTCCTTCCCATTTAGAGAGAAGTTTTCCTGCAAAGAATCTAAAATGAGAGTTGTACAAAAGAACATATTCTCAAACTTTGAATTCCCGCTTTTGGATTCTTTTGTCATGCCATCTTTTAACTTTTTCTTTAAATAATTTGGCATTTTCATAAACTTGGGTTCTCCATTCATCTAATGAGCTAATATCAAATAACCTCTTTTCACCAGCAAGTTTGAAACCATAGTTGAGTTCTTTAATTGCCCAATATGCTTTATGTTATAACTCAAGAGGCAAATGACAAGCTTTTCCATAAACCATTTTATAGGGAGACATACCCATAGGATTTTTATATGATGTTCTGTAGGCCCAAAGTGCATCATCCAATTTCTTAGACCAATTCTTTCGGGACCTATTAATAGTTTTTTGTAATGTGAGTTTTATTTCTCTATTGCTAAGTTCAACTTGACCACTAGATTGAGGATGATAGGGTGATGCAATTCTATGGTTGACATCATATTTAGCAAGCATTTTACGGAAAGCACCATGCATAAAGTGTGAACCACCATCAGTCATTAAATATCTAGGGACTCCAAACCTTGGGAAAATAACTTCTTTAAGAATTTTAATGGAAGTGTTATGATCAGCACTACTAGTTGGAATAGCTTCTACCCAATTAGTAACATAATCAACCACAACCAAAATATGTGTATACCCATTAGAGGAAGGAAAAGGTCCCATATAATCAAAACCCCAAACATGAAATGGTTCAATAGCAAGTGAATAATTCATAGGCATTTCTTGACGCTTACCGATATTACCAATTCTTTGACATTCATCACGAGATAAAACAAACTTACGGGCATCCTTGAAGAGAGTAGGCCAATAAAAACCAGATTGCAATACCTTGTGAGCAGTTCTATCTCCCGCATGATGCCATCCATAAGCTTCGAAGTGACATTTCCATAGGATTTGTTCCTGTTCATGCTCAGGTACACAACGTCTAATAATACCATCCACTCCTTTATAAAGATGTGGGTCATCCCAAAAGTAATGTCTTAAATCATAGAAGATTTTTTTTTGTTGGTAAGTAAAACTAGGTGGTATATATTTAGCAACAATATAATATAATTAGCATAGTCAGCATACCAAGGAGTATTATGAGAAACATTTATTGCAGCTAGTTGTTCGTCAGGAAAACTGTCATCAACAGGCAGTGAGTCATTGATATGTCTCCAACGTATCTATAATTTTTTATTGTTCCATGCTATTATATTATCTGTTTTGTATGTTTTATATGCATTAATATGTTATTTTATATTATTTTGGGGACTAACCTATTAACCTAGAGCCTAGTGCCAGTTTCTGTTTTTTCCTTGTTTTTGAGTTTCGCAGAAAAGGAATATCAAACGGAGTCCAAAGGGAATAAAACTTTACGATGATTTTTCTTGGACCAGAAGACACCTACGAGACTTGGAGTCGAAGTTAGAAGACCCACGAGAAGACGGCAAGCCGTAGGGGCACGCCCTAAGGGGGCGCCCCCTGGCTTGTGGCCCCCTCGGTAGTCCACCGACCTACTTCTTCGTCCTATAAATTCACATATATTCCAAAACCCTGGAGGAGAGCCATGAAAATACTTTTCCACCGTCGCAACCTTCTGTTCCCGTGAGATCCCATCTTGGGGCCTTTTCCGGCAATCTGCCGGAGGGGGATTCAATCACGGAGGGCATCTAAATCAACCCTATTGCCCCTCCGATGAAGCGTGAGTAGTTTACCTCAGACCTACGGGTCCATAGCTAGTAGCTAGATGGCTTCTTCTCTCTCTTTGATTCTCTATACCATGTTCTGCTTAATGTTCTTGGAGATCTATCCGATGTAATATTCTTTTGCGGTGTGTTTGTCGAGATCCGATGAATTGTGGATTTATGATCAGATTATCTATGAATATTATTTGAATCTTCTCTAAATTCTTTTATGCATGATTTCATATCTTTGTATTTCTCTTTGAATTATCGGTTTGGTTTGGCCAACTAGATTGGTATTTCTTGCAATGGGAGAGGTGCTTAGTTTTGGGTTCAATCTTGCGGTGTCCTCACCCAGTGACATAGTAGGGGTAGCGAGGCACGTATTGTATTGTTGCTATCAAGGATAAAAAGATGGGGTTTTCATTATATTGCTTGAGTTTATCCCTCTACATCATGTCATCTTACTTAAGGCGTTACTCCGTTCTTTATGAACTTAATACTCTAGATGCATGCTGGATAGCGGTCGATGTGTGGAGTAATAGTAGTAGATGCAGGCAGGAGTCGGTCTACTTGACACGGATGTGATGCCTATATGCATAATCATTTCCTTGGATATCGTCATAACTTTGCGCTTTTCTATCAATTGCTCGACAGTAATTTGTTCACCCCCACCGTATTATTTGCTTTCAAGAGAGAAGCCTCTAGTGAAACCTATGGCCCCCGGGTCTATTTTCCATCATATATTTTCAGATCTATAAATCAAAAATACCAAAAATATCTTTCTGCAATTTATTTACTTTTATTTTGTTTTACGTTTTGGCAATCTTATTTACCTATCTCTATCAAATCTCACCTTTGCAATTGATCGTGAAGGGATTGACAACCCCTTTATCACGTTGGGTGCAAGTATTTGATTGTTTGTGCAGGTGCGTAGATTGGGGACTTGCTTGTACCTCCTACTGGATTGATACCTTGGTTCTCTAACTGAGGGAAATACTTATCTCTACTTTGCTGCATCACCCTTTCCTCTTCAAGGGAAAAACCAACGCAAGCTCAAGAAGTAGCAGGAAGAATTTTGGCGCCGTTGCCGGGGAGGTCTACATGAAGCCTATTAAGTACCCATCATAAAATCTCATCTCTTGCATTACATTATTCACCATTTGCCTCTCGTTTTCCTCTCCCCCACTTCTAAAACAATTTTCAGAAAAATACAAAAAGATTTGCCCTTTTATTCGCCCTTCTTCGGTCTGATCTTTTGTTTGCTTGAACTCATCACCATGAGTGACTTTGGTATGGCAGAAACTGATGATGGCCTGACTCCTAAAATTGGACGTTCAGGAACTCTGGATGTTAAATCTTTCATTTTGGGACAAGGGAATTTTATGGGGAAAGAACATATACAAGAATTTTTCAATTGTGTAGGCAATTTTCCCCTTGATGATGTTCCCATACTTAAAAGGACTAAAACTTATGCGGAAGCTATCTCAGCACTAGTTCTAAAATTTGAAAGTAGATTTATCCGTACTCATCCTACCTTGCAAAGATTGTTTTATGAGTTACCCGTTATAAAGGATCCTAAGGCTAAAAAGATAGCTACCCAAGTTCTTAAGAATGAATTTGATCACATAGTAAGGGAAGCTAGGGAATTTTTTTATCATTATGGTATGAGCCATGAAAAACTAGTGATAGATGAGATCCTTTATAGTAGTGATTATACATTGAGACATTTGTTTGGAAATAATCAATTTTTTTATGAAAACCTTAAAAAGAAAATCCTCGTCTTAGATATGATTCAACAAGTTTTCAATGATGTTAATCAACAGTATTCTTGGATTGCAGCTGGAAATCAAAGGGGATACATAGATGGGCAGCTTAATGATGCTAAACTTTCTATGGATAATGTGTTTCAAGTTATCTTTGCAAAACCTCCCGATGAGAACACATCCAAAGGAAAGCATACCAAAGATGACAATACCTAGATCTATTGCAATATGCCTAGCTAGGGGCGTTAAACAATAGTGCTTGTTGGGAGGCAACCCAATTTTATTTTTGTGTTTTTTGTTTTGCTTCTGTTCTAGAATAAAATACACATTATTACCTCTGTATTAATTGTGTTTTGGTGTTTAAATTAGTGTTTGTGCCAAGTAAGACCTTTGGGATGGCTTATGGTGATAGTTGATTTGATCTTGCTGAAAAACAGAAACTTTTGTGTCCAGTTACAGAATTTTAATAATTCACAGAAGTTACGAAAAACACTGAATGTTTTAAAAAAGATTTATATACAAATTTCCACTGTTTTACTAATTTTTCAGAATTTTTGGAGTTACAGAAGTATTAGAACAATTCAGATCTTCGCAGACTGTTCTGTTTTTGACAGATTCTGTTTTCTATGTGTTGTTTGCTTATTTTGATGAATCTATGGGTAATATCGGGGGGTATGAACCATGGAGAAGTTGGAATACAGTAGATATTACACCAATATAAATAAAGAATGAGTTCACAACAGTACCAAAAAGTGGTGATTTATTTTCTTATACTAACCGATCTCATGAGTTTTCTGTTGAGTTTTATGTTGTGAAGTTTTCAAGTTTTGGGTAAAGATTTGATGGACTATTGAATAAGGAGTGGCAAGAGCCTAAGCTTGGGGATTCCCAAGGCACCCCAAGGTAATATTCAAGGACAACCAAGAGCCTAAGCTTGGGGATGCCCCGGAAGGCATCCCCTCTTTCATCTTCGTCTATCGGTAAATTTACTTGAGGCTATATTTTTATTCACCACATGATATGTGTTTTGCTTGGAGCGTCTTGTATGATTTGAGTCTTTGCTTTTTAGTTTGCCACAATTATCCTTGCTGTACACACCTTTTGAGAGGGACACGCATGAATCATGATTTATTAGAATACTCTATGTGCTTCACTTATATCTTTTGAGCTAGGCAATTTTGCTCTAGTGCTTCACTTATATCTTTTTAGAGCACTGCGGTGGCTTTATTTTATAGAAATTGTTGAACTCTCTTGCTTCACTTATATTATTTTGAGAGTCTCTAAACAGCATGGTAATTTGCTTAGGTTGTGAATTTAGTCCTAATATGATGGGCATCCAAGAGGGATATAATAAAAACTTTCATATAAAGTCCATTCAATACTATGTGAAGTTTGATTCCTTATGATTGTTTTGAGATATAAAGATGGTGATATTAGAGTCATGCTAGTGAGTAATTGTGGATTGGTACAAATACTTGTGTTAAAATTTGTGATTCCCGTAGCATGCACGTATGGTGAACCGTTATGTGATGAAGTCGAAGCATGATTTATTTATTGATTGTCTTCCGTATGAGTGGCGGTCGGGGACGAGCGATGGTCTTTTCCTACCAATCTATCCCCCTAGGAGCATGCGTGTAGTACTTTGTTTCGATAGCTAATAGACTTTTGCAATAAGTATGTGAGTTCTTTATGACTAATGTTGAGTCCATGGATTATACGCACTCTCACCCTTCCACCATTGCTAGCCTCTCTAGTACCGCGCAACTTTCGCCGGTGCACTACACCCACCATATACCTTTCCTCAAAACAGCCACCATACCTACCTATTATGGCATTTCCATAGCCATTCCGAGATATATTGCCATGCAACTTCCACCGTTCTGTTTATTATGACACGCTTCATCATTGTCATATTGCTTTGCAGGATCATGTAGTTGACATCGTATTTGTGGCAAAGCCACCTTTCATATTTTTTATACATGTCTCTCTTGATCATTGCACATCCTGATACATCGCCGGAGGCATTCATATAGAGTCATATTTTTGTTCTAAGTATCGAGTTGTAATTCTTGAGTTGTAAGTAAATAAAAGTGTGATGATCATCATTATTAGAGCATTGTCCCATGTGAGGAAAGGATGATGGAGACTATGATTCCCCCACAAGTCGGGATGAGACTTCAGAAAAAAAGGAGAAAAAAAAAAGAGGCCAAAGAGCCCAAAATAAAAAAAATGAGAGAAAAAGAGAGAAGGGGCAATGCTACTATCCTTTTTCCACACTTGTGCTTCAAAGTAGCACCATGATCTTCATGATAGAGAGTCTCCTATTTTGTCACTTTCATATACTAGTGAAAAATTTCGTTATATAACTTGGCTTGTATATTCCAATGATGGGCTACCTGAAAGACCCCTAGGTCTTCGTGAGCAAGCGAGTTGGATGCACACCCACTTAGTTTCTTTTTGAGCTTTCATACACTTATAGCTCTAGTGCATCCGTTGCATGGCAATCCCTACTCACTCACATTGATATCTATTGATGGGCATCCATAGCCCGTTGATATGCCTAGTTGATGTGAGACTATCTCCTTCTTTTTATCTTCTCCACAACCACCATATTCTATTCCACCTATAGTGCTATATCCATGGCTCACGCTCATGTATTGCGTGAAAGTTGAAAAAGTTTGAGAACATCAAAAGTATGAAACAATTGCTTGGCTTGTCATCGGGGTTGTGCATGATTTAATACTTTGTGTGATGAATATGGAGCATAGCCAGACTATATGATCTTGTAAGGATAACTTTCTTTGGCCATGTTATTTTGAGAAGACATGATTGCTTTATTAGTATGCTTGAAGTATTATTGTTTTTATGTCAATATTAAACTTTTGTTTTGAATCTTATGGATCTGAACATTCATGCCACAATAAAGAAAATTACAAGGATAAATATGTTAGGTAGCATTCCACATCAAAAATTCTGTTTTTATCATTTACCTACTCGAGGACGAGCAGGAATTAAGCTTGGGGATGCTTGATACGTCTCCAACATATCTATAATTTTTTATTGTTCCATGCTATTATATTATATGTTTTGGATGTTTTATATGCATTAATATGCTATTTTATATTATTTTTGGGACTAACCTATTAACCAAGAGCCCAGTGCCAGTTTTTGTTTTTTCCTTGTTTTTGAGTTTCGCAGAAAAGGAATATCAAACGGAGTCCAAACGGAATAAAACTTTACGATGATTTTTCTTGGACCAGAAGACACCTACGATACTTGGAGTCAAAGTCAGAAGACCCACGAGGAGACGGCAAGTCGTAGGGGCGCGCCCTAGGGGGGGGGCCTGGCTTGTGGCCCCCTTGGGAGTCCACCGACCTACTTCTTCGTCCTATAAATTCACATATATTCCAAAACCCTAGAGAAGAGCCACGAAAATACTTTTCCATCGCCGCAACCTTCTGTTCCCGTGAGATCCCATCTTGGGGCCTTTTCCGGCAATCTGCCGGAGGGGGATTTGATCACGGAGGGCATCTACATCAACCCTATTGCCCCTCCGATGAAGCGTGAGTAGTTTACCTCAGACCTACGGGTCCATAGCTAGTAGCTAGATGGCTTCTTCTCTCTCTTTGATTCTCTATACCATGTTCTCCTTAATGTTCTTGGAGATCTATCCGATGTAATATTCTTTTGCGGTGTGTTTGTCGAGATCCGATGAATTGTGGATTTATGATCAAATTATCTATGAATATTATTTGAATCTTCTCAGAATTCTTTCATGCATGATTTCATATCTTTGTATTTCTCTTCGAATTATCGGTTTGGTTTGGCCAACTAGATTGGTATTTCTTGCAATGGGAGAGGTGCTTAGTTTTGGGTTCAATCTTCCGATGTCCTCACCCAGTGACATAGTAGGGGTAGCGAGGCACGTATTGTATTGTTGCCATCAAGTATAAAAAGATGGGGTTTTCATCATATTGCTTGAGTTTATCCCTCTACATCATGTCATCTTACTTAAGGCGTTACTCCGTTCTTTATGAACTTAATACTCTAGATGCATGCTGGATAGCTGTCGATGTGTGGAGTAATAGTAGTAGATGCAGGCAGGAGTCGGTCTACTTGACACGAACGTGATGCCTATATGCATAATCATTGCCTTGGATATCGTCATAACTTTTCGCTTTTCTATCAATTGCTTGACAGTAATTTGTTCACCCACCATATTATTTGCTTTCAAGAGAGAAGCCTCTAGTGAAACCTATGGCCCGGGGTCTATTTTCCATCATATATTTTCAGATCTATAAACCAAAAATACCAAAAATATCTTGCTGCAATTTATTTACTTTTATTTTGTTTTACGTTTTGGCAATCTTATTTACCTATCTCTATCAGATCTCACCTTTGCAATTGACCGTGAAGGGATTGACAACCCCTTTATCGCGTTGGGTGCAAGTGTTTGATTGTTTGCGCAGGTGCGTAGATTGGGGACTTGCTTTTACCTCCTACTGGATTGATACCTTGGTTCTCTAACTGAGGGAAATACTTATCTCTACTTTGCTGCATCACCCTTTCCTCTTCATGGGAAAAACCAATGCAAGCTCAAGAAGTAGCAGTCATCAAGAATATTTTCTAACGTAGACAAGTTATCAGCTACGGGGTTCTCAGCTCCTTTTCTATCAGTAATATGTAAATCCAATTCTTGTAGCAAAAGAACCCACCTAATGAGTCTAGGTTTAGCATCTTTCTTTTCCATAAGATATTTAATAGCAACATGATGAGTGTGAACAATTACTTTGGAACCAACAATATAGGATCTGAATTTGTCACAAGCAAACACAACTGCTAAAAATTCTTTTTCAGTAGTAGCATAATTTCTTTGGGCACTGTCTAGAGTTTTGCTAGCATAATGAATAACATTTAATTTCTTATCAACTCTCTGTCCTAGAACAGCACCAACAGCATAATCACTAGCATCACACATAATTTCAAAAGGAAAGTTTCAATCAAGTGGTTGAACAATAGGTGCAGAAGTTAAGGCTTTCTTAAGTGTTTCAAAGGCTTCTACACAATCATCATCAAAAACAAATGGAACATCCTTTTGTAAAAGACTAGCACATATGCCCGTGCGTTGCAATGGGAGATAAAATGTCTGTGAGTATTATATGTGCAAGCAAAACCCTATGTGCACACAAAAAAGGAACATTTAGCTTCTCGGTTTCGCCGCGTGTGAAGGAATCAATCCGCTATTTTTTTTGCTCATTGATCGAGGGCATTTAAGAGTTTGTTACGTCATCGTACGCCAGAGAACGCCCATGAGTTATTAAATCTACTTTTCCTTTCAATCCTTTCAATCAAGGGGATTCTAAGGTATGAAGTTTCTGAATATTCTAGGAAACATGAACAATATTTTAAATCCAGAACAGTTTTTTGAAAATTATGTACACTTTTGGAAAAACGCGAACAAAATATGAAAGGGAACATATTTTTAGTTTAACAAACATTTTATGAAAACACCATTTTTTTATAAAAACATTAATATTATTTGACTCTCTGAACATTTCTTAAAAACGGGAACATGTGTTGAAAATTCATAATATTATTAGAAAATGTGTATCTTTTATACAAAACATTATTTTTAATTGTGAATATTTCACTAAAAAAGAATATTTTTTGAATTTGAAGCATTTTTGAAATGCCATTTTCTTTTTAGACATCTCGAATTTTATAGAAAACCAATAATTATTTTTTGAAAAAATGGGAAACTTTTTGCAAGTTCTGAATATTTTTCAAAATAACAACAAAATTTTGGAATTCTTAACATTTTCAAAAATTTTATTTTTCTTAAGTCTGAACATTTTTTGAGAATTTTTAATTTACAAAATAAATTCTAAAAGAAAAATAAACTTGGAAGGGAAAAAAGAGATAGGGAAAGGAGAATAAAAATAGAAGTAAAACACAGAAACAAAGAAAAATGGGCCAGCCCACTATTGGTTGTCCTGTGCGAAATTCCGACTGAAAAACATGAACATTATTTGAATTTGTGAACATTTTTTTTAAATGGGAACATGTGTTGAAAATTCATAAGATTTTTAGAAAATGTGTATCTTTTATACACGAACATTTTTTTGATTGTGAAAATTTCACTCAAACAAGAATATTTTTCGAATTTTTAGCATTTTGTGAATTGCCATTTTCTATTTTAGACATCTCGAACAATTTTGAAAAACAATATTTTTTTGAAAAAATGGGAAACTTTTTGCAAGTTCTGAATATTTTTCAAAATAGCGACAAAATTTTAGAATTTTGAACATTTTACAAAAATTGTTTTTTTAATTATGTACATTTTTTGAGAATTATTAATATACGAAATAAATTATAAAAGAAAAATAAACTTGGAAGGGAAAAAAGAGATAGGATAATAAGAATAAAAATAGAAGTAAAACACAGAAACAAAGAAAAATGGGCCAGCCCAATATGTGTTGTTCTGTGCGAAACTCAACTATTTGTCGCCCCATGCGGAAAATAGATTTTTTTTCCAGCTGCGTGGGCAGAAAAATAAGTGGGCTGACTTCGTTGGACCATAGCGCGCGACCCACGTACGAAAATTCTTTTTCTAGCAGACAAAGGCATAATAATTTAGTACCACCTCAGATAGAGAAAAAATTCTTTTCGGCGGTGAACGGATGAAAAATTGGTGAAACGCACCTTGCTTTATTAGTAGGTATAGATTTGTAAGAGGCCTTGAAATTTTAGAGAAGTCTTTAATAAATCTCCTATAGAAACCAGCATGACCAAGGAAACTACGAATACCTTTAATATCTTTAGGACATGGCATTTTCTCAATTGCATCAACTTTAGCTTTATCCACCTCAATACCTAGTTCAGAAATTTTATGTCCCAAGACAATACCTTCATTAACCAAAGTGTCACTTCTCCCAATTCAAGGCAAGGTTAGTTTGCTCATATCTCTGCAAAACTCGATCAAGGTTGCTTAAGCAATCATCAAAAGAAGTTCCATAAACAGAAAAATCATCCATGAAAATCTCAACAATCTTTTCACAAAAATCAGAGAATATAGCAGTCATACATCTTTGAAAGGTAGCAGGTTTGTTGCATAAACCAAAAGGCATACGTCTATAAGCATAAGTTCCAAAAGGGCAAGTAAAGGTGGTTTTCTCTTGATCAGGTTGTGAGACAGGTATTTGAGAAAAAACAGAATATCCATCAAGAAATCAAAAGTGTGTGTGCTTAGATAATCTTTTTAGCATTTGATCAATAAAAGGCAGAGGGTAATGGTCTTTCCTAGTTGCTTTATTTAATTTTCTAAAATCAATTACCATTCTATAGCCAGTAACAATTGTTTGTGGAATAAGTTCATTTTTATCATTAGGAACAACAGTAATACCTCCCTTCTTAGGGACACAATGAACGGGACTTGCCCATCTACTATCAGCTATGGGATAGATTATACCTGCTTCCAGAAGCTTTAGTATTTCAGTTCTTACCACTTCTTTCATCTTAGGATTCAAACATCGTTGATGATCAACAACAGGATTAGCATCAGGTTCCATATTAATCTTGTGCTGACAAAGAGTGGGACTAATTCCCTTAAGATCATCAAGAGTATATCCAATAGCAGCACGGTGCTTCTTCAGAATTTTCAATAATCTTTCTTCTTCATGTTCTGAAAGGTTAGCACTAATAATAACAGGATATATCTTTTTCTCATCAAGATAAGCATATTTCAAAGTGTCTGGCAGTTGCTTTAATTCAAACACAGGATCACCTTTAGGTGGAGGAGGACCTCCTAGAGTTTCAATAGGCAAATTGTGTTTTAGCAGAGGTCGTTGTTCAAAGAATTTTTTATCTATTTCATTTCTTTCATGCATATGTATATCATTTTCATGGTCTAGCAAATATTGTTCTAGTGGATCAGTAGGAGGCACAACAATAGAAGCAAGACCAATTATTTCATCCTTACTAGGTAGTTCTTTCTTATGAGGTTGTCTACTAAACTTGGAGAAATTAAACTCATGAGACTCATCACCAAAGCTAACACTGACAGTTTGTTTTTCACAATCTATTTTACCATTAACGGTGTTCAAGAAAGGTCTACCAAAGATAATAGGACAAAAATCATCTTGTGTGGAACCAAGAACTAGAAAATCACTAGGGTATTTTATTTTCCCACACAAGACTTCAACATCTCTAACAATCACAAGTGGTGTGATGGTGTCTCTATTAGCAAGTGTAATAGTAACATCTATGTCTTCTATTTCAGCGGGTGCTATGTCATTCATAATTTCTTGGTATAAGGTAAAAGGAATAGCACTCACGCTAGCACCTAAGTAACATAAACCATGATAACAATGATCTCCTATTTTAACTAAGACAACAGGCATGCCAACAACACGTCTATGTTTATCTTTTTCATCGGGTTTGGCAATTCTAGCAGCTTCATCATAGAAGTAAATAACATGCCCATCAATATTTTCTACCAGGGGATATTTAACCATAGCAACACTAGGTTCTACTTTAATTTGCACAGCAGGTTTAGGTGCTTTAATATTACTTTTGTGAACCACAGTTGAAACCTTAGCATGTTCCTTTATCCTAACAGGGAAAGGTCGTTTTTCAATATAAGCAGTAGGCACAACTGGATCAACATTGTAAATAATAGTTTCATCTTTTACTATGACCAGTTCTTTAATTTCTTCTTCAATAGGGGGATGATATTTAAACCACTTCTCCTTAGGGAGATCAACATGAGTAGCAAATGATTCACAAAAAGAGGATACTATCTCAGAGTCAAGTCCATATTTAGTGCTAAACTTGTGAAAAGCATCGGTATTCATAAAAGATTTAACACAATCAAATTCAAGCTTAATACCTCACTCTTTACCTTCATCGAGTTCCCAATCTTCAGAGTTGCATTTAATTCTTTCTAAAAGATCCCACCTGAATTCAATAGTCTTCTTCATAAAAGAACCAGTACAAGAAGTATCGAGCATGGATCGATCATCATGAGAAAGCCAAGCATAAAAATTCTGAATAATAATTTCTCTCAAGAGCTCATGATTGGGACATGAATATAACATTGACTTAAGCCTCCCCCAAGCTAGAGCGGTACTTTATCCTTCACGAGGCCAAAAATTATATATATAATTCCGATCACGATGAACTAGATGCATAGGATAAATTTTTTGGTGAAATTCCAATTTCAATCGATTCCAGTTCCAAGATCCAATATCATCGCATAGCCTATACCATGTCAATGCTTTTCCCTTCAAAGATAAAGGGAAAACCTTCGTCTTAGCTTCATCTCCGGGCAAACCTGCAAGCTTAAATAATCCACAAATTTCATCCACATAGATCAAGTGCATATCAGGATGCTCGGTTCCATCTCCTGCATAAGGATTAGCTAGTAGTTGTTCTATCATACCCAAAGGAATTTCATAACCAATATTTTCAGTAGGTGCAATAGGTTGAAGGGAAACTAAATATGCTTCCGATCAAGGTGAAGATACCCCGAACAAACCCTTCAAAGGATGGTTTCCCATAGTAACAAGTGACAATAAATTTCAGCACATAGTAATAATTTTTCCTTACCAAGAGCGCTTCACTCCCCGGCAATGGCGCCAGAAAAGAGTCTTGGTGACCCACAAGTATAGGGGATCAATCGTAGTCCTTTTAATAAGTAAGAGTGTCGAACCCAACGAGGAGCAGAAGGAAATGACAAGTGGTTTTCAGCAAGGTATTTTCTGTAAGCACTGAAATAGTCGGTAACAGGTAGTTTGATAGCAAGATAATTTGTAATGGACAAGTATCAGTAACGGTAAATAAAGTGCAGCAAGGTAGCCCAATCCTTTTGTGGCAAAGGACAGGCCAAAATAGTCTCTTATGATAAGCAAAGCGTTCTTGAGGGTACACGGGAATTTCACCATGTCACTTTCATCATGTTGGTTTGATTCGTGTTCGCTACTTTGATAATTTGATATGTGGGTGGACCAGTTCTTAGGTGTTGTTCTTACTTGAACAAACCTCCTACTTATGATTAACCCCCTCGCAAGCATCCACAACTACGAGAAAAGTATTAAGATAAAATATAACCATAACATTAAACTTTTGTATCCAAATCGGTCCCTTACGAAGTAGCGCATAAACTAGGGTTTAAGCTTCTGTCACTCTAGCAACCCATCATCTAATAACTATCCCACAATGCATTCCCTTAGGCCCAAATATGGTGAAGTGCCATGTAGTCGACGTTCACATGACACCACTAAGGGAATCACAACATACATATCATCAAAATATCGAACACATATCAAGTTCACATGATTACTTGCAACATGACTTCTCCCGTGACCTCAAGAACAAAAGTAACTACTCACAAATGATAATCATGCTCAAGATCAGAGGGGTCTTGAATAGCGTAATGGATCTGAACATATAATCTTCCACCAAATAAACCATATAGTAATCAACTACAAGATGTAATCAACACTACTAGTCACCCACAGGTACCAATTTGAGGTTCCGGTACAAAGATTGAACACAAGAGATGAACTAGGGTTTGAGAGGAGATGGTGCTGTTGATGGAGATTGGCCTCCTAAAGATGAGAGGGTTGTTGGTGATGACGATGGCTTCGATTTCCCCCTCCGGGAGGGAAGTTCCCCCGGTGGAATCGCTCCGCCGGAGGGCAAAAGTGCTCCTGCCCAAGTTCCGCCTTGAGACGGCGGCGCTTCATCCCGAAAGTCCTCTCCTGATTTTTTTTCTAGGTCAAAATGACCTATATACCAGAAGATGGGCACCGAAGGTGGGCTAGGCTGAGCACAATCCACCAGGGCACGCCTGGGGGGCCTGGCGCACCCTGGTGTCTTGTGCTCACCGGGTGGCCCCCCTCCGATAGTTATTTGCTCCAGTATTTTTTATATATTCCAAAATAATTCTCCGTAAATTTTTAGCTCATTTGGAGATGTGCAGAATAGGCAACTCTGATGTAGCTTTTTCAGGACCAGAATTCCAGCTGCCGGCATTCTCCCTCTTTGTGTAAACCTTGCATATTATGAGAGAAAAGGCATTAGAAATACTACATAAAGCATTATTATGCATAAAAACATTATAAATAACAGTAGTAAAACACGATGCAAAGTGGACGTATCAACATGCAATACTCGCACTAAAGCATACAATTCTTTGTCATAGATGGGATAGTTAAGTTGAGCTCCGGAAAGTTTTTCACAAAAATATGCAATTGGACGCTTTTCTTGCATCAAAACTCCACCAATACCATTACCACTAGCATCACAATGGACCTCAAAAGTTTTGTTGAAGTTAGGTAATGCAAGAATTGGAGCATGTGTAAGCAAAGATTTGAGCTCATCAAATGCGGTAGATTGAGAGGGTCCCCAAACAAAGGGTGCATTCTTTTTACTCAAGGCATGCAACGGTGAGGCAATAGTGCTAAAGTATTTCACGAAGCGACGATAAAAACCTGCTAGACCAAGGAAACTACGCACTTGTTGCAAATTAGTGGGTTATGGCCAAGTTTTAATTGCTTAAATTTTAGACTCATCAACATGAACACCCTTTGAAGACACAACAAAGCCCAAGAAAACAATCTTGTCAACACCAAAAGAGCATTTTTCCATATTGGCATAAAGTCGCTCTTTTCTAAGAGTTTGCAAAATGGCCCTAAGATGAGTTACATGATCTTTGAGTGATTTGCTAAACACAAGTATATCATCAAAGTAGACCACAACAAACACGCCAATGTATGGGTGAAGCACATAATGCATGACGCGCATGAAAGTACCGGGTGCTTCGGATAAACCCATAGGCATAACTAACCACTCGTACAAGCCAAATTTGGTTTTGAAAGCGGTTTTCCACTCATCACCTTCTTGAATGTGTATTTGGTAATAGCCACTTTTAAGATCATTTTTTGAGAAAATGGTGGCGCCGCTAAGCTCATCTAGCATATCATCAAGGCGAGGAATGGAATGCCTATAGCGAAAGGTGATAGCATTTATGGGTCTACAATCGGAACACATGCGAAAACTACCATCTCTCTTAGGCACAAGGATAACCAGTATGGCACAAGGACTCAAACTTTCACGCACATGTCCATGGTCTATGAGATGTTGGACTTGCCTTTGTATTTCTTTGGTTTCTTCGGGGTTGATGCGGTATGGAGCCTTGTTTGGAAGAGGTGCGCCAGGGATGAGGTCGATGCGGTGTTCGATGCCACATAGAGGAGGAAGACCGAGTGGTAGCTCCTCGGGGAAGACATCCGTGAATTCCTGCAATAATTGAGACAACACTAGAGGTAGATGGTTAGAATTGTTAGTGCTTGCCGCCTCATCTTTGCAAACTAGGATATAGTGTATGACACTAGATGGGTTCTCACACACTTCTCTCATCTCTCTTTTTGTTGCTTGGAGGACTAAGTTCTTCTCTCTCGGCGTAGAGTCACTCATTTTGGGCTTGTGGCGCTCACTCTCTTTGTGGTGGTTCACTCTCTCACTAGTCTCTCCATGATGGGTGGATGCTTGCTTGTGGCGATCACTTGACTCGGTGACATTGGTCGTAGCACGTACTCCCTTCCCTTCCTCTTGAAGCTATAGTGGTTTGTTCTTCCGTTGTGGATAATGCCGCGGTCGAATTGCCAAGGTCTTCCCAAGAGAAGATGGCACACGGACATAGGAATCACATGACACTCCAAGGTGGCCTCATAAGCGCCAATCTTGAAGGAGACTTGCATGGTGTGCTCCACTTGAATGGTGCCGGAGTCGCTAAGCTATTGGACCTTGCAGGGCCGAGGATGCTTCTTCTTGACCAATTGTAGCTTGGAACATAGCTCTTCACTTGCCAAATTGTGACAACTTCCTCCATCGATGATGACCTTCACGGAATGGCCATTGATGCCGGCCTTGGTGTGGAAGATATTGATACGTATCCAACGTATCTATAATTTTTTATTATTCCATGCTGTTATATTATCATTCTTGGATGTTTTACAATCATTTTATAGCAACTTTATATCATTTTTTGGGACTAACCTATTGACATAGTGCCCAGTGCCAGTTGCTGTTTTTTACTTCGCAGGAAATCAATACCAAACGGAGTCCAAACCCAGCAAAACTTTTTGGTGATTTTTTCTGGACCAGAAGACACAAGTTGGGCCAAGAAAGTACCTGAGGGGGGCTCCGAGGGGAGCACAACCCACCAGGGCACGCCTGGGTGCCCACCTCGGCCACCTCCCGCACCGCCTCTTTGCTCTATAAATACCCCAATATTCCAGAAACCCTAGGGGAGTCGACGAAAATCAATTCCAGCCGCCGCAAGTTCCAGAAACCACAGATCCAATCTAGACACCATCACGGAGGGGTTCATTATCCTCATTGGTGCCTCTCCGATGATGTGTGAGTAGTTCATTGTAGACCTACGGGTCCGTAGGCAGTAGCTAGATGGCTTCCTCTCTCTCTTTTGATTCTCAATACAATGGTCTCTTGGAGATCTATTTGATGTAACTCTTTTTGCGGTGTGTTTGTTGGGATCCGATGAACTTTGAGTTTATGATCAGATCTATGTTTTTATCCATGAAAGTTATTTGAGTCTTTTGATCTCTTACATGCATGATTACTTATAGCCTCGTATTTCTTCTTCAAATCTTTGGTTTAGTTAGGCCAACTAGATCGATTTTTCTTGCCATGGGAAGAGGTGCTTTGTGATGGGTTCGATCTTACGGTGCTTGATCCCAGTGACAGAAGGGGAACCAACACGTATGTATCATTGCTATTAAGGATAACAAGATGGGGTCTATTTCTACATAAATAGATCTTGTCTACATCATGTCATCGTTCTTATTGCATTACTCCGTTTCTCCATGAACTTAATACACTAGATGCATGCTGGATAGCGGTCGATGTGTGGAGTAATAGTAGTAGATGCAGGCAGGAGTCGGTCTACTAATCTTGGACGTGATGCCTATATAATGATCATTGCCTGAATATCGTCATAATTATTTGAAGTTCTATCAATTGCCCAACAGTAATTTGTTTACCCACCGTATGCTATTTTTTCTCGAGAGAAGCCACTAGTGAAATCTACGGCCCTCGGGTCTATTTCCTCATCATATATTTTCAGATCTATTTTGCTATTTGCCTTTTTATTAATTTGCCACTTTTATTTTCAGATCTATATTTCTAAAAAAACCAAAAATATTTTGCTTCACTTTATTTTATTCGCGATCTATTTATCCAATCTACTACAATTTATCTCGCGTCCGTTTGCCAATTTCTGGCGCCGTTACCCGAAAGGGATTGAGAACCCCTTTAACACACCGGGTTGCAAGTATTTGTTCTTTGTGTGCAGGTGTTGTTTACGTATTGTTGCTTGGTTCTCCTACTGGTTCGATGACCTTGGTCTCATCACTGAGGGAAATACCTACCGTTGATGTGCTGCATCATCCCTTCCTCTTTGGGGAAATACCGACGTAGTTCAAGCCAACATCAAAAGGAATTTCTGGCGCCGTTGCCAGGGAGGATCTAGTCAAGATAGTCTCCCGGTCACGTGCGAATTTCTGGCGCCATTGCCAGGGAGACATCATCAACATCTACCAGGTTCCTAATCACAAATCTCATCTCCTTGCAATTTACATTATTTGCCATTTGCCTCTCGTTTTCCTCTCCCCCACTTCACAAAAATTTACCGTTTTATTTGCCCTCTTTCTCGTTCGTCGTTTTCTCGTCAAATCTGTTTTTGAGTGGAATCTTGTTGCGTAGTCACGATGACTCAAGAGAACATCAAGTTGTGTGATTTCTCCAATACCAACAACAATGATTTTATTAGCACTCCGATTGCTCCTCCCGCCACTAGTAAGATTGATGATTTGTCTAGAAGCGTTGATAGAATTTCTCATGATGTAGAAAATCTCAAGATGAAAATTTTTGTGCCTAAGGTTAAAGAATCAATTAAAGCTTTATATGTTTCTATGGATGAAAGTAAGAAAAGAACCACTATGCTTAGAGCTAGAAGAGAAATATTAGAAAAAGCGTTTTCCAGTGATTGCTTTCACAAAAATGATGAAGATCTTAAAGTGATTGGTGTTTCTTCTATTGATTCCTTGTTCAATAAAATTAAAATTGACGAAAAAGGGACTGAAAAAGAGTCAACTTTAGCTAGAAGGCGTCCCGATAATTTGGAGGGTGAAAATCTTGTTGAGAAAATTGATAAAAGTGGGTTTGGAGAGGTCAAAACTTTAACTAGTGATGTGCCCACTCTTTTGGATTACAAAGACTTTAATTATGATAATTGCTCTTTGATTGATTGTATTTCTTTGTTGCAATCCATGATAAATTCACCCCATGCCTATGAACAAAATAAAGCTTTTACTAAACATATTGTTGATGCTATGATGAAAGCTTTGGAAGAAAAGTTGGAATTAGAGATTTCAATTCCTAGAAAATTACATGATGAATGGGAACCTACTATCAAAGTCAAGATTAAAATTTATGAGTGTTTTGCTTTATGTGATTTGGGTGCTAGTGTTTCTACAATTCTGAAATCTTTATGTGATGTGCTTGGTCTTACTGATATTGAAGAATGTTCTTTAAATTTGCACTTGGCGGATTCTACTATTAAAAAGCCTATGGGAAGAATTAATGATGTTCTTATTCTTGCGAATAGGAATTATGTGCCCATAGATTTTATTGTTCTTGATATCGATTGCAATCCGTCTTGTCCATTTATTCTTGGTAGACCATTTTTGCGCACTATAGGTGCCGTGATTGATATGAAAGAAGAGGAAATCAAATTCCAATTTCCTTTGAGAAAGGGTATGAAACACTTCCCTAGAACAAGAATTAATCCACCATATGAATCAATCATGAGGGAATCTTATGGATCTAGAAACAAAAATGATAATACTTAGATCTTTGCTTTATGCCTAGCTAAGGGTGTAAAACGATACCGCTTGTTGGGAGGCAACCCAATGAATAAAATTTATTTTTGTATTTTTCTTTTTGTTCTTGAGTGTTTGCACAATTATGTTATGATTGTTTTTTTTTGTATGTTTTAATTAGTGTTTGTGCCAAGCAAAGCCTTTGGGATAGCTTTGGTGATAGTTGATTTGATCTTGTTGGAAAACAGAAACTTTTGTGTCCAGTAAAATAATTTTAGAAATTCTCGGAAGCTACGAAAAATTCTGAATTTTTTACACAAGATTGATATCCAAATTTCCTATGTTGTACTAATATTTCAGAATTTTGGAGTTATATAAGTATGATAACAATTCGTATATTTACAGACTATTCTGTTTTTGACAGATTCTGTTTTCTTTGCATTGTGTGCTTATTTTGATGAATCTATGGTTTGTATTGGAGGTTATAAGCCATGGTAAAGTTAGAATACAGTAGATATAATGCAAGAACAAAATTTGAATCGGTTTTCTACAGTACTTAAAGTAAAGATTGTTTTCTTATACTAACGGATCTCACGAAAGTTTTGTTGAGTTTTGTGTGATTGAAGTTTTCAAGTTTTGGGTGAGATCACGATGGATGGAGGAATAAGGAGTAAGAAGAGCCTAAGCTTGGGGATGCCCCATGGCACCCCAAGCCATTATCCAAAAAGAAGCAAGCAACTAAGCTTGGGGATGCCCGAGTGGCATACCCTCTTTCTTCTAACGACCATCGGTATTTTACTTGGAGCTATATTTTTATTCGTCACATATCATGAGTTTTGCTTGGAGCGTCTTGTATGATATGATTCTTTGCTTTTTTTGCTTTTTATTTTAAGTCATGAATCCTTGTTGTACACACCTATTTGAGGGAGCCAAAATTATGCTATGCCTTGTTAGAATTGCTCTCTATGCTTCACTTAAATCTTTATGAGCTATGGAATTGCTCTAGTGCTTCACTTATATCTTTTTGAGCACAGTGTGCTTTAGTATTTTTGAAGAAATGCTCTCATGCTTCACTTAGATTTATTTGAGAGTTAGTAATTTTTTTTATAAATTCTCTCTTGCTTCACTTAAATTATTTTGAGAGAAGAAAAATTTTATGCTCATGTTCTTCACTTAGATTTGTTTGAGCTATCAAAAGCAACACATTAAACTAGTCCCAAAGTGATAGAT
Source organism: Thinopyrum elongatum (assembly GCA_011799875.1). Classification (NCBI taxonomy): domain Eukaryota; kingdom Viridiplantae; phylum Streptophyta; class Magnoliopsida; order Poales; family Poaceae; genus Thinopyrum; species Thinopyrum elongatum. The sequence goes on along the minus strand of CM022302.1, from coordinate 311,037,580 downwards.
ATTCAAGAGGGATATAATAAAAACTTTCACGAAGATCATTGGACAAAATAAACTTGATTCCTTGTAAAAGTTTTGCGATATGTTGATATAATATGTGAGTCATGTTGATGAGTAATTATGCTTTAGTAAGAATATTGGTGTTAAGGTTTGTGATTCCCTATGCAAGCAAGAAAGTCAATAGTTATGCAATGAAATTACATCCTACTTGTGGTACATTATTCGGTGTTAGTTATGCTTAATGCTCGCTTATGAGATTTTTCGTTTCTTGGTTGGATGCTTCTCAATCTTTTGCTAGCCTTCATTTGCACTAAGTATGATCACTACTTGTGCATCCAAAATCCTTAAACCAGTTTTGCCATATGAGTCCACTATACCTACCTATATGCGGTATTTCCGTGCCATTCTAAGCAAATTTGTATGTGCCATCTCTAATTTCAAAATAAATTTCTCTTTTGTGTGCTCGTACCGCTCATGAAACGGTAGGGGGTGGCTGATATATTTCCATGCTATATGTGTTATTCTCAAGATGAGTGTTTATTCACTTGTCATTGCACGAGAGTACGGCAAAGGTATTAGGGATGCCCAGTCCCGAAATGAAAAATGAATTTACTTTATGTTGTCAAATAATAAATTCCTTGGAAAGTGTTGGTTTGGAGGGCACCCGTGGATACGGCTAGCCATGGAAAGAGAAAGTATGGTGGAAAAAGGAATAAACTTTATTTTCTGTTTGGGAACCGCCTATGATATATCTAGCATGGAAAGTATTGGGAACTACTCGATCATTTTCGTTGAGAGGAAAAGCATGCCACCCAAAATGTTTTATCTCTACTTTTTTTGCTTTGAGCTCTGGCACCTCTACAAATCCCTACTTCCCTCTGTGAAGGGCCTTTCTTTTACTTTATGCAATTTTTATTTTGAGTCTCCATCTTCTCTTATAAAGCACCAACTAAGGGGCACTATGATTGTACTTGAGCATTGGGTGTAGCTAATATGCGAGTGTGTTTCATGAATGGATCAATGATTGAGCATAATGGGCTAGGGATAACTTTCTTTAGTGTTGATATTTTGAAAGACATGGTTGCGCCCAGGTGGGTTGTGCCCACCTCGGCCACCTCCCGCACCGCCTCTTTGCTCTATAAATACCCCAATATTCCAGAAACCCTAGGGGAGTCGACAAAAATCAATTCCAGCTGCCACAAGTTCCAGAAACCACAGATCCAATCTAGAAACCATCACGGAGGGGTTCATCATCCTCATTGGTGCCTCTCCGATGATGGGTGAGTAGTTCATTGTAGACCTACAGGTCCGTAGGCAGTAGCTAGATGGCTTCCTCTCTCTCTTTTGATTCTCAATACAATGGTCTCTTGGAGATCTATTTGATGTAACTCTTTTTGCGGTGTGTTTGTTGGGACCCGATGAACTTTGAGTTTATGATCAGATCTATGTTTTTATCCATGAAAGTTATTTGAGTCTTTTGACCTCTTATATGCATGATTACTTATAGCCTCGTATTTTTTCTTCGAATCTTTGGTTTAGTTAGGCCAACTAGATCGATTTTTCTTGCCATGGGAAGAGGTGCTTTGTGATGGGTTCGATCTTACGGTGCTTGATCCCAGTGACAGAAGGGGAACCGACACGTATGTATCGTTGCTATTAAGGATAACAAGATGGGGTCTATTTCTACATAAATAGATCTTGTCTACATCATGTCATCATTCTTATTGCATTACTCCATTTCTCCATGAACTTAATACACTAGATGCATGCTGGATAGCGGTCGATGTGTGGAGTAATAGTAGTAGATGCAGGCAGGAGTCGGTCTACTAATCTTGGACGTGATGCCTACATAATGATCATTGCCTGAATATCGTCATAATTATTTGAAGTTCTATCAATTGCCCAACAGTAATTTGTTTACCCACCGTATGCTATTTTTTCTCGAGAGAAGCCACTAGTGAAATCTACGGCCCCCGGGTCTATTTCCTCATCGTATATTTTCAGATCTATTTTGCTATTTGCCTTTTTATTAATTTGCCACTTTTATTTTCAGATCTATATTTCTAAAAAAAACCAAAAATATTTTGCTTCACTTTATTTTATTCGCGATCTATTTATCCAATCTACTACAATTTATCTCGCGTCCGTTTGCCAATTTCTGGCGCCGTTACCCGAAAGGGATTAACAACCCCTTTAACACGTCGGGTTGCAAGTATTTGTTCTTTGTGTGCAGGTGCTATTTACGTAGTGTTGCTTGGTTCTCCTACTGGTTTGATAGCCTTCGTCTCATCACTGAGGGAAATACCTACCGTTGTTGTGCTGCATCATCCCTTCCTCTTTGGGGAAATACCGACGTAGTTCAAGCCAACATCAGATATGGCATCGTTGGTCTTCATCTAGTTGGTGTTGATGCTTCAAGACCCTGGAGACCACGAGAGCGTGGCTCGAATCATTGTCATAATAGACTTGCTCATCTTCATCTTCGTTCACGCGCCGGTGCATGGCCACGTGCTCAAGTGTTGGGGAACGTTGCATGGAAAACAAAAAAAAATCTACGCACATGCAAGATCTATACATGGAGATGCATAGCTATGTGAGGGGAGAGTATGTCTATGTACCCTCATAGACCGTTTAGCGGAAGCATTTATTAACATGGTTGATGTAGTCGTACACCTTCACGGTCCTACCGATCAAGTACCGAACGTACGGCACCTCCGTGTTCAGCACACGTTCAGCTCGATGACGTCCTTGCCTTCTTGATCCAGCAAGATGGGCGAAGTAGTAGATGAGTTATGGCAGCACAACGGTGTGATGACGGTCGTGGTGAACTTGTTCCGCAAGGCTTCGCTATGCACTGCAGAAAAACTAGATGGAGGATGAAACCGGGGAGATGGGCGTCGCACACGGCTTGTGGATTGTTGTGGATTGTGTGGCGCCCCCTCCCTCTCATATATAGGTGGGGGGAGGGGAGGCAGCCAGGGTGCACCCCAAGGGTGGCTGCCGGCCCCCTTGGGCGCCTGCCCTATGGCGCCCCCCCCCCCCCCCCTTCCTTATTTTCTCTCGGGGGGAGGAAAGGGGAGGAGAGGGAAGGCAAGGGGAGGCCGATTACCCTCCTTCCTTTTCTCCCCAAAGGCTGCGGCCAGAGGAGGGGCGCGCCAGCCCCTTGTGGGCTGGTGTGCTCCCCTCGTTTGGCCCATATGGCCCATTAACCTCCCGGAGCATCCTGGAACCCCTTCCGGTGATCCGATGATTACCCGGTATATTCTGAAACCTTTCCGGTGACCAGATAGCATCGTCCTATATATATCAATCTTTACCTCTGGACCATTCCGGAGCTCCTCGTCATGTCCATGATCTAACCGGGACTCCAAACAACATTCGGTCACCAACTCACATAACTCATATAATACTATATCGTCAATGAAAGTTAAGCGTGCGGACCCTACGGGTTCAAGAATGATGTAGACATGACCGAGACGCCTCTCTGGTCAATAACCAATAGCGGGACCTGGATGCCCATATTGGTTCCTACATATTCTACGAAGATCTTTATCGGTCGAACCTTTATGACAACATATGTAATTCCCTTTGTCTGTCGGTATGTTACTTGCCCGAGATTTGATCGTCGGTATCTTCATACCTAGTTCAATCTCGTTACCGGTAAGTCTCTTTACTCGTTCCTTAATACATCATCTCATAACTAACTCCTTAGTCACTTTGCTTGCAAGCTTCTTGTGATGTGTATTACCGAGAGGGCCCAGAGATACCTCTCGGATACACGGAGTGACAAATCCCAATCTCGATCCATGCCAACTCAAAAGACACCTTCGGAGATACCTGTAGAGCATCTTTATGATCACCCAGTTACGTTGTGACGTTTGATAGCACACAAGATATTCCTCCGGTATGCGGGAGTTGCATGATCTCATGGTCGAAGGAATATGTATTTGACATTAAGAAAGCAGTAGCAATAAACTAAACGATCATATGCTAAGCTAACGGATGGGTCTTGTCCATCACATCATTCTCCTAATGATGTGATCCCGTTATCAAGTGACAACACATGTCCATGGTTAGGAAACCTTAACCATCTTTGATCAACATGCTAGTCTAGTAGAGGCTCACTAGGGACACGGTATTTGTTTATGTATCCACACATGTATTTAAGTTTCCGATCAATACAATTCTAGCATGAATAATAAACCTTTTATCATGAATAAGGAAATATAATAATAACAACTTTATTATTGCCTCTAGGGCATATTTCCATCAGTCTCCCACTTGCACTAAAGTCAATAATCTATATTACATTGTAATGAATCTAACACCTATGGAGTCTTGGTGATGATCATGCTTTGCCCGCGGAAGAGGTTTAGTCAACGGTCTGCCACATTCAGATCCGTATGTACTTTGCAAATTTCTATGTCTCCATCCTTGACCTTTTCACGAAAGGAGTTGAAGTATCTCTTGATGTGTTTGGTTCTCTTGTGAAACCTGGATTCCTTCGCTAAGGCAATTGCTCCAGTGATGTCACAAAAGATTGTCATTGGACCCGATGCACCGGGTATTACACCCAGATCGGATATGAACTCCTTCATCCAGACTCCTTCATGCGCTGCTTCCGAAGCAGCTATTTACTTCGCTTCACATGTAGATCCCGCCACGACACTCTACTTGGAACTGCACCAACTGACAGCTCCACCATTTAATATAAATTTGTATCCGGTTTGTGACTTAGAGTCATCCGGTGTCGGTGTACTAAGTATTGGGCCACTAGTACCCCGTACTTGTGCATGGGCAGTTGTAGCCATCCTCGTGGCAAGGCTTGCTAGGAACAGTTCAAGGTCGATTCAAGCCACCAAAGAAATCATCAAGTCAGAGATCTGGGGATCAGCAGATAAGCAGAGCTGGAATCCGAAGGCCAGCTTCCCCGACAAGATCCTTGCCGGGATGGCCTGTGGAGCCCGGCAAGGCTTGGCGCCCGGCAAGGCTTGGCGTCCGGCAAGGCTTGGCGCCCGGCAAGGCTTGGCGCCCGGCAAGGCTCGGTGCCCGGCAGGCTTCGGCGCCCAGCAAGATTCTGCCACTGTGCCACCGCTTCGACACAGTAACAAGTCTGACATTCTGGGTCCTTCTCTGGATGCGTGGCAACGCGCCAGTGGAGGAGAGCTTAAGCGGTGCTGATGGGATGGCCCCTTTTTTCCATCCCCAAGAAAGTGAGGACACCTAAACGGACACCTCACGGTACATTAAATGCGTTTGTCCTAATCCGTCAGGGGTTAGGTATGATACCCTGTAGCTACTTTACACCTCAATGTTTGTACATTTTGCCACTGTGGTGACCCCTTTGAGCATATAAAAGGAGGCCCAAGGCAACTGCTACAGAGGAGGAGAACTTCTGGCCCATTCTGCATGCGTAGCTGCACTTTGAATGTACTGTTCATTGCGAGCGCTCCTGAAGGCTGGGCTCAAGAACATTAAAAAGAACACAAAGCAGGAGTAGGGTTTTACGCTGATAAGCGGCCCGAACCTGGGTAAAAAGGTCCCGCGTCGATCGTTGGTTCTGCTCTTTGCGTATACCTCTCCCCCCGCCGAATCGTAAAGGGATCTCTCGGGATCCCATAGGTGTCGTACCCCGACATCTTTGGCGCGCCAGGTAGGGGGATTGAGGTTGCGTGAACCTGATCTAGTGATCGGCGCCTCAGCTTCTTCATCATCATGCCGCCCAAGAAGAAGAGCGCTGCGACGGCGCAACCGTCCACGTCCGTTTTGCCTACGCCTTCGCGTACGGGCAACGGCGTGGGTGCAGAAGGAAGAGGATTAGAACCCCCGTGGCGTTCTGGTGATCCGAGCCAGGCGAGCGGCATCGTTCGCAGTGGCAGTGGTAACCTGCATGCCGCTGGATCTAGAGATGGCGCTGTGTTGCCTACGGGTGGCACAACGAACTCCAGAGATCGGAGGGCGCCTGCTGGAGCTCCCACGCCGGTGCAAGCCTCACGGCCTACCCAGGTCGTGCATGATGAGCGGCGCCATGGCGCTGGTGGTTCAGGGCGTCCCCATGAAAAGGTTTCTGCGCATCGATCCCAAGATGCGCAGGACCAGCATGCACACCGAGCTGCCGGTGGAGGTGGCGCACGGTCGCGTGACCGTGGTGGTGCTCCTTCTAACATGGTTAGGAGTCAGAGCACCTCACGTACCTCGCACCTGTCGCCGCCGCCTACGCCAGCGGAAGCCTTGGCACGTGCGCAGCTGCTCCTCGATTTCCCTCCTGCCCCGGAGAAGATGGAGGAGTGGCGAGCTACTATCCAGAGCCTTATCGGCTTCGCCAACAAGGATGAACCGCAAGAGGCAGGGCCCTCGCAGCGGAGGCCCATCGATCCGGCGCGAGCCGATGTGGAGAAAACCGAAGGTGGTGCAACCACGGTGCACTCCCCTCTGCGGCACCAGTGGTGGCCGACAACCCAGCAAGTCGACCGCCGTGAAGAAGTTTCCACGGCGTCATCCGATCCACGGATGTGCCGCGATCAGCATCAAGTTCTCCAGGAACGAGGCAAGGAGGACGCTCGAACTACCATCGAGCGGCGACGGGAAGCGCTATCAGTCTGATAAGCGCGCAGGGCCGGCTATCGACGAGCCTGCGCCAGGGGACGTAGGAGACTTGCCTTATGAGGTAGGGACTCCAGCGTTTACCCGTGAGCTGCGGCAAGTCCGGTGGCCCAATTCCCGAACCTTCAAGCTGGAGGTCCCGGAGAAATATGACGGTAAGACCCATCCCTCAGAGTTCCTGAGCATCTACACCATTGCGGTGCAGGCTGCCGGGGGCCGAGATGACAAGATACTTGCCAACTACTTCCCGCTGGTGCTCAAACCCAACGTCAGGTCGTGGTTGATGCATCTGCCGGAGAATTCTATTTCTTCCTGGTCAGATCTGTGCCATCAGTTTGTTGGCGCCTTTGTTGGAGGCCACCAAGCTCCTGGCCAAGAGAGTGATTTACATATCATCCCTCAAAAGGAGGGCGAGTCCCTACGCAAGTTTATCCAGAGATTTAGTCGGGTGCAGTACAATATTCCTGACGTTCACCCTGCCGCTGTCATTAGCACGTTCCACCAGAACGTGCGTAACCGCAAATGCGGGAAGAGCTGGCAATGAACAAAGTCAGGAGTATTGCCGAGCTTTACGCTTTGGCCGACAAGTGCGCTCGAGCTGAATAGGGGAGGAAACTCCCTGGCAAGGCTGTTGGCGCGGCGGGCGACTCCGAAGAAGAAGATGCCGCGGCCCCGTCAAGGAAAGGCCGGCGGTGGAACATGAAGCGTGGAGGCAAGGCCGTGCTTGCTGTCGAGGCATCTGACAACCCCGGCGCCGCCAAGAAGGCCAAGGTTGGTGACCCCGGCAAGGATCTTGCCGAGTGTCCTTCCTGTCAGGCCTTGGCGGCTGCCGACAAGTCAGAGAACTCCGGCAAGCAGTATTGCAAGATCCATCGCACCAAGGGCCACGATCTCCAGAACTGCCGGCAAGTTGAGCAGCTTGCCGAGAAGCAGAGGGCCGAATACGAGAGGCGAGATAAGGAGAAGGCCCAAGATGGTGCTGATGGGTCCAGCAAGAAGCGCGGTGGCCGAGGGGGTCGCCGCGGCAAGGCCAAGCAGCAAAAGGATAGGCCCGCTCGGGGCCGAGACAAAGAAGAGGATGATGATGAAGAAGATGATGAATCCAGTGAGCAAGAATTCTAGAAGGCTACGGAGGCCATGTGTATCGATGGGGGTGCCTCGTTGCATTCTCCCCACGGCCAACTCAAACAGTGGGTGCGGGAGGTCAATGCGGCAGAGCCATCCCCAGATGCATGTAGGCCCCTGAAGTGGTCCAGCACGCCTATCATTTTCGACGCCGAGGATCACCCTGATCGCACAACTGCGGTCAGGTGCTTGCCATTGTTGGTCTCGCCAACGATTCGCAACCTCAAGGTGACGAAAATGTTAGTTGACGGCGGGGCCGGCCTAAACTTAATCTCACCGGATGTGCTTAAAAAGCTCCAGATTCCCGACGAGGACCTCGAAGAAACGGGTACGTTTCAAGGGGTCAATCCGGGAAGAACCCAGCCTAAGGGCAAGATTACGCTGCCGGTGGCATTTGGCAGTGAGCTCAACTTCAGGACTGAGAAGGTGGTGTTTGATGTCGCCAAGATCCCCATGTCATACAATGGGATCCTTGGTCGGCCAGCGCTGGCTAAGTTCATGGCGGCATCACACTACGCGTACAACGTTCTGAAGATGCCTGGGTCGTTGGCCGTCACCACTATCCATTCCGATAAGAAGGATGCGCTCATCTGTGCCGACCAACTTTACCGGGAAGCAGTTGCAGCACCTGCCATCAAGGCACCTGCTCCTGCCGCTGGAACTCCCGGGGGAAGAAGAAGCCCGGCAAGAACCTTAGCGCGAACTCCGGCAAGCGCACCTCCTCGGAGTGCTGCGCTTCCGTTGAGGACGTACCCGAGAGTTCCACCGGCAAGAACAAGAAATCCAAGGCTGCTCCGCCGGAGACCAAGAAGGTGCCTATCAGAGAGGACGGAACGGGGGGAACTTTCACCATAAGTTCCACCCTAGATGACAAATAGGAAAGCGCGCTCGTTGCTTTCCTGCAGGCGAATATCAACGTGTTTGCATGGCAACCGTCAGACATCCCCGGTGTTCCCAGGAAGGTAATTGAGCACCACCTTGCTGTCTGCCCTCATGCGCGGCCCATCAAGCAAAGGGTCAGGAAGCAAGCCTTGGAGCGGCAAGAATTCATTGCCGAAGAAATCAGAAAGCTGGAGGCAGCAGGATTGGTCAAAGGAGTGCTTCATCCAACCTGGTTGGCCAATCCGGTTGTAGTGCGGAAAGCGAATGGGAAATGGAGGCTTTGTATCGATTATATAGATATCAATAAAGCTTGTCCAAAAGATCCCTTTCCCTTGCCGCGCATCGACCAGATTGTGGATGCCACCGCTGGTTGTGATCTCCTGTCCTTCCTTGATGCCTATTCAGGGTATCATCAGATTTTTATGGCAAAAGAAGATGAAGAGAAGACCGCATTTATCACCCCATGTGGTATGTATTGTTTCCTACGAATGCCTTTCGGGTTGAAAAGTGCTGGTTCAACATTTGCCAGAGCAATCCAAATTGGTTTTGAGCCTCAACTCCATAGAAATATGGAGGCGTATATGGATGATATAGTGGTCAAAACCAAAGACAAAGCAACGCTCATTCAAGATTTAGAAGAAACATTTGCAAACTTGCGCAAGATCAACTTGAAGCGCAATCCTGAGAAGTGCGTGTTCGGTGTTCCTTCCGGCAAGCTCCTCGGATTTTTTGTATCTTGCCGGGGAATCGAAGCGAACCCCGACAAGATCAAAGCTATTGAGCAAATTGAAGCACCGAGATGCGTCAAGGATGTGCGTCGTCTTGCCGGCTGTGTTGCTGCTCTAAGCAGGTTTATTTCCAAATCTGCTGAGCGCGCCCTGCCCTTCTTCAAAATTTTGAAGAAGGCAGGTCCAATGAAATGGACTCCGGAGGCGGAGGCTGCGCTACAAGATTTGAAGAAATACCTTTCCTCTCCACCGACACTAGTCGCGCCTAAACCACAAGAGCCGTTGCTACTGTATCTAGCAGCAACAAATCAAGTGGTTAGTGCTGCGCTAGTGGCGCAGAGAGAGGCTGATGAGGAAGCAACACCAGCGGCAGGACCGCCAGATGACGCGGCAAGATCTTCCCCGGCAAGGGTTGATCCCGGCAAGACAGGATCTGCGCAAACAGAAGAACCCGTGCAGAAGAAGAAGGTGGTGCAGCGCCCAGTCTATTTTGTTAGCTCTCTTTTACAAGGAGCTAGGTCAAGGTATTCTGGTGTGCAGAAGTTGCTTTTCGGCCTCCTTATGGCCTCGAGGAAGCTGCGCCATTACTTTCAGGCACATGAAATCACCGTCGTCACTCGCTTTCCGTTGCAACAGATTTTGCAAAATCCAGAGGCAACCGACAGGATCGTGGAGTGGGCGTTGGAGTTGTCCAGCTTTGGCCTCAAGTTTGAAAGCACTTCGATGATTCAGAGCAGGGCCTTGGCAGAGTTCATTGCAGAATGGACCCCAACGCCAGACGAGGAAGCTCAGGAAACAACTCTCCCCAGCAAGGAAATCGATCAGCAATGGGTTATGTACTTTGATGGAGCTTTTTCGCTGCAAGGCGACGGTGCTGGCGTGCTGCTTGTCGCACCCACCGGAGAGCACCTCAAGTACGTAGTCCAAATGCACTTTCCCCGGGAGAGTTCAACCAACAACACTGCAGAATACGAGGGTTTGCTTGCCGGTCTCAGGATCACGGCGGACCTTGGTATCAAAAAGCTCGTCATCAAAGGCGATTCACAACTTGTCGTCAGGCAAGTTAACAAGAGTTATCAAAGTCCATTGATGCAAGCCTACGTGGATGAAGTGAGGAAAATGGAAGAGCGCTTTGATGGTCTGCAAATGGAGCACGTTCCCTGTGCTGAGAACAGTGTTGCTGACGACCTGTCAAAGCGTGCTGCCCTCAAGTTGCCTGTGGAACCAGGAACTTTTGTGCTCCAATTGACTCAACCATCCGTGGCGCCATCGATGCAGCAAGAAAAAAGAAGAAAGTTGAACTCTGGCCAGTACTTCCCGGCAGAGCTCCCCAGAGCCGCCGGCAAGGAAGTTGCCGGGATCGACATGCCTGCCGGGGAACAACAGGCTCCGGCAGGGCCTCAGGCCCTTGCTGTCGAGACAAACGTTCCCCCGGCAGAGGAGATGCCTTTAGTCCTAGCTGTCGAGCCTCAGGCTCCAGCATGGGCGCAGCACATTGTCCATTTCCTTCAGACAGGAGAACTCCCTGAGGAACAGGAAGAAGCAGAGAGAGTAGCCCGTCGGTCTGTTATGTACAAGTTCGTCGATGACGTCCTGTACAGAAAGAGACCAAACGGTGTGAAATTGAAGTGTATCCCTCGGGAGGATGGACTAGAGCTGTTGGCAGAGATACATGGAGGCATATGTGGCTCTCACAAAGGGTCAAGAGCGCTTGCTGGGAAAGTATTCCGGCAAGGTTTCTTTTGGCCCACCGCTCTCCAGGATACAACTGCACTAGTCACCAAGTGTGAAGCGTGCCAGTTTCATTCGAAGAAATTACATCAACCAGCTCAAGCTCTTCAGACAATCCCTCTCTCCTGGCCATTTTCGATCTGGGGGCTCGACATACTAGGCCCTTTCCCCCGTGCTACCGGGCGCTTTGAGTACTTGTACGTTGCTATCGACAAGTTCACAAAGTGGCCGGAGGTGGAAGCAGTGAGGAAGGTGACAGCACAATCAGCCGTCAAGTTCTTTAAGGGAATTGTTTGCCGTTTTGGTGTGCCCAACAGGATCATCACCGACAACGGCACGCAGTTCACAAGTCGCACCTTCATGCAGTACGTCCAAGACCTTGGCGGCAAGATTTGTTTTGCCTCTGTTGCTCACCCGAGAAGCAACGGCCAAGCGGAGAGGGCCAATGCTGAAGTGCTGCGTGGTCTCAGGACCAGAACCTTTGACAGGCTGAAAAAGTGCGGAAGACGCTGGATTGATGAGTTGCCGGCGGTTCTTTGGTCAATCAGAACGACACCAAATCGAGCCACCGGCCAGACGCCCTTCGCTCTGGTCTACGGAGCGGAAGCAGTTCTCCCCACGGAACTCACATACGGATCTCCTCGAGTGCTCGCTTATGATGAGCTTGAGCAAGAGCAACTGCGGCAAGATGACGCTGTGCTCCTTGAGGAGAATCGTCTTCAGGCTGTTGTGCGAGCTGCACGCTACCAGCAAGCTTTGCGCCGCTATCATAGCCGCAAAGTTCATGCCCAAAGCCTTGAGGAAGGCGACCTTGTTCTTCGGCGGATTCAGTCCGCCAAGAATTCAAACAAGTTGACGCCAAAGTGGGAAGGCCCTTATCGGGTAGTACGAGTCACCAGGCCCGGCGCTGTCCGGCTGGAGACCGAAGATGGCGTTCCAGTGAGCAATTCCTGGAATATTGAACATCTTCGCAAGTTCTACCCATAAGGCGCGGTTGCCGGGGGCTCCCGGCAACCACCCTTTTGTACAAGTCTTGCCGGCAAGGCATGTGATCCTTTGTACAAAGCCAGGCGCAGACCCTGAGCGCAGATGAATAAATTTAAGTGTTGTACAATCCCTTATTGATTCCCATGTTCATATTTATATATGCATGTTTGTCTAAGATGTTGTATGACACCTACTCCCAGTAAGTTCTAACGAACCGCCAAGGTTTCATGTCTTTATTTTCTCTTCTTTCTTTTTCTCAAAAGACAGAAGGATTCCTCGCGTGCACATTTGCCGGGGGGGAAGGGAGATATGAATATCAGTTGGCGACGTTTGGAATCGACGCTTGCCGGAGGAAGGATAAAGACAGAAAGCTAAGTCCTAAAAACTCAGAGCAAGTTTTTCTTTTATTACAAAGTTATTTCCTTGGACGATTCCGACTCTTGTATGGAAAATCTGCACGCGAAGGAACCCTTGTTGTAATCGGTCGCGCCCTTATTTTGTTTCGAGCCCGCTCAACAATTTAAGTGGCTGCACTGAGAACACCGAGGAGTCTTGCCGGCCGCTGCGCCTCCAGCAGGCTGCTGAAGTCCCGCACCCAGCGCTCGCAGCAGGTTGCGCACCGACAAGCTTTTCAGTAAGCGTAGGGTGAGCTCCATACATAAGGGAATCAGATAAGGAAAATAGCAAGCATGAACCTAAACATAGGCGAGTTATATTACATTCATGAGTTGCCGCAATTCTAACTTGAGACTTAATTGTCTTTTACATGGAATGACGACGGCAAGAAAAAGGGGGGCACTCAATCCCTGCGCTGGCCTTCGATCCTTTTGATGGAGTCCACCTTCTCAAGGATAGGCGCGATGCACTCTTCAAGCGCCTCAACATTTGCGTCCCTTGGCAGATGGCCGAGCGCGTTGGAGAGGTCGATGTTGGGATTCCTGTGCACCACCTTGATGAGCACCTTGCGGAGGATGGCCCGGCAAAGCCGGCGAGTCTCGTTGGCCAATTGGGTCGCCCGGCTAGACTGGAGCACCCTCAAGGCGTTGATGATGCTTTCAAAGAACATCGTCAACCTGGCACTTGGAGATATTCTTTCCTCGGAAGAATACTTGAAGTTCGACAGGCCCATGGTTGACAGTTCTGCCGTAAGCTTCTCCGCGGTGGCGATGAGACGTCCAGTCCAAATCTCCACTCCCCTTTCATAATCAGCTTGGGCTTCGGCGGCGCTCTTGAGCAGGTTCCTCTCTCCTTGGAGATCCTTGAGTAGAGCCTTCTCACGGGCCCTGCCGGCCTCGAGAGACTTCTGCGGCATAGTCAGCTTCAGCTCCAGAACCGCAATGTTATCAGCCGCAGAGGAGAGCTGCTTGGTTTTGTCGGACAGGGCAACTTGCATCTCCGCCAAGGAGTGGAGGGTTTTTTCCCTGTCACCCTTGAGCGTCGAGAGCTCCTTGCCGTGTTCTTCGAGATCTGTTTCCAGCCTCTTCACCTTGTCACTCAGCTTGTTCTTGGTGGCCTCTGCAGCTTCGGCAGCATCGACGGCCTCCTTGAGTTTGCCGGCGTGACTTGCAGTCAGAGCTTCGAGCACCTCCTTATGTTTTTGCTCCAGCTCCTGGGTTCGCCGCGCGACAAGATTCTCGATATCTTCGTCTTTGCTGCGAAGCTTGGCGGCGAGCGCCTGCTCACGTGCGGTGAGATCTTCCTCATGAGCATCAAGAGCAACGCGGCGCCCCGTCAGGAGGGCATCTTCAGCGGCAATCCTTTGAGTAGCTTCATCATGCGCCTTCTCCTTATCGGATTGCTACAGGAGGATCTCTGTCCACTGCTGGCTCACTTGTTCCCGGCCGGCAACCAACTCTTGGAGGGCCTCGGCGTGCCAGACTTGCATTTGTGCGACGCACCTTTGAAAATCCACTTTGGCCGCCTCGACAACTGCCATTCTGGAGTCCGCTTTATCTTTCCGGGCGCGGTGAAGAGCCTGGAGCTTGCGGAAATTCTCGCCCATGGCCTGAAGGAGCTGATCCTCTTTAGATTTGCCGCTGCTGGCGCTGGGATCGTCAACAACTTCGAGCCCGGCAGCAGCGATGATTTCTTCAAAAACTTCTCCTTCGGCTGGTGCCCCAGTGCTTGCCGTCCCCGGCAAGTTGACGAACAGGTTCTCGCCAACCTTGAGGTATTTGCTGGATGAGGGGCCTTCGGATGTCGACGGCTGGTCTTCAGTGACCGCCTCACCAGTGGCAGGGGGCTCTGTGGCCGGTGCAGCGCCTGGCGCTCCTGCGGCAGGAATGCCGTCAGTGTGGTTATCAGCCTCCCTATCGCCCCCTTCAGTAGGTTCCTTGGCGGGTTCCTCTTGTGCAGTCTTGGCGGCCTCCCCGTCAAGAGAACCACCAGCCTCGACAGTGTCATCCTTGGTTGCCTCGCTGGCAGCGATCCTGTCTGCTTCGGCAGCGGCGTCCCTGGCGGTCTCCTCGATGACAACGTCGACGTCCATGTGTTCCATCACAGGGAACTCTGAAGGACGAAGGAGGAAAATAGAATAAGATCGAGATTGAAGTTTGAAGCGACTAAAGACAGAGAGATAAGGGAAAGAGTAACAAGCACTCTGAGGTAATCGAGTACCTGCGTCGAGCTATTGGGAGGTGGCCTCGCCCCTCCTGGCAACTTCGGTTGCCGGGGGTGGGTTGCCGGGGTCCGTGCTTGCCGGTTCCTCCTCAATTAAGGTAGGCTCATCGGTAGGATCTCTTGCCGGGGACGTGCTTGTGGGCGGCGCGGTCGATGGAGGTGGCACGACGGGGATGTCTTCTGAAAACTCTCCTTGTTGCCGTTCTTCTCCTGCAAGCCCAAGAATATCAGTGGCAAGAATGGAAGCCTCAGCACCCGCCAGCGGAAAAAGAACAGTAAACTTACACTGGGGGCTGTGTTGGGGGCTGCGTTGAGGACTGGGCTCCGGGCTGACGACGATGGTTTCTGGCACGCTCGTGGAGCCTGTCGGGGGCTCGTCGCCCATAGAAGTCTTTGACCTCTTCACCATCCTCTCCAGCAATGTTTCTGTGTCACTGCAGAGACAATACAAGAAAGTTAGTAAGATCGATCCAAGATTGAAATATAAAAGCTGTGGCAAAGTACTCACTCTTCTTCTTCTCGCTCCGGACTAAAGCCGAAGATGTCAAAATCGACCTCCGCTGCAATGTCTGAGTGGGCAGGCGGAGGAGGGGTCCTAGGCCGCTTGGCTGTGGCAGGCACCGG
This sequence comes from Thinopyrum elongatum, assembly GCA_011799875.1. NCBI lineage: Eukaryota > Viridiplantae > Streptophyta > Magnoliopsida > Poales > Poaceae > Thinopyrum > Thinopyrum elongatum. The sequence goes on along the minus strand of CM022302.1, from coordinate 311,022,284 downwards.
GGCAGCTTCCGGTGCGGTAGTACGAGACCCCCCTGCCGCCCCAGCAGTGGCCGCTGGTGCAGGTCTCGCGTGCCGCGCAGGCTATTGACGAGCCCCCTGCCGCGGTCCAGTCTTGCCGGCCACTTTCTTGCCGGGAGCCTCGCCGCTCGAAGAAGGCTGGCTTGTCGGGATGCCAGATGCAGCCTTCCGAAGAACACACTTCGTCTTCTTCGGGGGTGGGAGCTCTTCTTGCGTTTCTTCTTCGGCCGTGTCCTTGCCGGACGAGCTTTCAGCGGCTGCGCTGCTCTGTTCCCCGGCAACTTTGTCCTCCCCGGCAGGTTTTACCTCCACTACTACCTCTGCGTCGCTGGCTTCCCACTCTGTGAAGCCGACGCTGCCGGCCTCCGCGGCAAGATTTGCCTCCTCCACCCTAGTAGCAATGTAAGCTACTTCTTGGTCGGTGGTGGCTCGGACGAAATCTGACTCTTGCCGGACAGGTCTCTCCGTCAAGTTGTCAAAAAACTTCTGCGCTTCCTCCTCGGTTGGCTCGGCCCAGGTCGGGTCAAGACCGTGGGCGTTGAACATCGGCAGGAAGGCGATGATTGACCCCAAGGCGGAATTGTTGCACAAGGGGACAATCCTTGCCGGCAGCCGGTGCTTATCTTCGCGCTGGAATAGTTTTTGACGGAGAGTGCCAAGCTGCATAGTGGTCAGATTGTTGTTCAGCCCGGGGCGCAATCTCATGACATCTGCCGCGTTTCTGTATTCCCAAGCTGGCCTTCCCCTGTTCTGCAAAGGGGCGATGCGGCGGCGGAGAAAGTCGAAGCCAATCATCTCCATCGTCAGCCCGGCAGCCTTTAAGCGAAGGATCCTGGTGGTGGCGATTGTGAGCCTCTCGTCCTCCGCAGCGAGATCACTCCAATCCTTGCCGCAGACCACCTTCTGTTGCCGGGGAAGACAAAACGGATGGGGATCTGCTTCCTGGATCCAGCACCATTCAGCCCGCCACTCGTCCCACTTTTCGCGGTAAACTCCTTCTGGGTATATTTCCTTATTCCAAGCCCTTGGAATCTAGGCAATAGAACCAGAGAGAGCCTCTCCTTTTTGGATGCGAGGGAAGAAGTAATGGCGAAAAAGAGCAGAATTGGGGATCACGCCGACAAAGTTTTCACAGAGATGGGCAAAGATAGACATGCAAAGTACCGCATTCGGCGTGAAATCGAGAAGACGAAAGCCGTATGTGTACATGATATCATTGAAGAAGTCGGAAAAGGGGAGACAGAGCCCGCAATAGAAATACACAGTGAAGAAAGGGTATCTGTCCGATCCACCTTTGGAACAAGCACCTGGAATTACGCGTGTGGCGGGATGAGCTTGCGTCTCTTTCGCCCACATGCATTGGTATCGCCCCTTCAGAGCTTCAGCATCGAGCAATGGGGGGAAGACGACAAGCCTCTTCCGCATCTTCACCAGTTCGCTCTCCGGAACGTCGGCTTTCGCCTCCTTGCCCTTGCCTTTGCTGGCCTTGGGTGGCATGGCGACTGTGAGGGCGGAAGCCGGGGGTGGAGCGAGCGTAGAAGCAGTGGGCAGAAGAGGAAAAAGCTTCGCTCTGAGCTCGAGAGGAGGAAGGCGATGGCGATGGCCAGATTGAGAAGAAGAGGGGGTAAATAGGCTTGTGCCTCTGCGGCTTCTCCTTTTTATGGGGAAGGAGTGGGGCCGCCTCTTTTATTCCACAATGTGAATGCGCCTCTATAGGCGCGAGGCAGTTGCAGCCTTTCAGGCACGCTTCCCACGTCACGCGCTCGGTGCGTGTAGTGGGGGGCACAGTAAAATGAGATATTTACGAGCAGTTAATCCCCTCCCACGCGTGCCCGTGCACTGTTTGGGCCTAGCCCAACAATGCCTCGCACTCATGTATGGCCTAGGCCCGGGGGCTCCTGTCGGTGTACTAAGTATTGGGCCACTAGTACCCCGTACTTGTGCATGGGCAGTTGTAGCCATCCTCGCGGCAAGGCTTGCCGGGAACAGTTCGAGGTCGATTCAAGCCACCAAAGAAATCATCAAGTCAGAGATCTGGGGATCAGCAGATAAGCAGAGCTGGAATCCGAAGGCCAGCTTCCCCGGCAAGATCCTTGCCGGGATGGCCTGTGGAGCCCAGCAAGGCTTGGCGTCCGGCAAGGCTTGGAGCCCGGCAAGGCTTGGCGCCCGGCAAGGCTCGGTGCCCGGCAGGCTTCGGCGCCCAGCAAGATTCTGCCACTGTGCCACCGCTTCGACACAGTAACAAGTCTGACATTCTGGGTCCTTCTCTAGATGCGTGGCAACGCGCCAGTGGAGGAGAGCTTAAGCGGTGCTGATGGGATGGCCCCTTTTTTCCATCCCCAAGAAAGTGAGGACACCTAAACGGACACCTCACGGTACATTAAATGCGTTTGTCCTAATCCGTCAGGGGTTAGGTATGATACCCTATAGCTACTTTACACCTCAATGTATGTACATTTTGCCACTGTGGTGACCCCTTTGAGCATATAAAAGGAGGCCCAAGGCAACTGCTACAGAGGAGGAGAACTTCTGGCCCATTCTGCATGCGTAGCTGCTCTTTGAACGTACTGTTCATTGCGAGCGCTCCTGAAGGCTGGGCTCAAGAACATTAATAAGAACACAAAGCAGGAGTAGGGTTTTACGCTGATAAGCGGCCCGAACCTGGGTAAAAACATCCCGCGTCGATCGTTGGTTCTGCTCTTTGCGTATACCTCTCCCCCCGCCGAATCGTAAAGGGATCTCTCGGGATCCCATAGGTGTCGTACCCCGACATCCGGATCTATGTCGAAGCTAGCATCAACGTAACCTTTTACGACGAGCTCTTCGTGACCTCCATAAACGAGAAACATATCCTTGGTCCTTTTCAGGTACTTCAGGATGTTCTTGACCGCTGTCCAGTAATCCACTCCTGGATTACTTTGGTACCTCCCTGCCAAACTTATGGCAAGGCACACATCAGGTCTGGTACACAGCATGGCATACATAATAGAACCTATGGCTGAGGCATAGGAATGACTATCATTTTCTCTCTATCTTCTGCCGTGGTTGGACTTTGAGTCTAACTCAATTTCACACCTTGCAACACAGGCAAGAACCCTTTCTTTGACTGGTCCATTTTGAACTTCTTCAGAACTTTGTCAAGGTATGTGCTTTGTGAAAGTCATATTAAGCGTCTCGATCTATCCCTATAGATCTTGATGCCCAATATATAAGCAGCTTCACCGAGGTCTTTCATTGAAAAATTCTTATTCAAGTATCCTTTTATGCTATCCAGAAATTCTATATCATTTCCAATCAAAAATATGTCATCCACATATAATATCAGAAATGCTACAGAGCTCCCACTCACTTTCTTGTAAATACAGGCTTCACCATAAGTCTGTATAAAACCATATGCTTTGATCACATCATCAAAGTGTATATTCCAACTCCGAGATGCTTGCACCAGTCCATAGATAGATCGCTGGAGCTTGCACACTTTGTTAGCACCTTTAGGATCGGCAAAACCTTCTGGTTGCATCATATACAACTCTTCTTTAAGAAACCCGTTAAGGAATGCAGTTTTGACATCCATTTGCCAGATTTCAAAATCATAAAATGCGGCAATTGCTAACATGATTTGGACAGACTTAAGCATCGCTACGGGTGAGAAAGTCTCATCGTAGTCAACCCCTTGAACTTGTCGAAAACCTTTCGTGACAAGTCGAGCTTTGTAGACAGTGATATTACCATCAGAGTCTTTCTTCCACTTGAAGATCCATTTATTTTCAATGGCTGCCGATCATCGGGCAAGTCCACCAAAGTCCATACTTTGTTCTCATACATGGATCCTATCTCAGATTTCATGGCCTCAAGCCATTTATCGGAATCTGGGCTCATCATAGCTTCTTCATAGTTCGTAGGTTCGCCGTTGTCTAACAACATGACTTCCAGGACAGGATTACCGTACCACTCTGGTGTGGAACGTGTTCTTGTCGACCTATGAAGTTCAGTAGTAACTTGATCCGAAGTTTCATGATCATCATCATTAGCTTCTTCTCTAGTTGGTGTAGGCATCACGGGAACGGTTTTCTCTGATGTGCTACTTTCCAATTCGAGAGAAGGTACAATTACCTCATCAAGTTCTACTTTCCTCCCACTCACTTCTTTCGAGAAAAACTCCTTCTCTAGAAAGGACCCATTCTTGGGAACAAAGATCTTGCCTTCGGATATGTGGTAGAAGGTGTACCCAATAGTTTCCTTGGGTATCCTATGAAGACGCACTTTTCCGATTTGGGTTCGAGCTTATCAGACTGAAGCCTTTTGACATAAGCATCGCATCCCCAAACTTTAAGAAATGACAGTTTAGGTTTCTTGCCAAACCATAGTTCATATGGTGTCACCTCAACAGATTTAGACGGTGCCCTATTTAACATGAATGCGGTTGTCTCTAATGCATAACCCAAAATGATAAAGGCAAATCGGTAAGAGACATCATAGAACGCACCATATCTAATAAAGTACGGTTACGACATTTGGGCACACCATTACGCTGTGGTGTTCCAGGTGGCGTGAGTTGTGAAACAATTCCACATTGTTTTAAGTGAAGGCCAAACTCATAACTCAAATATTCGCCTCCGGGATCAGATTGTAGAAACTTTATTTTCTTGTTGCGATGATTCTCCACTTCACTCTGAAATTCCTTGAACTTTTCAAATGTTTCAGACTTGTGTTTCATCAAGTAGATATGTCCATACCTACTTAACTCATCTGTGAAGGTCAGAAAATAACGATACCCGCCGCGTGCTTCAACACTCATCGGACCGCATACATCGGTATGTATTATTTCTAGTAAGTCATTAGCTCGTTCCATTGTTCCGGAGAACGGAGTTTTAGTCATCTTACCCATGATGCATGGTTCGCAAGTATCAAATGATTCATAATCAAGTGATTCCAAAAGTCCATCCGCATGGAGTTTCTTCAGGCGCTTTACACCAATATGACCTAAACGGCAGTGCCACAAGTATGTTGCACTATCATTATCAACTTTGCATCTTTTAGCATCAATATTATGAATATTTGTATCACTACGATCGAGATTCAACAAGAATAGACAATTCATCAAAGGTGCATGACCATAAAAGATATTATTCATATAAATAGAACAACCATTATTCTCTGACTTAAATGAATAACTGTCTCGCATTAAACAAGATCCAGATATAATGTTCATGCTCAACGCTGGCACCAAATAACAATTATTGAGGTCTAGAACTAATCCCGAAGGTAGATGCAGAGGTAGCATGCCGACAGCGATCACATCGACCTTGGAACCATTCCCGACACACATCGTCACCTCGTCCTTAGCCAATCTTCATTTATTCCGCTGCTCCTGTTTTGAGTTACAAATATGAGCAACTGAACTAGTATCAAATACCCAGGCGCTACTACGAGCATTAGTAAGGAACACATCAATAACATGTATATCAAATATACCTTTGTTCACTTTGCCATCCTTCTTATCCGCCAAGTATTTGGCGTAGTTCCGCTTACAGTGACCATTTCCTTTGCAGTAGAAGCACTCAGTTTTAGGCTTGGGTCCAGCTTTGGGCTTCTTCATGGGAGCGGCAACTTGCTTGCCATTCTTTTTTAAGTTCCCTTTCTTTCCCTTGCCCTTTTTCTGGAAACTAGTGGTCTTGTTAACCATCAACACTTGGTGCTCCTTCTTGATTTCTACCTCCGTGGCCTTAAGCATTACGAAGAGCTCGAGAATCATTTTCGTCATCCCTTGCATATTATAGTTCATCACGAAGCCTTTGTAACTTGGTGGTAGTGACTGAAGAACTCTGTCAATAACACTCTCAATTGGAAGATCAATTCCCAGCAGAGTCAAGTGGTTATGATACCCAGACATTTTGAGTATGTGTTCACTGACAGAACTGTTCTCCTCCATCTTGCAACTATAGAACTTGTTGGAGACTTCATACCTCTCAACTCGGGCATTAGCTTGAAATATCAACTTCAGCTCTTGGAACATCTCATATGCTCCGTGGCGTTCAAAACGTCTTTGAAGTCTCGGTTCTAAGCCGTAAAGCATGGCACATTGAACTATTGAGTAGTCATCAGATCGAGCCTGCCAGACGTTCATAACATCTGTAGTAGCTCCTGCAGCAGGTCTGTCATCTAGCGGTGCATCAAGGACATAATTCTTCTGTGCAGCAATGAGGATAATCCTCAAGTTACGGACCCAGTCCGTGTAGTTGCTACCATCATCTTTCAACTTAGCTTTCTCTAGGAACGCATTAAAATTCAAGGGAACGGTAGCACCGGCCATTGATCTTCAACATAGATATGCAAAAACTATTAAGACAAAATTCATGATAAATTAACTTCAATTAATCAAATTACTAATGAACACCCACTCAAATTAACATCCCTCAATTTATCTAAGTGATACATGATCCAAATCAACTAACCCATGTCCGATCATCATGTGAGATGGGGTAGTCTTCAATGGTGAACATCTCTATGTTGATCATATCTACTATATGACTCATGTTCGACCTTTCGGTCTCCAGTGTTCCAAGACCATGTTTGTACATGCTAGGCTCGTCAAGTTTAACCCAAGTATTCTGCATGTGCAAAACTGGCTTACACCCATTGTATGTGAACGTAGAGTCTATCACACCCGATCATCACGAGGTGCTTCGAAATGACGAACTTTAGCAACGGTGCATACTCAGGGAGAACACTTTTATCTTGAAATTAAGTGAAGGAATCATCTTATAATGCTACTGTCATACTAAGCAAAATAAGATGCATAAAGGATAAACATCACATGCAATCAAAATATGTGACATGATATGGCCATCATCATCTTGTGCTTTTGATCTCCATCTCAAAAGCATCAGCATGATCTCCATCGTCACCGGCACGACACCTTGATCTCCATCGTTTCGTCGGGGTAGTCTCGCCAACTATTGCTTCTACAACTATTGCTAACGCATAACGATAAAGTAAAGCAATTACATGGCGCTTAGTGATTGACACGCGGGTCATACAATAATTAAAGACAACCCTAAGGATCCTGCCTGTTGTCGTACTCATTGACATGCAAGTCGTGAACTTATTACAAAACATGATCATCTCATACATCTACATATATCACATCATATCTTGACCATATCACATCACAACATGCCCTGCAAAACAAGTTAGACGTCCTCTACTTTGTTGTTGCAAGTTTTACGTGGCTGCTATGGGCAACTAGCAAGAACCGTTCTTAACTACGCAAAACCACAATGGTGATTATCAAGTTTGCTATTTTAACCTTCTTCAAGGACCGGCCGTAGTCAAATTCGATTCAACTAAAGTAGGAGAAACAGACACCCGTCAGCCACCTTTATGCAAGACAAGTTGCATGTCAGTCGGTGTAACCGGTCTCATGTGCGTGGACATGTAACGTTGGTCCGGGCCGCTTCATCCCACAATACCGGCGAATCAAAATAAGACGTTGGTGGTAAGAAGTATATACATCACCGCCCATAACTTCTTTGTGTTCTACTCGTGCATATCATCTACGCATAGACCTGGCTCATGATGCCACTATTGGGGAACGTTGCAAGGAAAACAAAAAAAATTCTACGCACATGCAAGATCTATCCATGGAAATGCAAAGCTATGAGAGGGGAGAGTATGTCTACGTACCCTCGTAGACCGTTTAGCGGAAGTGTTTATTAACGCGGTTGATGTAGTCGTACACCTTCATGATCCAACCGACCAAGTACTACTGCAGGATGCTGCTAACGCGACACTACGACCAGAGACCCTTCGACGAAACTGTGTGCGATGCAATAATCACAAACGGTGATGTAAAAAACCGTCAAAAAAGATGCAAAACATTTGCGATGACGGATGCATCAAACACGGTTCAGAATTTAGTTGCGTGTGCGATGAGGGGCATACGGTTCAGTTCAATGAACTATTTGCTATGAGGTAGAAGAACAGAAACGGGCAGCCAGATGAAGGTGTGTGCGATATACAGCATACGGTTCAATTGGATGAACTGTTTGTGATTAGGCAACACAAAAGAAACGGTCAGCCAGATCAAGATGTGTGTGATATACGGCATACGGTTCACTCGGATGAACTGTTTGCGCTGAGCCAAGAGAACAAAAACGGTTCAATTTAACAAGATGTGTGTGATGCGCGGCAAACGGGTCTGTAATCAGAAATGTGTGCGAAAACCGATAATAACACAGACGATTGCTGCTAATAAGACGTGTGCATTGTGCGTTGGGATTGCATACAGAACAACAACATATATATATATATAGACACACACTTATAAGGACATGGTTGCATAACCAAATTAAACATCCAATTACATAGGTGGCTACTACACACATGACATTTGCACACACCAAAGTAAACTATTACATGCATAATTACATAGGTGGCTACTACACACATGACATTTCCACACACCAAAGTCAACTATATATTACATGCATGATTAACTAGGATAAACGATCATCTGATCATCATCTACTTCTTGGGACGCTTGCCGCTACTGCTTTGCTTGTGGCTCGATCCGGCCTCGTCAATCTCGCTAACGAGGCACTTCCTCATGTCAACGATCCGCCTATGCATCTCATAGCATGTGTACACGCTCTTGGCCGCGAACCTGAGGTGAGGTTCATCCAGTTGCCGCACGCAGGCCCCGTGCCAGGATATGGGACGTGTTCTGTTGGCATCCTGTGTCGGTGTACTAAGTATTGGGCCACTAGTACCCCGTACTTGTGCACGGGCAGTTGTAGCCATCCTCGCGGCAAGGCTTGCCGGGAACAGCTCGAGGTCGATTCAAGCCATCAAGGAAATCATCAAGTCAGGGATCTGAGGATCAGCAGATAAGCGAAGCTGGAATCCGAAGGCCAGTTTCCCCGGCAAGATCCTTGCCGGGATGGCCTGTGGAGCCCGGCAAGGCTTGGCGCCCGGCAAGGCTTGACGCCCGGCAAGGCTTGGAGCCCGGCAAGACTCGGCGCCTGGCGAGATTCTGCCACTGTGCCACCGCTTCGGCACAGTAACAAGTCTGACATTCTGGGTCCTTCCCTGGATGCGTGGCAACGCGCTAGTGGAGGAGAGCTTAAGCGGTGCTGATGGGATGGCCCCTTTTTCCATCCCCAAGAAAGTGAGGACACCTAAACGGACACCTCACGGTGCATTAAATGCGCTTGTCCTAATCCGTCAGGGGTTAGGTATGATACCCTGTAGCTACTTTACACCTCAATGAATGTACATGTTGCCACTGTGGAGACCCCTTTGAGCATATAAAAGGAGGCCCAAGGCAACTGCTACAGGGGGGAGGAGAACTTCCGGCCCATTCTGCATGCGTAGCTGCTCTTTGAACGTACTGTTCATTGCGAGCGCTCCTGAAGGCTGGGCTCAAGAACATCAATAAGAACACAAAGCAGGAGTAGGGTTTTACGCTGATCAGCGGCCCGAACCTGGGTAAAAACCTCCCGTGTCGATCATTGGTTCTGCTCTTTGCGTATACCTCTCCCCCCGCCGAATCGTAAAGGGGTCTCTCGGGATCCCATAGGTGTCGTACCCCGACATCTTTGGCGCGCCAGGTAGGGGGATTGAAGGTTGCGTGAACATGATCTAGTGCTCGGCGTCTTAGTTTCTTCATCATCTTCATCATGATGCCACCCAAGAAGAAGAGCGCTGCGACGGCGCAACCGTCCACGTCCGTTTTGCCTACACACTCGCGTACAGGCGACGGCGTGGGTGCAGAAGGAAGAGGACTAGAACCCCCACAGCGTTCTAGTGATCCGAGCCAAGTGAGCGGTATCGTTCGCAGTGGCAGTGGTAACCTGCACGCCGCTGGATCTAGAGATGGCGCTGTGTTGCCTACGGGTGGCACAACGAACTCGAGAGATCGAAGGGCGCCTGTTGGAGCTCCCGTGCCGGCCCAAGCCTCACGGCCTACCCAGGTCGTGCGTGATGAGCGACGTCATGGCGCTGGTGGTTCGGGGCATCCCCATGAAAAGGTTTCTGCGCATAGATCCCAAGATGCGCGGGACCAGCATGCACACCGAGCTGCCGGCGGAGGTGGCGCACGGTCGCGTGACCGTGGTGGTGCTCCTTCTAACATGGTTAGGAGTCAGAGCACCTCACGTACCTCGCACTTGTCGCCGCCACCTACGCCAACGGAAGCCTTGGCATGTGCGCAGCTGCTCCTCGATTTTCCTCCCGCCCCGGAGAAGATGGAGGAGTGGCGAGCTACCATCCAGAGTCTCATCGGCTTCGCCAACAAAGATGGACCGCAAGAGGCAGGGCCCTCGCAGCGGAGGCCCATCGATCCGGCGCGAGCCGATGTAGAGAAAACCGGAGGTGGTGCAACCACAGTGTACTCCCCTCCGCGGCACCAGTGGCGGCCAACAACTTAGCAAGTCGACCGCCATGAAGAAGTTACCACGGCGTCGTCCGACCCACGGATGCGCCGCGATCAGCGTCAAGTTCTCCAAGAGCGAGGCAAGGAGGATGCTCGAACTACCATCGAGCGGCGACGGGAAGCGCGCTATCAGTCTGATAAGCGTGCGGGGCCGGCTGTTGACGAGCCTGCACCAGGGGACGTAGGAGACTTGCCTTATGAGGTAGGGACTCCAGCGTTTACCCGTGAGCTGCGGCAAGTCCGGTGGCCCAATTCCCGAACCTTCAAACCGGAGGTCCCGGAGAAATATGACGGTAAGACCCATCCCTCGGAGTTCCTGAGCATCTACACCATTGCGGTGCAGGCTGTCGGGGGCCGAGATGACAAAATACTTGCCAACTACTTCCCGTTGGTGCTCAAGCCCAACGTCAGGTCGTGGTTGATGCATCTGCCGGAGAATTCTATTTCTTCCTGGTCAGATTTGTGCCATCAGTTTGTTGGCGCCTTCATTGGAGGCCACCAAGCTCCTGGCCAAGAGAGCGATTTGCACATCATCCCTCAGAAGGAGGGCGAGTCCCTGTGCAAGTTTATCCAGAGATTTAGCCGGGTGCAGTATAATATTCCTGACGTTCATCCTGCTGCTGTCGTTAGCGCATTCCACCAGAACGTGCGTAACCGCAAGATGCGGGAAGAGCTGGCAATGAACAAAGTCAGGAGTATTGCCGAGCTTTACGCTCTGGCCGACAAGTGCGCTCGAGCTGAAGAGGGGAGGAAACTCCCTGGTGAGGCTGTTGGCGCGGCGGGCGAGTTCGAAGATGAAGACGCCACGGCCCCGTCAAGGAAAGGCCGGCGGCGGAACAGGAAGCGCGGAGGCAAGGCCGTGCTTGCTGTCAAGGAATCCGACAACCCCGGCGCCGGCAAGAAGGCCAAGGTTGGCAACCCCGGCAAGGATCTTGCCGGGTGCCCTTCCTGTCAAGCCTTGGCGGCTGCCGACAAGTCGGAGAACTCCGGCAAGCAGTATTGCAAGATCCATCGCACCAAGGGCCATGATCTCCAGAACTGCCGGCAAGTTGAGCAACTTGCCGAGAAGCAGAGGGCCGAATACGAGAGGCGAGATAAGGAGAAGGCCCAAGATGGTGCTGAGGGGTCCGGCAAGAAGCACGGTGGCCGAGGAGGTCGCCGCGGCAAGGCCAAGCAGCAAAAGGATCGGCCCGCTCGGGGCCGAGACAAAGAAGGAGATGATGATGAGGAAGATGATGAATCCAGTGAGCAAGAATTCCAAAAGGCTACGGAGGCCATGTGCATTGATGGGGGTGCTTCGCTGCATTCCTCCCACCGCTAACTCAAACAGTGGGTGCGGGAGGTCAATGCGGCAGAGCCATCCCCAGATGCGTGTAGGCCCCTGAAGTGGTCCAGCACGCCTATCATTTTCGACGCCGAGGATCACCCTGATCGCACAACTGCGGTCGAGTGCTTGCCATTGTTGGTCTCGCCAACGATTCGCAACCTCAAGGTGATGAAGATGTTAGTTGACGGCGGGGCCGGCCTAAACATAATCTCACCGGATGTGCTCAGAAAGCTCCAGATTCCCGACGAGGACCTCGAGGAAATAGGTACGTTTCAAGGGGTCAATCCGGGAAGAACCCGGCCTAAGGGCAAGATTACGCTGCCGGTAACATTTGGCAGCGAGCTTAACTTCAGGACCGAGAAAGTGGTGTTTGATGTCGCCAAGATCCCCATGTCATACAATGGGATCCTTGGTCGGCCAGCGCTGGCTAAGTTTATGGCGGCATCACACTACGCGTATAACGTCTTGAAGATGCCTGGGCCGTTGGGCGTCATCACTGTCCATTCCGATAAGAAGGATGCGCTCATCTGTGCCGACCAACTTTACCGGGAAGCAGTTGCAGCACCTGTCGTCAAGGCATCTGCTCCTGCCGCTGGAACTCCCGGGGGGAAGAAGAAGACCGGCAGGAACTTTGGCGCGAACTCCGGCAAGCGCACCTCCTCGGAGTGCTGCGCCTCCGTCGAGGATGTACCAGAGAGTTCCACCGGCAAGAACAAGAAGTCCAAGGCTGCTCCGCCGGAGACCAAGAAGGTGCCTGTCAGAGAGGACGGAACGGGGGGAACTTTCACCATAAGTTCCACCCTAGATGACAAATAGGAAAACGCGCTCGTTGCTTTCCTGCGGGCGAATGTCGACGTGTTTGCATGGCAACCGTCTGACATCCCCGGTGTTCGCAGGAAGGTAATTGAGCACCACCTTGCTGTCTGTCCTCATGTGCGGCCCGTCAAACAAAGGGTCAGGAAGCAGGCCTTGGAGCGGCAAGAATTCATTGCCGAAGAGATTAAAAAGCTGGAGGCGGCAGGACTGGTCAAAGGAGTGCTTCACCCAACCTGGTTGGCCAATCCGGTTGTAGTGCGGAAAGCGAATGGGAAATGGAGGCTTTGTATCGATTATACAGATATCAATAAAGCTTGTCCAAAAGATCCCTTTCCCTTGCCGCGCATCGACCAGATTGTGGATGCCACCGCTGGTTGTGATCTCCTGTCCTTCCTTGATGCCTATTCAGGATATCATCAGATTTTTATGGCAAAAGAGGATGAAGAGAAGACCGCCTTTATCACCCCATGTGGTACGTATTGTTTCATACGAATGCCTTTCGGGTTGAAAAGTGCTGGTTCAACATTTGCCAGAGCAATCCAGATTGGTTTTGAGCCACAACTCCATAGAAATATGGAGGCGTATATGGATGATATAGTGGTCAAAACCAGAGATAAAGCAACGCTCGTTCAAGATTTAGAAGAAACATTTGCAAACTTGCGCAAGATCAATTTGAAGCTCAATCCTGAGAAGTGCGTGTTCGGTGTTCCTTCCGGCAAGCTCCTCGGATTCTTTGTATCTTGTCGGGGAATCGAAGCGAACCCCGACAAGATCAAAGCTATTGAGCAAATTGAAGCGCCGAGACGCGTCAAGGATGTGCGTCGTCTTGCTGGCTGTGTTGCTGCTCTAAGCAGGTTTATTTCCAAATCTGCTGAGCGCGCCCTGCCCTTCTTCAAAATTTTGAAGAGGGTAGGTCCGATGAAATGGACTCCGGAGGCGGAGGCTGCGCTGCAAGATTTGAAGAAATACCTTTCCTCTCCGCCAACGCTAGTCGCGCCTAAACCACAAGAGTCGTTGCTGCTGTATCTAGCAGCAACAAATCAAGTGGTTAGCGCTACGCTAGTGGCGCAGAGAGAAGCTGATGAGGAAGCAACACCAGCAGCAGGACCGCCAGATGACGCGGCAAGATTTTCCTCGGCAAGGGTTAATCCCGGCAAGACAGGATCTGCGCAAACAGAAGAACCAGTGCAAAAGAAGAAGGTGGTGCAGCGCCCAGTTTATTTTGTTAGCTCTGTTTTACAAGGAGCTAGATCAAGATATTCTGGTGTGCAGAAGTTGCTTTTCGGCCTTCTTATGGCCTCGAGGAAGCTGCGCCATTATTTTCAAGCACATGAGATCACCGTCGTCACTCGCTTTCCGTTGCAACGGATTTTGCAAAATCCGGAGGCAACCGGCAGGATCGTGGAGTGGGTGTTGGAGTTGTCCAGCTTTGGCCTTAAGTTTGAAAGCACTTCGACGATCCAGAGCAGGGCCTTGGCGGAGTTCATTGCAGAGTGAACCCCAACGCCAGACGAAGAAGTTCAAGAACAACTCTCCCCGGCAAGGAAATCGACCAGCAATGGGTTATGTACTTTGACGGGGCTTTCTCGCTGCAAGGCGCCGGTGCTGGCGTGCTCCTTGTCGCACCCACCGAAGAGCACCTCAAGTACGTAGTCCAAATGCACTTTCCCCGGGAGAGTTCGACCAACAACACTGCAGAATACGAGGGTTTGCTTGCCGGTCTCAGGATCACGGCGGACCTTGGTATCAAAAAGCTCGTCATCAAAGGCGATTCACAACTTGTCGTCAGGCAAGTTAACAAGAATTATCAAAGTCCATTGATGCAGGCCTACGTAGATGAAGTGAGGAAATTGGAAGAGCGCTTTGACGGTCTGCAAATGGAGCACGTTCCTCGTGCCGAGAACAGTGTTGCTGACGACCTGTCAAAGCGTGCCGCCCTCAAGTTGCCTATGGAACCAGGAACTTTTGTGCTCCAATTGACTCAACCATCCGTGGCGCCATCGATGCGGCAAGAAAAGAGAAGAAAGTTGAACTCTGGCCAGTACTTTCCGGCAGAGCTCCCCGGAGCCGCCAGCAAGGAAGTTGCCGGGATCGACATGCCTGCCGGGGAGCAACAGGCTCCGGCAGGGCCTCAGGTCCTTGCTGTCGAGACGAACGTTCCCCCGGCAGAGGAGATGCCTTTAGTCCTAGCTGTCGAGCCTCAGGCTCCAGCATGGGCGCATCACATTGTCCATTTTCTTCAGACAGGTGAACTCCCTGAGGAACAGGAAGAAGCAGAGAGAGTAGCCCGTCGGTCTGTTATGTACAAGTTTGTCGATGACGTCCTGTACAGAAAGAGACCAAACGGTGTGAAATTGAAGTGCATTCCTTGGGAGGATGGACTAGAGCTGTTGGCGGAGATACATGGGGGCATATGTGGTTCTCACATAGGGTCAAGAGCGCTTGCCGGGAAAGCATTCCGGCAAGGTTTCTTTTGGCCTACCGCCCTCCAGGATGCGACTGCACTAGTAACCAAGTGTGAAGCGTGCCAGTTTCATTCGAAGAAATTACATCATCCAGCTCAAGCTCTTCAGACAATTCCTCTCTCCTGGCCATTTTCGGTCTGGGGGCTCGACATACTGGGCCCTTTCCCCCGTGCTACCGGGGGCTTTGAGTACTTGTACGTTGCTATCGACAAGTTCACAAAGTGGCCGAAGGTGGAAGCAGTGAGGAAGGT
This sequence comes from Thinopyrum elongatum, assembly GCA_011799875.1. Taxonomy (NCBI): domain Eukaryota; kingdom Viridiplantae; phylum Streptophyta; class Magnoliopsida; order Poales; family Poaceae; genus Thinopyrum; species Thinopyrum elongatum. Next base: position 311,006,972 of record CM022302.1, on the reverse strand, counting down.
CACAGCACAGTCAGCTGTCAAGTTCTTCAAGGGAATTGTTTGCCGTTTCGGTGTGCCCAACAGGATCATCACCGACAACGGCACGCAGTTCACAAGTCGCACCTTCATGCAGTACGTCCAAGACCTTGGCGGCAAAATTTGTTTTGCCTCTGTTGCTCACCCAAGAAGCAACGGCCAAGCGGAGAGGGCCAATGCTGAAGTGCTGCGCGGTCTCAGGACCAGAACCTTTGACAGGCTGAAAAAGTGCGGAAGACGCTGGATTGATGAGTTGCCGGCGGTTCTTTGGTCAATCAGAACGACACCAAATCGAGCCACCGGCCAGACGCCATTCGCTCTGGTCTATGGAGCGGAAGCAGTTCTCCCCACGGAACTCATATACGGATCTCCTCGAGTGCTCGCTTATGATGAGCTCGAGCAAGAGCAACTGCGGCAAGATGACGCTGTGCTCCTTGAGGAGAATCGTCTTCAGGCTGGTGTGCGAGCTGCATGCTACCAGCAAGCTTTGCGCCGCTACCATAGCCGCAAAGTTCATGCCTGAAGCCTTGAGGAAGGCGACCTTGTTCTTCGACAGATTCAGTCCGCCAAGAATTCAAACAAGTTGACGCCGAAGTGGGAAGGCCCTTATCGGGTAGTACGAGTCACCAGGCCTGGCGCTGTCCGCCTGGAGACCGAAGATGGCATTCCAGTGAGCAACTCCTGGAATATTGAACATCTTCGCAAGTTCTACCCATAAGGCGCGGTTACCGGGGGCCCCCGGCAACCACCCCTTTGTACAAGTCTTGCCGGCAAGGCATGTGATCCTTTGTACAAAGCCAAGCGCAGACCCTGAGCACAGATGAATAAATTTAAGTGTTGTACATTCCCTTATTGATTCCCATGTTCATATTTATATATATGCATGTTTGTCTAAGATGTTGTATGACACCTAATCCCGGTAAGTTCTAACGAACCGCCAAGGTTTCATGTCTTTATTTTCTCTTCTTTCTTTTTCTGAAAAGACAGAAGGATTCCTCGCGTGCACATTTGCCGGGGGGAAGGGAGATATGAATACCAGTTGGCGACGTTCGGAATCGACGCTTGCCGGAGGAAGGACAAAGACAGAAAGCTAAGTCCTAAAAACTCAGAGCAAGTTTTTCTTTTATTACAAAGTTATTTCCTTGGACGATTCCGACTCTTGTATGGAAAATCTGCACGCGAAGGAACCCTTGTTGTAATCGGCTGGAGACCGAAGATGGCGTTCCAGTGAGCAATTCCTGGAATATTGAACATCTTCGCAAGTTCTACCCATAAGGCGCGGTTGCCGGGGGCTCCCGGCAACCACCCTTTTGTACAAGTCTTGCCGGCAAGGCATGTGATCCTTTGTACAAAGCCAGGCGCAGACCCTGAGCGCAGATGAATAAATTTAAGTGTTGTACAATCCCTTATTGATTCCCATGTTCATATTCATATATGCATGTTTGTCTAAGATGTTGTATGACACCTACTCCCAGTAAGTTCTAACGAACCACCAAGGTTTCATGTCTTTATTTTCTCTTCTTTCTTTTTCTCAAAAGACAGAAGGATTCCTCGCGTGCACATTTGCCGGGGGGGAAGGGAGATATGAATATCAGTTGGCGACGTTTGGAATCGACGCTTGCCGGAGGAAGGATAAAGACAGAAAGCTAAGTCCTAAAAACTCAGAGCAAGTTTTTCTTTTATTACAAAGTTATTTCCTTGGACGATTCTGACTCTTGTATGGAAAATCTGCACGCGAAGGAACCCTTGTTGTAATCGGTCGCGCCCTTATTTTGTTTCGAGCCCGCTCAGCGATTTAAGTGGCTGCACTGAGAACACCAAGGAGTCTTGCCGGCCGCTGCGCCTCCAGCAGGCTGCTGAAGTCCCGCACCCAGCGCTCGCGGCAGGTTGCGCGCCGGCAAGTTTTTCAATAAGCATAGGATGAACTCCATACATAAAGGAATCAGACGAGGAAAATAGCAAGCATGAACCTAAACTTAGGCAAACTGTATTACATCCATGAGTTGCCGCAATTCTAACTTCAGACTTAATTGTCTTTTGCATGGAATGATGATGGCAAGAAAAAGCGAAGCACTCAATCCCTGCGCTGGCCTTCGATCCTTTTAATGGAGTCCACCTTCTCAAGGATAGACGCGATGCACTCTTCAAGCGCCTCAACATTTGCATCCCTTGGCAGATGGCCGAGCGCGTTGGAGAGGTCGATGCCGGGATTGCTGTGCACCACCTTGATGAGCACCTTGCGGAGGACGGCCCGGCAAAGCCGGCGAGTCTCGTTCGCCAGTTGGGTCGCCCGGCTAGACTGGAGCACCCTCAACACGTTGATGATGCTTTCAAAGAACATTGTCAACCTGGCACTTGGAGATATTCTTTCCTCGGAAGAATACTTGAAGTTCGACAGGCCCATGGTTGACAGTTCTGCGGTAAGCTTCTCCGCGGTGGCGATGAGACGGCCAGTCCAGATCTCCACTCCCTTCTCGTACTCGTTTTGGGCGGCGGCGGCGCTCTTGAGCAGGTTCCTCTCTCCTTGGAGATCCTTGAGTAGAGCCTTCTCACGGGCCTTGCCGGCCTCGAGAGACTTCTGCAGCGTGGTCAGCTTCAGCTCCAGAACCGCAATATTATCAGCCGCAGAGGAGAGCTGCTTGGTCTTGTCGGACAGGGCAACTTGCATCTCCACCAAGGAGTGGAGGGTTTTTTCCCTGTCCCCCTTGAGCATCGAGAGCTCCTTGCCGTGCTCTTCGAGATCTGTTTCCAGCCTCTTCACTTTATCGCTTAGCTCATTCTTGGCGGCCTCTGCAGCTTCGGCAGCATCGACGGCCTCCTTGAGCCTGCCGGCGTGACTTGCAGTCAGAGCTTCGAGCGCCTCCTTATGTTTTCGCTCCAGCTCCTGGGTCCGCCGCGCGACAAGATTTTCGATATCCTCATCCTTGCTACGAAGCTTGGCGGCGAGCGCCTGCTCACGTGCGGTGAGATCTTCCTCATGAGCATCAAGAGCAACACGGTGCCCCGTCAGGAGGGCATCTTCGGCAGCAATCCTTTGAGCAGCTTCATCATGCGCCTTCTCCATATCAGATTGCTTCAGGAGGATCTCATTCCACTGCTAGCTCGCTTGTTCCCGGCCGGCAACCAACTCTTGGAGGGCCTCGGCGTGCCAGATCTACATTTGTGCGACGCGCCTTTGAAAATCTGCTTCGGCCGCCTCAACAACTGCCATTCTGGAGTCCGCTTTGTCTTTCCGGGCGCGATGGAGAGCCTGGAGCTTGCGGAAATTTTCGCCCATGGCCTGAAGGAGCTGATCCTCTTCAGATTTGCCGCTGCTAGTGCTGGGATCGTCAACAACTTCGAGCCCGGCAGCAGCGATGATTTCTTCAAAAACTTCTCCTTCGGCTGGTGCCCCAGCGCTTGCCGTCCCCGGCAAGTTGACGAACAGGTTCTCGCCAACCTTGAGATACTTGCTGGATGAGGGGCCTTCAGATGATGATGGCTGGTCTTCAGTGGCCGCCTCACCAGTGACAGGGGGCTCTGTGGCCGGTGCAGCGCCTGGCGCTCCTGCGGCAGGAATGCTGTCAGTGCGGTCCTCAGCCTCCCTGTCGCCCCCTTCAGCAGGTTCTTCGGCAGTTTCCTCTTGTGCTGTCTTGGCGGCCTCCCCGTCAAGAGCACCACCAGCCTCGACAGTGTCATCCTTGGTGGCCTCGTTGGCAGCGATCCTGTCTGCTTCGGCGGTGGCATCCCTGGCGGTCTCCTCGATCACAACGTCGACGTCCATGTGTTCCATCCCAGGGAACTTTGAAGGGCGAAGGAGGAAAACAGAATAAGATCGAGGTTGAAGTTTGAAGTGACTAAAGACAGAGAGATAAGAGAAAAATAGTAACAAGCACTCTGAGGTAATCGAGTACCTGCGTCGGGCTGTCGGGAGGTGGCTTCGCTCCTCCCAGCAACTCCGGTTGCCGGGGGCGTGTTGCCAGAGTCCGCGCTTGCCGGCTCCTCCTCAATTAGGACGGGCTCGTCGGTAGGATCTCTTGCCGGGGACGTGCTTGTGGGCGGAGCGGTCGATGAAGGAGGCACAATGGGGATGTCTTCTCCTTGTTGTCGTTCTTCTCCTGCGAACCCAAAGATATCAGTAGGCAAGAATGAAAGCCTCGGCACCCGCCAGCGGAAAAAGAACAATGAACTTACGCTGGGGGCTGTGCTGGGGGCTGCGCTGGGGGCTGCGTTGAGGACTAGACTCCGGGCTGACAACGACGGTTTCTGGCACGCTAGTGGAGCCTGCCGGGGGTTCGTCACCCGTAGAAGTCCTTGACCTCTTCGCCATCCTCTCCAGCAAGGTTTCTGTGTCACTGCGGAGACAATACAAGCAAGTCAGTAAGATTGATGCAAGATTGGAAGGTAAAAGCTGTGGCAAAGTACTCACTCTTCTTCCTCTCGCTCTGGACTAAAGCCGGAGATGTCGAAGTCGACCTCCGTTGCGGTGTCTGAGTGGGGAGGCGGAGGAGGAGTCCTAGGCCGCTTGGCTGTGGCAGGTGCCGGGGCAGCTTCCTGTGCGGTGGTACGAGACCCTCCTGCCGCCCCGGCAGTGGCCGCTGGTGTGGGTCTCGCGCGCCGTGCACGCTGTTGACGAGCCCCCTGCCGCGGTCCAGTCTTGCCGGCCACTTTCTTGCCAGGGGCTTTGCCGCTCGAAGAAGGCTGGCTTGCCGGGATGCCAGATGCAGCCTTCCGAAGAACACGCTTTGTCTTCTTCGGGGGTGGGGGCTCTTCTCGCGTCTCTTCTTCTTCGACCGATTCCTCGCTAGACGAGCTCTCAGCGGCTGCGCTGCTCTCCTCCCCAGCAGCCTTGCCCTCCCCGGCAGGTTTTGCCTCCACTACCACCTCTGCGTTGCTAGCTTCCCACTCTGTGAAGCCGACGCTGCCGGCCTCCGCGGCAAGATTTGCCTCCTCCACCCTAGTAGCAATATAAGCTACTTCTTGGTCGGTGGTGGCTCAGATGAAATCTGACTCTTGCCGGACAGGCCTCTCCGTCAAGCTGTCAAAGAACTTCTGCGCTTCCTCCTCGCTTGGCTCGGCCCAGGTCGGGTCAATGCCGTGGGCGTTGAACATCGGCAGGAAGGCAATGATTGACCCCAAGGCAGAATTGTTGCACAAGGGGACAATCCTTGCCGGCAGCCGGTGCTTGTCTTCGCGCTGGAATAATTTCTGACGGAGAGCGCCAAGCTGCATAGCGGTCAGATTGTTGTTCAGCCCAGGGCGCAATCTCATGATATCTGACGCGTTCTTGTATTCCCAAGCTGGCCTTCCCCTGTTCTGTAGAGGGGCGATGCGGCGGTGGAGAAAGTCGAAGCCGATCATCTCCATCGTCAGCCCGGCAGCCTTCAAGCGAAGGATCCTGGTGGTGGCGATTGTGAGCCTCTCGTCCTCCGCTGCGAGGTCGCTCCAATCCTTGCCGCGGACCACCTTCTGTTGCCGGGGATGACAAAATGGATGGGGATCTGCTTCCTGGATCCAGCACCATTCAGCCCGCCACTCGTCCCACTTTTCGCAGTAAACTCCCTGTGGGTATATTTCCTTATTCCAAGCCCTTGGAATCCAGGCAATGGAACCAGAGAGAGCCTCTCCGTTTTGGATGCGAGGGAAGAAATAATGGCGAAAAAGAGCAGAATTGGGGATCACGCCAACAAAATTCTCGCAGAGATGGGCGAAGATAGGCATGCAAAGTACTGCATTCGGCGTGAAATCAAGAAGGCGAAAGCCGTATGTGTACATGATATCATTGAAGAAGTCGGAAAAGGGGGGACAGAGCCCGCAATAGAAATATGCAGTGAAGAAAGGGTATCTGTCCGATCCGCCTTTGGAACAAGCACCTGGGATTACGCGTGTGGCGGGGTGAGCTTGCGTCTCCTTCGCCCACATGCATTGGTATCGCCCCTTCAGAGCTTCAGCATCGAGCGTTGGAGGGAAGAAGATGAGCCTCTTCCGCATCTTCGCCAGTTCGCTCTCCGAAACTTTGACTTTCGCCTCCTTGCCCTTGCCTTTGCTGGCCTTGGGCGGCATGGCGACTGAGAGGACGGAAGCTGGGGGTGGAGCGAGCGTGGAAGCAGCGGGCGGAAGAGGAAAAGGTTTCGCTCTGAGCTCGAGAGGAGGAAGGCGATGACGATGGCCAGATTGAGAAGAAGGGGGGTAAATAGGTTTGTGCCTCTGCGACTTCTCCTTTTTATGGGGAAGGAGCGGGGCCGCCTCTTTTATTCCCCAATGTGAATGCGCCTCTATAGGCGCGAGGCAGTTGCAGCCTTTTTGGCATGCTTCCCACATCGCGCGCTCCGTGCGCGTAGTGGGGGGCACAGTAAAACAAGATATTTACGAGCAGTTAATCCCCTGCCACGCGTGCCCATGCACTGTTTGGGCCTAGCCCAACAACGCCTCGCACTCGTGTATGGCCTATGCCCGGGGGCTCCTGTCGGTGTACTAAGTATTGGGCCACTAGTACCCCGTACTTGTGCACGGGCAGTTGTAGCCATCCTCGCGGCAAGGCTTGCCGGGAACAGCTCGAGGTCGATTCAAGCCATCAAGGAAATCATCAAGTCAGGGATCTGAGGATCAGCAGATAAGCGAAGCTGGAATCCGAAGGCCAGTTTCCCCGGCAAGATCCTTGCCGGGATGGCCTGTGGAGCCCGGCAAGGCTTGGCGCCTGGCAAGGCTTGACGCCCGGCAAGGCTTGGAGCCCGGCAAGACTCGGCGCCTGGCGAGATTCTGCCACTGTGCCACCGCTTCGGCACAGTAACAAGTCTGACATTCTGGGTCCTTCCCTGGATGCGTGGCAACGCGCCAGTGGAGGAGAGCTTAAGCGGTGCTGATGGGATGGCCCCTTTTTCCATCCCCAAGAAAGTGAGGACACCTAAACGGACACCTCACGGTGCATTAAATGCGCTTGTCCTAATCCGTCAGGGGTTAGGTATGATACCCTGTAGCTACTTTACACCTCAATGAATGTACATGTTGCCACTGTGGAGACCCCTTTGAGCATATAAAAGGAGGCCCAAGGCAACTGCTACAGGGGGGAGGAGAACTTCCGGCCCATTCTGCATGCGTAGCTGCTCTTTGAACGTACTGTTCATTGCGAGCGCTCCTGAAGGCTGGGCTCAAGAACATCAATAAGAACACAAAGTAGGAGTAGGGTTTTACGCTGATCAGCGGCCCGAACCTGGGTAAAAACCTCCCGTGTCGATCATTGGTTCTGCTCTTTGCGTATACCTCTCCCCCCGCCGAATCGTAATGGGGTCTCTCGGGATCCCATAGGTGTCGTACCCCGACATCTTTGGCGCGCCAGGTAATGACCCTGATTCTTGCTGGACCTAATTTATCATGTACATACAATCTCTCGAGGAAAGGCGCATTCTCAATGACAATATCGTGAAACACCTCGACTGACAGCCTTGGGCGGCGCCAGCAATGAACATAAATCGCACGGATGTTCGTCGAGGTGATGTGGAGGCTACTAAACCCATCCATCACATGAAGACGAAGGTACTCGAGCGCTGTACAGCCGATGAGCAGGCGCTCGAAATCCTCCTTCAAGATGCGGACGACAATGAGCTCAAGGTGCTTAAGTTTAGGGAGATGAAGAGCGCGCGCGGCATCGATCCGGGGGAAAATGCACCGCCTGAATGTAGCGCGGCACAGCGTGGGCGCGAGGCGGAACATAGACGGCGGCAGCGAGCAAGGATGTCTAGCATGAAGGCTGAGCTCCTTGAGCCGATCCAGGGCTGGTCGGCTGTTAACTGACTGGTCGTAGGTTCGAATCCTACTTGGGGAGATTTGATTCATTCAGAATTCGAATTGATAGTTATAGCTTTTCTGACTAGCGGGATAGGAACCAGTAGTGCAACCTGGGTTCGGTCTTGTTGTGGGGATTGAGCCTGCCGATAGCAAGGCGTCTGACCGGCCCAGGGTGCATGTCGAGGACATGGGACAATTAGTCCAGGCGTTGTTGCCCCCCGCTGCAGAAGTTGTGGTCAACGATGAGGTCCAGGGGGTGCAGCGCTAGAGGTGGTGCCACCGCCGTGAGAGGATAGTGGTCCGCACGCCATATTTGATGGGGAGGTGGGATATGATGGTTACCAACATCTCGTCAGGGAGGCTGCTGATGAAGTCCATGTTCGCCGGAGGCTCTTGCGGTTCTGGCTCGACCCGCCCCCGCTTGTTGGCCGGCTCGTCCTCTATCTCGCAGCAGGCGGCGATCCTTGGCGGCGGTGCTTGTAGATGAGAACATAGGACTGCTCACAGTCGTCCCGTCTAATCAAACAGCTGCCTGCGGTAGTAAATGGTTAAACGCCCATGGTTTGACTAATACGACCGTTTGCGATAATAACGTGGTGGCTATTTGTTAAAAATGACTAGGAAAATCAATGTATAAAAAGGCGAAACGAACCCTAAATAATTTCATATGTTTAGCACAGTTGCATGTTGCCTCTGTAAAATAAATCAAGGCGGCAAGATACAGCGTGTGTCGTTTGACGACCAGATCATGTGACCAAGTTCGCTCTCGGAACCATGAGGCTTCTTGATAGAAGCTCCGGTTTGTATGAAAGAAAATATGGGTCAAAGCCGAGTTGAAAAGGGCAGCAATATCTAACCCCAGTTTACAGAAGGTACAAAAGCACGATGATTAATTGTTCATCAGGTTTACACAAAATCCAGATTGAACAGGACAATAACAACTAACTCAACCAAAGTTTTGAGTAGTCACAGTGAAATGGATCGGTCTGATCCATAAAATCAAGATCCTAGACCAGAAAATCTACTGGTACATGATAACAAGTTGTTGTAAATAGAAGCCGAGCATGTTCAAAAGCCCTTTTGTCCACCTGAAACTTCTTTTTATGCTGTTCAACGTGTCCATCCGTGAGAAAGTGTCTATCAAAAAACTTAATCCTCATGGACAATAGTACTCTCGCATTAAACAGGAAGAATGTGACAAAGCTAGAGTTGCATGGTTGGATGCATATCCTTGCAGCGTTATTGTCCTCAAACGAATGTCATGAGAACTGAGAAAATCCTGGTGCTTCTTATGCCACTGATTGGTTATACCTTTTTGTCCATGTCCTTTAGCCTAAATAGACATGAAGACTGAAAACAGTTAATGTCTAAAAAAATAGTACAGCTGAACGGTTAGTTCTAGTAAAGTATATCAATGTGCTTGATATCATCACCTGTATATACAAATTCTCCAGACATGGAAAGCATCGCAGCAAGCCGATAACCATGTTCAGATCAAAACACCGCGTACTGATATGTAAGGTCTTGACAGAATCCAGCACCATTGATAGGTACCCATGGACAAACTCTTCATTGAGCATAGAACATAGTATTAGTACCAAAAGCGTACTCCAAGATTATATAAATATTATGCACACAAATGAAAAATGCAGCTTATGATTACAAAAGTGTTGATGATATAAAACTTACGCACACAAATGAAAAATGCAGCTTATGATTACAAAAGTGGTGATGATAATATATAGTACCTGAATAAGTGTGGAGCCAACCACCATCTTGTAACCTTCAAACGGATCAGGAATTACACCCAAGGTCTTCAGTTTAGGCGCAGAGACATAGTTATTTGTGAAGGTGCATAACGATAATCAAGAAGCAGCCTTTGGAGTGAAGGGGCGTCTTTGATGATGAGCACCTCTCCTTTAAAGAAAATTCCAATGCTTACAAGGTGAGGCGACTTTATTTGGAGAGAACGGATGCGGATTTCTTTTCCAAAAACAAGTAGCAAGCGCTCCAGGGCAGGGCAGCAGGAGTGGATGATGCTGTGCAGTGAGGCCTCAGACAGATCGACCACCACAAGCGCGAGTTTTTTTAGTAGTGGGAGTCGAAGCATCTGTACCAGATTGTCTGGTAGATGACACCGGGCCAGGGTGGTGGTGTGGAGAGAGGAGGAAAACCATGAGATGGACACTGGTGGTGAGGGCACAGCTACAACGCTTGGTGGACAGCTATTTGCATAGTAATGGTAGAACTCAAGATGTTGGAGTTTTTCGAATTGACGGGATGTCAGCGAGGCGTTCACCATGAAGGGTATGTGCAACAGGCAGCATGCCGAGATGCATAGGTGTTGAACGGAGCCCTCGTGGGAGCAGATGATGGCTCCGTGGAGTTCAAAATCATGAACGACAGATAGCCGGCGACAGTCGAGATTAAGAGGTGCGGCGCGCCACATAGTGCGCCACCGAGATGCGAGGACCTATGTGCGGCAGCCATCCTTGGTGGGGAGAAGGAAGATGATCTCCCCAAGGATGGCGTCCGGGAGATCGCTGATGCGGTCCGCCCGATATTCTACGGGTTCCTCAGATCTAGGGGGTGAGGCTGCTTCTGCCCGCGCTGCCGGGTGCAGGATCTACAGCTGGCGGCGCCGCTGGCCGGAGCCTCATCTGTGTACATAGCAATCTGGAAGGAAAAAAAAGGCAGAAACATACATGTAGGACATTCAAAATCAATTCTCAAGATCTGGAAGAAAAAAAGGGCACAAACATATATGTAGGACATTCAAAATCAATTCTCAAGATTTGGCTACGAATTATTAGCACGCACGCTAACCCTAGTTGGATTATTAGCAAAAAAAATCGTTTGTACAGAACAAACAATTAATCACTAACCATAGATACCATTCAAACAATCAATACACTACACGGATCTAACGAATCTTACTCTGATTTCATGGACTGGGTGAACATAACCAAGGGTTTTTGTTCCCAACAAAAGGGGGGGACTAACCGGTTTTCCGTCGGAGTAGGAGTCGTTGCCGGAGTAGCTGTGGACCTCCGGCTCTGGCTGGGGAGGCACGACGACGGCGACGAAGTCAAGGTCGCGCTGCTGCCTGCGCGAGACCTCGTCGGCGGCGACAGCAACCTCTGTGCCCAGCTTCATGCGTTGCGCGGGTGCTTCACCAGCCGATGGTGCGCTTCGGCAAAATCCTAATACACTCCATGTAGCGGTGACAACTGTGGACGGGGTGTGCGGCAGCGGATCGGGCGCGCCATTAATATGGAGCAGTGGGAGCGAGGTGGGAGGCGGTCAAATGGCTGGCTCACCTCCCGATGAGCCTGCACAGCGGACTGCTGGCACGCCTACCGTCATTTCACACAGCTACTAGCACGCCCCACGATGAGTGCATAGCGAACACGCGTATGCCTCGGCCTCCAGGTCTGCCTGCTAGCATGCGTCTCATCAACTCACGTGTGCTCGTACGGCACACGGAACGCGTGTGCGGCACGTATTATATTGATTTTTCCTTTTTGATGATTAATTCTGCCGCTTTATAGCTTAACCGAAGCACTGCACTTACATTTTGTTGGTCTAAAGCACACGGTTCGAATAAAGAGTTCGTTTGCGATATTGGTTGATAATTATTTATAATTTCCTGTATGTAAGAAGATTATATCAAAACTTGTGTCAAATTTGAAAAAAAAAATATCACAGTCTATTGGTGTCCATATGACACCACGATAAGTTTCATGAATTTCAACTTAGTTTTGGATTTATTGGATTTTAAAATCAAGATTCTAGATGTTAGAAATTTCTTGCATGGGGACTAAACATGCACCCAGGGACACGTACACATATGATTTTGCAATCCATTTTCGTGCACTATCACGGGTCTCATGTAGATCAAATTCGATTTTTGCACATTTAAATCCCTGGGAAACCAATCAATGTATAAAAAATGGATAGATGTTATCTATTTTTTTCATTTTTCAACACCAAACTCCTTTGGTAGCATGTTCGCTGCAAAAAAGTTTGACATGCATCTTTGGGCCACATGCACGCGGTGGTCCTAGGACACTCACTCGCGTGGGCCCGCGAGGTCGCCGTCCAACACTATGACATGCGATGAGAGTGGTTAATTTGACCAACAAGGATGGTCATTTTTTGGTTTTTTTATACATACGGTAGGAGTATATATATAATACGCGTTGAAGAGGGTGGCCGGGGGCAATACTACACGTCATATAGGACACTCACTCGCGTGCGATGCTTCCATCCGTGGGCCCATGAGGTTGTCCTCCATCACTTTGACCCAGCAAGGACGTTTCTTTTTGGGTTGTGTTGCGGTAGGAGTATATAGTGCACGTCGAAGAGGGGAGGAGGGGGGCGGGTGAAAGGATCGAGAAGAGGTGTCTAGAGGGGGGGTGATTAGACCCTCAACAAAGAAAAGTAGCAGTTTTTAATTTCTTCAAGTTAAGGTGGAGTTTTAGCACAAGTTTAAACATTCACAATACATTTCAAGCAAGCATGGCAACAGTATATGAGCAGCGGAAAGTAAAGCATGCAAGTTGCAAGAAAGTAAAGGGATGGGATTGGAGTGTGCAAACGCAATAGGAGACACGGAGATTTTTGGCGTGGTTCCGATAGGTGGTGCTATCGTACATCCACATTGATGAAGACTTCAACCCATGAAGGGTAACGATTGCACGAGTCCACGGAGGGCTCCACCCACGAAGGGTCCACGAAGAAGCAACCTTGTCTATCCCACCATGGCCATCGCCCATGAAGGACTTGCCTCACTTGGGTAGATCTTCACGAAGTAGACGATCTCCTTGCCCTTACAAACTCCTTGGTTCAACTCCACAATCTTGACGGAGGCTCCCAAGTGACACCTAACCAATCTAGGAGACACCACTCTCCAAAAGGTAATAAATGGTGTGTTGATGATGAACTCCTTGCTCTTGTGCTTCAAATGATAGTCTCCCCAACACTCAACTCTCTCTCACAGATTTGGATATGGTGGAAAGATGATTTGAGTGAAAAGCAACTTGGGGAAGGCTAGAGATCAAGATTCTTGTGGTTGGTGTGGCGCCCCCGGCTCGATCGTACACTAATCATGCACGCAAACGTGTACGATCAAGATCAGGGACTCACGGGAAGATATCACAACACAACTCTAAAACATAAATAAGTCATACAAGCATCATAATACAAGCCAGGGGCCACGAGGGCTCGAATACAAATGCTCGATCATAGACGAGTCAGCGGAAGCAACAATATCTGAGTACAGACATAGGTTAAACAAGGTGCCATAAGATGGCTAGCACAAACAGGGATACAACAGATCGAACAGGCGCAGGGCCTCCTGCCTGGGATCCTCCTAACTACTCCTGGTCGTCGGCGTCCTGGACGTAGTAGTAGGCTCCGTCCTGGTGGTAGTAGTCGTCGAAGGTGGCGTCTGGCTCCTGGGCTCCAACATCTGGTTGCGACAACCAGCAAGAAGGGAAAGGGGGAAAAGGATGGGGGAAAGCAACCGTGAGTACTCATCCAAAGTACTCGCAAGCAAGGATCTATACTACATATGCATGGTATATGTGTAAAGAGGCAATATCGGTGGACTGAACTGCAGAATGCCAGAATAAGAGGGGGATAGCTAGTCCTGTCGAAGACTACGCTTCTGGCAGCCTTCGTCTTGAAGCAATAGAAGAGAGTAGTTGGAAGTTAACCAAACAACAACGTATAGCATAATCCTACCCGTCGATCCTCTCGTCGCCACCATGCGAGAGAGCGACCACCGGGTTATATCTGTCACTTGTAAGGGTGTGTTTTATTAAGTAACCATTTCTAGTTGTCATGAGGTCGGAATACAACTCCGGGTCGTCCTTTTACCGAGGGACACGGCTATTCGAATAGATAAACTTCCCTGCAGGGGTGCACCACATATTCCCCAACACGCTCGATCCCCTTTGGCCGGACACACTTTCCTGGGTCATGCCCGGCCTCGGAAGATCCACACGTCGCAGCCCCACCTAGGCTCAACAGAGAGGTCAACACGCCGGACTAATCCTAGGCACTCTGGGGTCTGGGCCCATCGCCCAGTGCGCTCCTGCACGTTGCGTACGCGGCCGCGAGCAGACCTAGCAACCCACACGATCACGGCGGTTACGTTAGCGCGGTCCAACACGGCGCGCGCCGCTCGGTCGCTGACGTCAAGAAGGCTTCAGCTGATACCACGACGCCGGGATACCCATAACTACTCCCGCGTAGTTGGTTAGTGCGTATAGGCCAGTGGCCAGACTCAGATCAAATATCCAATCTCGTTAAGCGGGTTATTATGAAGTAAACGCGAACGCCGACCAGGGCCTGGCCCACCTGTCTCCTAGGTGGTCACAACCTGCCCTGTCGCTCCGCCACAAAGATCCACTCAAAGGGCCGTTGGGACAAAGGTCCTTTCAGCCCCCAATCCGTGAATCACTCGCGGGTACTCTTCGAGCCGACCCGACTTTAGTCACCATCTGTATAGTATGCATATATGTATAGTATACACCCGTGATCACCTCCCGAGTGATCACGGCCCGATAGTATAGCAAGGCAGAATGACAAGAATGCAGGGCCAATGATGATAAACTAGCATCCTACACTAGGCATTTAGGATTGCAGGTAAGGTATCAACAACAGTAGCAACAATGACAGGCTATGCAGCAGAATAGGATTAACCGAAAGCAGTATCATGCTACACTACTCTAATGCAAGCAGTATAGAGGAGAATAGGCGATATCTGGTGATCAAGGGGGGGGCTTGCCTGGTTGCTCTGGCAAGTAGGGGTCGTCAACAACGTAGTCGGTCGGGGCACCAGCAGCTGCGTCGGTCTCGTAGTCTACCGAAGAGAAGAGGGGGAAGAAACAGTAAACACACGGCAATAATGCAACAGGGATGCATGACATGTCTAAATGATATGCCGGGGTGATATACAGCCTAACTAAGCGATTTAGTTAATTTAGGAATTTATTCGGATTTATTTAATTAGGGTTGGACACTATTCATTTATCGAAATCGGTCTAATTGTTCAACGTTCTCATAGCTGCGGGCGTCTGACGGAGATACCGAGGGCGTATCCGGGTTCGTATCGTCGTTCTGAGCAAGTTTCATGTATAAAATATTTTCATCGGAGTTACGGTTTAAAAGATATGATTTTCTAAAGTTTTTATTAATTTCTGAAATTTTAATTAATTATTTAATTCAACATTATCCGAAACAGTGCTGCGATGATGTCAGCATGACATCATGCTGATGTCAGCAGGCGCCCTGACAGGGTGGGTCCCACCTGTCATAGACTGTTAAATTAATTAGGGTTAACTAATTATATTACTGTTTAATTAACACTAATTAGTTAATTAAATTAACCTAATCAGGATTAATTAACTAATTAATTAATTATTTTTATTATTTTTATTTTTATTTCCTTTTTATTAAAACGTTCTGGGGCTGGGCCCCACATGTCAATGGGCCAGGGGGACTTAACGGGCGCTGGGTACGGGTAACGGGCGGGCGAACCCGCTCGAACGGGCACGGGCGATGGGGCGCGCCAGGGCGCCATCGCCGGTCGCGGGAGATGGCCGCGAGGGTGCGCGGCCGGCGGCCACGGCGCGGCTGGAGCCGCGGGGGGGGGAGGACCGGTGGCCGGAGGCGGCGTAGAGGGGCGAGGTGGGACTGGCGGCAGAGGTAGGCGAGGGTGAGGCGCAGGCAGCGCGCGGGGTAGTGAGTAGGGGCCGGCGAGGCAGAGAGGCCTCAGCGGGGCGAGGCGCTGGGCGCGGTGACCGCTGGGCGACGGGCACGGCCGGACGGCGCGGCGCATGGCCAGGGCACGGCCCGACCGCGGTGAGCGCGGGGCCGGAGCGCGCGAGGCGTGGTCACGGCCGGAGCGGAGCAACGGTGGGCGCGGCGGGAGCGCGGCAGGCGAGCGAGAGAGGAGGACCGGGGGCCTCACCGAGGGAGCGTAGGGACGGGGCAGTGGAGCGCGAGGAGGAAGACGGGGACGACGGCGGAGAGGAGAAGCAGGCCGGCGGGGGAGCGCTCCGGCGACGGCGTCCAACGGCAATGGCAACGGGGCGGCGTCGGGCGGCAGGGTCGGGGCGTCGCGGCGACCTCCACCTCTCGATCCCGATCCAATCGGGGGAGAGGGGGGGATATATCGGGAGAGGGGGGAAGTGGGGGGTGGCTGGTTAGGGTTTCCCCCCCCATGGGGATAAGGCAGGGGATGGGGCTGGGCCGGCCAGTTGGGCCAGGTGGGTCGGCCAGCTGGGCCGCCTGGCCCAGTTGGCCAGGGGGGCCTTTTCTTTTCTTTTGTTTTTCTGTTTCTTTTCCCTTTTCTTTATTCTCTTTTCTCTACTGTTAAATGTTTAGGCCCCAAATGGTTTTTGTAAAAAGTGTGACCTATTTCATAAATACCAGTGCATTATTCCTTAACACCTAAAATTAGTTTGGACAAAACATAATTCCATATTTATTTCAGATTTAATAAATGGTTATTAAATATTATCTTTATCCACTGTTTGAGGTTGTTCGAGTCACTTATCCAATTCCAATGATGTTGGTTTCAATTTTAGAATAGCCTCTGGAATATTTGTTATTTATCTGACATTTTAGTTTCTATGTTGGACAACTTTTATATCCCACTTTCATTTAAATTTGAATTTGACTTAGGAGTTGAAATGCAATATGATGCTAATGATGATTATGCACTATTAATCATGATGACATGGGCTCATCAAAAGGGTGATCACTGTAGCTTAATACAGGGGGTGTTACAAATCTCCTCCACTACAAGAAATCTCGTCCCGAGATTTAGGAGGTAGAAAGAAACAAAGCGGGGTATTCATCGCGAAGACGATCCTCGCGTTCCCAAGTGGCTTCATCCTCAGAATGGTTTGACCACTGAACCTTGAGGAACTTGATAACCTTCTGGCGTGTGCGATGCTCGGCTTGATCGAGAATGCGGACCGGATGCTCTTTATAAGAGAGGTCTTGTTGCAGTTCAAGCAATTCGTGATCTACTCCGCGGATAGGGTCTTTGAAGCAGCGGCGGAGTTGTGAGACGTGGAACACATCGTGAACCTGAGGAAGGTTCGGTGGAAGTTCCAACTGATATGCCACTCTACCACGCCTTTCAAGAACAGTGAAAGGACCAATATAGCGAGGAGCTAGCTTGCCCTTGATCCCGAATCGGTGTGTACCTTTCATCGGTGTGACTCGAAGATAAGCCCTTTCGCCAGGTTGATAGACCATATCTTTGTGTTTGCGGTCATACTGACTCTTTTGACGTGACTGAGCAGTCTTCAAATGCTCGCGGACAACGCGAACTTGATCTTCGGCAAGTTGGATAATATCCGGACCGAAGAGTGGACGTTCCCCAGTTTCTGACCAATTTAGAGGGGTTCGGCACTTTCGTCCGTACAATACTTCAAAGGGGGCCATCTTCAGACTGGCTTGATAGCTGTTATTGTAAGAGAATTCGGCATATGGGAGAGATTCTTCCCATTTCCTTCCGAAGGATATGACACAAGCTCGAAGCATGTCTTCGAGAACTTGGTTGACTCGTTCAACTTGTCCTTGAGACTGAGGGTGAAAAGCGGTGCTGAAGGACAGATGAGTTCCCATAGCTTCTTGAAAACTAGCCCAGAATCTTGAAGTGAATAAGCTGCCACGGTCTGAACTGATAACCAGTGGAATTCCGTGAAGTGAAACAATTCTGAACATGTAGAGAGTTGCGAGCTGACTAGCAGTGATCGTCTCTTTGACGGCTAGAAAATGTGCAACTTTGGAAAGTCGGTCAATGACGACAAGAATAGCATCATTACCTTTCTGCGATTTGGGAAACCCAGTGATAAAGTCCATTTCGACATGGTCCCACTTCCATTCAGGAACAGCAATTGGTTGCAGAGTTCCGGCGGGCCTTTGATGTTCTGCTTTGACGCGACGGCAAACATCACATTCAGCAACATAGCGAGCAATGTCTTGCTTCATGTTTGACCACCAGAATCTTTGACGGATGTCTTGGTACATCTTCGTACTGCCGGGATGAATAGACAACGGAGTGTCGTGAGCTTCTTGCATGACCTCCTGAGTCATACCCAGGTTACCTTTAGAGGGGACCACTAGACGACTTTTAAAGAACAATGTGCCAGTATCATCAATAGTGAAGAACGAAGGCCTTCCTTCAGCGAGATAGCGCTTAATCTTGTGGGCTTGAGAGTCATAGCCCTGCAGCGTCTTGATGCTGTCCACGAGATCTGGTTTAGCAACCAGGGTATTAAGAGAACCCTGGGAAACAACGTGGAGGTTCATTTTGTAGGAACCTTCAGGAGGGGGAGCGAGTGCTCCAGGAGGAACAATGTGGAGATTCAGCTTTCTGAATTCTTCAATAAGCGAAGGCTGAACTTCGTGAAACTGGAGGTGACTGCAATAAGACTTGCGGCTCAAGGCATCGGCCATTACATTAGCCTTGCCAGGGGTATAAGAAATACCCAAGTTAAAATCCGCTACGGTCTCCATCCATCTCTGTTGACGGAGGTTCAGGTCTGGCTGAGTGAACAGATACTTCAGACTTTGATGATCGGTGTAGATCTCGCAACGATTACCGAGAAGGTAATGTCGCCACTGTTTTAGTGCATGGATGACGGCAGCAAGCTCGAGGTCATGTACTGGGTAATTCTCTTCGTGCGGACGCAATTGACGCGAAGCATAAGCAATTACTCTGCGGTCTTGCATTAGGACACCGCCTAATCCTTGACGGGATGCATCACAATAGATGACAAAATCCCTCTGGGAATCAGGAGGGGCAAGCACTGGGGCAGAAGTCAACTTGTCTTTGAGCGTCTGGAAACTTTCCTGACACTTTTCCGTCCAATCGAACTTGACGCCTTTATGAAGCAGGTTAGTCAGGGGCTTGGCGATCTTGGAGAAGTTCTCGACAAATCGACGGCAATAGCTGGCGAGTCCGAGAAAACTTCGAACTTGCTTGACGTTCTTTGGAGGAGCCCAATCAAGAATATCCTGAACTCGCTCGGGGTTGACGGCAATACCATCCTTGGAGATGACATGCCCAAGGTATGTTACTTCGGGAAGCCAGAATTCACACTTGGAAAACTTAGCATATAGTTGATGCTCTCGAAGTTTCTCCAGAACAAGTCGAAGATGTTCAGCATGTTCCTCTTTGTTCTTGGAGTATACTAGGATATCATCCATGTAAACCACGACGAACTTGTCAAGGTATTCCATGAATATATAATTCATCAGGCGGGAGAATGTGGCGGGAGCATTGGTTAAGCCGAATGACATGACAGTGTACTCGTATGAGCCATATCGAGTAACGAAGGCGGTCTTTGGGATATCCTCTTCACGAACACGGATCTGGTGGTAACCCAACCTTAAGTCGAGTTTAGAGAACACTGATGAACCCGCCAGTTGATCATACAGATCGTTTATCCGAGGAAGGGGATATTTGTTCTGGATAGTTGCTTGGTTAATAGGACGGTAATCTTGGACCAATCGGTTTGATCCATCCTTCTTCCTGACAAAGAGAGAAGTTGCTCCCCAAGCAGAGGAACTTGGGCGAATGAAACCCTTACGAAGTGAAGCGTCGATTTCCTCCTTAAGTTCAAGGAGTTCATGCGGCGGCATCTTGTAGGGTCGCTTGGCGATAGGAGTGGTGCCTGGTTTCAAGTCGATGACAAATTCGACAGCTCGAGCAGGGGGTATCCCTGGGAGTTCTTCTGGGAAAACACCTTGGAATTCGCGAACAAATGGAATGTTCTCGATGCCTTCAAGTGGTGATGCGTTTAACGCATTCAAGGCATAAAGTCTCGCCTCGGCATTTTGGATGATTTGAGCCTGGTAGCTTATTATTTCATCAGAAGGGTGTAGAAGATGGACGATCTTCGTGGCGCAAACTATAGAAGCAGTATGCGCTTTCAACCAATCCATTCCGAGAATGAGGTCGATACTACAAGACTTTAGTATGAAAGGGGAGGCGTGAAACTCCAGCCCTTCAATTTCAACGGTGACGTCGTTGCTACCCATGGAGGTTTGACATTGACCCGCGGGGGTGTGTATTACTATTGCAGTGTTCATGACCTCACATTTAATGTCGTGTTTGTATGCAAATTCTTCGGACATGAATGAATGCGATGCTCCCGAATCAAATAAAACAGAAGCTGGTACTGAATTAACAAGGAGAGTACCCATCACGGTGGCAGGCTGGTCCTGAGCTTCTTTGAAATCGGTGTGGTTGGCCTGAATACGCCCATAAGTCTTGGCATTGTTGTTGCGAGGCTGATTGTTCCTACGGCCAGTTGCAGGAAGTGCCAGTTGGTTCTGGTTCTGAATGCAGTTCCTGGAAAAATGACCTGGCTGCCCACACTTGTAGCACAGACTATCATTGGATTAGGAGCAGGAGCTCGGGGTGGTGGAGCTGGAAGTCCTGGCTGCCTAGGTGGTGGAGGCAGGCGTGGTGCAGTATAGGACCGTCTTGGAGCAGGTGCAGCTGGACGGTACACGCTGTTTGGAATCCAGATCCGACGCTTCTGTGCAGGCTGGCTCGACGATGAACCAGTGTCACGGTTGCGCCTAAGAGATCCCTGGTGTGCCTGCAGACCAGTCTCGACCTGGATAGCCTTGTTCACCAAGATGGAGAAATTATCAAATTCATGCACAAGGAGCGCTAGCTTGATGTCAGCTTGAAGTCCTTGGCGAAACCTTTCCTGACGGCGAGCATCAGTGGGAATGTCTTCTTCAGCATAGCGGGATAATTCCAGAAACTCCCGCTGATAAGCTTCCACTGTCTTGTTGCCCTGGGTGAGGTTGCGGAACTCTTGCTTCTTCCGGTCCATGATTCCCTGGGGAATGAAACGGGCACGGAAGGCAGCTTGGAAATCCGGCCAAGTGATGACTGTGCCAGCTGGTTGAGTGCGCCTGTGGCTGTCCCACCATTGAGCAGCGGGGCCCTTGAGAAAGAAGGAGGCGAAGGTGACATAGTTTGCAGGGGCAACGCCACCAGATTCCAACTCATAGGTGATGTCGCGAAGCCAGTCATCCGCATCCAGGGGCTGAGTTGAGCCGCGGTAGACGGTTGGGTTGAGGCGCATAAAGTCCTGCAAGGTCCCTGGGCCCGGATACTGGTTCATATTGGGACGAGGAAACTGATCCATGATCCCTTGCATGAACTGACGTTGCAGTTCAAATTGCTGCATCATAAATCCGAACTTCAGCATAGTACTGTTCCTGGTTGAACTCGCGGTAAACCTCATAAACCAAGTACTCAGGGTACCAACGGTAGCCAAGTCTGGTCATGAGAGCGATCAGGACAGCTGGAAACCCAGGGGTATTACGAGCCCAAGTGCGAAGCACAAGCTGTGTCGTAGGACGCGGTGGAAACAAACGGTCCATCTGAAAATAGAGGAAATTCAGGTTTGTCAAACGACAATAAGAGGTTTAACACAACTCGGAGAGAAAGGTTAAACAAAACAATGGAAAGGAAAATGATTATCAGACTAATCAGATCAACGACAGGGAAATCGCACAGATATCCAGCTCTCCGGGTAGACAGAATTTACGAGATCCTAAGTGTCGGCGTTAGTAAACTTCATTTAACCCGAGTAGAAGAGAGATCAGAGTCCCAAAGTATAGACGAGGAATAAAAGATCCTAATACCACCCAGTTGGCAATGTGGGCCCGTAAGCCACACAGCCAAGTTAGTAAAACGGTTTTCTTTGTCTAGACTCAACTTCGGTCAAGGAATTGGAAAGGGGGATTCCTACAGGCAGTCGGCTCTGATACCAACTTGTGGCGCCCCCGGCTCGATCGTACACTAATCATGCACGCAAACGTGTACGATCAAGATCAGGGACTCACGGGAAGATATCACAACACAACTCTAAAACATAAATAAGTCATACAAGCATCATAATACAAGCCAGGGGCCACGAGGGCTCGAATACAAATGCTCGATCATAGACGAGTCAGCGGAAGCAACAATATCTGAGTACAGACATAGGTTAAACAAGGTGCCATAAGATGGCTAGCACAAACAGGGATACAACAGATCGAACAGGCGCAGGGCCTCCTTAAAACTAAATAAGTCCAAATACATAGCATCATAATACAACCCCAGGAGGCCCGAGGGCTCGAATACAAATGCTACGCATAGACGAGTCCAGCGAAGCAAACAAATCTGAGGACGGACATAGGTTACACGGTGCCATAAGAAGCTACGCACAAACAGGGAGACAACAGATCGAACGGCTCAGGGCCTCCTGCCTGGGATCCTCCTAACTACTCCTTGTCGTTCGGCGGCCTGGACTTAGTAGTAGGCCCCTTCCCGTCCTGGTGGTTAGTAGTCCCGTCGAAGGTGGCGTCCGGATCCCTGGACTCCAAACACTGGTTGCCGACACAACAGCAAGAAGGGAAGGGGAAAAAGGATGGGGGGAAAAGCAAACGTGAGTACTCATCCAAAGTACTCGGCAAGCAGATCTATACTACAATGCATGGTATATTTGTAAAGAGCAATATCGGTGTGACTGAACTGCAGAATGCCGAGATAAGAGGGGGATAGCTAGTCCCTGTCGAAGACTACGCTTCTGGCAGCCTCCATCTTGAGCAATAGAAGAGATTAGTTGGAAGTTAACCAAACACAACGTATAGATTAATCCTACCCGTCGATCCTCTCGTCGCCACACATGCGAGAAGCGACCACCGGGTTATAGTCACTTGTAAGGGTGTGTTTTATTAAGTAACCATTTCTAGTTGTCATGAGGTCGGAATACAACTCCGGGTCGTCCTTTTACCGAGGGACACGGCTATTCGAATAGATAAACTTCCCTGCAGGGGTGCCACCACATATTCCCCCAACACGCTCGATCCCCTTTGCCGGACACATTTTCCTGGTCTGCACCGGCCTCGTGAAGATCCACACGTCGCAGCCCCCTAGGCCTCAACAGAGAGGTCAGCACGCCGGACCTAATCCTAGGCACTCTGGGGTCTGGGCCCATCGCCAGTGCGCTCCTGCACGTTGCGTACGCGGGCCGCGCAGACCTAGCAACCCACACGATCCACGGCGGTTACGTTAGCGCGGTCCAACACGGCGCGCGCCGCTCGGCTCGCTGACGTCAAGAAGGCTTCAGCTGATACCAACGAGCCGGGATACCCATAAAACTACTCCCGCGTAGTTGGTTAGTGCGTATAGGCAGTGGCCAGACTCAGATCAAATATCCAATCTCTTAAGCGGTGTTATTATGAAGTAAACGCGAACGCCGACCAGGGCCTGGCCCACCTGTCTCTACAGGTGGTCCACAACCTGCCCTGTCGCTCCGCACAAAGATCCACTCAAAGGGCCGTTTGGGAAAAGGTCCTTTCAGCCCCCAATCCGTGAATCACTCGGGGTACTCTTCGAGCCGACCCGACTTTAGTCACCATCTGTATAGTATGCTAATGTATAGTATCACACGTGATCACCTCCGAGTGATCACGGCCCGATAGTATAGCAAGCAGACTGACAAGAATGCAGGGCCAATGATGATAAAACTAGCATCCTACCTAGGCATTTAGGATTGCAGGTAAGGTATCAACAACAGTAGCAACAATGACAGGCTATGCCAGCAGAATAGGATTAACCGAAAGCAGTATCATGCTACACTACTCTATGAAGCAGTATACGGAGAATAGGCGATATCTGGTGATCAAGGGGGGGCTTGCCTGGTGTCTGCAAGTAGGGTCGTCAAACAACGTAGTCGGTCGGGGAACCAGCAGCTGCGTCGGTCTCGTGTCACCGAAGAGAAGAGGGGGAAAGAAACAGTAAACACAGCAATAATGCAACAGGGATGCATGACATGTCTAAATGATATGCCGGGTGAGTATACAGCCTAACTAAGCGATTTAGTTATTTAGGAATTTATTCGATTTTATTTAATTAGGGTTGGACACTATCATTTATCGAAATCGGTCTAATTGTTTCAACGTTCTCAAGCTGCGGGCGTCTGACGGAGATAAGCGGGCGTTCCGGGTTCGTATCGTCGTTCTGAGCAAGTTTCATGTATAAAATATTTCATCGGAGTTACGGTTTAAAAGATATGTTTTTCTAAAGTTTTTATTAATTTCTGAAATTTAATTAATTATTTAATTCAACATTAATCCGAAACAGGTAATTGATTGAGTCAGCATGACATATGCTGACGTCGCAGTCACCTGACAGGTGGGTCACCGTGTCATAGGTGTTAGGTAATTAGGTTTAATTAATTTAATTACTGATTACTGTTTAATTACACTAATTGTTAATTAGATTAACCTAATCAGGATTAATTAACTAATTAATTAATTATTAATTATTTTTAATTATTTAATTATTATTTTTAATTTTATTTTCTAAAACTGTTTCTGGCCCGTGGGCCCCATCGTCAGCGTCACAGGGGTCGGGCCCCACTGGGCAGTGGCCCGGGGCGGACACGTCCGGGGCGTGCCCCTTTCGGGACCGGACATGCCGGTGCCAAAAGGGGACGCACGGTCTGGCGGGCCGCGGGGCGCCGCGAGGCCGCCAGGAGGCCGGAGGCAGGGACCGCGGACGGTGGCTGGAGCGGCGCGGGCGGGCAGGCGGGTGGCTGGAGCGGCAGCGGGGGGCGGTCGCGCGGAGGACAAAGCGGGGGGGGCGGAGCGGGCGGTTGGCGGCGAGGAGCGACGCGGGCGCGCGAGCGAAGGCAGTGGGCGGCGCGCGCGCGCGTGGACAGAGGCGAGGCCAAGGCCGGAGCGCGGCGCGGCGAGGCCAGGAGCGCGGGCGCGTGCGCGAGCAGAGAGGGGGGAGAGGCCCGAGGCCTCACACGGGATCCGTAGGGACGGGGCAGGGGGGTCGGGTGGTTTGTCGACGAGGACGACGGCGACGGGGAGGCAGGCCGGCGGGACAAGGCGGCGACGTAGACGAGGCAGACCGGCGAGGGAGAGCTCCGGCGGTGGCGTCGTGCGGGCGAGGGGAGGCAGCGCGGTCGGGAGGCGTCCGGGCGAGGCCCGGCGTCGAGGGAGCCGCGGCGAGGGAGAGCGGGATCCGGGCGGCGGCGTCCAACGGCGACGGCGAGGCGGCGCGATCGTCGCCGCGACCGAGGGACGGGGTCGTTCCCGCGATCCCGATCCCGATATGGATCGGGAGGTGGGGCTGACGAGGGGAGGCGGCGACGGGGCGGCGTCGGGAGCGGCGTCGACGACGAGGCGGACGGGATCGGGCCTGCGCCCGATCCAGATGGGGGGGAGGAGGAGAGATCGAGGGGGAGGGGGGGATCGGGGGTAGTTAGGGGTTGCGGGGGTTGCGCGACGGCTAAATAGGTTCCGGCGGCGGCGAAAGCGCCGTGGTTTGCCGGGGCGGAGCCGTCGGAGGGGGAGGGGGGGGGCGGGGGGCGAG
Source organism: Thinopyrum elongatum (assembly GCA_011799875.1). Taxonomy (NCBI): domain Eukaryota; kingdom Viridiplantae; phylum Streptophyta; class Magnoliopsida; order Poales; family Poaceae; genus Thinopyrum; species Thinopyrum elongatum. Next base: position 310,981,765 of record CM022302.1, on the reverse strand, counting down.
GTATCCAGTGTTGTTCTCCGGCACGTTGGCTGGTGCTATTACTTTATTGTTTTGTTTAGTGTTAGGGATTTGGCAGGGGGGGTGGCCGGCTAGTAGTGACGGCTGGGCCGGCCTGGCGGCCCGGTTGGCTGCTGGGCCGAGGAAAAGTAGAGGGGGGGGGGGGTTCGTTTATTTTCATTTAATTTTATTTTTTTTTTTTAGTTTTGCTCCTTTTTTCCTTTCTGTTTCTTTTTCCTTTTCTTTTTCTTTTCTCTACTGTTAAATGTTTAGGCCCCAATGGTTTTTGTAAAAAGTGTGACCATTTCATAAATACCATTGCATTATTCCTTAACCCTAAAAATAGTTGGACAAAAACATAATTCCATATTTATTTCAGATTTAATAAATGGTTATTAAATATTATCTTCATCCACTGTTTGAGGTTGTTCGAGTCACTTATCCAATTCCAATGATGTTGGTTTCAATTTTAGAATAGCCTCTGGAATATTTGTTATTTATCTGACATTTTAGTTTCTATGTTGGACAACTTTTATATTCCACTTTCATTTAAATTTGAATTTGACTTAGGAGTTGAAATGCAATATGATGCTAACGATGATTATGCACTATTAATCATGATGACATGGCCTCATCAAAAGGGTGATCTCTGTAGCTTAATACAGGGGGTGTTACAGTTGGATTGGAATGTCTTGGTCTCAACACATGAGTAGGTGGTTCTCTCTCAGAAAATGAGTAGTGGAAGTGTAGGCCCGTTCTGATGGCTCTCTCACAAATGGAGAAGGGGGTGGAGGGGAATTTATAGCCTCCACACAAAATCTAACCGTTACACATAATTTACCAAACTTGGTGGGACTAAATAGTGAAACTCGGTGAGACCGACCTGGTTCAAAATGTGAACGTTAGGCTTTTCGGTGGGACCGACAAGGTCAACTCGGTGGGACCGATGTGCTAGGGTTAGGGCAAACCTCATCTCGGTGAGGCCGATTGCATGAACTCGGTGAGACCGATTTCAGCAATAAGCAAACAGAGACTTGGTCAAGCAAACTCGGTGGTACCGACTGCGTATCTCGGTGAGACCAAAGTAACTGCAATAGGTAACAGAGAGTTTGCAGGGCCATCTCGGTGAGACCGAGATCCCATCGGTGAGACCGAACTGATTAGGGTTTTGGGCAGTGGCTATGTCAAGTGAACTCGGTGGCGCCGGATGAATCAAATCGGTGGGGCCGAGTTTGACTTTAGGTTTAGGACATATTTGGAATGAGAAAGTGGTTGAGGGCTTTGGAGCATATCACTAAGCACTTTGAGCAAGTAGACCATTAAGCAACACCTCATCCCCTTTTAATATTATTCGCTTTTCCTATGGACTCAATGTGATCTTGGATCACTAAAATGAAAATGTAGAGTCTTGGGATTTTGCCAATATGTGTCCTTAGCATCTTGAAGGGGTTCCACATCCTCCTGTCCTGCCACTCCACTGTTGAACTCATCTGAAATATACTAGATGAAAATAATAGTCCAACAAGAGATATGTTGACATTAATTACCAAAATCACCCAGGGAGCACTTGTGCTTTCAATCTCCCCCTTTTTGGTAATTGATGACTACATACATCAAAGCTTTTAGATAAAGATATGAAGTGTAACAAGTAAAGCTTTGGAAGAACATGCAACATGCATTGGCTCCCCCTACATGTATGCAATCATATGAAGATAGATTATAAAAGTATGTGAATGCATAAACATGTCAGAGCAAGCAATGAGTTACATGTATCTTGCCTATATGCATCAGAGCAAATGATGTGAAGTGCAGAAAATATACCTACATGTTCATGAGTCCTTCTTGCAAACAATATGTACATCATCAGGAGATCCTCATGCACATGAGTGTGATGCATATACTTACCTTGTGGCCTTGAGCTGACTTTGGAAGAGATGAACCTGAGAAAACAGGGTTAGATAACACAGGAACATCTACTAAACAGAGCAAGAACAGGAAACCACAAGAGTACCAACACTGGGATGACATGTAGTGAGTGAGTACTTAGTACTCTATTTGGATATTAACATGTCCCCAAGGAATAAATATATGCAATGAATTCCAAAGATTTTCTTCCCTTAAGAGTCTTTCTCCCCCTGAATCTGATATTGGATAATGGGAGAAGATAGGGAATAGAAAATCAAAGCAAAAGACAAAAAGAAACATCTACTAACATGTCTTTCCCCTCTTAAAGACATGTGGCTTCTCTCCTCCATGAATATCAGGCATCTGGGATGGCTAAGAAGTCTCCCTCTCCCTTTGATGTGGTTAAGCTTTGATGTGCTCTCTCTCCCCCATTAACATCAATTTCCATGAAGGGGCCTTCTGGAGCATGAGTCAAGTAGGCTTGGTCCTTGAGTCACATTACAAAGCAACATGTAATTTAAGATGCTGGTAGAGGACAAGAATCATCGAGTGGAGCTGGAACAGATATGCAGGATGCAAATGGCAAAACGTTTCCTCAGTAGTGAAATCGGTAACACCGAATTTTTTCCTTCGGTGGCCCCGAGTTGTTTCGGTTAAGCCGATAAGAAAAAATCGGTGAGGCCGAATTTAACACAGAGAAAAAAAATTGTCATCTCAGCTCACTAGACAAATAAGATCTCACAAAGATTTGCAGGGAATTAATTAAAGGATTTGCAATGAATTAAATGTAGAAAATGCAGAAAATAACAGAGAAAAGAAAAGAAATCTAGATGAAGTATGCAAGAGATAAATGCAAGAACACAGAGAAACACTAGAGAACTTCATCTAGAATTGGTCGGCGACAGAGTCACCTATGTTAGAGTATATTGACTTAGGAGTCAAATAAAGATACTTGATCATAGGTCATACTCATTGTTTAAGCTCAAAATGGGGTTGCCATTTTTCGTTTAAGCATTTTGATGTATTCTCATCTTGTTGAGCTGCTTTGACCCATGTCTTGGGGTAAAGCTTCTCTAAGATGGAATAACATACCTTGGGTGGTGGTGTTGATCTTGATCATGTAGTTGAACTTGTGTTGGATGCTCAAGGTTGATGCAGTTCATCAAGAGTTGGAGCACCACTTGTAGTTTGAGTTCACCTTCCTACATGGGTTAGTCTTGCAAGGAAGAGCACTTGTGTGTCCAAAATGACAATAATGAAACTTGATACCAAATGAAATTCGATATATTGTCAAAGGATATATTGAAAGGATTCATGCTTCCTTGTCTCCAACCACCATATTGTAGAGACTTGGTGATGTAGAGATTGCTTAGAATGTGAGTGAGTTGCAATCTCATAGAGTTGGGATCATCCAAGTACCTACAAGGGTTAGATAACATGCAAGGGTACAAGTATAGATCCAAGAAAAATGATCATCATCATAAGAGAAATATCAAGGATTAGTCATGTAATGGCTCATGCCTTGCATGCATCCAAATGGAGTTTCTACTCCAAGTTTGAGGCATCAATGATGTTCAATTCACCTCTCAAACGGCAAAATACTTTCTCATCAAGCGGATTGGTGAATATATCCGCCAATTGCTTATCGGTACGAACATGCTTAAGATCGATGTCTCCTTTAGCAACATGATCTCGAATGAAATGATGACGAACTTCAATATGCTTAGTTCGAGAATGTTGCATGGGATTGTGAGCAATCTTAATAGCACTCTCATTATCACAAAGCAATGGAACATGTTTCACATAGATCCCATAATCTTTAAGAGTTTGGGTCATCCAAAGTAATTGAGCACAACATGAACCGGCGGCAATGTATTCCGCTTCGGCGGTGGATAAGGATACCGAGTTTTGTTTCTTGGAGGACCAAGACACAAGAGATCTACCAAGAAATTGACAAGTACCCGAAGTGGACTTTCTATCAACCTTGTCTCCGGCATAGTCTGAAACGGAGTTGCCAACAAGATCAAAAGAAGACCTCTTAGGATACCAAATGCCAAAGTTTGGTGTGTGAATTAAGTATCTCACTATCCTTTTCACAGCCTTAAGATGACATTCTTTGGGGGCCGCTTGATATCGTGCACACATGCACACACTTAGCATAATATCGGGACGGGAGGCACATAGATATAACAATGAACCAATCATAGAGCGGTAAACCTTTTGGTCAACCGGTTCGCCATCCTTAGTCAAGTCAAGATGTCCACTAGTAGGCATGGGTGTATTCATACCTTTGCATTCTTGCATGCTGAACTTCTTGAGTAAGTCCTTGGTATACTTTGTTTGAGAAACAAAGGTACCCTCCTTAGTTTGCTTGATTTGCAAACCAAGAAAGAACTTGAGTTCACTCATCATAGACATCTCAAACTTCTCCGACATTAGTCTTCCAAACTTTTCACTAAAATGAGGGTTAGTCGAGCCAAATATGATATCATCAACATAAATTTGGCACACAAATAATTCACCATTAACCCTTTTAGTAAAAAGTTTTGAATCAATTTTTCCAATCTCAAAGCCTTTTTCAATAAGGAACTTGGTCAAGCATTTATGCCACGCTCTAGGAGCTTGTTTAAGACCATAAAGAGCTTTGTGAAGTTTGTAAACATGGTCGGGTTTCTTAGGATTAACAAAGCCGGGAGGTTGTTTAACATAAACTTCCTCCTCAATTTCACCATTTAGAAAAGCACTTTTAATGTCCATTTGATACAATGTGATATCATGATGGTTGGCATAAACAAGTAAGATGCGTATGGACTCAAGTCTAGCAACGGGGGCATATGTCTCACCATAATCCATACCTTCGACTTGAGTGTAGCCTTGAGCGACGAGATGGGCCTTGTTGCATACAACTTGTCCATCTTCATCTTGCTTATTCTGAAACACCCATTTGGTACCAATGACATTGTGCTTCTCATCGGGCTTTTCAACCAACGTCCACACTTGGTTCCTCTCGAAATTGTGTAGCTCTTCATGCATGGCGTTCACCCAATCCGGATCATCAAGAGCATCTTCAACCTTCATAGGTTCAATACTAGAGATGAATGAGTAATGTTCACAAAAGTTAGCCAAACGAGTTTTAGAGCGAGTAATTCTCCCTGTTTGGATATCGTCAAAGATTTGTTCGACGGGATGGTCTCTTGAGACTCTTGCTCTAACTCGTGAGAGCTTTTGCTTAGGTCGGGGTAGAACATCCTCTTCATCATCTTGTTCTTCCTCTTGTCTTTCTTCATTGTTTTTGGTGTTGATGTTCTCTTGTGGAGGTGGAGAAGGAGGTCGATGAGGTTCATCTTGGTGTACATCCTCGTTTCCTTCATCTTGGCGAGTCCCACTTGTGGATGCCTCTGAGTCAACTCGTGGTTCACCTTGTCGTGAGGTAGAAGCTTCCACTTGGACGGACGAGGTACTCTCCTTCACCTCTGTTGGACGAATCTTGCCAATAGACAAGTCTTGGATTGCTTCCGAAGGGTCTTTGTCTCCTACATCAATTGGCAATTGCTCTACTTGCGAGCCGTTAGATTCATCAAACTTCACATCTACCGTCTCTTCAACCTTTCGGGTGAAATTGTTGTAGACACGGTAAGTGTGAGAGTTTGAACCATAACCGAGTAGGACACCTTCATGAGATTTAGGAGCAAATTTCGAATGACGATGCTTATCAAGAATGTAGCACTTTGAGCCAAATACTCGAAAGTATCCAACTTGGGGTTTGTTACTGGTGAGAAGCTCGTATGCTGTCTTGCCGAGTAGCTTGTGAAGATATAGACGATTTGTTGCATGACAAGCTGTCTCAACCGCTTCCGCCCAAAAGTGTTTTGGCGTCTTGTACTCATCAAGCATCGTTCTCACCATCTCAATAAGAGTCCGGTTCTTCCTCTCAACAACTCCATTTTATTGAGGCGTGTACGTAGCCGAGAACTCATGTGTAATCCCTTCTTCGTCAAGAAAGGTGTCCACATTTGCGTTCTTGAACTCCGTTCCGTTGTCGCTGCGAACCTTCTTGATCTTCACTTCAAATTGATTTTGGGCCTTCCTAGCGAAGTTCTTGAAGATCTTTTGGACCTGTGATTTATCATCAAGAAAGAACACCCACGTAAACCTTGAAAAATCATCGACTATGACTAAACCAAACGAATTTCCACCGAGACTTTTATAGGTGTTTGGACCAAAAAGATCCATATGAAGCAGCTTGAGCGGTCTTCTCATGGTCATGATGATCTTCACGGGGTGGCTTCCTCCAACCTGTTTTCCTGCTTGACAAGCACTGCACAATCTATCCTTGTCAAATGTAACGTCTTTTACTCCAAGGATATGATCACCTTTAATAAGCTTATCAAGATTTTGCATGCCCACATGACCTAACCTTCTATGCCACAACCAACCTTTAGAAGATTTAGCAATTAAGCAAGTTCTAGGTTGAGCCTTTTTAGTGAAATCAACAATGTATAGATCACCTCTACGTATACCGGTAAAGACCATTTTATGATTATCTCTTCGAAACACTTGGCAATCTACTTCAGTAAATAGGACATTGAAACCGAAATCGGCTAGTCTAGATACAGAAAGTAAATTATACCCAAGAGATTCAACGAGCATACCATTTTGGATGGAGCTGTCATGTGAGATGGCCACCTTACCAAGGCCAACCACCTTACCCTTTGAGTTATCACCAAAAGTGACATATTTTCAAGGGCCGTTGTTTTCAGCAAGCTCACGAAACATATCCTTATCTCCGGTCATGTGATCGATACATCCACTATCAAGAACCCATTCCTTTCCTCCAGCCATGTAGCCGCGAAGATTAGCCATAAGCCCAAAGTGTCTCATAGACTCATCGAGATCAAAGTCACTATCATCATCCTCATCATATATAGTATCCATGTTCGACATCGTCTTGTGATTGATCATCACCTAGAGAGAGTGATTCATTAGATTTATGAGTATGACAATGTTCATCTTTATGAATTCTAATGCCTTCATAGGATCTTTAGGATTCATCTTATTTAAAGCAATGGACTTTTGAAGAATCACATCTAGATTTTTCAAGGAATAGTCTGGAAAGCGTTCTGTCGGGGACGAATCCGCGATCACCTATGGGACCCAGGGAAGGACCCCTTTACGTTTGGCAGGGAGAGACGGTCGCACGAAGAGCAGATCTAGCGAAGAACACGACAGTGCACGAGAGAGATTTACCCAGGTTCGGGCCGCACGGATGCGTAAAACCCTACTCCTGCTTTTTGGTTTATTATCTGTATGATTGTTCTAGCTCCAGGAGCGCTACAGTACCGAGTAGCTGCGTACAATACTGGAGTTCCCCCTTTTCCAGTTCCTCCCCCCTGTCACGTTGCCTATGGGCCTCCTTTTATACGCACAAAGGGGTCACCAACAGGTGGCAAACAGTAAAGGTAGAGGTGGAAAGTTGCTACAGTAAGGCCACTATTACCAGGATGACATGTCCTACCTACCACTGACGGCAGGGGACAAGGGCATTAAATGCCCATGCCTTTGATGTCCACATACATGTACCCGGACGTCGTGGACGTGGGAAAAGCCTATCCCACCTGCTGCTGCACCGCTAGCTACAGTGCACCGCCGTCTACACAGTGCCCTGCCACGCACGCTTGGAGGGACCCAGAGCGCCACGCTGGCAGAGGCACCGGAGCAGCACAGTAGCACAGTGGTACAGTAACGCTTGCCGCGGCAAGACCTTGCCGCACCTGACAGCTTGGCGCAACCCATAGTATGCCGTGCAAGGTAACTTGCCGGGGCAAGTACCTTGCCGCAGCCGCTATCTTGCCGCAGCCAATACCTTGCCGCAGCCAATGACTTGCCGGGGCAAGTACCTTGCCGTGGCAAGTACTCTGCTACAGCATTTACATGCTTATCACTGACGGGTCAGGACAAGCGCATTAGATGCTCTGTCTAGGTGTCCCTTAGCTTCTTGGGGATGGGAAAAGGGGCCATCCTATCAGCGCCGCTTGGCACAGTGCTCTGCCACGCATGCCTGGAGAAGGGTCCAGAGTGCCATGCTGGCGGCCGCACTGGAGCAGCAGCATAGTGGCATAACCTTGCCGGGCAGGAACCTTGCCGGGCTCAGCTGGTCATCCCGGCAAGAACCTTGCCGGGGCCTTGTCTCCAGTCTAGCTGTCCCCCGGCAAGCCTTGCTGGGTTTAGCTGGTCATCCCGGCAAGAACCTTGCCGGGGCCTTATCTTTAGTCTTGTCGAGTCCTGAGCTTGCCGGCCCTGATCTCGCCGGCAGTAGTAGACTTGATCTTCTGGTCGATCCGCCTGGAGTCTTGTCTTGCCAGCTCTGCCTTGCCGGCGTTGCGTGGACCCATTCCCGGCAAGTAGACCTTGCCGGGAACCGGGCTTCGAATGTACTCTTGGGTGGATTCCTCCTCTGCCATGTCCTTCCCGCCTGGAGGCTGCGACTTGCCGGTGCGTGTCCAGGGGTAGTGAACACCCCCCTGTTTATTACACCGAAACGTTCCTCAAGGAATCTTCACATGGTGTAAGCACAATCAAGAGTAGGCAAGCATGCTATCAAATTTCTAGGCAAACCTCTAGTAATAAGATTGACAGTTCTAAGATTGCGAATCATGTCGAGAGACTCATCGGGGGTAGGATGCAAAGGATCAACAAGGGGCGCACAAGGGCTAGTAATGTACTTGTTCAAGTGATATTCATTGAAAATCTCAAGCATCTCAATTTTCCAAGCATTAAAGAACTCTCCATCAAGTATGGGTACTCTATGTCTAAGACTCCCCATTGTAGACTCACCATCTTCCTCCAATGGTGATTAAACCAAAGCAATGGTGACCAAAGCTCTGATACCAATTGAAAGGATCGAGAAGATGTGTCTAGAGGGGGGTGATTAGACCCTCAATAAAGAAAAGTAGCAGTTTTTAATTTCTTCAAGTTAAGGTGAAGTTTTAGCACAAGTTTAAACATTCACAATACATTTCAAGCAAGCATGGCAAGAGTACATGAGCAGCGGAAAGTAAAGCATGCAAGTTGCAAGAAAGTAAAGGGATGGGATTGGAGTGTGCAAACGCAATAGGAGACACGGAGATTTTTGGCGTGGTTCCGATAGGTGGTGCTATCGTACATCCACGTTGATGGAGACTTCAATCCACGAAGGGTAACGGTTGTGTGAGTCCACGGAGGGCTCCACCCAAGAAGGGTCCACGAAGAAGCAACCTTGTCTATCCCACCATGGCCATCGCCCACGAAGGACTTGCCTCACTTGGGTAGATCTTCATGAAGTAGGCAATCTCCTTGCCCTTACAAACTCCTTGGTTCAACTCCACAATCTTGACGGAAGCTCCCAAGTGACACCTAACCAATCTAGGAGACACCACTCTCCAAAAGGTAATAAATGGTGTGTTGATCATGAACTCCTTGCTCTTGTGCTTCAAATGATAGTCTCCCAAACACTCAACTCTCTCTCTCACAGATTTGGATATGGTGGAAAGATGATTTGAGTGGAAAGCAACTTGGGGAAGGCTAGAGATCAAGATTCTTGTGGTTGGATTGGAATGTCTTGGTCTCAACACATGAGTAGGTGGTTCTCTCTCAGAAAATGAGTAGTGGAAGTGTAGGCACATTCTGATGGCTCTCTCACAAATGGAGAAGGGGGTGGAGGGGTATTTATAGCCTCCACACAAAATCTAACCGTTACACACAATTTACCAAACTCGGTGAGACCGAATAGTGAAACTCGGTGAGACCGACCTGGTTCAAAATGTGAACGTTAGGCTTTTCGGTGGGACCGACAAGGTCAACTCGGTGGGACCGATGTGCTAGGGTTAGGGCAAACCTCATCTCGGTGAGACCGATTGCATGAACTCGGTGAGACCGATTTCAGCAATAAGCAAACAGAGACTTGGTCAAGCAAACTCGGTGGTACCGACTGCGTATCTCGGTGAGACCGAAGTAACTGCAATAGGTAACAGAGAGTTTGCAGGGCCATCTCGGTGAGACCGAGATCCCATCGGTGAGACCGAACTGATTAGGGTTTCTGGCAGTGGCTATGTCAAGTGAACTCGGTGGCGCCGGATGAATCAAATCGGTGGGGCTGAGTTTGACTTTAGGTTTAGGACATATTTGGAATGAGAAAGTGGTTGAGGGCTTTGGAGCATATCACTAAGCACTTTGAGTAAGTAGACCATTAAGCAACACCTCATCCCCTTTTAATAGTATTCGCTTTTCCTATGGACTCAATGTGATCTTGGATCACTAAAATGAAAATGTAGAGTCTTGGGCTTTTGCCAATATGTGTCCTTAGCATCTTGAAGGGGTTCCACATCCTCCTGTCCTACCACTCCACTGTTGAACTCATCTGAAATATACTAGATGAAAATATTAGTCCAATAAGAGATATGTTGACATTAATTACCAAAATCACCTAGGGAGCACTTGTGCTTTCACCGGGGCAGCACATATATACTACACACACGTCATGAATCGATCTCGCTCCGTGTGGGGACTTTTCGGTTTTCGAGGCAGGTGCCGCAAAGAAGTTGTGCATATTGAGTATTAAAAATATCACCAACACATTGGGCCATGTGCAGATGATGGTTGTCACTCATTCGCCTGTGACTCTTCCCTCCATGGGCCCGCGAGGTCGTCGTCCATCTAATATATGACACAACAAGAAAGGTAATTTGACGAACAAGGAGGATTATTTTCGGGTTGTGTTACGGTACGTAGGAGTATATATTACGCGTCGAAGAGGGGAGGGGGGCAACATATATATACTACATGTCATGAACCTCGGTTCGTGTGGGGGACTTAAAGGTTTTCGAGGCAGGTGCCACATCAAAGTTCTGCATATATATTAGGTATTCAAACATCACAACCACACATCTCTATACATGTGTTTGGCCCACAAGCAAGCGATGGCGGTTGTCCTCTAGCACTCACTCACGGGGTTATCAGCGAGATGCTTCGTCCATCTCTGTGTGCCCACTTGGTCAATCACTTCGACCGACAGTGATATAGGTTAATTTGACTTATAATTAGGAGGGGATTAAATTTTGGTTCGTCTTATATGGTTCGGTACATGCAACTATATACTTAGCGCGCATGTGTACGCACAAATCCCTCCCATCGGCAAGGTGGGGGGGGGGGGCGAGCACGCGACGCATCATGAACCAGATCTGTGTGGGGACTGTGTGTTTTTCGACGCATGCATGCGCCACATCAAAATGTTGTGCTTTCGGTATTCAAACATATATGCATGCATCACGCATGTCCATACATATGTTTGGGGCACATATATATATGCAGTGGTTGTCTTTGGACACTCTCCCTTGCTTGGTTATCATCGACGGCCTATATATTCGTGGGCCCGCGTGGACGTCCATCACTTCGACCAACAACGCGAGAGAGGTTACCAGGGTGGATTCTTCTTCTCTTGGTTTGCGTTACCGTATAATCGTACGTCGATCATGGTGAGATTCAAGACCTAAGTTCGAGGGCTCGCATACACATGAATCCCTATATATATAGTATACTATGCGTCGTGAACCCTCGCTTCGTGTGGGGACTTTCCAGTTCCAAAAGCACGCGGCCACATCAAAGCTGTGCATTGGGTATATTCAAACACCACATGACACTTCATACATATGTTTGGGCCACATGCATGCAGTGGTTGTCTTCACGCACTCCCTCGCGTGGTTATCAGCGACAAACTAGCCTATTTTGTGGGGCCGCGTGTGGAACGTCAATGCATGACTTTGACCCAACAAACAAGAGAGGTTATACGACCAAGGTGGTGATTCTTCTTGGTCAGTCTCACAATACGCCTTGGTGAGATGCCCCCTCCCACCGACTCAAAGTGTGTGTGTGTGGGAGGGGGGCACAGTACTACTTCGTACTAGATGAACCTCCGTGGGGTCGGGGATGCCCGGTTTATTTTGCGATGCACATGTGCCGCATCAAATTTGTGATTTGGTAACGCCAGAAGAACACATCTGTGGGCCCGCACACGGTCCACATTTGATCGGAAGCAAAGGGGGGAGGGGGGCACAGTACTACTTCATACTAGATGAACCTCCGTGGGGTCGGGGATGCCCGGTTAATTTGTGATGCACATATGCCACATCAAATTGGATGTGGTTAACGCCAGGAAACACATCTGTGGGCCTGCACACGGTCCGCATTTGATCGGAAGCAAAGGGGGAGGGGGCTTGATGTACTCCTTTCGGTTTTGTGTGTACGGTACGGTGAGATGTCAGACCTAGCTATTTGGGGGCATGGTTCATAGCTAGGTGTCCCCGTCGCAACACGAAGAAGTGTGTGTGTGGGTGTGTGTTGGGGGGGGGGGGGGGGGCTAGCAATAATAACGTGCGCTTTGTGCGACAGGTGCCACATCAAAGTTGTGCATTGGGTATTTGAACATCAAACCACCCTTTTCATACATATATTTGGTCCACATGCAAGTGTGTTCGTGTTCTGACCCTTTCCCGCATTTTTTTGGCCAAATTTATAAACAGCAGACGAGTCAGACGCAGCAACCGTCTGCGATCGGGTACGAAACAGACACGGTTCCCTAGGACTACCCGTGTGCCGTGCCCCTGCCCCTGTCACCCACATGATCACAGTAGATTGGGCTCCACAAGGCTTCCCTCCCCCTCTCGAAAATATCTACTCCCTCGCAATCTTGAAAATATCTACCCGCGTCCGCGTTGATGGTTTTTCTGTTTGATAGCACACGATTAGTATGTCTGGACCGTGTGCGATGTCTGTTGCTCCCGCTCTGCTTCAATCAGTAGATCCAAATTCTTAGTAGCCCCGGCATTTTACTCCTGCCCCGCTCTGCTTCAATCCCTTGATCCAAATTTTCGGTAGCCCCTCCATTTTACTCCCGCCTAGTAAAATTTTCAGTACCCGCGGCATTTCCTCAAACACCACCTTGGACCCCTCCACACACACACCCCAAATCCTTCGCTCACCCCAAATCCCCCGCTCACACACATACACACCACCCCTCCCTCGCTCCAAACCTAGCTAGGTCGCCGTCGCCGCCGCCTCCATCGTCAATCTCTGCCGGTCTGCCCGTATAGTCTACCCACCGATATACATACCCTCGCCGCCCTGAGTTTCTTAGATGACGCCTGTGAAATGCTCCCTTTCCCAGAGATCCCCATCCCCACCCCTCTCCCCCACTCCACAACGTCGCAGCCTAAGCCCGGCTACGCTTCTCGGGGAGCTCGAGGAGCGAATGGCCCAAAAGAGCTTTACCACGGCCTCTTCGCCCGACGTCGGTGAGGTGGCCGCCGAGGAAGCTGACGATGATGACTAGACCTGGATTAAGCCTTTCAATCAGCGGGCAAGAGTATTCTGGCATGTCGCGGACACCGGCTACGACATCGAGGTCGTCGACACCGACGGCTTGACGCAGGTTATGTCACAGGTTAAGTTGCCCACCCCCAACTCTTCGGGTTTGACAGCCGTCGATCTCATCGATGGCCCTGCCGCTGATCTCCTGCGGCTCATTATGAACAATTTGCCATCCTTCATCGCCATGGAGCCCCTTTTGTCATTTCTGAAGGACACGTTCTGCGACGCTGGCCTGGGATCCTCAGCTGGCAAGTCAGACCTCATCGACGGCGACCACGAGGAGGGAGCCAATCTGTGACAATTGAGGAAATCCATGATTTGTTTTCTCGAACCCCTTTTGTAGTGAGAACCTGTCCAGTATTTATTGCTATATTAGGTTGTTTGCATTACGCCTTGTTTATTTCTATGGTTTATGGTTGTTCGGTTGTTTGTAGTTAGCATATCTCCAGTTTAAAATGCCATCTTTGGTTGTCCGTAGTATGCCTTGTTTATTTCAGCTATTAACAGTGTGATGTTCTATATGTGCTAGTATGAACTGTGCAGTTCAATTTGATCAATACCAAATTTAACAATAGCTCTATGAATGACTATATTTGGTTGCTATTAAGCATGTTGTACTCCCTCTGAATCTTTTTAGTTCGCATATAAGATTTGTCTAAAGTCAGGCCTCTTAAAGTTTGACCAACTTTATAGAACAAAATACTAACATTCATAATATGAAATAAATATCAGTACATGTGCCATGACTTAAATTTTCATATTGTATAACTTTAGCATGCTGGTTGTTGATATTTTTTTCATATAAATAAGGTCAAACTTTATGAAGTTTGACTTCAGACAATTCTTATATGCAGAGTAAAAAGGACCAGAGGGAGTATTGAACACGCCTTTCCATTTGATTTAACAATGGCACTGTTTGAATACTCTAACTTAGCTAGAGGTTAGAGTTAGTTTCTAGCTCATGACAGTTAAAAGGGAGAGAGAGAGATTGGTGGAATAGTTGATTGTATTGCTTGAGCCTCGTGGGCATATATATAGGAGTACATGGTCATCTTGGAGTACAAGTCAAGGTAGAATAAATCCTACGCTATCCTATGTTTCCTAAATAACAATGATACTCAACAATGACTAACCCTGAACTAACTCTAGCCAAAGAGGTGTTTGGATGACAGTGTTAGATTGACAATAAATGCACTAGGAGAACTAGCCCTAATCAGCACCTCTTGGGTGGGATAGTTGTTTTGGGTGGGTTTGATGCAACTAGCTCAAACTAGCCCTCATGTTTGGATACTTTAGGGCTATTTGAGCCCAAACTAGCTCAAACTAACTCTAACCCATGGATCCAAATAGGGCCAATAACTAGTGTACTTAGACCTACACAATACAAGTTTGAATGACTATGTTTGCTTGTTTTTAAATATTAGGCCTGTTGTTAATAACACACCTTTCCACTTCTTGTTTTTAAATATTAGGTTTTTAACAATTTGGTCTTGCACATGTAGGTCCTGCTGTCAGAGGTTTTGACCCACTGTTTGACCCTTTTTGCATATGTGGAAATGAGTTGTCCATTAATATCAGTCAAGTCAAGACACTCAGAAAGATTGTTACGATAAAGAAATTAGCGACAAAAAACAACAAGACCTTTGTCTGCACAATGAAGAAGACATCAGTTCACTACGGGATGGTACTAACTGTTATACCTTGTCTTTTTAATTCCTTTGCGCCATTTCAAATCTGGAGAAGATATTTATGCATATCCTTGTTTTCAGGCCTTTCCAAAGTAGTTCACTGATGATTACCTCTCAAACCACCTGTATGGTTAGGAGGCAAGGAAGGTTTTCATACAACACCCATGGTTCAATATTGAAGTGTTCCTGAAGAGGATGAAGGATGGACGGTCAATCATCCACAGGCATTGGCCTAAAGTTGCAAAGACCTTCAACATCAATGAAGGCTCAATATTCGCCTTCCACTTCAGAAGTTTTCCAGATGAGATTCATCTGTCTATGTTCCGTCTATGATGCTAATTTCGAAAGGTTGTAGATGTTGCATGTGAAACTTGGTGCTGGTGCAGTTGTGTAATGGGGTAGCTGAGTGCTGAAGCTATATGATGTTGTACTCTGATGTATTTCAATTATGAAATCCTGCTTCCTTAATATGGAAATGAAATATATTGTGTGCTTAATATGAAATGTCAATTATATTAATAAATGGATTATTAATAATAGGCTAATTAGCCTGCTAATTGGGTTTTTCTATTGCAAACGGTTATTGAGAAAACACCGTGGGCGATGACCTCAGGCAACGCACACAGTTTCTAGAAATAAACCGTGTTGGATCAATGAACAATCACACATGACATCCTCTTGAAAACTGTTTGCGTTAGGCCACCTTGCGCAAACATTTACCACATAAAAATTGTGTGTGATGGACAGCCGTTGCCACACAGTTTCTTCTACGCACCATGTGTGATGCATTCAATAATGCAAACGATAAAATTGTTAATATCGTGTGCAATGGCAACGCTATCACAAACGATTTAACGGGGAAAATTGTGTGTGATGTACCTGCGAATGGAAACGTTTTCCTTGGAGCGACTGTGTGGGATGTATATACGAACGGAAACGTTTAGCGGGGACTGACTGTGTGGGATGTACTTACGACCGGAAATGATTTCTCCTGTATAATTGTATTTTTTAGCACTACTGTACGTATAGCCGTATTTGATCGCTCGACGGTCGCACACGACCTCATTTTGCCGAGCGTGTGTGTGCCAGGAGGGCATATCCCTGACGGTTTCTGGGTCGTGTGGGAAGGACCCCCCTATCGCAGTCACTCACTAGGTGACGGTTCAGAACGCCATCGCGGAAAGGGGTTAAAAACCGTTTGTATAGCACCTCGCTGTACCAGTGAAGTATCGAACGTACGGCACCTCCGTGTTCAGCACATGTTCAGCTCGATGACGTCCTCGCCTTCTTGATCCAGCAAGACGAGCGAAGTAGTAGATGAGTTTCGGCAGCACGACGGTGGTGGTGAACTTGTTCCGCAAGGCTTCGTCGTGCACTGCAGAAAAACTAGACGGAGGATGAAACCGGGGAGAGGGGTGCCGCACACGGCTTGATGTTGTCTGGGGGGTATGGGCTCAAGGGCCTTGTCATCGAACTGTGAAAGCAGCCACTTTAGGTAGCTTTTGTTTTGGTCCTGCCACCGATTGCCGAAGTCTTCTTCGGCTGCCAAGACCATCATCCACCTGTTGTTGAGTGTATTCTGCTCGGCTTTTAACTACTGCTGCTTCTTCTTTAGGCTTCAGGCGGTGGCTATGAGCTTTCGTTTGAACCGTTCCTCATCCAGAGGGTCCTCGGGGATGATGAAAGCCTCGGGCCCGAGGCTGTCCTCCTCTTCGGAGGGAGGAAGGTAGTTGCTGTCCTTGGAGTCATTGAGGTCCTCGGGGTTATCCTTGTTGGGGAATGTTGCATGGAAAACGAAAAAAATTCTACGCACACGCAAGATCTATCCATGGACATGCATAGCTACGAGAGGGGGAGAGCATCTACATACCCTTGTAGATTGCTAAGCGGAAGCGTTTATCAACGCGGTTGATGTAGTCGTACACCTTCATGATCCGTCCCGATCAATTACCGAACGCACGACACCTCCGCGTTCACATCAACCTTGGAACCATTTCCAGCACGCATTGTCACCTCGTCCTCAGCCAATCTTCATTTATTCCGTAGCTCCTATTTCAAGTTACAAATATGAGCAACTGAACTGGTATCAAATACCCAGGCGCTACTACGAACATTAGTAAGGAACACATCAATAACATGTATATCAAATATACCTTTGTTCACTTTGCCATCCTTCTTATCTGCCAAGTACTTTGGGCAGTTCCGCTTCCAGTGACCATTTCCTTTGCAGTAGAAGCACTCAGTTTCAGGCTTGGGTCCAGCTTTGGGCTTCTTCACAGGAGCGGCAACTTGCTTGCCATTCTTCTTGAAGTTCCCTTTCTTTCCCTTGCCCTTTTCTTAAAACTGGTGGTCTTGTTAACCATCAACACTTGATGCTCTTTCTTGATTTCTACCTCCGTCGATTTCAGCATCGCGAAGAGCTCGGGAATCGTTTTCATCATCCCTTGCGTATTATAGTTCATCATGAAGCCTTTGTAGCTTGGTGGCAGTGACTGAAGAACTCTATCAATAACACTTTCAACTGGAAGAATAATTCCCAACTGAGACAAGTGGGTATGATACCCAGACATTTGAGTATGTGTTCACTGACAGAACTGTTCTCCTTCATCTTACAGCTAAAGAACTTGTTGGAGACTTCATATCTCTCAACCCGGGCATTAGCTTGAAATATCAACTTTAGCTCTTGGAACATCTCATATGCTCCCTGGCGTTCAAAATGTTTTTGAAGTCCCGGTTCCAAGCCGTAAAGCATGGCACACTAAACTACCGAGTAGTCATCAGATCGAGCCTGCCAGACGTTCATAACATCTGCATCATCTCCTGCAGCAGGTCTGTCACCTTACGGTGCATCAAGGACATAATTCTTCTGTGCAGCAATGAGGATAATCCTCAAGTTACGGACCCAGTCCGTGTAGTTGCTACCATCATCTTTTAACTTAGCTTTCTCTAGGAACGCATTAAAATTCAAGGGAACGGTAGCACGGGCCATTGATCTACAACATAGATATGCAAAAACTATTAAGACTAAGTTCATGATAAATTTTAGTTCAAATAATCAAATTACTAATTAACTCCCACTTAAATCAACATCCCTCAAGTTGTCTAAGTGATACATGATCCAAATCAACTAACCCATGTCCGATCATCACGTGAGATGGGGTAGTCTTCAATGGTGAACATCTCTATGTTGATCATATCTACTATATGACTCACGTTCGACCTTTCGGTCTCCAGTGTTCCGATACCATGTCTGTACATGCTAGGCTCGTTAAGTTTAACCCAAGTATTCTGCATGTGCAAAACTGGCTTACACCCGTTGTATGTGAACGTAGAGTCTATCACACCCGATCATCACGAGGTGCTTCGAAACGGCAAACTTTAGCAATGGTGCATACTCAGGGAGAACACTTTCATCTTGAAATTAAGTAAAGGGATCATCTTATAATGCTACCGTCGTTCTAAGCAAAATAAGACACATAAAGGATAAACATCACATGCAATCAAAATATGTGACATGATATGTCCATCATCATCTTGTGCTTTTGATCTCCATCTCCAAAGCATCGGCGTGATCTCCATCGTCACCGGCACGACACCTTGATCTCCATCGTTGCGTCGGGGTCATCTCGCCAACTATTGCTTCTACAACTATTGCTAACGCATAGCGATAAAGTAAAGCAATTACATGGTGCTTAAGTGATTGACACACATGTCATACAATAATTAAAGACAACCCTAAGGCTCCTGCCGGTTTTTGAACTCATCGACATGTAAGTCGTGAACTTATTACAAAACATGATCATCTCATACATCAACATATATCACATCACATCTTGACCATATCACATCACAACATGCCCTGCAAAAACAAGTTAGACATCCTCTACTTTGTTGTTGCAAATTTTACGTGGCTGCTGCAGGCAACTAGCAAGAACCGTTCTTACCTACGCAAAACCACAACGGTGATTATCAAGTTGCTATTTAACCTTCTGCAAGGACCACCGTAGTCAAATCTGATTCAACTAAAGTAGGAGAAACAGACACCCGCCAGCCACCTTTATGCAAAACAAGTTGCATGTCAGTCGGTGGAACCGGTCTCATGTGCGTGGACATGTAAGGTTGGCCCGTGCCGCTTCATCCCACAATGCCGCCGAATCAAAATAAGACATTGGTGGGAAGCAATATGAACATCACCGCCCACAACTCTTTTGTGTTCTACTCGTGCATATCATCTACGCATAGACCTGGCTCATGATGCCACTGTTGGGGAATGTTGCACGGAAAACAAAAAAAATTCTACGCACACGCAAGATCTATCCATGGAGATGCATAGCTATGAGAGGGGGAGAGCATCTACATACCCTTGTAGATCGCTAAGTGGAAACGTTTATCAACACGGTTGATGTAGTCGTACACCTTCACGATTCGTCCCGATCAAGTATCGAAGATACGGCACCTCCACGTTCAGCACACGTTCAGCTCGATGACGTCCTCGCCTTCTTGATCCAGCAAGAGGGGCAAAGTAGTAGATGAGTTCCGGCAGCACGACGGCGTGGTGACGGTGGTGGTGAAACTTTTCCGCAGGGCTTCGCCAAGCACAACGGATATGGACGGAGGAGGAACTAGAGGGAGAGGGGGCGCCGCACACGGCTTGGGGATCGTGGTGTGTGTTGCCCCCTCCTCTCACATATATATAGGTGGGGGAGGGGAGGCAGCCCTAGGGGCGCCCCCAAGCTCAGTGTTGCTGATGTACAAATATTCAAGCAGATGATGAATGACCTCAAGGCCGAGTTCAACAAGAAGCGTGAAGAAGCCAAAGGCTCACACGAGCGCATGAAGTATTATGCGCAGAAGTGTGTGCAAGCGCACAATGAGGCTGAGAAGCGAAAAGCTCTTGGGCGTCCTGGCATCGACCCCAAGATGGCTGCCAAGAAGAAGAAGTCTGCTGAAGCCAAATCAGATGCTTCAAGGCAGGGGCAACCAAGCATTGTCTTCCCTGCCAGCATGACTGGCTCACAACCAAAGGTCTCCTCAGCAGCTTCTGAGCAGAAGAAGACAAGGCAAGCTGAAGCTGAAGCCAGGAAGAGGAAGCTCAAAGACACTTCTGATGATGCTCCCTCAAAGAAAAAGCTCAAGACAAAGGGTTCTAAGTCTTCAAGAAAAGAGCGTGCTGCTGCCCAAGAGCCCCTCACTGTTGAACCCATCTCTGTTGCTCCACCAGACAACTGCGAGCGCCGCCTTGTGATTCATGAGCCTGCTTCCACAGAGGCTCCAGAAAGTGAAGAGATTCCAGTTGTTGACCCCAACGCAGCTGAAGACATTGGTCGTAAAGACAATGTTAATGATGATGAAGTCCTTCCTCAGCTTGAACCCAATATGGTATCATCGCCTGCTCCCACGAGCAGTGAACTCATTAGCATTGGTCGTCCCTTGACGCCAGTTGCTCAAGGTGATTCATGGGTAGAGCAACAACAAGACACCCCCTTGCAAGATGAGATCCCTCGTACTCCACCAGCTCAAGTCACCACTCCGGTGCTTGATGATGACTACATGGCATAGACCACTCCCTCTCCAAAGGTGTTGCCAGCATTCCGCAGGCTTCGCAAAGGCCTCAGGCCACATGTCTCCATGACAAGCATTCCAGAAGAGGATGTGCAACACACAAGCTCAGTAGCACGTCAAGTGTTCCCTGAAGCCATCCCCTCTGTGACTACTTCTGAGTCTGAAGCTAAAGCTGCTGAAGACATTCCGGCTACATCAGCCGAAGAAGACAAAGAAGAAGAGAGAGAAGCCACTCCTCCTGCTAGTGATCCTGTCCGACAAGAAGAGAATGTGATTGTGCCAGACCCTCCTGTCATTGAAGAGATGGAGGTTGAAAACAATGAGGCTGCCACCACCAACAACACTGACGCCAATGACACTGTCATGGCTGAAGACAATGTGGAGCCCGAAGCCAATGCTGCAACTGACAACATTATGCAACCAATCACTTCTGATGAAGCTGTTCCTCCACCAAGGCCTCATACAATGGAATGTGCGTTCAGTCATAGTGGTGTGTTGGTGACTGTCAAGTGGCCTATCATGGTTCCACCAACTGCTCCCGGACCTCAGTATGATTATCATGTGGAGCAAAGGCCACAAACTCAGAAGCCAAAGCCAAGATTGCCAAGGCTTCCAAGTGCTGCCACGACTCAAGGCTCGTTCAGTGTGCTCAGTTTTAGAGAGCAAAACACTTTCTTTGACAGCACCAAGAACCCGTACACGAAGCCCAAGATATCCTCTGACGGGTTTTGGAGCCATCAGCAACGAAGCTACTACTCCTGCATCTTATACAACCAGGACCGGATTTTTCCTCATAAGCGTCTGGATTGTGATGCTATGGCTGGGCTGCCATGCCTTGAAGATACCCTTGACTGTTTCAGGGACGTTGGGCTGCTTCCATTCGTGACTGACAAAGAGCACTGGAACGAAGAGCTTCTGCTACAGTTCTATGCCACATTGCACATTCAAGGCTACAACAGGGATCCGAAGACTTGGATCCTTGAGTGGATGACAGGTGATATTCATCATGAAGCCAAAGCTCAGGACATCATTGAGCTTACTTCCCTGCCCACTCCAGGTGAGTTGTTTGAACCTGGTTGTCAGCTTCATCAAAATGAACTGCAAAGCATATTCCAGAGGCCAGAGCCCAACATGAGCCAGATGCTGAGCATGATGAAGCCATTGCCCCATGACGCCGAATACCCCAAGGAGTTCTTCGTTAAGGACCTTGAGTACTTGCCCCGCACAGTTTATCACATTTTGAGGCGTACTCTTTGGCCAATCAAAGGCAATTCCTCTGAAGCTAAACTCGAAGGCGCCATGAAGACATTGGTTTTCTACATCATCAATGGCATCAGATTCAATACTCAGGATTTCTTCATCCGACAACTTGCAGCCTCTGGGATTGATCTCTTTGGACTGAAGTTTTATGCTCCATGGGTGATGCGTTTGATCAAGCTTCATTCATCGATCAACTATCAACCTTCAGCGCGCAACCATGTTGTATTTTTGCCTGATGTTGATATGTCCATTGAAGCCATCTACCCTGAGCCAGCTAAGAAGCCACTCCATCTTCAAAATGCAGAATTCCAAAGCTTCACGCAGCCAATTGAGGGCACTCATGTGCCAAATTCTGCTACTCCGGCTTATCCTCTGGCTGGCAACTTGCGTCTGCCGCATCGTGCCAATACTGAAGCCACTGCCAGCACTATTGCTCAAAGGCCTCAGAAGCGTTCCCGTGTCCTCAACGACCGTGAGCTTCTGGTTTCTCTGCATCAAAAGCAGGATAGGCATCATGACTAGCTGAAGCGCCAAATGCAGAGTCTCTTGGT
The DNA here is from genome assembly GCA_011799875.1 of Thinopyrum elongatum. Classification (NCBI taxonomy): domain Eukaryota; kingdom Viridiplantae; phylum Streptophyta; class Magnoliopsida; order Poales; family Poaceae; genus Thinopyrum; species Thinopyrum elongatum. The sequence continues at coordinate 310,959,402 of CM022302.1, read as the reverse complement.
AGATGTAAATCGCATTCGCAACTTGGCCACCAAGAACTCCTTCGTAGCACATGAAGCCTGTCGGCGGTCCTGGAAGAGCCTCACACTGCTCTGCCCTGAAGATGATCTTCGCGAAGATGGCTTCACCGAGAGCTTCAAGTTTGACTCTAGGCCTCCGCAATCTGCAAGTTGGCGTCGCACACCTTCAATTGAAGATTCTGAACACTCGTCTTCAGCTGCGACTGTTGTTGCGAGAGTCGTCGATGAAGAAGACGACGCCACTTCACCAACTCTGGCTGCACTGCACCACGATTCTGCTTCAGGCCCGTCTCCACCACCCAACTTCAATGTCGACCCTGCTCCAACATCTTCTCCAACTGGGAACGAGTAGATCCTCTATGTCTTCAAACCTTTTTGGTCCTTACTGACAAAAGGGGGAGAAGCATATGAGGTTGATAGTCTTCTAGCGGGTCCATATGGGGTGGTTGCATTATTTTGCTAAGTTCTTACAACTCTCGTTTTGAAACCATTTGGCTCTTGAGTTGTAACACTTAAACTTGATGGTCGTCTACTACTTTTGCTGCTACTTTGTGATGCGATGATAAATTCCGCATGAAGTCATTCTGCAGACGTCCATTTCTCATTATGCATGTCATTATCTTCACTATTTTTATATATGCATGATGAATTGTCTTCGTAAGTTGAAGAGGATCTCCACAAAGTAAAACCTGCCATGTGCATTTGCATTCAAAAGCAAACTACTTATATGCACATCTTCAGGGGGAGCCTTTTGCAACTTATGAAGACAATGACTTTGATCTTTAACTTTCCCATACTTTAATCCCTGTTGAAAACTTCAACCAGTTTGTCATCAATCACCAAAAAGGGGGAGATTGTAAGTGCATCTAGTGCCACCCCTAGTTGGTTTTGGAGTATTGACGACAAACCTGGTTGAGGGACTAATGTGTTTGTGAGAATTGCAGGATAACACAGGTAGTGGTCCCTCATTGATTCGGTTTACCTACCAGAGATGACCCCTAAAAATGTGTGAAGACATTGAAGACAATGGTGGTTCGTGAAGACATTCGCGATGAAGATTATGACATGTGAAGACATTCACTTGAAGACTATGGAGTGCGAAGACATAGTTGTTTCGTAGTTTCCTTTTCTTCTTCATTGAGTCATAGGAACCACCGTACTGTTAAGTGGGGTCCAAGTGAACAAAGTCAGAGTGACTGAAGTGATGCTCAACCAAAATCCTATGTCTTCGAGCGAAGACAATGAGAGCAAACCTTATCCAGAGCTGGATGAGTTAGCTTTACTTGTAGCCCAAGTCAAGCTGCCGCGTGTGTTTGAAATCTGACCGTTGGGCACGTGTCGGTTCCTTAGTGACCCAGGGTCATTTCGGACATATCAGGTCGGGTTGCCTCCTGGCTATAAATAGCCCACCCCCTACACCATAAATTGGTGGCTGCTCAGAGTTAGTGCACGGCTTTTGTCGTTTGAGAGCAACCCACCTCCGAAGCCTTTGAGAGAGAGATCCTTGCGAGGGCAAAGCCCAAAACACCCAGAGCCAAAGAGTGTTAGGCATCACTGAAGTCTTTCTGTCCGCGTGACCTGAAGACTTGTTACACTTGAGGACTGTGAATCCTCCAGCCGGTTAGGCGTCGCGTTCTGAGCATCCAAGAGCCATTGTGGATTGCCGGTGAACGAAGTCTGTGAAGGTTTGGAAGTCTACCTTGAAGACTTACCGGAGTGATTGGGCGAGGACTGGGTGTCCTTAGCTCAAGGGGAATAAGGTGAAGACGCGGTCTTCTGAGTTCAATCTCAGCCTCCCTAACCAGACGTACAGTTGTCACAGCAACTGGAATTGGTCTACCAAATCCTTGTCTTCACCAAGCAACTGGTTCTATCCCCCACTTCCCTTTACTTTACAGTTTGTCTTCGTGTGAAGACTTTTACCTATTTGGCTTCATACTGTCTTCCATTCTGATCCATACTACCTAGCTGCTGATAGTCTTCGTACTTTCACTACATTGCTCACTTGACTATGGCTTGTCTAGTGTAGTCTATCTTCCGCTGCATATCAATAGGTTCATTTCATCTGTTTGTCTTCAAATACCTAGTGTTTTGAAGACTTTCATAAAAATCGCCTATTCACCCCCCTCTAGTCGATAACTAGCACTTTCAGTAGTCCAGCATGTCGGTTAAATCCACGATAGTGGCTACTAAGTGGGTGGTGGGTGGGACGTAAAATTCCCCTCGGTTGGCCTCAAGCCCGATCTGATCAAAGATCAAGGGCGGTCTATCCGTGATTCTCATCATCTGGATTCGATCTAACATCTCGTTTAACAGTGAGAGGTCGGTCAGATCCGTACTCTAGCATCTTTCGGAGTTGATTTCCGGTATGCATGCATAGAGAGTGCGTTCGGCCAAGGGTGGCCCCTGGTCTTCGGACGCTGAGAGCGGATCCGAGCTCGAAGCCGGATCCAGGATGAGAGCCGACCTGGAGATGGGATCGGCGAGGAGGTCCGAAGTTGAGGCTTCAGGACTACTGGGCCCCTCAGGTAAGGCTGAGAACCCAGTAAAGATGAGATCGCCCCGAGCATCGGCGACGTGCTCCAGGTTGCGAACCTGATTTCTTGCTCAGGGGCGAAACTGTCTATATGGTCAAGGCAACCAGTCGGGTTGGCGTGTAGGACGATGCTGCCATACGCGAAGAGCTGGCCGGGCACGAAGGCGTTCCCGGTGTAGATGTCATCGCCAATGACTAAGCGAGCCATCGGTCCTTTGATGATCCAATAGCGAGGCTCTCAATGAAAGCACCAATGTCGGTGTCAAAACTGGCAGATCTCGGGTAGGGGGTCCCGAGCTGTGGATCTTGGATCGATGGGTAACAGGGAGCGTAGAGACAATGTTTACCCAGGTTCGGGCCCTCTCAAAGAGGTAAAACCCTACGTCCTGCTTGATTGTATTGATGTGTTTGTATGACAATTACAAAGTTGATCTACCACGAGATCAGATGAACTAAACCCTAGGTGGGTATGATGAAATGGTTCTCCCTTCGTACGGTCTAATCCTCTGGTTTATATAGACGCCAGGAGTACCTAGGGTTACATATGGTTGGTTACCTTCCGAGGAAAAACATGCCGTCTATGCTAACTAGGCTTGGAGGATACGCCAAGTCTTCGGAGGTTTCCTTCTGGAGCACGGGGTTGCCTGTAGTCCGGCCTTCCTTCGATGATCCAGAGGCAGCCCATTAATCCGGCCTATGAGAGATAGGCCGGCGGCCCGAGGACCCCTTAGTCCGGGACACCCTCACCCAGTTCTCTTTGAATCTCAGTTTGAGCATAATTTCCTTCAGAAAGGGCCACTCTACTCATTCATACGTTTTGTGCATGTCCAATTTGATAGCGCATAGGCCCTCTTTACCATTCTTTTTTTCTCTTTATTGTATGGAAGCACTCATACGCCACTAAAATATTATCAGTAATCATACGTCCGGGCACAAAAGCGCTTTGAGTCATGCTAATAATTTCTGATAGGTTTATTTTCAAGCGAGCCGCAATCATTTTTGACATAACCTTATACACCACATTGCACAGACTTATTCGTCTAAACTGAGGTTACCTTTTCTGGAGAATTCATCTTTGGGATCATTACAATTGCAGTATCATTCCAGCCATCAGGTATAGATCAAGTATTTACCGCCTGAAGTACCTCTTTAATCAGATCAACCCCCAACATAGATTAATTTTTTATCAGAAATAGCATGCAGACCATCCGGACCTGGGCTTTCAAGTCTCCAATATCAAAGAGGGTCTTCCGAACCCCCTCTTTCGTATAAAAGGTGAGAAGAACGTTATTCATTTCAGGAGTCACTTTCTTCTTTTGACAAGAGATTGAACCTCCAGATTCGGTAGAGATACTTTGTGTTACCTTACCAACAACAGACTCAGTTCAGTCAGGCTTTATTGGGCCGGAGACTAAGGGGGCAAAAATCTCTGTTGGGCCGGAGATGAAGGGGCCGAAGTGCAGATAACGAAACACGCACTTGGACTTGTGAGAGGTTTCCATCCCCGGAACCTTCCCCATCCGTCCAGTCCTATCGCCGCCTCCGCGCTCCTCCAATCCGATCGACCTCGCCGCCGGTAACGAAGCCTTTCTCCCTCTTTGTCCCTCTGTCTCTCGCCTCGCTCATCTGCTCCATCACTCGTAGTCTCTCGATTCGCTGGCCCTTGCTCGGGCGAACGGTGAAAAGTTTGCCCTCCCTTTTTCCTTTTCACTCGATTGTTACAATCTACTGCCTCTTCCGAGTTATTGGATAGGGTCGGTGATATTGGTGTGGTCTCTCCGCTGTGAATCCGTAGCTTCCTTGTAGTTCCAGAAGTACGAAGTTTTGGGATGCAATGGAATGATGCAATTCTTTGACTTCTCTTATTCTATTCGCGTGGAGAGCTTGCCAATTTGGCTCGTTTTCCTTCTAACCAAGAAGATGGAGGTTTTCCAGATTGTGGCTGGTTGAAATGATAAACTGGTATTGTCCTAAGAGGGTTATGATTTGTGTAATGTAGCCCTTGTGACTATTATAGGGTACAACGCAATTGGAATTCTGCTACATGTTTCCTTATGTTCTGCTCCCCCCAGAAGTTTGAATGCAGCAGGACTTTTTGATGGATGTCTGTATTGCTCTACCGGTCTATATTCCATTTGATGACCTTTTTGATGCTTTTTTTTTGCAGCCTGGAATCTTGTTTGATAACCCATAAACCATGTTCAAGAAGAATGTTGATGCAAAAGCTCTACAACGTTTGTCAGGCGCTGACAAAAAGAAGCTGAGAAGAACCGCCAAGCAAAGGTTTCCGCAAGCATCTGACGATGATCTGGATGCCATTCTTCCTCCAAAGGTAACGAATTTTCTTTATCAGTATGTGGAGTAATAACAGTATAACCCTATAACATGCTTCCTCCAAAGGTATTAAGTCTTGCAAATATGTTACATGGTTTTAGCTCGCCAAATGGTTCAAGTTATATTACATCAATATATAACTGGGCTTATAATAGATAGACTGGTCTACTTTTACATGCGATAGCTGTGAATTTTCAGCATTCACCCGCACCCACCTATCTAACTGGCCTGTATTGTTTATCAAGTGAAGTATCAACTGTATTATTATCTACCTTATATTTTGTGGTGTTGCCAGTTTACGGAAGAGTGCCTGTATATATCTTTTCAATCAAACTTACTTATTATTTGTTGCATTTATATCTTCTTCATAACTTTGTGAATATATTGCATTACGGATAGGTTGAGTTAACAGTCGCTAAGTACCCAAGCCGGACTCTTGTTTATGGCATAGAGGGAGAACTGCCAATGCTATTCGACATTGATGGAAGAGGCCATGAGCTGTTTCCAACAGGTTATTTTTATTTCCAGATTGCAGAGTAATACATTTATTTTCATCTAGTAATCTTAACCCTTCTCATGTCCACTGTGTTGTGTCTTTTTTGTTATTGCAATTTTTGAAATGCTTATTTTGATTGTGGATGTATAAAACAAAATTTAGGAAGAGAATCTCACATGCTAATGCTTCAAGCAATGAGTGTAGTCCTCAGTCTGTTGTTTTCTAACTATTATAATAATTGATTCTTTAATGTGATAGTTCATGTGCTTCTAACCAATTGAACTCTTTGTTTGATTTATTGGTTTTCAATTAATTCTAATTTTATGCGCTGCTAACTACACACTCTAGCTTGCATGAAAAGTGACTGGAATGGTAAATTGGTACGTAGTAATTCTTGTCGACGTGCTATCATTCTGCAAGTTGCTTTTTCCAAGAGTGTATGGGTACCATAGTAGGGATGTAGGGAAATAAATAATGCACTGACGTTGAAAGCCAACCTGAACTTTGTAGAATACAGGAGGGCATATGTGTCTAAGCCAAAGACAACATGCGCCTAAATTAGTATGACTATATTACTTCAGCAAGAGGAAATTTTGATATGTCTATTTATTGTTTTGAATGGCTTAATTTTCTGTTTTTATCAAATAGGTGAAAATATTATGCTTCTGCTTGGGATAGCTGAGCTACAAACTGTGTGGGATCCATCTTTAATGTGCTTTAATTTGTTGATAAAGTTATGAGTTGGCCTCAAATGTGATCACAGCTTGCTGTGCGTTTTAGATCTCAAGATAAGTGCATTCCTCATTCTCTACTTTGTAGCATTATTTAATTGGTGAAAATGTTGCAGTTTATGCACTCTGGAAGGTTCCTTATCTGTTGCCAGCTTTTGCACTTAAGGGTGGTGAAGTTTCACACTTCATTCTTGGTGGCGCCGATCTTATGTTTCCTGGTATCAGCGTACCTCCAGAAGGATTACCTTCTTTCCAAGCTGGCCAGCCATGGTCAGTTAAAGTCCCTGGTAACCCTGCTCCAATTGCTGTAAGTTTCTCATGGTCTCTTGCACTAGTTTGGCTCGCAGTTTTTATTAAGTAATCTTGCCAAAGATGTACAAGTCCAACTTCTGGTTCGGTTACACGCTCTACACAGGTTGGGACCACAACTATGAGCAATACTGAAGCACTAAAGGCAGGATTACGTGGCAAGGCTTTGCGGATTGCACATTACTATAAAGATTTGTTATGGCAAGTTCAATGCTATTAATGCACACCTGAGTTTATCTTCACTTCTATAAATAATTGTTAAATATTATTGCAGGGCTTCTGCTGATGGTCGTTATGTTCCAAATGAAGGATTTTATGATGACATGGTTATTGAAGATCCTAATTTTGCTTCCGCTTCTCAACATATTGACTCTTCCGAAGACCCTTCAGAAGGAAAGCAAGACAAAGCAGCTGTTGATGTCTCGGAGTGTCATACTGAAGATCTTGCCATTAACAGTGAAACCATAGAGAATGTAACAGCTGGCGTGAGCGAGCTAAATTTGCCTCAAGAGAAAACCACCGAGGAACAGACCCAGGAGAAGGAACATCAACATTTGTCTACTGAAGAAATTGACTCTCTCTTGGACATATGCCTTCTGCAAGCATTACACACGAACGTAAAAGATAAAGACCTCCCCATGCCAGGAAGTATATTGTGGTATGTGTATATAGTAATTTCACATCGATGAACAATTTGTTATTCTGTCCCTTCTGAGTAGGTTCATGTGACACTAATCGTTTTCCCTCCGGTCATATGATTGAGATGAGTTATTCGCACAGCTTTATAATGAGTCTCATTACCTAATCTTTTGATAGTCAACAAAACCATGTTTCACTCTAATCTACATCAGTAAATATTGGCATTGCTTTGGGAAAATAGATCTTGGTACTGATCTTCTATATCTAGTAAATGATAATTTGGCAGGGTGACTTCACCAAGATATCCAACTCTCCTATAACCTGCATTTTTTTATGATGCATAACTATTATCTTGTTCATCTTCTGTTTACTGTTCTGTGTAGGTCAAATCACATTCTCCCATGCAGACCTCCAGGTGTTACGCTTGATATTAAGAAGTCATCATATAAAAAACTATCCAAGTGGTTGCAGTCAAAATCTTCTTCTGGCCTTGTAAGCTAGTTGGGCAAAGCTTTTCTTTTAAGCTTCATTTATGGTAAATTAGAAGTCTATTAAATAGCCGAGAATACATTATTGTTCGCTAGATTGTCATGTATCTGATAACTAGTAACTCTTTAAGCCCTTTAAGTAAGCAGATACATGACAGGGTTCCTAAGGATTTCTAAGAAGTTAACTTACATACTAGGGTTTGATTTATTCATCTTCCATGTCTTTCAGCACGTTTAGTCGAGTAGAGCTGATGTATCCTATCCCTTGGTTGTGAACTCCTTTGCACAGTTGGAATCTGTGAAAGGTTTTGCTCAAATGGTTTTGTCGAACTTGGTACAGAAGTGCTACACTCATCCTAACATCTGGAATAGAGCATTTGTGATTGAAGGTCGTGTGCTTATTAATCTTTCTTACTATATAATACAGTTCTCTTGCGAACTTGTAAGATTTAGAAAGAGTCATGATGATGATGCATTGATGTGTGGTAATGTGGTATCGTATCGAAATGAAGTTTGATTTACGAATTATCAGTACATACTACCCATGTTTGGAACTAATCCAGTTTTTAAATTCCTCAAGATTATCTAATGTCCATTAAATTTACAGATCTCAGTGAAAGAGGACAAGCATAAAAAGGAAGTCATGTTGATAGGTATCAGTCGCAAACATCCAGACTACACGGCCTTCAAACATCAAAAGAGGGTACAGGAGCCAGTTGAACAGCATGATAACATTGTTGCCGATGGCAGCAGTACAAAGCAACTGGAAGTGGATGAAATTTATAAGCCAAGTTCGCATGTCAACCCAATATTTTTGGCTGTTGACGCTGACACAGGGAAGTATTACAGTGCATCAGAGGCGTTTGATGTGGTTTTCAGGTTTGTTTCTGGTACAGCAATTGATTCTCGTAGTCTACAAGTTCTATGTTTGTAAAGCGGGAAGACTGCAAGTTTCTGACATTTCAACTAATTTTATTCTCATATGATTGAAGGTATGTGGAGAAGGAAAATTTGGTCAAGCAAACAGACAAGGCCAAAGTAATTCTGGATGCTACATTATGTGATGCTCTGTACAAAGGAGCTGTGAAGAAGGGTTTAGCATACCCAAGTGAGATCCACAAGAAGGATTTAGGGTCAACATTTATTAACCGTATGCAAATTCATCATAGAGTAGCTAGAGGAAATGAGGTGGCCATTCGCAAGGGCGCCATACGGACTGTTCAAATCATGACAGAAAGAAGGCAAGGGAACAAGATGACGACCCGAGTCTCTGGATTGGAATGCTTTTTGCTGGATGCCGACTCCTTGGCTTCTGAACTACAAAAGAAATTTGCTTGCAGCACCACCACAGCTGAGCTTCCAGGTATTATTGCTTTGTACCCATGGTAGGAGCTAGGGTTCTACCCGGTCTAGGGCGCAGCCTGTAGGGAAAAGAGGGAGGAGGGCGAGGGCGAGTGTGCGGCGGCCGGCGGCTGGGCGCCGTCCTTGCGGCTGGTGCGGCGGCGGCGGTCACAGGAGGCGGCTAGGGCTTAGAGTTTCCGGCTCCTCGGGGAGCCGGGCAATAGAATTGTCTTATTGCTTAATTCCCAAAAGAGTCTTACAACTTGTTTATATAACCACGACATGAAATAAAACTAAGATAACTTGTGGGCTAAGCCCCTAACTAAGCCTGCCCGGTGGGCCTCCTACGGGCATAAGTCTGCCCGGTCATAACATCTCTCCCCGCCTGCGCAAACAACTCGTCCTCGAGCTGGAACTCTGGGTAGTGTTGGCGGAACTCCCCGCGCTGCTCCCAAGTGGCTTCCTCCGCCGGAAGTCCAGCCCACTGAATCAACACGTACCACACTCCGCGACGTAGCTGGGCCTGCAACACCTTCTCCGGTCCTGGAAGAAGACGCCCGTCGGCGGCCGGAGGAAGCGCGGGAGGAGCCGCAGGTGGCTCCCCACGGAAAGGCTTGAGCAGCCCCACATGGAAGACGTCGTGGATGCGAGCACCCACCGGAAGCTGAAGGCGATAAGCCACCTTCCCGATGTGCTCCAGGACAACAAAGGGCCCGGCATAGCGAGGACCCAGCTTCCGCTTCGCGCGTGGGTCCAGTGACTGCGTAGAGCGGTGAAGAAGACGCAGCCACACCCAATCACCCACCGCGAACTCCGCCTCGCGATGGTGGCCGTCGTAGTAGTGCTTGGCCAGCTGCTGGGCCTGAAGGAGGCGTTGCCGGACCTCCGCCAGCATCTCATCACGGCTCCGCAGAAGATCCCCGGCCGCCTTGGTCCGAGCCGTGGCCGGATTGACAGGTAGGATCGCCGGGGGCGGCCGGCCGTAAACCACCTCAAATGGCGTGGCATGTAGGGCGGAGTGAAAGGAGGTGTTGTAGCAGTACTCCGCCCACGAGAGCCAGTCCACCCATGCCCGAGGACGATCACCTGTGACACAACGCAAATACATGGCAATCACCTTGTTGACGACCTCGGATTGGCTGTCCGTCTGAGGGTGGAAGGCCGTGCTCAGGCGGAGCTTCACGCCCGCCATCCGGAAGAGATCGCGCCACACATGCCCCGTGAACACGGGGTCCCGATCACTGACGATCGAAGAGGGAAACCCGTGGAGGCGGACGATACCGTCGAAGAAGGCCTGGGCCACGGACGCCGCCGTGTAGGGATGACCGAGCGCGATGAAGTGAGCATACTTGGAGAAGCGGTCGACCACCGTGAGAATGACCGACTTGCTGCCCACCTTGGGGAGGCCCTCGATGAAGTCCATGGAAATGTCCGCCCAGACCTGAGACGGCACCTCCAATGGCTGGAGCAGACCAGCCGGCCTCAGTGTCTCCGTCTTGTTACGCTGGCACGTCACACAAGACCGCACCCAGTCACGGACCAGGGCTCGATCACCTGGAATGTAGAAGTCGGCGCGAAGACGATGGAGGGTTTTCTGCACACCCTCATGGCCCGCCGAGTGGGCTAGCAGCAGCACCTGGTGACGGAGATCGTCGTGCGCGGGAACGAAGACCCGGCGCCCATGTAGGAGCAACCCGTCGGCGAGGCGCCATGGCTCCTCCAGCTCACCCGCCGCCAGCTGTTGCTGAAGGAGGAGCGCGTCCGGCGCGGCCGCGGTTGCCCGGCGGATGTCGGCGAAGAGGGCGAAGGAGGGCCCCGAGCGGATGCAGAGTACCGCCCCCTCAGAGTCACCGAGGGCGGTGTCGGCGTCACGCCGAGACAGGGCGTCGGCGACGGTGTTAAGGCGGCCCAGATGATACTCGACAGTGAAGTCGAAGCCGAAGAGCTTACTGGTCCACTGGTGCTGCGGTACGGTAGACAGCCTCTGGTCCAGCAAGAACTTGAGGCTGTAATGGTCCGTACGGATCCGGAAAGACCGACCCCACAGATAGGGCCGCCAGTGACGCACTGCCTGCACCAAGCCAATGAGCTCGCGCTCATAGGCCGCGAGCTTAAGATGGCGCGTGGCAAAGGGCCTGCTGAGGAAGGCGAGGGGACCATCGCCCTGATGAAGGACCGCGCCGAACCCCGCACCGGAGGCGTCGCAGTCGACGATGAACGGGCGATCGAAGTCAGGCATCTGAAGGACGGGGCCCGTCGTGAGGGCCCCCTTGAGGGCCTCGAATGCCGTGGTCGCCTCCTCATCCCAGGCAAAGGCGTCGCGACGGAGCAGGCGCGTGAGCGGAGACGCGATGAGGCCGAACTCCCGGATAAATTTCCGGTAGTACCCCGCGAGTACCACCTTGTCGGCGTCCATGGCCACCCCCTTGGCCGAGATGACGTGACCGAGGTAGGCGACTGAAGGTGTCCCGAACGAGCACTTCGAGCGCTTAAGATGAAGATGGTGCGCTCGAAGCTCGTTGAAGACGATGGCGACGTGCTGAAGATGCTCCGCCCACGAGGCGCTGTAGATAAGAATATCATCAAAGAAAACGAGCACAAACCGACGCAAGTAGGGGCGGAGGGCGTCGTTCATCAGAGCCTGAAACGTCGCCGGGGCGTTGGAGAGACCGAACGGCATGACCAAGAACTCGAAGTGGCCGTGGTGAGTCCGAAACGCCGTCTTGGCGATATCATCTGGGTGCATGCGCACCTGGTGGTAGCCCGACCGGAGATCGAGCTTGGTGAAGAAGCGCGCCCCATGTAGCTCGTCCAGGAGCTCGTCGACCACCGGAATAGGAAACTTGTCCTTAAGAGTCAGGGCATTAAGGGCGCGGTAGTCGATGCAGAAACACCACGTGCCGTCCGACTTGCGGACGAGGAGGACCGGCGCAGAGAACGGTGATGTGGAGATCCGGATGATGCCCAAGGCGAGCATGAGCGCGCACTGCCGCTCCAGCTCGTCCTTCTGCAGTTGAGGATACCGGTAGGGCCGTACTGCCACCGGTGCCGAGCCCGGCAGAAGATGAATACGGTGGTCGTAGACCCGGGCCAGCGGAAGGCCCTGCGGCTCGTCGAAGAGGTCGCTGTGCTGCTGCAGAAGGTGATCCAACAAAGGATGCTCGGCCTCGGAGGTGGCCACGGCCAGCTGGAGCTGGGGCATCGCTGGCGAGGCGCCCCCAACACCCTCTCACCGGACGCGGCGGCCAAGACGCTAGAAGGTCATCGTCAGGGCGTCGAAGTCCCAGAGGATGGGGCCGAGAGTCCGCAAAAAGTCGACGCTGAGGATGAAGTCGAAGCAGCCCAAGTCGATGCCGGCGCACGTGATGGTGAAGTGCTCGTCGCCGATAGTGATGGGCACGTCCCGTGCGAGCCCATGGCACCGGAGGCGGTCGCCGTTAGCCACGGTGACCCGAAGTTGCTCCCCGCCTGTCGGCTGAAGCGCTAAGCGCCGCATGGTGGCCTCAGGCAGGAAGTTATGCGTGGAGCCCGTATCCAGGAGGGCCACCAGGCGCTCGCCGTGGATCGTCACCGGTAAGAGCATAGTCCGCTCGTCGCGGATGCCAGCCAGCGCATGGAGCGAGACGACGAGTGCCGTCGCCGGAGCGGGCGCGGGCGCGGGCTCCGCCGCGGCGGGGTCGTCGAGCCCGTCGACGGGTGTGTCCTCCTCGACATAGTCGGCCGTCTCCAAGTAGAAGAGGCGCGGGCAGACATGGCCCGGCGCGTAGGGCGCATCGCAGTTAAAGCAAAGCCCCAGGCGTCGGCGCTCGAGCTGCTCCGCCTGAGAGAGCCGACAAAAAGGCCGCGTCGCAGCCGGGGCGGCTGCTGGTGGCGCGGCCGGAGGTGCAGGTGCTGCCGGGGGCGGTCGGGGGGGCTGCCGGCCCCCTCGAGTTGGTGTCGCCTGCTGCAAAGCCTGGGCGCGACACTCGAAGGCCCGAGCATAGTACATGGCCGTCTGGAGGTCCTGGGGCCCCCGCAGCTTGACGTCCACGCGGATGTGGTCTGGAAGGCCGCCCACGAAGAGCTCGGCCCGCTGAAGTGCCGTCACACCCGGCGCATGACACGCCAGTGCCTGGAAGCGATCGGCGAAATCCTGCACCGTGGAGGTGAAGGGTAGGCGGCCTAACTCCGCCAGGCGGCTCTCGCGGATCGGCGGCCCAAAACGAAGGAGGCACAGCTCGCGAAAGCGCTCCCACGGGGGCATGCCGCCCTCATCCTGCTCGAGGGCGTAGTACCATGTCTGTGCCGCTCCGCGGAGGTGATAAGAGGCGAGCCAGGTGCGATCCGACGCGAGTGTGCGCTGCCCGCGGAAGAACTGCTCGCACTGGTTGAGCCAGTTGAGGGGGTCCTCCGTGCCGTCATAAGTGGCGAAGTCAATCTTGGCGAACCGTGGCGTCTGGGTCGGAGCGCCATGACCGACTGACTCGGCGGCGCGGAGCGGCGATGACGGCGGCACCCGGTCGATGGTGGGGCGGCCGGCGTAGGGGCCCGCGGAGCCGGACGGGTCTCCGTACTGCAGTGTGGGTACCGGCGGTGCCCCGGCCTCCGTGTAGACTGGCGGTGGTGACGTCCCGGTCAGCCAGGCCGGAATCGGGGACGGTGGAAAGCGAACGTGCTGTATCGGGAGGCCTCCCGGCGCGGACTGCCCGGGACCGAAGGTGGGCGGCGGAGCCGCCGGCAGCGGAGGCTGCTGCTGGACCAGTGCGGGGGGCGTGGGTGGCGCGGCGAGGGCCGGCGCCGGCCACTGCGGCCACTGTGGCGCGGTGGCGGGCGGCTGATGGAGCGGCGGCTGGGCCCCGGCGAGCGCCGCGGGTACCGAGTACCAGGGCAGGGCGGGCGGTCCGGAGGAGGCGGCCGGCGGCAGAGGTGGCGGCAGCCCGTACGGACTGGCCAGGAACATCCGGATGCCCTGGACGGCGGTGACGAGGTCGTTGAGGACGCCGGTCATCTCCGCCGGGGAGTAGACCAGCGGCGCCGTGGAGGGTGGTGGCGGCGGACCCGTGGAGGGGGGCGGCGACTGGCCGGTGGAGGCGCCGGCGGTGGAGCCCAGCGGCGCGGTGGGGAGGGCCAGCGGCGCGGAGGAGAGAATCGGCGGCGGCGGGGTGGTGGTGGGCAGCGGGGGGATTGGTGGTGGTGCGGACATGGTCGAAACCGAGCTACCTGATACCAAGGTGGTAGGAGCTAGGGTTCTACCCGGTCTAGGGCGCAGCCTGTAGGGAAAAGAGGGAGGAGGGCGAGGGCGAGTGTGCGGCGGCCGGCGGCTGGGCGCCGTCCTTGCGGCTGGTGCGGCGGTCACAGGAGGCGGCTAGGGCTTAGAGTTTCCGGCTCCTCGGGGAGCCGGGCAATAGAATTGTCTTATTGCTTAATTCCCAAAAGAGTTTTACAACTTGTTTATATAACCACGACGTGAAATAAAACTAAGATAACTTGTGGGCTAAGCCCCTAACTAAGCCTGCCCGGTGGGCCTCCTACGGGCATAAGTCTGCCCGGTCATAACAACCCAACCCTTGTCCACCTGTTTCTTGATAGGGAAAAAGTTCGTGAGGGTGTGCAACCGATATATGTATATGCATTACAATTTACATTATCATTTCAGGTAAAAAGGGGCAACATGAGGTCTTGATTCAAGGCGGAGTCATCGAAAACCTGGCAAAGCACCTCGTTGACCATCACGGTGTTCCGAAGAGATATATTGAGGTTTATGACAAAACAAAGAAGTAGGAGGGGTGTCGACTCCTGGGAGTGCCGTCATAACATTGTTGAATTGTGGTTCAGGCTTGTTGTGAAAATGTGAAATGTTCTCTCAATGCGCCACTCACGTTTGTTGTCACTACCCATTGGACTGTGGTGTTTGCTTAGATAGTGAGGCTTTTGGTGGGCACTTGAGTTTCGTATTCGTGAACTAATTGTGTCGTCAAAATAGATCCCTTTCTATTTACAGATGGTTGATAATGATATGGTGACAATATATGCTTGGCCTGTGGTATATGTATGTGTACGTCAAAGAGTTGATGCATGGGAAAATTTTGTTTTTGCAACTAGCTTTTGCCCATTTCCTTTATGCGACTTTAGCTTTTGCCATTTCACTTTTGCGAAATTATTGGATCAAGTCATATTTGTCAAACTGTTCACCCGCCATGATTTAAACTTTGCTAAGTTTGGACAAGAACAAGCATATGGTTGCGGGTAAAAGTTCTCAATAGCCTTTTTGAATAATATTTTTCGCAAATGACAGATGTATTGGGTGAATAACACAAGGGCCAAAATAAAGATGAGGTTGTGGTTGAAGAAAATGATCCCTTGGCAGATTGGGACCAACACTTGAACAAGAAGCAGCACCGGTCTACTAGTGAGTTTGTTAGATACTTACAAGACACTACCTTGCAAAGATGATCTCGACATTCTTCGGTGTTGCCTAAAAAAATGGACCCATATAGGGGGTTGACATTTTCCCTATGACCCTAGCATGAACGGACGTTCTCTTAGGGAGACTCGCCATCAAAGACCGTTCCCTCGAAAAACCACTCTCAAGGAATGTTAAGGATTGTCATGCTCTAATAGAGAGATTTGTCCTGATATAATACAGATTTGCCATGCTAAGTGACGGTGTAATACACCGGGGGTCCACGAGGAGCCCGGCAGCAGGCCTGCCACGGAGCCCGAAGGATCAGATGAAATATTTGGTGACCATCTTGGCCCCCAAGTGTACGTGACGACGGTCAGATTGGATCCATCCCCTATAAAACCCTTGGCCCCCAAGTGTACGTGACGACGGTCAGATTGGATCCATCCCTTATAAAACCCTGGCCCCACTGTGCATATAAGGAGGGGGCTACGGGGCTCTCATTCCCATCTACTTCCGCGGACCTAGACTCTCGGTAGCAATACATCTCTCCCATTGTAATCCCTCGCACGAGGTATACTCACCATGAATACAATCACGAAGTAGAGCGTAGGGTATCACCGGAGGCCCGAATTTGGGTAGACTCTCTGTGTGACCTCCGTTCTGGTACTTCTGGCCACGCTTGCCACCCTACCGAGGGCACTGACGGATTTATGCACCGTCAGTTGGCGCGCCAGGCATGGGCTGCGTCGGCCGGAGGCCGATCCCAGGTTGGATCTCTTCCATCTTCTGGCGGCCTACCGCCGGGAGAGAGCCTAACTTTCGGCTCTTTCACTTTCACAGCGGATGGGATGGACTGCGTCGACATCAACCCACCGGCCTCCCCTATCCACACCGTCTTCTTCGGCGCACCGACTTTCGTCCTCAACGGCAACGACGACTTCTGCGTGTGCATCTCGCCGCTTCAGCAGATCGCATTGGCGGCCTCATCAAGTTCCACGACAGCTTCGTCACCAGCCTTCGGCCTAGGAGTTGTCTTCGGGTGATGTAGGCACGCCTGCATGACCAGATTGACAGCCACACCAAGGCTTGGCCAGACTCATCCAGTTACATGATGCTCTCGCCACTGACCTCCGATTTGGAGGACGACGACCATGCGCTAGCAAGCTCGGCGATCAGGGCTCGGGTCTGGGTCTTTAGATCGGGACATTGTGCCGACCTCACGGAGCACCACTAGCCCGCCCCAACATCTCATCTCATCTCATCACCAAGGTGTGTGACAACTGCTTCGCCGAGTACAACCAAGAGGATTGCATTATAGATGGGTCCATCTCTGACTGCAACATTGACACCGTAGACCTCGTCTCATTCTCCGACGGAGAAAGCAGCGAGGCCAACGTCATCTCCAACACGGACACCGAAGCCGACGTGGAGCTCCTGACCCCAGCCGTGGGGGCCGGAGACATCCAGCCAGTTCCAACCGTGGCGCTAGCATCAGACTATGAGGAGGCTCCACACGCCATCACACTCCAGCAAGTCATGATGACAGCCCCAGCCGGGATCTCTTCAGCGCCAATGACCTCGACCATGCCAACCACCAGTGGGACTTGGAGGTCCACAGCGAGCCTCCAGCCCCTCCCCCGGCCTCAGAGCTGGTGGTCATCACTTCATCAACGCCACCTCCACTCGGGCACCATATGGGCAACTTCAACACCGTCGTCACCGTCTCCGGGCTTCGCGACACCAGGGGATGAAATTTCCCGCCACCCCGGAGTAAGAATGACGGTACCCATGATCACCACAGATGCATCACGTTTCCTCAGCACCCCAATACCGGGGAGTGACCCCGCTATGAATAAATGGAGGCCTTCCGGAGGCCACCCTCACGGGAGGCACGGTGGCACAAGATAATAACCAATGAAAACTGGTGCTGACCTTGATGCCTGCCATGAGCGACCATCGTTGCTCTTGCGACCTTAGGTCGTGAGGCCGGCCTAGGCCACATAGAGCCCACAAATGCTGCCCTTCTCAAAACTCCCGCTCACAGCCTCCAAGCTGCCCTCGTACTGGCCGACAAGATCCTTGACACGCCAGAAGACCCGAACTTCCTGGCAAGCCTCATAAAGGTGTTTCGCAACATGGTGGAGCTCCAAGATAACATCAACTAGTCAAGGCAGTGCCTGGCTGGCACCGACAGTGTCGTCTCAGCTGTGGGACACCCTGTCTAGAGCCCGCGCAGAGGGGCTAGGAAGGAAACCTTCACCAACCAATCTAAGCAGACGCATCACAGAATCGCACACTCCTTCCCCCGCGAGCTCTACCAGTACAACATTGCATGGGCCACCATCCCGACCTCTGCAACCACCTTCGAGCCCGCGAGATACAACGCTACGACAACAACTATGAAGCCCCAGTGCCACGCTCATCCACCACCATGACCCGCATAGCTCCCCCATGTTTTGGGTATGATGTGATAACACACCCTTTCCCGCAGTTGTTCATCGTCCGAGGCATCGAGAAATATTCCGGCGACTCCTGTTCGTATGATGTGAATGAGCCTCCTTCTAAGGCAATGACCTTTCCCTATTTATACTCCCTCCGTTTCTTTTTAGTCTACATATAAAATTTGGTCAAAGTCAAACTTTGTAAAGTTTGAGTAACTTTATAGGAAAAAATATCAACATCTACAATACTAAAGTTATATGATATGAAAATTAATTTCATGATGCGTCTAACAATATTGATTTCATATTGTGAATGTTGATATTTTTTTCTATAAACTTAGTCAAAGTTGACAAAATTTGACTTTGACCAATTTTTATATGCAGACTAAAGAGAAACGGAGGGAGTACGGCTTCCTTCCTTCTCCTCTCTCCCCCGTGGGCCACAGAATGTTCGACCTGATCACAAATGAGAGGGAGGGAGAGAGAGATTGGGGGGGGGGGGGGCAATCCTCCCTCCTCCCTGATGGGTAAAGGACGCACCTTTTGACCATCCCAGGCATGGTGCTATAGGAAAACCCTGTAGCATCATGCCGCATCAGTGGTGTTGGGGAACATTGCATGGGAAACAAAAAATTTCCTACGCTCACCAAGATCCAATCTAGGAGATGACCATCTACGAGAGGAGAGATTGCATCTACATACCCTTGTAGATCGCTAAGCGGGAGCGTTAAGAAATGCGGTTGATGTGGTCGAACGTCTTCGCGATCCAATCACGATCCGTCCCGCGAACTCCCGATCCAAGTGCCGAACGGACGGCACCTCCGCGTTCAACACACGTACGGCTTGATGACGCCTTCACCTCCTCGATCCAGCGGGCGATGGTGAAGTAGTAGCTCGAGTCCTCCGGCAGCACGACGGTGTGGTGGCGGTGGTGGTGGCAGAATCTCAGCAGAGCTTCCCTAAGCACTACGGAGAGGAAGAAGGATACAAGGGAGAGGAGAGGCAGCGCCTGTGACGCCCCCGACTCAATCGTGCACTAATCATACATGCAAACATGCACGATCAAGCACAGGGACTCACGGGAAGATATCACAACACAACTCTAACACAACTTAAACGGAGATCCACAATATTACAGACCAGGGATCACGAAGATCCGAATACATAAGTCAGTCATACAAATATAATCTGAGTACAGACATAGTTAGACAAGTTTTGCCTTAAGAAGGCTAGCACAAACAACGACTCTAGATCGAAAGGCGAAGGCCTCCTGCCTGGGAACCTCCGATCCTACTCCTGGTCGGTTGGCTCGGTCCAGTAGTACGTGCCGTCTGGACCCTCCTGGTAGTAAGCTCCTGAGGTGGCATCTGGCTCCGGGACTCCATCGTATGGTGTATCATCAAGTAGGAGAATATGGGGAAAAAGAAGTAACAAAGCAACCGCGAGTACTCATCCGAAGTACTCAGCAAGCAAGGATCTACACTACATATGCAACATTATCAAAGAGGAAAGGCTGTATATGTGGACTGGGTTGCAAAAATGCCAGAATAGAGAGAAGGCCTAGTCCTATCGAAGACTAGCATCTTCAAGCATCTTCACGAAGCCACCATCTTGCAGCAATAGAGGATAGCAGAATAGCATTTTATTAAGCAAACATGTTGAAGCAAAGCCTAGAGATCCTTCCTCGACTCCCAGCGAGAAAGCGATCCCGAAGCTTCAATTAAGTAACAAGTATCCAGTTCAAGTAGTAGATCGGGATATACAAACTGAGCGTCCTTTACCGTAGGACCGGCTATCGATAGATTATTCTTCCCTGCAGGGGTGCACTACTGTTACCCAACACGCTCGATCAACTCTTGCCGGACACACTTGCTGGGTAATGCCCGACCTCGGAAGATCAACATGAAGCAATGCCCTACCTAGGCTCAGCAGAGAGGTCAGCACGCCGGACTAACCTATGCACCCAGAGGTCTTGGGCCATCGCCTTGGGCACCCTACATGTTGCGAGGCTGGCCGGGGTGCAGGCGCGACACTGAATTTGTCAGTGAAGTATCCAGCCCAATCCCGACAATCAGCCCGCACGGTGAACCGTGACGGCTGATGAACTTTTGGGAGAAACGTACGACGTAGAGGGCCCCATAAACCATAATCTCGCATGGTGGTAGTGCGTATAGGGCACGTCGACCCACTCAGATTAAACACCCAAATTCGATAGGCTGATTTAGTAACACGCGGAGACGATCAGAGTTTCTGAAGCTCCGCCACAATATCACACTCGAGTGCCCTTCCGGCACACCCGACAACATAGATCCCCTGCGGGCACCCATCAGGGTCGACCCGCCTGTAACAAAGGTCAAAGTAACCGTGTGGTTATAACATCAAGGGGAAAAACCCGAGGAATCACCCTCGGCGGATTCCACTTGATGAAATCATCAGGGTGAACGTATGAGGCATCACCCTCGAGGTTCACACTGAGGGGTTGCACGACAGAGTCGTATCGGAAGTGGAGAAGGAGGAATCACCCTCGATGACCACGACCGAATAGCTACACTACAGAGTATTCATCGGGAGTGTGTTACGAGGTATCACCCTCGGCACTCGATAGTAACTATGCAGAGTCGTACAACTAAGGGGGTGAAGTGAGGTGTCGATCTCTGGTCGACAATCACATTGATCGAGTCGTCGATGATCAAGCAGGGGCAACAAGGATAAGGTTGTGGGGGTCACTGATGGTTCACTATCAACCTATACTAAACAGTTTAACATAGGCAGATAAGGTAACAATAAACAGGTTACAAGAGCAGGCTATGCATCAGAATAGGAGCAAACATTAACAGTAGCAAAATCTAATGCAAGCAGGAGAAATGGAATGGGCGATATCTGGATGCTCAAGGGGGGGGGGGAGGGCTTGCCTGGTTGCTCTGGCAAGAAAGAGGGATCGTCAACGGGCTGCTCGTCTGGAGCGTAGTCGTACCCGGCTGCAACGTCGTCGGTCTCGGCGTCTATCGAGAGAGAAGGAGGGGGAGAGAAACAATAAATTCACGGCAATAATGCAAAAAATATGTATGACATGCCTAAATGATATGCCGGGGTGTTCTACTGCCTAACTAAATGAGTTAGTTAATTTAGGAATTTATCCGAATTTATTTAATTAAAGTTGGGCACTATTCATTTATCAAAATCGGTCTAAAAGTTCCATGTTCATCTAGCTAGGGGCATCTGACAGGAATACGGAGGGCGTATTTGGGTTCGTATCGAAATTCTGAGCAACTTTCATATATAAATTATTTTCATCGGAGTTACGGTTTAATTTATATGATTTTCGAAAGTTTTCATTGATTTTCTGAATTTAATTATTTATTTTAAATCAACATTATCCAGAATAGTGTCTGATGATGTCAGCATGACATCACCATGCCGTCAGCAGGTCAAACTCGGCTGACCAGGGTCAAACCTGACAGGTGGGTCCAGTGGGACCCACATGTCATTGACAAAGCTAATTAAATAGGGTTAATTTAATTTAACTAAACTAATTAGCAGGTGGGGCCCAACAGTCAGTGGCTATTAGTGATTTAATTAACTAATTATCTAATTATTGTTTTTATTTTAATTCGTTTATTGGGCGGGACCCACATGTCAGTGAGACAGGGGTGCCCAGTCAGCAGTTGACCTGGTCAACAGGTCAACTGGGGCCCAGGGGTCAGTGGCACGGGGCGGGGCCCACCATGCCCAGGTCAGCAGTGGCCGGAGGCGCGCGTCGGGCTGGGCTCGGATTTCATCCACAGGGCGTCTCCGGGGGCGTGGCTGGGCTCGTTCGACGCGGCTCGACGTCGCACGTCGAATGGCGGCGGTGCGGGGTGCTGGGGAGGCCGGAGTCGAGCGGCATGAGCTCATCGGCGGTGAGGTTCTCCGGGCGAGGCACGGGAACGGAAAAACAGCGCGCGCCCGAGCGATCTAAAGGGCGAAGCGAGGCCTACGCGGTGCGGTGAGTGCAGCAGTGGCACACACGGGACCAAAAGGTCACCGTGGCCACGCCGGCGAGCAAACGAGGCGGCGGTGGGTTCGGGCCTCGTCGGAGCAGTGGCTACGATGGGCTAGCGAGCAAGAGAAGGGCCAGGGGAGGGAGGAGAGGCTCACAACGAGGTGTAGCCGAGCAAAGCGTGCGTGAGGACAGCTCGACGGCGACAAAATCGGCGACGATGTGCGGCGGCGATCCGAGGAAGAAGACGGCGGCGTGGGGCGATGCAGAGCTCCCGGGGCTCGGGCTTGTGGTCGAGGAGGACGGCCTCGACGCGGCGGAGCTGCTGGACAGGCTACGAAGGTGAGAGGCGGGCTGTGGCCGCGGCTAGTCGGCGTCCATGGCAGCGGCGGCGTTCGACTGCGACGGGGGAGCGAGGCAGAGGCGAATGGAGCGGCTAGGGTTCGCCAGGGGGGTTGCGGGGTTGCTCTTATCCTCCAGCGCGAGCGGCGACGCGCTGTCGAGCAGCGAGCGAGGGGGGGCCGGGTGCGAGCGCGCGACGCGCGTGGGGTGTTCGACAACGAGGCGAGGAACAGTGCAGGAGGTGGGGGACGGCGCGGAGTGGGCTGGGCTGGCACTGTGCACATGCGGCCCGGGCACAGTGGGCTTCTTTTTCCTTTTCTATTTTCTCTTTTCTGTTTCTTTTCTTTTCTGTTTTGCAAAATTGTGTGGCCTCAAATGAATTTTGTAAAAAGTGTGACCTAGTCCATAAATCACAGTGCATTATATCCTAACACCAAAAACTAGTTTGGGCAAAACATAACTTCATATTTAATTTAGATTAAATAAAAGACTATTAAATATTGTTTTCAGCCACTGTTAGAGGATGTTTGAGTTACCTAATTAATTTATTAAATGTTGGTTACAATTTTAGAATAGTCTTTGGAATATTTGCTATTCATTGAACATTTTAGTTTTTTGTGTTTGAACAACTTTTATTTTCCACTTTAATTTAATTTGAATTTGAGTTAGGAGTTGAAATGCATTATGATGCAAATGATGATTTGGCACTGTTAATCATGCTGACATGTCATTATCAAAAGGTGATCACTGTGGCTAATGACATGGGGTGTTACAGCGCCGTGGCTTAGAGATGTGCTCAAGGGGTGCGGCTGCCCTCTCTCTACCTCTCTATATATAGGGGGGAGGGAGGAGGAGGGGGGCGCCCTAGATCCCATCTAGGGGGGCGGCGGCCATAGGGGAAAACCCTAAATGGGTTTTGGGCGCCTCTCCCACCCGGGAGCCTTGGCCCCCAAGGCAAAGGGGGTGGCTGCCCTAGGGGAATGCCCCCACCCCTTCTGGTTATGTGGGATGGGGTGAGGGGGGCGCACAACCCCTTAGTGGGCTGGTTTGACCCCTCCCCTTGGCCCATGGGCCCCCCCAACACTTGTCGGGACCCCCCCCCCGAAACCCCTTTCGGTCATGCTGGTCATCACCCGGTACCCCCGGAACACTTTCGGACTCCAATACCCTTCGTCCAATATATCAATCTTCACCCCTGGACCATTCCGGAGTTCCTCGTCACGTCCGGAATCTCATCCGGGACTCCGAACAAACTTCGGTAACCACCATAATGACTCAACTATACTTATATCGTCACCAAACGTTAAGTGTGTAGACCCTACGGGTTCGAGAACTATGCAGACATGACCGAGACACCTCTACGGTCAATAACCAATAGCGGGACCTGGATGCCCATATTGGTTCCCACATATTCTACGAAGATCTTATCGGTCGAACCTCGATGTCAAGGATTCAGCTAATCCCGTATGCAGTTCCCTTTGTCTATCGGTATGTTACTTGCCCGAGATTCGATTGTCGGTATCACCATACCTAGTTCAACCTCGTTACCGGCAAGTCTCTTTACTTGTTCTGTAATACAAGATCCCGTGACTAACTCATTGGTCACATTGCTTGCAAGCTCATTGTGATGCTGTATTACTGAGTGGGCCCTGAGATACCTCTCCGTCATACGGAGTGACAAATCCCAGTCTTGATCCATGCCAACTCAACAGACACCCTCGGAGATACCTGTAGAGCACCTTTATAGTCACCCAGTTACGTTGCGATGTTTGGTACACACAACGTACTCCTCCGGTGTTAGTGAGTTGCATGATCTCATGGTCATAGGAACATATACTTGACATGCAGAAAACAATAGCAATAAACTTGACACGATCATATGCTACGTTCATAGTTTGGGACTTGTCCATCACATTATTCTCCTAATGATGTGATCCCGTTATCAAATGACAAATCATGTCCATGGCTAGGAAACCATAGCCATCTTTGATCAACGAGCTAGTCCGGTAGAGGCTCACTAGGGACACATTGTTGTCTATGTATCCACACATGTATTTGAGTTTCCGATCAATACAATTCTAGCATGGATAATAAACGATTATCATGAACAGGGAAATATGATAATAACTAATTTATTATTGCCTCTAGGGCATATTTCCAACAAGTGGGCCACCAAGGAACACTGTAGATGACCCGAAGCGTGGGATGTCATCATGTCAACCAAAGTCAAACGTCCTCATCCTCGTCTCTGGTGGGGTCCACTTTGGGTACTTTCGTCATCCCGCCTCTTCCCCCTGTCTTCCCGGCGTCCGAGGGGCGAGAGGCCTTCTTGAGATATCCCCAGGAAGCTCCTCTAGGGGAACATAGCTTCACGCCATGCTTCTCGACGAGCCGGTATAGCGTATGGATAGTCAGACTCCTTGCCGGAGGCCATGATCAAGGCCTTGGTCCACCGGCCCTAGGTACCCCGTTCTCCATTGGGCCGACAGTATCCCCTGGACCCATGCCTTAGTTGCATCATTCAGGGGCGTGCAAAGAGGGGGATGGGGCCATTGACCGCAGGGGCTTGACGCGTGGCACCGGTTTTAAAGTGGGGGGGGGGGGTCTCTAGCCCCACATTTTCGCTTTAGCCGTCACTATCGCAACCGTGGCTCAGGCTGCCAGAGCATGCAAACACCTCCTTAGTTTCCGCTCTGTGCCTATTGGTCTTGGGAAGTGGGAGTAGTGGGGTGTGTTGGAAATATGCCCTAGAGGCAATAATAAAATGGTTATTATTATATTTCCTTGTTCATGATAATTGTCTGTTATTCATGCTATAATTGTGTTATCCGGAAATCGTAATACATGTGTGAATACATAGACCACAACATGTCCCTAGTAAGCCTCTAGTTGACTAGCTCGTTGATCAATAGATGGTTACGGTTTCCTGACCATGGACATTGGATGTCATTGATAACGGGATCACATCATTAGGAGAATGATGTGATGGACAAGACCCAATCCTAAGCCTAGCACTAGATCGTGTAGTTCGTTTGCTAAAGCTTTTCCAATGTCAAGTAACTTTTCCTTAGACCATGAGATTGTGCAACTCCCGGATACCGTAGGAGTGCTTTGGGTGTACCAAACGTCACAACGTAACTGGGTGGCTATAAAGGTGCACTACGGGTATCTCCAAAAGTGTCTGTTGGGTTGGCACGAATCGAGAATGGGATTTGTCACTCCGTGTGACGGAGAGGTACCTCTGGGCCCACTCGGTAGGACATCATCATAATGAGCTCAATGTGATCAAGGAGTTGTTCACAGGATGATGTGTTACGGAAACGAGTAAAGAGACTTGCCGGTAACGAGATTGAACAAGGTATCGGTATACCGACGATCGAATCTCGGGCAAGTATCGTACCGATAGACAAAGGGAATTGCGTACGGGATTGATTGAATCCTCGACATCGTGGTTCATCCGATGAGATCATCGAGGAGCATGTGGGAGCCAACATGGGTATCCAGATCCCGCTGTGGGTTATTGACCGGAGAGTCGTCTCGGTCATGTCTGCGTGTCTCCCGAACCCGTAGGGTCTACACACTTAAGGTTCGGTGACGCTAGGGTTGTAGAGATATTAGTATGCGGTAACCCGAAAGTTGTTCGGAGTCCCGGATGAGATCCCGGACGTCACGAGGAGTTCCGGAATGGTCCGGAGGTAAAGAATTGTATATAGGAAGTCCAGTTTCGGCCACCGGGAGGGTTTCGGGGGTAATCGGTATTGTACCGGGACCACCGGAAGGGTCCCGGGGGTCCACCGGGTGGGGCCACCTATCCCGGAGGGCCCCATGGGCTGAAGTGGGAAGGGAACCAGCCCCTGGTGGGCTGGTGTGCCCCCCTATGGGCCTCCCCTGCGCCTAGGGTTGGGAACCCTAGGGGTGGGGGGCGCCTCCACCTGGCTTGGGGGGCAAGCCACCCCCTTGGCCGCCGCCCCTCCCCTCAGATTGGATCTGAGGGGGCCGGCCCCCTCTCCCCTTCCCCCTATAAATAGTGGAGGGGTGGGAGGGAGGACACACCCCAGCCCCTGGCGCCTCCCTCTCCTCCCGTGACACCTCTCCCTCTCGTTGGTGCTTGGTGAAGCCCTGCCGAGATCCCGCTGCTTCCACCACCACGCCGTCGTGCTGCTGGATCCTCATCAACCTCTCCTTCCCCCTTGCTGGATCAAGAAGGAGGAGATGTCTCTCCCAACCGTACGTGTGTTGAACACGGAGGTGCCGTCCGTTCGGCGCTCGGTCATCGGTGATTTGGATCACGACGAGTACGACTCCATCAACCCCGTTCTCTTGAACGCTTCCGCTCGCGATCTACAAAGGTATGTAGATGCACTCCCCTCTCTCTCGTTGCTAGATGACTCCATAGATTGATCTTGGTGATGCGTAGAAAATTTTAAAATTCAGCTACGATCCCCAACAGGGTGCCACTCAATGACCAGCGTGTAGTTCCAGCCAAGCTTGCCCGAGGTATAAAGCCCGGGCCGGGCGCCGCGGCCCATCCATCATGTCCTTTGTCTTCCTCCCTGGGCTCCTTTCGTCCTACGCAACCCCGGGGCGCTTCTTTGTGGCTTTGCCTTTGAGCTCGAGGTGAATCCCTCCTCAATCTCCATGGTCCCGCGCAAAATGATCTCGGCGACAAAGGAGGGGAAGTGGAAGAAACTGCCTTGCCTGACAGTCCCGCCGTGGGCCCTGCACCTCCCAGGAATCGTCAACGCCTAGGGGCTAGACAAGGTTTGACACCTCATGGGTGGGGCCGATAATGAATGGGGTCCGACCAGGCTCAAGGTGGCCGGCGCGAGGGAGGTTGACGTCACAGACGCCCTAATTTTCGCCATCTTTCTCGCCGTGGGTCTCGTGACACCCTTCTCAAGCTTTCTCCGTGCTATTCTGGAGCATTTTAAAGTACACATGCTCCACCTTCACCCCAACGCGGTCCTGGTCCTTGCCATGTTTGCTCATTTTGGCGAGTCATTCATTGGGGTGATGTCGTCGTTGATGGGGAACGTTGCATGAAAAAAAAAAATTCCTACGAACGCCCAAGATCTAATCTAGGAGATGCAAATCAACGAGAGGGGAGTGTGTCTACATACCCTTATAGGACGAAAGCGGAAGCATATAAAACGCGGTTGATGTAGTCGTACTCTTCATGATCCAATCACGATCCAACAGATCTAGTGTCGAACAGACGGAACCTCCGAGTTTAGCACACATTTAGCTCGGTGGCGTCCTCTCCTTCTTGATCTAGAGATCGAGGGAGAGGAGATAGATGAGATCTAAACCAACATGATGACGTGGTGGTGGTGGAAGCATAGGAACTGCAGCAGGGCTTCACCAAGCGTCTATGCGAGGTGGAGGAGGTGTAATAGGAGGGAGACGGGCAAGGGTGGAAGGGTGCAGCTCCCCATGTGCCTCCCCACTATATATAGGGGTGGAGGGGGCTGGTGGCTTGCCAAGGGGGAGGAAGGAAATGTAACAGCCCGGGACCGACGCTCCAGATGCCTTCCATGGATTCCGAGTTTCGCCTTGTCTGTTGCATTCTTCATAGCATCATTTGCATTGCATCATGTCATCATGCCATCATTTTCGCAAACTAACTGAAACTCACATAAATAAATTGTATGGATCTCCGATCCATTTAAATCGAGGGAAGTCACATGGTGATTTCTCTTTATAACATATCCTCCCAATATTTAGGGAGCTAATAAATATTCCACTATTTCGGAATCACCCATAAACACACTTGCAAAATAATTCCGTGCCTTTTCTGCTTCAAGTTTGGTCTCCAAACTTTGCCCTAAATTCTTTCATCACTTTCCCGAGCTCCACCAAAATTCTCAACATTTTTGGACCTACCGAATACCCACTTCTTTCTCACACTCATTTGAATTAAATTCAAATGTGTTTGAATCTAAACCTTGCATCCATGCCCACTCCTATTTTTCTTGGATTAAGCTCATTTTTCTGAGTCTGAGAAAATTAACCCCATGCCCACTTCTTTCCCAGACCTTTCCTTCTCTCTTTTCTTTCTTTCTATTTTCTATAGATGAAAAAGAGAAGGAAGAAAGGAACTGGACCAGGCCTCTGGCCTTTTCCATCTCTGCCCAAATGGCCCAAGGCCCAGCCGCACCCCTCCTACCCTATAACCCTAGCTAGCCTCCCCGATCCCACTTCTCTCCCTCGATCCCTCATCCAGCGCCGCCGCTGCACACACCCGCATCACGCTGCGACCTCGTGGAAAATATCTGGTGATATGGGAGCACCTAAGCTTAGGTGCTCCGATGCGACCTCAGCCGTAGATCTGTGATCCAATGGACAACATCGCAGGGATATGGACCAAAGCGTCATTTCGGGGATGTTCGGGGAGTTTTCTGCAAAACTCGCATTGACCAAATGCTGCCCGTTGGATCTGAGATCCAACGACCGACGTCACATCGGAGCATGGGAGCAGGAGCACCCCCGGGAGCACCTGATATTCTCCCCTCGTCCCGATCCCCTCCTGCTCGTGCTCCTCGTCCGACCCCGCCGTCCAGCCGTGCCACGCCCTCAAGCGCCTCGCCTCCCGCAGCCGTCGACCGAGCCGGCCCTCCTCGTAGCGCTGCTGCCTCGCCTCCCCGTCGCCATGGCTCGGCGCCCGCACCTCTATTGCTTCGTCGCCCGCAGCCATGGCCTCCCGTGCCTCCGTCGGCCTGGTCCGCCTCGCCGCCGTCCCCCCAGCGCCGTCGCGGAGCTCCCAGCCTCTGGTAGCCGCTGCTGCAGTCTGGCGCCCCTGCCTCTTCCTCGTCTCCAACCACAGCAAGGCCGCCGCTCCGGTCAAGTTCCTCGCCGGATCCGGCGACCTCTGCCTTGAACCCGCCGTCTCCGTCCCGTTCTGGGCCTTCTCCGCCCACGCCCTCCTTCCTCAGCGCCAAGTCCCGCCGGTGCCATGTCCCACCTTCGCCTCGGTCTCGTCCAGGAGAAGAGCGAACGCTTCTAGCCCCGCGTTGACTTCCCCGACGTCGCCTCCGTTCCAAGCCCTGCCGCGCCAAGTTCTCGCATCGCGCTGCTGCTCCCCTGCTTCACTCGCTGCTGCCTGCTTTGTCCACAGGCGCACGCGCCCGCATTGACTCGAGTGAGTCCAGCATCCTAGCCCAGCCGCACCGCTGCTCCTAGCCAAGCTCGCCAGCCTGTGTGGGCCTCCCTAGCCGCTTGCCATGACCTTCCTCCGCGTGCCCGCAAGCTCCACCGACCGCGGGATGTGTACCTTTTGTAGTCGGATACGCCAAGATCACCCGGTCCAAGACCACCTCAAGTTCGTCTACACGAAACTGCCAAGTACCTCTACGCTCGGATACGCCAAGACCGTCTCGGATATCGCCAAGTACCACGACACCCATGTTCCGTCAAAGTTCGTCTACGAAATGTGTACCACTGCGCTGGAGACCTCAGATTCGTCGAGTTCCTATACGACCCGAGTACAGCCACCGTCGCCGTGTACCACTACTTCCACTACGACCCTACCGAGAACGTCTACTTCCCCTGCACCGCATCAAACCCGATCCGCTCCGAAAATGCACGCTTCGAAGGTATAACCCCGAGATGACGCCCATGGAACGAATGCATGTGTGTTGTGTGAGATGCTCGTGTGTGCACCGTGTCCGAGTTGTCATTGCACGTTCCTCCTCGTTTGCCATGCCGTCGACCCGTGGGAATCCGGTAACCGGTACCACCCCTGATGCGGAGCATCCTACGATCATCCCCATGTACACTACGACTACTCCTCAAGCCCCAAGTGGACCTACGACGAGACCTCAAGCATACGCCATTGGACACAAGGTGAACCCGCTCCTAAATGCTTCCCCTTTCCATTCATGCGAGACATGGTTGCTACCTCATGCAAAGACACCACATGTGCTTAGGTACCAAGAAGACCCTCTCGGAGATGCTCGGGATCACGGACAAGTCCCCAAGTACATGGACGAAGGAGCACGACGAAAGGAACCGGAGAAGGTTCCCAGGCCTCGGACATCCGGCCCCTGGCCCGGACATCCGGCCCCTGAAGATGTCAACAACAACAGCAACCCAGCAACCGAAGTGCTACAGGGCCCGGACATCCGGCGCCAGCCCCGGACATCCGGCGCCTCGCCAAAGCCCGGACATCCGGCACCCCTCCCGGAAATCCGGCATCGACTACAGAAGCTTCGGCCATCAAACGGCCGGACATCCGGCCCGAGTCCCGGACATCCGGCCCGAGCCCCGGACATCCGGCGCCTCCTGAAGCCCCGGACATCCGGCCCCCAGCCCGGACATTCGGCGCCTGCCTGCGCGCAGAGTCGGGCCAGAGGCCCATGTATCCCCTCCTCACTTACCCCTTCGTGGACTAGCCTATATATACTCCTTCCCCTTCCTCTAGTTAGGGTTAGCATTGGTTTAGCTCATTATAGAGATAGAGCTTTGCTCATCCTTGTGGTTCTTCTCGTTCGAGAGACCGCGGCCTCTTCAGAGAAGATCCACACCGGATTCAAGACCCCTCACGGGAAGATCCCTCGCGGATTCAAGAACTCCTCACGGAGATGAACTAGTTACCGTTTGTATCGTCCTTTGTTGACTTTGGATCGTGTATCTCTCTTTGTGTTCATGGATCTAGCACATGTGTGATTGTTTCTCGTTGATTTGAGTGATTCCTCTCGTTTCCCCTTATGTTTCCCCTCGCGTTTTTCCTCGTGTTCTTCATGTTCATCGCGGGATCCGCTCCAATCGTGAAAGATCGGGCATCTAGGGTTCTACCCTACATCATCTTGGTATCATGAGCCACGTTGATCACGATTTCGGAGCCTCCCCTCTTCGTTTTCTAGCCTTGTTTTGTTGATTTTGTCCCAAATTCGAAAATTTCCCACAAAAATAGCCCCCCAATTTTTTTTGTGATTTGTTGGTTTGATGATGTTTTGTTGATTTTGATCCATGGATTTGCTTGGTTTCAAGTGGATCTAGCTTTCCCCCATCTTTTTCCCCCTTTCCATCCACGAAATCCATCAAATTTTGCCCCCGAAATCATCAATTTCCGCCTCCAAATCGAGTTTCGAAGTCCAAATCCCGATCTGGAATCGTTGGGCCGGACATCCGGGCCACAGGCCGGACATCCGGGCCATCGGGCCGAACATCCGGGCCCCAAGCCGGACATCCGGCTCCTGGAGCACAAAATCTGCACGGTTCTGGACATCAGCCCCCGGATATCCGGCCCCCACCCCCGGATGTCCGACCCCTGACATTTCAGCCTTTTCCGTTTCACCGTTTTGTCCATAACTAATTCATCCGGAGTCCGATTTTGACGTTCTTTAGCTCGTTTCGAAGCTATTGACATCCCCCATCCAACAAAAATACTAACATCACCATTTGACTCCATCAAATTTTTGGAACTTTGGCATCTTTGCCTAGGGCCTTCACCACATCCTCCGCTATACCACCACCAACTTCCGCAACCTAACCCATTTTGTTTCCCATAGCATTGGCGGTTGCTTGAGTAGTGATTCGAGTCTCCTAAGGTGTTTAGGCTACTTAGGGACGGTTGCTTCTTCATCAACCACCACCATAACTTCCGCATAGGCTTACCCACCATACACTTCCGCCACCCCAACTTAACCCAATTTTGTTTGAGTTGTGGCTTGTGTCTCCTAAGGTGTTTCGGCTACTTAGGGACCGTGACTTCAACTCCGATAACGTGTATAGCCCCACCTTACCCGTCCACCACCATAACCCATTTTGACCGGCTTTCCACCAATACTTCCGCAACCACCACCGCTTTCCCGCTATCATCTTTTGACATTTGAGATTTTGAGTTCGCGGTTTTTCCGTTTCCTAAGGTGTTTCGGCTAATTAGGAACGGTTCGACGTCGAGAACACCGCCACTCATCATCGCCTCGAGGTCGTCATCGTACATACGGACGGTAACCTGGACGACATCATTGTATATTCCCATTGCAATTGCATTGATAACCCCTAGCCATTTTGCGTCACTTGCCCATCGAGACTAGTCTTTGAGTATTGCCGGCAACGTTACTTGTGCACATTAGTGATCATCGATCCGCCCATCCATTGCATACATACCATATCATATTGGTATCATATCATCCCTTGTGTCACAAGATTGTTCCCGTATATACACAATTGCTATCTTGGTTTGTGCATTTCGCATTGTGGCCATATCAAAAAAAAGAGAGTAAGCTTTTAAGCAAAGAGAGTGAGCAAAGAAGCTTGTAAGCAATAGCCATAGCATCATACCACATTGCATATAAGATCATCTTGGATCATCTTGAGAGGAACACCGGGAACCATACATACATAGTATACTTGGGATAGAAGTCGTTGCATTTTTGTCTCCTATAGGTTGTGCACAAGTGTTGTATCCGCCTTTTGAGCAATCATGCTAGCGTCTCTCTAGAGTTGTGCAACAAGAGCATTTTCCGTGGATTCCACATTTTGAGCTCATTCCTTGGTTGCACGACCCCATTTATCTATCCGTGTGTGTGTTTCCGTGTGCCATTCTTTGCTATTGGTCTACTTGTTTCACTTGCGAATTTGTGAATCTCTTTCAACATTATTGACTCTTGCTAACATTTGCATCAAATTTTTGTGCCACTATCCTCACCGAGCTCCACCATAAGCCTTACTTGTGTAGGTGTGAGAAATTGACAAGATCGGTACCAATTGTGCTATTTCCTTGTTACATTATTGAGTGATCATTGATCCATTTTCAACATCGGTCAAGGTACATTTGGTATAGTTCTCTCCTTTCTTCCACTCATATTTGCTTGAGTCTTGTGATAGATAGGCAAGGCATTTCATCTCCAGTCTTCCACAACAACGATGGCGCGAACAACTACATCACCAAAGTGTCCATCTTCGATCTACAACAACAAATGCAAGGCGCACAATCAAGATTGCGAGAGCGCATCGACAACCTCGCCATCGACATACGACACTCCGAAGCACATACAAGAGACTACTTCGACAACAAGCTTTCTGCACTAAAAGAGGAGGAAGATGCAAGGATGGAGGAGATTCGGGCCTTGTTGATCAACCATTCTTCCCCTTCATCATCCTCAAGGCGACGGCGAGCAAGTCGACCATCTTCGGAGCGCCCATGCGATGCAATCTCAAGTCGTCCATGTCCACATCTACATGGCGATCATCATCACATTCGTGATCCACATCGTCATGAAGAGCAAGTCACCTCCAAGCAACATGTGCACGACGATGATGAACGACATCTAATACGAGCTCAAGTACGACAACAACACCATCAACATGAAGATGCTCGAGATGCGCCTACCTACAAGTCCCAACAAGCTCTACATCAAGCTACGGCCAACCTTCATGAGCACAAGAGAAGACCGCGAGACAAGCACCACCAAAAGGAAGCTACGGCTACTACCACTACCACTTCGGCATCTTCGCCAAGTGCTACCAAGGCATCTTCGCCTTTGGACGTACGGCATCTTCGCCTACTTCCCATGAGTTCGCCTACATCGACATCTTCAACAACGAGGCGACCAACTATGAGCGAGGGCGACACTTCCATCTTTGGAAGCCCCTCAAGGAAGATGGCCGAGCATGGGAAATTCCCTTCGGTCATGGAGACGAGCTACGAGGTGCCACATCATATGGGCCTCCAACAACAAGACGGTGACAAGCTGGTTGAGCATGGGATTTTCCCTTCGACCACGGCGACGTATGATGACTTGAGTGACTTTTGCCACCATATTGAGAGTGAGAGTGACTTCACCACTAGCCCCATATATGATGTGTTGCCCCAATTCCCATGTGAGGAGAGCCACAACCCCCATCACTTGAGTGAGATGAGTGACTCCACCATACGTGAGATTGAGTGCACCTACCTTGAGGGAGTGAGTGAACCACCACATAGAGAGAGTGAGGTAGTTGATAGGGCATGTGAGGCCACTTCGATTTCTAACGACTTGACCTCTACCTCTATTGTGTCGTCTCATTTGGTGCTAGGTCCCATATATGATGACACGCCGATTTGCGATGACTACGTCCTTCCTTTGGACAAGACGATGGCCATGGTGGAATGTGATGCACCCCCCACATGGTTCCATCAAGTTGATGATGATGACCACCACTTGGTCTTCGACACCTCACCTACAACACATGAGCGACGCTCCAAAGGTAACATAGGTGATGGTACTTCTCTTGTCCCACTAGTGGACTATCGTGCAAATGATTGCTTGCATGATGATGATCACCTTATGGATTCATCACATACTATGTCTTGTTTCGATATGCCACCCATTTATGATGAATATGATGATGAGCATGTTGAATTGCCTAGTTGTGATGCTATGCTCCATAGGATATCATGTGAAAATTCTATTGGTCACATTATGTTTGACAATCCTTTGAACTTGTCATATGCTATGAGTGAGATCTCCCATATTGCATCATTTCAATCTCAACATAGTAACTATGCATGCCCCATTAAAATAAATCCTATTTGCACTTATGGCATAGATGACGAGATGATGGTCATTGGCTTTTGTTTTTCATGTGATGATATTGCCATGCTTCCTTTACATGATTTGAGCAATTCATCTACTATGCCATGCCATGATCACATTGTTCCAAATATGCTTTGTTTTGGATGTTGTCAACATTCTCCATGTGATGTTTCCACTAATGCTCATGAGGAGACCCCCATAGTTTCCTCATACATATTAGGAGATTTTGATGCATTCCATACTTTGCATGATTCCCATAATTGCATGCATCATATGCATTCCATGAACAACAATGCTCTACATATTTCTCATGATGCATTACACAATTTGAGTCTCCATTATGCTATACATAACAACAAACCTATCATGATGGATGACATGTTTCTATATCATGCATCTCATTTATTTGAGCATTGGCTATTGTGTACTAACCAACACATGCACGTGCGCATCATGATGGATGATGTGTACATCTACCACGCACACACAATTTTCCCTTTGCCTTTGTTTTGTGTAGGTACTTATGAACACTCGTCAACCTCACAATCCCATGAGTTGAGGAAACGAGCTCTTGAGAGCAACGATGACTTGGGATCACGTGGACTATCCTTACCACCATTCCCTTCGCGCAAGGACTACGCGCTTCTCTTCTACTTGGCTCTCACACGGCTATGGGTCATATACCATTTGTCATCTTATACCCATTTTCCCGTGTTCACTTTGCATGTTATGCCTCTTTATATGTCTTTGCCATGCAATTGTGACCCTTGCTTGCACTTACATATGATTCACCATTCTACTAATACTATGTGTATTTGCATGCTTGGTGGAGATCCTTGTTGCTATTGCCATATTCATGCTATTGATAAACCGTCTCACTATGACATCATTTTGCACCGTGGTTGCATTGATCATATTCACAACATCTTTGTGTGCACAACAAATGAACTTGCTTTCATGAATGCTTTGCATATCATTCTATATCATCTTCATAAGCTTCATGCGCTTTGTCATGAACAATCTTATCGGACGAACTCATGCTTCTTTGATGGACACCTTGTGTGCGCTAACCATTGTATTTCCGAGTGTCGTTTGTGTTTGCTCTTTTTGCATGTATACCACTCCGGCGACACCTTGGAGTACTTGGATTGCGCCATGTCTTCAACTCCGTCCAACTACAAGTTCGCCCACGACAACCGTTTCCATGGTGATGAGGATTACGATCCGAGGTCGGATCTTTCCCAAGGAAGGGGAGATGATGCGGAGCATCCTACGATCATCCCCATGTACACTACGACTACTCCTCAAGCCCCAAGTGGACCTACGGCGAGACCTCAAGCATACGCCATTGGACACAAGGTGAACCCGCTCCTAAATGCTTCCCCTTTCCATTCATACGAGACATGGTTGCTACCTCATGCAAAGACACCACATGTGCTTAGGTACCAAGAAGACCCTCTCGGAGATGCTCGGGATCACGGACAAGTCCCCAAGTACATGGACGAAGGAGCACGACGAAAGGAACCGGAGAAGGTTCCCAGGCCCTGGACATCCGGCCCCTGGCCCGGACATCCGGCCCCTGGCCCGGACATCCGGCCCCTGAAGATGTCAACAACAACAGCAGCCCAGCAACCGAAGTGCTACAGGGCCCGGACATCCGGCGCCAGCCCCGGACATCCGGCGCCTCGCCAAAGCCCGAACATCCGGCACCCCTCCCGGAAATCTGGCATCGACTACAGAAGCTTCGGCCATCAAACGTTCGGACATTCGGCCCGAGCCCCGGACATCCGGCCCCCAGCCCGGACATCCGGCACCTGCCTGCGCGCAGAGTCGGGCCAGAGGCCCATGTATCCCCTCCTTACTTACCCCTTCATGGACTAGCCTATATATACTCCTTCCCCTTCCTCTAGTTAGGGTTAGCATTGGTTTAGCTCATTATAGAGATAGAGTTTTGCTCATCCTTGTGGTTCTTCTCGTTCGAGAGACCGCGGCCTCTTCGGAGAAGATCCACACCGGATTCAAGACCCCTCACGGGAAGATCCCTCGCGGATTCAAGACCTCCTCACGGAGATGAACTAGTTACCATTTGTATCGTCCTTTGTTGACTTTGGATCGTGTATCTCTCTTTGTGTTCATGGATCTAGCACATGTGTGATCGTTTCTTGTTGATTTGAGTGATTCCTCTCATTTCCCCTCGTGTTTCCCCTCGCGTTTCTCCTCGTGTTCTTCGTGTTCATCGCGGGATCCGCTCCAATCGTGAAAGATCGGGCATCTAGTGTTCTACCCTACATCAACCCCACCATCTTTTGCATGTTCCATACATCCACACTTTCTTTTACACCGACATCTCGACGAGTTGTCGGATCATCGGAATGTTGCAGTGGCACCATTTCCGTTGTCGTTGCCGTGGCACCCCTTTCGTTCCGCCATGGTGACCAAGTGCTTCATAATATGCTCATGTCAACATTTTCATAAAATTGCATAAACTTGTATATGTCATCCGCATCATGATAACAACATTTAAAATGTTTAAAATTGTTGTTTGCATCAAATTGCTAAATGACATGTGGGGATTTACCGGAATTGTTGTTTGTTGTTTCCGGCCTCATTTAAACTTGCCTAGATAGGTAGTTTTATTATGCTTCACCTCTTGCCATGTTAACCAACATTTAATTTTGATGAGTAGCATAAACGGGAGCGAGCTAAATATTTGGAATGTGGGGTTTCGTCGATATGCAACTCGTTGCATATTGAGCTCCACTTAATTTGTAGTATTGTTTGTTGCACTTTGCCATGCTTATTTAAATCGGACATGCATCATACTTGATTGTGCATCATGTCATGAGTATGCTTGTTGGTTTACCATGTTGTTTGCTTCTTTCCGGTGTTGCTTCTTCTTGATAGTTCCGGTTATGTTGCGATTGTGAGGATCCGTTCGACTACGTTGGTTCGTCTACTTCATGGATTCGGTCTTCTTCCTAGCGGGATTTCAGGCAAGATGACCGTTACTCTGGATACCACTACTATCTTTGCTTTGCTAGTTGTCTCGATGCTATCGCTATGTCGCGCTACCTACCACTTGTTTATCAAGCCTCCCAAATTGCCATGACAGCCTCTAACCTTTTTTACCCTCCTAGCAAACCGTTGTTTGGCTATGTTACCGTTTGCTCAACCCCTCTTATAGCGTTGCTAGTTGCAGGTTGTTCCATGTTGGGACAGGGATATCACAATATCTCTTATTTAATTAATGCATCTATATACTTGGTAAAGGGTGGAAGGCTCAGCCTTTTGCTTGGTGTTTTGTTCCACTCTTGCCGCCCTAGTTTCCGTCATACCAGTGTTATGTTCCTTGATTTTTGCATTCCTAACGCGGTCGGGGTTTATGGGCCCCCCCCTTGACAGTTCGCTTTGAATAAAACTCTTCCAGTAAGGCCCAACTTCGGTTTTACCATTTGCCTAATAACAACTAAAACTTGCATAGGGATCGGCTAGCACCCGAGGACTCTTAATCAACAACCCGGGCCAGTGCTCCTCATGAGTGTTGGTCCAAACTGGGTAGACTGCAGGGCCACCACGGGGAAACTCGAGGATTGGTTTTACTCGTAGGATGTCCCATCCGATCGTGGCCTGAGACGAGATACGCGCGGCTCCTATCAGGGTGTCGGCACGTCGGGAGGTCTTGCTGGTTTTGTTTTACCATTATCGAAATGTCTCGTGAACCGGGATTCTGAGCTTGATCGGGTTGTTCCGGGAGGAGGATTTTCCTTCGTTGATCATGAGAGTTTGTGATGGACTAAGTTGGGACACCCCTGCAAGGTTTAAACTTTCGAAAGCCGTGCCCGTGGTTATGTGGCAGATGGGAATTTTTAATATCCAGTTGTAGAGAACTTGGCACCAGATCTGAAATAAAATACACCAACAGCGTGCGTAACCGTGACCATCTCTTTTCGAGTGAGGTCGAGAAGAGAACACGGTGGGGTTATGTTTGATTCGTAAGTAGTTCAGGATCACTTCTTAATCATTACTAGTTGCGACCGTTATGCGTAGTTTCTCTTCTTATTCTTGTACTCGTAAGTTAGCCACTATACAATGTTTAGTGCTGCTGCAACCTCACCACTTATCCATTCCATACCCATTAAGCTTTGCTAGTCTTGATACCCATGGTAATGGGATTGCTGAGTCCTCGTGGATCACAGATTACAACAACAACAGTTGCAGGTACAGGTAATGCGATGATCTGACGCGAGTGCGATGCTTTCTAGTTTGGAGTTCTTCTGCTTCTTCTTCTTCGATCAAGGGATAGGTTTCGGGTCGGGAGCCTGGGATTAGCAGGGTGGATGTCGTTCTTGTTTTTCGTTTGGTTTCATCCGTAGTCAGATCCTGCTCTTCTGTATGATGATTGCTATGTATTGATGAACTGTTGCAATCATGTTGTAGCTTGTGGCGAGTGTAATCCTTTATCTTGTATTCTCATCTATTCAGTACATGGTATGTTGTAATGATGTCCATCTTGCTATGCGCTCGAAATGCGATTGTGCCCCAATCATGAATTCATCACATGATTGGGATAGAATCGCATCTTGGGCGCTACAGGAAATCCGTCCTTTCCTTTCCCCACCGATCGCTATCCCCCTTTTCTGGTATCTTGATCTTATCCCTTCAGGATATGATCCTATTCCTTATAAGGGGGGATCTTGGTGCGCCTAGACCAGGGGTGTGGGGCCTTTTCCCACTACCCATGTCCATGTGGGTCCCCCATGCATGTGAGCCCCACTTCGAAACCTTCTAGAACCTTGCCGGTACAATACCGGAAAAAACCGAACTTTTCCTGGAACCCAAAATATGAGTTCCCATATATAAATCTTTACCTCCAGACCATTCTGGAGCTCCTCGTGATGTCCCAGATCCCATCCGGGACTCCGAACAACCTTCAGACTTCACCATATTAATATCCCATTAGTACCCTAGCGTTATCGAACGTTAAGCGTGCGACTCTACGGGTTCGGGAACATGCAGACATGACCGAGACTCCTCTCCGATCAATAATCAATAGCGGGACCTAGATGCCCATATTTATTCCCACATATTCAATGAAGATCTTTATCGGTTGAACCACGATGCCAAGGATTCATTTAATCCCGTATGCAATTCCCTTTGTCCTGCGATATGTTACTTGCCCAAGATTCGATCATCGGTATCTCCATATCTAGTTCAATACCATTACCGGCAAGTCTCTTTACTCGTTCTGTAATACAAGATCCCATGAATAAAATAATTAGTCACATGAAGTTTCTTGTGATGTTGTATTACTGAGAGGGCCCAGAGATATCTCTTCGTCACACGGAGTGACACATTGCTACTTGTGAGCTGTGTTGGGATTTCCTTGAAGAGGAGAGGATGATGCAATACAGTAGAGATAAGTATTTCCCTTAAATAAACAAGGTTATTAATCCAGTAGGAGAATCACACAAAGCCTCATGAACAACACCTGCACACACAAAAGCAAATACTTGCACCCAACACAAACAAGGGGGTTGTCAATCCCCTCGGCGGTTACTTGTAAGTATTAAATGTCATAGTGGTAGGTAAATAAAATATAAATATAAAATAAAATAAAATATAAAATTGCAGTAAGGTACTTTTGTGTTTTTATATATGATAAAAGTAGACCCCGGGGCCATAGTTTTCACTAGAGGCTTCTCTCTCGAGCACACATCATATGGTGGGTGAACAAATTATTGTTGGGCAATTGATAGAAAAGCGCATAGTTATGACGATATTCAAGGCAATGATCATGTATATAGGCATCAGATCTGAGACAAGTAGGCCGACTCCTGCCTGCATCTACTACTACTACTCCACCCATCGACCGCTATCCAGCATGCATCTAGGGTATTAAGTATAAAACAGAGTAACGCCTTAAGCAAGATGACATGATGTAGACAAAGTAAACCCAATCAATATGAATAAACCCCATCATTTTACCCTTAATGGCAACAATACAAATACGTGTCTTGTCCCTACTTTGTCACTGGGATAGAGCACCGCAAGATTGAAGCCATCACAAATCACCACTCCCATTGCAAGATAAATCAATCTAGTTGGCCAAACCAAACAGATAGATCGGAGAGAAATACAAAGATATAACAATCATGCATAATAAAGTTTAGAAAAGACTCAATTAATATTCATGAATAATCTCATAAACCCACAATTCATCGGATCCCAACAAACACACCGCAAAAGAAGATTACATCGGATAGAACTCCAAGAACATCAAGGAGAACATTGTATTGAAGATCAAAGAGAGAGAAGAAGCTTTATTCCTGCTCGATCCTCGAGTAGGTAAATGATAAAAACAGAATTTTTGATGTGGAATGCTACCTAACATGTCTATCATGTAATCTTTCTTTTATGGTATGAATATTAAGATCCGAATGATTCAAAGCAATAGTCTATAATTTGACATAAATACATCAATACTCAGACATACCAACAAACAATCATGCCTTTCAAAATAAAAATGCTAAAGAACGCTATCCCTATAAAATCATATAGCCTTGTCATGCTCCATCTTCTTAACACAAAATATAAATCATGTACAACCCCGATGTCAGCCGAGCAATTGGTTCATACT
Organism: Thinopyrum elongatum; assembly: GCA_011799875.1. NCBI lineage: Eukaryota > Viridiplantae > Streptophyta > Magnoliopsida > Poales > Poaceae > Thinopyrum > Thinopyrum elongatum. Next base: position 310,918,205 of record CM022302.1, on the reverse strand, counting down.
TTTTAACGCGCTTCAGCTTTTTCAACCCCCACGCAATACATGTGCCCAAGCCATGGACATAGCACTATGTGTGGAATAGAATGCGGTGATAGAGATTAATAAGGGGAAGACAAAAAAAGGAAGATAGTCTCACATCGACGCGATTAATCAACGGGCTATGGAGATGCCCATCAATTGATGTCAATGAGAGGAGTAGGGATTGCCATGCAACGGATGCACCAAGAGCTATAAGTGTATGAAAGCTCAAACTGAAAACTAAGTGGGTGTGCATCCAACTTGCTTGCTCATGAAGACCTCGGGCATTTGAGGAAGCCCATCGTCGGAATATACAAGCCAAGTTCTATAATGAAAAATGTCCACTAGTATATGAAAGTGACAACATAGGAGACTCTATATGAAAAACATGGTGTTACTTTGAAGCACAAGTGTGGAAAAAGATAGTAACATGGCCCCTTCTCTCTTCTTCTCTCATTTTTTGTTGGGCTCTTTTTGGCCTTGTTGGTGCAATGATAGGCCCCTTATGTTTTGGAGTTTGTTGACATAAACAGTATGGGACTTGTGTGTTTGCTAGTGCACACAGAGTAAATGGTCCCTGAGATATCGAGGAGTTTGATGCAAACGACGAAGATAATCTCCCTGCGTTGCAGCGAAGGTTATCACCGAAGATGATGTTAACAAGAGTCACCCCTAAAAATTGCTGAAGTGAAGCAATTGGTTCGGTGCCAGTCCGAGGAAAATGACTGCGTTCGAGGAGATTGATGACGAAGTGAAGACGTAGCATTTATTTCGTTATTCTTCTTTTCATTGAGTCATAGGACCACCGTACTATTAAGAGGGGTGTAGCGTTCGAAACTTTGATTCTCTGATGCTAAACCCAAATCCTATGAAAGTTGTGAGAGAAATCTCTTTGTGTTCCGAGCAAATACTTGCCAGCAAGAGACTGTGATCTTCTTCGCTGTGAGAGATTTGTCTCAGACCGAGGAGTTAGCATTACTTGTTCCTCAAGTAATGTTACCATTGCTCCCAAATCCGACCATTGCAAACGTGTCGGTTGGCCATTGGCTGGATCGCATGTCCAAAATGGTCATTTCCCATCCGGGAAGTCTATGGCTATAAATAGCCACCCCGCGCCGGCTTTGTCCGGTGGCTGCTCCGTTTGATTCTGAGAAGATTGTTGAGAAACCCACTCTCTGAGCGATTCGACTTTAAAATCCACCGATAGAAAACCCCTAGAGCCGAAGAATTAGATAGTAGTTCAGCATCACTAGAATCTAAGTCCAGTACGCTCCGCCTATTACTCTTGAGAGCTGCAAACTCTCTAGACGGTTAGGTGTCAATTTTTTCAGAGACCAAGAGTGATTGTGGTTCTTGAAGAAGAAGTCTGTAAAGGTTGGGAGATCGCCTTCAAGTATCCACCATGAGTAATCGGCATTGGTTGACGAACCAATTATCGAGGAGAATAGGGTGAAGAGAGTTTATCTTCCGTGTTAAGTCACAACCCCTCCAACCAGACGTAGTCCTTGTGTAGAAGGATGGACTGGTCGAACAAATACCTTGTCGCCATCGAGAACCACTCTTTAAAATCAATAGTTCATCTATGCAGACCGAGATACTTTTACAAACTATCTAAATCCATTACAATGGGTATTGCTACATATAGGTAGACGAATAAACATGTATTGCCTTCTACAAAAGTTCATGTTTGTCAACCAATAAATATGCTAGCCCATGCGAATGCACGGGTTGACGACTAGTGCATATAGCTCTTTGTCATAAATGGGGTAAATAAGTTGCGCTCCGGAGAGTATCTTGCTAAAGTATGCGATTGGGCTCTTATCTTGCATTAGCACGCCACCTATGCCATTACCACTAGCGTCGCAATGTACTTCAAAAGTTTTATCAAAGTTTGGTTAGGCAAGTAATGGAGCATGTGTAGTCAAGTTTTTAAGCTCATGAAATGTGCTATCTTGGGAAGGTCCCCAAACGAATAGTGCACTCTTCTTACTCAATGTGTGCAATGGTGATGCAACAGTGCTAAAGTCCTTAACAAAGCGATGATAGAAACCGGTAGGCCAAGGAAACGCACTTGAAGCAAATTGGGTAGTTGTGGCCAAGTTTTAATAGCATTATTTTTAGCTTCATCTACTTGAACACCCTTAGAGGAAACAACGAATCACAAGAAAACAAGCTTGTCAACACCAAAACTGCATTTCCGCATGTTAGCATAAAGTCGCTCTTTTCTAAGAACTTACAAAACATCCTTAAGATGTATGACTTGATCTTCAGGAGATTAGCTAAACACAAGTATATCATCAAAGTATACCACAACACAAATACCAATATATTTGCGAAGAACATAGTGGATCACACACATAAATGTGCTAGGTGCTTGAGATAAGCCCATAGGCATGACTAACCATTCATACAAACCAAATTTGGTTTTGAAAGCCATTTTCCATTCATCACCCTCTTGCATGCAAATTTGATAGTAACCACTTTTAAGGTCAATTTTTGAGAAAATGGTGGCACCACTAAGTTCATCTAGCATGTCATCAAGGCATGGAATGGGGGTGTCTATAATGAACGGCGATAGCATTTATGGGACAGCAATCGAAACACATGCGATAACTACCGTCTTTCTTAGACACAAGAATAACCGGAACGACACATGGACTTAAGCTCTCGCGTACTTACCCATTTTCCATGAGATGTTGTTTGCCTTTGGATCTCTTTGGTCTCGTCGGGGTTGATGCGGTATGGTGCCTTGTTCGGTAAAGGTGCACCGGGGATGAGGTCGATGCGGTGTTCGATTCCGTGAAGTGGAGGAAGTCCGGGAGGTAGCTCATCGGGAAATACGTTCGTGAATTCCTGCAATAAACAAGACAACACCAAAGGTAGATGGCATGAACTATTAGTTCTCACCGCCTCATCTTTGCACACAAGTACAAAGTGAAGAACACTCAATGGCTCTCACTCACATCCATCATGTCTCTTTTGGTGGCTAAAATCACTAGGTTTTCCTTGTCGCTCATCGTGGAGTCACTCAATTTTGGCTTGTGGCGCTCACTCTCTTTTTGGTGGTTCGCTCGCTCTCTATTCTCTCCATGATGGGTTGAAGCTTGCTTGTCAGTGGTGACTTGACTTGCCGACATGGGTCGAAGCACGTACTCCTTGCCCTTCATCTTGAAGCTATAGTGATTTATCCGTCCTTTGTGGATGACACCGTGGTCGAATTACCAAGGTCGTCCTAAGAGGAGATGGCATACGGACATGTGAACAAAATCATAATCCAATGTGTCTTTGTATGTGCCAATCTTGATGGACACTTGAACGGTGTGCTCCACTTGAATGATGCCAGAGTCACTTAGACATTGGACCTTGTAGGGGCAAGGGTAGTTCTTCTTGACCAATTGTAGCTTGGAACATAGCTCGTCGCTTGCCAAATTGTGGCAACTTCCGCCATTGATGATGACCTTGATGGAATGTCCATTGATGCTCTCTTTGGTATGGAAGATATGGCATCATTGATCTTCATCTTGTTGGTGTTGAAGTGTCAAGACCTTGGAGACAACAAGAGCGGGGGTCGAATCATTGTCACAATAGACTTGAGCGTCTTCATCTTCATTCACTTGACGGTGCATGGCCATGTGCTCAAGTGCTTCCATTTCTTCTTCGCTCATGGTGTCGTCATCATTCGCAATCATGGTGTGCCATGTGGGTAACTCAAATGTCTTGTGGCCTCGGTCTTGGCATATGAAACATTTGATGGAACTCGTCTTGACGGTGTGTCGGGGTACGATGTTCTATGGGACCAGCGAGGCCCCTTTGCAGCTCGACTGGGGAGATCAACAAGCACAGGGAGCAAATCCAAAAGTTAACACGCAAGGTCTTCCAAGGTTCAGGCCACCGTGGGGGTGTAAAACCCTACTCCTGCCTTTGGGTGGATTGAGTTGGGGCTCAAGTTACAAGAGCATCTTGCCGAAAAGGTGCATGCAAGGTGCAACTACTATGTAAGTGTGAGCAAAGTGTCGATCCGTGCCTAGGTAGCCATGGGCCTCCTTTTATAGATGAAAATGGGTCACCACAGTGGCAACATGGTCATTACATGTATGGAATAGTGGCTTCAACGTTATCCAACCTAATCCGGCCGGACTAGGACAAGGGCATTTAATGCATCGTGAGCTGATACCGATCATTGGCAAAAAGGCGTCTCTCATTCTGTGCCATCGGTTTGGGTGAGCCTATCGTCTTGACACATCCACTAGACAAGTGCCAATAAATTTAACCTTTATGCAATGTGCTGACACGCGTCCTGATGATCCTCCCTAAGCGGCATGCCCGCTCGACACCTAATCTTGACAAGCGACCAACTAGTCGATGAAGTGGAGCGGCTGAGAAGCGGGAGGGAGAACTTCCCGACAAGGAGCTTGCCGGGTCTTGGCTTGCCGTTGCAGAGCTTGCTGGCAATTGGAGTCTTGACCTTCAGTACTAACCTAGTACTTCTCAATGACCTGCCGAGAGGTCTTCTTCACGGTCTTGTGAATTGAATCTTGAGTCTTGTATGCAGTAGTCCTCCGGCAAGCCTTGCCGGCGGGAATGCTACAACTGCATTTGCACAACTTAGGGTACTAAGGCACCCATATCTTAGTGTACCGACAGGAGCCCCGGGCTTGGGCCACACATGCATGTGAGGCGTCATTGGGCTAGGCCCAAACAGTGCACAGGCACGCATGGCAGAGGATAACTGCTGTAATCTTCTCTTTTACCATGCCCCCACGATGCGCATTAAATGCGGAATGTGGGAGAGGTTGATTGAAACGGTCGCCAGAGGGAAGTGCACCTGAATCACAGCCACATAGGACAGTAAAGAGCCAGCCTTCGCACCTTCCCCATAAAAAGGAAACCGCGAGGGGCGTTGCTCATTACCCCCTTCGCCTCCAATCTAGCATCTGCCTCTTTCGTGTTCTTCCTTGCAGAAGAACAGGGAATGCTAATCCTTTCGCCGCCACTCCACCACGTCTTTCCACAATCCCCTGCCCCTGCTATTGCCATGGCTCCAAAGAGAGCGAAGAAGGCAGTCGACCTAGAGGCGGAGAAAAAGAAGATAAAGAGGGAGGCATGGTGGCGGTATAACGTTGTCTTCTCGTCAATGCTAACAACCGATGATCTATCGAAGAAATATTCATATGTATGGTCAAGCAAGACCGACGATCATCCGGCGATGGAAGTCCTTCCAGGGTCTACTACACCAGCGGACAACCAATTCCACTTCTTCGCCATGTATTTTTATGTTGGACTCTGCACACCCCTCTCAGGTTTCTTCGTAGAGGTCATGCAGTCATACAGATTCTATCTGCTGGATTTCCACCTCAATGCTATCACATGCATGTCCATTTACGCACACATGTGCGAAAACTTCCTGGGGGTAGCACCCAATCTTGCTTTGTTCCGGCACTTCATCCCCCGGATCGAGAACAACACTCTCTCCGATAGTGTTTCTTGGATTCCAAGAATGGGAATGAAGAAGTGCTACCTTGACAAAAAATTGCACACCAAGTGGAATGAGTGGAGAGCTGATTGGTGTTGGATCAAGCAAGACGAAATTCCTCCATTCTGCCATCTCTGGACTCAGAAAATCGAGAAGGGGGACACTTGGAGTAATGTTGGGCACAGCGACGCCAAGCTAAGAATCGCTCTGTACAGGCTCCACAGCCTCAAGGCCGCCGACTTGACCATAGAGATGGTGGGGGCATACTTCACCCATTGCTAGATCGCCCTGCTGCAGCACAGAGGAGGCCGAAGAGCATGGGAGTACAAAGGTCCTGCTGATACAATGCGCTTGCATGCCGGGCCCGATAATAACTTGTCGGTGATGGAGCACTATTAGCTCATCTGTCAGCTCTTTAACAGAGGCTGCGAATTCTGCTTGTCGTAGAAGGTGATTATGCTCTACAACAACTCCGCCAAGGGTTATATTCTGGCCAAGATGCCGAAATGTGATGCCAAGGGTGTTGTGGAGCAGTGGATAGTGCCCACCAAGGAGGAGGTGTATGAATGGCTTGCCGGCTTGAAGGAGGAGGCCGTCAGGGTGGACAACGATATGGTTCACCCCACCAATAATGATGAGGCCAAATTCCTCAAGGAAGGGCCGATGAGGCCAAAAAGGTTGCCCATCTCTGGGAAAAAGCCAAAGCCGGCGGCAAGGGAAAATAGGTGGTAGAGCACACCGAAGAGCACACCGAGGAGGGCGTCGAAAAGCATGTCGAAGAAGATGGTGAAGAACGTGCCAGAGAGCACACCGGTGAGACCACAGGCGACGATGATCATTCTAATGATCACGATGGTGGCTATACGGAGCATGCCGGTGAAACTGAAGGGGATGATGAGTAAGAGGAGGAGGAAGAACTTTATGTTCCTCCTACCCACATCAAGGCCGCCATCGCGAAAAAGCCAGGTAGGAAGAAAGCAGCCGACATTGATCCGACAAGAACGAGCCTGTCGTAACAAAGGGAGCTGGCAAGGCTTCTGATACGTCCCAAATGCTTTTTCTCTTGTTTTGGACTCTAATTTGCATGATTCGAATGGAACTAACCCGGACTGACGCTATTTTCAGCAGAATTGCCATGGTGTTATTTTTGTGCAGAAATAAAAGTTCTCGAATTGAGCTGAAAATTTACGGAGAATTATTTCAGAATATATAAGCTTCTGTCGAGGATGACTTCATTTCAAGAAGGTGAGGATGATGAGGACATCAATACCATTGTTACACCCACATCCCCTGCAACTACATATACTGGACCAAATACTAGAGCTCGCGTACGCCAATTAAATTATCAGGTACTTTCGTTTCTTGGTAACATTCTAATGTTCATGAGAATATGATGTTGCCTAAATTGGATACATTTGTTTTGCTTACAAATGAAGGGCCTAGTTTGGACAAGAAGGATGCACATTGGAGCAAGATCAAGCATGGAGATGATGGCATGTGCAAGGGGAACAAGAACAAAGTTTCAAGTGATGATTTTAGGGCCTTGAAGCCACCATAGTGAGTGCATGAAGGTTTGGACGGAATATACAAGATGCTACTTCATAAATTTTGTCCATAGGCTATTCTAGGTGTTGCGTCACCATATTATTGGGCCAGGCCCATGTAATTTCGAAATACTTCAGTATAGGCTATTTTTAGAGTCCGTATGTGTGGGGAAACAGAGTTAGAGTTGGTTTCGGACCCCTCCTCCAAGGGGTCACTAAATTCCCCCTATTCCTCCATATATACAACCCTTACGACATTGTTTAGAATTTGGGTTTTGTTTAGATTAAAGTTCACCATAGCTACTACTTGTGTACTTCATTTGTGTTCAACGACCAGACAAAGATGTAATAGAACCCCACTTTGATCAATAAAGCTTTTGTCTTAAATTGGCAATATCTAGATTGCAATCTCAGTTTCTTGCTTGTTCTTTGTTTGCCCGCAGGAAATAGACGCTCGTGGTCAGGTTGATCATGCTCTGGCGTGGTCAATAACCTCTCGAAATTGGTTTAGCAATTGCTAAGGCACGACGTCTTCACACGTTCATAGTCGGATCGTCAAAGTCGACTTCCTCTAAAACGATAGCCACCATCTCATTGAAAGACATGACACCTTTGCCTCTATCAAATTCATAGTCCTTATCAGTCACAAAGATAGGTGAAGTAGCAAACTTAGGATCATATTTCATTCTAGAATTCAGAGATTTTTCTTTCAGCTTACATAGTAATTTCTTAAGATCATCTCTATCATTACAAGCAATAAATTCTCTAGCTATCTCTCCATCCATAACATAACCCTTAGGTATCTTAGGCAATTCATATCTAGGAGAGCTAGATCTAATAGGTGTTTCATAATTTTCAGTTTCAGTAATATCATTAGTTTCAGCATTCTCAAATTATTTAGCTTTAGCAAGTTGTTCATCAAGAAATTCACCAAGTGGCACAGTCTTATCAAGCAAAGTACTAGCATCATCATAAGCATCATTCATAGTAGAAGTAACATCATCAATTACTTGCAACATATCCAAATTAATAGCAAGTGGTGGTGTAGCTAGTCTATTTAAAACAGAAGGTGAATCAAGTGCAGAGCTAGATGGCAATTCCTTACCTCCCCTCATCTTAGAGGGAACGATCTTGGTTCTGGTATCTTTCAGATTCTTCATAGTGATAAACATATATAAATCCCAAGTGACTCAGCAAATATAGCTATGCTCCCCGGCAACGACGCCAGAAAAAGGTCTTGATAACCCACAGTATAGGGGTCGCAACAGTTTTCGAGGGTAGAGTATTCAACACAAATTTATTGATTTGACACAAGGGGAGCCAAAGAATATTTGCAAGTATTAGCAATTGAGTTGTCAATTCAACCACACCTGGAGACTAAATATCTGAAGTAGAGTAATTAGTAGCACAGTAATATGATAGTTTGATAACAATGGTAACAATACCAATAGTAACATTAACAGTAGTAGTAGTAGTAGTTTTGTGGCAATTGTGACATTAGCAGCAATAGTAGTAACTTAGCAAAGCAATATGTGAAAAGCTCGTAAGCATTGGATTAGTGACTTTTTTGGATAACGTTCATCATGTAACAGTCATAACCTAGGGTGACACAAAACTAGCTCCAACTCATCTATTTAATGTAGGCATGTATTCCGTATATATGTGCGTGCCATAAGAACTTGCATGACTTCTTTTGTCCTACCCTCCTGTGACAATGGGGTCCATAAGGAAACTAAGGGATATTAAGGCCTCCTTTTAATAGAGAATTGGAACAAAGCATTAACACATAGTGAATACATGAACTCCTCAAACTACGGTAATCACCGGAAAGAATCCTAATTATTATCACCTTGGGGTATGCTGATCATAACACGTAATAGGTGCGTATAACTTGCAAGATTGGATCAAGAACACAAATATATTCATGAAAACATGAAGGGTTCAGATATGAAATCATGGCACTCGGGCCCTAGTGACAAGCATTAAGCATAGCAAAGTCATAGCAACATCAATATCATAACATAGTGGATACTAGGGATCAAGCCCTAACAAAACTAACTCGATTACATGATAAATCTCATCCAACCCGTCACTGTCCAGCAAGCCTACAAAGAAATTACTCATTCCCGGTGGTGAGCATCAAGAAATTGGTGATGGAGGAAGGTTTGATGATGACGACGACGTCGAATCCCCCTCTCCGGAGCCCAGAACGGACTCCAGATCTTCCCTCCCAATGAATAACAGGAGGTGGCGGTGGCTCTGTATCTTAAAACATGATGATTCCTTCTCTCTAATTTTTTTCTTGGTGAATAAGTACTTATGGAGTTGGAGTTAGGGTTGTGGGGGCTGCCATGGGCCCACAAGCCTGTAGGGAACGCCCCAGGGGTGTCTCGTCCCCTGGGCTTGTGGCGCCTTGGTGGCCCTCCTCTGGTATAAGGCTTCAAATGTGCAATGTTAAAAGTGGGACTAACCCCAAAATCTGTAGGTAGCTCAACTTTATATGCATTATCATTTATTTTCTCTAACACCTTAAAATGACCATCAACACGTGGAATTAGCTTAGAGTTGCGCCAATAAGGAAACCTATCCTTACGCAAATGTAACCAAACAAGATCTCCAGGTGCAAAGACAACATGTTTTCTACCCTTATCTCCAGCAAGTTTATATTTAGCATTCATGCACTCAATATTTTCCTTAGTTAACTCATGCATTTTTAAGATCATTTCAACACGTTGTTTAGCATCAAAACTAAACTTCTCTGAAGATGGAAGAGGTAATAATCAATGGGTGCACCAGGTAGGAAACCATACACAATCTCAAATGGGCACATCTTAGTAGTAGAATGCAGCGAACGGTTATAAGCAAATTCAGAATCAGGCAAGAATTCTTCCCACATTTTAAGGTTATTCTTCAAAACAGCCCTAAGCATAGTATACAATGTTCTATTGACTACTTTAGTTTGTCCATCAGTTTGGGGTGACATGTAGTAATAAAAAGCAATTTAGTCCCCAACTTAGCCCATAAACATCTCCAAAAGTGGCTAAGGAATTTAGTATCACGATCTGAAACAATTGTATTTGGCACACCATGCAAGTGAATAATTTCACGAAAGAACAAATCAGCAACATTAGTAGTAGCATCGATTTTATGACATGGTATAAAGTGTGCCATTTTCGAGAATCTATCCACGACAACAAATATGCTATCCGTCCCCTTCTTTGTTCGAGGTAAGCCTAAAACAAAGTCCATAGATATATCCTCCCAAGGAACACTAGGTACATACAGTGGCATATATAAACCATGAGGATTGAGTCGTGACTTAGCTTTTTGACATGTAGTGCAGCGAGCAACAAAATGCTCAATCTAATCTTTGGCCAAAAGAAATGTGTAGCAAGTACATCCTCCATCTTCTCATGCCAAAGTGTCCCATTAATCCTCCTCGATGCGCCTCCTGCAACAATAAAAGACGAACAGAGCTAGCTGGAATGTATAGCTTGTTAGCACGGAACCCAAATCCATCATTAACAACGAACTTGTTCCATGTTCTTCCTTCTTTATAATTCTGCATTACATCTCTAAAATCAACATCATGCACATATTGATCTTTGATGGTCTCCAAACCAAATATTCTAAAGTCAAGTTGTGAAAGCATAGTACAGCGACGAGACAATGCATCAGCAATAACATTTTCTTCACCCTTCTTGTGTTTAATGAGATAAGGGAAAGTCCCAATGAATTCAACCCATTTAGCATGTGTACGATTCAGTTTGGCTTGACTTTTAATATGTTTCAAAGATTCATGATCAGAATGTATAACAAATTCTTTGGGCCATAAATAATGTTGCCATGTTTCTAAAGTCCGAACAAGAACATATATTTCCTTATCATAAGTAGAATAATTCAAACTAGGCCCACTCAATTTTTCAGAAAAGTATGCAACAGGTTTACCATCTTCTAATAGCACACATCCTAATCCAATTCCACTAGCATCACATTCAAGCTCATAAGCCTTATTAAAATCAGGAAGTTGGAGTAATGGAGCATGTGTTAACTTATCTTTCAATACCGTGAAGGCTTCTTCCTTTGCGGTACCCCAAACAAAAGGAACATCCTGCTTTGTAAGCTCATTGAGAGGTGTAGCAATGGTGCTGAAATCCCTCACAAAACGCCTGTAGAAACCAGCAAGGCCAAGAAAACTCCTCACTTGTGTGACTGTTTTGGGTTGCGGCCAACTCTCAATAGCTTCAATCTTGGCTTTATTAACTTCAATTCCCTATGGAGTAACAACATAGCCAAGAAAAGATACTCGGTCGGTGCAAAAGGTGCACTTCCCAAGGTTACCAAAAAAATGTGCATCATGTAGAGCAACAAAAACAACACGTAAATGTTCCAAATGTTCCTCCAAAGATCTGCTATAAATCAGTATATCTTCAAAGTAACTACCACAAATCATCCAATGAAAGCACGTAAAACTTTGTTCATTAATCTCATGAAAGTACTAGGTGCATTAATTAACCCAAAAGGCATGACTAACCACTCATATAATCCAAACTTAGTTTTAATTGTTGTTTTCCATTCATCTCCTAATTTCATACGAATTTGATGCTATCCACTACGCAAATCAACTTTGGAGAAAATTGTGGAGCCACTTAATTCATCAAGCATATCATCTAGCCTAGGAATAGGATGACGATAATGAATAGTAATATTATTAATGCCTCTATAATCAACACACATACGCGATGTACCATCCTTTTTCAGCACGACTATAATAGGAACAGCACAAGGACTAAGAGATTCGCGTATATAACCTTTGTCGAGCAGCTCATATACTTGACACATAATCTCCTTCGTCTCCTCTGGATTGGTACGGTATGGCACGCTGTTGGGCAGTGATGCACCGGGAATTAAGTCAATTTGATGCTCAATCCCTTGAATAGGTGGTAATCTCGGAGGCACGTCTTGTGGAAATACGTCAGCGAACTACTGCAAAATGTTAGTGATAGCAAGAGGCAAAGAGGGTGGCATGTCCTCGAATGAAAATAATGCTCTTTGCACACAAAAGCATAGCAAATAGATTTGCTAAAATCTAGGTCATCAATATCAGATTTGGTGGCAAGCAAACATCCACTTTTCAATTTAACTTCAGTGGCAACATGAGATGATGGTTTGTTATTAGGCTTCATTTGTTGCTCAAATTCGTTTGCCACAATCTGATTTTCACTCTTATTTTGCTCCTATTTTGGTTTACTAGCTCTGTTAATATCATCTTTCAAAATGGAATCAGGAGACATAGGAAGCAAAGTAAGATGTTTATGCTTATGAACAAGAGTATACTGATTGTTTCTACCGTGGTGTACAGAACCTGTATCAAATTGTCATGGTCTAACAAAGTAATGAGGAACAAGCTTGCATGGGTACCACATCACAATCAACATATGTAGCGATACTAAAATGCACACTAACAATACATGTTACCTTAACCTTGCAGCTGTTGTTGAACCACTAGATGTAGTAAGGATGCAGATGTGGTCTTGTGGTGAGAGACAACTTCTCCACCATCTCCATGCTAGCCAAGTTGTTGCAGCTCCCTCCATATATGATGACACGAACATAATGTTCCTTCACAACTCCCTTTGTATGGAGCAAATTGTGCCTTTGATTTTTCTCAGCTTGTGTGACCTGCACACTCAAAACGCGTTGAGCAACTAAACTTTCATACCTATCAGCGTCTTCAGCAGCCATGTATTGCGTCTCTTGTTCAGAATCATCTCCACCGTGTTCTTCACTTGTAATAAGAGCCAAAGTCTCCTCATCATAGTCACTAATGGACTCATACCCACCATCATCAGTAGCAATCATCACACACTTAGATGGGCATTGTCTCACATAATGACCTCCACCCTTGCAACGATGACAAATAATATCATGTGTTTGCCCTGTTGATGCCATGGATGAAGAAGAGCTCTGTGCAGGCCCGGAAGGTGTGCTCTTGGTAGATAGTGGTGGTTGTGCCTGCTTTCTTATATCATGGTTGGAGGTGGCAGCTAACGGAGGTGTCAGTGTAGCAGAACATGTGGAAGTAGAGGATGCACGTGGTCTCCATGATGAAGTTTGACCTACAGAAAAGTTAGTCCGCGCCAATACCTGTCGATCCTGCACTTCACGTTCAGCTTTGCAAGAAAGATGGAATAAATGAGTGATATTGTTGTACTCCTTATACTCTAAAATGGTCTGAATCTCTCTATTTAACCCACTATAAAACATGCAAGCATAGCTTTGTTATCCTCACCAATACCACATCTAATCATGCCAATTTGTAATTCCTGATAATAATCCTCTAAAGAATTTTTTCCTTGTCTTAAGCGCTACAATTTTTGAAGTAATTCACGTTGACAATATGGTGGAACCCAACGAGTATGCATAACAGTTTTCAAAGCAGCCCAAGTAGCTGGAATATGATATAATCTACAATGTTCAGACCACCACACACAAGCAAAACTAGTGAAAGCACAAACAACAGTAGCAACATGTCTCTCCTCGGGATATTGTAAACATGTAAAACGTTGTTCTATTTCTAACTCCCAAGTAAGATATATATCAGGAACATATCTACCCTCAAATGGTGGAATATTCAATCTTAGTTTAGGAAGATGGTCATGATCTCATACCTGAGGTGGTGGTGTAGCCCTACCATTGCGATTATTTGCATGTGGATGACCTGGTGGTGGTGCTGGTGGTTGCACGTAGTTCTGATTTTGATCAACCTCATCCTTGTAATCGCTCCCGTAATCGTCCTCCTCCTCAGTAGCAGCAAGAGCCACAAAGGGAGCAACAGAAGTAGCAGAGGCACCAGAATTTTTGACTTCCTCAAGAGGAACACGCTTCGCTCGGTGGAGTACTGGATCGCGACGTGGAGGTGGTTGTGGTTGTTGTTGGTGTTGGAACGGTGCAACAAAGGCAGCAGGTGGTGGTAGCCGCGCGAGCACTTCAGTGAACTTGGCATCCAACTTGGTGTCAATTGTCTTCTCAATGTCATCTATCCTCTCTAGTGCCTTGCCAAAACTGCTCATCACGCCTTCCACCTGTTGACCCAACATTTGCTAGAATTTATCATGTAACACCTTGTTCGTCATGCTCTCCCAGTCTATCTCGTCGGCTTGTGATCCTGTCATAGTTAGCAGCAATAGAAACACACAAGAATATGAACCTACATACGACTAGGAAGTGGTGGTTGTGGTGGTGTGTCACAAATCCATCAAGCAAATCTCAAATTCTTACCAATTCTTACCAAGCAGCAGGCGGTGATCAGCAACCGTTGTAGTCAAAACTCTCAAAAGCTTGGATAGAGCGATTACCAGGTGGTGTCAAACGCACGATGTAGATGTATGTGGAGATGGGAAGGCTTATGATATGGTAGCAAAAATGTTAGCAATAATCAATTCAGAGATGCAAAGTTGAATAAACGCTCAACGATGGTACTATGCTGGTCCTAGGCTAGACCGTGCTAGAGACGCGAGCCTAGAACACTAACAAAATCATGGCGCTGCACGTAAACAAGGGAGCAGCACACTCTGAGTCTCTTTTTTTCCTCTTTTTTTTGCTCCGCAACAATTTTTTTTCCAAAAAGTCTACAAATGGTCTAAAAACTGCCTAGCCAAAATTTTCCAGACTTAGTTTTTTTTAAACTAGAACTATTTTTCTTCTATGGGTGGCACGAAAGTTGGGGACTCCAACTTGGTCACGACACATACTAGGGCATGATCTAGAAATAAAAAACAAAGAAGTGGGTACTAGACTCAGACTAGGATTGGTGGCGGAAATGAATCTGGTGGAACTCGGACTAGTGGCGAATCTGTGATGGAGGTGGACTTGGATTGGTGTGATGGCGGCGGATATGCGGTGGTATATATGGACTCGGATAGGCGGCAGATATGTGGTGGCATATATGGACTCGGATTGGCGGCGGATATGTGGTGGTGGTATATGGCAGCAACGATGAAGATGGTGCGGCGGCAGCGTGATAAACTGTGAACAGAACTTGAAACTCTAAGGAACTACACACTAAGACCAATAGCTCGACACGACGATGCAACAACAAATTCAACAAAGCAAAACACTGAAAAGATTATGCAATGGCTCAGACTGGTTCGGATATGATGAATTAACACAAATTTTTTTGTGGCTTTTTCGTGGACTGTAGGTATGAAGAATAGATACAATCTAAACTATGAAAAACTAGAAAATCTCCCCGAGCAACCTGGAGCTCTGATACCACTTGATAGAGGCAAAGGTGTCCTATCTTTCGATGAGATGGTGGCTATCATTTTGGAGGAAGTCGACTTTGATGATCCAACTACGAACGTGCGAAGATGTCGCGCCTTAGCAATCGCTAAACTAACTTCGAGAAGTTATTGACCATGCCGGAGCATGCTCAACCTGACCGCGAGGGTCTGTTTCCTGCATGCAAATGAAGAACAAGCAAGAAACTGAGATTGCAATCTAGATATTGCGAATTTAAGAGGAAAGCCTTATTGATCAAAGTGGGGTTTTGTGACGTCTTGTCTGGTCATTGAACACAAACGAAGTACGCGAGTTGCAGCTATGGCGAACTTTGATCTAAACAAAACCCAAAGTCTAAACGACGCCCTAAGCACTGTATATATGGAGGAATAGGGGGGAATATTGTGACCCATTGGAGGAGGGGTCTGAGACCAACCCTAACTCTGTTTCCCCAAACACACGGACTCTAAAAATAGCCTATACTGAAGTATTTCAAAATTACATGGGCTTGGCCCAATAATAAGGTGACGCAACACCTATAATAGCCTCTAGATGAAATTTATGAAGTAGCATCTTGTATATTCAGTCCAAGCCTTCATGCACTCATTATGGTGGCTTCAAAGCCCTGAAATCATCACTTGAAACTCTGTTCTTGTTCCCCTTGCGCATGCCATCGTCTCCATGCATGATCTTGCTCCAATGTTCATCCTTCTTGTCCAAACTAGGCCCTTCATTTGTAAGAAAAACAAATGTATCCAATTTAGCAGTATCATATTCTCATGAACCTTAGAATCATTACCAAGAAACGGAAGTACTTGATAATTTAATTGGTGTGCGCGAGCTCTAGTAATTGGTCCAGTATATGTAGCTGCAGCGGCTGTGGGTGTAACAATGGTATTGATGTCCTCACCAGAATTCGCTGTCGATCCTGAGTTAATTACTTTGGTTGAATCTGATCCTTTCCATGGCTATGAAACTGAAACCGTTGTGGCACATCTTACTAAATTAAATGATATAGCCACCCTATTTGCTCATGAGGAAAAATACGCTACTATTATATTCTTAAGTTGTTTCCTTTCTCGTTAAAGGGCGATGCTAAGATTTGGTTTAGTACTCTTACTCCTGGTTGTGTGCTTAGTCCCCAGGATATGATATATTACTTCTCTGAAAAATGTTTTCCTGCTCATAAGAAACAAGCTGCCTTACAGGAAATATTTAACTTTGTGCAAATTGAAGAAGATAATCTCCCTCAAGCTTGGGGGAGGCTTCTCCAATTACTTAATGCTTTGCCTGATCATCCTCTTAAGAAAAATAAAATACTTGATATCATCTAAAATGGATTGCCGATGCTTCTAGGGACTACCTAGATAGTTGTGCTGGTTGTGTTTTCAGGGAACAAACTATTAAACAAGCTGAGAAATTATTGAATAATATACTGAAGAATGATAAGGGTTGGACACTTCCTGAACCACCGCCTAAACCCACTCCAAAGAAGAGGGTTATTTTATTTGTAAGTCCTGAAGATATGCAAGAGGAAAAGAAATGTATGAAAGAAAAGGGTATTAAAGCTGAAGATGTTAAGAATTTACCACCTATTGAAGAAATACATGGTCTTGACACACCACCACAGGTGGTAGAGGTAAATTCTCTTATAAAGTTTGATGAAGGTGATATTCCTTATGATAAATCTCCTAGACAATGCTTGTATGAATTTGACAATTATATTATCAAGCAAGATCACTTCAACGCTTATGTTACAAAACAACTAAAACGTAATGCCTATATGATTGACCGCTTGAGTGATTTGTTGCTTAGAATTACAAAGGATGTTAAAGGTGTAGGAAAACATGCTTCTATGGTTCAAACCCAGTTGGAACAACTTGCTAAATCTCAAAGTGATTTGCTTAATGAAATGAATAGCAATATGAATGATCATGCTCTCAGAGTAATGACTAGAGGAGGTAGAATGACTCAGGAGCCACTTTATCCTGAAGGTCACCCTAAAAGAATAGAACAAGACTCTCAAAGAATTAATGTTGATGCACCTAGTCCATCTAAAAAGAAAACAAAAAAGAAAAATGATAGGACTTTGTATGCTTCTAGTGAACCTGAAGTAGAAAAACCTTCTGAAGACATAATGATGTTTCTATTTCTGATGCTGAAACGCAATCTGGTAATGAACACTCAACTAGTGATAATGATAATGACAATGATGATGTTCATGTGGATGCTCAACCAGACAATGACAAAGAACCTGATAATGAGGTCGAAATAGAACCTGTTGTTGATCTTGATAACCCACCACCTAAAAATAAATGTTATGATAAAAGAGATTTCATTGCTAGAAAACATGGTAAGGAAAGAGAACCATGGGTTCAGAAACCCATGCCTTTCCTAAACCATCCAAGAATAATGATGAAGAAGAATTTGAACGCTTTGCTGAAATGCTTAGGCCAGTCTTTTTGCGTAACCATTTGACTGATATTTTAAAGATGGCCCCTTATGCTAGGTATATGAAAGATATTGTCACTAATAAAAGAGAAATACCTGAAGCTGAAATTTCCACCAGGATTGCAAACTATTCTTTTAAGGATGGTGTACCAAAGAAACTAGGAGATCCAGGAATACCCACTATACCATGCTCCATTAAAAGAAATTATGTTAAAACAGATCTATGTGATTTAGGAGCCGGTGTTAGTGTTATGCCTTTCTCTTTATATAAAAGACTTGATTTGAATAAACTCACACCTACTGAAATATCATTGCAAATGGCGGATAAATCTACCGCTATACCTATCGATATTTGTGAGGATGTGCCCGTTGTAGTTGCAAATGTTACTATCTTGACAGACTTTGTTATACTTGATATGCCCGAGGACGAAAACATGTCGATTATCCTTGGTAGATCCTTCTTAAACACTTCAGGGGCTGTTATTGATTGCAACAAAAGCAAGGGCACTTTTCATATCAATGGTTATGAGCATACGGTACACTTTCCAAAGAAGCAATTTCAAATGAATGGTATTAATGTTATCGAAAAGGTCCAACAATTATTATTGGAAGTTTTGAACTCCGTCTTGAAAGCACAAGTGCTCCCTGGGTGATTTTGGTAATTAATGTCAACATATCTCTTGTTGGACTAATATCTTCATCTAGTATATTTCAGAAAGTTCAACAATGGCGTGGCAAGGACAGGAGGATGTGGAACCCCTTCAAAATGCCAAGGACAAAGATTGGCAAAAGCTCAAGACTCTTCATCTCTATTTTAGTGATCCAAGATCACATTGAGTCCATAGGAAAAGCCAATACTATTAAAAGGGGATGAGGTGTTGCTTAATGGTCTACTTGCTCAAAATGCTTAGTGATATGCTCCAAAGCCCTCAACCACTTTCTCATTTGTCACATATGTCCTAAACCTAAAGTAAAACTCGGCCCCACCGATTTGATCTATCCGGCGCCACCGAGTTTCTTTGACATAGCCACTGCCAGAAACCCTAATCAATTCGGTCTCACCGATAGGGATTTTGGTCTCACCGAGATGGCAATGCAAACTCTCTGTTTCCCTTCGTAATGTTTCGGTCTTACCGAAATGAGCGATCGGTCCCACCAGGTTCGCAAAGTAAACTCTCTGTTGCTTGTTGTGATTATTTCGGTCTCACCAAAATATGCAATCGGTCCCACCGAGTTTGCCTGACCATCTCTCTGTTTAACTCATTGCTGAAATCGGTCCCACCGAGTTCATGCAATCAGTCACACCGAGATAAGGTCTTGCCCTAACCCTAGCACATCGGTCCCACCGACTTGATCATGTCGGTCCCACCGAGAATCCTAACGTTCACATTTTGAACTAGATCGGTCTCACCGAGTTCTTCTATTTGGTCTGACTGAGTTGGATCAAATTTGTGTAACGGTTGGATTTTGTGTGGAGGCTATATATACTCCTCCACCCCCTTCTCTATTCAAGAGAGAGCCATCAGAATGAGCCTACACTTCCACTACTCATTTTCTGAGAGAGAACCACCTACTCATCAAGACATTCGATTCCTACCACAAGAATCTTGATCTCTAGCCTTCCCCAAGTTGCTTTCCACTCAAATCATCTTGCCACCATAGCCAAATCTGTGAGAGAGAGTTGAGTGTTGGGGAGACT
Source organism: Thinopyrum elongatum (assembly GCA_011799875.1). Classification (NCBI taxonomy): domain Eukaryota; kingdom Viridiplantae; phylum Streptophyta; class Magnoliopsida; order Poales; family Poaceae; genus Thinopyrum; species Thinopyrum elongatum. The sequence continues at coordinate 310,898,740 of CM022302.1, read as the reverse complement.
ATCATTTGAAGAACAAGATCAAGGAGTTCATCATCAACACACCATTTATTACCTTTTGGAGAGTGGTGTCTCCTAGATTGGTTAGGTGTCACTTGGGAGCCTCCGACAAGATTGCGGAGTTGAACCAAGGAGTTTGTAAGGGCAAGGAGATCGCCTACTTCGTGAAGATCTACCCGAGTGAGGCAAGTCCTTCGTGGGCGATGGCCATGGTGGGATAGACAAGGTTGCTTTTTCGTGGACCCTTCGTGGGTGGAGCCCTCCGTGGACTCGCGTAACCGTTACCCTTCGTGGGTTGAAGTCTCCACCAACGTGGATGTACGATAGCACCACCTATCGGAACCACGCCAAAAATCTCCGTGTCTTCATTGCGTTTGCACACTCCAATCCCATCCCTTCACTTTCTTGCAAATTGCATGCTTTACTCTTTCCGCTGCTCATACTCTTATCATGCTTGCTTGAAATGTATTGTGAATGCTTAAACTTGTGCTAAAACTCCACCACAACTTGAAGAACTTAAAAACTGCTACTTTTGCTTGTTGAGGGTCTAATCACCCCCTCTCTAGACACCTCTTCTCGATCCCTTTCAATTGGTATCAGAGCATTGGTCTCCATTGCTTTGGTTTAATCACCATTGGAGGAAGATGGATGAGTCTATGATTGGGAGTATTAGACATAGAGTACCTTTACTTGATGGAGAGTTCTATCATGATTGGAAAAATGAGATGCTTGAGATTTTCAATGAATATAATTTGAACAAGTATATTACTTGCCCTTGTGCACCTCCTATTGATCCTTTGCATCCTACCCCCGATGAGTCTCTTGACATGATCCGCAATCTTAGAACTGTTAATCTTATCATTAGAGGATTGCCTAGAAACTTGATTGTGTGCTTGCCTACACTTGAATGTGCTTACACTATTTGGAGATACCTCGAGAAACGCTTTCCAGACTATTCCTTGAAAAATCTAGATGATATTCTTCAAAAGTCCATTGCTTTAAATAAGATGAATTCTAGTGATCCTAAGTTTGGTGATTGTCTATTTGAGCTTCGTGACCTCATGCAAGCCAAAGGAGATGTTGGAATCATTAGTGACATCATCTCTCAAGTCATTAGAATTCATAAATATGAACATTGTCATGGTCATAAATCTAATGAATTACCTTCTCTAGGTAATGATCATTCATATGATGATGATGTTGAACATGGATATTATGATGAGGATGATGATAGTGACTTTGATCTTGATGAGTCTATGAGACACCTTGGTCTTATGGCTAACCTTCGTGGTTACATGGCTGGAGGAAAGGAATGGGTTCTTGATAGTAGATGTACCGATCACATGACCGGAGACAAGGATATGTTTCGTGAGCTTGCTGAAAACGACGGCCCTCGAAAGTATGCCACTTTTGGTGATAACTCAAAGGGTAAGGTGGTTGGCCTTGGTAAGGTGGCCATGTCACATGACAGCTCCATCCAAAATGTTATGCTCGTTGATTCTCTTGGCTACAATCTACTTTCCGTATCTAGACTAGCCGATTTCGGTCTCAATGTTCTATTCACTGAAGTAGACTGCCAAGTGTTTCGAAGAGATAATCATAATATGGTCTTTACCGGTATACATAGAGGTGATCTATACATTGTTGACTTCACTAAAAGATCTCAACCTAGAACTTGCTTAATTGCTAAATCTTCCAAAGGTTGGTTGTGGCATAGAAGGTTAGGTCATGTGGGCATGCGAAATCTTGATAAGCTTATTAAAGGTGATCATATCCTTGGTGTTAAAGATGTTATATTTGACAAGGATAGACTTTGCAGTGCTTGTCAAGTAGGAAAACAAGTTGGAGGAAGTCATCCCGTGAAGAACATCATGACCACGAGAAGACCGCTTGAGCTACTTCATATGGATCTTTTTGGTCCCAACGCCTACAAGAGTCTCGGTGGTAACTCGTTTGGTTTAGTCATTGTTGATGATTTTTCAAGATTTACGTGGGTGTTCTTTCTTAATGATAAATCGCAGGTCCAAAAGATCTTCAAGAACTTTGCTAGGAAGGCCCAAAATCAATTTGAAGTGAAGATCAAGAAGGTTCGGAGCGACAACAGAACGGAGTTCAAGAACACCAATGTGGATACCTTTCTTGACGAAGAAGGGATTTCACATGAGTTCTCGGCTACGTACACACCTCAACAAAATGGAGTTGTTGAAAGAAAGAACCGGACACTCATTGAGATGGCGAAAATGATGCTTGATGAATACAAGACGCCAAAACACTTTTGGGCGGAAGCGGTTGAGACAGCTTGTCATGCTACAAATCGATTGTATCTTCACAAGCTTATTGGCAAGATGACATACGAGCTTCTCACCGGTAACAAACCCCAAGTTGGATACTTTTGAGTATTTGGCTCAAAGTGCTACATTCTTGATAAACATCATCATTTGAAATTTACCCCTAAATCTAATGAAGGTTTTCTACTTGGTTATGGCTCAAACTCTCACACTTACGGTGTCTACAACAATTTCACCCGAAAGGTTGAAGAGACGGTAGATGTGAAGTTTGATGAATCTAATGGCTCACAAGTAGAGCAATTGCCAATTGATGTAGGAGACAAAGACCCTTCGGAAGCGATTCAAGACTTGTCTATTGGCAAGATTCGCCCAACGGAGGTGAAGGAGAGTACCTCATCCGTTCAAGTGGAAGCCTCAACTTCACGCGAAGGTGAACCACAAGTTGACTTGGAGGCATCCACAAGTGGAACACGTCAAGATGAAGGTGACTAGTGTCGGTGTAGTAAACAGGGGGGGTGTTCACTACCCCTGGACACGCACCAGCAAGTCGCAGCCTCCAGGCGGGAAGGACATGGCAGAGGAGGAATCCACCCAAGAGTACATTCGAAGCCCGGTTCCCGGCAAGGTCTACTTGCCGGGAATGGGTCCACGCAACGCCGGCAAGGCAGAGCTGGCAAGACAAGACTCCAGGCGGGTCGACCAGAAGATCAAGTCTACTACTGCCGGCGAGATCAGGGCCGGCAAGCTCAGGACTCGACAAGACTGAAGATAAGGCCCCGGCAAGGTTCTTGCCGGGATGACCAGCTGAACCCGGCAAGGCTTGCCGGGGGACAGCTAGACTGAAGACAAGGCCCCGGCAAGGTTCTTGCCGGGATGACCAGCTGAGCCCGGCAAGGTTATGCCACTATGCTGCTGCTCCAGTGCGGCCGCCAGCATGGCACTCTGGACCCTTCTCCAGGCATGCATGGCAGAGCACTGTGCCAAGCGGCGCTGATGGGATGGCCCCTTTTCCCATCCCCAAGAAGCTAAGGGACACCTAGACAAAGCATTTAATGCGCTTGTCCTGACCCGTCAGTGATAAGCATGTAAATGCTGTAGCAGAGTACTTGCCGCGGCAAGGTACTTGCCCCGGCAAGGTATTGGCTACGGCAAGATAGCAGCTGCGGCAAGGTACTTGCCCCGGCAAGTTACCTTGCGCGGCAAGCTATTGGTTGCGGCAAGCTATCAAGTGCGGCAAGGTCTTGCCGCGACAAGCGTTACTGTACCACTGTACTACTGTGCTGCTGCTCCAGTGCCTCTGCCAGCGTGGCGCTCTGGGTCCTTCCAAGCGTGCGTGGCAGGGCACTGTGTAGACGGCGGTGCTCTGTAGTTAGCGGTGCAGGAGCAGGTGGGATAGGCTTTTCCCACGTCCAAGACGCCCAGATACATGTATCTGGACAGCTAAGGCATGGGCATTTAATGCCCTTGTCCCCTGCCGTCAGTGGTAGGTAGGACATGTCATCCTAGTAATAATAGCCTTACTGTAGCAACTTTCCACCTCTACCTTTACTGTTTGCCACCTGTTGGTGACCCCTTTGTGCGTATAAAAGGAGGCCCATAGGCAACGTGGAGGGAAAAAAGAACTCAGAGATTGAGAACTCTAGTATTGTACGCAGCTGCTCTGTACTGTAGCGCTTCTGGAGCTAGAACAATCATCCAAATAATATACCAAAAAGCAGGAGTAGGGTTTTACGCATCCGTGCGGCCCGAACCTGGGTAAATCTCTCGCGTGCGCTGTCGTGTTCTTCGCTAGATTTGCTCTTCGTGCGACCGTCTCTCCCTGCCGAACGTAAAAGGGGTCCTTCCCTGGGTCCCATAGGTGATCGTGGATTCGTCCCCGACATCTTTGGCGCGCAAGGTAGGGGTGAGGGGCTGCGCGAACCTGATCTGGCGATCAGCGCGGCAGTTTCTTCATCATCTTCACCGCCATAGCGTCCAAGAAGAAGGGCCTGAACCTTCGCAAAAAGCTAAGTTTTAAAGCTTTAATTACTTTCTGCTGTTAAGTCTTATCCTGGACGATATTTTTGTGCATAACTTGTGCGCGAAGGAGCGCTCCTGAAACATTCTGCGCTCCTGGTTGTTTTGGGTCCGCCCAACAATGCAGACGCAGCTGCGATTGTTTCTAAGGCGTTAAGCTCCCGAAGAGGCGGCGTTCTCGATAGGCTGCTGAACAGGACCCGATCCTAAGCGCCATCGACCGGAACATGCGCATTCGGGGAGTATTCCGGCAAGCGTGGGGGGCTCACTGTGCAAAAATGCAGTCGTTTAAGGAGAAGGACTTAGCGAGTTTTATTCTAAGGTTCCTGCGTAAACCCGTATGCTAAGGAGCCTTCCCGGGGCTAGTCGCGCTCCTAGTTGCCTCGAGTCCGCTCGGCAACCTGAGCAGCTGCGCCAGAGCCGGGAAGGTAAACCTTTTCGGGAGGCGGCGTTCCCGGCAAGCTTCTAAGGATCCGTTCCTCATAGCGCTGCTGACTGGATCGTGCGCACCGGAAAGTGTTCCGGCAAGCAAGGGAATATTCAGCAGGAGTCAAGATTGCAGCGAATCCGACATTAACCAGAAGCTAATCAACTTGTTGTGCTCAAACGCTGTTGTGGCATTTCATGCCCAGTCAGTGTTGCAGGAACACGCATGGAAGGCGAGCTCGGGGGCTGGCAGCGCCCCAGAGAGTAACCCCCTAAAGAGCCTCCCCGGCAACAAGCTTGTCGGAAGCTAGCGTTGAGAACGTCAAGGTTCTCCGCCAGAGTCAAGAGCCTTCCCGGCAACCCCTTGCCGGAAGCTGGCGTCGAGAATATCAAAGTTCTCCGCCAGAGTTAAGAGCCTCCCTTGCCGGGGGCTCCGACAACCACTCTTTGAGCAAGAAACAAGCTCGGGGGCTAGCGGCGCCCTAGCAGAAAAAGCTAAGTTGCACAGATTTTTCGGCAATTGCATTCATTTTACTGTCCTCACTCGCTTCTTACACCTACACGCGAAGGAGCCTTCCCGGCGCTAGTTGCGCTCCTAGTCGCCTCGAGTCCGCTCGGCGATGTGAGCAGCTGCACCAGAACCGGGAAGGTAAACCTTTTCGGGAGGCGGCGTTCCCGGCGAGCTGCTAAGGACCCGATCCTCAAGCGCCGCTGCCTGGAGCGTGCGCACCGGAAAGCTTTCCAGCAAGCGTGGGTCATCTTGATTGATTCCTCGTTCTCGTATATCGACCTGCACGCGAAAGGACCTTGCCGTGGTTAGTCCGCGCTCTGGTTTCGCCTCGAGTCCGCTCGGCAAACTTAGCAGCTGCGTTCTGACCCGGCAAGTCGCCTTGCCGGCGGCGGCGTTTCCAGCAGGCTGCTAAAGACCCACACCTAGCGCTCGCGGCAAGCGTGCGCACCGGCAGGGTTTCCAGACAGCGTAGGGTACAAGATATGTGCAAGGACGGAATCAATCAAGGGGGAAGCATGCATTCATTTAGCATGAAGGAATATCTCTTGTGCCATAAAGCTTGGCCTAATTAAGGTAAATTGTTTCTTTATGCGTGCCATTGCAGCAACAGGGTTGCGACCTCCAGGCGGGAGGAACGGCAGGGAACAGATCTACATGTTGCCGGTGCGCGTCGTTGGGCCTAGCCCGGACAACCACTGTGCACGCCTGTCCGGCCCAGGCCCGGGGGCTCCTGTCGGTGTAGTAAACAGGGGGGGTGTTCACTACACCTGGACACGCACCGGCAAGTCGCAGCCTCCAGGCGGGAAGGACATGGCAGAGGAGGAATCCACCCAAGAGTACATTCGAAGCCCGGTTCCCGGCAAGGTCTACTTGCCGGGAATGGGTCCACGCAACGCCGGCAAGGCAGAGCTAGCAAGACAAGACTCCAGGTGGGTCGACCAGAAGATCAAGTCTACTACTGCCGGCGAGATCAGGGCCGGCTAGCTCAGGACTCGACAAGACTGAAGATAAGGCCCCGGCAAGGTTCTTGCCGGGATGACCAGCTGAACCCGGCAAGGCTTGCCGGGGGACAGCTAGACTGAAGACAAGGCCCCGGCAAGGTTCTTACCGGGATGACCAGCTGAGCCCGGCAAGGTTCCTGCCCGGCAAGGTTATGCCACTATGCTGCTGCTCCAGTGCGGCCGCCAGCATGGCACTCTGGACCCTTCTCCAGGCATGCGTGGTAGAGCACTGTGCCAAGCGGCGCTGATGGGATGGCCCCTTTTCCCATCCCCAAGAAGCTAAGGGACACCTAGACAGAGCATTTAATGCGCTTGTCCTGACCCGTCAGTGATAAGCATGTAAATGCTGTAGCAGAGTACTTGCCGCGACAAGGTACTTGCCCCGGCAAGTCATTGGCTGCGGCAAGGTATTGGCTACGGCAAGATAGCAGCTGCGGCAAGGTACTTGCCCCGGCAAGTTACCTTGCGCGGCAAGCTATTGGTTGCGGCAAGCTATCAAGTGCGGCAAGGTCTTGCCGCGGCAAGCGTTACTGTACCACTGTACTACTGTGCTGCTGCTCCAGTGCCTCTGCCAGCGTGGCACTCTGGGTCCTTCCAAGCGTGCGTGGCAGGGCACTGTGTAGACGGCGGTGCTCTGTAGCTAGCGGTGCAGGAGCAGGTGGGATAGGCTTTTCCCACGTCCAAGACGCCCAGATACATGTATCTGGACAGCTAAGGCATGGGCATTTAATGCCCTTGTCCCCTGCCGTCAGTGGTAGGTAGGACATGTCATCCTAGTAATAATAGCCTTACTGTAGCAACTTTCCACCTCTATCTTTACTGTTTGCCACCTGTTGGTGACCCCTTTGTGCGTATAAAAGGAGGCCCATAGGCAACGTGGAGGGAAAAAGGAACTCAGAGATTGAGAACTTCAGTATTGTACGCAGCTGCTCTGTACTGTAGCGCTTCTGGAGCTAGAACAATCATCCAAATAATATACCAAAAAGCAGGAGTAGGGTTTTACGCATCCGTGCGGCCCGAACCTGGGTAAATCTCTCGCGTGCGCTGTCGTGTTCTTCGCTAGATTTGCTCTTCGTGCGACCGTCTCTCCCTGCCGAACGTAAAAGGGGTCCTTCCCTGGGTCCCATAGGTGATCGTGGATTCGTCCCCGACAACGAGGAAGTACAACAAGATGAACCTCATCAACCTCCTTCTCCACCTCCACAAGAGAACATTAACGCCAACAACAATGAAGATAGACAAGAGGAAGAACAAGACAATGAATAGGATGTTCCACCTCGACCCAAACAAAAGCTCTCATGAGTTAGAGCAAGAGTCTCAAGAGATCATCCCGTTGAACAAATCTTCGATGATATTCAAACCGAGAGAATTACTCGCTCTAAGTCTCACTTAGCTAACTTTTGTGAACATTACTCTTTCATTTCTAACATTGAATCTATGAAGGTTGAAGAAGCTCTTGATGATCCGGATTGGGTGAACGCTATGCATGAAGAGCTACACAATTTCGAGAGGAATCAAGTATGGACGCTTGTTGAACAGCCCGATGAAAAGCACAATGTCATTGGAACCAAATGGGTGTTTTGGAATAAGCAAGATGAAGATGGACAAGTTGTACGCAACAAGGCACGTCTCATCGCCCAAGGTTATACTCAAGTCGAAGGTATGGACTATGGTGAGACATATGCCCCCGTTGCTAGACTTGAGTCCATACGCATCTTACTTGCTTATGCCAATCACCATGGTATCACTCTATACCAAATGGACATTAAAAGTGCCTTTCTAAATGGAGAAATTGAGGAGGAAGCCTATGTTAAACAACCTCCCGGCTTTGTTAATCCCAAGAAACCTAATCATGTTTACAAACTTCACAAAGCTTTTTATGGTCTCAAACAAGCTCCTAGAGCATGGTATAAATGCTTGACTAAGTTTCTTATTGAAAAAGGCTTCGAGATTGGAAAAATTGATTCTACACTTTTTACTAAAAGGGTTAATGGTGAATTATTTGTGTGCCAAATTTATGTGGATGATATCATATTTGGTTCGACTAACCCTCATTTTAGTGAAAAGTTTGGAAGGCTAATGTCGAAGAAGTTTGAGATGTCGATGATGAGTGAACTCAAATTCTTTCTTGGTTTGCAAATCAAGCAAACCAAGGAGGGTACCTTTGTTTCCCAAACAAATTATACCAAAGACTTATTCAAGAAGTTCAATATGCAAGAGAGCAAAGATATGAAAACACCCATGCCTACTAGTGGACATCTTGACTTGACTAAGGATGGCAAATCGGTTGACCAAAAGGTTTACCGCTCTATGATTGGTTCATTGTTATATCTATGTGCCTCCCATCCCGATATTATGCTAAGTGTGTGCATGTGTGCACGATATCAAGCGGCCCCTAAAGAGTGTCATCTTAAGGCTATGAAAAGGATAGTGAGATACTTAATCCACACACCAAACTTTGGCATTTGGTATCCTAAGAGGTCCTCTTTTGATCTTGTTGGCTACTCTGATTCGGACTATGCCGGTGACAAGGTTGATAGAAAGTCCACTTCGGGAACTTGTCAATTTCTTGGTAGATCTCTTGTGTCTTGGTCCTCCAAGAAACAAAACTCGGTATCCTTATCCACCGCCGAAGCGGAATACATTGCCGCCGGATCATGTTGTGCACAATTACTTTGGATGACCCAAACTCTTAAGGATTATGGGATACATGTGAAACATGTTCCATTGCTATGTGATAATGAAAGTGCTATTAATATTGCTCACAATCCCGTGCAACATTCTCAAACTAAGCATATTGAAGTTCGTCATCATTTCATTCGAGATCATGTTGCTAAAGGAGGCATCAATCTTAAGCATGTTCGTACCGATAAGCAATTGGCGGATATGTTCACCAAACCGCCTGATGAGAAAGTATTTTGCTGTTTGAGAGGTGAATTGAATATTATTGATGCCTCAAACTTGGAGTAGAAACTCCATTTGGATACATGCAAGGCATGAGCTTTTCTTTTGACTAATCCTTGATATTACTCTTAGGATGATGATCATATGTCTTGGATCTATATTTGTACCCTTGCATGTTATCTAACCCTTGTAGGTACTTGGATGAGCCCAAATCTACGAGATTGCAAGTCACTCACATCTTGAGCAATCTCTACATCACCAAGTTTCTACCATGTGGTTGTTGATTACAAGGAAGCGTGGATTCACTCAACATATCCTTTGACAATTTCTATATATCAAATTTCATTTGGTATCAAGTTTCATGATTGTCATTTTGGATACACAAGTGCTCTTCCTTGCAAGACTAACCCATGTAGGAAGATGAACTCAAACTATAAGTGGTGCTCTCAACTCTTGATGAACTACATCAACCTCGAGCATCCAACACAAGTTCGACTACATGATCAAGATCAACACCACCACTCAAGGTATGTTATTCCATCTTAGAGAAGCTTTACTCCAAGTCATGGGTCAAAGAAACTCACCAAGATGTGAATACATCAAAAAGCTTAAACGAAAAATGGTAACCCCATTTTGAGCTTAAACGATGAGTATGACCTACGATCAAGTGTCATCACTTGACTCCTCAGTCAATATACTCTAACATAGGTGACTTTGTCGCCGACCCCTTCTAGATGAAGTTCTCTAGTGTTTCTTTGTTTTGCATATGTTTTTGCTTGTTTGTTCCCCTTTTCAAAAAAAAACTTCATCTAGATACATTTTCCTTTGAATGTTTCTCTGTATTTTTCTGCATCTAATTCATTGCAAATTCTTCAGTTAATTCCTTGCAAATCCTTGTGAGATTTTGATTGCCAAGTGAGCTGAGTTGACAAGACTTTTCCTCTGTATTGAACTCGGCCTCACCAATTCATGCCTATCGACTAGACCGAACTACAATTTCTTGTAGATAGTTCATCGGTACAACCGACGTGGACTAACCCGGTTTGACCGATATGCATCATCTATGACACCGCCATCTCGGTGTCACCGATGAAAATAGATCGGCGTTACTGATTTCACTGCTGAGAAAACTTTTTGCCATTGCAAATGTCATTTCTTCTCCAGCTCCACTCAATGATTCTTATACTCTACTCGCATCTTATACTACATGATGCTTTGAAATGTGTTTCAAGGACCAAACCTATTTGACTCATGCTCCAGAAGGTCCCTTCTTGGAAATTGATGTCAAAGGGGGAGAGAGAGCACATCAAAGCTTATCACATGGGAAGCACATCTTAGCTTGCTTCTCCAGATGCTTATTAACAATAGAGGAGACAAGTCACATGTCTTTAAGAGGGGAAAGACATGTTAATAAATGTGAGTTCGTATCTTTTCATGATCTGATTTTGTTTCTTGCTCTGATTTTCTCTTACCCTACCTTCTCCCATTATCCAATATCAAATTCAGGGGGAGAAAGAGTTCCTATCTAAGGGAAGGAAAATCTTTGGAATTCATTGCATATCTTTAATCTTTGGGGACTTGTCCATATCCAAATAGAGTACTAAGTACTTACTCATTACATGTCATCTCAGTCTTGGTAATCTTGTGGTCTCCTGAACTTGCTTCATTTAGAGTGTTCTTGTGTTATCTAACCTTGTTTTCTCAAGCTCATCTCTTCCGAAGCCATCCCAAGACCACAAGGTAAGTATATGCATCACACTCATGTGCATGATGATCTCTTGCTGATGTACATATTGTTTGCAAGAAGGACTCATGAACATGAAGGTACACTTCCTGTATACATCATTTGCTCTGATGCATATAGCCAAGATACATGTAACTCATTGCTTGCTCTGACATGCTTATGCATTCACATGATCTTACATACTATCTTTACATGATTGCATACATGTAGGGGGAGCCTATGCATGTTACATGTCCTTCCAAAGCTTTACGTATTACTCTTCATATCCTTATCTAAAGCTTTGATGTATGTTGTCATCAATTACCAAAAAGGGGGAGATTGAAAGCACAAGTGCTCCCTGGGTGATTTTGGTAATTAATGTCAACATATCTCTTGTTGGACTAATATCTTCATCTAGTATATTTCAAAAAGTTTAACAATGGCGTGGCTAGGAGAAGAGGATGTGGAACCCCTTCAAAATGCCAAGGACAAAGATTGGCAAAAGCTCAAGACTCTTCATCTCTATTTTAGAGATCCAAAATCACATTGAGTCCATAGGAAAAGCCAATACTATTAAAAGGGGATGAGGAGTTGCTTAATGGTCTACTTGCTCAAAATGCTTAGTGATATGCTCCAAAGCCCTCAACCACTTTCTCATTTGTCAGATATGTCCTAAACCTAAAGTCAAACTCGGCCCCACCGATTTGATCTATCCGGCGCCACCGAGTTGATCTATCCGGCGCCACCGAGTTTCTTTGACATAGCCACTGCCAGAAACCCTAATCAATTCGGTCTCACCGATAGGGATTTCGGTCTCACCGAGATGGCAATGCAAACTCTCTGTTTCCCTTCGTAACGTTTTGGTCTTACCAAAATGAGCGATCGGTCCCACCGAGTTCGCAATGCAAACTCTCTGTTGCCTGTTGTGATTATTTCGGTCTCACCGAAATATGCAATCGGTCCCACCGAGTTTGCCTGACCAACTCTCTATTTAACTCATTGCTGAAATCGGTCCCACCAAGTTCATGCAATCGGTCACACCGAGATAAGGTCTTTCCCTAACCCTAGCACATCGGTCCCACCGAGTTGATCATGTCGGTCCCACCGAGAATCCTAACGTTCACATTTTGAACTAGATCGGTCTCACCGAGTTCTTCTATTCGGTCTGACCGAGTTGGGTCAAATGTGTGTAACGGTTGGATTTTGTGTGGAGGCTATATATACCCTTCTACCCCCTTCTCTATTCAAGAGAGAGCCATCAGAACGAGCCTACACTTCCACTACTCATTTTCGGAGAGAGAACCACCTACTCATGTGTTGAGATCAAGACATTCCATTCCTACCACAAGAATCTTGATCTCTGGCCTCCCCCAAGTTGCTTTCCACTCAAACCATCTTTCCACCATAGCCAAATCTGTGAGAGAGAGTTGAGTGTTGGGGAGACTATCATTTGAAGCACAAGAGCAAGGAGTTCATCATCAACACACCATTTATTACCTTTTGGAGAGTGGTGTCTCCTAGATTGGTTAGGTGTCACTTGGGAGCCTCCGACAAGATTGTGTAGTTGAACCAAGGAGTTTGTAAGGGCAAGGAGATCGCCTACTTCATGAAGATCTACCCGAGTGAGGCAAGTCCTTCATGGGCGATGGCCATGGTGGGATAGACAAGGTTGCTTCTTCGTGGACCCTTCGTGGGTGGAGCCTTCCGTGGACTCGTGCAACCGTTACCCTTCGTGGGTTGAAGTCTCCACCAACGTGGATGTACGATAGCACCACCTATCGGAACCACACCAAAAATCTCCGTGTCTTCATTGCGTTTGCACACTCCAATCCCATCCCTTTACTTTCTTGCAAATTGCATGCTTTACTCTTTCCGCTGCTCATACTCTTATCATGCTTGCTTGAAATGTATTGTGAATGCTTAAACTTGTGCTAAAACTCCACCTCAACTTGACGAACTTAAAAACTGCTACTTTTGCTTGTTGAGGGTCTAATCACCCCCCTCTAGACACCTCTTCTCGATCCCTTTCACCTCTTCCTACTGTCAAAAAGAAATATGAGATTCTTATTATTGGGGAGATGCATATCCCTATTGAGGTAACCTAGTGTTATACGAAGGTTCTTCGGTTTCATGTCATTCAAAAGTAGTTTGTTAATAAGACTTGATCAACCTTATTAACGGATCCTTTTGCGGGGCATGTGATCGATGAATTTAGTAAGCACAAACTTTCTTTACCCATTATTTACTCTTTGTTATTTAAAGTTAATAAAGTAGAAATGCCATGATTATCCAGTTTTCTGAATTTTTCGTGCAATAAAAAATGACCAGAAAAAAATTCTCAGAATGCCTTGAAATTTTAGTATGATTTTTTGTAGAATATATAAGAATTTTTGGCACAAAACACATCCCATGGGGTTGCACCTATGAGCCACAAGCTCATAGGGCACGCCACCCCCCTAGGGCATGCCATGTGGGCTTGTGGGTCCCACAGGGACCCACTCACTTATCCCAGCCGCCCACTCCCTTCTTCTTCCTCCATAAAAAATCACTTGCTTGCTCAAACCCGTGTTCTTGCTCATTTGCCTGCAATTTTTGATCTCCTTGCTCGGTCCGTTTCCAAAATTGTTTTGGGAGATTGTTCTTTGGTATGTAACTCCTCCAATGGTCCAATTACTTTTCATTCTAGTGCTTTATATTTTGCAAATTTTTGCTACTGTGGTGACCTTGTTCTTGAGCTTGCATGTCAAATTTTTATGGTCCAAAGTAGTTTTGGTGCATGATATAGCCTCTAGATGCTTATGGGAGAGTTGCTATCAATTTTGTTGAGTTTGGTTCACTTTTATTTTTAGCAATGTTGAGGATATCGCTTATCGTTATCGTCTCGGTCAGCTAGGGATTAGAGATTAATAAAAAATTAGCCGATTAATTGATTTTATCGGTCGACTATTAATCGGATTTTTTTTGCAAATCTCAGGTCCCAACACTAAAATACACTATATTCAACACCAAAACAATATGGGACAGAAGTGTTACCTTGATTCCTATCCTTTGAATCCTTGTATAATAACAAACAAAATAGGACAATAGTACATATTGCATAACATGGTCCACAAAACATAAATAAACATAGTTTTTGCAAACATAGTGCTATGAATAGGTCCGATTTATCGGTAGATTCCCGCTAAATCGCTTGTCAGAGTGATAAATCATTCCAAAAGATAAACGGTCAAGACAAGGCATAATCTTATCGGTCACCCCCCGATTAGAAATAAATCAGAAGATTAGTCGCTGAATCGAAAGATTTTTTGAACATTGATTTTGAGTCACTAAAAATTTCAGAAATTTTCAGAAAAAGAAAATGGTCAAGTGGAAGTTAAGAGGATCCTCAAGCCAGGATCCTAAGGAGGTTTCGAAGCCCAAGTATCACCTTCCTCGTGTTGCCGAAGTACGACCGTGCGAATGGTCGTGCAATACTTTCTTGAGGGATGTGAGAATTCTCGATGACTTCTATTATTTGGCGAACAATGCCAATATTCTTGCCTTCCTCAAAGATAAGTGTGACCAATACCTCCTCCTCACAAACACTTTTGTGCAAAGCTTTCATTTTCACTCTAGGGCGAATCCACCTACCGTTACATTCAACTTATATGATGTTCCTAGAGAAATGACACTTGATGAGTTTTGTGAGGCTTGTTTGATCCCACCAGAGGGCAGCCCTATAGAGTTGCGTCCCCATGACCTTGCGGATTTTATATCCGAAGTCACTGTTGGGGAGACTAGAGGAGTTTCTGAGGCTAGAGTTGCCAGTTTACATTTTCCTGTTCTGCTTTACTATTCATTATTTGCCGGGAGATGTTTGACTGGACGGTGGGAGAGTAGAACACTCAGCTCTTCGGGCCTTGCTATTTTGCGTCATGCTCTTTACAACGATAGGGCTTTTAGTTTGGGTGCCATGATTGCTCGACGGTTACATACTAACCGTTTGAAGGGAACTATCTATGGTGGTATTTATGCTTCTCGCCTCGCTAAACATTTTGAGATACCCATTAGGCACGAGGAGGCGGAGGAGAAGCTCTTACCCGTGAGATACCTCAACTATGTTAGCACGGTTGGACATGATTTTATTAACAGTGGTGAGCTGTGGTTCTGTTATAACTTAGTATTTATTCAGGGCACTCATGAGACTATTACCCTGCATGCGCCCTCTTTCTTCAATCTTTCTTCAGGCAGGTACACTATTATGCCCGTGGACATTTATGCTTATTGGGGTGTGGAGCCGGCCCAAGCAGCAGAGCCAGGTCCAGCACCTATGTCTGAGGCGGCCGCAGTTCCTGTCTACCAGTGGGATCCGCAGGACCCAGTTTACTAGTCAAACCCCGATGAACCCCAGTACTATCCTGAGGGATATTTTGAGTCGTGGCCAAAGACCAACTTAGGACAAAAGCCTTAACTTCGGGGAGTACGTATTTCTCACCGACATTACATTCATGTATCACATATTTCACTCCAGTTGTCGATGTTCGTCCTTTTTCATTGTATATCATGTCAGTTTTATTTTCCATTTTCTTCTTGTGTGTTTGAAAAAAAACTTTGAAAATCCAAAATATTTCTCGCTTCTTTTTGTTTTCTTTTTCATTCTTGTTTAGTAGATTGTATTATTAAAAGAAAATCCAAAAAGATTTCTCGTTCTTCTTTTACTTGTTGGGATCTTTCCCGTGTAAATAGTTTTTCTCATTTTTGTTTTCCTTTAATTTTCTTTCCTCAAAAAAAACACCAAAAATATTTCAGTGGGTTTCTCTAAATTTTGTTTCTTTCCTTTGGATTGTCGTGAGGAGAAGACCACGATGAACATATTGAGTGGCTCTCATAAGCATTATTGTTGATCTAACGAAGAGCCCAAATTACCTTGTCTTCTCCTCTGAATAAAATGTTGCAGATTCCAGCTTAGTCTGTGGCACACTTGCAATATTATTATTTTCATATCATTCTATCATGCAAGTGAAAGGCAATAATGATGATGATTCGATGAAGTGATTGAGGTGAAGAAAAGCTGGTATGAACTCCTCTTGTTTTTGTCTTTGTAAATATGTTTAGCTCATCGCTCTTGATCCAGTATTATTATGAGTAAACATGTTGCAATGACAATTAGAGATTATAGTTGCTCATTCCATGCTTAATTAGCTAGGAGTGGATAATGATTTATCTTGAGTGCAACATGCATTAAAATGGTTATGATGTAGTATGATAGTATGGTATTTCCCTCAGAATGATTGGAGTGGCTTGACTTGGCACATGTTCATGCATGTAGTTGATTCAAAACCAACATAGCCTCCATGATATTTGTGTTCATGGTGTTTGATATCCTACTCATGCTTGTATTCAATGTTAATTATTCTCAATGCATGTTTAGGGCCGTTTTTGCTCCCTGGCTGGCCGCTTCTCAATCTATTTGCTAGCCTTCACCTGTACTAAGCGGGAATACTGGTTGTGCATCCAAATCATTAAACCCAAAGTTGTTTCAGATGAGTCCACTATATTTACCTATATGCGGTATTACCCTGCCGTTCCAAGTAAATTTGCATGTGCCACCTCTAAATATTCAAATGAAAATCTACTTTGTGTGCCCGTACCGCTCATGGAGTGCCAGGGGGCGGTCAGTATCTTCCATGCTAAGCGGGTTATTCTCATGATGAGTGTTTATTCACTTGTCCTTGCACGAGAGTGTTGGTAATCAGGATGCCCAGTCTCATGATTAAAATTGCAATAATAATAATAAAACAAACTCCCCCGAAAAGTTGTTGGTTTGGAGGGCACCCGAGGATTCAGCTAGCCATGGCTTGTGTTTGTTGGTGGAGGGGGAGTAAACTTTACTTTTTCCTCTTACGAACCGCTGCTAATTTGTTTAGCATGGAAGATATTGAAAACTCTCGGTCGTGATGTTGATAGGAAAGGCATACCTCCCAAAATTATATTTATCACTGTTTTAAGCTTTGAGCTCTAGCACCTTTGCAAATCCCTGCTTCCCTCTGCGAAGGGCTTATTCGTTTACTTTTATGTTATTTTACTTTTATTGTTGAGTCATCACCCTCTCATTTAAGCACCGGTTGGGAAGCACTATTGTCATTCTTATGCATTGAGTATAGTTCATGTTGAGTGTGACATAAGTCAATCTTTTGTACCATGAATTACAATGTTTAGTCGCTGCTTGAACTTCAGAGGTGCTCTGCGTTTATGTTTTGCGGTATCAGAAAGGGTTAGCGGGATACCTTGTTATCATATTATATCATGATTGTTTTGACAAATTGTTGGCATCCGAGATATCTTATTATTGCTTGCTGGTTGGTTATGTCATTGGTATGAGCAAATGTGAGACCTAAATGTTATGATGAATATGGTTAGTTCATAATCCTTGCTGAAAACTTGAACATTAGTTAAACATGTTTACAACAACAAGAACAAAAAGAGTTTGTAAAAGTTTTTCTTTATCACTTTCAGTTTGTCAACAGAATTGCTTGAGGACAAGCAATGAGTTAAGCTTGGGGGAGTTGATATGTCCCAAACGTATCTACTTTTCCAAACACTTTTGCTCTTGTTTTGGACTCTAATTTGCATGATTTGAATGGAACTAACCCGGACTGACGATGTTTTTAGCAGAATTGCCATGGTGTTATTTTTATGCAGAAATAGAAGTTCTCGGATCGAGCTAAAAATTTACGGAGAATTATTTCAGAATATATAAAAAATACTTGCGGAAGAAACTACCAGAGGAGGGCTACCAGGGCGCCACAAGCCCAGGGGTGCGCCCTATAGGCTTGTGGGCCCCTGGCAGACCCCGAAACCCTAACTCCAACTCCATAAGTACCTATTCACCAAGAAAAAATCAAAGAGAAGGAATCATCACGTTTTACGATACGGAGCCGCTGCCACCTCCTGTTCTTCATAGGGAGGGCAGATCTGGAATCCGTTCTGGGCTCCGGAGAGGGGGATTCGACGCCATCGTCATCATCAACCTTCCTCCATCACCAATTTCTTGATGCTCACCACCGGGAGTGAGTAATTCCTTCATAGGCTTGCTGGACAGTGACGGGTTGGATGAGATTTATCATGTAATCGAGTTAGTTTTGTTAGGACTTGATCCCTAGTATCCACTATGTTATGAGATTGATGTTGCTATGACTTTGCTATGCTTAATGCTTGTCACTAGGTGATGAGGATCAACGTGATGCAAAGGGTTCTTTAGCCCGATCTTTCATGGGAAACCAGATGATAACTTCAATTGGTGAATAGATTGAATTCTACTCCTCGATACTCAACACAGATTCTAATGAATCAACAAGCCCGAAGGTTTGTGGACAGCTCCCTCAAAACTCAATATGGGTATCTACCCTCGAAAACACATCGTGTTTATAAACTCAAAACATAACCCTCCTTTAACATGGCCGCACCTATTGGCTTTATAGTAGCTGACTCAACTTGTATTACAAGGAAAACAAAATCAACTGGAAAATAAAAACAACTTGACTCGGACCCACTTTTCCTAAACAGAAAATAACACAACTAAAAATAAAAGGACTCCGGTGTGCCACCAGCTCCATGTATGTAGGTGGACCCCATCCGGACTCCTTCCAACACAGCACGCTCCACCATGAAGTCAAAAACCTGCCTCTCATGCCTTTGATATTCTCATTGCGTGGAAGGAATAGAAACAATAGTCATCTCTTAACAACATCAACAGCAGGGAAAAGAATATACACATCACTCATTGGAGGCGACGTATCATCCTCCCGCCCTTCAGGGGAAACCGTCTTTGGTTTCAAGTCATCTTCTGCAGCAACATCGTCATGAACAAGCTAAACGGCAACCACATGAACGTCAACCTATAATCTGCAGAAACAACAGGAATTGCACCAGTATCGGCCACATCTGTAGGCTGAATAGGCAAACAATCAAGTGTAGCAGTGTCGGCCACCACAGGAATTGCAGTAGCTTTGGCTTCCCTCTTCTTCGCATCTTCTAGCTCTCTCATTTTTTCATTGGCCTCCTTCCTCTTCAGCAATCTTTCCTCTCTCCAAGATATGTATACGTAGGTATCCATGGATTTCATAATACACACTTTTGTACCAAAAGGCACAGCATACTAAGGTGGATTACATTAATTCAAAAGAGCATAGTGCTCCTTGTTCCATGGTATCCCCAACATCAAATGACATGAAACTGTATGAATTGGAATCACATCGCAACACACCTCATAAGATAACAGACCCAACTGAAAGTGTACCGATGCTTGGTGTGTGATGGTGACCTTGATGTTACCCAAACGCAGCAAATATGGTTGTTGAAGGGGCACCGTGAACAACTCAAGCTTCTCCACCATCTCAAGACTCACATCGTTGATAAAACTACTACGATCGATCATCAATGCACATGACTTGTCCTGTATTTTCACACGAGAATGGAACAATTTTTCAGCATACCCTTTCTCTTCTCACTTAAACCAATACGATAGCACATCATTCTTCGCCATAGTTCACGCAGCAGCCAACAATAGTGTCATGGCAAGGAAGTTAACGGACGGCAGGCTGGCGTGGACGCACGGCTGGAAGCCCGGCAGAAAGTGAATTGGGGCAGGCTTCGGGGTAGCGTCTCGGCAGGAAACGAACAATGAAAAACATGTAAACAACAACCATAGCTGAACGGCAATCAACAGAAATTCAGTAGATGGCAATGGGCAGAAATTCAGTAGACTGCACAGTCAGGTACACAGCAGGAATCGATCAGAAACAAGTCCAAATGCTCCATGTAGAATTTATGATCCGATCCAAGTAACAGCCTCACGTGCATTCCCTTTTTCATATAGATCTGATGCACTAGTCCATCTATAATCAGGACTTTCCTTTTTTAAGCCTGGAAACCGATGCAATCTCCTTGTACGTAACAAAGCAGCACTGAGCTGATTCCCTTCCCTTTTTCTTTCCCGTACGTGAACGGCAGAGACAGATCCCAAGAGCTGCACCAATCTGCAGTTACCAAACAATCACCACTTTCCTTCTCCAATCATGGCAGTTGTGGACTCTCCATGATCGAAAAAACAGAAACGATCGCTCGATCCCGTCACGGTAGCGATCACCGCGGCATGACTTTGACTCGGAAACACGTATGACGACGACGGCAGTGACTCCTTTGCATCCAACGCAACACTTGTCCCAGCAGAAACTGCAAATGCAGCAAACTCGCCTCCAGCAGACTAATAAGCACCGGTGTTTTGGATCACGCCTCCGGCAGCAGTACTTCCAACAGCAAAACACAAACGCCAATGTGGTTAATTGATCGCCTCCGGCAGAAATTCTCTTTAACAAGCAGAACAAACTCGACAGATAAATCTCAGGACAGAATCGCCATGAGAAACCCGACGAATCTGATACCAAGATGATGAGGATCAACATGATCCAAAGGGTTCTTAGGCCCGACCTTTCACGACAAACTAGATGATAACTTCGATTGATGAATAGATTGAATTCTACTCCTCAATACGCAACACAGATTCTAATGAATCAACAAGCACGGAGGTTTTTGGAAAGCTCCCTCAAAACTCAATACGGGTATCTACCCTCGAAAACACATCGTGTTTATAAACTCAAAACATAACCTACCTTTAACATGGCCGCACCTGTTGGCTTTATAGTAGCCGACTCAACTTGTATTACAAGGAAAACAAAATCAACTGGAAAATAAAAACAACTTGACTCGGACCCACTTTTTCTAAACAGAAAATAACACAACTAACAATAAAAGGACTCCGGTGCGCCACCAGCTCCATGTATGTAGGTGGACCCCATACGGACTCCTTCAAACACAAAACACTCCACTATGAAGTCAAAAACCTTCCTGTCACGCCTTTGATCTTCTCTTTACGTGGAAGGAACAGAAACAATAGTCGTCTCTTAACAACATCGACAGCAGGGAAAAGAAAATACACATCACTCATTGGAGGCGACGTATCACTAGGGCCCGAGTGCCATGATTTCAGATCTGAACCCTTTATGTTTTCGTAAATATATTTCTGTTCTTGATCTGATCTTGCAAGTTATACGCACCTATTACGTGTTATGATCCGCATACTCTAAGGTGATAATAATTGGGATTCTTTCCAGTGATTACCGTAGTTTGAGGAGTTCATGTATTCACTATGTGTTAATGCTTTGTTCCGGTTCTCTATTAAAAGGAGGCCTTAATATCCCTTAGTTTCCTTATGGACCCCGCTATCACGGGAGGGTAGGACAAAATATGCCATGCAAGTTCTTATCGCAAGCACGTATGACTATATACGGAATACATGCCTACATTACATTGATGAATTGGAGCTAGTTCTATGTCGCCCTAGGTTATGAGTGTTACATGATGAATGTTATCCAACGAAGTCACCGACCAATGCCTATGAGCTTTTCATTTATTGCTTTGCTAAGTTACTATTGTTGATGCTACTGTCACAATTGCCACAAAACTACTGCTACTACTGTTACCGTTACTGTTGCACTGTTACCATTGCTATCAAACTATTATATTACTGTGCTACTGATCACTCAGCTGCAGAGATTTAGTCTCCAAGTGTGGTTGAATTGACAACTCAACTGCTAATACTTGCAAATATTCTTTGGCTCCCCTTGTGTTGAATCTATAAATTTGGGTTGAATACTCTACCCTGAAAACTATTGCGATCCCCTATACTTGTGGGTTATCAGCTTCCCGGGCCCAGCCTACCCAACGACAACCTCCCCGCGTTGTCGCCTCCCAGCAGCCAATTTCCGTCAACCACTGAAGAGATGGGTGCTTCGCAGCCCCCAGCTTGTTCAGGGACAAAACAGGCCAGGAGCACTCCGCCACCGCCTACCACTGCTAGAGCTGAAGAGATGGCGCTCTATGACTTGTCTGTCCTAAGCGATCCTGATGAGGAAGTAGAGTAAGTACTCCATACTTCCATCATTATGTTTTCGTTCTGTGTTGTTGATTTTAACTGTCTTGAATGACTTGGCCTTGCAGGGACGAAGTGCCATTGGTGGAAAGGCACCAGAAGTAGGGCAGGGTTGCCAAAGAGAGCAAGGCAGCTACAAACATTGAAGAAGATCCGATCCCTTCAGATGTTGCCGGATCCAGCCCCCAACATGAATCCAGCCTCCAACTCCCACTGGCAGGCTCCATCGATGAAACTGTCATCATGGAGACCGACAAGGAGGCGATGAGCGATCTTCTGGAGGGAGAGCATCAAGGAGCGGACCCCTTAGTGACGCCCTCGGCCTCTCCTCCTCCGCCAAGCAGCTCGCCGAAAAGATCTACTCCTCCTCTAGAAGAGCATCGAGGACCTGCCGACAACTAATGTCGTCGGAGACAGAGCGACGGCAACCGAGATTGCTGGAGAAGAAACAAGGTCTCCTCCACAAGCCCACCAAGGTAAATCTTAGTCGAGGGCTATTTTATCCTTGTTCATTTT
Source organism: Thinopyrum elongatum (assembly GCA_011799875.1). NCBI lineage: Eukaryota > Viridiplantae > Streptophyta > Magnoliopsida > Poales > Poaceae > Thinopyrum > Thinopyrum elongatum. Next base: position 310,876,389 of record CM022302.1, on the reverse strand, counting down.
TCTTTTTTGTCTTTGTGAACTTGATCTGAATCTTGAATTCTTTTCTGTTCTTTGCTTTTTTCCTTCTTCACCTTGTAGACTCAACTCCATTGGAAGAGGAGGAATAATTCATAGTTGTGCAGGGAATTGCAAAGAGCGTCGCTGATGACGTTGCTAAAATTTCTGCCGAAGAGGCTGCAGCGTCTGAGGCTGAAGGAACCAGGAAAGCTACCAAAGAAACCCATGGGGCTCCCAGCAACACATCTGCTTCGGCCAGCACGAATGTTGAGATGAGAGAGGCCTGAAATGTCCAACTGTCATCAACCATCCGGTTCCGCCTGAAGAGCTGCTAGTAACAGATCTATTGGCGCCTGCTCATCAGTTGCAACAGTTTGAATCCCCCCGCTCATCTGTTATCTGGAAGGTCGCCGTTGAAGATGCATTTGCCGGGATCATCATCCCCCTGTCTTGCAGCTCGAAGGGATGGACAACTACAATGATGGCGCTGCTGGTCTTGCTTTCCTAGAAGCCATGGCCACTGGTTTCAAGGATGTGCAAGTACGCTACAACAAACGCTGGGATAAAATCCAAGCAGAGCATCAGGCTATGGAGTTGGCTGAGAAGAAGCTAGATTAGAGGGTCAAAGACACCCGCAAGTGGTTTGAAGAGAAACTCCAAAGCATCAAGGGTGAAGAGGAAAAGCTTGATGCTGCCAAGAAGGAAGCAACAGCTCTGTACAGTTAGTTATCTAAGCGAGAAGCACAGCTTGACGCAAAGGAGAAAGACCTTGTGGCCATAGACGAATCACTTGCTGCCCAATTGCGCGGCAAGGAAGAAGAGATCCAGACTCTGCTTGCGCAGCGGACCTAGGAGCTTGAGCAAAAACATAAGGAAGCTCTGGAAGCTCAAGTACTGGATCACGGAGGCAAGCTCACGGAGGTCGTCAAGGCTGTAGAGGCTACCGAGGCCGTCAAGGCAGAGATGGATGCCAAAGTGAAGAAGCTCGAAGAATATCTTGCAATTGCCGGCAAGGAGTCCTTGGCACTCAAAACAGACATGGAGAAAACAACCCACACTTTGGCGGATCTGCAAACCTCATTATCTGCCAGGAACCAAGATCTCATTGATGCCAAGAATTCCATTGCAGATCTGAAACTGAAGCTCACCACTCTGGAAACGAAGCTTGGAGAAAGCGAGTCTAGAGAAAAGGACTTGCTGGCGAATTGGAATACCGAGAAGGCTGCGCTCTCCAATGTCAAAAAGGCCTTCAATGAACTGAAGAACAACATGGAACTCTGGACCACAGGCCTTGTCGACATTACATGACGCCTCAGCTCGCAGCTAACCACCATGAAGGTGGACAACTACATCTTCACTGATGACGAGAATGAAGTTTGTCGGGGCACGACACCTATGGGATCCCGAGAGACCCCTTTACGATTCGGCGGGGGGAGAGGTACGCGCAAAGAGCAGAACCGGTGACCGACGCGTGAGGTTTTTACCCAGGTTCGGGCCACTGATCAGCGTAAAACCCTACTCCTGCTTTGTGTTCTTATTGATGTTCTTTAGCCCACCCTTCAGGAGCACTCGCAATGAACAGTACATTCAAAGAGCAGCTACGCATGCAGAATGGGCCAGAAGTTCTCCTCCCTTGTAGCAGTTGCCTTGGGCCTCCTTTTATATGCTCAAAGGGGTCTCCATAGTGGCAAAATGTTCATACATTGAGGTGTAAAGTAGCTACAGGGTATCATACCTAACCCTTGACGGATTAGGACAGGCGCATTTAATGCACCGTGAGGTGTCCGTTTAGGTGTCCTCACTTTCTTGGGGATGGAAAAAGGGGCCATCCCATCAGCACCGCTTAAGCTCTCCTCCACTGGCGCGCCGCCACGCATCCATGGAAGGAGCCAGAATGTCAGACTCGTCACTGTGCCGAAGCGGTGGCACAGTGGCAGAACCTCGCCAGGCGCCGAAACTTGCTGGGCGCCAAGCCTTGCCGGGCGCCGAGCCTTGCTGGACGCCGATCCTTGCCGGGCTCCTCAGGCCACCCCGGCAAGGGTCTTGCCGGGGAGGCTGGCCTTCGGTTTCCAGCTTTGTTTATTTGCTGATTCTCAGATCTCTGACTTGATGATTCCCTTGATGACTTAAATCGACCTCGAGCTGATCCCGGCAAGCCTCGCCGCGAGGACGGCTACAACTGCCCGTGCACAAGTAAAGGGGTACTAGTGGCCCAATACTTAGTACACCGACAAAGTTCTAAGTGCCAGGCTGATGCTCTTCTCTGAGGATCTCATCAAGGCACTAGAGATGCATTATGAGGAGAGATCCGCCAGCTTCACCGGCGAGTCCCGCAAATTCTGCCACAACGTCCTCTTCAAGGTACTCGTCAAGCTCGTGTACCGAAACCCTGGCATCGACATCTTCAAAGCATTGAAGAGCTTGACGAAGGGAGCTAATACCAAGACCATCGAAGATCTTGTCGCGCCGCTCGCTGACAAGGTCAGCGAAATCCCCAGGACTGAGGGCCAGCATAGGAACTAGCTCCTTGCACTATCTTGCTGCCAATGCAGTTCATGTAAATGATAGGACTATCTTAAGTTAGAACTGCAATTGGCTTTTGATGTGATATAAACTGATGTCTGATGGATGGATGTGTGCCATCTTCCTTGTCTTATTCTGCCTTTGCATGATTTTTGTACCCTACACTTGCCGGAAACTTGCCTGTGCCCACACTCTTGCCGCGAGCACTTGAGGAGCGGGTCCTTAGCAGCCTGCCGGAAGCGTCACTGCCGGCAAGGTTACACTTGACGGTCACAACACAACTACTTAAGTTGTCGAGTGGACTCAAAACAAAGTAAGAGCACGGCTGGTCACGACAAGGTCCCTTAGCGTGCATGTTTCTCATACAAAGGCCAAAATCATTCAAGGAAGAGCTGCAACTACAACAAAGAATTTGTTCCGAAGTTATTCAACTTAGATTTTTCTTTGTTGTAATTCTTGTCGTAAAATGATAACTTGAATGTTAGTTGTGGTATCCATATCATCACTCCCCCCGGGAAACTTGCACGCGAGGAACTCTTCTATCCTTTGTGAAAAAGAAAGAAGAGAAAAGAGGAGGCTGGAAACCTTGATGGTTTGTTAAGCATCTTATACAAGGCAAAATGTGACACAACCCTGCATACAACATGTACAAACATATACGTATTTGACAAAGGGTTATGGAACACTTATCTTTAATTTAATATGCACAGGTCTACGCCTGGCTTAGTACAAAGGATTACATGTCTTGCCGACAAACTTGTACAAAAGGGGTTGCCGGGATGCTCGGTAACCGCGCCTCATGGGTAAAAATCGCGACGATGCTCAATATTCCATGAGCTACGCACCGGAGTGCCTTCTTCGGTCTCTAGACGGCTGCATCATGTCTGGTGACTTGTGCTACCTAGTAAGGGTCTTCCCACTTTGGTGTCAACTTGTTTGATCCCTTCGTGGATTGGATCTGGCGAAGAACAAGGTCACCTTCCTCAAGGCTCTGGGCGTGCACTTTGCGGCTATGGTAGCGGCACAAAGCTTGCTAGTAGCTTGCAGCATGCACAATAGCCCGGAGACGATCTTCTTCGAGGTGCACGGTATCATCTTTTCGCATTTGCTCTTGCTCAACTTTGTCAAAAGCTTGCACTCGAGGTGGCCCGTATGTGAGTTCTGTAGGGAGCACCGCTTCTACACCATAAACCAGGGAGAAGGGTGTCGCACCGGTGGCTCAATTTGGTGTCGTCCCGAGTGACCAAAGAACTGCCGATAGCTAGTCAATCCTATGTCTTCCACACTTGTGCAGCCCGTCAAATGTTCTTGTCTTGAGTCCTTGTAGCATTTTTGCGTTTGCCCTCTCCATCTGGCTGTTGCTTCTCGGGTGAGAACTGATGCAAAACAAATTTTGCTACCAAGGTCATGACAGCATTGCATGAAGGCGTGACTCATGAACCGCGTGCCATTATTAGTGATCACCCAGCTGGGCACACCAAAACGGCAAACCAATCCTTTTAAGAACTTGGCGGCTGACTGTGATCTCCCCTTTCTCACCGGCTCTACCTTAGGCCACTTTGTGAACTTGCTGATTGCTACGTACAAGAACTCAAAGCCCCCGATGGCACGGGGAAGGGGCCGAGGATGTCAAGCGCCTAGACCAAGAAAGGCCAGGAGAGAGGGATTGTCTGAAGAGCTTGAGCTGGTTGTTGAATGTTCTTGGCGTGGAACTGGCATGCTTCGCATCTTGTCACCACAGCTACTGCATCTTGAAGGGATGTCGGCCAATAAAACCCTTGATGGAAAACCTTGCGACAAGCGCACGGGACCCAATATGGGAGCCACACACCCCTTCATGTATCTCTGCCACCAGCTTCTGTCCATCCTCCCAGCAGATGCACTTCAATTCCACCCCATTTGGCCTCTTTCTATATAGAATGCTATCAACAAACTGATACATACTTGATTGGCGGGTTACATTCTCAACTTCTTCTTGTTCATCAGGAAGTTGACCCGTCTGAAGGTAATGGACTATCTGCTATGCCCATGAGCCTGTGGCTTGACGACAAGGACTAAAGGCATCTCTTCTGCTACGGAAGCGCTTGTCTCGACGGCAAGGACCTCAGGCCCTATCGGAGTCTACTTCTCATCGGCAAGCATAGAGTTGTTTCTGGCAACTTCCTTTCCGACGGCTGTGGGAAGCTCTGCCAGGAAGTACTTGCTACTTCTTGAGCTTGCGTTGGTTTTTCCCTTGAAGAGGAAAGGGTGATGTAGCAAAGTAGAGATAAGTATTTCCCTCAGTTAGAGAACCAAGGTATCAATCCAGTAGGAGACAACGCACAAATCACCAATACCTGCACAAACAATCAAACACTTGCACCCAACGCGATAAAAGGGTTGTCAATCCCTTCACGGTCACTTGCAAAAGTGAGATCTGATAGAGATAGATAAAACTAAACAAAAGATAAAGTAAATATTTTTAGGGTTTTTGATTTATAGATCTGAAAATAAAAGATTGCAAAATAGTAGATCGGAAAGTAATATGATGGAAAATAGACCTGGGGGCCATAGGTTTCACTAGAGGCTTCTCTCAAGATAGCAAATAATACGGTGGGTGAACAAATTACTGTCGAGCAATTGATAGAAAAACGCAAAGTTATGACGATATCCAAGGCAATGATTATGAAATATAGGCATCACGTCCGTGTCAAGTAGACCGACTCCTGCCTGCATCTACTACTATTACTCCACACATCGATCGACTCCTGCCTGCATCTAGAGTATTAAGTTCATGAAGAACAGAGTAACGCTTTAAGTAAGATGACATGATGTAGAGGAATAAACTCAAGCAATATGATGTAAACCCCATCTTTTTATCCTCGATGGCAACAATACAATACGTGCCTCGCTGCCCCTACTGTCACTAGGAGAGGACACCGCAAGATTGAACCCAAAGCCAAGGACTTCTCCCATTGCAAGAAAAACCAATCTAGTTGGCCAAACCAAACCGATAGTTCGAAGAGAATTACAAGGATATCAAATCATGCATAAAAGAATTCAGAGAAGATTCAAATAATATTCATAGATAAGCTGATCATAAATCAACAATTCATCAGATCTCGACAAACACACCGCAAAAGAAGATTACATCGGATAGATCTCCAAGAACATCAAGGAGAACGTTGTATTGAGAATCAAAGAGAGAGAAGAAGCCATCTAGCTACTAGCTATGGACCCGTAGGTCTGAGGTAAACTACTCACGCTTCATCAGAAGGGCAATAGAGTTGATGAAGAAGCCCTCCGTGACCGAATCCCCCTCCGGCAGGATGCCAGAAAAGGCCCCAAGATGGGATCTCACAGGAACAGAAGGTTGCGGCGGTGGAAAAGTGTTTTCGTGGATGCTTCTGGTGGTTTGGGAATATATGTGAATATATAGGAGGAAGATCTAGGTCAGGGGGTCACCGAGGGGCCCACAAGGTAGGGGGGCGCGCCCTACCCCCTGGGCGCGCCCTCCCCCCTTGTGGCCGCCTCGTGGCTCTTCTGACTTGCACTCCAAGTCTCTTGGGTGTCTTCTGGTCCAAGAAAAATCATCGCGAAGGTTTTATTCCGTTTGGACTCCGTTTGGTATTCCTTTCCTGCGAAGCTCAAAAACAAGGAAAAAACAGAAACTGGCACTGGGCTCTAGGTTAGTAAGTTAGTCCCAAAAATAATATAAAATAGCATATTAATGCATATAAAACATCCAAAACAGATAATATAATAGCATGGAACAATAAAAAATTATAGATACATTGGAGACATATCAGTCCTCGCTAGGACTCAACTTTTTTCTCTGGTTTGGCCTCCTCAATGGTGTGCAATGATGTTCTTGGCATGAGGAACATGCTCTGCTTGTAGACCATCAAAGTGCTCTTCCAGCTTCCTCACTTCATCCACGTATGCCTGCATCAAAGGCCTTGTTCACTTGCTTCACCACCAACTGCGAGTTGCCTCTAATTAGCTTTCTGATACCAAGGTTGATTGCGATGCGGAGTCTGGCAAGCAATCCTTTGTACTCAGCAGTTTTGTTGGTGGTCTGCTCCCGGGGAAACTTCATTTGAACCATGTACTTGAGATGCTCTCCGGTGGGTGCGACAAGCAGCACTCTTGCATCGGCGCCCTGGAGCTAAAAAGCACCACCAAAGTACATGATTAAATCTTGAGGCACTTCCTTGCTGGGGAGCGAGGTCTCCGGTATTTCTTCATCTAGAGTTGGTGTCCATTCTGCAATGAACTCTACCAAGGCTCTGCCTTGGATTGTTTATGTACTTTCGAACTTCAAATCAAAGCTTGACAGCTCCAACGCCCACTGCACTATCCTGCCGGTGGCTTATGGATTTCTCAAGATGCGCTGCAACGGAAAGCGAGTGATGATGGTGATCTGATGTGCTTGGAAGTAATGGCGCGGCTTCCTTGAGGCCATGAGGAGGCCAAAGAGCAACTTCTGCACACCAGAGTACCTTGATCTAGCCCCCTAGAGAAGGGAACTGACAATGTAAACTTGGTGCTGCACCGTCTTCTTCTTCAATGCTTATTGTTCGGCCTCATTTAGCTGCGCTAGACTTGGGTTGTCGGCACCTGACCTTGCCAGAGAAGATTCTAGCTTATCGGCTTGAGGCTCTGCAGTTGCTATCTCTTTGTCTTCTGCTTCCCTCTCAGCCACTATTGCAGCGCTAACCACTTGATTGGTTGCCGCTAAGTATACCAACAACGACTCTCATGGTATTGGCACAAATAGTATTGGCAGAGAGAAGTACTCCTTCAAGTATTGGAGCGCAGCCCCTGCTTCATGGGTCCATTGCATTGGACTTGCCTTTTTCAAGATTTTGAAAAACGGTAAGGCGCGCTCACCTGACTTGGAGATGAACCTGCTTAGAGCTGCTACGCAACCAGCGGGCTGCCTCATGTCCTTGACGTGCTTCGGAGCCTCCAACTGCTCAATCACCTTGATCTTGTCGGGGTTGGATTCAACTCCACACTGAGATACAAAGAACCCGAGAAGCCTGCCAGACGGAATGCCAAACACGCACTTCCCAGGGTTGAGCTTCAAGCTGATCCTGCGCAAGTTTGCAAACATCTCTTCTAAGTCTTGGATCAGTGAATCCTTGTGCCTGGTTTTGACCACTATATCATCCATATAGGCTTCCACATTTCTATGTAGCTGAGGACCATAACCAACTTGCACAGCCCTTGCAAATGTCGCTCCAGCACTCTTTAATCTAAAAGGCATGCATACAAAATAGTACGTACCACATGGAGTAATGAATGCCATCTTCTCCTCATCTTCCTTGGCAATGAATGATGTGGAGCATCCTACGGTTATCCCCATGGACCTAGCTGCGTCTCCCCAAGTGCCTAGTGGACCGATGAGACGAGCATGTGCAAGAGCTCTTGAGACCGAGGTGACATCTCTCCTTAGTGATATTCTGTATGACCCACGTGAGACATGGCTACGACCTAAAGCCGGGATGCTATGTGTGATTAGGTATGGAGAAGACCCTCTCAGAGATGCTCGAGACGATGGACAAGTCCCCAAGTACATGGATGAAGAGGACCAACGAAAAGGATCACCGAAAGTCTACATGACCCGGACATCTGACCTTGGCCCTGGGCATTTCGATCCTGAAGACCACAGCAACAGCAATAGCCCAGTAGCCCCGAAGCTACAGGGCCGGACATCCGGCCCGATGACCCCGGACATCTGGCGCCTGCCCGGAAATCTGGCCCCTCCTGTCTACAGAGCAACAGAGCGCCACCGAATCCAGCCCGGACATCCGGCCCTCAGCCCAGACATCCAGCCCGACGTGAAGGCCCAGACATCCAGCACCTGCCTATGCGCAGAGAATGGGCCAAAGGCCCATGTACCCATCCATTCGCTCCAACTTGTACTAGCACTATATATTGACCTCTCCCCTCTCCATCGAGGGTAAACAAAGGAACAACCCATTAGAGATAGAACTTTGCTGGTCCATTTATCCCCTACTCCTATGTAGACCAAGATCTCCTAGGAGAAGATCCCCCAAGTGGATTCAAGACCCCCTTTGTGGGAAGATCCTCCAAGGATTCAAGACCTCTTTCCTCATAGGATTGGGATGAAGTAGTTACCTTCTATCCTCCCTTGCTAACTTTGGATTGTGTATTTCCCCTTTGTGTATGTGGATTTAGCACATGTGTGATTGGATCTCATTGATTTGAGTGTTTCCTCTCTTGTGTTCATCGTGTTCTTCAGGAATTCCTCTCCAAATCGTGAAAGATCGGCCATTAGGGTTCCACCCTACATCATCTTGGTATCATGAGCCATGGTTGATCACAAATTTGGAGTCCCTACCCCCACTTTCTAGCCTAATTTTGTTGTGTTTTGTCCCAATTTCGAAAATCCCCACAGAAATAGCCCTACCAATTTTTTTGTGATTTGTTGGTTGGATGATGTTTTGTTGAATTTAATCCATGGATTTGCTCTGTTACTAGTGGATCTAGCTTCCCTCCACTTTTCCCCAATTTCCATTAATGAAATTCCACGAATTTTTCCCTAATTTTCTTTTTCCCACCTTGTTCATCGAGTTCATCCACGGATCAGAGGACCCGGACATCTGGCCCATGTCCCCAGACATCCGGCCCGACGCTCGGACATCTGGCGCCTGGCAGGAACATACACCTCCACCACCATGTTTCTTCAAACTTTCGTCAATTTTGACCAGGTTTCCACCAATACTTCCGCATACCACCACCACTTTCCGCAACCACCATTGCTTATCTGCTACCACCTCTGACAATTTTGACACGTTTGTTTTGAGCATCTATCCACGACAACAAATATGATATCCCACCCCTTCTTTGTTTGAGCCAAAAATAAAGTCTATAGATATATCCTCCCATGGAACACTAGGTACAAGCAAAGGCATATATAAACCATGAGGATTGAGTTGGGACTTAGATTTTTTACATGTAGTGAAACGAGCAAAAAAACATTCAACATCTTGTCTCATCTTTGGCCAAAAGAAATGTGTAGCAAGTACGTCCTCCGTCTTTTTCACGCCAAAGTGTCCCATTAATCCTCCTCCATGCGCCTCCTGCAACAACAAAATACGAACGGAGCTAGCTGGAATGCATAGCTTGTTAGCACGAAACACAAATCCATCATTAACGACGAACTTGTTCCATGTTCTCCCTTCTTTACAATTCTGCAGCACATCTTTAAATTCAGCATCATTCACATATTGATCTTTGATGGTCTCCAAACCAAATATTTTAAAGTCAAGTTGTGAAAGCATAGTATAATGACGAGACAATGCATCAGCAATAACATTTTCTTTGACCTTCTTGTGTTTAATGACATAAGGGAAAGTCTCAATGAATTTTACCCATTTAGGATGTCTACGGTTCAATTTTGCTTGACTTTTAAGGTGCTTCAAAGATTCATGATCAGAATGTATAACATATTCTTTGGGCCATCAATAATGTTGCCATGGTTCTAAAGTTCGAACAAGAGCATATAATTCCTTGTCATAAGTAGAATAGTTCAAACTAGGACCACTCATTTTTTCAGAAAAGTATGCAACAGGTTTACCATCTTGTAATAACACACCTCCTAATCCAATTCCACTAGCATCAGATTCAAGCTCAAAAGTCTTATGAAAATCAGGAAGTTGGAGTAAAAGAGCATGTGTCAACTTATCTTTCAATACCGTAAAAACTTCTTCCTGTGCGGTATAACCCCAACAAAAGGCACATCCTTCTTTGTAAGCTCATTGAGAGGTGCAGCAATGGTGCTGAAATCTCTCATAAAACGCCTATAGAAACCAGCGAGGCCAAGGAAACTCCTCACTTGTGTGACCGTTTTCGACTGCGGCCAACTATCAATAGCTTCAATCTTGGCTTTATCAACTTCAATTCCCTGTGGAGTAACAACATAGCCAAGAAAAGATACTCGGTCAGTGCAAAAGGTGCACTTCCCAAGGTTACCAAACAAATGTGCATCACGTAGAGCAATAAAAACAACACATAAATGTTCCAAATGTTCCTCCAAAGATCTACTATAAATCAGTATATCATCGAAGTAAACTACCACAAATCGTCCAATGAAAGCACGTAAAACCTCGTTCATTAATCTCATGAAAGTACATTAGTTAACCCAAAAGGCATGACTAACCACTCATATAATTCAAAGTTAGTTTTAAATGCTGTTTTCCATTTATCTCCCAATTTCATACGAATTTGATGGTATCCACTATGCAAATCAACTTTGGAGAATATTGTAGAGCCACTCAATTCATCAAGCATATCATCTAGCCTTGGAATAGGATGATGATAATGAATAGTAATATTATTAATGCCTCTACAATCAACACATATACGCGATGTACCATCCTTTTTTGGCACTAGTATAATAGGAACATCACAAGGACTAAGAGATTCGCGTATATAATCTTTGTCGATCAGCTCCTGTACTTGACACATAATCTGCTTCATCTCCTTTGGATTGGTACGGTATGGGTCATGGTTTGGCAGCGAAGCACCGGGAATTAAGTCAATCTGATGCTCAATCCCTCGAATAGGTGGTAACCTCGGTGGCACGTCTTGTTGAAAGACGTCAGCGAATTCCTGCAAAATTTTAGTGACAGCAGGAGGCAAAGAGGGTGGCACGTCCTCAAATGAAAATAATGCCTCTTTGCACACAAAAGCATAGCAAACAGATTTGCTGAAATCTAGATCATCAATATCAGATTTGGTGGCAAGTAAACATCCACTTTTCAATTTAATTTCAGAAACAACACTAGATGGTTTATTATTAGGCTTCATTTGTTGCTCAAATTCTTTTGCCACAATCTGATTTTCACTCTTATTTTGCTTTACTAGCTCTATGAATATCATCTTTCAAAATGGAATCAGGAGACATAGGAAGCAAAGTAATATATTTATCCTTATGAACAAGAGTATACTGATTGTTTCTACCATGGTGTACAATTTTTTTATCAAATTGCCATGGTCTACCAAGTAATAAGGAACATGCTTGCATGGTTACCACACTACAATCAACATAATCAACATATGTAGCTATACTAAAATGCACACGAACAGTACATGTTACCTTAACCTTGTCGTTGTTGTTGAACCATTGGATGTAGTAAGGATGCGGATGCGGTCATGTTGAGAGAGACAACCCACCATCTCCATGCTAGCCAAGTTGATGCGGAGCATCCTACGGACATCACCATGTCAAGAGTGCATATGGCAAGTGACACATGCGACATCTACTTCACATACATAAAGGTGAATCATCTCCTTTACATGTGTTTGCTTGACCCCTTCGAGGATGGTATACTACTTGACAGTCCACTCGTGTGCATGCATAGGTATTGTTGAAGCTTCACGGACAAGGAGGAGGAGTGCAAGCGCCAAGGATCGCCTACACCATCTGCGGGGGAAGCGTCAAAGCAAAGACGGAAGAAAGGGAGCTACTGCAAGCTACAGCCACCGGGCGTCCGGACGCCACCGGACATCCGGTACCTGATGCAGGCCAGACGGCTAGAAGAGCTATAGCCGACTTGCCCTACATCGGCCGGACGACCGATGACCACCGGACGTCCGACGAGTCCCAGCGACCGGACGACCGACGCGTACCGGAAATCCGGCGACACCTGTCCAGAGAAGAAACGTCGGAAGTCCGACGCCCTCCGGACGTCCGAGCCCCGCAAGCAACCAGACATCCGGTATCCACCAGACGTCCTACACTGCCTGTGCACAGCCGGGCCTTTGGCCTTGTATCCCTCTCCCACTTACCCCTTCGTGGCTTAGACTATAAATATACCACCCCTCCTCATTTCTAGGGTTAGCAAATAGGATGGCTCATTTGTATGTGAGCTTTGCTCCTACCTACTCTACTCTTGAGTGAGAGAGACCACTCCCATGGAGTTCAAGACCTCCATGTGAGAAGATACCTAGTGGTTTCAAGACCTCATCTAGGGAAGATCCTCCAAGAATTCAAGACCTCAACTCCTCCAAGGATTGGGATGAACTAGTTACCTCTTGTCATTTTGTGTTGGATTTGGACCTTTGTATCCCCTTTGTGTATGTGGATTTAGCATATGTGTGATTGGATCTCATCAATTTGAGTGTTTCCTCTTGTTTTTTCCCTTGTGTTTTCGTGTGTTTTTCGTATTCTTCAGGAATCCCCTTCCAAATCATGAAAAATCGGCCCCTAGGGTTCCCCCTACATCATCTTGGTATCATGAACCATGGTTGATCACAAATTTGGAATCCCTACCCCCACTTTCTAGCCTAATTTTGTTGTGTTCTTCCCCAATTTCGAAAATCACAACCAAAAATAGCCCCAATTTTTTTGTGATTTGTTGTTTGATGATGTTTTGTTGAATTTGATCCATGGATTTGCTGTATTTCGAGTGGAACTAGCTTCTCCACAAGTTTCCCCACTTTCCATCCACGAAATCTTCTCAATTTTGACCCCAAAATCCCCAATTTCCGCCCAAAATCGCGTTCTGGATTTCAACTCCCGTGTTGACCTTGACCCACCAGACGACCGGCACTTTACGGACTTTCGGACCCTTCCGAAGCACTGGACGTCCGACCTTTATGGGACGACCAGAACCACCCAACAGAACTGAAATCACGGATTTCTGGACATTCCAGACGTCCGTCCACCGGACATCCGTCCTTTTCTGGACGTTCGTAAGCTGTAGAAACTAACTTCGGCTGATTTTTGTTTCGGCTATAAATAATTCATCCGGACTCGGATTTTGACGTTCTTTAGCTCGTTTTGAAGCTATTGACATTACTCATCCCACAAAAATACTTCCAACATCATTTGACTTCATCAAATTTTTGGAACTTTGGCATCTTTGCATAGGGCCTTCACCACATCATCCGCATTACCACCATAGCCTTCCGCAACCCAACCCATTTTGCTCCCCATATCATTTGTGGTTGCTTGAGTAGTGATTTGAGTCTCCTAAGGTGTTTCGGCTACTTAAGGACGGTTACTTCGTCATCAACCACCACCATAACTTCCGCATAACCTTGCCCACCATACATTTCCGCCACCCCAACTTAACCCAATTTTGTTTGAGCTTGTTTGAGTCGTGGTTTGTGTCTCCTAAAGTGTTTCGGCTACTTAGGGACGGTGACCTCAACTTCGACTCGCATAACCCTCCACTTCTGCATTGCCTACTCCAAAGCCCATCATTGCATTTCCGCAATCCCATTGAGCTTCGGCAAAACCACCACCACATTCCGCTACCACCATTTGACATTTGAAATTTGAGATTTTGAGTTCATGGTTTTTCCATTTCCTAAGGTGTTTCGACTAATTAGGAATGGTTCAACATCGAGAACACCGCCACCCATCATCGCCACGAGGTCGTCATCGTACATAAGGACGACAACCTCGACGACACCATTGTATATTCTCCCTTGCCGTTGCATTGTTAACCCCTAGCCCATTTTGCGTCACTTGCCTATCGAGACTAGCCATTGAGTATTGCCGGCAATGTTACTTGTGCACATTAGTGATCATCGATCTACACCTTCCATTGCATACATACCATATCATCTTGGTATCCGCATCTTGGTATCATCATATCGTCTCTTGTGTCACAAGATTGTTCCCGCATATACACAATTGCTATCTTGGTTTCTGCATTTCGCATAGTGGCAATATAAAAAAAGCTTTTAAGCAAAGAGAAAAACAAAAAGCTTGTAAGAAATAGCCATAGCGTCTCCACATTGCATATCAAATTACCATCATTGATCATCTTGGATCATCGTGTGCGAAACACCGGGAATCATACATACATAGCATACTTGGGATATAAAGTTGATACATTTTGCATCTTATAGGTTGTGCACAAGTGTCATATCCGCCTATTGAGCAATCATGCTAGTGTCTCTCTAGAGTTGTGCAACACGAGCGTTTTCCATGGATTCCACATTTTGTGCTCATTCCTTGGTTGCATGACCCCATTTATCTATTCGTGTGTGTGTTTCCGTGTGCCATTCATTGCTATTGGTCTACTTGTCTCACTTGTAAATTTTTGAATCTCTTTCAAAATTATTGACTCTTGCTAACAATTGCATCAAATTTTTGTGCAACTATCCTCACCAAGCTACTCCATAAGCCTTACTTGTGTAGGTGTGAGAATTGACAAGATCCGGTACCAATTGTGGTACTTCCATAATACATTATTGAGTGCTCATTGATCCATCTTCAACATTGGATAAGGTACATTTGGTCTAGTTCTTTCCTTTCTTCCACTCACATTTGCTCGAGTCTTGTGATGGATAGGTAAAGCACATCTACTTTGGTCTACGACAACAACGATGAGTTCGATGCCACAAAAAACTTCATCGACGCCAAGATGGATGCTCTAAAGGAGGAGCTCAAAGCCCTCATCAAGTCCGCCAAGAGGTCTCCCTCATCTTCGAGAAGACACTCAAGTGCACATGCTTCCGAGCTACCATCTTTAGCAAGGTCACATCAACATCGACACCATCACCGACGAGAACGTGAAAGTCAAGAGCTCAACACCAACCACCGCTCTATGACTTCACCATCTACCTTGGCATCTTTGCCAAGCGACTTCAAGTCATCTTTGCCTTTGGACATACGACATCTTCGCCAACAAGCACCCTAATATTACGCTCAAGAGAAGCTCCCCAAGCTCAAATTCACGACTTCCAAGAGCTACTACGACCTCGACACCGACCACGAGATTCCTTTCTATGGGACTCAAGGCCCCGAGGAGTATCTCGAGTGGGAGCAAAAGATGGACGACTACCTCAAACTACTTAAAGTCCCTTCCGAAGATCAAGTGAAGTGTGCCACAAGTAACTTCCATGACTACACGTCGACATGGTGGCTTCATACACCTTCGAAGACCATCGACATGAGTTGGCCCAAGACGAAGATAGCTATGCGGCGAGAGTTTTTGCCTTCCACCTACACAGAACATCTTCTACGCCAATTGGAGAACAACATCCAAGGATCCAAGTCCATCGATGAGTACTTCAACAAGATGAAGAAAGCCTTGCGATGAGCCAGCGTGGATGACCCCATTTCGATGAAGTTCCACTTCATGATGGGATTGAACAACGACATATACAAGACTATCTTCCGCGAGAACTACACGTCCCTCGACGACAACTACTTTTTGCTCTCACGATGGAAAAAGAACTCATGAAGGCCAAGGCTTCTTCACCCCAAGCTCACTTCACGACGACCAAGCTCCACGGCAACGAGCATGAGGGCAGTACCACCAAGATGTCCAAGCCCAATGAGCTTCAAGATGATGCTCCCAAGTTTGACTTCACCGCCATCCCTCTTTGTGGCATTGATGTTGCTGAGTCTACCACGACTCTTTTTGAAGACGGCGCGGCGACGACTATGATTACAGAGTCTCTCAAGGAACATGATTTGGAGGAGAGCGACAAGGTGGCGAGCAAGGATGGTGCTTCCATCTTTGGAGGCGAGAGTGAGATGATCGATCATGGGATTTTCTCTTTGGTCATGGAGGCGAGTGATGATGTGCCATCTTCGGCCTTCATCCACGACGACGATGACGAGATGGTTGAGCATGGGATTTTCCCATCGACCACGGTGGTGTATGATGATGTGTTGAGTGACTTGTGCCACCATATTGAGAGTGAGAGTGACTTCACCACTAGCCCCATATATGATGAGCTGCCCCAATTCCCATATGAGGAGAGCCACAACCGCCACCACTTGAGTGAGATGAGTGACTACACCATATGTGACTTTGAGTGCACCTACTTTGAGGGAGTGAGTGAGCCACCACATAGAGAGAGTGCGATAGTTGATAGGTCATGTGAGGACATTTTGAACTCTAACGACTTAACCTCTACCTCTATTGTGTCTTCTCATTTGGTGCTAGGTCTCATTTATGATGATGCGTCGATACTCGACGACTTCGTCCTTCCTTTGGACAAGACGATGGCCATGGAGGCATATGATGCACCCCCCCACATGGTTCCATCATGGTGAAGAGGACCACGACTTGGTCTTTGCCACCTCACCTACACCACATGTGTGGAATGAGAAAGGTAACATAGGTGAAGGTGCTACTCTAGTCCCACTAGTGGACATTCTTGACATTGATTGCTTGCATGATGTTGATCAACCTATTACCAAGCTTCATGCTAGTGCGACTTCCCCATGCGATGATTTACCCATTTATGATGAGTTTGATGATTGCTATGTGGAGTCCATTAGTTGTGATGCCATATTACATACGATCTCTTGTGGTAGTTCTCTAGGTCACATCATGTTTGACAATCCACTTGCTTGTCATATGCTATGCATGAGATCAACCATATGTCATATTTGCAATCTCATCGTAGTGACTATGGATATGCCATTAAAATTAACCCAATTTGCACTTATGGCATAGATGACAAGCCCATGGTTATTGGCATTTGTTTTTCCTGTGATGATATTGATATTCTCCCTTTGCATCATTTATCTCATATGCCATGCCATGACCACCTAGCTTCGGATATGCATCATTTTGGATGTTGTCCATTTCTCCATATGATTTTTCTGATATTGCTCATGAGGAGACCCCCATAGTTTCCTCATACATGTTAGGAGATTTTGATCACTCCCATCCATTGCATGATCCCAATAATTATGTGCACAATATGCTCCCCATGAATGAAAATGCTATTGTTGTGCCACACACTTGCTATAGTTGCATGCTCAATTTGTGTCCCCATCGTGTTATACATAATAACTATTCTTTCATGATGGATGACATGTTCTTATACCATGCTTCCAATTTCTTTGAGCGATGCTTATCTTGTGCTAACTCTCACGTGCATATACACATCATGATGGATGATGTGTACATTTACCACACACACAATTTCTTTCGTTTGTGTCTCTTTTGTGTAGGTACCCATGAATACTTGTCAACCTCACAATCCCATGAGTTGATGAAATGAGCTCTATAGAGCAATGATGACTTGGGATCCCGTGGATTGGTTTTCACACTATTTCCATTGCGCAATGACTTTGTGCATTTCGTCTACATGGCCCACACATGGTTATGGGTTATTGTCCATTACATATTCTATGCCCAACTTGGCATGTTCACTTTGCATGATATGCTCATTCCTATGCCTTTGCCATGCATTTGTGACCCATGCTTTGCATTACACATGATGATTGATTCTCATACTTGTATGTGTATTTGCAAGCTTGGTGGAGATATTTCTTGTTATTGCCATGTTTGCTTTCTACCCCATGCCTATGATGATACTTTGATCTTGCTTTGTGTTCGTGCTTGCGATATGCCATGTGCATTGCCTATGCCTACTATTTGCTCACATGACATGATTGCCATGATTTCTTCTAGTATGTTGCATCTTCGCACTACTAGCTTGCATGACATGATTGATATGTTTGGTTATGTTGCATCACCAATGATTCATACTTGCTCATTTCATGCGGTTGATGACAACCATTTCCATGCTTTGCACATGATTGCTATTGCATGTTGTCATATATCTCCATATGTTGCCTCTCTCATGCTAGATGATTTTCCATGTATTGAGTGCAACAAAGATTTTAGCCTTGCTAATGAGATTGCCCCCATAGCATTCTCACATACATTTGGAGATTTTTGACATATTTCTTGTGAAGCATGCTTGTCTTACTTCTTTGCACCATATACCTAGTGCCATGAACATAAAGATCGTTGCATCATGTTATTCATGCACTTGTGCCTCTAATGGTTATGTGCAAGAGAAGAGAACCATCATGATGGATGATGTCTTTATCTACCATGCACATACGTTCTTTGCTTTGTTGTGTGTATATGTGGGAAACTTGGACTTCGTGTCAACTTCCACGTTACGAGAGTGAACCACCTTCTACCACGACGATTCTACATCGCACTTGCTTCTACTTTGGCATTGTGAAGGATGCACAAGGACACGCCTTCAAGGTGACATCTTTCTTGAGCATGGATATTGCGGATCATACTACTTGTGTTGCTTTCACCTTGAGAGTTATTGGCCATCTTGGACCGCTTGATTGCGCACATGTTAGAGATCTTGCGTCGACTTGTCATTTTCACCGTTCCATGCCTCATGACATATATACCTTGTGTGTTGCATCCAACTTGCGGATTATTTGCTACTATCATATGCTTGGTTGCAACATTGTCATTTCTTCACATATGCCATGTCCCATTGATCGCTACATGCTTACCTTGATTGCCTCACACATGTTGAACAATTGCTCTTTCTATTGTGTTGAATGCCACTCAATTTTCACTACACCCTATGCACATTATGCTTGGCTTGTCTTGCCATATGTGTTTAGACACTTCATTTTCTTTGGTGTTGTGAATGGTTCATATGCATACCATATGCCATTTGTTGAGCGCTTTATGCATGCTTGCTATGAACTTGAGGTAGATGCTTATTCTCTTGTCACACATATTTTCATCACTACCTCACATTTACATGCTTGTTTCCATGATGACCTTGATTGTGCTCAATTCATATGCTGACATGCCATGTCACAATCCTTTGTCACACCATATGCTATGCTTGATGACGACACTTTTTGGGTGAATTACCGCTTGAATGCTTGGTTTTTCACTAACCCTAACCACATTTGTTTTTGCAAGTGTTTGTTGTTCTTGCTTCTATTGAAGGAATCCCAAGACAGTGCGACATTGGAGAGTGCCCATTTCGAGCTTGAAGATGATGAGTACTTGGTGATTGTACACTTCTACACGGCGAAGCCATCTCTTTCCCATGGTGATTTGGTTTTAGATCCGAGGTCAGATCTTTCCCGGGGGGGGGGGGGGGGAGATGATGCAGAGCATCCTACGGACATCACCATGTCAAGAGTCCATTTGGCAAGTGACACGTGCGACATCTACTTCACATACATAAAGGTGAATCATATCCTTTACATGTGTTCACTTGACCCCTTCGAGGATGGTATACTACTTGACACTCCACTCGTGTGCATGCATAGGTATTGTCGGAGCTTCACGGACGAGGAGGAGTGCAAGCACCAAGGATCACCTACACCATCCGCGAGGGAAGAGTGGAAGCGAAGATGGAAGAAACCGAGCTGTTGCAAGCTATAGCCACCGGACGTCCGGACGCCACCGGACATCCGGTACCTGATGCAGCCCAGACGGCCAGAAGAGCTACAGCCGATGAGCCCTACAGCAGCCGGACAACCGACGACCACCGGACGTCCGACGAGTCCCAGCGACCGGACGACCGACACCTACCGAAAATCCGGTGACACCTGTCCAGTGAAGAAAAGTCGGAAGTGTGACGCCCTCCGGACGTCCGGACCCTCGCGAGCGACCGAACATCCGGTATCCACCGGATGTCCGACACTGCATGTGCACATCCGGGCCTTTGGCCTTGTATCCCTCTCCCACTTACCCCTTCATGGCTTAGACTATAAATAGACTACCCCCTCCTCATTTCTAGGGTTAGCAAATAGGATAGCTCATTTGTATGTGAGATTTGCGCCTACCTACTCTACTCTTGAGAGAGAGAGAGAGAGACCCCTCCCATGGAGTTCAAGACCTCCATGTGAGAATATCCCTAGTGGATTCAAGACCCTATCTAGGGAAGATCCTCCAAGGATTCAAGACCTCAACTCCTCCAAGGATTGGGATGAATTATTTACCTCTTGTATCATCTTGTGTCGGATTTGGACCTTTGTATCCCCTTTGTGTATGTGGATTTAGCATATGTGTGATTGGATGTCGTCAATTTGAGTGTTTCCTCTTGTTTTTTCCATTGTGTTCTTCGCGTGTTTTTCGTGTTCTTTGGGAATCCCCCTAGTTCATCTCCATAAAAGGAGGTCTTGAATCCAACAAAGGTCCAAATCCAACAAAGGGGGATACAAGGGTAACTAGTTCATCTACATGAAGGAGGTCTTGAATCCACTAGGGGATCTTCCCACAAGGGGGTCTTGAATCCACTTGGGGGATTGATACGGAGCATCCTACGGACATCACCATGTCAAGAATCCATTTGGCAAGTGACACGTGCGACATCTACTTCACATACGCAAAGGTGAATCATCTCCTTTACACGTGTTCAATTGACCCCTTCGAGGATGGTATACTACTTGACCCTCCATCGTGCATGCATAGGTATTGTCGGAGCTTCACGAATGTTGAGGAGGAGTGCAAGCGCCTAGGAACGACTACACCATCCGCGAGGGAAGCGTGGAAGAGAAGACGGAAGAAAGAAGAAGAAGTGGCAGCCAGCACTTGCCCCGGATGATACGGACCTCCACCCGGATGATCCGCAAGATGCCTGGATGATCCGGACCATGGCTCGGACAATCTGGCTACAGGCACGAAGACAACAACACCAACCCGGATGAAGCCGGATCATCCAGACCCCCACCCGGATCATCCGGACCCCCGGCGCCCGGATCATCCGGACCGCCACCCGGATGATCCGGCCTTGCCAACGTGCATGTCTCCGGGCCGAGGCCCATGTACCCATTCGCCCACCTAACTTACCCCTTCGCCCCTTAGACTATAAATAGACCTCCTCCTCCTCCTCATTTCTAGGGAAAGCAAATATGATAGCTCATCTTAGTTGAGCTTTGCTCCTACCTACTCTTCACTTGAGAGAGAGAGACCACTCCCATGGAGTTCAAAACCTCCATGTGAGAAGATCCCTAGTGGATTCAAGACCCCATCTAGGGAATATCCTCCAAGGATTCAAGACGTCAACTCCTCCAAGGATTGGGATGAACTAGTTGCCTCTTGTATCTTCTTGTGTTGGATTTGGACCCTTGTTCCCCTCTATGTGTATGTGGATTTAGCATATGTGCAATTGGATCTTGTCTATTTGAGTGTTTTCCCTCTCGTTTTTTTCGTGTTCTTCATGGTGTCCCCTCCATTTCATGAAAGATTGGCCCCTAGGGTTTCACCCTACATCATCCTGGTATCATGAGCCATGGTTGATCATGAATTTGGAGTCACTACCCCTCGTTTTCTATCCTAATTTGTTAATTTCGTCCTAAATTCGAAAATCCCCACCAAAAATAGCCTATTTATTTTTGTGATTTGTTGGTTTGATGATGTTTTCTTGGATTTGATGCATGGATTTGCTGTGTTTCAAGTGGATCTACCTTCCCCATAATTTTTCCCACCTTCCATCCACAAAATCTTCTCAATTTTGACCCTGAAATCATACATTTCCGCCCAAAAATCGTGTCTCCGAGAGCAAATACCGAGCGGATTGACCTGCCCAGATCATCCGGACAGGGTCCCGGATCATGCGGACCCACCCGGATCAGTTGGACGCCCCCCCGGACGTCCGTACACCCCACGCACCCGTATCATCCGGACCTACTCCCGGATGTCCGGGTAACCCCGAAACTAACACGGGCATATTTTTGTTTTGGCCATATCTAATTCATCCGGAGTCCGTTTTTGACGTTCTTTAGCTCGTTTTGTAGCTATTTACATCCCCCATCCCACAAAATACTACCAACATCATTTGAATCCATCAATTTTTTTGGAACTTTGGCATCTTTGCCTAGGTCCTCCACGATATCATCCGCATTAGCATTATCGCTTTCCGCAACTTAACCCATTTTGTTTCCCATTGCATTTGAGGTTACTTGAGTTGTGATTTGAGACTCCTAAGGTGTTTCGGCTACTTAGGGATAGTTAATTTTTCATCAACCACCACCATACCTTCCACATAACCTTGCTCACCATACACTTGCGCCACCCCAACTTAACCCAATTTTGTTTGATCTTGTCGGCTACTTAGGGACAGTGACTTCAACTTTGACTTGCATAACCAACCACCTCCACTTCCACATTGCCTACTCCAAAGCGCATCATTTCACTTTCGCAATCCCTTTGAGCTTACACAAAACCACCACCACATTCCGCTACCACCATTTGACATTTGACGTTTGAGATTTTGAGTTCGCGGTTTTTCCATTTCCTAAGGTGTTTCGGCTAATTAGGAATGGTTCTACATCAAGAACACCGCCACTCATCATCGTCATGGACGGTAACCTCGACGACATCATTGTACATTCCCCTTGCCATTGCATTGCTAACCCCTGGCCCATTTTGCGTTACTTTCCTATCGAGACTAGCCATTTAGTATTGCTGGCAACGTTACTTGTTCACTTTAGTGATCATTGAGTCTCCTAAGGTGTTTTTGCTACTTAGGGACGGTTAATTTTTCATCAACCACCACCATACCTTCCACATAACTTTGCCCACCATACACCTCCGCCACCCCAACTTAACCCAATTTTGTTTGAGCTTGTCAGCTACTTAGGGACAGTGACTTCAACTTTGACTCGCATAACCAACCACCTTCACTTCCGCATTGCCTACTCCAAAGCTCATCATTGCACTTCCGCAATCCCTTTGAGCTTCCACAAAACCACCACTGCATTCCGCTACCACCATTTTACATTTAACGTTTGAGATTTTGAGTTCGCTGTTTTTCCATTTCCTAAGGTGTTTCTGCTAATTAGGAGCCCCAACGGCTAGTTTTGGAAGTTGGCTATAAAAGAGCCCTTCCTCCCCACCGTTTTGGGTGTTGTTGATACACTTTCTAAACATCATTTTGAGCATCATACCACCTCTCCCAAACCCCTATCTCCCCTCTATGTGAAGGAGGATTTGTGGATGGATCTTGGAGTTGTTTGTTGATTTCCTCCATTGCATCCCCTCTCTCTGATCTCCTACTTTCGAGAGTGCATCTTGTGAGATTGAGAGAATGAGTTGAGCATTTGTTGATTGACCTTGCATTGCATTTGTTGCATTGGTTTGAGCTCCCCGAATCGATTTGTTCGAGTGAGAGCCCGTGAGTTTATTACTCTTGGAGGCTTCCGCCTCCTAGATGGTTTGGTAATATATTGAGGAGTTTGTGAAGAGGCCTAGGTGGCCAAGGTTCCTCCGGAAGCTTTCTTTTGTGGTGTGCTCCGGGGAAGGGTGTGAAGTGGCCTAGGTGGTCAAGTTCCTCCGGAAGCTTCCGTGTTTGTGGTGTGTTCCGGAGAAGTTTGTAAAGGTGTGGTGGTCGCTTTCAAGACCAACCCCGAGTGAATCGAGGCTCATCCATTGGGGGTGCCTCGAAAGGGAGAATATGGTGAGTCACTTGGTGACACCCTGGAGCTTTGGCTTCGGCACCGCTCTAACGGAGATTAGCACTCTCAGAAGTGTGAACTTCGGGATAAATCCGCGTCCCCGACTCACTTGTGGTTATCACTTTCCGCAATTCATACTTGCTCATATTGATATATCTTGTGCTAGTTGAATTGCTTAGTTGTTCCTACATTTCCATATCTTGTGATATAGTTTGTGCTTGCTAGTTTCCTTAAGTGCCTATCTTGTTTAGCATAGGTTGTTGGTGCACTTAGTTGAGCCTAGCATATTTAGGATTTGTGCTTGAAAAGTATCAGTTAGTTTAATTCCATGTTAGGATAAAGCCAAATCCATAAAAGTTTTAAAACACCTATTCACCCCCCTCTAGTCGTCATCTAGATAATTTCAGTCCAGTATATGTAGCTGAAGGGATCGTGGGTGTAACTGTAGTACTGATGTCCTCATCAGTGGGAGCAAGTCATTGAGCGGCGAGAAGCAAAAGGTGACCCACCCATCACAATAGGGAATCAAATGAAGGATGTCATGCGAGCGCGCTTTGTACCCACGTACTATAGTCGTGACCTATTGATGTAGGGTGGAACCCTAGGGGCCGATCTTTCACGATTTGGAGGGGGATTCCTGAAGAACACGAAGAACACACAAGAACACACCAGAGGAAAACACTCAAATCAACTAGATCCAATCACACATGTGCTAGAGCCAAGTACACAAAGAGGGAAACAAAGGTCCAAATCCAACAAAGGGGGATACAAGGGTAACTAGTTCATGTCCATGAAGGAGGTCTTGAATCCACTAGGGGATCTTTCCACAAGGGGGTCTTGAATCCACTTGGGGGATTGATACTGAGCATCCTACGAACATCACCATGTCAAGAGTCCATTTGGCAAGTGACATGTGCGACATCTACTTCACATACGCAAAGGTGAATCATCTCCTTTACACGTGTTCAATTGACCCCTTCGAGGATGGTATACTACTTGACTCTCCATCGTGCATGCATAGGTATTGTCGGAGCTTCACGAATGTTGAGGAGGAGTGCAAGCGCCAAGGAACGAGTACACCATACGCGAGGGAAGCGTGGAAGAGAAGACAGAAGAAAGAAGAAGAAGTGGCAGCCAACACTTGCCCGGATGATCCGGACCTCCACCCGGACGATCCGAATGATGCCTGGATGATCCGGCCCCTGGACCGGACGATCCGGCTACGGGCACGAAGACAACAGCACCAACCCGGACGAAGCCGGATCATCCGAACCCCCGACGCCCGGATCATCCGGACCGCCACCCAGATCATCCGGCCTTCCCTACGTGCATGTCTCCAGGCCGAGGCCCATGTACCCATTCGCCCACCTAACTTACCCGTTCGCCCCTTAGACTATAAATAGACCTCCTCCTCATTTCTAGGGAAAACAAATATGATAGCTCATCTTAGTTGAGCTTTGCTCCTACCTACTCTTCACTTGAGAGAGATAGAGAGAGAGACCACTCCCATGGAGTTCAAAACCTCCATGTGAGAAGATCCCTAGTGGATTCAAGGCCCCATCTAGGGAAGATCCTCCAAGGATTCAAGACCTCAACTCCTCCAAGGATTGGGATGAACTAGTTACCTCTTGTATCTTCTTGTGTTGGATTTGGACCCTTGTTCCCCTCTATGTGTATGTGGATTTAGCTTATGTGTAATTGAATCTTGTCTATTTGAGTGTTTTCCCTCTCGTTTTCTTCGTGTTCTTCATGGGATCCCCTCCATTTCGTGAAAGATTGCCCCCTAGGGTTTCACCCTACATCATCTTGGTATCATGAGCCATGGTTGATCATGAATTTGGAGTCCCTACCCCTTGTTTTCTAGCCTAATTTTCTTAATTTCGTCCTAAATTCAAAAATCCCCACAAAAAATAGCCCATTTTTTGTGATTTGTTGGTTTGATGATGTTTTGTTGGATTTGATCCATGGATTTGCCGTGTTTCGAGTGGATCTAGCTTCCGCACAATTTTCCCCACCTTCCATCCACAAAATCTTCTCAATTTTGACCCCGAAATCATCCATTTCCGCCCAAAAATCATGTCTCCGAGAGCAAATACCGAGCGGATTGACCTGCCCAGAATATCCGGACAAGGTCCCGGATCATCCGGACCCACTCGGATCAGTTGGATGCCCCCCCGGATGTCCGGACACCCCACGCACCCGTACCCACGTTGATGAACCCGTATCATCCGGACCTACTCCCGGATCTCCGGGTAACCCTGAAACTAACATGGGCAGAATTTTGTTTTGGCCATATCTAATTCATCCGGAGTCCTTTTTGACGTTCTTTAGCTTGTTTTGTAGCTATTGACATCCCCCATCGCACAAAAATACTACCAACATCATTTGAATCCATCAATTTTTTTGGAACTTTGGCATCTTTGCCTAGGTCCTCCAGCATATCATCCGCATTACCATCATCGCTTTCCGCAACTTAACTCATTTTGTTCCCCATTGCATTTGTGGTTGCTTGAGTTGTGATTTGAGTCTCCTAAGGTGTTTCAGCTACTTAGGGATAGTTAATTTTTCATCAACCACCACCATACCTTCCACATAACCTTGCCCACCATACACTTCCGCCACCCCAACTTAACCCAATTTTGTTTGAGCTTGTCAGCTACTTAGGGACAGTGACTTCAACTTCGACTCGCATAACCAACCACCTCCACTTCCGCATTGCCTACTCCAAAGCGCATCATTGCACTTCCACAATCCCTTTGAGCTTCCACAAAACCACCACCGCATTCCGCTACCACCATTTGACATTTGACGTTTGAGATTTTGAGTTCGCAGTTTTTCCGTTTCCTAAGGTGTTTCGGCTAATTAGGAACAGTTCTACATCAAGAACACCGCCACTCATCATCGCCATGGACGGTAACCTCGACGACATCATTGTACATTCCCTTGCCATTGCATTGTTAACCCCTAGCCCATTTTGCGTTACTTTCCTATCGAGACTAGCCATTTAGTATTGCCGGCAACGTTACTTGTGCACTTTAGTGATCATCGATCCGTACCTTCCATTTCATACATACCTCATCTTGGTATCATCATATCATCTCTTGTCTCACAAGATTGTTCCCGCATATACACAGTTGCTATCTTGGCTTGAGCGTTGCGCATATTGGCCATATAAAAAAAGCTTTTAAGCAAAGAGAAAAACAAAGAGCTTGTAAGCAAGAGCCATAGCATCATACCACATTGCATATCAAATTGCCATCATTGATCATCTTGTAGGTTGTGCACAAGTGTCGTATCTGCCTATTGAGCAATCGTGCTAGCATCACTCTAGAGTTGTTCAATAGGAACGTTTTTCGTGGATTCCACATTTTGTGCTCATTCCATGGTTGCATGACCCCATTTATCTATCTGTGTGTGCGTTTTTGTGTGCCATTCATTGCTATTGGTCTACTTGTTTCACTTGCAAATTTGTAAATCTCTTTCAACATTATTGACTCTTGCTAACAATTGCATCAAATTTTTTTGCCACTACCCTCACCAAGCTACTCCATAAGCCTTACTTGTGTAAGTGTGAGAATTGACAAGATCCGGTACCAATTGTGCTACTTCCATAATACCATATTGGGTGATTGTCGTGGTATCACATGGCCACCTATGGGGCCATCGGCCCCTTGTGGTTCAGCAAGGGGGAAGAGCACATTGCACAAAGAGTGGAAAGCATAGAGCAGCACGACAGCGATGACACGGGCAGTTTTTACCCAGGTTCGGGCCGCCGTGAGGCGTAAAACCCTACTCCTACTTTGGTGGATTGATGAATGGACTGTGGTGGAGGCACAACACTCTTGCCCGGCAAGGTCGCCTTGGGGACAAGAGCAGCTACGTGCGTATGAGAGTATGGGGGTCCGAATCCTTTCTAAGGTAGCCACGGCCCTCCTTTTATAGGTCAAGGGGTCACCACAATGGCAAAACAGTCATTATGCACTGATTAGATAGCCATAGTGCTATCATACCTAACTCTGCAGACAGGACAGAGTGCAATAAATGCACCTCTTAGTGTCACATCATGGCGTGGCCCGCCAAGCCTTACCGTGCCATGCAGCCACCTCCTCGCCTGTCTGCGTGACACATCTCCTGGACGGGTGTCATTTAGGGATGATCTTCCTTGGAAATGGCTGCCACGTGCCAGATAACAGCCACATAATCACCTGGGGGCTCGACACCGCACCGATAGGTGACTTGCGTTGCTGTGAGGTGGAGCGGTGGAGCCTTGGCAGGGTGATCCGCCTTCTGCATCCCCGGCAAGCCTGCCGAGGGAGTCTTGAGGCTTGTCCTTGGAGCAACCTCGACCCCGCCAGGCTTGTCTGCCCGGCAAGGGAGGTTTTTCCTTACTGATATCTTGGTTGTTTGGTTGGTCTTGGTCTTGTTGATCCGCCCTTTGATTTCTCAAAGAGCTATCTCTTCTGCTTGGCCTTGTCTTGAATGCTGTAACCTTGCTCTTGAGCCTGTGTATAGTCCGAGCAACACACCTGGGGTTTGTTGCACCGACAGGAGCCCCCGGGCTTGGCCTGAACGCGCTCCCGAGCGTCGTCGGGGTAGGCCCTGTCTAGTACACAGGCGAGCGAGTTGTGGTAGCTTGTCCTTTGAGATCTTCTTTGCTTCTTCATTAACCTGTGTCTGAGTCAGTTTCCGGTTTTCCCGTGCATCGTGTGATGCCAATTGCAGTGGGGCCACCTTTGTAATGGCCCGTGAATGACTTTAACACACGAGGGACTAACTGCCAATTCACTCCTCCCACCACGTCCTTATCCTTATCCACATATGCTGCATGCATTGAGTGGGGTAGGTGACGGAGGCGCGTGGTGCAGGAGAGAGAGTCATGATAGGGGCTCGGTCTTCCTTGGTTGGTGCAAGGGGACGGCGATCGGATCCGGCCGTCGGCGGTAGCTTGGACGGGTTGGATCAAAAAGAGACCCCTCTGGGGCGGGGGCAAAGGATTAGTCCCCAGCCCCAGCTTGCCTATAAAAGAGGGGGCAAGGATGAAGCAGAGGCGTCCATCCACGCACCTCTCTTTCTTTATTTCTTGCCTTCTTCTTTGTTATGTTGAGGGGGAGAGGCCGGGGCTGGGCCCCGGGCTCTAGCTTGGGGTCGATGATGCCGAACGCTCGCATTGACGCTGGGGGAGCGAGTCTAGTCCGAGGGCGCAGGAGATGCAGCGGTCGGGGTGTGGGCACCGAACTGTCCATAGTGTGGGAGGCATTACGCTCGTCCGAGATGGTGAGGCGCCTGTCTTTCCCACACGAGCCGGCCACTTGGTGGAGAGTGCTTGCCCTGGCCACAAGACGCCGAGGTTCGTCAACTTGACGACGAGGCTCCTGGAGCTTCCGGCGTCTGGGGTGCAGCGCTCGGGATCTTCGGTAATCCCAGCACTGCTCCTTCCGGCGGATTCGGGGCGAACGTTGAAGACGGCGGCACCTTCCTGCCCTCCAAGGTGGGGAGCGGTGCTCCTCATACGCCTTGGATGTCGCCGTCGCCTGCTGTTTCTCCGGGGGAGGTGACGGCCCGAGGGGCCGGCGTCCTCCTGGAGCGGTGGTGATGAAGAAGGAATGAGGGAAGACGGAGAAGGCGGGTGGCAGGCCGTCATGTCGGAGTACGATGGCACCGACGCCTTCGTCTCGTACTGCCGGCCCACTGCCTCGTCTTTCTGCTCTTCCCCTCCCTTCCCGACACCATCATCACCGGCCTCTTTAGGACGGTTGCCGGGGAGGGGGTCGCTCTCTTGGTGCCTTCGCCTCCTCCAGCAGTCTTCCAGCTGAGCTTGTGCTATGTTGGGGCTCCTTGCTGGCCCTGGAGGTGGTGTCCAGGGCACCACCGAGCTGCTCCCTCCACCCCTCTCCTTCGCAGCCTCGCCATTCCCGATCTTGTTAGGCTGCGCCCGGCAAGCCCTGACGGGATCAGGCTGGGCTTCTGCTCAGGCACTCCTTTTGCCCTATTCACCTCCCACCATAGTGCCTAGGAGGAGAGGGACAAGAAAGGGATTACGGGGCACTTATCTTTTTTCAGTCTAAAATATGTAGGCACTTGCCAAACTTTAGTCTAAATTATGTAAACTTCTTTATCCATGTTTGTGTTCTGTAAGATCTGTACTTGCTTATCAGCATATTAATGAAAAAGACAAGGCTTGTCGGGTACTTGTGCATGTATCATGTCCATGCAGAGGTGAGGTGCATCTATACGTTCAAGTAAGCAAGTTTCCCCCGGCAAACTATCTTGCCGGTACCCTTAGTTTGCTGCCACGGGGCAAGGCCTGCCGGGCATAAAACTATAAAAAGGCACCAGCCCCTCGTCGAACCCTCTCCATCAAAGGCCACTATGACCACCTTGCCCGAAGCAATGCTCGGGACAAAGGATGTGAGCACCTATGTTTTGAAGGTAACGAGGTTTTCATATGCACAAGTTTTCACCTTATAGAACAGGTATGGATAAGAAGAAACTTATCTGTTTGGCTTGCCGGGGATCGCTGTGTAGGCTTGTCTTCATTTCTTCTCTTCGGGACCAAATCCGCGGCAAGAACCCTGCAGCTTAGTGCAGATGAAAACAGAGCTACATGCAACCTCATGTACATGATCATGCTATGCTCATGATATGCTTATGCATGCATGCAAGTTTCAGGGCCCCCCCCCAGTGCTTCGTTTATTCATCTGGTGCTCAGGGTCTGCGCCTGGTTTTGTACAAAGGGTTACATGCAACATCGGCAAGGCTTGTACAAAAGGGTGGCTACCGGGCAGGGCCCGACAGCCATGCCTTACTGGTAGAACTTACGGAGATGCTCAATGTTCCATGAGTTTTGCAACTGAATGCCATCTCCAGTCTCCAAACGGACTGTGCCGGGTCTGGTGACTCGTACTACCCGATAAGGGCCTTCCCACTTCGGCGTCAACTTGTTTGCACCCTTGGCGGACTGAACACGCCTAAGGACAAGGTCGCCTTCCTCAAAGCTCTGGGCATGAACCCTGCGGCTATGATAACGACGCAGGGCTTGCTGGTAGCACAACGTCGCCACGCCGGTGCTGTTCTTGCGCTACTTCATCGTAGGCAAGCACTCGAGGTGACCCGTATATGAGTTCCGTGGGGATCACTTCTTCTGTCCCATAGAGTAGGGATAAGGGAGTCTGCTCTGTAGCTCGATTTGGTGTCATACAGAGGGACCAAAGAACCACCGGCAGCTCGTCGATCCATCGCCTGCCACACTTCTGCAGCCTATCAAATGTTCTTGTCTTGAGTCCTCGCAGCACTTCAGTGTTTTCCCTCTCAGCTTGTCCGTTGCTTCTGGGATGGGCAACAGAGGCAAACGAGACTTTGTTTCCGAGGGCATGAATGTATTGTATGAAGGCACGGCTTGTGAATTGGGTGCCATTGTCAGTGATGACTCTGGCGGGTACTCTGAAACGGTACACCAATCCTTTCAAGAACTTGATAGCTGACTGTGCGGTCACCTTCCTCACGGGCTCCACCTCCGGCCACTTTGTGAACTTGTCAATAGCGATGAACAAGAACTCAAAGCCCCCAGTAGCACGGGGGAAGGGGCCTAAGATATCGAGCCCCCAGCCGAGAAGGGCCATGACAAAGGGATCGTTTGGAGAGCTTGAGCAGGCTGATGGATATTCTTGGAGTGGAACCGGCAGGCTTCACATTTGGTGACTAGCTCAATTGCATCTTGGAGGGCCGTGGGCCAGTAAAAACCTTGCCGGAAGGCTTTTCCAACCAGGGCCCTCGATCCAATGTGGGAGCTACACATACCCTTGTGTATCTCTGCCAACAGTTCCTTTCCTTCTTCCCGGCAAATGCACGTCAATTTCACGCCATTGGGCCTTCTTTTGTATAGCGCATCGTTAACGAACTGATACATACTGACCCTCCGGGCTACTCTTTCAGCTTCTTCTTGCACTTCGGGAAGCTCTCCTGTTTGGAGGAAATGAGCTATGTGCTGCGCCCAAGTTGGAGCGTAAGGCTCGGCAATGAGGACCAGCGGCACTTCCTCATTCGTGGGAGCACACTCCTCGACCGCAGAGATTGGTTGTTCGGCGGGAGGGTGCAGCTCACCGATCGAAGGGGAGTTGTTCCCACCAAGCTCTCTGTTGGGGGCTTCGGGAAGCTCTGTCCGGAGATACTTGCCGGAGTCCAGTTTCCTCCTCTTCCTGGCCATTGTTGCCGGGGATACGGAGGGTTGAGTCAGATGGAGAACAAAAGTCCCTGGTTTCACAGGGAGTTTTTGCGCAGCGCACTGATCAGCAATGCTGTTTTCCGCACGCGGTATGTGCTCTGTTTGCAATCCATCAAAGTGCTCCTCCAACTTTCTCACTTCGTTGACGTATGCCTCCATCAATGGGCTTTGATAATCCTTGTTCACTTGCCTCACCACAAGTTGTGAATCTCCACGAATGATCAACTTCTTGATTCCCAGTTCTGTTGCGATCCTGAGCCCGGCAAGGAGTCTTCACATTCTGCAGTATTGTTGGTAGCCTTCTCCCGGGGGAAATGCATTTGAACCATGTACCTGAGGTGCTCCCCTGAGGGAGCAACGAGAAGCAAGCCAGCTCCTGCACCTTGTAGGGAGAAGGCACCATCAAAGTACATGATCCATTCTTGGGGCGCTTCCTTGCCGGGGATATAAATATCTACAACACTTCTTCGTCAGGGGTAGGCATCCACTCCGCAATAAACTCCTAGTGCTCTGCTCTGAATGGTTGACGTGCTCTCAAACTTCAAACCAAAGCTGGACAACTTTAGAGCCCATTCCACTATCCTGCCGATGGCCTCAGGGTTCCTCAATATACGTTGCAAGGGGAAGCGGGTGACAACCGTGATCTCGTGGGCTTGGAAGTAGTGGCGCAATTTCCTTGAGGCCATAATGAGACCAAAGATCAACTTTTGCATGCCAGAGTACCTTGACCTAGCCCCCTGCAGCAGAGAGCTGACGAAGTACACTGGCAGGCTGCACCACTTTCCTCCTTGTCGTGACCTTGGAACTGTCCTCATTACCCCGCTCCTCCTTGCGCTGATCTGCCTCTGACCTTGCCGGGGCGAGTTCACTTCCTTCTCCAGAGGGGACGACAGTTGCAGTTGCTTCTTCATCTACTTCCCGCTGCGCCACCAGCGCTACGCTAACCACTTGATTGGTTGCCACTAAGTACAGGAGCAACGACTCTTGTGGCTTCGGAGCGACTAAGGTGGGAATAGAGGAAAGATAGGTCTTCAAATCTTGCAGCGCAGCGTCTGCCTCCGGGGTCCACTCCACGGGCCCTGCCTTCTTCAGGATTTTAAAGAACGGCAGGGCGCGCTCGGCGGACTTGGAAATGAACCTGCTTAGCACAGCAACACATCCAGTCAAATGCCTCACGTCTTTAACTGTCTTGGGTGCTTGAATCTGCTCAATCGCCCTGATCTTGCCGGGGTTGGCCTCTATCTCTCGGTGGGACACAAAGAAGCCAAGTAACTTGCCGGAAGGAACGCCAAACACACACTTCTCTGGGTTCAGCTTCCAGTTGATCTTGCATAGATTTGCAAAGGTCTCTTCCAAGTCCTGAATGAGAGTTGATTTGTCCTTGGTTTTGACCACTATATCGTCCATGTAGGCTTCAATATTCATGTGCAGTTGAGACTCAAAGACAATCTGTACTGCCCTTGCGAAAGTGGATCCAACGCTTTTTAACCCAAAGGGCATACGTACAAAACAGTACATGCCACATGGGGTTATAAACGCGGTCTTCTCTTCATCTTCCTTGGACATGAAAATCTGGTGGTACCCGGAGTAGGCATCCAAGAAGGAAAGTAGATCACATCCAGAGGTGGAATCCACAATCTGATCGATGCGCGGCAAGGGGAATGGGTCCTTCGAGCATGCTTTATTCAGATCTGTGAAATCTATGCAAAGCCTCCATTTCCCATTTTCCTTGCGCACTACCACTGGATTTGCCAACCAAGTTGGATGCAATACTCCTCTGACCAAACCAGCAGCTTCGAGTTTCTTAATCTCCTCGGCAATAAACTGCTGCCACTCCAAAGCTTGCTTTCAGACCTTTTGTTTGATGGGTCGGGCATGTGGGCAGACAGCAAGGTGGTGCTCGATTACCTCCCTGGGAACAACGGGGATGTCAGATGGTTGCCAATCAAACACATCGACATTCGCCCGCAGGAAGGCAACGAGCGTGCTTTCCTATTTGTCATCAAGGGTGGAGCTGATAGTAAATGTACCATCAGCACCAACCAACCCTGCCGGGACCTTCTTCACAGCGGGCGCAGCAACCTTTGATCTCTTGCTATTGGAACTATTCGACAAATCATCAACATGCATAGCGCATTCTGAAGAGGCGCGCTTCCCGGATTCTTTGCTGGCATCCTTGCTAGCTTTCTTCCCTTTCTTGCTTTCCTTGGCGGGAGTGGCGGCTCCCGCGGCCTCTGCATCGACTGCTTCTCGGTACATCTTCTCGACGCATATGATTGCATCCTTCTTGTCTGACAGGATGGAAATGATGCCCATCAGCCCTGG
The DNA here is from genome assembly GCA_011799875.1 of Thinopyrum elongatum. Classification (NCBI taxonomy): domain Eukaryota; kingdom Viridiplantae; phylum Streptophyta; class Magnoliopsida; order Poales; family Poaceae; genus Thinopyrum; species Thinopyrum elongatum. Next base: position 310,842,148 of record CM022302.1, on the reverse strand, counting down.
CATCTTCAGAGTGTTGTAAGCATAGTGGGATGCCGCCATGAATTTTGCCAGGGTAGGGCGGCCAAGGATTCCATTGTATGGTAGGGGGAGGTGAACCACATCAAACACGATCTTCTTGGTCTGGTAGTTCAACTCCCCCCAATGTTACTGGCAGTGTGATCTTCCCCTTAGGACGACTCCTGCCGGGGTTGATCCCTTGGAATGTACCAGTAACCTTGAGCTCTTCATCTGCTATCTGGAGCTTGCTGATGACCTTGGGAGATATCAGATTCAACCCAGCCCCGCCGTCAACCAACATATTTGTGACCTTGAGGTTGCGAATCGTTGGAGAAACCAACAATGGCAAACACCCTACCGCGGTGGTGCGGTCAGGGTGATCCTCTTCATCAAAGACGATGGGTGTGCGGGACCACTTGAGCGCCTTCTGAGAATCTGCCGCTAGCTCCACGGCATTGACCTCACGTGCCCACTGTTTAAGATGGCGGTGAGAGGAGTGCAAGGATGCACCTCCATCAATGCATAGGGCGTCAGTGGCCTTCTGGAACTCCTGCTCGCTGGTTTCCTCTTCATCTCCTTCATCACTCCCATCATCACATTCCTGCTTCTCACGGCCTTTGGCCGGTTTCCCTTGATACCGAGGGGCCTTGCCAGGGTGACCTCCTCTGCCACCTCGGCCCTTCCCGCCAGCACCATCTTGGTCTCTCTCTTTGTCACGCTTCTCGTACTCAGCTTTCTGCTTCTTAATGAGCTACTCAACTTGATGACACTCTTGAAGATCATGTCCCTTAGTCCGATGGATCTTGCAGTATGGCCCGTCAGCCTTCCCAGCCTTCTCGGCAGCCGCGGCTTCCCGGTAGTCAGCGCACGTGACAACTTCCTTGCCGGGAGCCTCGGTCTTGGCCTTCTTTCCGGTACTAGGAGTGCTCGATCCTTCAACATCCATCACTGCTTTATCCTTGCGCTTCTTGTTGCGTTTGTTGTTCTTCTTCTTCTGATTGGTGGCATCGTCGTCGTCCTCTGAGTCAACATCGACTCCATCTTCTTCGCCGGGGAGTCACCTCCACTCCTCTGTTCGGGCACACTTATCTGCCAGTGTGTATCGCTCATTCGCAGTCTTGGGCAACCGAACGTTCATTTTGGAACGTATCCTGTGGTTGCGCACGTTGGACTGGAACGCAGCTATCACAGCTGCTGGATGGATGTCTGGAATGTTCCTGTGCACCCGGCTGAACCTCTACATGTAGTTCCGCAAGCTCTCTCCTTCCTTCTATGGAAGGAGCTGCAAGTCGCTGGGCCACCCTAGTTCTTGATGGCCGCTCGTGAAGGCGCCAATAAACTCATGGCACAGATCAGCCCAGGTCGAGATGGAGTTCTCCGGCAAGTGGATCAGCCACGACCTCACGTTTGGCTTGAGTGCCAAAGGGAAGTAGTTGGCGAACACCTTCTCGTCCCTTCCTCTGGCAGCTTGAACAGCGATGGTGTAGATGCTCAAGAACTCTGCCAGGTTCAATCTTCCATCATACTTTTCTGGTATCTCTGGCTTGAATGTACGGGCAGATGGCCAACAGACTTGCCGCAGCTCACGAGTGAAGGCGGGGCACCCAACCTCGAAAGGCAGGTATCCGTCTCCACTGGGCATAGGCTCGTCGACGTCAGGGCCATTATGCCTATCAGACTGGCGGCGGGTTTCGCGGTGTCGTTCAGTGGTGACGCGCGCGTCTTCCCTCCGCCTATCTTCCAGGACTCATCGCTGGTCTCGACATGCCCGTGGATCAGATGAATCCATCGATATGTCGTCAGGTTCTTGGTCATGTGGCTCTGGCTGCAGCCCCTGCGCTGGCTGTCGTGGAGGGGACTTCACCGTCGGAACGGCTCCCTCGGTGTGGCCAGCGGCTTGAGCCGTTGCCGCCGTTGGTGGAGGCCGTGGTGGGCCTGCCTGCTGTGATCCTCCCACCTCAGTGAAACCAATCAGGCTCTGGATAGTGGCTCTGCACTCATCCATTTGATTGGCCGCTGGCGAAAATCTCAACAAGAGCTGGGCCTGCGCCATGGCTTCCGAAGCGGTGCTTGGCATGGACGACGATGCTGATTGCGACGTCGCCCGACTTCTGATGGTGCCTGTAGTGGTGGCGCCATGTTCTTCCCGCCGCGAGCCAGTCGCCAGGGCGGCGTGACGACGAGGCGGATGCGCTTGGGGGTTGACGACCCCATTTGGCGCATCGTCTCGGCTAGCTTGTCCTGGGGGTGGCACAGGCCCTGTAGCCGCACCCGCGAAGGGGGCAACTAGGAGGTTATGATCCGCATCAGGGTGAGCGCCATCGCTGCGGCTGTGTCCCTCGGTGAGGTGGGGAGGCGGAGACAGAACATTCTCGCCACCCGCACCTTGTGGAGCATGGCCGCCGGGGTGTTGTTGGTGTCGCCCTCCTCCGGTGCCTCCTGCTCTTGCTTCGGCCGCAGGAGGAACGGTGATGGCGCCGCCTGCGCCAGTCACGTTCCCCGCGGCGTCGGTGTTCCCATGTTCCGCCGCAGCCCCCACAACATTAGTGGCCGCATGCGAGGGGGCCTTCGAGGTGGACGGGTGAGCTGAAGCACCAGATTTCTTTTTGGGCGCCATGGATGATGAAGCCGTTGATGAAGAAAATGATGATGAAGATGACGTGCTGCTTACACTCTCGGGTTCGCGCAAGCGCTGCCCCCTACCTGGTGCGCCAAAGATGTCATGGTATCACACGGCCACCTATGGGGCCATCGGCCCCTTGTGGTTCGGCAAGGGGGAAGAGCACGTTGCACAAAGAGCGGAAATCATAGAGTAGCATGCAATGATGATACGGGCAGTTTTTACCCAGGTTCGGGCCGCCGCGAGGTGTAAAACCTTACTCCTGCTTTGGTGGATTGATGAATGGACTATGCTGGAGGCATGGCGCTCTTGCCCGGCAAGGTCGCCTTGGGGACGAGAGCAGCTACGCGCGTATGAGAGTATGGGGGTCCGAATCCTTTCTAAGGTAGTCACGACCCTTCTTTTATAGGTCAAAGGGTCACCACAATGGCAAAACAGTCATTATGCACTGATTAGATAGCCACAGTGCTATCATACCTAACTCTGCAGACAGGATAGAGTGCATTAAATGCACCGCTTAGTGTCACATCATGGTGTGGCCTGGCAAGCATTGCCGTGCCATGCGGCCACCTCCTCGCCTGTCTGTGTGACACGTCTCCTGGACGGGTTCTCAGGACCGGTTTTCCAATAAAACATTTATTGAAAAATCGCCCCTTTCGTCAGACCAGTATAGAAAAAATCTTACTGGAAGACAATTCCTTGATACAGAAATCCAGAAGTACTAAATATTATACATGGTTGAGCTGAGGCTGCTCAACAATTTTATTACAAGCACGCCAATATTACCCACAAAGGCGGATATGACACAAAGGGTATGGTGGCATAACTACTAACTCGCAATAAAAGTGGTGGTGGATATGTCACAGAGAAGTGGGTGACATGACTCCAAAATCTTACAACTCATCAAGCGTCGGAGTGAGGCTCGATGATTTTATTAAGGTAGCGGAAGCGTATATAATACAGGTGACCAACTCCAGGATCGCAAGGACTGACTGGGACTCCTCTAGGCGTCGGACTCGCTATCGTACTCTTCATCCATAAGATCGCCTTCGTCAACATCTGGCCAAATCAACAAGCCAGGTGAGTACTTTGAATGTACTCGCAAGAAAGTTTGGACATAAGATATAACAAATGCAAACATGATGCACATGAGTAAATTAGTAATACACACTCAGGTAATAAATTTGCACCGCAAGATAAATAAAAAGGAAGTCAGGCGGTAGTCCTCCCGCAATCCCAATAAAATAGCTGAAGACCGATCGGGTGTCTGAAGCGACGCCTCGAAAGGTAAAATAAATTAACATGCCGCAGTCGGGCGTCAGGGCGACACCACATAAAGGGCTTATACTGAAAAGTAAATGACAGTACGTACCACAGTCGGACGTCTAAGCGACATCTCGAAAAGGGCTTATAATGAAAGTAAATAACAAAGATGCCATAGTCGGACATCTCAGCGACATCTCATAAAGGGCTTATATCAAAAGTAAATAACAAGAATGCCACAGTCGGACGTCTGAGCGACATCTCATAAAGGGCTTATATCAAAAAGTAAATAACAAGAATGCCACAGTCGGACGTCTGAGCGACATCACATAAAGGGCTTATATCCAATAGTAAATAACAAGAATGCCACAGTCGGACGTCTGAGCGACATCACATAAAGGGCTTATATCCAAAAGTAAATAACAAGAATGCCAAAGTCGGACGTCTGAGCGACATCACATAAAGGGCTTATATCCAAAAGTAAATAACAAGAATGCCACAGTCGGACGTCTGAGCGACATCACATAAAGGGCTTATATTTCGTCATTCGAATTCGAGTAGCCCATGAAAGTAGCACCATCCCCGGGGATACTCGGTACATAATAATAAACTGGTTAGTCCATCCACAGGAATAACATTCAGCCGGGTTTACCACGGTCAGTTAACATGCTTGCTCTCTAGAGACTGTCACTGAAACTGACACTGAGACTGACACTGAGACTAACACTGATCTGTTAATCAACGTCCTTGACCATGGACATGGTTACTCGAATGGATTTGACTCTGCAGAGTTTGTACTCTTTACCCACAGCCAACGGATTTCAGTAGTCACAAAGGACTAGTTCCGTTTACGGTATTTTAGAAGAAACACATCTAACCAGTACACACCCATTTCACATCCCGCTGCCAGGAATCACCCTAGACAACGTTCAAGAAAAACTCTAAGACAGGGAGGCCGACACCTCGAATAGCATGGGATCAAATTTATATCGCGCGGTCTAAGGGGTGCCCCCCTCTCGGTCCCAACCGGAAACACCCATGCCCCCTGACCGGATGACGGGCTTTAATCCAGGGCCATGGAACCCTCATTCCGGCCCCTCTATTTGGTGTTTACCTGGAAAGAGGTTTGCAACTTACTAAACCGCATTCTTAGCAGAAAACATGTGGTAGCAGGAAAAGGGGACGAACGGGAACAAGACTCGATCCACGTCAACACTGGAGTTAAACAGTTGATATAGAACTGGCATGCTTCAACAATACCAGCTTGCAACCTATCATGCCACCACATGATCAGGTTGTCTCACCATCTTATGAACACATCAAGTTTCGAAGCTCACTTGCAGCTTGCTTTGCATGGAATATAACATTCAACAAATGCTTATATAAACATGCCATGAGAAAACCACTCAAGCAAACATGAAAAACACTCATCATATCAAAGGTTCAAACATGCTTGCCTGGTTCAGAGTAGTCAGAGTCTAGCTCGGCAAAGTTGGCGGCACCGTCAGCTCCTTCGGTATGGGTCAGTTCCGCGTCGGTGGGTGGTGGAAGTAGGCGTCGGGGAGCACCACGTCGACGGCGGCTTCCACTCCGGCGGACGGCGGGTCGGGCGAGCACAGATTCGTCGGAGGAGAGCAGAGAGGATTTTGCCGAAGCACGAAGTGGATCGGGGCAGCCGGAGCTGGGGAAGAAGACCCTCCCGAAGCCCTCTGATGAGTGGGGCGTGGTTCTGAGGAGAGGTGGGGAGGTGCTGGGTCGATGGGTGGCTCGGGGCCTCTATTTATAGCCGGCCCGAGGCGGTTGCCGAAAGCGGGATTACTCCGGTGAGCAATTACGGTGAGGCAGAGGTTGGACGGGGGTTTTAGGCGACTGGGCAGCAACGGATTGGCTCACCGGCACCATTCAAAGGTTAAACCTGGTTGGATTTGGCCTGCTCCCGTGGTCTCGGCGGGACGGAGCTCATGGGCTCGTCGGCGGCAGAGAGCGCGCTCTGCGCTTCTCAGGCCACGGCGACGGTTCTGCAGCGTGCTCAGAGCAGGAGGTGAACACGCGTAGGCCACCAGTGGCTCGGGCGGTGCGGAGGACGGCGTTCTGCAACGCTGGCTTCTGCCAGCCGCCACAGGAGGTTCTGCCACTGCGGAAGGCGCCGGAGTTGACGCGACAAGTCGCCACCGACGCTCGCAACCGGCCAAGCAACCGTGCGGCGCACTGGATAAGAAGGGGGAACAGGGAGCAAGGCGCCAACGCGTGCACTGGCGAGATCAACGACGAGCTCTGACGAAAAACGACACTGAACCCTCTGAACTTTCTGAATTTTTACAGGAACAGTGCACGCCAGCTGTTCGACGAAATGTTTGACGCACGTGGAAAAATTTTCTTGAGCTGAAACTTGGAGGGGTGGTCTCTTGATGTATCCATAGACTACCTAAATTTTCTCAGAATTATTGGAAAAGGAAAAGAATGAATTTCACCAAAAATGGCAAATCTGGTCCAAATTTGCAGCAAGCAAATTTTGAAAAATTTGAACTGTGGACCAGCAGCTCTTGATGGATCTAGGTTGGGGGTACAAAGGAGTAGCTAGGGTAATTTATTTGGAACCAAAGCTCAAAGCAATCTGATACTTCCTTTGTAAACTTGAGGGGTCCAAAATAAATTACAGAAAAAGGTTTGAGGATAAAATCAATAGAAATAAAATCTAAAAGAGGTTGAAACCTGCTGGAATTGGATGCTTGGCTTGACCCAAAGTAGGGAGGAGGGTTTGAGAAGAAAATTTTGAAATGCAAGTCATGGTAAGAGGTTTGAATAGGGCATTCTTGAATGAGAAGGAATAAACCCCATTTCAAATAAACTCTTTTAGTGAGGAAAAGGACAAAACATCCAAAGAGTCTTTGTGTTGAACCAACCCATGTTGAAAAACTCTCAAGACCAGGATTCAAGAAAGGATCTCCACAAAAATTTGTCATTAAAAGTTTTGAGAAGGAGAATCTTTTAGAAAAATTGAAATAACCTCCTTCCAATCAAATAAAGAATTTGATAAAAATCAAGACCAAAATTTTGGGGTGTTACAACACCTACCCCCTTAGGAAAAATCTCGTCCCCGAGATTTCAGCTGATCCTCAAATAGGTGTGGGTGCTCTGCCCGAAGAAAATCCTCTCTTTCCCATGTTGCTTCATCCTCGGTGTGATTGCTCCACTGAACCTTAAAAAACTTAATTGTCTTCTGACGGGTCCTTCTTTCAGACTCGTCCAATATTTTTATTGGAAGTTCCCTGTAGGTGAGGTCTGGTTGCACGTCAATGTTCTCATGAGATACATGCTTCTCTGGGTTGCTTACACACTTCCTCAGCTGTGAGATGTGGAACACGTCATGGACGTCTGACAGTTCTTCAGGTAGGTCTAGCTGGTAGGCCACTGTGCCTCTTCGTGCAATCACACAGAAGGGTCTCATAAATCGTGGTGCCAGCTTTCCTTGAACTTTGAATCGCTGCAGGCTCCTCATAGGGGATACTCTTAGATACACATATTCACCGGGTTCAAAACTGACTTCACGATGTTTTTGATCGTAATAACTCTTTTGTCGGCTCTGAGCTGTCTTGAGTCGATCCTTGATTAGTTTAACTTTCTCCTCAGCTTCCTTGAGCATGTCTGGGCCGAAGATACGACTGTCTCCTGTCTCTGACCAATTTAATGGGGTACGGCATCTTCGCCCATATAAGGCTTCAAAAGGTGCCATTTGTAGACTGGCTTGGTAACTGTTGTTGTACGCGAACTCGGCATACGGCAAGCTTTCTTCCCAACTGGTTCCATAGGTGAGAACACATGCTCTTAGCATGTCTTCTAGAATTTGGTTCACACGTTCAGTCTGTCCTCCAGTCTGGGGGTGGTATGCTGTGCTGAATACTAGTTGAGTTCCCAGAGCTTGTTGTAAATGATCCCAAAATCTGGAGACGAATTGCGTGCCTCTGTCGGATATTATAGTCTTTGAAATTCCATGCAGTCAAACAATACGGAGAGATAAAGCCTGGCAAGCTTCTGAGTGGTGTGGGTTGTCTTTACTGGAATAAAATGTGCCACCTTGGTTAATCTATCTGTGATGACCCATATGGCATCATTTCCGTGTCATGACCGAGGTAGCCTAACAATAAAATCCATTCCAATTTTGTCCCATTTCCATTCAGGTATCTTGTTTGGCTGTAATAGTCCTGCTGGTTTTTGGTGCTCGACTTTAATGCGCTGACATGAATCACAACATGCAATGAATGTGGCTATATCCCTCTTCATACCGTGCCAGCAAAAATTTTCCTGAACGTCCTTGTATATTTTGGTTCCTCCAGGGTGGATTGAATATGGAGCGGTGTGGCCTTCAGCCAAAATTTGCTGTTTGAGGTCCTCTACGTTTGGTACGCAAAGCCTGTCTCCGTACCATAATATTCCCTCATCGTCTATGACGAATTATGAGGCCTTGCCCAGACTCACTTTTCTTTTTATGCCTTCGATGCTGGGGTGTCCATGCTGAGCTTTCTTAATCTGTTCCATTAGGGTGGGCTGTATTTCCAAATTTGACATAGTGCCTTCAGTGACCAACACCATGTTGAGTTTGGCAAACTCCCTCTGAAACTCAGGTCTCAAGTTTTGTAGACCGTCGTTGCCCGAGCTTGGGTTTCGGCTGAGAGCATCTGCCACTACATTCGCTTTTCCTGGATGGTAAGATAAAGTTTGGCAAGTGCCTACATGTTTTAGATTGAAAAAAGATAAGTGCTCCGTAATGCCTTTCTTGTCCCTCTCCTCTTAGGAACTACAGTGGGAGGTGAAGAGGGCAAAAGGAGCACCTAGGCAGAAGCCCAGCCTAACCCTGTTAGGGCCCACGGGACACAGCCTGACAAGATCGGGAGGGGCGGGAGCAAAGACGACGGACGGAGACAGCGGCTAGGTGATGCCTTGGTCACCACCGCCAGGACTTGCGGAACGCGGCACGAGGGACACCGGTAGGGAAGACGAAGCTAGAGTCCACGAGGAAGCCTGCCGGGTTCCAGCTGGAGGAGGCGGAGACATCCACGCCCAACCCCCCGGCAAATCGCTTTGCCGGGGAGAAGACCAGGTGCAGATGATGGTGCCGTTGGCGCCTAGCTGACGGTGACGGTGCGTCCGGCGCTCAGCTAGAGTCTGAGCCGCCGTCTTCTTGTTTGGCACCATCGTCATCGCCGTCACTATCCTATTCATCGCTGTCGCTCGAGGAGGAGCTTTCCTCACCGGTCGAGCTCTTCGCGCAGCACCCTAAGCGAGCACCTGGACGCCCGAAGACCTTGATGGAGAGCAGGTTGGCCTCCATTAATTTAAAATGAAGAACGTGCCCTGCCGCCAAGCTATGGGCACGAGCAAAGGTTTTCCATCTACGCTGAAGGAGCATGACATGAGGTGCAGGGAACTCCATGTCCGCCCGCATGTTACCATTACAGCAACCCCTCATGTGCAGCTTCAACCCTGGTGGCTGCTCTACCTCCATCACCCTTGCAAAAGGAGTAGGGAGCCGGAGGCGGCTGGGCGGGGTCCCGCGTAGCTTGACGATGAACTCCAACGGCTCTTCCCCGACATGGCCCTCCATCGGAGCCAGGGCGGCCGGGGGAGGAGCGACCAGAGCGCCATCGCATCCTCCTCGGACCCGAGCGCCACAACGGCTGCGCCCACGTCCTGCTGCACCTCCTTGTGCGCTGGATTCTGCCCCTGCATCCCCAGCAGGGGCAGGAAGGCGCTGTCGAGAAGAGACCCTCATCACCATCGTTGGAGCTCGACCACGTCCTCTCCCCCTCACCATAATGGAAGAAAGACACAAGAAAAAGGAGGAGATGTGTGTGGGTGAGCCCTTCGCCCACGCCTCCTTTTATAGGGTAGCATGGCTAGGGGCTGGCCCCTCACCACCCAGAATGCAACCGCCTCACTCCACCAATCCAGTCCCTCTGCGTCGCTGATGACGTCCAGAATCGATGACCGCCCTCCCGTGCCTATCCACGGCACTGAGCTTTCTGCCATGGCACTCATTACCGCGCCCTACTCATCCACCACCAACCCTACGCTATGCATGCAACATACATGGCGGAAACGGCAGGAGTAGTGGGATGGGTAAAATGGCGGTTACCTCCCCGTGAACGTGGGTGGCCCACGGGCCATTACGTGGATAACCCCACGTTGTTCCGCACGACTCACGGAAAAATCGGAAACTGATTCAATCGCAGGTTAATGAAGAAGCAAGGAGGATATCGATGGAGACATAAGTCCAATCGTGGCATGGCTCAGGTGCTCGCCTGTGTAATTGTTGGGGCATACCCCAACGATGCCCGGCAACATGTATGGGCCAGGCCCAGGGGCTCCTGTCGGTGCAACAAACATTCACGTTTACCGAACGGACTTATACACATGCACGCTGGCATCGCATGACCAACACCAATTTACAAAGCAAGGCTAAGCCAGAGAAGCCGCTCTTTGTGAGATCAAGGAGCGAATCAAGAATACCAAGTCAACATACAAGAGAGCAGAGCATCACCTTGGGAAGGTCTCCCTTGCCGGGCAGGAGAGCCCAGCCAGGTCGAGACCGCCCCAAGGACAAGTCCAAGATTGCCCCGGCAGGTTTGCCGTGGCCGCCAAGGGCAAGAAATCCCGCCAAGGCACCATCACTCCACCGCACGGTGAGGCAAGTCTCTTATCAGTGTGGTGTTGAGCCCGCAAGTGATTAAGTGGCTTCCACTAAGCACGTGGCAGCTTGTTGGAAGACAGATTACCCTCGCATGACACCCATCCAGAGGCGTGTCAAACAGATAAGCAGGAGATGATTAAGCGGGCACGGCAGGCTTGCCGGGCTTCACCCTCAGCACGACACCTAGCAGCACATTTAATGCATTTTGTCCTAACTGCCAGAGTTAGGTATGATAACACGGTTAGCTATCTAATCACACGATAATGATTGTTTTGCCACTGTGGTTACCCCTTGAGCTATAAAAGGAGGTCCAAGGCTACCTAGAAAAGGATTCAGACCCTTGCACACTTGTATGCGTGTAGCAGCTCTCCCCGAGGACACCTTGTCGAGCTTGAGCGTTGCGTGTTCATCGTGTTCCTCCATCCAATCCACTTAAGCAGGAGTAAGGTTTTATGCTTCCCAGCGGCCTGAACCTGGGTAAAAACCACCAGTGTCACCATCGTCGTGCTGCATCATGACCTCCGCTCTTTGTGCAACATGAGCTCCCCCTTGCCGAACCACAAAGGGGCCGATGGCCCCATAGGTGATCGTGTTCCTCCACGGCACATTGCGTTACTACTCGGCCCATATTGAATGACACCTCACATTTGCCCAAACAAGCGTACATCATCGAAAAGACACCGAGCTCAAATTATAACTAGAAAAAAGGATATATACACTGAACACTAGAGAATGGTGATGCCCTCATTTAGCACACCAGCAGTTCGAGACAATAAACAATTTGAAACAATGATATATACAACATTCAAACACTAACTAGTGACTACTACCGACATAAACAGCAAGACATGATAGTTCATAAGAAGTCTTGCTACACCACCAAAATGCACCCATCTGCAACGCTCAGACTCTCATGATCCAGACAAGAATGGCATTCTAAAGAGAGGCAACTATTACATAGTAAGAGTGACACAGACGAGGATGATCAAATGACAAGGAGTCTACATAACAAAAGAGAGAACTACTCATCCAGAACAAGCAGCCAAGACAACAAGTCATTCGAAGAGGGATGATCCAACACCATCATAATTTGCAGCCCCGCTTCAACCACCAGTGATTCGAAGACACCAGGACTCCACCCTTTTGACGCAACAACCCAATTACCTATCAACCTGAAGGCTTGAACCACATCACTGCCTGTCGGAGTTGAGACATCCAAGGATCAAAGTTAATCTAGATGCCTTTGTCATTCTCACCTTCTTTTGGCTCTAGGCTGTATTGTTGACAATCAGGGGAGTTTGCTCCCGAAGTCCTAGGGCTCACCATGTAGACACAGTTTTCCCTAGCAAACAGAGCCTCTCTTCCATCAAGGTCCTTGCCAACGGTGATCTCCTGGTTAATCATATAATTGAGTCCGAGGAACAGAGAGTGTGAACCAAGCCTGTTTACCCACCTCCACCTCAAAAATCCTGAAGGCCCCAACAAGCTGGTATCCTGCTCAAAGACGTAACAGCCACTCTCCGGATACTCACGTATTTCACGGTGCTTGTACACAGTGGGGTTTTTGCAATATAACTTTGCCAGCTTATGTGTGTGAATGACCATCAGTCTTTTGTCGTCGTTTGATCAAGCGAGGAACCAGTTGTGCTTCCATGTTTTTGGCAAAGCTGGTGTGATTACAAAGGGCAGTAACTGAAGGGACACTGCATCATATCAAAAAGGACAGGCATTGTTAATGTAAGATTAGCATTATTCAGAGTATGAGTAGGATAATGCAAGAAACAACATTGATTTGTCCCTGCTGGAACTGAGAGGAAAATACAGGGAAATGTATACTGGGTTCGAAAATATAGAAGTGCCATGCATGGTTATACTCATGTTATCTCGTAATCGATTCTTCAAAGGAAACTACCATGCCATGCATGTTATGTAATCATGTTCTGTCCTCACAAATAAATTCTTCAAGGAAACTAACACACCATGCATTGTTATTTACTCATGTTGTGTGGGCAAAATTCTTGTGAGGATATTATTGAAGCCATTGATTGCTGAAGGGCGATATAGGTATGTACACATGGTAAGCATTACAGAATTTCACTACTTCCAAATATAGAGTTCTCCATATGCACATTTACTTCCCTAATGTATGATTAGATGAAACCAATTGTGTGATGCATGTTTCTACATCATGAAAATGAGGAAACTAACATGACTATTGATACACACTCATATTTAGGAGTATATAGATTACTATAAAGTAAGGAGAATATCCATATCTTCCTAACCGTTTGATTATTCAAGTGTACAAATTGGCTACAATGACATGGTCACAATCACATGAATTAACTCATTCCAAATATAGCTGATTTACTGCGTCTCTAATACATTGCCATAGTTCTACTCAAATTCTGCTCAAACGGGGATATGCCAATCATCACAAAAAGTTCAAACAGTGTCATGGCATTATCATTAAAATCAGATGAAAACAACTTACACGCGCCGTCCCAGCAATACGTGGTGCCATCTACTTTATCAATCGCGTAGATGATGCCATTGTGTTCAATAGCATCACAGAAGTGTGTATCAGCTTTGACGATCCACTGCGAGGTGAGTCGTCTCCAGCTAAAGAAGGCACTGGTGGAAAGATAGGTGAGTCCGCGGTTGAACAAGGCAATTAGCTTGAAGTCTGCGTAATCCACATATCGTGTGGGCACTTGGCAGATTACAATCTTCTGCAAAACAAGGTCTGTCCAACTGATGTGGTAATCTAGAATACTTGGACCGCGACGGTAAAACCCTACATAATCCAATGGAGGAAGGATAATCTCATGGGAGGTGTGGAAGTTCAAGAGCACCAACTTTTCCCGGTCTTCTCTGACGGCAGCCATCCAGTGGGAGTTCATGCCAACCCAGTACATACCTGCGAAGAAGTTTCGGGCGATGGTGATTGGATCGAAGTCGGGGGGCATGATGTACGGCGACCCAGTACATACCTGCAAAGAAGTTTCGGCTAATGGAGGTTGGAATGAAGTCGAGGGGCATCATGTACGCCTCCGTATCATGGTGAGTGCATCTCGTAAGAGCAAATAGCAGCAAGCAGGGTGTCTTGAAAAGCTCAGGCCTCGCTTTGATGATGGTCGTGTGCATGTCCCTCGAGCATGCAGTCAGCCGCACGACGCTCAACATATCCATACGCGAACAACAGACATCGAGGATGTCACTGGGGAGGTCGCTCTAGTCGCGGCTCATATGGATGCTGCGCGGTTCGGCTTTGGCCATGGTGGAGTTTGGAAGGTGGGGTTTTTTGGGGCTTGATTTACGGGGGAGAAGGCTCTCGGTGCTGGAGCAGCTAGCGAGGGAATAGTGGTACTGGGGGAGGGGAGCGAGGCGAGGGTACGCGGGGGCATAGTGAGATGATGAAGAGTGACCTCAGGATCTCCGGCGAGATGGAGATGGAGATGGACTGGTGCTAGGGGAGAGGGAGACAAGGCGAGGCATGCTATACAACGGCGGTGATAGTGACCGCACAGTGCACAAGGTGAGGCTGACTTTGGTAACCCGAACATGCCGCCTAGACTAGTGTCACCTCGGGCGCAGGGTCTTGTCACTTCACTGTGAGGACCGTATGAATATTTTTTTGACCATCAAGTGTACTACAGTTGTACTACTACTAGTAGTAACATACGGAATAGTACCGTATAGCGGAAAGAGGTCTCCCATGCTAGCATGCCTCTGGGTTCACTTCATCCTCCAGGTAGCATCCATATTGCAAGCAGAACCAAATTCTCATGCATGCAGAAGCGCGAAGAAGGGCTTTTTCTTTTTTTAGGATAATCTCATAGTCCTTAACCAGAAAAGGTTGTGTCTCGCAGGCACCCGCCAATATCCATCCGAACCAGGTACGACACATTTTTTGTGTGCAAAGAGATGGATATGTTTGTATATCTGTTCGTCTACCCAAGTGGGTTTTGCATAGGTCCCACCTATCACGAGGGGTGCAGAAATGAAAAGGGAATCATAAAATGTTTCATTACGGTGATTCGAAAGAGTGACCTCAACTAACTAGTGGCACATGTAGCGATAGAAGGATGGGCACTACATAGACAGGTATCGCTCCTCACTATGCTACCCGCATAGACTTTTCATTTTGCAGGTTGATCTATGTCGGGGGGATAGACCCTAGGTAGCCTCATCAGCACTTAATCATATTTCAAGACATCGGGGCTGGCCATGCCCCTCAGTCCGACTGGTCGTAAGACCGGCCTCCGGGACCGAGGGCCGCCTCCTAAAAGACGGCGGGCCCCAAGAAAGCGGTTGAAGCTAGAAGGCCGCCTCCTAGAAGACGGCGCACTCCAGAAGGCGGCGAGGGTACGGGCCAGCTCCTAGCAGGCGGCACGTCCCCTCCGTAGGAGTTTGAGCCCGACCAGGAAACAAGCTGGGGCATGGCCACAGTGCGCCATGCCTCCCCCAAATCACGGCCGCATGGCTACAGTAGGCGCTGCCAGGCGGCCGCCGACCCGCCCGGCGCGGCGCTGTAGCCATGGCGCGCCCGGCACGGCCTCCGTCAGCACGGACGGCACCACGGTGAAGAGCCGTCAGCGGGGCCCGCAGGCGGCGGGCCCCACCTGTCGGCCGGTTCCTCGGCAGCCGCCAGGGCCCAGCAGAGGTGGGCCCCAGCAGCCGATGGAGAACCCAGCCCCCATGGACGCTGGCAGCCGGGGCCTACCACCCGGCCATATTACCATTGTACCCCTGGAGGGTTAGCCTATAAAACCCTCCAGGCCACACCCATGCACAGGGTTCCCCTCATGTTCCACTTCAGTTCTACACACACCATAGCCAGGGAGGGGAGAGAGCTAGCCTTGCCCTTCTTCCTTCTCTGGCCGAACAGCTCTAGGAGCGTCATTGTACTCTTTGCTTCATAGTGATCATGCGGAGACCCCGCAGAGCAGGAGTAGGGGTTTCATCTCTTAGGAGAGCCCTGAACCTGGGTAGTTCTCATGTCCGTCCGAGCTTGTGCCCACTCCCGCTTCCAGGACCCGACGATGATCTCATGGCCCCAACCATGATAAGCCACCCCCTGGCATCTGTCGAGATTTTACCACGACAGTTGGCGCCCACCGTGGGGCCAGCAGCGACGTCGGCCGGAGACACATTCTGGACGGGAACTTTGTTCCTCTCCGGCAAGTGTGCCGCGGCTGGTGAGATCAGCCGGCCCGATGCGCCCGCCTGTGCCGGCCTTGGCGCATCGCCTGACGCTGGAGCTGCCTTTCCTGCAGGTCGCCTCGACGGCCTCTTCAGCGAGTTCAGCCTCTTTGATGAGCCCGCCACCGACGCACGAGCGGCCGACTCCCTCACCGAGCTCTTCGGTAAGCTCGCTCTCGTCGACATGGCCTCCACCGATGATTTCCCCAGCTACATGGAGGTCGTCGACGATCCCCTCCCTCCCGCCGCCAGCGACGCTCCTGTCGGCGCGCTCGACGCCGGCACCTTCGCGGAGGTGATGGTCATCGGCGACGGCCTGGTTGCTAGCGGATCCAACCAGGATCCGCTGGACGCGACCATACACGCCTTGGCAACGCCTCCTCCCCTTGGCGCCAGCCAAGAGGAGCTGGAGGAGTTCCGCGTCAAGCTTTCCGACAGCGCCTCCAAGATGGCGGCGCTGAAGCGCCACGCTGAAGCAACTCAGCGTGAGATCGACCGCGTGGTCGGTGGGACGCCGGCCGCGGCTGAGCCTAGTCGGGTCGGTGCCATTCGGCAATGTCGGGGCCGGGTTTTGGGGACACGACATATCCCAGAAAATTAACCCCTCGTGTCATCACCAGCCCAGGATTACCGTTACTGGTGGACACATCCTTGTTACAGATTTCCAAGCTATTACAAGAATTGAGTACAAGACCATAAAGGTCTAATGATACAACAGTGATTCCGGTGGTGGATGACGGAATTGTCCCGCGGTTCTTCAACGTCGATGGGGCTCCATTCCCACAGGAACGGCTGACCTGGATAATTCCTATCCCGCATGGCTGCCATCCTAGACTCCGCACGGACATCGCTGTGGTACTCCTTGTGAAATCCTGACCTGGCCAAGTAAATAGCCAGGGACAAGCCTATGAGTACGTTTGAATGTACTCGCAAACATCATGAACAAAAGATATACCGAAGCAACAATTAAATTATATGATCATGATGAACCACACTATATGCGTATGCTCTTGATGGACTTAAATGCCTACTGACAGGAATTAAATCACGGCATGATAAAATATTAGCATATGCAAGCTTATAAAATTGTTAGTGATAAACAAGGAAAGTCGAAGGAAACAAAATAAAAGAAATGCCGGTCGGATGTCAAGTGATACCACGGTAGGTCTTGAAGAGAAATGCCAATCGGGTGTCTAAAAGAGAAATAGGACGAGACAGGACCATCCGAGAACTCAGGCGAGGCCCCGAGAGGTCTTGAAAAGAAATGCCAGTCGGGTGTCAAGTGACGCCTCGGTCGGACTTGAAAAGAAATGCCAATCGGGTATCCACCAGAGTAGTGGCGTGATAAACCGCCTGATAACTCGAGGGACGCCACGAAGAGGTCTTGAAAATAAATGCCAATCGGGTATCCACAAGAGTAGTGGCGTGACAGACCACCTAATAACTCAAGGGACGCCACGGAGAGGTCTTAAAAATGCAATTGAGTGCTCGGGGTATTCTAGCCAGCCCCTGAGACACTCAGGAAAAATATAAAATGAGAGAAATGGGTTAGTCCTCAATATTATGCATAACCATAATAATATTTAACAAGCATAAAAATATTCATGGTAGCAACAGGGTGACAATAATTATTCCGCAAAATAATTCAGGCTCAATTTAATTATTTTCCTCCGAAGACCGACACTAAGACCGACACTTGACCAACCCAGACTGTAGCCCTTAACCGCGGACACGGCTATTCGAATAGGTTTAAACTCTGCAGAGGGTGTACTCTTTACCCACAAGTAAAGGATTTCTTTAGTCAGTACCGTGACACTAACTAATTCCCATTACGGTCTTTGGGTTGAAAACACACCTGACCAGCACACACCAGATTAACTTTTCTGGATGCCAGGAATCACCCAAGGCATCGTTCAAGAAAAACTCTGAGACAGAGAGACCAACGTCCTGCATGGGATCACTATTAATACGCGCGGATTCCAAGGGGTGCCCCCCTCTCAGTCACAACTGGAAACACCCATGCCACCTGACCCGATGACAGGATTTAGTCCCGGATCCCTGGGAAACCCTCATCGTGGCCCTCTGTACGGTGTGTGCATGGAAAGGGGTTATCAACTTACTGAACCATACCCTACCTGTGGCAGGAACCTGTGGCAGCACGAAACAAGTATGGGGGTTACCGGAACAAGACTCGATCTATGGTCGACTCAGGAGGCATTAAGTTTCCTGCAACGGTTAGCACAACAAAGTATTCTTTCAACAGCAATCCCAACAGGGCCACAACCCTTGCATGCTCCAACATGCACAACAAACAAGGCATGATCACGCTCCAACGTGATCATCCTCCTGCCGGTAACGGTACTTTTCTTATGCCTGCTCCTGCAAGTTAGTCATGGCAACACACGATGCATGGTACGATGAAACATGCCAACACTACATGCATGCAAATTTTACTCGGATTCAAACCATGCAAGCACTACTAGCAATATGCAATTTAGTTTGAATTTAACATAGTCATGCTTAAATTATTCTAGCAAATAAACTACCATGCATTCACCATATCAAGTGTTCAAGATGCTTGCCTTGAGCATGCAGAAATACTAGGTGCACTCCAAAAGTTTGAAAATCCATCTTCCCTCCATTTCCTACTTTCAAAAACATATAAATAACCACATAAAGCAAAAGCAGTGTCAAAAATTGTTTCAAATATTTGTGAAATAAATACTATAATAAACTAGACAAAAAATTATAAATACCAGAAAAAGAATTAAATTATTTGGAGTTCATATGAATTACTTAGAGAGTTTCTATTCTGAAATAATTAGAGAAATGGACTCTTTCAAAGATCCAGTGGTGATAAAGCTTAAAAAAATGTTCACCAAAGCTTGAATAATAGAACATGATTTTAGAAATCTACAGAAATTTGAATCATCAAATTTGGATTTGAATTGGCTGCTGTGGAAATGGTTGAAGTATATTGGAAAAGAAAAAAGGAAAAGGGAAGCAGTGCGCCCTGGGCGGGTTTTAACCGCGAGGTGTAACTGGGCCGGCCTGGTCGATCAGCAGCGCTGAGGAGGGGATGACGTCGGAGGCGGACTCCCGAAAATACACTTCCGAGAGAGGAAGACGTGTTCATGGGAATTCGTTACCGCTTATCCGACTCAGCCGTGACCTTAGGTCACTGACGGTGGGTCCCACCGGGCCCACCCGTCAGGTTTGACCAGCCCATGGCGGCTCCTTCTCCCTCCTCCTCTGGCCGAACAGGGACGGCACGCCGGCGACGATAGCCGGAGAACGGAGGCTTCCCCCGGGCATCTGAGCGTATGGGGGTGTTCCCCTCATCGAGGTGAACCCATCGAGCCACGAGTTGATCACCAGAGGTTGCCTGGTCGCCGGTGGTGAGCTCCACAGCGGACATCGGCCGCTGGTGAAAGAGGGATTTCGCTCGTGGCTAGTCTCGAGCAAAATTGAGGTTGGGGATGGATTCGTGGGGTTGAGAGGAATCTGTTGGTGGTGTTATTGGGGAAGGATCAGCTTTGGTGGAGTCGGATTTGACAGGGAGGTGGCGGCGGACGTGGTGGCCGAAGAGGAAGAAGACGACCCTCTCCGGTTGATCTGTTGCTGTAGGGGGCTCACACCTGAGGGAGGAGAGGTTCTAAGGAGCAGGGCGAGCTCGGGGTGGCCCTTTTATAGCTGCGCGACGTCGGTTCCGTGGCTTCTCGGGGAAGCGACGATGGCAACGGCCATTACTGCGGTGTTGAGGTGGCTGGCGAGGTCAGCATGGACGGCGGGGTTGGTGGGGAGTTGGCGGACCGGAGTTAAGGCGGGGACGTTCTGGCATCTGCGGATTGGGCCACGCGTTGTGGGCGGCGGTGACAGCAACGTGCAGTAGCTGTGGCCGGTGCTGGCCGGCGGCTGGCCGGTGGAGGACGGCGCTAGAGGCCAGGGGGGGATGTCTGCGAGCGTTGGGCTGGACGTGCTGATCCAAAGAAGGACTAGAATGAGAGGGGAAGGTAGCAGGGAGGCGGCAGGACTCGATGCCAGAGCTTGCACAACGGGCGCTCTGCACGCGCTCCCGACATGCACGCTAGGCACTCGACGAAATGCAGGGGTCCTAGAGGGGTCTATTGGAAATGAAACTTAACAGGATTAGGCACTTGGTTATGGGGAAGCTAATAGACAAGCTGGTTTGCTTAGATGATCAAGTTCCCAATGCAGGCTTAAGACCTTGCCAAAATCTGTCATGCGCACAGTGTGCTCGACAGAATGTCAGGGTGATCTAGGCAATTTAGTTAGACTTGAAAATTGGCAGGTGGAGATCTCTTTCGATGGTAAACATATTGGTGGAGTTGGTTTGGCAAAAGGAGATACTTTTTAGTGCAAGTTTTTCCAGAATTCATTTCTAGACAGAGACTACAGGGGAATATTTGGTAGATCTAAATGATGCAAATGAAGCTGATCTTCTGGACTTAAGGTTTTGGTTGGAAGGACTATGAGTGAGAAAAATTGCAGAATTTTTGGAGCAGGAAAAATTGGGGTTGCTGTTATAACTCAGAAATGGGACAGAAATGAAAAGAGATTGTTTCACTCAAATTTTTCAAAAGACCAAGTTAGGTTTTTGCATAAAAGTGATTTATAGTCATCACATGACCTCCCATAATTTTTGTGGGATTTAAAAAGAATTATTTAAAATAGTTGTAATGCAACAGAAGCATTTAAAGTGTTGTAAATGCTATTAAAAGAATTGTTTGGCAATTTTTTTATTATTAAAATAATTCTTACTGTTATTAAAATGTAATTGAAATGATTTGAGAAAACTACCAAAGCCACGATATTATTTCCAAAAATTTCTATATGGAGGGAAGAATTTTGAGAAACAGAAACAGAAAGGGTTCTGAAATTAAATAAAGACCTAGTATAATTCAAAATTTTATTACTAGCCAAATTTTTATTTAGTAAAAACATGATTAAATTTTTGGGGTGTTACAAACTCTACCCCCCTTAAGAAAATCTCATCCTCGAGATTTGTTAAGGACGGAAGAATTAAACGCAAATCACAACAGACAAGCAATCATGCACAAGACAATAACGCACAGGCACATCATTCAATCAAACACTACACACAGCTAGAAATATACACATATTCATCTATGGCATGACGGTGGAATCTACAGGGCAACAGGGTTGCTAAGGACATGGAAACTACTCTGGCAGACTCAGTCTACTTCGTCGACATCCAGACGGGCGTGTCTCGCGGACGTCGAGGCTTCTCCGGGGGCTTCAACGTTGGAGTTGACCGGAGTGTTATGAGGAGCTACAGGGCTGGGGTAGCGATGATGACCCACATGGGGTGGAGTGGCTATAGTCCGGTTGGAGGAAATCCCAAAGAGATGACGGAGTTCATCCGGGGAAACAAATGTATTGCCCGGGTAGGCAACAGGGGCAGACCTCGCAGGCTCGATTGGTCTCCCGAACAGTACTATCAGGGTGTCGGTGGCGGGTGCAGCTTCACCTCTCACCGGGGTCAGGAGAGCAAGCGTCCTACGGGTCTCAATCAGATCATTGGTGACCTGATCGAAGAGTGCCTCTTGCACTCTCAGGTAGCGCACCAGATGCACCAGAGCAGGATCCGTCTCATGGTCTCCATTGGCGACTTGGGTCGGTCTACCATAGCCTTCACGACTAGGGTAGTAGTAGAAGGAGCGGTAGTTAACCCTCGGCGACCGATGCCGGAGTTGAACTACAGCTTCTCGGGCTGCAAGTTGGATAGCATGGGGCTCATCGGTGGTCGTCCTCCCGGTGAACCGGTAAGGGCGCTCTGCGGTGATGCCCCTCCCGTAGATGTGCACCGTGGCCCAGTAGTGGTGGATGGCATCACTCGCGTGCTCTTGGTACACGACATACTCCGGCGGCTCTTCGATGCCGAGAGCACGACGGGTGAGATTGGCAAGGATGGCTACAAAGCCTTCAAGTTCGACTGCGGTGGTCTCATTGTGCACGATGAGGCCAGGCATCTTGGGGTTTGGATATCGAACTGGGAGTGAGGCTGTGATGTGCTGGTTTGGGGCAAGACTTCTCTTATAAGCCAGCGGAGTCTTGCACACTTGTGGATAGGAGAACACAGGTGTCGGCCATAGGCACACGGCCTATGGGCTAGGTTGATAGGTTAGGCACCGACTGTCAAAAGGTATCGGCCGCCACTGTGCAGACTTATCGGATGAGATGGGCTTGACTGTGGACAGGAAAGGATGTGGACGGTGTGGAAACCTAGGGATAGTGACCAGGCTAGGATAGGATTAGCCAATGGTCAGCCTGGCTTTGATACCAAGGCTGTCGGGGCCGGGTTTCAGGGACACGACATATCCCAGAAAATTAACCCCTCGTGTCATCACCAGCCCAGGATTACCGTTACTGGTGGACACGTCCTTGTTACAGATTTCCAAGCTATTACAAGAATTGAGTACAAGACCACAAAGGTCTAATGATACAACAGTGATTCCGGTGGTGGATGACGGAATTGTCCCGCGGTTCTTCAATGTCGATGGGGCTCCATTCCCACAGGAACGGCTGACCTGGATAATTCCTATCCTGCATGGCTGCCATCCTAGACTCCGCACGGACATCGCTGTGGTACTCCTTGTAGAAATCCTGACCTGGCCAAGTAAATAGCTAGGGACAAGCCTGTGAGTACGTTTGAATGTACTCGCAAACATCATGAACAAAAGATATACCGAAGCAACAATTAAATTATATGATCATGATGAACCACACTATATGCGTATGCTCATGATGGACTTAAATGCCTACTGACAGGAATTAAATCACGGCATGATAAAATATTAGCATATGCAAACATATAAAATTGTTAGTGATAAACAAGGAAAGTCGAAGGAAACAAAATAAAAGAAATGCCGGTCGGATGTCAAGTGATACCACGGTAGGTCTTGAAGAGAAATGCCAATCAGGTGTCTAAAAGAGAAATCGGACGAGACAGGACCATCCGAGAACTCAGGCGACGCCCCGAGAGGTCTTGAAAAGAAATGCCAGTCGGGTGTCAAGTGACGCCTCGGTCGGACTTGAAAAGAAATGCCAATAGGGTATCCACAAGAGTAGTGGCGTGATAAACCACCTGATAACTCAAGGGACACCACGAAGAGGTCTTGAAAATAAATGCCAATCGGGTGTCCACAAGAGTAGTAGCGTGACAGACCGCCTAAAAACTCAAGGGACGCCACGGAGAGGTCTTAAAAATACAATTGAGTGCCCGGGGTAGTCTAGCCTACCCCTGAGACACTCAGGAAAAATATAAAATGAGAGAAACGGGTTAGTCCTCAATATTATGCATAACCATAATAATATTTAACAAGCATAAAAATATTCATGGTAGCAATAGGGTGACAATAATTATTCCGCAAAATAATTCAGGCTCAATTTAATTATTTTCCTCCGAAGACCGACACTAAGACCGACACTTGACCAACCCAGACTGTAGCCCTTAACCGCGGACACGGCTATTCGAATAGGTTTAAACTCTGCAGAGGGTGTACTCTTTACCCACAAGTAAAGGATTTCTTTAGTCAGTACCGTGACACTGACTAATTCCCATTATGGTCT
Source organism: Thinopyrum elongatum (assembly GCA_011799875.1). NCBI lineage: Eukaryota > Viridiplantae > Streptophyta > Magnoliopsida > Poales > Poaceae > Thinopyrum > Thinopyrum elongatum. Next base: position 310,818,761 of record CM022302.1, on the reverse strand, counting down.
TTGGGTTGAATACACACCTGACCAGCACACACCAGATTAACTTTTCTGGATGCCAGGAATCACCCAAGGCATCGTTCAAGAAAAACTCTGAGACGGAGAGACCAACGTCCTGCATGGGATCACTATTAATACGCGCGGATTCCAAGGGGTGCCCCCCTCTCAGTCACAACTAGAAACACCCATGCCCCCTGACCCGATGACAGGATTTAGTCCCGGATCCCTGGGAAACCCTCATCGTGGCCCTCTATACGGTGTGTGCATGGAAAGGGGTTATCAACTTACTGAACCATACCCTACCTGTGGCAGGAACCTGTGGCAGCACGAAACAAGTATGGGGGTTACCGGAACAAGACTCGATCTATGGTCGACTCAGGAGGCATTAAGTTTCCTGCAACGGTTAGCACAACAAAGTATTCTTTCAACAGCAATCCCAACAGGGCCACAACCCTTGCATGCTCCAACATGCACAACAAACAAGGCATGATCACGCTCCAACGTGATCATCCTCCTGCCGGTAACGGTACTTTTCTTATGCCTGCTCCTGCAAGTTAGTCATGGCAACACACGATGCATGGTACGATGAAACATGCCAACACTACATGCATGCAAATTTTACTCGGATTCAAACCATGCAAGCACTACTAGCAATATGCAATATAGTTTGAATTTAACATAGTCGTGTTTAAATTATTCTAGCAAATAAACTACCATGCATTCACCATATCAAGTGTTCAAGATGCTTGCCTTGAGCATGCAGAAATACTGGGTGCACTCCAAAAGTTTGAAAATTCATCTTCCCTCCATTTCCTACTTTCAAAAACATTTAAATAACCACATAAAGCAAAAGCAGTGTCAAAAATTGTTTCAAATATTTGTGAAATAAAAACTATAATAAACTAGACGAAAAATTATAAATACCAGAAAAAATTAAATTATTTGGAGTTCATATGAATTACTTAGAGAGTTTCTAATCTAAAATAATTAGAGAAATGGACTATTTCAAAGATCCAGTGGAGATAAAGCTTTAAAAAAAATGTTCACCAAAGCTTCAATAATAGAGCATGATTTTAGAAATCTACAGAAACTTGAATCATCAAATTTGGATTTGAATTGGCTGCTATGGAAATGGTTGAAGTATATTGGAAAAGAAAAAAGGAAAAGGGAAGCAGTGCGCCCTGGGCGGGTTTTAACCGCGAGGTGTAACTGGGCCGGCCTGGTCGATCAGCAGCGCTGAGGAGGGGATGACGTCGGAGACGGACTCCCGAAAATACGCTTCCAAGAGAGGAAGACGTGTTCACGGGAATTCGTTACCGCTTATCCGACTCAGCCGCGACCTTAGGTCACTGACGGTGGGTCCCACCGGGCTCACCCGTCAGGTTTGACCAGTCCATGGCGGCTCCTTCTCCCTCCTCCTCTGGCTGAACAGGGACGGCACGCCGGCGACGATAGCCGGAGAACGGAGGCTTCCCCCGGGCATCTGAGCATATAGGGGTTATCCCCTCATCGAGGCGAACCCATCGAGCCGCGAGTTGATCACCGGAGGTTGCCTGGTCGCCGGCGGCGAGCTCCACAGCGGACATCGGCTGCCGGTGAAAGAGGGATTTCGCCCGTGGCTAGTCTCGAGCAAAATTGAGGTTGGGGATGGATTCATGGGGTTGAGAGGAATCTGTTGGTGGTGTTATTGGGGAAGGATCAGCTTTGGTGGAGTCGGATTTGACAGGGAGGTGGCGGCAGACGTGGTGGCCGGAGAGGAAGAAGACGACCCTCTCCGGTTGATTTGTTGCTCTAGGGGGATCACAGGTGAGGGAGGAGAGGTTCTGAGGAGCAGGGCGAGCTCGGGGTGGCCCTTTTATAGCTGCGCGACGTCGGTTCCGTGGCTTCTCGGGGAAGCGACGATGGCGGCGGCCATTACTGTGGCATTGAGGTGGCTGGTGAGGTCAGCGTGGACGGCGGGGTCGGTGGGGAGTTGGCGGACCGGAGTTAAGGTGGGGACGTTCTGGCGTCTGCGGATTGGGCCACACGTTGTGGGCGGCGGCGACAGCGACGTGCGGCGGCTGTGGCCGGTGCTGGCCGGCGGCTGGCCGGTGGAGGACGGCGCTAGAGGCCAGGGGGGATGTCTGCGAGCGTTGGGCTGGACGTGCTGATCCAGAGAAGGACTAGAATGAGAGGGGGAGGCAGCAGGGAGGCAGCAGGACTCGATGCCAGAGCTTGCACAATGGGCGCTCTGCACCCGCTCCCGACATGCACGCTAGGCACTCGACGAAATGCCAGGGGTCCTAGAGGGGTCTATTGGAAATGAAACTTAACAGGATTAGGCACTTGGTTATGGGGAAGCTAATAGACAAGCTGGTTTCCTTAGATGATCAAGTTCCCAATGCAGGCTTAAGACCTTGCCAAAATCTGTCATGCACACAGTGTGCTCGACCGAATGTCAGGGTGATCTAGGCAATTTAGTTAGACTTGAAAATTGGCAGGTGGAGATCTCTTTCGATGGTAAACGTATTGGTGGAGTTGGTTTGGCATAAGGAGATACTTTTTAGTGCAAGTTTTTCCAGAATTCATTTCTGGACAGAGACTACAGGGGAATATTTGGTAGATCTAAATGATGCAAATGAAGCTGATCTTCTGGACTTAAGGTTTTGGTTAGAAGGACTATGAGTGGGAAAAATTGCAGAATTTATGGAGCAGGGAAAATTGGGGTTGTAGTTATAACTCAAAAATGGGACAGAAATGAAAAGAGATTGTTTCACTCAAATTTTTCAAAAGACCAAGTTAGGTTTTTGCATAAAAGTGATTTACAGTCGTCACATGACCTCCCATAATTTTTGTGGGATTTAAAAAGAATTATTTAAAATAGTTGTAGTGCAACAGAAGCATTTAAAGTGTTGTAAATGCTATTAAAAGAATTGTTTGGGTAATTTTTTTATTATTAAAATAATTCTTACTGTTATTAAAATGTAATTGAAATGATTTGAGAAAACTACCAAAGCCACAATATTATTTCCAAAAATTTCTATATGGAGGGAAGAATTTTGATAAACAGAAACAGAAAGGGTTCTGAAATTAAATAAAGACCTAGTATAATTCAAAATTTTATTACTAGCCAAATTTTTATTTAGTAAAAACATGATTAAATTTTTGGGGTGTTACAGGCAACGCGGCGCTGCGATTGCTAGCATGCTGGGGGTCGAACGCCCAGTCTACGAGACCCCAGCGCAGAACATGCATGCCGCCCAGGCGGCCGCAGACGAGCTCAAGCACTTGCAGGGCGACGAGCTACGCGAGCAACTGGAGCGCCTCATGCAGCTCATCGACCATGCGAACAAGCAGCAGGACACAGGCAACCGTGCGGTGGGAGCAGGCCGATGGGTCGACACCCACGTGCCCCGTCGTGAGAACGGCGCGACCTCTCGGTCCCCTAGCGGGGGAGGCCGCGGGCAGCCGCGAGACCAAGAGCAGGCTGCTAGTAACAGCCAGCGCGCGCGCCGCACGATAGCGGACAGCCACCACATGCTCCAGAGCCCAGAGCCTTGACGCCGGCCGGAAGAGTGCTTGCCCCCTCAGAGGGAGAGGGCGGTCACTGCCGCGCTGCCGCCTGGTCACCCGACGCTCGGCGGCCGGCTTGGCCCCCGCGAAGCAGTCGGCAAAAACGACGCACGCCATCGGATCGAGGAGCTGGCTCGGTCCTAGTTGTTGGAAGAGGAGTGCACAATCGGGCTGGCCTGCTTCGGCCCTCGCATCCGCGATGAGCCCTTTCCCGGAGGGTTCATGCTCCCCAGAGACACGCCCAAGTACAACGGCATCGTGAAGCCGGAAGACTGGCTGATCGACTACTCCACAGCAGTCGGCATCGCCAACGGCAACAAGCGCGTCACAGTCAAGTACGTCCTGCTCGTGCTTCAGGGCACGGCCCGGATGTGGCTGAACAGCCTCAAGCCCAACAGCATCAACAGCTGGATAGATTTCAGTGATGCCTTCGTCCACAACTTCACCAGTACATACAAGCGGCCCCCCAAGCCACGCCAGCTCTCCATGTGCGTTCAGGGGCCGACCGAGTCTAGTCGCGACTACCAGACGCGTTGGGGCGAGCTGCGAAACTCCTGCGAGGGGGTCCACAAGGTGCATGCCATCGAGTACTTCACCGCCGGGTGCAGAGAGGGCACTCTGCTCAAGCACAAGCTCTTGTGCAACTAGCCGGCTACCTTGGACGAGCTCCTGGTCGTGGCCGACAAGTACGCCACCGCCGACTCCTCCATGAAGTAAGAGATCCGAGTTGACATGGCCGGCAGGGTGGTCCAGCCGGGTTCCCAAACTTCGGCTGGTGACACCAGCCGGTGCCAACAACCGAACGACAACTAGCACAAGGCCCCACAGCCGGCTTCCAACAGCCGGCTGGTGGCCGCCGTCGAGGATCAGCAGCCGGCCGGGCAGCCCGGCCCCAAGCATTAGTGGGGCGGCAAGTGTGCCTGGCAGCCTGCCTTCTCCTTTGAGCAAGCCCTCGATGCCCCGTGCAAGTTCCATAGCGGCGCGAAGCCGTCCAACCACACCACCCAGAAGTGCAACTGGCTCGCCCCGATTGCCAAGGGTGAGGCCCTGCCGCCTCCTCCACCAGCTGGCCAGGTAGCTCCGGCTGTTCAGCAACCGGCCCGAGCTGCCGGCATGCTTCAAGATGAGTTCCTCGAAGAGAATGCCACCTACGTCATCTTCACGAGCGAAGCCGACGACAAGCAAAGCAGACGGCAGCAGCACCGCGAGGTGAATGCTGTCAGCTCAGGGGTCCCCACCTTCATGCACTGGTCCGTGAGGCCCATCACCTGGAGCCAAGCTGACCACCCGGCCGTGATGCCATCACCGGGTGCATACGCCTTGGTGTTGGACTCAACCTTCTCAATGGAGAGGCGGACTTGCCGCTTCAGCCGAGTTCTGATAGATGGCGGCAGTAGCATCAACATCCTATACCGCGAGACCATGGAGCGGTTGGACATCAAGGTCAAGCAGCTTCAGCCCAGCCGGACTGTCTTCCACGGTATAGTTCCCGGCCTTTCCTGCTCTCCAATCGGCAAGATCAAGATCGATGTCCTGTTCGGCGACAAGAACCACTTCCGCCGCGAGCCAATATGGTTCGAGGTGGTCGACCTGGATAGCCCCTACCACGCGCTCTTGGGCTACCTGACACTGGCCAAATTCATGATGGTCCCGCACTACGCCTACCTGAAGGCCAAGATGCCGGGTACCAAGGGCATCATCACTATTACCGACGACTACCAGAAGTCGCTGGACTGCGCCACCACCAGCAGCCAGCTGGTCGAGTCCCTCATCATCGCTCAAGAGAAGCGTCTCCTTGACCGGATGGTAGCCATGGCCAGCGAGAAGCCGGCCATGCCGACTGATCCCAAGGAGACGGAAGCAAGGGCCTCCTTCCAGCCGGCCAAGGAAACCAACAAGATCGCCTTGGACCCGGCGCACCCGGAGAGGTTTGCTGTCATAGGGACCAACCTCGACAGCAAATAGGAAGGCGAGCTCGTCTATTTCCTCCATGAGAATCGAGACATCTTCGCATGGTCCCCCAAAGACATGCCGGGTGTCCCGACGGATTTCGCCGAGCACAAACTACATGTGAGGCAGGATGCTAAGCCGGTCAAGCAACCCCTCCGCCGCCTATCAGAAGAGAAGAGAAGGATTGTTGGTGAAGAAATTGCCCGGCTTCTGGCAGCCGGCTTCATCATGGAAGTGTTCTACCCGGACTAGCTTGCCAACCCAGTCCTCGTCTTGAAGAAGAATAACATGTGGCGCATGTGTATCGACTACACGAGCCTCAACAAGGCATGCCCCAAGGATCCGTTTGCCCTGCCATGGATCGACCAAGTGATATACTCCATGGCCGGCTGCGAGCTACTGTCCTTCTTGGACGCGTACTCCAGCTACCACCAGATCAAGCTAGATCCGGCCGACCGCTTGAAGACTGCCTTTATCACACCATTCAGCGCCTTCTGCTACATCACCATGACGTTTGGCCTGAGGAATGCTGGCGCTACCTTCCAACGATGCATGCAGAAGTGCTTGTTGAAGCAACTCGGCCGCAACGCCCACGTCTATGTGGATGACATTGTGGTGAAGACGGAGAGGTGCGGCACCCTCCTAGGGGATCTCAAGGAGACCTTCGAAAATCTGCGCCGTTTTCAAATCAAGCTCAACCCGGAGAAGTGCGTCTTCGGAGTGCCAGCCGGCCAGCTCCTCGGTTTCCTTGTCTCTGAACGCGGCATCGAGTGCAACCCCGTGAAGATCAAGGCCATCGAGCGGATGGAGAGACCCTCCAAGCTGCGTGACGTCCAAAAGTTCACAGGGTGCCTGGCATCCCTCAGCCGCTTCATCAGTCGGCTGGGCGAGAAGGTGCTCGCCCTGTACCAGCTCATGAAGAAAACCACTTGCTTCAAGTGGAACGACCAAGCGGATGAAGCTTTTTGTCAGCTCAAGCGCATGATGTCCATGCCGCCTATCCTGGCGGCTCTGGTTTCAAAGCAACCGATGCTCCTCTACATCGCCGCCACCAGCCGAGTCATCGGCATGGTGATTGTGGTCGAGCGCCCAGAAGCTGGCAAGGTGCAGCCGGTCCAGAGGCCAGTGTATTATCTGAGCGAGGTCTTGTCCGCCTCCAAGAAGAACTACCCCCACTACCAGAAGATGGGCTACGGTGTGTACTTTGCCGCCAAGAAGCTGAAGCAATATTTCCAAGAGCACTACATCACGGTGGTCTGCACCGCCCCCCTAGCTGAGATCATGGGCAGCAGAGATGCCTCATGCCGGGTGGCCAAGTGGGCCATCGAGCTGGCTCCCCATACCATCCTCTACCAGCCCCGCACCGCCATCAAGTCCCAAGCGCTGGCCGACTTCTTAGTCGACTGGGCCGAGTCCCAATACCTGCCGCCAGCGCCGGATTCTACGCATTGCCGGATGCACTTTGACGGCTCAAAGATGCGCACCGGCTTGGGGGTCGGCATCGTCCTCACCTCTCCCAAGGGCGACAAGCTAAAGTACATGCTGCAAATCCACTTCGCCGCCTCCAACAACGTAGCCGAGTACGAGGCGCTCATCTTTGGGCTCCGACTGGCCAAGGAGATCGGCATCCGCCACATCCTTTGCTACGACGACTCGAACTTCGTGGTCCAGCAGTCGTCCGGCGACTGGGATGCCAACGACGCCAACATGGCAAGCTACCGCTTCCTCGTCCAGCAGATGAGCGGGCACTTCGATGGGTGCGAGTTCCTCCACGTGCCAAGATCCGACAACGACGCAGTGGACGCCCTCGCCCGCATTGGCTCCACCCGGCAGGCCATACTAGCCGGCGTCTCCCTCGAATGTCTACGCAAGCCGTCTATCAAGCCGTCGGAAGAGTCCGACTCCATTTTTGTGCCGGCTGATCCCGGAGCAGTTGGGTCCGGCTCGGGGACCCTAGCAGTCGGCCCGGGGACTTTAGCAGGCGGCCCGGGGACTGCAGCAGTCGGCCCGGGGACTTCATCGGCACCAACAGGAGCGGCCGGCTCCAGTCCACCGCCTCCCAACCCGATCACCCTCGTGCCAGTTGCCATCTTCACAGTGGTGGCGGCCCCATCTTGGGCGAAGCCCATCCGCGACTACCTCGTAAGCCGCGTGCTACCATTAGACGAGGTGTTAGCCCGATAGATCCAGCGTCGGGCAGGCGCCTACACCTTCGTCAACAGAGAGTTCGCCAGGCGGAGCGTAACCGGCGTTTATCAACGCTGCGTGGAGCCGGAGAAGGGCATGGAGATCCTCAGAGACATCCACCAAGGCGAATGTGGCCACCTTGCCGCCTCTAGGTCCCTCGTAGCCAAGGCCTTCCACCATGGTTTCTTCTGGCCGACTGCATTGGACGACGCCAAGGAGTTAGTCAAGAAGTGCAAAGGGTGCCAGAAGTTCAGCACCAAGCAACACCAGCCGGCCTCTATGCTCAAGACCATCCCCATCAGCTGGCCATTTGCCGTGTGGGGTTTGGACATGGTGGGTCCTTTCAAGACAGGACGCGGTGGCATGACTCATTTGCTGGTCGCCGTGGACAAATTCACCAAGTGGATAGAGGCCAAGCAAATCAAGAAGCTGAACGGTCCAACTACCGTCATGTTCGTCGCCGACATCACCGTCCGATACGGCGTTCCACACAGCATCATCACCGACAACGGCACCAACTTCGCCAAAGGCGCCTTAGCCCATTTCTGCGCAAACCAGGTATCCGACTGGACCTAGCGTCCGTTGCCCATCCGCAGTCAAATGGCCAGGTGGAGCGAGCAAACGGCCTCATCCTGTCCGGCATCAAGCCCCGCCTGATCGAGCCGCTGGAGCGATTGGCCGGCTGCTGGATTGACGAGCTGCCGGCCGTCCTCTAGAGTCTTCGGACCACGCCCAATAGATCAACTGGCTTTACGCCCTTCTTCTTCGTGTACGGTGCTGAGGCTATCATCCCCATGGATATCGAGTTCGACTCACCTCGCGTCACTATGTACACGGAGGCGGAAGCAAAGGAGGCGCGAGAAGATGGCGTCGACCTGCTAGAAGAGGCCTGGCTGCTAGCGTGCAGCCGGTCCACCATCTACCAGCAGAGCCTGGGCCGCTACCACAACAAGAAGGTCAAGCCGCGTACATTCCGCGAAGGCGACCTTGCGCTCCACCTGATCCAGCGATCAGCCGGCCAGCACAAGCTTGCAGCACCTTGGGAAGGCCCCTTCATCGTCAGCAAGGCCCTGGGCAATGACTCGTACTACCTCATCGACGCCCAAAACCCCAGGGCACACAAGCAAAGCACAGCCGGCGAAGAGACGGGGCGGCCATGGAACGCGAACCTACTTCGTCTGTTTCACAGTTAAAGCGAGTGTATGTACCACGCCAACTTTTGTATTAAGTAAGGACCTCAGGTCCCCCGAGATGCACTCGGGGGCTACCTTTTTATCCATAAGATAAGCTTATACCATGAATTGAGTTTTTTTGTATTCTTGCCCCGTCCGGGTTCCGGTCAGCCGACCCGGGGGGCTCGCTGTCTTGGCTTAAGTTCGCACCAGCCGAAGCCGACTAGTAGTGTGCCGACGCCAAAGCCCTCTCTTTGCTCCATGTCGCAGCTCACAGCACAGCTGTCCGACTGGCAAGAGTCAATGGCCAGAAACACTGTCCACACGAAAAACGACAAAGGAAAACGCCGACTATGGCCAAGCTGGCCTCTCGCGTCCCTCGTCCGGCTAATCAGCAGCCGACAGGTCGGCTTCTCGCTCGACTAAGCTATGCTCTAAGCGGCTGAAGTAACTTGCCCGTTCTAAACGACCAAGTCCCTGACCCAGCCACAGATCGTAGCGCGGCTGTCCGGCTGGCAGGGAGGCGGCCAAGGGAACGCAGCGAAGGAAAAAGCCAAAGAGGGCAAAAGCAAACTCAAGCTAGAACCCAGCAACACATGCAAAATGTGGGGATTTAAACTTTGTACATTGCAAAAGGGCCCAAGGCCAGCATTCATCAAGTTTAAAAATACACCCCCAGTGGGTGGAACTACGCATAACTGACATTGTTTTCAAGCATGAAGAAAACTCGAAAAAAGATAACAGGCCATCTAGGCGGACAGCCCATCGAGCTGCACGGACTAGTCGGCGGCGAGCGTAGCTCCGGCTGGTGGGGCTGCCGGCTGCGGAGTCTCGGCCTGGCAGTTGGCGGCGGCTGATGTGGTCTCCGGCTTGTCGCTAGTCGGCCCTGGGTCGGACCGAGTCCGGCTGGTAGCTCCGCCGTCCGGTGAGACGCGGCCGGCTTCCTCGTCCTCGTCGCCCTCGTCGCCTTCGTCGCTGGAGGCGATTTCCTCCGCCGAGTCCTCCCCATCCGACGGGTTCCGACCGAACCAGGACGGAGGAACCACGGCGCCGTCATCTCCCCGCTCCGGGACGAAGACATCGACATCAGCATAGTCGGCGATGGCCGCCACGCGGACGGCGATGTCCTTGTGTTGTGCCGCCAGCTCCGGCAGCGCCTCTTGGCGAAAGGTCGCAAGCTGCACCAGGCGCACGCTGGGGTACCAGGCCTTGACGAACTCTAGAGCCTTTGCAGCCCCGGACCGCGCCGCGGAGCTCTTCCAGGCTTTGAGTCGGCTCGCCGCCACCTCCAGCCAGTCAGCCGTCCAACTGGGAGTCCGCGCGATCTGAGCACCCAGCCACAAGCTTTCCAAGACCTGCGACCCGGCGCACTGAAGCAGACGAAGCAGGCGGCGCGTGGGCTTGAGGCGCATCCGAACGGCCGTGAGCTGTTCGCCCATGGTCCGAGGCTGGTCCTGCGCGATCTCCTTGCCCTCCCACCTTTGCTCCTCGCGCTGGGCCTCGATGGCCATGCAGACAGAGATGGAGTAGCCCGGGAGGAACTCTGCTCAAGAAGAAGACAAAGATGTCAGAGGCCGGCTTCCAGCGACAGCCGACAGCTAACAATCAGCAACCCACAACCCGGAGAAGAGAGACGCACCGTCAAGCATGTCCTCAATCACGGAGGAGCCGTAATCAAGGAGCTTCTCCCTCTCGGCCCAGCCCGAGCATTGAGTCTCGAACTCGGCCGTCAGGCACTCTTCGTCTGCCTCCAGCATCCGGACCTGGTTCACGTGGCGTTCGGCCTGCTCCGCCTGCTCCTTCTCCAGCCGATCACGAGCCGCGGCCTCCTGGTCGCGCTCCTGCACCAAAACCCGGAGCTGGCCCTCGAGCTCGGCCATGCGCTCCCTCAACTGGGCAGCGGCCGCTGCAAGAAGAAGACAGAAATCATCATCATCTACTTCGACAAAAACAAAAACAAGCCTACCAGAAAAGATTCGGCCCGACTGCTCAACAGTCGGCCCTAATCTCGGGGGCTACACCCAGTGGGTGCGCTGGCGCGCCCCCACTGAAAGCCGGCTTACTTACTTCGGCTCTGAGCGAGCTCAGAAGTCTGGGTGGTGAGCGTCCGGTTCTGCGTATTGTACGCGGCAGCCCGCATGTTGTGGAAATCCTGCAACAGCAGTAAGCATTTCAGCCAAAGGAAATAACACCTTGGAGTTCCAACCCGCCTGCTCAGTAGCCGGCTCGGAACTCGGGGGCTACACCTAGTGGGTGCGCTGGCGCGCCCCCAAGGAAGACTACAAGACAAAAATATAGCAAAATAAGGTGTACGTACCCGGACGGCTGACTGCGTCGCCAACAGCTCCTCCCTCGCCCTCTGCAGAGTGGCATTCTGGGCGAGGAACCGGTCCACCAGGTCACGCACCACCAGGTTCAAGGCGGTCGAGCCGGCCCCCGCCACCCAGCCTGAAGGAGGGGCGCTCGTGGCCCCAGCGTCGGCTCCCCGCGAGCTCGAGGCCGCAGCCTCCACCTGCTGCCTGGGCTATGATGTTGCCCACGTCGCACGCCGGCGCGCAGGAGCGCACGCCACCAAGGCCTGGCACACTGCCTGCCCGGCGCCGGCTGGTGGTACCTTCAGCTGGTTGGGCACGCCGCTTCCTTGTCCGCCGGCTTTCAGCGGGCGCTGGGGCTCCTCCACCTCCGGGATGACGGTGTCGGGGGCCACAAGCTCTGGCACCGACTGGTCGGCCCCGGCCGCCCCAGGCGGCGTCTGGTTCTCTGCCGTCTCCACCTCCAGCTGTTCAAGGGTGACGGTCTCCGGGACCTCGCCACCAGCCGGATCCACTGTCGCCCTGGCGCCGGCCCCCGCCTGCGCCTTGGTCGCGGCCTCCGCCTGCGCCTTCGTCGCCGCCTCCACCTCCGCTTCCGCCGCGGCCCGGGCCTCTGCCTGGGCCGCCTCCTCCACCTGGGTGTCGGCCCACGCCTTCTCCGCGGCCTCCTGTGCCTCGCGCGCCTCGCGCGCGTTCCTCTCCTGTGCCTCCCGTAGGGCAGCAGCCGGATCTGGACGCCGAGCATCCGCGGAGACATCCACTGAGTCCATCAGTGAGGCGGATGAAGCCCGCATGACGGCAAAGGCCGTCCTGCTCAACAAGAAAGCAAAGATGAAGAAACACCCCAACAAAGAGGGAAAACATGAAGTCAGAGCGGCAAGTGCGCTTACCCGGACGTGAGCGGCATGGGTTTGGGCCCCTTCCGGGCGGCGGCCACCTTCTGGGCCTCGTGCCGTCTGGTGGCGTCCGCTTGTTTGGCCTTCTTAGCCGGGTGGCTGCCGTACCTCCCCGCCAGGCGGTGCTTGTGCCCACCGGGTGCAGCTTTCGGCCGTGGCGTAGAGGTTCCGACCCCTGTTCCCGCGCCCCCCCTAGGCGGGCGCTGCTCCTTGTCGCCTTTGTCGTCGTCCGGCCAAGCCCAGACATCACTGATCCCTCTTCCGCCGCCTCCTGCGGAGCCGCCCGCTTCGAAGCCGCCGCCTCCCCCACCGCCTCCTGCGGAGCCGCCTGCCTCGGGGCTGCCTGCTCCTCCGCCACCTCCTCCAGCAACCTCCTCGTCGCCGCCTTCCTCCAGGGTGGCTGCCCCCAGCTTGGGATCCTCGGCGTCACTATCCTCACGGTCCGACATCCACTCATGGCCAGGAGCCGGCGTGCCTTGGCCCGTGAAGCGCTGCCACAAAAAGCCGACTGGTCAAGACGGAGGGGCGAAGAATATTGTGAATAAAGCAGCCGGATCTGGTACTTACCGCTGGAGGGGGGTTGGCCCGACTGTAGGGCTCCTTGCCGATACGCCACTCCGCCTCGCTGAGCTTGCAGTTGGAGATGTCGTTGACATGGCGGACCACCTCCACCCTCGGCATCTCCTTGGTGGACATCCGGCATGGATCCCATTGGCCGCTCATCTGGCTGATAGGGTGCGGCCGAAGCTGAAGCGGTGATACCCGGCGCATGATGAAGCCGGCCAGCAGGTCGGCCGGCTTGAGCCCCTCCCGGCTTGTCATCTCCGCCAGCCGAGTGAGGACGCTGACGATGGGGCCCGGCAGGGGGCGCTTGGGCGGCGGCTGTTGCCAGTTGTCACGCGGCCCAGCAGGTGGCCCGGGCATGAAGGCCGGCAGGTTGATGTAGTCGACGTTCCGAAGATTCTGGTCGTAGAAGTATGACTTCTGCCAAAGCTTGGCCGACTAGAGCAAAGGGATCAACGAGAAGCGCGTGCCGCCTCCTGAGCGCCTCACGGCCACACACGCCCCGCACTGGGCCGGCTCCTCCTTCGCCGACGTACCTAACTTGAGGTAGAAGAACCTACCCCAGAGCTCGATAGTCGGCAAGACGCCGAGGTAACCCTCGCAGAAAGTAACGAAGGCGGAGAGGCAAACCACCGTGTTGGGGGTGAGGTGGTGCGGCTGCAGTCAGTAGAAATGGAGAAACTCGCGGAAGAAGCCGCTGGCCGGGAGCGTGAAGCCGCGGAGGAAGTGAGCGCGGAAGACGACGTACTCACCGGGCTCCGGCCGCGGCGAGATCTCTGGCTCGGGGGGATGCGCACGCCCACGTTGTCGGAGCGAGGCAGCCTCCGCATCATGCGGAGGAAGTCGACATGGTCATCGTGGACGTTAGACCCCAGCCATACGCTTTTCGCCATGGCGCGGGGACGGCGAGGAGGAGCTCGACAGAGAACAAGACGGTGGGCGACGCGGCGACGACGCGAGGCAGCGGAGCCACAACAGTGGCCGCGGCGGAGTGGCTGCTTCGGCGGAGCGGCGACTGCGGCTAGGCGACAGCGACCCGGGAGGCAGCCGCGGAAGCACTTCGGCGGCGGCGGAGCAGCACCGCGGTAGCAATGGCGAAGGGAGAAGAGAGAGTGGGGAGGGGGCGCGCGTGCGTTCTGCCGCCCCTCCTCCTCTTCCCCCTCTTTATAGCCAGCGGAGGTGAAGCCGAGGCGACGTGGGGGCGTGGGATTAACTGCGCCCCACGCCCCGCACGACCCCTCGTATTCCGCACGATTATGGTGCGGTTAATGCGCCGCATAAGGGCAACCGCCAGCCTCGGCCGCAGCGGATCCGCGCGCGGGCCAAGGCCCTATAGCGGCGGGCCCCGGCCTGTGGCGACGTCTCGTCGCGCGCGTTGGATGGCAGGCCGGCCTGGTCTGCGGACGCCGCGTGGCGTGCGTGCGGCGGGCGGCGCCACCTCGACTCGCACCTATCGATTCGAATTCCACCAGGCGGCCGCCGCCGTGGCCGGCTCCTAGCGTCCAGCTCCTCCCAGCCAGACGGAGCAGAAGGCGGAAGACCACTCGAAGGGGAAACTGCTGAGGCCCTCCGACTGCTAAAGCCGTAGAACCTCACCAGCTTCGGGGACTACTGTCGGGGGGATAGACCCCAGGTAGCCTCATCAACACTTAATCATATTTCAACACATCGTTGCTGGCCAAGCCCCTCAGTCCGACTGGTCGTAAGACCGGCCTCTGGGTCCGGAGGGCCGCCTCCTAAAAGACGGCGGGCCCCAAGAAAGCGGTTGAAGCTAGAAGGCCGCCTCCTAGAAGATGACGCACTCCAGAAGGCGGCGAGGGTACGGGCCGGCTCCTAGCAGGCGGCACGTCCCCTCCCTAGGAGTTTGAGCCCGACCAGGAGACAAGCTGGGGCATGGCCACAGTGCGCCATGCCTCCCCCAAATCACGGCCGCATGGCTACAGTAGGCGCCGCCAGGAGGCCACCGACCCGCCCAGCACGGCACTGTAGCCATGGCGCGCCTGACACGGCCTCCGTCAGCACGGACAACACCACAGTGAAGAGCCGTCAGCGGGGCCTGCAGGCGGCGGGCCCCACATGTCTGCCGGTTCCCCGGCAGCCGGCAGGGCCTAGCAGAGGCGAGCCCCAGCAGCCGGCGGACCAGGCCCCCATGGACGCTGGCAGCCGGGGCCTACCACCTGGCCATATTACCATTGTACCCCTGGGGGGTTAGCCTATAAAAACCCCCAGGCCACACCCATGCAAAGGGTTCCCCTCATGTTCCACTTCAGTTCTACACACACCATAGCCAAGGAGGGGAGAGAGCTAGCCTTGCCCTTCTTCCTCCTCTGGCCGAACAGCTCTAGGAGCATCATTGTACTCTTTGCTTCATTGTGATCATGCGGAGACCCCACAGAGCAGGAGTAGGGGTTTCATCTCTTAGGAGAGCCCTGAACCTGGGTAGTTCTCATGTCTGTCCGAGCTTGTGCCCACTCCCGCTTCCAGGACCCGACGATGATCTCATGGCCCCAACCATGATAAGCCACCCCCTGGCATGTGTCGAGATTTTACCATGACAGTCCACCTAACCGTCTAATCAACTACCTGCATGCCACTTCTCTCATTTACTTCTCCATCGGGAACCGATTTTCCTCGGCATCTTCACCTCTCCTTCATTTGCATTCAAACCCCACAGGATTCACATTGTTTTAACCTCTTCAGATACTCCTGGAGTAATTCCGAAGCCCCTCTAAATAATCATCTTATTCAGTTAGACTAACCATCTTAATCCTAATTCTCCGAACCATAGCCCTTTGGTCCAGCGGTTCCAAATGGTGAAAGAGATCCCTATGCAGGTTTTTAGCGTCAAACATGTCCTCGTCGAAGGCTCATTGAGCATAGTTGCCACCGTCACTGCCCACCCAAGGGTTATTCGGGAGTGGATCAACAATGTATCCAACCCCCTCAAAAAGGTGGAGATGAAGGTCATCGGTCTCGACGCAGAGTACACGGAGCATGCCACTGGGATGATCCAACGCGCCGCCGTACTTCAGCTGTGCCTTGAAGAAGAAGTTTTGGTGTATCACATCATACACGCGCCCTCCATACCAGGTGAGCTCCACGATTTCATGTCTCAGGAGAACATATACTTCGGTGGGGCAGCCATCGAAGGGGATAAACAGAAGCTCGCATCATACAACCTTGACTCGAAAAACATCACTGACCTGCAAACCAGAATTCCTGTAGAAGATTGTGATAAAGAAACACCATCCCTATTAGACGTAGCAAATTATGTGCTCGGAACAAATCTTGAGAAGGGTGACGAGACACTGGGATTAAGGTCGTCTAGATGGGAGAATTATCCCTGGACCTACAAGCGGATAAAATATGCTGCCCTCGATGCCCGTGTGAGTTTCAAGATAGCTGCAAGGTCGAAAGAGCGTGTTGCGTAGCCATCTCCCACAGAAAATGAGAAGAAGAAGAAGAAGAAGAAGAAGAAGAAGAAGAAGAAGAAGAAGAAGAAGAAGAAGAAGAAGAAGAAGAAGAAGAAGAAGAAGAAAGAAGAAGAAGAAGAAAGAAGAAGAAGAAGCTGCACCAGCAGCAGGGCATTATAGATGGATGAACTATTTCCTCTCTTGTAAAAAAAGTTCCTATGTGTGTACATTGATATAGATGAACTATTTCGCTGGTGTGCATGTCTTTGGAACAAGTGTAGTAGCGTAGGTCCGCTTGACTATAATTAACTATTTATCAACCTAGTTTTCTCTACTACTCCTTGAAGTGATCGGTATGCAATGCATGTGTCAGTAGACATGACAGCTTGTCCATGGAAGTTGAACTACGGCGACCATCATGTTCTACCACTGCCACACGCGATTCCCATGACGCCGCTCCAACCCACGGCACCACATCCCCCGACGTGCGCCTCACCCCTCTCGGCTCCACCAATCCTCTGCCTTTGTGTGCATGACATGTGGGCCAGGTGAACTGCGCCGACCATCAAGTTTCTACCACAGCCACATGCGATTCCCACGACGTTGCTCAAACCCACGATACCACATGTCCCCGACCTGTGCCTCACCCCTCTCGGTCCCATCGCCCCTCTGCCTTTGTGAGAATGACATGTGGGCCTGCCACCTATAGGGTCCACATGTCATTGACTCAAAGGCAGGTGCACTAAGCCACTAATGCTCAGTCCCGTGGGCCCCGAGAGGGAAATGTAACTCCTGCGCCAGGCCTTGTGGTGCTACCACCGTACGAACTCGTGCCAAACTCGAAATTTGTTTCTTACTACTACCAATGTGCCGAACCGTGCGTTGCAATGGATCCAAAGTAGTAGAATAATACTTGTTCACAGACTTGAAATATAAACACTCTAGTTTTGATATACATATATAAGTAAAAATAAATTATGCTTCACTCAAGACATATTCCTCGGGCTGTTTTGATGAGGTGAGGGGCAGGTGTGGCTAGTTTCAAGATAATAATAGATTTTTAAAACATTGTAGCAGGTTTTTTTCTAACATTTTGTAGCGTGGCATGGCATCTGGTGCACCTAATAGTCTGAAAAAAAGTTGGGTGCACTCTAAAGATATTTACATGCTCCCATTTAGTGGAGTGCAATCTAAACACATTATCTATTTATTTTTCTCTAGCCTTTCCTAGCCATGCAACCATGCCACATAAGCTAGTCATGCATGCAATCCATAAATTGCAATATACTTGCGTTACTCTCTAGCATGCAATGCCGCCACATCATCTATTTATGCCTGATAGTCATAGGTTGTTTTTTGCATTAGTCTTGATCCTTCACAGTTTGGTAGAGATATGATTAATCAAAATATAAATGTTCCATAAAACTGAACTCCAAAGGTCCGCTGGAGCCGAGGCAGAGGACGTACGGTGGGGGCGGTGGAGGCGTCTTCGTAAGAGGAGGAGAGCTTGAAGGATAATCTTGCACGTCCGCCGCCACCTGCATATCGGTGCGGGACTCTTCGAGAGCCCACTGGAGCTTGCGCTCCTCCAGGGAGCGGTGGAGTCACGGGATTTTCCTAAACCACAATGGGCACCATGTAGTACTCCTCGTAGCCGGGGGCACGATGCTCGTGTCCTGACTCCTGGGGTAAAGTCTGGAGCATGCGCTCAACCACCTCGTGAGCCATGAGGATGCCATGCTCGCGGCCGTGCTGTTGGAGCACACGCTCGTGCGCTTGAGCGGCGAGGATGCAATGTTCACGTGCGTGCTGCCAGAGCATGCGCTTGTCCATGTTGAGAGCGGCGACGATGCGATGTTCGCGAACATGCTCTCGTCCACGTCGAGAGCGGCGATGATGTGATGCTCGCGGGCATGCTACTGGAGAATGCGCTCGTCCACATTGTGAGCGGCGAGGATGCGATGTTCGCGGGCGTGCTGCCGGAGCACGCGCTCGTCCACGTCGAGAGCGGTGATGATGCGATGTTCACAGGCGTGCTCTCATCCACGTCGAGACCAGCGATGCTCGCGGGCATGCTGCTGGAGAACGCGCTCGTCCACATTGTGAGCGGCGAGGACGCGATGCACCTCCTCGTGACGGACCAGGGTGTGCTGCTGGAGCACTGCTACCCCTCATGGCCAACGAGGGTGAGCCGCTAGATCACACTGTCCTCCGCGTGGCCAGTCAGCGCGCGCTACTCGCAGCCGTCAAGGGCGTGCTCCACCTCGGCAATGTCGGAGACTCCGTCCTCTTCCCAGGCCGCGGCGCCGTCCACTTCGGCAATGGTTGCATGCTCTGGTGTGTGTTGTGTCTGTATGGGAGCTACGAGCTACAATACCAGTGGGGGAGGGGGTGACCTTTTCGTGGTTTCACATGGTCTGAGGAGAAAAATAGAATCTCGTAGCACAATATGTTGGAACGTGTCGGAGGAAGGCTGGCAGGAGCAATACAACAAACATCACATGCGCACCATATTTTGAGAAGGGTTTAATGTAATTTGTGTGAAATGGGTCTGTGTGGATGTACGAGTAGTACATCCATATCACTGACATTCATGCATGCAACAAACATTTGTGTGCATGATTTCACCCTATTTTCATATTCTGTTTGGGAGTGGATTTGATTTTTGTAATCGGAGCTCATTTTTGTAGTTGGTTTCAATTTAGACTATGCATGTATTATTGCGAGAGATAGATATAGACATTTGTGTGACAAAGAGGGGGGCAGCGATACCTAACGAGAGAGGGGCATATGCGTGTTCGAAATACTATGTGTGTCGTAGAGAGAGGAGTGTTCGAAAGGGAGAGAGAGGGTGTGTGCGTGTGCGTGTGTGTGTTAGAGAGAGAGAGAGGTGCGTGTAACGCCGGGACCAACAAGGTTACGAGGTTGGGGATATGGGAGAGCGATAGTGTGTGTGCGATCAAGGGACCCACAGACAGCTTCTATTTGTGCATGAGAGAGCTGGATAGACCTCGATAGCACGGCTGGCTAGGGGTGGAAGGTTATGTGTGGTAGAAAGAGACAGTAAAGTGAGAGATGAATGCTTGTTTGTTGCAAGGAGTCCTAACTATATAGACGGGGGTAGCAAGAAGAATAGAATGGTGGTGCGCCTTTTTTTATGGGATGTGAGAGAGACCAAGATACACACATCATGTGGAGAGGTGTGTGTGTTTCAAGAGAGAGAGGGAGGCGTGGACCTGGATAATGAGATGGGTGCTCATGTGTATGTTAGAGGGAAGGAATTGTCTAGGTGGTTGTCTTATGATGGCGACTCAACCTTTCAATGATAGTCGGGATAAGTATCGATTTGGTGGATTTTGACGTTGACGATACAGCTATATCATACCCGGTGATACAAATTGACAATCATTACTAAACCAATCTTCGATGGTCGATGATCTTGTCATATGCACAAAATCAACCTGAATAAGAAGTTGGGATTCCTCCAAGCAACCGAAGAACCGGCCAGAACTAAGATAATGCAATCTTAATTGCCAATATGAATTAATTAAGGATAATGCTGGGGTTGCTGGTATAGATCTGAACGAGGCGGTAGTCCTACACACCCCGCAAATGTAAATTATAGCGACGCAAAACAATGTGTACACAACAACGCGAGTTCTAACATAGAAAAAAGTAGTAGGCTTATCTACTAGATATTACTATATTTTTTATCTGTATAGTTATATCTATATCTATTCCACTCCCTCCGTTTGTAATTTACTCCGCAGATAGCTTTGACTGCAGCCAAATTTTATAAAGCTTGACCAAATTTGGTGAAAACAATATGAACATTTACACTAACAAATTTACATGATGTGGAAATAAAAGCAATGATGAATCAAATGATATATATTTGGTGGTGTATATGTTAATACTTTTTCCTATGAACTTGTTGAAAGTATATAAAGTTTGACTTTAGAGAAATCCAATATGCAGTATTATGCATTATATATTATATATTCATTATTTTTCTACAGTCAATGCGTGTATTTGCACGTACAAGATATAAACCATTGATTGACGTTCATCCAATGGTCCAGGTGGCTGCGATTTGGATCTACTATAACCTAATTGTACCCATACATGTTCTTCTCGAACGAGTAGCATGATAGTGTGATCGACCCACACAATAAGCTCTCAATAAGACCTCCAGATGTGCCACGTGGCTTCATGGGTGCCCCCACATCATATTATTCATACTACGTTGACTGAAAAACAAGATAAATCACCCAAAACAAGATCTTCCCATTCTTTGTTCCTACGATGCTGTGCAGTGAACGTACCTAGTTGTATGGTGGTGGTGGTAGTAGTAGTACAAACTTCGTAGTAGGAGTAGTATGGAGTGCTCCTACTCTATCAACGAGTCCCATCTGACACCAAATTTCTTGGCTTTCGAGCTACAGCTAGATCTTCCCCTCCTCATTTCTGTTTTCCAACGCGGCGGGTGGGGCGCGGTTTGTCGATAGTCCGTTTGCTCAACTGCGGTCCCACATGGAAGTGAAAATGCTAGGCAACACGCCTTCCATAGCTATGTGGCGTGCCGGACGGACCATGGAGTACTCCCGATTCCCGGGCGTGTGGGGGTGCGACGCGAACGCGGCAGGCCTTTTCCCTTTTCAGCATGTATAAATTGTAACATTTAGTTCTGCTCCTTGGCATGATCGATAGATAGAAATAATGATTGGAAATGCTAGGGCGGGGCTTTTCCCGCCAGATAAGCAGCGTACAGTAGTAGTAGCTAGGTTGGTGCATCATCGGTTTAGTCACTTGCGGTCCCACATGTTGTAGTGATATAAAGCCTAGCCAATGCGCGTTGACCAGGGGGCGGAATGACAGTGTGGTATGTGACGGGGAAGGGACATGCTTCATGTACGTGTTCTAGTTTCTCGTTTTGAACTTGCGAACGTGACAGGCGTGCTGCACGAGTAGTTTTGAATTTATAAGTTTGGTCTCAGTTTTTGAATTTACGAGTAGAGCGTAGGTCAGGTCAAGCGTCGTACTTAAATTACGAAGTAGATACAAAAGGTAAGCACACCTTATAAATTGACGGAGGGAGTACTAGTTACAGTAATGCATATAATTGACGCCAAATGTGAGCAAAGGGATCACACATGTCTTTATCGACTGGAACGGCAATGCAATAGTACAATAAGAATTAAGGCCACGATGACGCGATCACAGTGGTGATTACATAAGGCAAGAAGAAAGATGCATCCATGAACGACCTCCTCCTCCTCGACTTAGTGCGTCGGGCCACCGACCGGCGGCTGAGGAGCGGCGGCTTTTGTGGCGAGGTCAAGGTGCTTCTCAACAAAGGCGTCCAAGGCTCCTAGCTAGTTGACGAAGGCCAACGTTGTAGCGTCCTCACCGGCCTTGTAGATTCCTATGTACACGACTTCCTCGTAGATGTGGATGTGTAGGTTGATGAATTCTTGTAGGGCGAGGCGCCTAGCGGCGAGCGCGACCTCGAGGTGGACATTCTTCGCTGAGTCGGTGGGCAGTCGCAGGGCCACCAGTGCTTGAAAGAGTTTCTCACCGTGGAGGCTGATTAGGGTGGCAGGCAATGAGGATCCTAGGCACGCAGGCTAGAGGAGTACGATGATGTCATCCGCGAGCTTCTTCAGGACGGTGAACTTGTTGATGGTGGCAACGATAATCTTGTCCAACTGAGAGTTGTAGCTGGCGTCGACGATGCCCATGAACCAGTCGGTCGCCAACACCCTCTGGAGACGATCCTCGGTGCCATGCCGCAGGCCGGCATCATGGACCATCTGGCATAGCCGCTGGCCGGTCGATCGCATCACTGCCATGGGACTGAAGTGAGCACTATTGCACTTAGTGTAGGTGCGTAGGTGCGTACAATGTGGTGGATGCATTGGAATGGAGGGGCGCCTTTATAAGTGTGCAAACTGCGTTGCATTCACATCGTGCTGCCTCCTTTCTGCATCCTCCCCCCTACTTCCCTCAGCATGCTACTAATTGAAGGAGGATGCATCATCGATCATTCAACATTTCGGGAATCGCTACCCTCTCCCTCATCTCCATTAAAGCCATATCGGGAACTATCCTGGTTTACTACTAGTCTACCGTCCATTTCTCAATATTTTTTACCGTCCTATTTTACTAGTAGCTGTCAAATCAAATAGTACTGCACCGCTCACTGCACGCCAGCAACTGAACACGCCCCCTCGCCTCCATCAAACGCCTCCATTAAACCCGCATGCAAACCGAGAAACCTACTCCGGCCACACGTTCGTCTATGAGTGGGCCGGAATTAAACGCAACACCGGCCGAGCTCCTCCCATCTGCCCTTAGTTTAAACGAGGCCAGACACTGGCCAAGCTCATACCGTCTGCCCTCTATTTAAACAAGGCCAGACGGCAGGCAAGAATCGCACCCCTCCGCCGCCCCCCATCTCCTCCTTCACCATTTTCTCCACTCTTCCGATGGATTTCGAGGAGTCGTTCTCCCACATACTAGCCGGCTGGGTGGCTCACCGAGCCCTTCGGATACGAGAGAGGCCGCTCGGTGCTTCACCTACCTCGCCTGGCCCGACGGAGCCAGCTACCGCCCCAAGCTGGCGCGTGGTTCAGCAACTCGCATATCCAATTCAGGTTGATGAGGAGTGTCGATTTGCTCCACGCCTGCACGGTGGCGAGCACGACGGCATGGGCGTCGTCACTGCCGCGTTGTATCGCGCCTCCCATGTCTGCGGTGGCCGCGCCTCCCGTGCCTGCGGCAGCGGCATGCAGGCAGAGACAGAAGCCGGTTGCACGGAGAGCAACGAGTTGGTGGCCAGCTTCTCCGTGTCCGCAACCAACATCGAGGAGAAGTAGAACACGGGAGGCCGCCGCCGCTTGGGTCCCATGAAGGTCACCGCCGAGGCGATGAATGCGTATACAGGTGGTCTCTTGGCTGCTTCGTCTCTTGCGAGGACCTTCATCGACCCCGCAAGTGTCTGCCGGACATGAGGAAGACAAAGGGATCCGGGGGCGGCCATTTAGATTAGGTTTTAATTATACCACGAGAGCCGAATTAGCACTGCTTAGTTCAAGTAAAAGTAATGAAATCCATCATGTTTATATGAAGATCCGACTTTTTTATACGAAATCCTTCATGCTTATATGAAATCAGTCCGTGTTTGCACGAATTTCCTCTGGTTGGTTAGAGTTGTGAAAATGTATGCCGCTGGCGTTGGATGTCATCCTCCGCGGAAGAAAGCGGGAGGAAATTTGCCGGTTGCCATTGGAGATGCTCTTATGCTGGAAATAATAGAGTCACATCCAATCCATTTGAGTTAATTGCGTTTATGATTCTCCCTCTATAAAAAGTTAATTGCATGTACAGTGTACATGACTTGCAGGGTGGCTACAGATTCATACAGAAAGTTAAAAAGAAACAAATCCATCCTTATTGTATTCTAAGTACTCTGTGGGTTCCATTGTCAGTATAGTAGTGAAAGAAGTATAAATTATAAATTATAAAAATCTAAAGTTTAAGATAGAATTCGAACTCAGGTCATCGCGTTGCGAGCATCCGGCGCTAACCAGTCCACCAGGTGGTTGTTGTGGATGATGCAAGAGATATATTTCTTTTTAAATAGTTACAGCGATAATTGGTTTGAAGTGATATATTTTATGTCTGCCCCGAATGATCTCAAATTCACTAGTAGTCACAAAAGAAAGGTTGCCTTGTTAATTAACAGAAAACAGGGTGAAAACTATCAAATGAGGCCGATAAAGACAAGGCACATTGGGTTCAGCATCATCGTCACTACAGTTGTGCGCACACGAGAAATCTACATATCGAGGGGGGCTACGGAGAGAAAGACGTATCGAGTGTGTGTGATCGAGGCACAGAGACACAACTAGCGAGTGTGTGTGTGCGTTTGAGAGAGAAGCCAATGGATAGATTAAGATCAAGATCAAGGTGTCACCCTTCTGCTGTTATAGTTGGGGGGTGGGGAGGGGGAGGTAGAGAAAGATGTATCGAGTGTGTGCGCACGGTAGGCACAGAGGCACAACTAGCGAGTGTGTGTGTGTGTTTGTTTGAGAGAGAAGCCAGTAGATAGATTAGTATCAAGATCAAGTTTTCACCCTACTCCTTTGGTGTCGGGAAGTATGTGTGTATGGGGGGGGGGAGGGTGGCCAGTGACACTTAGATATAGGGAGAAGGAGTTTGTGTGCTACGTATCTATATTATGGGATAGGTAGATAGCATGTGTGCGAGGCATACTCAAAGCATCACAGAGATAAACAAGTGGTGTGCATGCAAGTGCCGGAAAAAAATGAAGAGAGAAATGATGTGTGCGTGGGTGTGTGTGTGTGTGTGAGCAAAATCTCAAAAGAAAAGGTGCTCTGCTGGAATCCCATTGTATGTATTCATATGGTTCCGTGACTCGAGTTAACCTTACGCATATGTGTGCGAGACATAGTTATACTTTGACACATTAGTGGCGGTGGGTGGGCGGAATTAAAGGGGTGGGGCATGTTCGATAGAGAGAGCATGTGTGTTTTTGTGTGAGAGACTTGTAGGATGGGGTAGAAAGACGAATTCTAACCTCGACGGAGGGAACGGAATACATGAAGTGCGCGTGTGTGATTCCGATGCCCACGGAGAAATGAGATATGTATGCGTGTGAGAGAGATTGCACAATTCATTCATGTATCACTATGTAGCAATCATGGACGTGCATCGCTTTGAGATAATCAATATCTACTTCGTATCGTGGCCAAAGATACAATATCGATTCAACGCTATAAAGATTGAACACTCACATATCGCATTTTTTTCGAATAGTCTTTTTCAATTGTGCATGCCAAAGTTATAGTGATGTTTCTTCAAACAACCACTGTAGTTATCATGTACATGCACCATTGTTAGTTTTGCATTCAAATTCATTAGTCTTGGATGATTTAAGGTTCTATTATGAAGTAATATGTGTAATATTCATATATGAATTCAACGGGTACGCAATTTATGAAATGGAGGCCATGTAATCATATGAGGTAACACTTTTAAGTAGCGGACTACAATATCCATTTCTTTTTGTGCATCTATATTATCCATTTGTTACTGTGCAATATATTTAAAATTAACACATCAATGCATTGTGTTTAAAATAAATAACCAATGGCACTAAATTATATATTTACACGACAAATACATAGGTTGAGCGTTTGATCCCTTTTTTTGTGAACGCGCCTCTACACCCGTACGATTGGCCGCGCCCGTGTGAATGTCCAAGTTATCGATGCATCATCCCGAGTTATCGTCTTTTTTTCTGGGGTGGACATCATACCAGTTATTAACTGCTCACGTGTGCCCCATGTACATAGTCTGGCATGACCTTCCCGCTAGCACTGTCCAAAATTAGTTGAAACTGGATACGAATGATCCCACGGGGGGCAAAATCTCCTATCTCCTTCTAAAATTTCCACCACCTAGTCTTTAGCATGCGAAATTCCCCTTTTGTCCTAGGTGCACGGAGAACAATAGTTATAATACGGCCCTCATTTAGATAATAGGTCGGGTTTGCTATGGTAACTTCCGGTTCCCCCCACCACACGGCACCCCCATTTCCTCTCCCCCTCCTGTCGGGGTACACAAGCAGGGGTCTATGTTTCCCCTGACTTGTGCATGGACAAAGAGCCTCCGCTCTAGCAGCCAGAGCTTGACAAAGGAATGGCTACACCAGCACACAAAGCAAGACCAAACCAGAGAAACCGCTCTTCGTGAGATCAAGGAGTGGATCAAGAAGACCAAGACAAGAAAGACAGCAAACCATCACCTTGGGGAGATTTCCCTTGCCGGGCAGGAGAGCCTGGCGGGGTCAAGGCCACCCCAGGGACAACTCGAAGATTTCCCCGGCAAGCTTGCCGGGTCCGCCAAGGGAGAGAACTCCCGCGAAGGCACCACCGCTCCACCGCACCACCATGCAAATCACCTATCAATGCGGTGTTGAGCGTCCAAGTGATTAAGTGGCTATCACCAAGCACGTGGCAGCCCATGGAAGACATATTATCCTCATGTGACACCTGTCCAGAAGCGTGTCAGACAATTAAGCAGAAAATAGTTAAGCGGCACGGCAGGCTTGCCGGGTTTCACCCTTAACATGACACCTAGCAAGTGCATTTAATGCACTTCATCCTAACTGCTAGAGTTAGGTATGATAGCACCATTAGCTATCTAATCACCATATAAAGACTATTTTGCCACTATGGTCACCCCTTAACCTATAAAAGGAGGTCCAAGGCTAATTAGCAAAGGATTCTGACCCTTGCACCCTTGTACGCGCGCAGCTGCTCTCCCCGAGGCCACCTTGCCGGGCTTGTGCGCTGCGTGCTCATCGTGTTCCCTCATCCAATCCACCAAAGCAGGAGTAGGGTTTCACGCTTCCCAGCAGCCCGAACCTGAGTAAAAACCACCAGTGTCACCACCGTCGCGTTTTTCCATGGCCTCTACTCTTTGTGCAACGTGATCTTCCCCCTTGCCAAACCACAAGGGGCCGATGGCCCCATAGGTGATCGTGTCCATCCACGACATCTTTAGCACGCCAGGTAGGGGGAAAGCACTTGCGTGAACTTGAGGTTGTGAACAGCGCATCCATCATCTTCATCATCATCGTCCTCAACGTCGCCATCTTCATCAATAGCTTTGGGGGAAAAAAGGAATGGTGCTACTCGTTAGCCCTATCTCTCCCAGCCTTTGTCGCTCGTCTCCACCGCCGGAGCAGCGACGGCTAGGATGAGGGGTAGCAGCGATGTGGTGGCCATGGTTGGCGCGGATGGCATGACCACCGTGCCTCCCATGGCCGAAGAAGGGACCGAGGCGTGCGGCGACATCGTCCTCCTAGTGGTATCCCATCACTGCGTTCCCGGTCCCGAAGGATGTCGCTTGGATGGGAGGACCAGAAAACGGTGCGTAGTTGGCCTTCCCCCTTCCTTTCTCAAACACAGATGGTCTGGTCGTGCGATGGTGAGGCCACCAGCATTGATAATCCCATGTAGCGCTCGGTTTTGTATTTATCCCGCCAAGGGTAAATCCCGAGTGTAACGCTGGTGTGAATCCGTTGGTTGACGCTCCCGGCAAGCAAACCTCGGCAATGCCTTCCACGCCTGCGTGTCCTTCACGCTAGCCATGGTTAGACCATTGGAATTTGGGAAAAAGGGGAGAGGGACCGGTTCTTTTCCTTTCCCGCCATATGTCATTAATTGCAACATTTTTGTTGACTCTCCCAGCTCGTGCCCAGGCTGAGTGTATAACTAATGGACTGCCTAGTCCCTCCCCTCTTTTCTCTTTCCTATCTTTCATCCTTTCAGAATGAAACTAGATGTGCGAGCACGGTCTCTCAGGAGACACGTATGGGATGGACTGCCGTGAGTGGAAGAGGAGATGTCATGCGTAATCAAACTTGCACCCCGGCAAGAAATGAAGCATCGATAAAAGCTAAGTTGGCATGCTTGTTGACTTTTCTTCGGAATTTACGTTTGCACATCCCTCGGACAACCAATGGTTTCGTATGGCAAGTCCTCTGTGCGATGGAACCTTATTGTGTTTGTCTGCGACCAAGCTTTGTTTCGAGCCTGCTCAACAAAGTGGGTGGCAGCGTCAAGGACTGTTGAGGAAAAACCCACCGGCAGCGTGTTCTCGCCAGTTGAATGCTAAGGACCCATTCCTCAAAGCAATCGCGGCAGCATGTTGTTGGCGGCCAACCAAAGTACGCGAAGGAAACTAATCATACGAATACCGATGGGTAAACGCAAGAGGGATAGCATGCATTAAGATAGTAAACATCAGTTTGACAAAGCATTAAAGCAAGAACAGTACGACGCCTAAAGACGAGATACATATTGTGTCTTATTACAGGGCAACACGGCAGCATGAATGGTTCAAACCTAGTCCTTGGGATGGAGAGAACCTTGTCAGCAAGGGGGCGGCCTTCTCCGCAGCGGCAGAAGTGTCGGCACCCGGCGACAGCCTCTTGAAGCCATCGGCAAGGTTGAGGTCCGGATGGTAGAAGGCAAGGTTGCTCAAGACCAAGAAGAGGGCGTCACGGGCGAGCTTCCGGGACTCATCAGCAAAGTAGGCGGCCCTGTCGTCCTCGTACATCTTCAGCCCTTTGATCAGGCCTTCGAAGAAGAGTGTCAGCTTGACACTAGGGACTTCATGCTGGCTAACAAAGAAGGCCCAGCTCTTCATGGCCATTTTTGCAATCTGGGCAGTGAGGCGCTCGGCGATATCAACGAAGTTCTTGATCCAGAGGTCGCGCAGCTGGATTTGGTTCTCCAATTTGTCCTCCGCATCTTTTTGGAGAGTTTGGGCATTGGACAAGTCCTTCATCAGCAGTTTCTCATGGGCACCGACGGTTTCAGGATCCTTCTCCAGTGAGGCAAGCCTGGCTTTCATTCTGGTGATGGAGCCATTGGCAGTATCAAGGTCCTGGCTCTTGGAGGAAAGCTGCGACTGCACCTCCTTCAGAGTGGTCTCTATTTTCGGCACTTCCTCTTTGAGAGCCATGATCTCCTTGTTGCTCCTGGCAAAGTCCTCCGTCAGCTTGCCCACCTGGTGATCGAGATCAGTCTTGGTGACAGAAGTAGCAGCTAGCTCATTGGTAACCTTCTTTAGCTGGGTAGATGATTCGAGGGTGAGCTTGTCAAGCGCAGCCTTGTGCCTATCCTCCAAATCTTTGGTACGCTGCTGGACAAGAGCCTCCAGTTCTTCATCCTTGCCACGGAGAGTGGCTTCGAGATTTCCTTCCCGAGCAGAGATGTCCTTCTCCTTGGCGTCCAGTAGCGCTTTGCGCTCTGCCAAACGGACTTCCTGGGCAGCGATATCTTCCTTGGCCATGGTCAACACCTCCTCTTGCCGCATGATGGTGTGGGATTGCTTCTTGTACCACTCTCGCAGCTCATTTCCCTTTTTCGTCAGCTTCTTATCCATAAGAACAGTGGAATCACGCTACTCCTTGACTGCCTGCCACTTAAGATCATACCTGTGTTGCGCATCCTTGAGCCCTGCCGCCACGGAGTCCAGGAAAGATAAATCCTTGGCGCTATCAACAGAGTCACCAGCTTCTATAGCCTTCTGGGACAGCGGCGCCAGTATGCGTCTGATCTCTTTATCAAAATCTGCGCCCGCTGCAGCAGAAGACCCGGGAACTGCGAGCCTAGGTTGGGCAAGTACTAATGCCAGCTTGCTCAAGGAAGGATGTGGAGCTGCAGCCAGGGGGTAATTCATGGGAAAAGGGCCCATGGATTGGAGAGGAGCCTTCTCCTCAATGACCATGCCCAGGCTAGAAGTGCTGCCGAGGGTCTTTTCTGTCTCTTTCGAGGACTACTGGATCTCCCCGGCAGACTGTTCTATATCTTCCGTGGCAACGATTTTGGTTGCTTCCTCGGTAGCGCTCTTTCCAATACTGGCCACCTCTTCCAAGAGCTCAGGCTCCTCTATCGACGGAGCTGCAAATAAAATCAACAGATGGAAAAACCAGATACTGCCAAGTCAAAAGCTAAGAACAAAGTAACTCAAGGAAGCAGAAATAAAGGCAAGCGGATTACCCGGTGGTGTTTGATGCGGAGGTGCGTCCGCCTCCTCGGCAACGTTAGTTGCTGGCATGTGGTCCATGTCCACTCCCTCGGTGGCTGTGACCTCTAAATGAGTAGACCCCTCAGTGGAGGCCCTTGCCACTGTTTTCACTGCTTGGACTTTGGTTGGGGTGGACCTGTCCTGGTGGGCCCCACCCTACTGGGTCTCACCTTCTCCCTTGGCGGGGGATGAAACATGTTCTTCCGCATATCTCTGGCCAGGTGAAACCTGCCCCATGCCTTCGTGCCGGGGGCTAGGCTGGGGGCTAGACACAGGATCCCCTGACCTGTCCCCCGCCAGACCCATGCTCGCCAAAGGACCCGATGCCGCTGTGTGCTTCGTCCGCTTGGCCCACTGGGCAAGGGACTCTTCATCTCTGCCAAGACAACAAAGAAGATTGAATCAACAATAATCAAATACATAACACCTCAGCAAGAAGCTCTGATTGTTCCCCTTACTCCGGGTCCACGAGCATGGAGCTCAGTGCGTACGCCGTAGGTGGCGGAGTCGCGCTGCCCCTTTTCAGAGTTGGAGGAGCAGAGCTTCCCGACAACTTTGAGCTCGTCAGTGGGGCCAAGGTCTCTGGCGGGATTGAGCTTTGCGAAGAAGCTGGACTTGACTCGGGGCTCGAATCAACCCCCGTAACCGCTCGTCACTTGGCGAGAGGAGTCTTGGCCTCAGAAAGGCAGGAGGAGTAGCGGCGTACCACCTCTGACTTGTCGCTCTTGGAAGCAATCTTCTTCACCCTCTTCGTGACTGTCGAGGAGGTCGAAGCCGCAGCTTTCCGGCTGGCCAGCTTGCGGGGGCGATGGTCTGGATCTGGCCCTGGGGCTTGAGGACCTGTCGTGAGCCATTCCTCCTCGAGCTGCTTCCCTTCTTCAGTTTCACCTTCCCCTTGGGTCTCTATTGTCGTGGCGTGAATCCCCGCCCCGGCAAGGTCAAGCCCGACAAGCTCCTCCGCGTCGCACCCCCCTCGCTCCCTTCATCGGAAGAGCCCTCGCCTTCCTCCTCCTCCTCCTCTTCTCCGGGCCTCGCCTTCCTGGCAGCCCGAAGCGCTTTGTCTTCTTCGATCCGCTTCCTGACAAATTCTGCCTCTGCCTTGGAGGTACACTTGAACATTTTGCCCTCCACCCTGGAAGCCCTTTCTTCCAGACTGGAGACCCACTACATCTATGCATCCAGTTCAGGCAGTTGCCAATCAGCCTCGACTCCATAAGCATTGCAATCAGGCATCCACTTCAGAATATGGTCTAGAGCGGAGTTGATATGTAGAGGGACAATCCCTGCCGGCAAATGAAATGGCCCAAGGCTGCCGAACAACTGTTCACACAGCCAACCATGGACATATATCGACAGATTGTTGACAAGGCCTAGGTACAGACGCATCTTGTCGGCAGCATCCCCGTACTGCCAGGCAGCGGTGCGATGCGGCGCCGGAGAAAGTCAGCCCCCACGTGCTCAACGGTTAGCCCGACAGCCTTGAGATGGGCAATCCTGTTCAGCGTCGGGCGAAGCCTATCATCGGTGAGGCCCAGCTTGCTCCAGTCGCTGCCGTGCATGACGCATTCAGTCCACGCCGCGCAGAACTCTGGGGCATCCTTATCCTGGATCCAGCACCAATCCGCCCTCCATTCCTCCCATCTGCTGCGCTGCTGGCCAGAGAGATAAGTCGATTCATCTTTCTTGCCCCAGGGGATCCAACTTATGTTTCCCGAGCGGTGAGATTTATCTTCTCCCCGTGGGATGAAAAAGTGCCTGACCAAATCGACATTGGGGGCAACTCCAATGAAATTCTCGCACAAGTGGGCGAAGATTGCCATGCATGCCATGGCATTGGGCGTGAAATCTAGGAGATGGAACCCATACACCATCATCATAGCAACAAAGAAATCCGAGAAGGGGGAGGTGAGGCCGTATAGGAAGTACGTGCAGAAGAAGCGGTACGAATCCGATGGAGCCTTCTTTCCCTTTGGCAAGACCACGGGCGCTCCATGCCCTTTTGGAACCTCCCTCCCCCACATGTACGCGTACTTCGCGATCAGAGTGTTACCATCCAAGTTCGATAGGAAGAAGACCACATCTTCCTGCCGCTTCCTGTCCAGCTCCTCCGCTCTCTTCTTCCTCCCCTCTGCTGCAGCATCTTTGGCAGGGGCCGCCCGCTTCCCCCTCGCAGCGGCGGCCTTCTTTCCCATCTTTTGGGATCGCATGGAGGGTGGAAGATCTAGCAGGGCATTGGAGGTGGATGTTAGCGTGGGAGCAGTTGCTTGGCTTGAGGAAGAAGATGAAGGAAGGAGAGACAGATGCGAATGAGCAGCATCCCTTTGTGTTTCCCTTTTTATTGGGAACCGGTGCAGGGGCTGGCTCTTCGCCATCTCTCCTCAGAAATTTACCATTTTTGCAGGTGCATTACCCATTAACTGCTATTGTTCCACGACCCCACGACCTGCGGTAATTACGCAGAGTGGACGTTAGATTGACTAGACATCATAACAACTGCTGCATGTACATCACTTCTTCGACATGTGTCCGTGCACTGTTTGGGGCCTAACCCAACATGCCCAGTGACATATATGGCTCAGGCCCGGGGGATTCTGTCAGGGTACACAAACAGGGGTGTATGTTTCCCCTGACTTGTGCACGGACAAAGAGCCTCCGCTCCGGCAGCCAGAGCTTGACAATGGAATGGCTACACCAGCACACAAAGCAAGACCAAACCAGAGAAACCGCTCTTCGTGGGATCAAGGAGCGGATCAAGAAGACCAAGACAAGCAAGACAGCAAAGCATCACCTTGGGGAGGTTTCCCTTGCCGGGCAGGAGAGCCTGGCGGGGATGAGACTGCCCGAGGGACAAGTCCAAGATTTCCCCGGCAAGCTGGCCGGGTCCGCCAAGGGCGAGAAATCCCACCAAGGCACCACCGCTCCACGCACCACCACGCAAATCACCTATCAATGCGATGTTGAGCCTCCAAGTGATTAAGTGCCTATCACCAAGCACGTGGCAGCCCATGGAAGACAGATTATCCTCAAGTGACACCCGTCTAGAAGCGTGTCAGACAGATAAGCCGAAGATGGTTAAGCGGCACGGAAGGCTTGCCGGGTTTCGCCCTCAACATGACACCTAGCAAGTGTATGTATTGCACTTTGTCCTAACTGCCAGAGTTAGGTATGATAGCACTGTTAGCTATCTAATCACCAGATAAAGACAATTTTGCCACTTTGGTCACCCCTTAAGCTATAAAAGGAGGTCCAAGGCAAACTAGCAAAGGATTCTGACCCTTGCACCCTTGTACGCATGTAGCTGCTCTCCTCGAGGCCACCTTGCCGGGCTTGAGCACTGCGAGCTCATCGTGTTCCCCCATCCAATGCACCAAAGCAGGAGTAGGGTTTTACGCTTCCCAACGTCACCACCATCGTGTTTGTCGATGGCCTCTGCTCTTTGTGCAACATGATCTTCCCCCTTGCTGAACCACAAGGGGCCGATGGCCCCATAGGCGCGCCAGGTAGGGGGAAAGCGCTTGTGTGAACCTGAGGTTGTGAACAGCGCGTCCATCATCTTCATCATCATCGTCCTCGACGTCGCCATCTTCATCAATAGCTTTGGGAAAAAAAGGAATGGTGCTACTCGTTAGCCTTGTCTCTCCCTGCCTCTGTTGCTTGTCTCCGCCGCCACAGCAGCGACGGCTAGGATGAGGGGCAGCGGCGATGTGGTGGCCATGGTTGGCGCGGATGGCATGACCACCGCGCCTCCCATGGCTGAAGAAGGGATCGAGGCGTGTGGCAACATCGTCCTCCTAGTGGTCTCCCATCACTGCGTACCCGGTCCCAAAGGATTCGCTTGGATGGTAGGACCAGAAAACGATGCGTAATTGGCCTTCCCCCTTCCTTTCTCAAACACCGATGGTCTGGTCGTGCGATGGTGAGACCACCAGCATCGATAAGCCCACGTGGCGCTCGGTTCTGTATTTATCCCACCAAGGGTAAATCTCGAGTGTAACGCTAGTGTGAATCTGTTGGTTGACGCTCACACCGTAGTCTACCCTACTGGAGCTGCTCCACAAACACCCTACTCCACGGTTCTAGATCTCCTTACCGGACCCTGACAGCCAGTGCACAGTCATCACCCTTGACGTTTCTAACCTGATTCCCACCGTCTGGCAAGATGCCAAGCACCCACCGCAGCCTAGGTACTTGTCACCTTTAAACCCGTCCAGCATCACCTCCTGATGTACTTCAAATATACTAACAGGTCGCTGTTACATGTTATGCAGCTGGCAAGAACTACAAGGATGATGTTTCTTCTGGATCTAACAGCTTTGCCAACCAAGATCCTGGACTGAGGCATTGCTATGATCTTGTAAGGGCATCTCTCTCTTGTATTGTTGTGTGCCTGCCAGCGTGCTTTGCTAGGATTTTCGACCAGTAATCCCTTTGTGCAGACAATGATTTCCACTACTGGCTGCTAAATTAGAGATGTAGATGTCATACATGATACTCCCTCCGTTCCTAAATATAAGTCTTTCTAGAGATTCCACTATAGACTACATACAGAGCAAAATGAGTGAATCTACACTCTAAAATGCATATATATACATCTGTATGTGGTCCATAGTGGAATCTCTACAAAGACATATATTTAGAAACAGAGGTAGTACATTACACAAAATCGTAAGTGGCATGTAGGAATTCTATTGCACTACATTAGGCTCCCTTAGAGTGCCTCCTAGTCCAGTACACAGAGTCATGGCTAGTTTATGCTACGCACACAATCATTAATTGGTGGTTTAAATATGGAAAAGGGATATGCAATGTATTATCATGTAGAGATATCTCAAATTAGCCGTGTCAACTTGAAGATGGGGTGCCGCAATGAAAAAGTACAAGATTTCTTAGTACAAGATGTATGTGGCAATTTCATGGAACATCGCAAAAAAAGGAGAGGCAGCGGTGAGCCTATACAGTGTGCTATGGTAGGTCACTCCATTGCAATCATCGTGACATGTTATTTGTATGTCAGTGTTGTTGGCCAGGGTTCTTAGGGACAGTTATTTCGAGTTACCCTAAGAAAATAAGCCCCTTTGAATATAAGCTCCAGATAATAAGCCAACCAGTTCTTTTCATTGCCTGCTTATTCATCTTATCTATGGTATGATCAGTGAAAAGTCTAGGTTGCATTATATTTTCTAATTTTGCTGCCCATATAAAAATTAATTTGACTTGCAAACATCACAAATTGAACCCAGTGCAGTAATTAATATGATAGGAAAACATACCATCAATATTTGTTCAAAATGCAAATACAAAGATACCATCTACTTGGCACAATCTACTTTGGTCAATGTCTTCCATAGAGAGCCCATTGCCTAATTTAAATGAAGAACGCATAGCCTAAATTTTAATGAAGAACCATTATTTATCAAAATTTGATCATCCAAGTGGCTGGTTCTTATCATATAGCAGCACCACTTGAAAGCATCATATAGCAGCAGCAGCAGCTCATAGCAACTCATCATACAGCAGCAGCAGCAGCTAGCAATTCATCATATACCAGCAGCAGCTCATAGCAATTCATCATATAGCAGCAACAGGAGCAGCTCATAGCAATTCATCATATAGAAGCAGCAGCAGCTTATAGCAACTCATCATATAGCAGCAGCAGCTCATAGCAATTCATCATATAGTAGCAGCAGCTCATAGCAATTCATCGTATAGCGAATCATATTGAAAATTAGGCCAAAAATCAGAGGAGGTCCTCACCTTGTTGGATGAGCTCATCCTTCAACAGCACCTCAAGGCCACGACCTAGGAGGAGGGGAGGGGTAACGAGGTGCCTTCTGCCGGAGTGGGGCATCGGCCCTAGTTGTCCGGCAACCGCCGAAGTAGTGCGTTGGACGGACCATAGCGAAGCAGCTGCTAGAGACCATGAGAATGAGGGGCGGCGCTAGAGGGAGGAGAAGCTGGGGACATTGGGCCCTACGCTCTGGCCATGTAGCCTAGCTGGACAGAGCATCGTCAAGGAGCAGGCCAGATGGGACCAGTGGCGGCGGCTCGTTGGAGGAACCCTAGCGCTGCTGGCAAGGGATCAAGGTCGAGGGAAAGGGGGGAGGAGATGCAAGCGGGCAGGGCAATGAACGCTTGCGTGTTTGTTTTTACTTGAGGTTCAGGTGTGACGCGGACGTGAGCAGTGGAATTTTGAGTGTAATATAGGCAGACAACAGAGTCATTTCTCTATTCCCCTTCCCTTCAATTTTTAGTGAGCTTCTATGCGAAGCACCCCCCCCCCCCAAGCGAAATAAGTTAAGTCCAAGCCCGTAACTCAAAAATGAGTTTTTTACATCTTTTATGGCTTATTTTGGCAATAAGCTCTGAAATGGCGTAATAGAACTGGCCCTTAACCCACAATTCAATTGTTCGTGCAATGATGAATCACTCTTGCCTGCTATAGTGTATATTTAGACATCATACATGGCATAACCTAATACATGTGCATTTCATTATAGAATTTGAAATATGCAATGTTTATGTTAGTTCATACTAGCACATGGCCCGTGCGTTGCAACGGGAGAAAAAGAACATCACACACCCTTCCCTATTCTTTCCTATGCCAGATCCTTATCTACGATTTGTGTTCATAAGTGGAAATAAAGAAAAGAGAGAAGATACACATAATCGGTTTTAGTGTTGTGCTACTACCTTCATCTGGGTTTATTGGGCCCATCGTATTTTTGGTTAAATTTTGACCCTCGATAAAACTAACAAAATATAAATAATTTGTTAACAAAGTTATATTATTGCTTTTGTATTTGATATAGGTTTCCCATCGTATAATTTTTGTGACATATAGTTTATGAATTATGAGTTAAATGCAGAGTCAAACTGTGAACCAAAATAAGAGAGCATCTAATAAACCCGAACGGCGGGAGTAATTTCTAACATTTGATTAAAAAGTGTATATAATTCTATTACCCTTATTTTATGTATGTACATTTTTAGCTGCATACTAAATTTGTATGAAAATCGATGCTATTTTCCTCTAACTTGTTATTCCGAATTCTATAAATAAAATAAAGTTTTGTTATCAAATTTAGCTGCCAGTTTCATAAAATATTATTTAAAAAATTGATTTCTGATGAGTACTAATTTTCTTTCGATCTTTTTTAGAATTTATAAGATGGAGTTGTCATATTTGTTTGCTTGTTCGCCTATTAAAATTGTTTCTATAGTGGGCCAAAATGCGTCATACCTCAACATGCCACGACAATCGCGTCGATATTTTAGCTTTCAAATGATTGTGGCATTTTTTATATTGATTTTTGCATATATGATATTTGATATTTATCAAACAATGTACCCATCGAACAGTCGGGCATTTGTTGTGACTTCGTTTATTTACAAACATACATCAACGAATTATTAGTAATATGTTTGGTGATTTACATGTATATGCATAGACGTGGAAGATTTACTTTTTGTTCCATGCAGACTTAAACTTGGCTTGTCCGGCTGGATCCATGTGGAAGGGATCATCGTGCAAAAATTGAGTCTGCCATCACCGCGTCCAACGTTGACCCTTCTCTACCATCTCCCGTCTCCTCCTTTCCTTCTCTTTCTTTCCTCTCCCTCTAATTCCTCGGTCTCCAGGAGACAGCGCCGCTGGCCCGAGGAGCACATGCCACCACCGGCCATGGACGCGGCCCGATCTACTCCGCCAACAGCCACCGCCACCGGAGCTCCCCATGCCCGGCGAAGCCCCCGCCGCCGCGTCATTTCGGCCAGAGGCCGAGCTGCCTCACCTTGCCATCGCGTCGTGGAGCGTATTGGGTCGAGGCCACGTTCTCCGGGGGAGAAGCCACCGCGCTGTCCAAATCATGCCGCGCCGCCGTGTCCGTCGTTCCGTCCTCCTTCCTCGTAGGATTCTACGAGCCTCGGGTCAATTTATCTGTTTGTTCTTTTCTTGATTTGATTCTTTCCTCGCCACTTCCATCATTC